>OZ026521.1:92343949-93598949 GCA_964019695.1 Loripinus fragilis | reverse complement strand
GCGTTAAACCTTTACCTGACTTTGTCATCTGCTGATAACCCTTTGCAAACAATTTTGACCTAGATCAGGCTCGACATTCTGTCAAGGCCTTATCAGGGTCCAGACTGTTTGACACTTTAAAGGTTATGACAAGCTGAAGTTGAACCGATATATTTTAACAATGCGTTAAACATTTACATGACATTGTCATCTGCTGATAACCCTTTGCAAACAATTTGGACCCAGATCAGGCCGATATTCTGTCAAGGCCTTATCGGGGTCCAGACTGTTTGACACTTTAAAGGTTATGACAAGCTGAAGTTGAACCAATATATTTTAACAATGCGTTAAACATTTACATGACATTGTCATCTGCTGTTAACTCTTTGCAAACAGTTTGGACCCAGATCAGGACAGATATTCTGTCCAGGCCTTATCGGGGTCCAAACTGTTTGACACTTTAAAGGTTATGACAAGTTAAACAGATATATTTTGACTTTGTGTTAAACCTTTACCTGACTTTGTCATCTGCTGATAACCCTTTGCAAACAATTTAGACCCAGATCAGGCTCGACATTCTGTCAAAGCCTTATCAGGGTCCAGACTGTTTGACACTTTAAAGGTTATGACAAGCTGAAGTTGAACCGATATACCTTAACAATGCGTTAAACATTTACATGACATTGTCATCTGCTGATAACCCTTTGCAAACAATTTGGACCCAGATCAGGCCAATATTCTGTCAGGGCCTTATCAGGGTCCAAACTGTTTGACACTTTATAAGTTATGACAAGCTGAAGTTGAACAGATATCTTTAAACTTTGCGTTACACTTTTACATGAGATTGTCATCTGTTGATAACTCTTTGTAAACAGTTTGGACCAAGATCAGGACTGACATTCTGTCCAGGCCTTATCGGGGTCCAGACTGTTTGACACTTTAAAGTTTATGACAAGTTAAACAGATATAATTTGACTTTGTGTTAAACCTTTACCTGACTTTGTCATCTGCTGATAACCCTTTGCAAACAATTTGGACCCAGATCAGGCTCGACATTCTGTCAAGGCCTTATCAGGGTCCAGACTGTTTGACACTTTAAAGGTTATGACAAGCTGAAGTTGAACCAATATATTTTAACAATGCGTTAAACATTTACATGACATTGTCATCTGCTGATAACCCTTTGCAAACAATTTGGACCCAGATCAGGCCCGACATTCTGTCAAGGCCTTATCAGGGTCCAGACTGTTTGACACTTTAAAGGTTATGACAAGCTGAAGTTGAACCAATATATTTTAACAATGCGTTAAACATTTACATGACATTGTCATCTGCTGATAACCCTTTGCAAACAATTTGGACCCAGATCAGGCCGATATTCTGTCAGGGCCTTATCAGGGTCCAGACTGTTTGACACTTTATAAGTTATGACAAGCTGAAGTTGAACAGATATATTTAAACTTTGCGTTAAACTTTTACATGACATTGTCATCTGCTGATAACTCTTTGCAAACAGTTTGGACCAAGATCAGGACCGACATTCTGTCCAGGCCTTATCGGGGTCCAGACTGTTTGACACTTTAAAGGTTATGACAAGTTGAACAGATATATTTTGACTTTGTGTTAAACCTTTACTTGACATTGTCATCTGCTGATAACCTTTTCAAAATATTTGGACCCAGATCAGGCCTGACATTCTGACATCAAAAGTCCATACCCATAATGTACTCACTTTGCACTGAAAGTTCAGGTCAGGTCCTTTCAGTAACCAATATTCTCTTCTTCATATCTATCTATCTATCTATCTATCTATCTATCTATCTATCTATCTATCTATCTATCTATCTATCTATCTATCTATCTATCTATCTATCTATCTATCTATCTATCTATCTATCTATCTATCTATCTATCTATCTGCGACACCCTCATTGACTGAGTGTTTTGATTTATTATTATTATTCAGATTAATTGTTTATGCTTTATTGTCTATGCGTGATTAACATATCAGTACTTAAATGTTCTTTTGTTGTCTAACAGTCTTGTTGCTTAACTGTTGACATAATAGTGCCAGCGGATTCCCGTGAGTTACTAACGTGACTGCAAAGACCGATTGTCATTATTATTTGGGAAGCTAAAACTCTGTATTTTCTTGTCTTTCATCGTGTTATGCTTGTTGCAACGTACGATTTGGCCATTATTGAAGATTATCTTGCGGGATTTGCAAAAATCAAAATATCGATAAAAAAACAAAATGGCGTCGTTGTCATATTCGGCGAGCCTTGGCAACTGTTGCTAACCGGAAGTGCGGTCCCGAGAATCGGAAATCAATCATTTTTCATCTCACAGAAACAAATGAAAGTTTTCCAAGACCTTTAGAATAAAGGTTAAGACTTAAGTACGATCTGAACTTTTATCGGCAAGTGCAAATATTTCTGTACTTAGGCCATCAGGCCATATATTCCCACGGCACTGTCTCCGGGTCCGGTACCGGACCTCTAGACTACGGGGCTACGGGTCCGGTACCGGACCCCTAGACACTGATTCAAGGGGTCACCCTAATAACCGACAAGAACCGACAAGAGGCATTTTATATATCAATTCAATGATTTGCAGTTTGAAAAATTGTTTTATAGGTTCTTAGATATCAAATATTTGCAAAAAATAGAACTTGAAGCAGATATATACCAAATAACGGACCGGCTAATATGATCAACTACCGTCAAGAAAAAAATTAAGAGCAGTTGTACACCGACAAGAAGCTTTTGACGCTATATATTGGAGTTATAAATAGTGAAATTTTCTATATCTTATTATTTTGTATCCTAGAATTGCAAAAAATAGCGTTATTCAGATTTTTCAGCCTAATCAGCCGCGCCAGCTTTATTACCGCACTATACCGACAAGAAGTGTTTCAAACATCAAGATCGATCCAGAACTGACAAGAAGGTTATATATGTATTAAATGAAAAGTTCAAAGTTTTAAGTAATACTTTTACCTGTTAAAAGGTATTAGATCTATGTGATGGCAAAACTAGAAATTGATTCAGATCTATGCAGTTTTTTTTTATATAACACTAAAGTCCCTGTGACAGCCAATGTATACCGCCAAGACAACCTCACAAAACTTCTTGTCGGTTATCAGGACATTTTGGTGTGTCGTAAATTCATTGTTTTGGGGGCTGCAAAAGCAACCATGTAGCTAATTTGGATATATAACGTATAAATATGGTCTAATAAGTAGTATTTCAATCGAAAATGCATAAAAATGCCTCTTGTCGGCTCTTGACGGTTCTTGTCGGTTCTTGACGGTAAATAGGGTGACCATATTCAAGGGTCCGGTACCGGACACCGAGCCACGCCTATGAGGACTGTCTCGGGGTCCGGTAGTTTGTGAAACAACTACTGACAAGTCAAAGGATACGGGTCCGTACCTGCACGTTTATGTAGTTACAGTTATTTTACCAACAAAAACTTTGCTTCGTCCGCCATCTTTGATCCTCAAAAGGAAACCAATCTGTATTTACTGTCATGCGTCACACTATTAAAACAATTAAACTTATACAAAAGGTATATAAATAATAACGGTAAAGTAAAAAAAGAACTTAACTCACCTGTTAACTCACAAATCAACTATCTTCTCATCTTCAATTAAAGGAACCAATTAAACTATTTGTTAGCAGCTGATTAGTGATATGAGTGAGTAGTGTCAAATGAGCTTACATAATCTGTAGTGTAGATTCATTATTCAACTATAGCTTTCAAAGAGACTCACTATTGGGACAACGGCAGTGGATCTTGCTGGTATCTTTTGACATTCGGACATAGCTTTATAAGAAGACTCTGAGTCTTTTTTCTGTCTTTTTTTTAAACAACTGATATGGTCCAAAAAGGAAATGACTTTTTAGCATAAATACAAACAGTGCTGAACAATATGATAACAGTCTGATCTGGATCCACACTGTTTGCTAGAGAGACGTTACAAATGGATATCCTAAGGTTGAAGACTTGATCGCGGAAATGCATCTAAAATAACGACAAACAGTGATGAACAAGATCAGACTGCCCCTATGATAACAGTCTGATCTCGGTCCACTCTGTTTGCTACAGAGACGTTACAAATGGATCTACATAGGTTGAACGACTCAATTGCGGAAATGCATCTAAAATTTACGTCTGCTGGAGTTATCTGCTGCATGTAAATGCTTACGCCAACGGCTAATTTCGCCGTGGACCCTGATCAGACTGTTCCAAGGAGAGCAGTCAGTTTTGTGTCCAAACTGTTTGCTATACAAAGACGTCTTACGGACAGACAAACATTGCCAATTCGGTTCAGGCCACTCCTAGGATAGCAGTTTGATACGGGTTCACACTGTTTGCTACAAAGACGGCTTATGGGTCGTTATGTCAGGGAAATGCAACTTATGCTTACGTCAATGGCCAATATCCGCGTACAGACAAACATTTGGGACCAGGATCAGACTGCTCCTATGAGATCTGGGTCAATATTGATTGCTTCAAAGACGTCTTTAAATAACGAACAAGTAGACGACATATGGGTCGTTATGTAAGGAAAATGCAACTTATGCTTACGTCAATGGCTAATTTCTCCGTACAGGCAAACATTGTGGACCTGGATCAGACTGCTCTTAAGAGAGCAGTTTAATCCGGATCCACACTGTTAGCTACAAAGACTGGACTGGAATAATCTAGCAGAACATAAATGGCGTTTCGCTGGCGTGCTAATGATGGCCCAACATTGCTGGCTTAGTAGCTTTTTAATTGTTCAGGGGATCCTAATCAGTATTGCTAAGAAACCCTATATTTCTTATGATTTTTCAGGGGGAGGGGGCTACGGAGCTTATTTGGTCTTAAGCTTTTGGGTGCTCAAAAGAACCGTCTCACCGCTGTGAATAACTTCCCGTGCTTGTATGTTATATCGGGCCAAAATCGGCCCACGTTTTAAGCTGTTTTATTTTGAATAACTTCGGACCACCATCGGCCCATACGTTTCACTGGTGGTTGTGGTGGATGGACGGGCGGACAGACAGACAGACAGTTATGTGACCAATTAGTCGGTAAGAAAGCAATTAAACAATGCACCTGCAATCACCGTTTGCTTACTTCAATGAAAGTGCAAATTGGTATTTACCTTTGGGTAAATAATCAGGTAGACAGATACCAACAATAAATTAATAAGAACATTGAGACAAACACCAATTAAAGGACATCAAACCCTGCGCCAATTCACTGATACGATAGTAAGTTCCCCCTGACATTAATTACCTTTATTCATGACCTAATTGAAAAAATAAGGATAAGAAAAATAAAAATAAAAGGAATAAAGTAAGACAAATTATATCTAGTTATGTTTTTATCACTCTTGTCCGTTAAAAATCTTATACCTTTTGTATAAGCTTATACTTGTTTGAATAGTGTGACAGTAAATACAGATGATCAAAGTTGGCGGACGAAGCAAAGTGAAACTTCAACACGAGTTTTTGTTGGTATAATAACAGTTACTACAGTTACGTGCAGGTACGGACACGCATCCCCGTATCCCTAGACGTGCCGAGTAGTTGTTTCACAAACTACCGGACTCCGAGACAGTTCTCATAGGCGTGGCTTGGTGTCCGGTACCGGACCCGTAGCCCCGTAGTCTAGGGGTCCGGTACCGGACCCCGAGACAGTGCCTATTCCCACAGGTATGGTCTTCTTATCACGGTATTTTCTTCACTGGTATATTTACTCTCGGTGATGCATGATCGGACTATTAGTTTTACTGTCGTGTGGCAAAACGCCTGGTTCCAACCACAAAGTTCTCAAGTTCTGATAACATGAAACTTCTCCAATCTTTAAATTCGTCGTCCTCTTTTGCATCCAACAACAAACTCAGGTCCAGATGTGTGATGCCACACTTTCCAAAGATTCGTTTTCTCATAAGTTCTCTGGTCCTATCAAATTCTTGGCACTCTAGTAAGAAATGACTGAGAGTTTCTTTAGCTCCACATTTGCACAGATCAGTTTCTTTAATATTGCATTTGTGCAGATATTCATTTAGCCCTACGTAGCCGGTTCTTAATTGGGATACAATGCTCTCCCATACTGGTGAAACAATTGAAATGAATGTTGAAGTTTATGTCCCACCTTAGGCCTGAATGTGTACAGGTTCCTACCTCTCTCTGATCTCCCATCTCTCCTGCCATTTCATAATTCCAGACTCTTTCGCTGCCAATTTCACGTCGCCAAATGAAGTTACTGCTCATAAGTCTTCTGCATCCTTCGCCTCCTGAGCTGCCTCCTTTGCAAGCTGATCTGCATACTCGTTTCCTTTTATATTAGCATGCCCAGGTGACCAAGACAGTTCTACCTCTACATTACAATCATGCAACTTACTTATCTCTGACTTGACCTCCTTTGTAGTATTCTTATGTGACTTTGCCTCCCAACCCAATGTGAGCTGCCCAACTGCACTCTGGCTGTCTGAGAAAATATGAATTCTCTGGAAGTCTGAGTTTCTCTGAACTTTACACCGGGAAAGGTATTGCAGGGCCATTTTAATAGCTACTATCTCTCCAAGGAGAATTGATCCTCTACTGCTTACTGGCTGCTTTAACAATACAGGTTCACTTGTGCCCGGATGAAAGATGCAAGCTCCAGCACCACAGGGTCCAGGATTTCCAAGACAGGAGCCATCTGTAAAAACTACTACTGTTCCATCCTCACAACTGTCAAGCATACCACCTATTATCTCTCTAGACATCTGCTCTTGCTTTCCTATCCTGGACTTAGAGGACCCTAGGATATTCCAGTATTCAGGTTTCTGTTTACTTGGTTGTAATGACTCTAAGTAGTTACAGTCCTTCTCTAAGTTGTTAAGGGTAATCAGGGACCAAGCTGGCCCAGAATTTTAGGGAGAAGTGACTTCTCCTTGCAGGAAAATTAGGGAGAAGTGACAGTCAGATAGGGAGAAGTTATAGCGCAAAATTACGGCATTTTCTGTCAATTTAGAAGCAAATTAGCCATTACACATTTAATGGAAGGAGAAACACGATACAGTGGTAGTAGATTGTCTTATAATGTCACCACAGCTTGCATTTGTGTGGTGACAGAATGAAAATGAGTCTCCCTAAAAAAAAAAAAAAAGATTTTTTTTTTTTTTTTTTTAGGGAGACTCCCACTTCTCCCTGGGTCCCTATAGGGCGAAATTTCGGCCCCTAGGGCGATTTTTATGCCCTAGTCGCCCCCTAGCTTGGTCCCTGGGGTAATACCTGTGTTTGACATCATATCAGCCACTTGCACATTCATTTTTCCAAAAGGGGATATCCTGTGTTCAGTCCCATCCCTTTCCTGAAAATCATCCCAGCTGACTTTTATATGGTCCTCATCCGCCTTCATCATTATTCGGACTGCTTGTCTCACAGAAAGTTCCTCCCTTCGAATATCTAGAGGCTTGATTCCCGCTTCCACCTCTAACGCTTCCAAGCTCGCAGTCCCTGGAACACCTAGACACACAGCTAAACCTTTTCTCTGGATTTTTTCCAATGAAGCACAATTGCCTATCTGCCATACTGCAGCTGCATACTCTAATTGTGGGTAACTAAGGCCTTATACAGCTGCAGCATACATTTGGTATTTATTCCTTCTGTTTCTTTAACTTTTCTTAGTAACGATACTGTTTTCAATGCTTTATGTTCCAGTTTCTCTGTATGTAGTTCAAACTTTAATTTTTCGTCCAGGGTTACTCCAAGTAATTTCGGAGTTGGATTATGTTTGATAGTATGTTCATTTAAGCTAAAATTGTAGTCTTTTGCCTCTTCAAGGACGTGGTTATCCAAGGAAAACACACAGAACTCGGTCTTCATCATACTTATCTTTACCCTCCATCTTCCTGCATTTTCACATACATGACTAAAGTCCTTCTTCAATTCCGCCAGCAAATATCTCCAATCTTCTCCACTCTTCCATATAGTTCCATCATCAGCAAACTTCACTTTCTTTCCACTAACATTCTTGAAAAAATCTACGATGAATAATAAAAATAACAGCGGTGATAAAACTGACCCCTGTGGAAGTCCAATCTTAATGCAAAACTCTTGGGCTCTTTTTCCTGCTAAGTTGATCACTGCTTTTCTGTCGTTAAGGAAACTCTTTATCCATTTCCAAACTCTTCCTCTAATTCCCAATTCCTTCAATTTGTACAAAAGTCCCTCATGCCAAATGCTATCATACGCTTTTTCAATATCTATGAATAAAGCCGCAGTACTTTCCTTTTTATTAAAGCCGTCAATTATGTCCTGGGTTAAACGTAACAAGGCATCTACAGTCCCTCTGAATCTTCTAAATCCCTCCTGCTCTTTGTCTATAAGATTAAAATGTTCTGCAAATCCATATAACCTGTGTGTCACAATTCTTTCCATAGATTTACATAAGTAGTTGGTCAGACTTATGGGTCTGTAAGATCCTGGGTCATGGTAACTGCTTTTGCCATTCTTTCGTAAAAACTTAACTTCCGTGACTTTCCACTTAGACGGTACTACTGCTTCATTCCAAGACCTTTGAAACAGTCTACATATAGCCATTTTTAGCTCCTCGCCAGCATTTTTCAGTAACTCTGTGAAAACTTCATCGGGTCCGAGAGGTTTGTTAGAATTAAGAAGCTGTAGTGCAGCCTCCACCTCACCCATAGAGATTTCATAGTTAAGAAACTCATTACAGATACGCATATCTTCTTTGCTCTTTTCCGACATATCATTTTCCGTTTCATTCTCATTGTCTTGTATAGACCTTTCCACCTTCTCTCTGAACTGCTCATCAAACTTACAGTCATCCAGGTGCTTTCCACCAAAAAAAACCCTTTCTAGTAAGGAACACTTTTCTCCTCTATCAAATACTGCCTTTCCTTCTTCATTTTTATACCCCCGGTACGAAGTATATAGGGGGTATATAGTTTTTGCCTTTTCTGTAATTATGTTTGTTAGTTTGTCTGTTTGTCTGTAAACTTTTTTTTTCGTCAAAGATTTCTCAGCAAATACTTCGGTTAGGATTCTGAAATTTTGTACAAAGCTTGATAGTGATGAGTTGTATTGTGTAACAGGAAAACAGCCACATATTGCTTATCAGTCCCTTTATTTGTTCATTTTTCTTTCTCTCCAATGGAAATTTCTGTAAATTTCTGTCACAGATTTCTCAGCTCCTATTGGAGCTAGTGTTTTAAAATTTTGTGTACACCTTCAAGTAGGCAAAGTGTACTGTGTAAATGGAAATTAAGATGCTAATCCTTATTTTGCCTTCTTTTTTCAATTTTTCATTTTTTCCTTCTTTCACTCTTATATAATACATATGGACATTTTTTCTGTCAAAGATTTCTCAGCAACTACTTGAGTTAGGATTCTGAAATTCGGTACAAAGCTTGATAGTGATAAGTTTTATTGTGTTACAAAAAAAACAGCCACATATTGCTTATCAGTCCCTTTATTTATTCTTTTTTCTTTCTCTCCAATGAACATTTCTGTCGCAGATTTCTCGGTTCCTATTGGAGCCAGTGTTTTAAAATTTCGTGTATACCTTCAGGTAGGCTAAGTGTATTGTGTAAATGAAAATGCTAAGCTCATTTTGCCTTCTTTTTCAATTTTTCCTTCTGTCACTCCTTTATAACGCATATGGACGTTTTTCGTCAGAGTTTTCTCAGCAACTACTTGATTTAGGATTATGAAATTTTGTGTACACTTTCAGGTAGGCAAAGTGTATTGTGTAAAAGAAAATTAAGGTGCTAATCCTCATTTTGTCTTCTTTTTTCAAATTTTGAATTTTTCCTTCTGTCA
The DNA here is from genome assembly GCA_964019695.1 of Loripinus fragilis. NCBI lineage: Eukaryota > Metazoa > Mollusca > Bivalvia > Lucinida > Lucinidae > Loripinus > Loripinus fragilis. The sequence goes on along the minus strand of OZ026521.1, from coordinate 93,589,146 downwards.
CTCTTATATAACACATATGGACATTTTTCATCAAAGTTTTCTCATAGTGCTAATCCTCATTTTGCCTTCTTTTTTCAAATTTTTGAATTTTTCCTTCTGTCACTCTTATATAACACATATGGACATTTTTCATCAAAGATTTCTCGGAAATTACTTAATTTAGGATTATGAAATCTTTGACAATTCTGTCTTTTTCTCTGAAAGTGTTACAACCTTTGATGGCTACCGCCGGGGGTATGTGAGCTTTGCTCACTTCTTGCTATATTTCAATGGCAACACCCCACCACTATTGTATTCTTGGTAACTTGTAAGCTTATTAAGGCTTTCCCACATTTCTTTTGCCGAGTTTGCAAATGAGATTTTACCGCATAACACCTGTGTCCAAGTCGCCATTGCTTCTTCAGCAGCCTCATCAAAGGCATCTTCACTGTTTTTTAACACTTCAAAATTTTCTGGGGTACTTCTCCTTCTAAAACCTTTTTTTGCTTTATTCAAATCATGCTTTGCTTCTGAAACTTTGTCGTTCCACCATGGGGGTTTCGTCCTCCTACTATGTACTTTAATTTCCTTTTTTGGGACTGCTTCAATCATGCACTCTGTATAGACTTCCATGAAAGAATCGGCCATCTCATCCACTGAATTAAACCTAAAATCAGACTCATTCCAAACTTTGAATCTTTTCTCAGTACACTCACTCCAAATATTGAGCTTTGCCTTATTTATGATGAATTTCTCAAAAATAGCATTTGTGTGCCTATATTCTTCATATACTTCTAACAACACCCCAATGTGGTCAGACCTAATCACTTCATGTGACATCGTTTCACACCTTGCTACTTCTGGTACTACCCTCGGGCTTACAACAAACAGATCAATAATACTATCACTTTGTCTTCTGGTTGGCTTCCCATCATTAACACAAATTAGGCCAGACCTATGTAAGTAATCCTCAAGTAAATTTCCACAAACATTTGATTTTTTATTGTTCCATTCTATGCTTTTTGAATTTAGATCTCCTGTTAATATTATGTGTTTATAATCTTTTCTACATTTGTCCAGCACTACCAATAACCCTTCCAACTGCTCTTTCCTTTGAGGGGGCACATATGCGATAACCAGCATAAATGTATTATTCTTGTTAGTCGTTACTTTAGAACATATAGCTTCTACCGTATCAAGCTCCAGCTCCTTTTCCTTTCTATAATAACCCCGTTCTCAACATCCTTATATAGAATTGCAACACCACCATAACCGTCCTTTCTCGGTTTGCTAATCTTAGACCACTTCCTGAATGTGACAGGCTCTCGAGCACTTTCAAAAGTCTCTGTCAAACACAATACATCAATTCCATAGCTATCCACCACATCACTGAAGCCTGATTTAGCAGTTTTCCAGGATTGACCGTTTATAGAAAATAATTTCATTTTGAGATTAAAACATGTAGTTTTTCCTTAATTTCTGCAAGATTTCAGTATAATTTGGACGATATTTTGATGAGCTTTTGTGATTACCACCACAGTTGGCACAGGCACTTGGTAATGTACACTCTCCTGTTGAGCCGTGTTCCTCTGATCCACAATTTTCACATCTGGCTGTGAAGGTACAATTTGCAGCAATATGGTTAAAACGGTGACATGTAAAGCAACGAATGACTTTCTTTTGTTTTTCTTCTTCACAAAATGCTTTCTTTCCATTTAATTTGAATATTAATCCACCTTGATTGCCTTAGACAAGTCAGCATTGGACGCAAAAATAACCTTCCGTATTGGCATGGGTCTACCACTGTTCCTATGAAACACTCTTCTAACTTCCAGGACCTTACACATTTTACTATTCAAGTAATCTTTTAGGTCACTATCTTTAATTTTAATGTCAATGTTCTTCAAGAACCCTGTCCTACAAGGCACTACGTCTTTGGGGTGATGTGGTTTTTCCTGTTCAGAAAACACTTTCTTTGGCCTTTTCTCTAATGTTTCTTCAGCTTCTTTATTGGAATTGCAGTGTAAAGCAATACCGCCTCGGGGAAGACTGTATGCAAAATTTATGGATTTCAATTCTTCAAAGGAATTCAACTTCTCCTTAATTGCTCGTGAAGATTTCCACTTTTGGGCCTCTTTCATATTATCAACTACGATGACATTCCCACACCTCAGTTCACTTTCTCTAGAATCCTTTTCGCAATTTTGCACAGCAGATGATTTTATCTGTTTTTCCTTTTTTATCACTTTTACTTTCAAAGGCTTCGCTCCTTTCACTTCTTCTCTTTGAACAGGTTGGGGAAGGTCAGTGTCTGATACATTAAGAGATATATTATGATTAATAGCTACCCAGGGCGATGCTTTCAGTACACACAGGGCACATGTATATGAAATATCATAGAAACTGAACCTCACACAGTCCTCAGCTGTAATGCATGCACATTCAGCATGCCACCATTTATCACAGTGGTCACACTGAGCCCATTGGACAGCACTATATCTTCTTATCGGGGGATTCTCTTGTTTACAAGCTACACACAGCTCTGATGCTTTTGTTTTTTTGCTTTCTTTCACTTCTTTTTTGGGAGAGATAACACACTTGGCAGAAGGATTGTTTTTTGTTGACGTTTTTTTAGTTTGAATACGGTTACTTCTCCTAACTGACAGCATGATCGAGAAAACATGTATCAAAAGCGTGGTTAACCATTTTTTCACATATTTTTAAATAAAATATTAAAATATGCAAAAGAAGTCAAATTTATTTCATCACACCTTTAAAGTGATAAACTTTGTTGTAGTTGTTGCTATTTTGCTAAATTGTTCACATATTAAAGCATTTTGTAAGTTTCTGTAAGTTGTTTACTGGTCCTAGTAACGGTTGCTAACTTCTTCAAAGTCAAATAAAGAAAGATCTTACCTTAATACATCGAAAAAACTTCCATACACTGCCTTTATTATGCATCACCCGCCATTTCCTTCGTCTGTCTAGCTTCAACACTGGGAATTCCCTGATATATTTCGATCTGTGTCAACTCTTTACACAACACACAATACTTGTTTACATCACGTGACCTGACGACATCCAACTGTCAAAAAATTTCTGAGTCCAATTTCTTCCAAAATATGAATTTTCACGGGTTCCAAAGTATACAGTCACTTTTAAAACATTTTTATCTATTGATTTCAGTAATTTTCACTCTAAATTAATTCTGTTTTACTCCAAAAAATAATTTTAATCTGAATATTTAAACAACCGAGCTGCGCACCAATCACCGCAATTTTGTACACAAATATCGTTATTACACAAAATATTAAAAACAAACAAACCGTCAGTATGGAGCCCATATACAGCCACAGACAAACGGAAAATCGAGATGGTGCAGAGACGGGCAGCAAGGTATGCTACCAACCGCGCCACAACAAAAGTAGTGTAACAGACATGCTGAAAGATCTGAATTGGGAATCACTAGAATCAAGGAGAGTGAAAATACAACAGACCTTACTCTTTAAAGTAATCCAAGATCTAGCAGACATGGGGTCGATTTCATGCAAATGTAATCGATTACAACTACAATTACTTTGGAATTTCATGATTACTGATTACAATTACTTTTTTCTAAATGTAATCAATTACAGATTACATTGCAAAGTAATCATGATTACTTTATGATTACTTTTGATTACTTTTAAATGAATTTTATTTTATTTGAAGACTTATTATTAGAATGTTATCAATGTTAGCAATGTTTCTCATTTCTACCTTCAGATATTAGTAAGCTACATGTACAAGGCTGACTGATAAAACAATAGTATTCAAAAGTCCCATGATATTCTATATATAAACATGGATATGAATGTGTGGATCTCAGTTATCTTGGGTGTGTTTGCAAGAGACCCCCTTGCAGTTTGGCTATTTTAAGTTCAGTAAAGTTCAAGGTAAAAAATTTGACCTGTTTTTAGCATAGTTCCATCGATTTGCTTTAGATTTATGTTTCTGAATAAAAACTACTGAAAATATCTTTCCAGTAATGAATTAGTTGTTCATGTTGAGAATATCAGTGTCTTTCAAGCCCAATAATAATAATAATTATAAAAATATATGAAAACGAAAAACGTAAAGCACATCTAAAAAGTACCAGATAACACCTGTTTTGTTCTCAACATCAATTCTGTGGGCCCGTGAAAGAATTTTTCAGGAAATGCTATACAGGACAAAATTGAACTTGGTTAATAAAAGAAATGTTTTGTTTTTCTTATCCTGAGCACTGCATACTGATTTTATACTTACTTAAGAAATTTGGACTTAACCCTTAATTAATCACATTTAAACATATCCACCTGAAAAGTTAATAAGTCCAACTTGCATTATAATTACATGTGTATTAACTAACATTTGTACTTCTTTTAAATGGTTTAATTAATATTCATTTGATAAATGGAAGACATTTGTGTTGCATATATGTGAAAAGAATGACAAGCTAAAGTAGATCCTGAACTTCTGATCAAACCATTATTGAAAATGAGATCATATTCAGTAGGAAGATGGTCAATTGCTTGCCAAAAGGTGTTAAAACAATACTGCCATAAAAGTGTCTTGAGGATTAAACAGAAACTAAAGAAAATGGACCTTACTTCACTTGACAGCACAGAAAAAAAAGCTGACCAGTTTTATATTTTCTGAAAGGGTCAATTGGAAAGAAAAGGCTATCCTAAAAAATATATCTTGCTAGATAATGTCTTTTCTTAGCTTAACTCTAGACTAGCCACCTATATTACCATTCAAGGGACCTTTTCTTGCATGTCATATATTTCTCTTAAACTGTTAGCATGGAAAGGGTCAAGGTAGTTTATAAAATATCCAAATAATTTGGGTAACTACATATCATGAAAAAAGGTGGGCTATTCAATTAATCTGTCTTAGTGAATCCCATAAAATTCTACCAAGAAATAAAGAAAATAGTCAAATTAATATAAACCTAGATCTTAAAAATTCTTTACTTTATTTTATATTTTAAGACATTACAAACAGTGCCAGCCATAATCAGTCACTGCATCATTCAACATCTGATCAGAATCTATGCTGTTTGTCTTCTAGATCAATTATTCATTTACAGCTATTGAGTTTTTCTTCCATCTGACAATAATTTTCAAGAAAAGCAAGTTTAAAACTTTAATATCTTTGATCTATTGTTGGTAGCAAATTCACATTTCTTTTTTAAACAGTAATTATTCTCTTTAATCTATAATTGTAGCTGGCACTCACCACTGTACACTCAATTTTAAAACCAATTTTTATATTTAATTTTGTAAAAAAGTAAAAGTAATCATAAAGTAATCATAAAGTAATCATGATTACAGGCTATATTGCAATGTAATCGATTACATTATGATTACTTGTAATCATAAAAATCCATGATTACAGATTACTTTATGATTACTGAAAAAAGTAATCGATTACAAGTAATCATGATTACAGATTACAATTACCCCATCTCTGAGATCTAGAGGATATACCAGCCTCAGCCTATCTTACGCCTGCAAGTACTCGAACAAGAGCCAATCACACGCAGAAACTCAGACAGGTTTTATCAAAGTCAGATGCCTATAAGCACAGTTTTTTTCCCTCGAACCATCCCAGTTTGGAATTTTTTGCCGGCCACTATGTCCGAGGCCCCTGACTTGGTATCTTTCAAGCAGGGGCTCTCCACTTTTACATTTTAAGCTAGCGTAGGGGGCAGTCTGCAAGTAGGGTCAGAGGGTTCTTAGAGCTGTGCCAGTTGGGCGACCATACCAAGTGGCAGTTACTGTAGCCGGATTGGTCTTTTTAGAATTTTCACAATGAAGACTCCCAAAAAATCAGACTTCAAACTTGTATCTTTTTCTGCCTTTCTATCACCTAATTTCTGTCTTTCCTAAATTTCCCTCGTTCCCTTTTCTACCGCCACAAAGACATAATAATCGAGTGTGATTGCCGTCTCTTAACGAACAGATACAGATTTCAGATGTAAGAGCAGAAGACTTTTTTTATGCTGATTTCACTTCATTTTATAAATAGACACTGGGCATGCACAAAATATTCCAAAATAATACCGTCTTTGGAGGCAGCTGACTTCCAAAATTTATTTGGTGTAATTTTCAAAACAGTTAGCTTTGGGAGTCGCAAAAAACCCATTGCATATCACTGCTACACCACAAATAATGAGTTTGCATTCAAAGATGAAATTGTGTGATAGATATTCACTTGAAACAATGCAAAATGCTGCACGAATTGAATCTAGGCTCTCCAAGGGAAATTGTAATAGGTATAATATATTTATGCCAGTGGCAGCTTGTCTACACATTTACACACTGCTGAATTATACAGCAAGGAAGGAAGACAGTTTTTACACATAAATGTTCTATGTTGTTTGCAACTTTATAAAGAGTCCGCTACTTAGGCGAACACAATGAGGTAGATAAAATCACAGACACAATATCATTCGAACAGCAAGGTTACATCACTGACAAACAACGTGAACATTCCCTTCAGCAGCCTCCCAATGTTTACATATTGTCAGACAAGATTCTCATAAACCCAGAAAAGAAATGCAATTTTTCTAGAGTCCTAAGTCCAAAGTCCCTTATTAACCTCACCCACCTTGCTTTGAGCATTCGGATGAATACCCTACATCAGGGTGCTTCTAATTCCTTCCATAAATTACTTTAGTCCCTTGCAAATGACGTTTTTTGCCAACCATGTTTTGCGCACATGGTTTCATTATCTATTTTTGAAACTCGAGACAACTGCGCATGCCCGTGTGTGCATATTGGAAATTCCAAGAAGATACACAATTATTTTTTGTGGGGTCCACAGAAAATAGAAATTAATAAAAAAAATCATGGATTTGACTAAGAATACAGTTTGAATGTTATTTAATACAGTACTCCATGCTTATGAGTTTAAAATGCAAATGCCTTGAGAGCTCTGATTTCTATCTATACTGAAAATTTGATTATTCAAACTCAGGAGTATTGCTTTAAGTTGCAGAACTGGGATTTTAATCTTTTTATTGTTAGAGGTTAGACTCTGAATCATTGATTCTCAAATACATCTTAAGTCTTTTCCCTCTTTTTTGTGATATTCCAGCCCTACGTACGAGTCCAAACACTACACCACAAATCAATATCATCTGAAACACGGACATACTTTAATATAGTTTTTTCTTGTGTGAATGTTGGCTCAGCTCAATGGACATTGTATGGCGCTGTAGGTTTTGTGCCAACCACATAAAAATCACGTGGTCAAAATCGTTATCACATGATTGATAAGCCCAGATGAAAACAATAACATTGGACTGGTCTATTCAGTTAACACTACGTACGTATGTTTCACAGATTGTGGGTCAAGTCAGCTAGGTCATCCAGGCCTGGTACTATATAGCCTACTATTTTCAATTAAAGATGCCAGTTCCATTCTGGTTGGTAGTTTTATAAAAAAAAATGTTCCAACAAAGTTTTAGGGAATAATATTTGGTCCTATCTATATCGTTGGCCTATTAATCTTGACTTTATTATCTCATAACGGTAGCATAAGGAAGATGGAAACAAAGTGAATACAGTCTTGAAGTAAGAATATAGACATAATTCAATATAAAAAGATAAGAGAGGCAGACAAGAAGTATATATTCAGAGCTCTCACTAACTGACAATTTGCAGTTCTGAACTCCCATTTTTGGTGCTGGGACTCCTATTTTTTGAAGGAGGCTATATTCTTTTGTATTGTGGGACTCCCACTTTTTGGCAACGAGGGCTCTGGGACACCTGTTTTCAAAATCCTAGTGAGAGCTCTGTATATTTTTGCATTGCTTATTCTTTTTGAACAAGAGAAAACACAGCAGTACCTTTCATGTTAGGCCAAATTGCTTTGATCAGCCTGTTAATTACAATCACAGTTTTTACTTATTCAATGTTAAGAAAACGATAATTGCTTTATTTGTAAGATATGGGAAGACAGTGGTTGACAAGGTGTGAAAACTTTCATCCAAGTTCAAGACAGTCATTATGGTTACCTTTGAATCAAGTTCGCCCTAAATTCGATCAATCAAGAGCTTAATTGCAATGCTTGTCAATATTTTGTTAAATATTTATCTTTCATTTAGTCTGAAAGATTATGCAAAACTCAAACCATATATGTAACTGAAGGCTCTGAAAATACTTCAGGCCAAGTTGACCTGCTACCGTTTCACATATGCAACAGGGATTTTCTTATCTTTCTGCAGTAGGGGCCAGGGTCATGTTGAATTTGGGAAAATATCATTTGAGCCATCAAGGGAAAACTACATTCTGTCTAAAAGAACTAGATCTCCATTTTAAATTGTCATATTTAATATCATATCAGTATAATTGCATTCTTTGTGTGAATGTAAATATCTGTAAATTTGCTATTTGGGTCCAATTTTCATGAAATTTTCACCATATTGTAGAGCTATGGAATTGGGTATGTTATTCACTATTTTGAGAAGTCTTTGCTCATTTTTGGATAGGGAAAGGGGCCCCGATATTCCTCCCCAAAATAGACCTAGGAAAAATCCCTGTGCAAATTATACAATTATAAAATTTACAGTTAAATTGTTACCGTTATTTCCTTGGGAGAGTGTTAGACTTGTGATCAAAAGGTAGCGAGTTTGAGATAATGCAGCATTTCATCAGGGTCTATACTGTAAGGGTAACAAATATCCTCAGAAAAAAAAATACAATATTTGTTGAAAATTATAACCTGACTCCCCTAGATATGTACAAAAGACTATCCCAAGTTTATTGTATCAAATAGGGGTGTAACGATACATCGATAGTCTGATGCATCGTGATAGTTACTGCTCTGATAGTGCTATCGCGATAGTGTTTTCAACTATCGATAACTATCGCCGATAGTGCACCCAACTATCGATAGTTTTGATAGTTTAGATAGCCAAGCAGATAACATAACCTTTGTAATGGGTATTTCAGTAGATTCATATTCAGACACAGTGAAGACATGTGATAAACTTAAAGCAGCTGTTTTGTAATCACTTTGGCTGTTACATGGTCATTGCAGATTCAAACACCTTGTACATGAAGATAGAAGATAAAAACAAGTTCTTTGTTACCAGCTGGTATAGTAGTTTCCTTGGGAGATATTTATCTCACTCCCTATTTGACAAATAAAAAAGTATCATGAAAGCATAAAGAGATGACTGACAAAAACAAGCTCAAAAATGAGAAGACTGAATACATGTATAAATTGGATTGAAAACCTTGATGAAGTAGGCAGGCATCAAGTAGTTAAAGCATAATTGCATGATTATTAACAGGTGCAGGATTAAGATTATTATCAATGTTTTTTTTATTTAATTAGTTGTTTAGTTTTTTATCACTGGCTACAACAAATATAGACTGTTTTCAAACCAAAAAAATTTGTTAAAACCAAGAAATTTGAAAAGAGGAATATCATGGCAGGTTTTAGACAGCTATATTTTTTTTCTACATGGGTTCCCAATACTATGGATAGTTGACAGTTGATCACTGCCACACCAGGGATTATTAGTCAACAATTTTAACCCCTAAACAGACACAAGGGAATTAGACAGACAAATTGCCCGATTCCCAGGTATTCTTGCCATGCCCCCTTTGGACAAAGATATTGATTGGTGTACCCTACATTAAAGCATGGTTCAAAATTAATAATAATCAAAATGTAAAGCCATTTTAATAGCCAATAAACATGCAACATTCAGACAGATTAAATCAAACACAATATACAGACAATTACTACCAGCTGCTTTGTTCAAAACTCATTCTTTCTACTCTTAGCCATGTTTGAGGATCATTGTTGAGAAAACCTGATAGTATCGTGATAGTATCATGATAGTATGCCATGATAATGAAGTATCGTGATAGTGGTTTCTGTGATAGTGATACTATCGTGATAGTCAAAATGGGCATCGATAGTCACCCCTAGTATCAAACAAGGCGGAAGAATCCAAAGGGTTAATTAAGAGTGTGTACCTACAAGTAATTTTCTTATTTCTCAACCAAAACATATTATGTGGGTACTCAAATGAGAAGGTTAAAACTACTTTTGAGCACCCAAAACATGTTAAAACAGATGGTTAAGGAAATACTGACAATTTTACACTCAATAATTTTGTTCATCTTAACCTGTGTAGTGATGTACAGTGTACACTGTACATGTGCTGTGTTCCAGGACTTTAAAGAGTGTGTATCAAAAATTTAATTTTCTTATTTCTCAACCAAAACATATGTTGTGAGTACTCAAAAGAACCGCCTCAGTGAGACGGTTCTTTTGAGCACACAAAACATATGTTAAAACTGATGGTTAAGAAAATATTTACAATTTTACGCTCAAGAATTTTGTTTATCTAAACCTGTGTACACTGTACATGTGCCGTCTTCCTATTTCAGTTATTAATTTTCTTATTTCTCAACCGAAACACATGTTGTGGGTACTCAAAAGAACCGTCTCAATGAGACGGTTCTTTTGAGCCCCCAAAACATATGTGAAAATTGATGTGTAAGAAAATATTAACAATTTTACGCTGAAACTTTTTGTTAATCTAAACCTCTGGTGTTCTATTTCAGATACTACTAAAGTACAACGGTATCACGATCAAGAAATAAAGATGAAAGTATCCAACTAAAGGGACACTACTACTTTATCCTGCAATACACATTTTGAAGGTTTGTTCTAAAGAAAAGACGAAAAGGGCAAGTGGGGTCAATTGAAAATGCTGGCATTTATGAGTAAACTCCCTGCCACTGGCGTTTACTAGCATTTTCCGGAACAATGCGGCATATTTTGGCATTTATGAATAATAATTCTTTACAGACTTTAATTTTCTAGTTGATTTGCCACTTCTTTCAAATGATGGTTTCTAAAGCAATATTGGATCAGTATGCGGCTGTGTTCTTATTTTTTCCAGTCTCTGATTCATTTACTGGGTCTACAGTGTTTGTAAAAGTTTGATATATACATGGCTCAATTTCCACAGAATTTAAGCCTAAGATTCGTTGTCTCCAGTTAATGTCTTTTAAGATATACAGTAAGATAAAGGTCTTAATGAGGCCCCAGGGCTTGTTGTAACATAATTCTCTCAATGTTTTGTCACTTCTGTAATTACACTACCAGTGTTAGATTTAGGCTTGATTACTATTGCGTCCCTGGGACCCAGGGCATCAACAAAAGTTGAGTTCCATGTAAATTTTACTGAGTGTGTCCCGCAAAGTTTAGTTTCCAAACTGATAATTTTTTTTTGCAATGTTAAACACAAAGAAGTTAGCTAAAACTTTCAATTATCTTTATCTCAAACAGTTTCTGTTTACACTAAGTGACTAACGATCAATTTGAAAAAAGCAAGAAAGAAGCAGACTTAGCAGTGATGGAGTCTTTGACTTTTAAACTTCTTTGCTTGTAAAAAGTCTTTACTTGACGCTCAAGATCAAGATTATTTTACATGTGCCTGTTGAAAATTGCTGAACCTGTCTATGAACACATCTTTGAACAGACAAAACATGGAATTGTGATAGTATTGGCTTCAGAATTAACTGTTTAAAGTTATTTAAATGTTTCAAGTGTGATTACTCTAGGCAAATGCCATTTTTTACCCAGCAAATCGATTTTGGGAGAACCGTAAATCATTATTTATAGCAGAGCCTCGTTCCGATTTCAACAGTTGCTATGTACAACGGATCTCGGAAAAAACACAACTGAATACTTTTTATAGCAGTCTCTGTGATTTTGAAGCATTGCAAAGTACTAAAGACCGATATTCAAGGCTTTTAACTCTCTTTACTATTGAGCTGGCTTAAATTTGTTGAAAATCGACTGCTTTTGATCTTGCATCCCATTTACGCAGGCTACTTGTCTATTTTGCGTACCAACAATTTTCGTTGCGTATTTAGATATTATTATGGCGTAAATGCGAACACTGACTACAATGTATATATGAACATAAATCCTAATTCTGAAGGCTATGATAGGTGATCAAGTCACTTAGTGGTAAAAATTTCATTAGCAATTGACATTTCATTTACAGTATAAACATGAAGCCAAAAGACCCAGTTTGGTCAAATTTTGAGGTGTTGGACAATGACAACAGTAAAGAACAGAAGGCCAAATGTCTTAGTTGCAATGCAATAATAAGTGCAAGGGCGCCAAGGCTAAAAAGTCATGTTCAGAAATGTGGAAATTTTGAATCCTGTGGACCTAGCACACTGAAAAAGCAAAGCCTTTCTGAAATGATGATTGATAGTCCAAAATCATCAAAAGGTAATTTTTTGTATATTTATATGTTAACTTTTTCTTACCGACTGGATCAGAGATGTCAAACAGTTTGGATCCAGATCAGGCTTGACAAAATTTCGGGCCTGATCTGAACACAAACTGTTTGCTTCTTAAGGTTATCAGAAGACGAATGTTGTCAGAATGTCAAAAAGTTTGGATTCCGATCAGGCCCTACAATATGTTTTTAATTACAAGTATTAACAGAATTTTATTCATAAATGCCAGTATTTGCCAATTCAGTGATTTTTGGAGTAGTTACCTTGCCAGCATTTTCCACTGAAATTTATCACCTGGACAAAAATTGTCCCAACCCTGCCGGCAAAAGAGTATGACCAGGAAATACCACAATCACATCACAAACCACAGACCAACCCACAGCACTGTCAATATTTTTGCTGAAATGTCCCATGCAGACAGAGGTACTTGTTCTATAAATATGAAACATATCAAACGTGATTTTAGATCGAAGACCTGGGTCTGACCCCCTGGGTGGACTTAGGGGGCGGGGCAGAGGCCAAAATTAAACTTTTTCAGAATATATCAAATTAAATGGAAGCAGGAATGCAGCAAAATGGTAGCAAATATTTAGCCTGCAGACCATTTGATTTGCCCTGGAACAGTTCTAGTTTACATAATGCAAGGGTCAGAGCCTGTGTTGCCGTCAATGTTCCTTCTCTGGGAAGCATTTATAATCATTAGTGCTTTATTTGAGGGAAACACATAGCGTCATGATCTTGTAAATAGTACTTGACTTTAGAAGTTCCCTTTTTTGCATTGACATGAAAATAAGGCTGTCCTAATTAGAGGTTGCAAGGCTGTCTTAATTAGAGGTTGCATGGCTGTCCTTATTAGAGGTTGCAAGGCTGTCCTTATTAGAGGTTACAAGACTGTCCTTATTAGAGGGTACCTGGTAGCACACCCGATAATAGTGGTCTGCATTAAATGAACTTTGCACATGATGATTTGGGGCTTAATTCAACTATTAATTGTGTGGATATTTATATATTTTTTTTAATTTCATTATGTTTTATATGTTATTTTAGATCTAATTGCAACTACTTAATATTGTATACCTACATTGTAGCATGGATTTCTTATTGTAATGTCCGAGTTGTAATCAGTATACACAATAATCCATTGTTTATGCATGATATGAAAAATCTGTCACTTGGGCTTGGCTGAATACATACATGTACATGTAAACAACTGGTGGACTCATTGTTTATGCTTATTCAGCCCAACTTTTGTGACAGATTTTTATATCATGGAAACACAAATGTACTATTCTCTTTTTAGCACATATAACTGTTTAACTTTGTTAGGAGTCTAAAATAACACACCAACATCATCCCAGGCTCTCCTCTGCCAGTATCACATGTTTTTGGCAGATGTCTTGGTTTCATTTCATTAGTGCATGGGTGAAAGTTGTCAGGATTATTCCTGAATTCAATTTTGAGGCTGTCTTTCCATAGGAAGTCAGCCTCAAAATACTGAATTAGGCAGATTATTATAACTTCTTTAATTTATTTTCAGTTCAAATAGGGACAATTGACCATTAAACTTGAAATTATTAATGATTTTTGGGCATACAACAAGTTTTAAGATCTGGTTTCAAAAGTTCAGGATTTTGGAAAATTTGAACTTTCACCCATGTTTGTGTTCAGTGAAATTTTTCATGAAATAAATTTCTATTAATTCAAACTCTTAGCACAGGAGCTTGAAGTTCTATCCTTAGATCACTTCTAAACCTTAAAACCGAAAATGTCATAATGTTATTATGTAAGGACATTGTGAGCTTTTGGTTTTTAGGCTTTTGAGGTGATATAAGGATCGAACTTCAAGCTCCTGTGCTCTGAGATAAATATTCTTCAAGATTTACCGTAATTCTCTTTTCAGGTTTCACTATGGCTAAACTTCCTGCTGCAAAGAAGACCTTCATCCAACCTGAAGTACCTAATCTCATCCATGACATTATACTTTCATTGTGCCAGAGAAAATATTCTGGTATTTCAAATGTCGAAGTAGATGGAATTATATGCATTTCACTTCAAGGTACAGCAGAACAACAGGTCATAAAAATTCATGAAAGTCTCGTTGGAGGTTCAGAGGCAAATAAATGTCCTCCTGTGGGAGATGAGGTAAAATCAAAAGCTACCAAAGGATCCAGTGAAATACATGTAGGTCTAGATCTTGAAGTCGATAGTATAAATGAGCAGGATAAACCAGATCAAATTGATGAAATCAGTAACCATAACAGTGAGGACAATAACAATGTGGATCGGGCTGAAAGTAATAATTTCAGAAATGATATCAGTTTTTTAAGCTCTCTTTTGAAGACTACTAGTGATATGATAGGAAATGACAGCATTTCGACTGAACGTAAAGACTTAAAAGGAAACAACAGCATTTCGTCTGAACATAAAGACTTAAAAGTGAAAATAGTTAAGAAAAATAAGCATGACACTAAAGACAAGGTGAGTAAAAGAAAAAGAAAACAACCTGTTCATCATCCAAAGAAAAGTCCAAAGAAAGCTTGCACTGATGACAGTTTAACAGATGAATATGCTCAATCTTTAGAGCATGTGAATAGCTTTGATCCAAATATGGTCATTGTAAAACAAGAAGTGCCTGATGAAGAAACACTTCCTAAAGAAGTTGATGTTTATAGTTCAAGTAATATTAATCCACATGGAGAGATGTTTGACCCTGGCAGTATGTTGAGTTCTAACAATGAACAGAATAGTTGCCACGCAATAGATGACAGACATGGTCAGAAATCATTACATGAGGAGGATTCATTACATAGAGCTTCATCTGTAGAAAAGCAGCAGGGAATTGAACCTTTCAAACAGTTTACTGAGCCACCTGATGATGAGAACACTAACTTGAAAATTATTATTAAGGAAGAGAAAGTAGATGATGCAGAGTTTGGAGCTGCTTATGGTGGGACAAAGGAGAGTGATCCATCTAGTGAAATTGCAGCATTGTACTACAATTATGGTGATGATCCTGATTATTCACCCTACACAGAGGGACATAGTCAAGGTTACAGCTCATCAGATAGTAGATCTAGTGCTAAAAACTACAGTGAACCTGCTAGGCAGCAAGTTCCTGAGAAAGATAAAGATGATAGTTCCGCTAAAAAATGGTTTGAAACTGTAAGAAGCAATATGAACAGGTACCAGGCGGCACTTATAAGATCAGGGCAGATAACAAAGAAAGGGAGTGAAACAGATAAAGGCCTAGAGGGGCCTTCAGTACGTACAAAGCTCCTTGACGGTGAAGTTCAAAGTGACAGACAGAATCCAAGTAGCGAAGATAGTCCAACTTTGAAAAGGATTCTTCAGCGAGCACAGGAAGAGAATGTTCTAAATGATTCACCAGACTCAGAAACTCCTGTTGTAGTGAAAACAGAAAATGTTGAGGAACCAAAAGCTGATGAGCCAAAACTCGGATTCAAATATCCAGCTCTGTTCAGTCAGCTTCAGAAACATAAAACAGCAGAAAGTAATTCTGATGCTGCAGCTTCTCAGGCAGATTCTTTAGTGAATCGACTCCCATTTCTATCCTTCAAAGATCTCTTTTCTCAGGCTTCAAATGGTTCGTCACCCGCAATAGACCTGAGACCCTCACCGGAAAGACTTATAAACTTACTGTCTCAACCAGTATCATCTCAAGCTCCACAAACCCAGTTAAATTATGCTGGTAACTTGCCAGATGGTGCTTCAGGATATAGAAAGAAAGCATGGAACTGGAAACGGCGAGCAGTTCGTCCAAAGGGACCTAATGGTGAAATATTGACTCAATTTCCTGCACGACTAGCAAATTCAGAAAAGCCAAATATTCCTGTAGGAATTGCTAATCCAAAAAGAAAAGCAAAATCAAAAGATAAAGATAAGGACTGGCAGCCACACAGTACTCAGGCTAGAGATAGTGTTACTACCAGACGCTCTTCCAGTAGACTTCCACGAACAGACTTTACTGAGTTCTCGGAGTCAGATATTGAAGAAATAGATATTGATGAAGACAATGATCCGTCAGAGTTAGTGCCCCTTTACTGTAGATATAGCTGTGGGGCTAGATTTGAGGATGTGAATGAACTGCGTGACCATGAGGAGACCTGTGGTGGTGGGAAGGATTTCCAGTGTGAACTTTGTGGGCTTGACTTTAATCAACAGTATAGATGGCAGTATCATATGATAAAAGTTCATGGAGTTTCTGTAACCAGTGGAATGTTTAGATAGTTTACAGCAGTGGCGGATCCAGTGGGGTTCAGCCTGGGGGTTCGCTTGAACCCCTCTCCACTCTCCCCGCTTTTAAATATCCTATGAAAATAAAATAATTTGGTCTCGGTGAGACCAAATTATTTCATTTTCACAGGATATTTAATAAAAATGAAATAAAATCAACAAAGCAAACCTCCCACACGTATACACATATGAACCCCCTTTCCAGAAATCCTGGTTCCGCCCTCTGTACAGTGTACATAGGTCTAGTTATAGTGGGATATTGTAGATATTACATTTTCATTTCATATATAAATCCTAAAAACATATATTCATGCAGGCCTTTAGTTTTAAGAGTGCCCAATAAAAAAAGAATTTCTTATTTCTTGACCAAAACATAGTTGTGGTTACTCAAAAGAACTTTCTCATTTAGACGGCTCTTTTGAGCACCCAAAACATATACAATGTATGTTAAAACTGATGGGTAAGAAACTCTGTTTTGGTGGAGAAATAAGAAAATTAATATTTAAGTACAACTACTTATTGGAGGACTGTGCAGCAGAGGTGTGTAATAGTAATCTTTTATATTTGTCCAGGGACAAGTAAATGGCCATAATGTACTTGTCCAAAGAAAATTTTACTTGACATGTCCGAAAGAAGAAATCAGCTTATCTTTCTGTGCTTCAACAATTTACTCAAGATTTTGAAAACAGTGTTAAACCAGATATCAACTCTCTTGTAAACAGTGTGGATCATGATCAGCTGGCTTCTTCAGAAGCCAGCTGTTTACTTCAAGAAGCCAGCTAATCAGGATTCACACAGTTTCCAATGCAACATGTGAGCTCGTAATAATAAATCAAAATATGAAATACAAAATTGTATTACGTAACTTTAAACATTTGTACTTGTCCAAGTAAATAGAAATTTTCATCCTGTCCTGAATGAAAGGGGCCCAGTTCTGACAAGTCCGGTGTGGTATTTCCACAGCCCTGCTGTGCCATTTATCTATGAGGCTAAGCTAACCCTTTGCATACTGGAAACCCCTAAGTGGGCACTGTGTTGCATTTCATCAGGGTCTGCACTGTTTGCTTAGATTAAAAAAACTTTTATGGGGACAGAAATACATGTACATCATAATTTTTGAAAATTCTACCCGTGACCCCTTAAAGTGCACAATGGGCAATCCCATACATATTGTATCAGTATGTATGGGAAAATCCATTTGGATACAAAGCAGGCCTCCAGATAAGCGTCATATTGGACAAACTATTTTCTTTATTTCTCGTTCAAAACATATGTTGTGGGTACTCAAAAGAAACGTCTCAACAAGACTGTTCTTTTGAGCACCCAAAACACATGTAAAGTTGATTGGTAAGGAAATAATTACAATTTTATGCTCATAAAATTTCCTTATCTGGATTTATGACAAAGGGACTAAACCCAGTTATTGAGAATGGCCATAGAGGATTTTACCCCTATCACACTTAATGTGGCAAAATTAAGTCAAATTTTGGCCATTTTGAGTGCAGAAGCGCTAAAATATCATAAATAGAGCATCTAACATGAGTGCTCATGTTTTAATTAACCAGTGATAGATGCGAAGGTTTCCATCAAGAAATAAGATCACTTACATGTAGAGCTGTGAATTGTTTAGGTCAGTCTTAAAGATCAAATCACGGTCGCGCACAGAGTGAGTGATTTATCTTCCTACAACTGACCGCAAACAGTGAATTACTACTCAACAAGTCACGTACAAGAGCTGATTCTAACACAATAAACAACAAAATCACATTTGAAGTATTCAGCTTCTTCAAAATTTATGCCATTGCACTGAAGAATTCCCACCAATAGTTGGACTGTGCCGCATATGTTAACATGTATTTGTAGCATCTTTCGAGCATAAAAACGACGTTATACTGTCTAACGCCATGACTGACGTCATTTTGCAGTAACAAATGATGTCAACTAGTGCACGCTTTCCTCACACTTTCAAAACTGTGAATTAATGATTGATATATCACGTTTTTTTAGCATTGACTCTATAGGGGAGGTGTGTTAGAATTGCTTTTTTGCAAGGGTTTAATAAATACAATAATATTATAGGACCATAAAAATCTGACGTATATGATGGTGACGTATATGATGACCTCAAACTATTTCCGACAGTATATCCATCCATCCATGCATCCATCCATGCATCCATCCAACCATCCATCCATCCATCCATCCATCCATCCATCCATCCATCCATCCATCCATCCATCCATCCATCCATCCATCCATCCATCCATCCATCCATCCATCCATCCATCCATCCATCCATCCATCCATCCATCCATCCATCCATCCATCCATCCATCCATCCATCCATCTATCCATTCATTCACTTGTCTAACAAGGAAACTAATACAGTTTTCATATTTACTATCCAGCTTAACTGAAAATGGAGTTAGTGGTCAGTGACCTTGATACAATTTATTGACCTTGACTTGTGCAATTCTCCATTCCACAGAGGTGTATGACACATAGAGGATCTTGCAGGAGTGATCATTTCATATGAAATGTTTAAAACAAGCCTTTAGTGAGTTTAAAGTTTTAATATAAAATGATTACGAGTGCAAGATTCTGTTTATCATATGACCTTTTAAATGCGATTTTATCACCTTCAGATTTGTTTATTTCAATGAAAATTTACATTAATGTCACAGATGTGGGCATGACGTTACTCGCTCCCACTGAAAGTGTTATGTAAAATGTGGTCTGAACATTATGTATGACATGACGTTATCCACTGAATAACAGTAACGTCATATACAGGCCTTTAGTTAAGAATCAGGGATCAAATTTAGCACTTGCTAACTTGCTAAATGCTAGTAGTTTTTCCAAAAAAGCAAGTTGAAATTACTATCTAATGCTATTTTTAGCAAGTGAAAACAAGTCACTCTTTCCAAATTATGCAACATAGCATAAGCTGCTTGAAAAACAGTGTAGATCCAGATCAGCCAGCTTCTGAAGAAGCTGACTGATCTGGATCTACAGTCAGAAAGGAGATAATATTTAAAATAATGTTTTGGCACACAATCTTGTCATTGCGCTAAATGAATTGGTTCAATTTTCTAATTAGCTACTTAGCAAGTGGATCATCACCTTTAGCAAGTAAGAAAAATGATCACTTGCTATATTCAGCAAGTGGTTAAAAATCTAAAAGTTGATCCCCGAGAATGCAT
Source organism: Loripinus fragilis (assembly GCA_964019695.1). Lineage (NCBI taxonomy): Eukaryota > Metazoa > Mollusca > Bivalvia > Lucinida > Lucinidae > Loripinus > Loripinus fragilis. The sequence goes on along the minus strand of OZ026521.1, from coordinate 93,569,396 downwards.
ACCAAAAAAATAATTTTCTATTTCTTACCCAAAGCATATGCTGTGGATACTCTAAAGAACCGTCTCGATGAGAAGGTTCTTTTTAGCACCCAAAACTTATGTTAAAACTGATTTGTAAGAAAATATCTACAATTTTACGCTCAAAAATTTTGTTTATCTAAACCTTTGGTCATTAATGATAAATCAAGAAACTAAGGAACATCCTATGGCCACGAGATATAGTACTTATCATATAACTTAGAGGCATATTCATAATGTGCATGTAAGGCAATCCCATGAAACTAATTGTTTAGTTTTTTGATTGTTCATTCATCTACAGTAAAAGCCTGTCTTAAGCGGCCACTCAAAAATAGACAAAACAAAGGCCTTAAAGACAAATGGTAGCTTAATGAAGGTCGAAAGTATTGCAAAATGCTCTCTTGGAGCATTCTTCAAGACTTTTGACCTGCATTAAGCTATAATCGGTCTTGAAAACCAATTTCTTGGTCTTATTTTGAGTGGCCGCTTAAGACCGGTTTTACTGTATTTCCATTTATGTTAGAGCAGTGAAGGCTTTGACGAGATGGAAAAAAATGTGTAAGCTATGCTGAGTCCTCTCTGGTAGCCTATGTGGTAAATGTACAACAAAGCGTCTTGGGGGTTTCCGACCAGTTCATACCCAAACCAGCCTGCTTAGCTACAGAGACTAGCTAGAACAGTCAAATTTTGCGTGCAGCAAGTTTTGATATGATACTTTCCGATAACAAAGGCGCTGATCAGACTGCGTGAATATGCAGGCTGGTCTATGCCTTTGTTGTTCCCAAACCTCCAAGGCAGATTTTCTTGGGTCGAGACCTCTATGATACATGTACTATTAATCTCATTTTTTTTTATTGTAAAAAGTAAATGTTTTAAAATTTTGAACACCTTTCTCTTTCTGTTCTAAAATAAATGCTTGCCAGAGAAGAAAACAGGGAAGACCCTGATCAGACTGCTTCTTCAGAAAGAAGCAGTCTGATCTGGTCTGGCCTGTTTGTCTAGGCTTTGTGGCAGGCATCTACTGTTTGAAATTTTACAACATTTAATTTACATTGTTTTAGTAGATTTATATCGTCTTATGAATTTTTAAAGTTTAAATTTTAACACATTTTTAAATTTTTACTATCTTTGAAGGTAATGTAGTTGTTCAAATATTTGTTAAGAATTGCTAATGATAAAACGAACACAATATTTTTATCCCTCTATTTATGGAAAGTCAAGGGCATCTTGTATTGATCTGTGTACATGCAAATTTTGATTTTGAATTCTTGGGTCTGGAGCTTTGGTATTTCACATTGTGCATATACCAAAGTATAAGACTAAGATCTTTGACATTCCTTTGAAAATTGATAAAAGTTCACTTTATGGCAATACTGTGCATTGCATATTTTCTGGCCATATTGGTGTTTTTACAACCATATCTTATGTTTTTTAACTAGCAGTGACTTTTGTTGTCTGCTGATTTAACTTCGCAAATAGTTTGGACCCAGATCTACCGACAGAATGTCCCTCCTGATCTGGGTCCATATCCTTTGAAACCCCGATAGTGTTCATGAAAGAATTTCTGTTTGAAAAACTTAATATTAAAAAAAAGTCAGTAGACAACAAAGATCGCAATTATTGTGACTAACAGGAAAATAGTTAAAACCAATTTTCTTTTTTTTTCAACCAAAACATTTGGTGCAGGTGCCCAAAAGAATTGTTGACTGGCACCCTGTCTAACTGATAATTTTATCATGTTACAAAAAATCTGCACATTGTGAAACCTAAATAAGTGTCTTATTTTCTAATTGTGTCTACCTCTCTGACAAGGCTATCAGTTATCTGAGTTACAGCCATGAAGGGATATGATATCGGAGAAAAGTTTTGTCCAGGGTTTGCACAGGCTTGAAAAGTACATGAATTCAGAGGGCATTCTTGAAAAGTCCTTGAAAATTAAATCTTTCTTAAAAACTTGGAAAATTACTCAAAGGCCTTGAAAAGTCCTCGAATTCTACTATATTCTGTAGGACTTAGCACTGTTGATAGAGACCGAAATCAGTATAAGATTGTTGTGTCTTTATTTGGTGCAGCATATGCTGCACCAAATATGGGTACAACAGTTTTATACTAATTTTCAAATACTAATGCTCAATTATCTCAGTCTAGCATTGCTGAAGTCAAATTTTTATACTCAGATGAGAATTTTTTATTATCTTCAAGTCTTTGAAAACTGTAGGAGAGGCTTTTAGAAGTCCTTGAAAAGTCCTTGAATTTTACTCAAGCTTGCCTGTATGAACCCTGTTGTCCAATAGGAGTAGTTTACCTTGAACTCGGAGCAGGAAGACAGGCTAAAGAATTGTCTGAATGCTATGTTGTTTTGAGCATCCAAAACAAATGTTTAAACTGGTGGGTAAGAACCTTTTCACAATTTAACTCTAAAAAAGATGTTAATCTCATGTGGGGATCCAAAGAATTCCGTCAGGGGGGTCCTGATAATGTTTTTAGTCAACATATTTTACAGGGTGTGGTACGGACCTCCTCAAGAAGCAATTGGACCCAAAGGTTCCATTGCTTCTCAATTGGGGTCCATTCTGGAATTTCTAAGGAAACCTATAGCCACTTGTGATTTTTCAGGTGGGGTCCTGATCCCCTGTCTGCCTCTGGATCCGCCCATGTATGTGGACCTATGGTTAAATGTCAGTTTATCTGAGGACAACTGGCCCCAAGGTTATAAAACTTGAGTTCATTCTCAAACTCAAAATATAGCACAATGATTGGCTGCTTGGGGACAAGTGTCCGCAAGCAGCCAATGATTGCGCTTTATTTTGAGTTTGAGACTGTACTCAAGTTTTATAACCTTGAGACTTGAACTTGTGAATATTAAAAAGTGGCAGGCATGCTGAAAGTTTTTAAATTTGAATTTTTAAAGTTCAGGATTTTGAAAATTTGAACTTTCACCCATGCAGTCAGGCCATATATATCGAAGATGAATGCTTGAGTATTTCCTTGCTAGGGGTGACTTGTCGTCTGCTTATAACCTTTGCAAACAGTTTGGACCCAGATCAGGACCAACAGAACATTGGTCCTGATCTGGATCCAAACAGTTTGACACTGATAGTGTTCATGAAAGATTTTTTTAAAAAAAAGTCAGCAGACGACAACAAAAGCGTAAAAAATTACATAAAATCCATGAATAGTATCAAATGATAAAATTAATGTAGATCCAGATGGTATGGAACTTTTATGAAAGGGAAATGACTCTATGCACAAGGTTTTTTCCAAATTAATCCCTTACTTTCCTGCCATTATTTTTTTGTCCATAAAATGTTGTCTACTTTTCAAGATATGCTCAAGTTCACTTCAGACTTGTAGATTTTATCATTGAAGCAAACACTATGAACCCTGATCAGACTGATTCAAAGAAGCAATCTGATCTGGGTCCATATTGTTTGACATATAGGCTACCTAAATACATTAATGAAGTTGTGACTGGCGGGAATAGGGCTAAAATTCAGCAGATAACATTTCGAAATATAATTTCAGCTTCAAGAAATCATATAATGCTTGATATTTCATATGAATTGTTTCCGGGCATACGATTCACATGAAATGTTTATGCATTATTTACACTGAAAGCAAGACAAAATATCACAAATTCTGACATCTGGTGCAGTCATAATTGCCAAGGTAAAAAAAACCACACACAATTCTTGACCTGTGCCCTCAAGTAGAATTATAAGATCAACCCATCTGATCTCCAAAAGCAAACTGCACAGCATTTTTGCCTTTCTGAGTGAATAAGTGATTGAAGACACGAAAAATATAAATACAATGTACTAAGTTGTATATATTTACTCCTTATACTAATGCATTGACAATGGGAATGCAAGATTTAACAGGATTTAAAGATACAATCTTCATAGAAAGTATGTAGTTCTTGTTTTTGCTCCATGCACGGATTCAGCGGGGAAGGCAAGGGTCTGGCCCCACCCTCCAAATATCACAAAAATATAGGGTTTCTTAGCAATACTGGTCCAGATCCCCTGAAAAATCACAAAGCTACTTAGCCAACATTCAATGTTGGTCCATCATCGGCATGCAAGCGAAACGCCATTTAACTGGTGTTTTGCTAGCGGGCCCATGATGGCCGGCTTATAGTGGTATTTGGATCCTCCCTCCCCTCATCAATAAAAAAATAACGTCAAAGTTGGACCCATGTGCCCTTCCATCTAGTAGTGTCCTTCATCATTTTTAACCCTTGTCATGCTGAGAATTTTTATTACTGCATTCCTCCTCAGTTTTATCCTGTTAACCCGCAGCATTCCAGTAAGTGCACAATCATTTATTTTCAACCAGCATGGAAAACGGTGAGGATCCAGATTTTTCAAACAATGTAAATCCAGGTTGATCTCAATTCAGCAGGACAAGGGTTAAACTTATGAAAGGCCACAAACCTGCAGCTTAGAAAACATAATTAACCTGTAATGTTTTTTTTTTGGCATGCACTACAGACTAGATTTTATCATGGAAGCAAACACTATGAACCCTGATCAGACTGATGGAAGCAGTCTGATCAGGGTCCATATTGTTTGCAATATATGCGACCTTAGAAAATAAGCAGATGTGTGGTGCAGACGACAAAAGTCGTGACTGAAAAATGATTTTCTTAATGTGTTTTTCTTACTCAAAAGAATCATCTGTATGAGCACCTAAAATATATTATTGATTTATGACGTTACATCTGGGAGTATAATAACGCCATGCAATAAAATCAATAAACCACAGTTGGTTTACAGATTTACGGGAAACGTTATGACGTGTACATAATGACAAAAGGTTAAAGTTTTTACACCAGGAATGATATTTCATAGTATTCTTAATGCCATATGATAAATAGAATCTAACATTCGTGCTCTTGTTTTATTGAATTTATTAAACTTGTGAAAAAGAGATAAAATGCTCGGCAAGCCTCCCATATTATTTCTTTTTCTCAACTCGTTTAATAAGTTCAATAAAACGAGCACTCATGTAAGATCCTCTATGACTAAGAAATTAATCTTATACCTTATGAGTGCAACTCTTCGGACCATTTTTAGCTCACCTGAGAACAAAGCTTTGTGATCGGTCTTTGTCAGTTAACTTTTTTCTCTAATTGACATCCCCTAAACCACTGGCCCAAATCTAAAATAATTTCACACAAATTTTCCTCCTAAGGCTGTCTACCAAAATTGCAGGAAGTCTTTCTCTCAGTCAAACAAAATTGCCACCAGAGCTAAAATGATAAAAGAAACACACCTCACCTTCTGCTTAACTGTGGATCCAAATTCAAAATAATTTCATCCAAATGTTCTCTGCCAAAACTGCACAAACAGTTCAGACATTTCTACAAAAAAGGCTGCGAGAGTTAGAAATAGATAAAAAAAATGACATCCTGAACTGCTGGCCCAAAATCAAAATTATTTCACCCAAATGTTGGCCACCTGATCTAAAAATAGAAAAAAGTCTTAAGCGACATCTGAGCTGCTGGCCCCAATTTAAAATAATTTCACAAATGTTCACCATAAGGCCCTCTACCAAAATTGCGAAATAGTTCCTCTATGCCAAACAAAATGGCAACCAGAGCAACAGAAACATCTGAACTGCTGGCCAAACATTAAAATAATTTCATGCACATGCTCTTCATTTATTTGGAGGGGCTGAGGCCACAGCCGCAATATTGTTTCTACTGTGAGGTGATAAACTCAGACCTCCTTGCTTTTTGTCATCATGGCTTAATCATTGTGCGAAAATTTCTATTAAAAACAGCAGAGAAAAATCACACACAGCAGGATTCTGCTGTAGAAGAAACCCTTTTCTGAGTTGCTTGTTTGATTCGTATGAGAAATTCTTTAGTGCGTAAATATTATAGCTGAAAGTTGGCATTATTCTGACTCAACCATAAAGGCTGAAGCTAGTACTTGCAACTTGCGGCTCTATGTGGTACTATAACAGTTTGGTGTTTCTTTTGCCAGAATAGTTTCTATATCAACCAAACCTATCAGGCCCTAAAACAAAATTGCTCATAAGGTTTTGCTTCACCGAACAACTTAAAGTAGAAAAGTCTTTAACCATCATCTGCTCCTGAACTTTTACCCAGATTCAGAACAATTACACGTACATGTAGTTTTTACTCATAATGACCTTTACCAGAATGGTTCCACTCAGCCAAACAAAATTGCCACCAGAGCGAAAAAAAGAAACCCTTGATCCATTGGCCTAGATTCAAAATAATCACTCAAATATGTTTTACCATTCAAAGCAAGGCTCCTTATATTGCCCTTTACCAAAATTGCTCTAATGATTCCATTATGTTATGTACACAAAAATGTACCCAGGGCTTAAATTATTTTTGTCTGAAATCACAAGGCCTAAATCATTGATATTTGGTATGTAGCATCATTTAGTGGACATATACCAAGTTTATCCAATTATGGTCCTGGTGCTTAAATACCCTGTCCTGGGGGTCAAATGTTTGACAAAGGCTATAGGGAAACAAAAGAGCTTGTTTGAAACCACTAGGCCCATAGCCTTGATATTTGGAATGTAGCATCATCTAGTGGAAGTTGAACATTACCAAGTTTGTTCAAATTACAGCCCTGGAGCCAAAACGGTATTGTCCCTTGGGTCACATGTTTTGTATGTAGGTTGTATATAGAATAACAGCATGGTCTATAGTTCTGATATTTATATGTTTGATCACCTAGTTTTAGTCTGTCAAGTTTGGTCAAATTGTGGTTGGATCATGTTTTACATTTACTAACATAGGGAAAAAAACTGAAACCGCTAGCCTAGAGCTTCGTCATTAGTTATGTATCCATTGGCCTAGATTCAAAATAATCACTCAAATATGTTTTACCATTCAAAGCAAGGCTCCTTATATTGCCCTTTACCAAAATTGCTCTTATGATTCCATTATGTTATGTACACAAAAATGTACCCAGGGCTAAAATTATTTTTGTCTGAAATCACAAGGCCTAAATCATTGATATTTGGTATGTAGCATCATTTAGTGGACATATACCAAGTTTATTCAATTATGGTCCTGGAGCTTAAATACCCTGTCCTGGGGGTCAAATGTTTGACAAAGGCTATAGGGAAACAAAAGAGCTTGTTTGAAACCACTAGGCCCATAGCCTTGATATTTGGAATGTAGCATCATCTAGCGGAAGTTGAACATTACCAAGAGCCCTGGAGCCAAAACGGTATTGTCCCTTGGGTCACATGTTTTGTATGTAGGTTGTATATAGAATAAACAGCATGGTCTAGAGTTCTGATATTTATATGTTTGATCACCTAGTTTTAGTCTGTCAAGTTTGGTCAAATTGTGGTTGGATCATGTTTTACATTTACTAACAAAGAGGAAAAAAACTGAAACAGCTAGCCTAGAGCTTCGTCATTAGTTATGTAACATCAAGGATTCCTTTTAAATTGTTCACAATATATCCCTGGGGCCAAAAATGGCCCCACCTGGTTGGTCACCAGGGACACTTTGGCCAGTTTCCATACTACACAAACTTTGATAATGCTCACTATAAAAGATTTGCATAGGGCTAAATGAACTGAGCCTACCCCTTGGGTATTGATAATTTTCGTCGTTTTTCTTAAAATTCAACGAAATATTCAGTGGAGGTTGAAAATGCAGTGGGCTACTGCTTTTGTCGGAAAATGCAAAATATATTTTTTTACAGAAAAATGCATAATTTTGAAATGGTGATTATTGTGTCCAAACTTCTCATATCAGTTACAAAAGGGTTTCAACCGAATATTGAAAGGTTGAAAATGTGTTTCTCAAACACATTTCATGTTTCGGATCCTTTGCAATAAGGGATAAATAAACTTGCAGTTTTTGGGTAGAATTTCAAAAATGTAACATTTGGCATTTTCCGACCGAACGGGCATCGATGGGACCGTCCAGTGAGTGATTTGCATAAAAAGCTGTAGCAAATTGCATTTTAAATTACCACTGAAAAATTCGTTGAATTTGAAGAAAATTGTCGAAAGTTATCAATTGTATAAAAGAAGTTTTAAAAAACAAAACTCAGGTGAGCGGTCCAGTGTAACTTGGGCCTCTTGTTGAAATTTTGTAGATGTTTTCTTCATGATATGAAGATTATGTATGTGATTATTTTACTGACCGTTCCAAGGCGGTACTTCTTTTGTTGATCTTTTTTATTTTGTGATTGTCTTTGCTATATTGTCTTGTCTGTGTCATGCAGCCTTGTTGTCATCTGCTGTGAAAGGGCTGGCATCTTGGCTCTCCTGTATGTGGTGTTTTCTTGTGTATTTGTCACTTTCCAATGCGGTATCCTGGGTCAGGTGGGGCACTTGATTGTATCGATGACTGATCTTTGCCTTCTTCCTTACTTTGCTACTTTGTGACAAAATAAGGATGAAGGCAAAGTAATCCAGCTGTTAAACCCCGGAAAGGGACTTTATTTGCTTGTTTGATTTGATTCTTTACGTCCCATCAACAATCTTTCAGTTAAACAGGGACGGGTCTTCTTGGGTTGAACCAGTACTAAGCTAGGATAAATGTGTCTTGCTCAAGGACCACAACGCAGTGACGCCGGTGAGGCTCGAACCCTCGGCCTCTCGGTCTCGAGTCAAGCACTCTACTACTGAGCCACTGTGCTCCATTCGGAAAGGGACAATTTAAAAGAACGGCATGGTTAAGGTATAAGCAATGTTATAGACTTGCATGATAAAGAGGGATAATTTTATCGATTAAACGGAACTATGGATACCTATGATGTACATTTTTTAGATTTTAAGTCTATTCGGATGAAACTAAAAACAAAATACATCTAAATAGTTTGGAATGTAAGAGGATCTGAATAAAAAAAAGTCGCCCAAAATTCAATATATTAGAATATTGTGTATAGGTAGCATGACAATTTTTCTTATATTTTATTTATGGTAAGGATTCAACCCCTTTGCAATAAAAAAGGTAAACGCATTTGGAAATATCGCATAAAATGAATGAACTGGTTATAACAATATGACTAAAATATTAAAGACGTAAAAGTACAGGAATTCAATTCAAAACAAGGAAGAAGGCAACAATAAAAATGGTGCAATCAAGTACCACACCTGACCCAGGACACCATGTGGGAAAGTGACAAAAACACAAGAAAACATCACTATCAAGAGAGACCATAGGTCAGCTATTTCCCAGCAGGGGTTTACAAGGCTGCAGGCAACAGACAAGACTGTATGACAAACACTTAACATAAATAACAAAAAGAATCCTGAAAAGGATTACCGCCTTGGAACTGTCAGTAAGAAAATTACCCGAGTGCTTAAGCATGTTTGACGGTACCAACCTCACCCTTATTTCTGATGTGAATCAAAACACATAGATGTTTGGTTCGCATGAAAGATCCCTTAGTAATCGATGTTTCATCTCCTTATACATACAAATCGAGATATAAAAATGAGCTCAAACAAAGTAAAGGCCTCAACAGTACCCGCAACTGAATACTGGAGCAAAAGAAATCCAACAAGGACACTGTATCAGGCCTAAATGCTTTCTTCTATAGATAAGTCGGGCAACTGTTGATTTGCTGCTGGGTTGTGTCCTTATACATGTAGTTTTGCAATCATCTCGCCGAGGAAGAGACAGCTGGCTGCTTTACTACAATTGGTGTCATGTGCCTATTAGTGTTCTGCTTTTCAATCGCTTGTGCCGTGGGATTTTCTTTGGTCTGCGATTGAAGCATTTTCTTGTTATACGCATTTGCCTTTTGGATAGCTCTTTAGAACTGATTGAGAATTCAATGGATTTCAATTTATTTCAAAGATTCATAATAGACAAGAATAATTTCAAGCTAAAGGGTCAGCTTTATATCTAAAATTAAAAGATACATAAAACTTAGCTATTACAGAAACACTGAGGAAGATTTGGTTGTGAAGTAGATAAAATGAAAGTATATAATAAGTAAATAAATCACATACATAGACAAGTCACGCAGAAAAAAACCTAAAATGGAAATTTCTACGTGGAAAAAGGTACAAAATAAATTTAGACAAAATTAAGCGAGTATGACCAGATGCTTGAAAATTTCCAGTGTGCTTTATGCACATTTTTTTTGTACATGTAATTCTTTTTACCGTTTCTTTCGTCATGACAAACTTTCCCCTTTTTCGTTAATTCAAAATTATTTCTGAACATATTGTGTAGAAGATACAATTGTAAAGTACCAGTAGATAGACAGCATATTTATGTGTTGAAAAGCTATGTTAAAAGTTCTATATTATTATACATGCATATGCTATATACTATTTATGATACATATATGTTCATCTATGCTGAAAATGTATATGTTTCAGAAATAAATGATAAATAATAATAAAAAAACACACACACACAAAAAACAAAAAACAACATGTGGGCGTACCTACGATGCCTACAGTCTATTTTAGTTGGGACAACAAGGCTTGATGTAAAACGTCATTATAAAATGTAAAAAGTAGAGCAGATTTAAAGAGACATTATGAAGGAATATATTCAAAATAGACAGCTGCCGGACAGTGGCGCCATTGTTTCTTAGAGTATATCAGGCCGACCAGTTACCGAGTTGTATATTCACTGAAGGACCTGCAACCCCATATTGGGCTGCTGTGTAAAGCATGTCGAGCCCATGGCGGTCTACTGTTGATTTGCTGCTGGGTGGTGTACTACTACATGTAGTTTTGCAATCATCTTGCTGAGAAAGGGACAGCTGGTTGCTTTACTTCAATTGCTGTCATGTGACTAATAGTGTTATGCTTCTCATCCTCTCAGGACATGGGCTTTTCTTTGGTCTGCGATTGTAGCATTTCCTTGTCATACTCATTTGCCATCTTGATAGCCTTTAAGAATGATTGAGAATTCAAACTTATATGGTACTTCATTTAACAGCAAATCAACAAAATCGTAGACTTTTGAACTAAACAGTACTAAAGTATTTTTAATATAAAAAAAGAAAGTTATTTTCACTCGTAATGATTTACATGTAGAAGAAAATTGAACAAAGATTCATAATAGACAAGAATAATTTTCAAGTTAAATGGTCAGCTTTATATCTAATATCAAAAGATACATTAAACTCCGCCATTACAGAAACACTGATGAAGATTTGGCTGATCAGTTAATACAAAATTGGAGATAAAATGAAACTATACCGTAACTCCCCCCCCCCATCCCCTAAAAACTTATATAACCACATACCTTGACAAATCACGCAGTAAAAAAATAAAATGGAGATTCCTTCGTGGATAAAGGTATAAATAAATTAGACGAAATTAATCGAGTATAACCAGATGCTTGGATATTTCCAGCGTGTTTTCTGCACATTTTTTACTTTTTTGTATATGTAATCATTTTTACTTTTTCTTTCGTAATGGCAAACTTTCCCCTTTTCTTTTTGTTAATTCAAAAATATTTCTGAACATATTGTGTAGAAAATACAATTGTAAAGTACCAGTAGATAGACAGCATACTTCTGTCTTGGAAAGCATTGTTAATAGTTCTATATTATTATACATTCATATGCTATAAACTATTAATGATACATGCATGTTCATCTATGCTGAAAATGTATATGTTTCAGAAATAAATAAATAATATAAAAACAAAAAAACAAACAAAACAAAAACAACATGTAAGCGTACATACGAGGCCTACAGTATCTTTTAGTTGGGACTGCAACAAGGAATGATGTAAATCATCATTATTAAATGTCAAAAGTAGAGCAGATTTAAAGGGACATCATGAAGGAATATATTCAAAATAGACATCTGCCGGACAGTGGCGCCATTGTTTCTTAGAGTATATCGGGCCGACCAGTTACCGAGTTGCATATTCACTTGAGGAAATGCAACCCAATATTGGGCTGCTGTGTAAAGCATGTCGAGCCCATGGCGGTCTACTGTTTATTTGCTGCTGGGTGGTGTCCTTCTACATGTAGTTTTACAATCATCTCGCTGAGGAAGGGACAGCTGGTTGCGTTTCTTCAATTGATATCATGTGACTATTAGTGTAATGCTTCTCATCCTCTAAGTACATGGGTTTTTCTTTTGTCTGCGATTGTGGCATTTCCTTGTCATACTCATTTGCCATCTGGATAGCTTTTAAGAACTAATTGAGAATTCAAACTTGTATGGTACTTCATTTAATAGCAAATAAATGTTCTATTTTTCAAAACAACAAAATCGTAGACTTTTGAACTATACATTACTTGTAGAAAAGTATTTGTTATAATAAAAAGAAAGTTTTATCACTCGTAATGATTTACATGTAGAATAAAATTGAACAAAGATTCATAATAGACAAGAATAATTTCAAGCTAAAGGGTCAGCTTTAAATCTAATATGAAAAGATACATTTACTCCACTATTACAGAAACACTAATGAATATTTGGTTGTGCAGTAAATACAAAATTGCAGATAAAATTAAACTATATCATAAGTAAAAAACCCATAAATTTTTAATTCACAATCATAGACGAATCACGCAGAAAAAAACTAAAGTGGAAATTCTTTCGTGGATAAAGGTACAAAATACGTTTAGGCAAAATCAAGCGAGTATGACCAGATGCTTGGAAATTTCCAGTGTGTGTTCTGCACATTTTTTTCTTTTTTGTATATGTAATTCTTTTTACTTTTTTCTTTCGTAATGGCAAACTTTTCCCTTTTCTTTTTGTAAATTCAAAGTTATTTCTGAACACATTGTGTAGGAGATACAATTGTAAAGTACAGATATGTATAGATAGCATTTATGCTGAAAAGCTATGTTAATAGTTATATAATATTATACATGCATATGCTATATACTATTTATGATACATGCATGTTCATTTATGCTGAAAATGTATTTGTTTCAGAAATGAAATAATAAACAATAAAAAAACAAAAACAAACAAAAAACAACATGTTGGTGTACATACGAGGCCTACAGTCTCTTTAAGCTGGGACTGCAACAAGGAATGATGTAAATCATCATTATTAAATGTAAAAAAGTAGAGCAGATTTAAAGCGACATCATGAAGGAATACGAGGGACGTTTTTATGTTCGTAGAATGGTAGATTTAATGAATACAGCGAAAGTAAGTGCATACACCATGCTTTATAATTGGAAAGATTGAACTTTTATCTATACACGCAACCTAAAATTATTTCAAAATGCATTACTTAAATGACTTCGAAGAGGCAAAGACATACCTATAATCGAACACTGGAAATATGGTAGAAATATGACATTTATGGATTTAGTTTCTGACAGAACGTTAGTAACAATTGCATGAAAATGGGTCCATAGCCATACAAAGCTTCTGAAAATTTGGCTGCAAATAAAGGACGCTAAGTGTTACAATATTATATGACCATTATAGCATATACGCAACAATTATTGGATATGGAAGATTTGTTTGGAACCTCAGCAAATTGTACAGTAGGCATATGAACTTTTATTGTAAAAAGTTGACACAAGTGGAAGTTGGATACCGGCTTTTGAATGTGGCTCGATATGTTAGCTGTAAAGTAGTACATGTATTATAATTTTTCTTGTTCACATGGTAGCTAGAAGTGTTATGTTAACTTTCATTCCAAAACAAAGTTAATAATTTTGTTTTATTAGAAATTAGCTGCAAAATAAATAGCCTAGTGGTGCTAAAATCCCTTATTTTGTACATAAATGACGTCATGGAGCGTTATTATATTTAGAAAATTCATTAAAACTGTTTTTGCTCCTCTTAACAGGTGTTGTTATTGCTGAAATAAGAAAATTATGCAGATCCGATTGTTATTGTTTTTTCTACGCAGGGTTGATTTACCCCACCCACTTTTTATAACATAGGGGTATGACACTGGTATCGGAAGTTACACGATTAAATCGATACATCAATATAACAGCTGAAGAATGATTGAGTATATCATGTGCTATGCAAAACCAGAAGAAATTTTAAAATCTGTTCATAATCCTTATTTTAACAGATATAATAACTAGCACTTGACTGTGATTATTTTGGTATATTGATGTGTGTTTTGAAATTGTTAAAGAAGAGCAAACAACATGCTTAAAGTTTTGCTGCACTTGTCTACGATTAGCGTTTGAATAATTAATTTTGATGGTGTAAAAGAAAAATCGGCTTGACAAATGCTTATATCACCATAGCGAATGGAACTTAACAGCGTCTAATTTCCTCCTTGCTGCGTGGTTAAAATGACATGGACTTCGACCAGTGTCCTTTACCATGCCCTATTCAAAGCTATATATCTTGACGGAACTAAGCGCAAATGATGTAACATTTATATCAGTTGTTAGACAGAAGCTAGACCTTTCAAAATATGTATACTTATGGTACCGTTTCTTCTATATTTGAAGAGATACAGCCCTATTCTACGAACATAAAAAATGACCCTCTTATAATCAAAATAGACAGCTGCCAGACAGTGGCGCCATTGTTTCTTAGAGTACCGACCAGTTACCGAGCTGGGTGATGTCCTACTACATGTAGTATTTTTGCAATCATCTCGTACGATGAAAAGACAGCTGGTTGCTTTACTTCAATTGCTGTCATGTGCCTATTAGTGTTCTGCTTCTCATCCTGTCGTTGCCGTGGCCTTTTCTTTGGTCTGCGATTGTAGCATTTTCTTGTCTTATGCATTTGCCATATAGACAACTTTTAAGAAATGATTGAGAATTCAAACTTATATGGTACTTCATTTAACAGCAAATAAATGTTCTTTTTTCAAAACAACAAAATCGTAGACTATTGATCTACACAGTACTTGTAGCAAGGTATTTTTTTTATAAAAAAGAAAGTTTTTTTTCACTCGTAATGATATACATGTAGAAAAAAATGAACAAAGATTCATAATAGACAAGAATAATTTCAAGCTAAAGGGTCAGCTTAATATCTTATATCAAAAGAAACATAAAACTCCGCTATTACAGAAACACTGAGGAAGATTTGGCTGTGCAGTAGATAAAATGAAAGAATATCATAAGTAAAAAAAAAACCCTTAAATATTTAATCCACATACAGTGAGCCACTTTAGTTACGCACCACTTATAAAATGTAAAATTATTCAAAAGAAATAGGATATTTTTAATTAGAGACTACCAGAGTAAAGCGCATCTATAGGTGCACTAGCCATTGAAATTTTATTGTGATCAGATCAGAAACAAATGAGAAAATGGATCTTGAAGGGCACTACCCTCAAAACACCATTTCACATTGCATTATTTCGAATGAAACTCAGATCACAATGCACTTTTTTCAGGGTCGAATTTCTGCTATGCGAGAGATAAGAACCGATTTATTCTTGGTAATATCTAGGACTGGAATGTGTTTGTTAACTTTAAAAAAATAACGTTTTACTAGTTTGGTTCCCAGCTGACCAAGGTTTGAAAAAGTTTATTTTAGTACTTTTTTTTAAAGTTAGATAAAATTTCGTATGATTCTTAGTAAACCAGTTATCAAAACACTTCTTTTATATTTTCATTTTAAACGACCATGTATCCGCCATTTATTTTCGTAAAAAAATAATGGATTTATTGGCGTCACGGTGTTGACGTTAGTGATGACGTCACTTCTACCAAGGCTATAAGACGTGCCAATGATAAGATGTTTTATTGTTTTGATACAAGTCAACAAGTGACTCATAACAATTACGAAGGAAAATATGTTTGATTCTTGTAACTGACGTTAATAGGACATTAAAACGAGCATTTCTTCAAACAGTAACAGTGTTACTGATTTCAACGACCGAAAAAAGGGGGTTTACTTGATTAAAATGATTGTTTTTGGTGTTTTTCTGTAACAGCGATCACCATAGATAATGCCTAGCGCAAAACGCAAATAAAAATATAGACGTTCAGATTACACGTGCAGTCCTGCACTTTTTTCAAAATTGCCTTTGGCGTAGCAGAATGATTCGCATGAGTGATTCCGATAGTTTTTTTCGATGTCATCAAACAGATAAAATGTCAATAAGTAAATTATCATAGAGAATGTTCGATTCCAGCGTTTTTGTGAAAAAATGTGGGGCCTTAAAAAGTGTAGCGTAACTAAAGTGGCTCACTGTACATTGACAAGTCACGCAGAAAAAAAACTAAAATGGAAATTTCTTCGTGGATACAGGAACAAAATAAATATAGACAAAATTAAGTGAGTATGACCAGGAAATGCCACACTCAAATACCTCAGCGAGATGAATGCAAAACTAGAAAGGACACTAAGTACTGCATTACAAAGCAATGACCAAACACACCCAACAAAAGTGGTAGCAATAATAAACAATGAATCAATACCAACAAGACCATTGCCTTAGAACAGACAGCAGCCGAAGCCGCTGGGGTGGGTGTTTACTGGCCAATTTTCCGCCCAAGATTTTGTTGTTGTTACAACACAAAAAAAGTTTAGCTCGCTTGGAGGCTTCCTAACTTATACAGTGGATCAACACAGACACCTTAATCAAATAAACATGCATGTGCTATGGTGAAACAAGGAAAATGGTAGATGACTTGCAGGAGTAAGCGCTAAAGAAAGCCGCAAGCTTAGCCACAGTGGGCCCAGCCAAAAACAAGCCTCAGACACTGACCCACTCATGTTAGTTTTAGGTCAGGGTCCTTATGAGCCCGAGTCCTGTCATGCAATTAAAGAAGAAACCATTGCTATAAACCGTGATTGGGTTTACTACCAGGAATGCCGTCTGTCGCATGATATCCATGTTATATCCCACTGTATGTTTTTTACGTGTGATTGTCTTATTAAATTGATCAGTAAAAGAAAACTTTCAATCGACGTTTTGAATTAATAATTTAAATCACAATAAATATAGAAGCTTCTGTATAAAAAAACACAATATGACATGTATCTGTCCTAAATATGTTAACGGAGAACTCTATGTAAACAGTAAAGGACAACAGCAGACTGCTCATCCTTACACACCATATTCGACATAATAAGTCACATTTCATATTGCGCGAATTTTTGTAACCTCTATTAATAGAGTGTAGATCCGGATCAGCTGACCTATGCTGGTGCCTGCTTGATGGGATCTCCACTGTCGTTCAATTACATGATGCATCCATGTTGTTAATGAAATAGCAACATCGGGCTGGTTGGAAGTCAGACGTTCATATGGTAAACGCAACTCATGTCTATGGCAGCATGAATGCCTATCAGATTGAATATGGTATTATACACAGCGTCAAAAGTTAAGCACCATTAACTTCGTAACTAAATGTTTCATAACATGATTATGTAATGTACATAAACCTTGTAAATTATGGTAAATGTGTCATATTGGGATAAGATAGTGAAACAATTAATAAATATGCTATTGTGAGTTCAGGCGTAAACTTATTTTCATTGCAAATTCGTGCACATGAATGGTAGTTCACAATTTTATGTCAAAACGACATACAACTTGTTAAAAGACGTTGGGGATTACTTCGTGACGATTTCATGGCGATCGCAAGAAGTTTTGATTAGTCGCGAAGACTCTTGATTTTGTAACCAAATTGGAATATCATATTTATGTTTTAATTTTCATTAAAATATTTATGCAGAGTTTCACAACAGATAAATATATTTCATAGTCAATCAAATTTCTTCACGATAGTTTGAATATTGTTTCAGCAAAAATTAGGTGGTGCGCAACTTTGATGCTGTGTAAATATTCATTCATTCGAGAAATGTGGTAAATTGTATAAAGAGATATATGATTTAGATTTTGGGTTTGTGTAACATATATTTAATTCATCGAAAAATTAAATTTAGAAAGCCTGGACAAAGTAACCAAAAACAAGGAAAGAGGAAGACAAATGGTAGGGAGGTCATCAAACTTTTAAATTTTCTTAATTTTGTCTCTTATGATAGTAACGGAACTAAAATTGAAGTAAAACAATCCTCCATTAAAAAAACAAAAACAAAAAAACACACAAAAAAACAACAACAAAAAAACAACAAAAAGAAAAAACACACACAAAAATTCAACAACGAATTGCAAAAAGCAGGAGGGGACTAGATGCTGTATCTCAGGCAACTAAAACGACTATATATGTTAACTGTTGCAACTTAACTGAGGGGACTGTATGAAAGTACATGTATTTGGAAAACGAAATATTCCACCATATATGGTAGCTTTTGCACATCAACCAGACACAAGTCGGAAATTTAAATAGATGGGAAATTACATGGCATCTGAAATTGAGGTGATAACATATGACAACTTTGACACTTGAAACTAAGGATACTACACCAGTATGTAGGTAATGCTATTATTGAGTCTGATGGAACTTACGATGAAACTAGAATTTACAATCAATAACAATTGAAACTGAGGGTACTATATACTGCATCTGGAACTGAGGGAAATTATTTAGGTAATGAAACAATAAAAGCGGTAGGAACAAATATATGTCCACAGCAGCAACTGGAACTGAAGGTTCTATAAATGACAATTGAAAATGAGTCAATAAATGTGACATCTGAAGCGGAATGGCTATATATGACAACTGAAATTTATTGACTATATGTAGGTAAAAGGACAGTTGAAACAGACATACACATTGTAGCTGTTGCAGCTGAAATCGAACAGACAATAAACCACAACTGACAGAGGGGACTAAATATGACAACTCAACTTGAGCAGACAATTCACGCAACATGTTACTAACACTGAGTGGACTATGTATGACAATGGTGGCACCTGAAACTGAATCTGAGTGGACTATATATGACAACTTAAACTGAGCAGACTATTTATTGCAACTACAGCTGGTGACTGGGACTGTGTGGCGGCGGTAGAACGTCTCCCTGCCCTTCACTATAGTGTAGATTTTATTTTCTTGTCCTTTGGGATCATGGGTTTCATTGTGGAGCTTTGAATCTATAAGAGGGTCACTGATGAAGCCTAAATGGCAGAAACTAGCTAGTCAGGTCCAGGAAATATGCACACTCTAGTTTCAGGTTTTGGTGTAGTCTTTGCTTCCAAAGGATACCCTTTTAAGAACATATTTGACTTCACTACAGCTGGTGACTGGGACTGTGTGGCGGCAGTAGAACGTCTCCCTGCCGTTCCTATAGTGCAGATTTTATTTTCTTGTGCTTTGGGATCATGGGTTTCATTGTGGAGCTTTTTGAAACTATAAGAGGGTCACTGATGAAGCATAAATGGCAGAAACTAGCAAATCTGGTCCAGGAAATATGTACACTCTAGTTCCAGTTCTTTGGTGCAGTCTTTGCTTTCAAAGGATACCCTTTCAAGAACATATTTGACTTCACTACAGCTGGTGACTGGGACTGTGTGGCGGCGGTAGAACGTCTCCCTGTCCTTCACTATAGTGTAGATTTTATTTTCTTGTCCTTTGGGGTCATGGGTTTCATTGTGGAGCTTTGAATCTATGAGGGTCACTGCTGAAGCCTAAATGACAGAAACTAGCTAGTCTGGTCCAGGAAATATGCACACTCTAGTTTCAGGTTTTGGTACAGTTTTTGCTTCCAAAGGATACCCTTTTAAGAACATATTTGACTTCACTACAGCTGGTGACTGGGACTGTGTGGCGGCGGTAGAACGTCTCCCTGTCGTTCACTATAGTGCAGACTTTATTTTCTTGTGCTTTGGGATCATGGGTTTCATTGTGGAGCTTTGAAACTATACGAGGGTTACTGATGAAGCCTTTATGGCAGAAACTAGCTAGTCTGGTCCAGGTTATATGTACACTCTAGTTTTAGTTCTTTGGTGCAGCCATTGCTTCCAAAGGATACCCTTTTAAGAACATATTTGATTAAGACCAGACTAACATCTAGAGCCTGGAAAGAACTGTTCTACATTTATTTGTATTCAATTATAGAGATTGTATAGTTAAGCTTGTTAGTATCATGCGATTCGTATGTTTTAGAAGAAACATTGCACATTTGATGTGATTTACGCAAGTCAGTTGACTTTCTCTGAATTCCCTTTGCACAAAGATCAAATCACATTTGCATGCTTGTAATTTGTTGTTATCATATATACACTATAATCGTTTAGTCTAGTTAAGTCATTGCTTGCTAGTGAATACTTCAGTGCTTACATCCCTTGCGCACAGTTTTGAACCCAGATGAGGCCAAGGTTACCTGATTTGGATTCATGCTGTTTGACACACTGATGCTATTCCTGAAAGATAATATTTTGAGGAAAACTCAGTAGACGGCAAAATACAAACAATACCCCATACAGTCGCAAAATAATAAGCATACGAAATAAAAGTAAGAAAGAAGGCAACGATCAGGAATCGATACAATCAAGTACCACACCTGACAAAGGATACCGTATGGAAAAGTGACAAAATACAAGAAAACGTCATATACCGGGTGTCCTAAAATACATGAATCGTTTTGAAAGTCTTATAACATTTTACTCAACAAAGATATGTTGCTTATTGTTTTCATTGATCAATGTACTTTACATAGAAATGTTATAATGCCATATTTCGTCTTGATTTCATTTTATGAAAGTGTAAGATCTAGCTTTTTAAAAAGGGATCAAATTTTCTGGTTTACACAGTTTTGCTCCCATGGCTAGCTTTTTGACACTATATATTTATTGATTCTGGTTGCAGCATTGTATTGATATTCATTTCTTGATGCTTGCTCTTGTAAATGTATATTGTGTCTACACTTATTGTCTTCCTAGGTGTTCCTCAAGTTTTATAATAAAGACTCAAATTATATAACCACCTTGTTCATAATGAGCATTTTTAAGACATTTTAGTTTTAAAGAATGAAGTCTGTAACCATGGTAACCAACGCGCTGCAGTTTTGATGTCATGTAAAATTACAGAGGAGACTGTTCTTGCATATGACCCAATTCATTAAGATTATGTAGTTGCTTTATCTAAATGAATTGGCAATATCATTAGGTGTGCACTTTATTGTTACCCCACCCACTTTTTATCTATAAAGGCCACTGATACCTGGTGTTTAGTTTGAACTTTCATATACAGTTTAGTGTGCATGTAATAAAACAAAACCAATTGGTGTGTTTGTATGACACTGTTGTTTTGTTTTATGCCTTAAATACTGAACAAATTGATTACAAATAAAGCACTTTGCCTAGAATATCACGTTTATGCCTATTTCAGTACCAAAATTCAATTAATTTTGCGTGAGCTTGTTGACACTAATGCCTATAAACTGCAGCCTTCTTTAAGTGAGAGGGTGATTGTTGATGGGCATGGGTGTCATACAGCCCTGCATTTTGGTGTCAAAGCTAAAGAAAATCAAGACAAAGTTCCTACGTTGTACTGGTTACCTAAACTCCATAAAAAACCTATAAAGCAAGATTTATTGCTAATGCTAGTTCTTGTACGACAACAGAACTTTCTAAATTTTTAGCCTCGTGTCTTACAGCTGTCAAAAACATGCTATCAAGTATTGTGAAAAGGTATATGAGAGATCCAGTAAAAACTTATTTTGGTCTATTAAAAATTCAGGTGAAATTTTAGATAAACTTAAAGCTAGAGATTTTTATGCGACCAGTTTGTCTATTTATGATTTTTTCTACTCTTTACACTACTTTACCTCATAATTTAATTAAAGATAAACTTATTGATCTTATTGAAAGAACATTCCAGAGAGGAGGCTCTCCTTACCTTGCATGTAATGACAGAAATGCATTTTTTACTTCAGAAAACCCTAAAAAATATCATGCATGGTCGTGTCAAAATGTATGTGATGCGCTGACCTTTTTGTTGGACAAGATTTTTATTCGATTTGGCACCAAGCTATATAGACAAGTAGTTGGAATTCCTATGGGCACTAATTGTGCTCCCCTGGTTGCAGATTTATTCCTGTTTTGTTATGAGAGGGACTTTATGATGTCCCTTTCTGATGATAAGCAGGCTGATGTTATCGATGCGTTTAACACTACATCCAGATATTTGGACGATATTTTAAATATTAATAATGTTTATTTTGACAATATGGTTAGTCAAATATACCCTTCAGAGCTCCAACTGAATAAAGCCAATACCTCTGATACCGAAGCCACATTTTTAGACTTGCACTTGTCAATTTCTAATGATATTGTTTCTACCAAAATTTATGATAAACGTGACGACTTTGATTTTGAAATTGTCAATTTCCCATTTTTAGATGGTGATGTTCCTCGTTCTACATCCTTCGGAGTCTATATCTCTCAACTCATTCGTTTTGCCAGAGCATCTAGCTATGTTGCTGACTTCAACACTCGCAATAAATTGTTAACTCAGAAACTTCTTTAACAAGGCTATCGGTATCATAAACTTCGCAAAACTTTTTCAAAATTTTATCAACGATTCTAAATTCCAAGTTGGACTTAAATCTCTCTTACGCCAAGGACTTTCGGAGCCTGATTTCTATGGTGACTTGGTGTATAAATTGAAGAAGATTGTTGGCTCTAATAATTTTTCAGCGCAGTTCATTAAAATAATTTCCCATTATAAAAAGATTGGCTATAACATTATTGTATTGCAACAGACTGCATGTTTGGTGGTCAACCAAATCATGGTAGGCAACTTTGCTTTCCTCTTTAATTGCACGCCGGTGGGTCGGACTTCAGACTCTATGATGGTTCCGACTTAAATACTTATCTATTGATGAGATGGTAGGGGCCTGATGCTTTGGCTGTTTGTCGGGCCCACCGGGGTTTAAATGTTGGATTTCTTTTGCTCCGGTATTCAGTTTTATTTACTGTTGAGTCCTTATCTTTGCTTTATCTCCTTGTTATATCTTGATTTATATGTTTTAGGAGATAATGCATTGATAAGTTAGGGATCTTTCGTACAAATCAAATATCTATGTGTCTTGATCCACATCTGAATTAAGGGTGAGGTTGGCGCGCCGTTAAACCGGTTTAAGCCCTCCAGTAAAATATTTTACTGACCGTTCCAAGGCGGTACTTCTTTTGTTGATCTTTTATGTTTTTATTCTGTCTTGTGTTTTCTATGTCTTTGTGCGCGTCTGTTTATATGTGCTTTGTGGTCACCTGCTGGGATAGGGCTGACCTCTTGGCTCTCGTTTGTGGTGTCTAACTGTGAGTTTGTCACTTTTCCATTGGAATCCTGGGTCAGGTGTGGTACTTGATCGTATCGATTCCTGATCTTTGCACCCTTACTTACTTTATTTGGTGACATCATCTTTGACGCTACCGGAAACATAACGTTTACATAGGATGATGCTAGCAATGCCTTGAAATCTATTTTTCACATATTCTTTTATATTTTAGCACATTTAGGTATGCCAAACTTAAAGGTTGGACTCTTTTATTCAAGTTTAGAAACGTTTCATACCTTTTGGGACACCCTGTACAGGAGACCCAAGAAGTCAGCCCTTTCCCAGTAGGTAACCACAAGGTTGCATGACACAGACAAGACAATATGGCAAAGACAAACACACAAAAAAAAAGAAAAGATCCACAAAAGAGATTCAGCCTTGGAACGGCCAGTAAGACAATTACTGGAGGGCTTAAACAGTTATTTTCACGGTACCAAAACTCACCCTTAATTCTGATGTGGATCAAGAACATAGATGTCTGGTTCACCTGAAAGATCCCTAACTTATTCATGAATCATTTCCAACTATATAAAAAGGAGATAAAACAAAGATAAAGACTCAACAGTACATTCAACCAATATTCAAAATTACCCAACATACAAAGAGCTAAACCCAGATAAAACAAACACAGTTATTTGGTATTTTGTTAAAAGTCCGCTCTGAAATTCGACCGTCAGCTTTAGGGGCGGTTAGTTATATGTCATATCCTAAGTTGCTTTTCGCTGAATACGGTTCAATTAATCCTTCCATGAATAACATTTCGATTTCTGAATGATAACCCAGAGCTGACACGAAAAGGGAACTTTGTCATATACATCTAAAAGGGGACGCTGTCAAGGCTGCATGTCCTTAAGAACCAAACAGTATTTTTTCTGCATGCATCAGTATAAATGACTAGTATACACATATTTTGTTTCTGTGCATGGGTTATAAAGTATCATGTATGATATTCCGTATTGCTGTATGAGCTTGTAATAATGCTAAGCAGAACGATTTAGGATCTGACAGGAAGTCCTTATGGAATCTGACAACAAGATTCACGAGATCGATTTTGTACTACCTCTTCAAAATATCAATAGTTGTCATTGTGGAACAAGAAGGCAGATAAGCATCCCTCTCGTAGATTTGCTGCAATTTAAAAATTATTCTTATACCGTATTCAACCTAACAAGCACCCGTGCATTCTGGGTCTTTTACGTATTGTATATACCAGATGGACTTTTGATTTGATTCTTATGCAGTTCCTAGATTGATTTTGTCATTGTATCTAGGTTGTTTCAATACTAAAAAAGTAGCTGTATATATACTCATGTCCAATGAAAATGCACCACTCTTCCGAAGCGCATACTTGTGGCCTATCAAAAGCTGTGCAAAATTGTGTTATTTATAATTATTATTTAGGACAAATGCGATGTTTTCGCACAAAAATTTCAATTCCAGTGACTCCTTTAACACATAACGTAACGTCAGCCTTAAAATTGCGTTAATCGCATTTTTGGCGTATACAAAAAAACCCTAGTTTTCTGTTTGGCAGTAGATCCCCTGCCATTTCGCCACAACCTTGACAGTTGTGACGCAACAGCTAACGCTACACTAACGCGAACAATGTCACTATGTAAGCTTAAATATGGAGTGGTCCGACAAAACTTGACGTAAAATGTTAAATTGCGATTTCTATAGTCCTAGTGTTCTACACAATGCTAATTTCCGTCGTACAAACTCACACACATGCAAAACGCCATATAAATCCTCTAAAAATTTGACGTTGCATCAATGACGTCAACTTTGAACGCGTCGCCAGCCATTGTTCGCAACGCTAGCGTTTTATATCTTCTAAAATTTGTGTTCATATGTTAGTGCGAGTATTATCTAACATTAAGTCAAACACAGATACTCTTAGGTTTGTGTATACGAGCTTTTAGAGATTGACGTTTATCAAAAAGAACATTGATACCTACGCTCCGTCGATGTTAACGACACGCTACACGAGCAAGAAACCTTCTTGCTACGACCTTGTCGTAATTTAGGATTCCTTGAATGTCTCGATTTTACGCCCAGTCAAAATTATGCTAGTGACGTCACATCGTGACGTTATAGCCGCTTTCAAGGCAAGATGACTATTCCTGGCTATCAATTTAGAGATTCTTTGTAATTTCTACAAAGAAAAATGCGAGAATACTGCTTTTGAAAATTCTGACACATTCGATAGCTGGCTCTGTGACTTTCTGTTTTGACGGTTGTTTTGTTAAATGGTTCTAGCACGTGTCATCAGTGATCATTCGGTTTTAAAGACCTATCAGTAACTTACAGAATTGCTACAGTACAATAACCGCAAATGCAAAAATACAAGAAAAGATATGGCATTAAGTGCCATATCAATGAACGCGGCTTTAGCAGATAAAGAGTTCGTTCTTTCATTACATCACAAGCTACAGGTGAATACATGTATCAACAAACCGAATGATGTACACAAACACAATCAATCAATTATTCACTCAATCAATCTACCATTTTTACATAAACAACAATAAAACCTCCCTCCGTGATGAAACTATCTCCAGGTATTTATTCAAAGAAGGAGTCTTATAAGACAGAATCGCATAAGGCAAATCTTACCGTTTAAGTTGATGCCTTTAACTGCTCATATACGCATGTAAGGAACTTATAGAGCATGGTTTTTGGCTCTGTATTTGAAAACAGAATAGACCTTGAGATTATCGAAATTTGCTATATTTACCAGACGCCTATATAATGTTTAAAGCCGCGAGAACCCCGACTTTGTTAAAAGCAGGGACCACCCTGAGCGCCCGCGTAGTCCCATCGGCGCCCTTGTTTTTACATGTAGATTCAAATGTATGATAAAAGAAGTCAGGAAAACCTTCAGGTTTGACCAATTTTAAACTCTTTGTCGGACCAGATCTGGGACCAAACTTTCTGCTTATGTTATCAGCAGAGGCTCGCTGATAGCAATGTTTAAGATCAAAGAAGCCGCTATGGGTTCTGTTGCACGACGTGGTAGCAATGACCAGTGACCTATATATCGGTCACTGCCTTGACGCTTGAAAGCGGATGTAGCACATTCATTAAATATAGGTTTCCGGCCGTGGGTAGTTTCGGCTGGGTCGTTTCCGGCCTGGTTTTAGGATGGGTCGTAGGATCTGATTGTTTTATAAACTTGCCAAAGTTCCGACTGCATTGATTTTTCCACGAAATCGTACATGCGCGCATTCTCGCAAGAGCGTTCACTAGTACAAACTGGGCTCTTTTCTAAAATAATTATTGTGTACACAACTTTCTTTTATTTATTTATTTTTTTATATAAATTTCCAAAGATCCGTCATCATTAAACACTACCCAGGCCGAGTACCGAAAGCTCAAGAACAGACTGCACATGCGTGCATACTAGCAAGAACACTTACAGGGAAATAACTAACAACAATCGGGCAAATAATGTTGTGGACAAAAATATGTACTGAAAAGAGAGCATTCCAGATCCGACTCTATTAAACACTTGAACACTTGGAGTTTGCCTCTGTACTAACATAAGCAAATAAAGTTATTTATTTTTTTATTTATTTATACAATATTTTAAGAGGATTGCACATTTAGCTACATTAGCTAGTCTACCATGTGGTCCTCTAGACATATTTACATATATACAAATACATACAATATAAAACAATTAAAAGGACATAAAACACTTGCACTACTTAAAATACAAATGTTAAAAAAAATACATTATGAACGGGAGCATAAAACAAGTTTGTGGTATAAAAGCACTAGTTTTGCTTGTGCATTATTTTAAAATATAAAATAATTATATGATAAGTTACATGTATATGACAATACCTTTAAAACTATATTTCAAATATGATCTTTTACACACCGTTTAAAATCTTTAAGAGAGGTTGATTTCTTAACGGATTCTGGCAAAGTATTCCATAGCCGCGGCGCAGAGGAGGAAAATGAGCCATCATACATTGCCTTCTTTGATCTGGGCACTGCTAGAGAGCCGCTTGTCGTAGATCTAAGCGTGCGATGATGAGATTGTGATATAGGAGTAAGGAGGTCTGAGATATATGCTGGAGTGAGGTTATTTAGGGCTTTATAGACGAGAACTGCCTTGTTATAATTATGACGTTTAGTTACTGTTTGCCAACTTAGTGTATTAAACATTTGAGAAGAAGCGGTATCATAGTCTGCATTAAGAATAATTCGTGCCGCTCTTTTCTGTAGTTTTGAAATTCTTTCCATGTTTGCTTTTGAAGTCGTGCCCCAAGTGCAGGACCCGTAGTCGATAAGGGGAAGGATGTAACCTTGGTAATAAAGCTTTTGTGCTTCGACTGGAATATATAAAGACAATTGTTTGAGAAGAGAGATTTTTGATGAGATTGTTGAGCAAAGATAGTCGATATGATCAGACCATTGTAGATTTTCATCAATGTATATACCTAATAGTTTCTGTTTAGTTACGTTTTTAATCTTAATATCATCAATATAAATGTCCAATTCTTGAGAATGCTGAGTGCTGCGTCTCGTTCCTATTAACATACAGGATGTTTTTTCATAGTGCATGTTCATTTTGTTTTGTTTGCCCCATTGTTTTGTTTTATTTCCGTCATGTTGTAATTTGGCCTCAACCTCAGATTTAGTTTTACCGCTTGTGTGAACCGTTGCATCATCTGCATAATAATCTGAGTCACATTGCTCAATATGTAAATGCAAATCATTGATAAACAGCAAAAATAATATAGGGCCCAAGATGGAGCCCTGAGGCACTCCTGATTTAATGTTGGCTGGTTTTGTGAAGCCATTTCCGCTATTCATGACTTGCATGCGGTTTTGAATGTATGAGGCAAATAGATTAAAAGTAGAATGGTTGAATTTATAATAAGAAAGTTTTTTTAATAAAATGGAATGATCAACGAGGTCAAATGCTTTGCGAAAATCTATAAATAATGTTCCCACAATGTCTCCTTTATCTATGCAGGTCATCCATTGATCTACTAATCTGATCAATGCAGTCTGACAACTATGTTTTGGTCTGAAGCCAGATTGGTTCTCATGAATTAAATTATATTTATTTAAAAAACCCATGAGATGTTTATTAATATGCCTTTCAAAAAGTTTAGAGATTGTGGGTAGGATTGAGATTGGTCTATAATTGGATGGATCAGATTTTGGACCACTTTTATGTATCGTGTATATTTTTGCTATCTTTAGTTGTGATGGGAAACATGACGAGTCGATGCGTTTGTTAATGAGAGCTGTTATGGATGGTGCCAGAACACCAGCAGCCATTTTTAGTATCCTAGGGCCAAGACCATCCATGCCTGTGGCTTTCGTGGGATTTAGTCCGCGTATGAATTCAATCACTTGTTGAGTTGTTATATATGGGACAGAAAAGTAGACATGTGATGGAACTTTGCTATTTATATATTCATTTAGTTTATTCATATCTGGTGCATCTACGGAATCGTTATGTGAACTGAATTGGTCACAGACTGAAGCAAAATATCCGTTCAGTTTACATGCAATATTTTGAGAATGAGTATGTTACGTCGTTCATCTTAAGTTCATCAGGTAAAGTGTTAAGCAGCGAATTGGTTTTCTTTGTGTAAGATCGAAAGTGTTTCCAAATAGTTCTTGTATCTTTTTGAGAAGAAATTGATTCTGAAAAATGATTCTTTTTTGCTTTACGTATAAGATATTGTGCTTTATTTCGAAATATTTTATACTGTGACCAGTTTTTAGCTTTTTTAAAGCTGTCCCGCATTCGTCGTGCTGTGACTAATTCAGGTGTACACCATTCTGGTAAACGTTGTGTTTTTACCTTCCTAGTTTTTATAGGCGCATGTTTATCTAATTGCTTTTGAATTATTGAGAACCAATCTGTAAAGTCATCATCGACATTAGAGTTAGATAGAGAAAACGACTCTAAATCAGAACCCAGATCGTACAGAAATGATGATTCATTGAAATGTTTAAAACATCTATAGGATGTGGAAATATGTTCTGTTTTAGTATTTTTATGGTTTATCTTTCTTGTTATGCAAACCGGAAAGTGATCACTTATTGCATATGGTGGGACAAAGCATTCAACAATATTTTCAGGGTTGGAAGAATAGATATGATCGATAATAGTGGCGGTTGATGAAGTTATTCTTGTAAAGTCAGTAACCAACTGAGTAAGATCAAAAAGCTGAATAAGGTGAAGCCACTTATTATTTGAACATACATGAAGGTCAATGTTTATGTCACCCATTAATATTATTTCCAAGCCTGTGGTTTGCGCTGCTGACAGCTCCTCTTCCAGAAGATCGATCCAACTAGATGTTGCATTAGGAGGGCGATATGCCGTACATATAAGAAAAGGTTTGGAGTTTGGCAAAGTTATCTCAGCCCAAATGGTTTCAAGTTTTGATAATTCTAATTCTGGACGATGTTTACAGTGTATGTTATTTCGAAAATACAAAATTACACCACCTCCAGATTTTTCTTGTGTAACAGACCGATCCTTTCTAATGTGGTGAAAGCCATAAATATATAACTGGTTACTTGAAATATTATTGTTTAAGAACGTCTCACAAATACCAAGTACATCAGGTCCATTTTCACAGGCCATTGATATGCGCAATTCATCAAGTTTTGGCAATAAATGATGTATGTTTAAATTAGCCATATGCAGACCCTTTGATCTAAAAACAAAGTCTGTACTGTGAATTGTATTGGTTCCACTTGGGAGATTTGGTATAGACGGGACACTTGAGGAAACTGGGCTGCCAGCAACACAAATAACAGTTGTATCCTTTACATTTTCAACGGATGGAGCAATGGATAGATCGTCATTAGAAATACAACACATATTCTCAGGTGCAGCCTTTGATAATACATCAAAAGCATCACATATGGGAACAGCATGGTCAATAGTCTGTTTCATGCACCCTGTGGGTTCCTATTGATTGTTTCGGTTTGACCACCCATTGCTCCTGCCGTTGAACCAGCATTCACGAGTATCGTGGCTGCCCCTTGAACAAATGTGACAAAATTTTGGGACATGCTGCCTTCCTCTGCCAAATTCACGAACTCTATTTGCTCGGCATTCATGAGTTTCATGACCGTCTCTTGAGCAAATATGACAAAATTTTTTGACAAATTTTTTACCTCTGGCATAATCATGAGCCCCATTTGGTCGGCGAAAACCTGACTGTGGAGTGTTAATTTGCCTATTATTTGATTGAGCTGGACTTTTGCTCATGATAGCATGAACTCTATCAACATTCAAAAGCAGCCTTCTCAGCCCAAAATTGTTCAAATGTACTTTATCGCTCTGGTAATATGAGTCAGGTATTTCGCCAGACGCAAGAAGAAAGCTCTTAAAATTTTCTCTATATTCTACCTCATAGGCTTCACATAATGTTTTAAGTCTATCATTAAATGGATTGAGATCAACCGTTTTTCTTGGCAATAAACCTATTACAATTACTCGACGATCATTTTTCAACATTTCAGTTATAAGTGCCTCATATTTTTTAGCAAAAGTTTCAAGGTCCATGCCATTGTCAGCATCATTACCACCAACTAGAAACAAAACAGTTTTACACTGATCAAGATTGTATTCTGATAACTTTGATTTCAATGAATCTATTGTAGCACCCGAGAAGGATCTCACTGTCGTGATTGCATTTAGTTGGTTTGTGTTAACTTTTTTAAGCAATGAACTTCCTGTGAGAAGAGTAGAGTGTTCAATTTTTTTTTACTTGTTTCATATTTTTTGTTAAGTCAATTATCTCTTGGTTTTCACCCGTTTTATCATACGTTGGCTTTTGTTTAGTTTGTCCATTTTGATTTTTGTTTATTTGGTTTTTGTTTGATTGTTGATCTTGTTTTTCATGCGCATTTTTAGACGCACCTTCCCTTTGACTTCGACGTTGATTGAGGGATGAATTCTGCATCGAAGGGCTCTGTTGTCTATTTTTGATTAAAGTGTTTGTTTCACATTGTTTATCCGTGACTGTGCTTTGTTTGGATAAATCTGTTTGTGTTGTTTTTACTTTGTCTAATATCGTACTTGTTTTGTTCAAAATTTGACATGACTTTTGATCAACACTAGTTTTTATGTTGCTCGTTGTAGTTGTAAGAGTTTGAATAGCACCAGTTATGCTCTTATCGTTGGTGGAAATTCGATTATTGATAGCTGTTAGTCTGTCATTGATGTTTCCAATCGAACGTTCAATATTTGACGTCAGGCATTTCACAGCTGTCAGTATGGACGTTGTGGATTGTTTAAGGTCATACAATTCAGATTTCATAACAGATAGTTCTGTGGTTACCATTTTTGGAAACTCTCTGCAGGTCATACAAAGCCATATACCAACCGGCTCACTGTTTTTGTCAAGACCTACACACTGTTCATGAAACCACGACATACACACGTTACACTGGATCATGCCTAACTTCTTTTTTGATTTAGGATTAACTGTACATGATTCACAGCATTGATGTGTTTTGATTGTAGACTCGCTGCAGGGCGCAACCAAATTACTACCATTCCCGTTTGTTGAAGACTCTGTGTTAACAGGTTGCTTCAGTAAAGTAATGCTATCATCAGCGCAAGTCACTTCATCACAAATCTCATAGTCACTATTCACCTCATCATCACCGTTTCCATCATCATTTCCATCGTCGGAATCGTCATCATCAATCACTTGTGATAAAGACACTGAACTGTAAATGTCGCCTTGCATGGTCAAATCCAGGGCCTCTAAAATGGTATCAGAAAGACCCAGGGGTTCTGCTAGTTCGGTGGCAGAGGTTTGTCTCATCCGATGTTTTAAGAGAGTCTGTGCCTCGCTTTGAAGAGCATTAGATACACACTGGGCATACCCATCTAATACAGTTGTGTCGTAGCTGGGATGCAGTTTTGACATATCACGCAAGATTTTCTTCTTGTAGTCATTTTTGTTGAAATGTTTTAATTCAACATGTGACAAGTTTCTGATAAGCGGCAGATACTTTGATTTCATTGCATCTTCAGCTTTATTCAGTTCTGGATCTGCCATTGTATATTTTGATAAGCTTAAACTTGTATGTTGGTCAGTTCATACAGAGTTTACTCCCCTGATTAACGGAAAAATTGAGCGTGACCCGTCTCTATAGTCCTCACTATTCACTTTGATAATAAGTAATAGGCCTTGGGGCAATTTTAGTATGGACTGTCGAGATATTTCTTATGTTATGATGAAAAAAGTTAAGTTCAAACACTATTTCATAAAACAATGAAACTCACTGCTGACAATTATCCATATCATGGTCCATATATAAATGAAACTCTATTCCAAAGTTCATGCTCAAAGCAGCACTAAAAACGATAAAAATCGACTTTTTTATCAGAGTCAAAAGTCTGTGATATGTCAACAAAGCTGGTACCCGCCTAATCTGATCAACTATGTGCAGCAGACGACTTAAGCAGGCACCATTTGGACGAACATATGGGCCGAAAATTAGGTGCATAGACCCACTTGATGGCTGTGCATGCATGATTACTTCACGCATGTTAAGTGCATTACGGTATCTGCCGCATTTATGTTTATATGAACAGCGTACACGCAGGAAGAATACAGAGACCAAAATATAGTGGATGGCTGCGCTTTCATGTTTAAAGGGTGTGATAAATTAAATGAGCTGGCCCATTACTATAGCATTTACAAGAAATCTAATCAAGGAACGATGTGAAAGCGTCAGGTCATTCAGTTTATGACATGTATGCGTGACTGAGATATATCTTTATGCAATGACCAGCATGTGCACACTGCTATTGGTTATACATGTAAGGTATGATAGCTCAACTTGCGACATCAAATTTCTGAGACTGTATTAAACAGAGTACACAGTCTTTTAAAATTCTGAAAGGCAGGTTTTATCATGAAACGGCTTATTTCCATTCATTGGAATACACTACGAGGCGTGGTTGACCTGATTAACAGCGATATTCATACGCGCATCACGCTGGTATGCAGTGTCCATTCATAGAAAACAATTCAATAAGAGTTACTGTTCCTGAAATGACCGAATAACTGTTAAAAAGTGACACAGGAGCTTCCCAGTTCGCAAAAACACCATTAACTCAGTAAAAGTTCAACTTTCGAATGAAAATCGGCAACAAAAGACATATTTTTTGAATAACTGCACTGTGGTTTATGTTTCACTCACTATCATTTCAAAGCAAACAGCCATTTTAACACGAACTATTTCTTCAAAGTGTAGAAATTTCGAAAACAGATATAACTCTCTAGAATAGCTGATATTGAACAGATCCCGAGTTCCAAAAATGTTATGTCGTTAAACAGATATAGCCATTTTTGTAGGTGGTGCGTTTTCAATGGACATGAGTACAGATGACAGAGGTACGTTGTTTGTGCAACTCCTCCTACAGTTTAATACTGGTCGTTATGGAACTTTGCATACGTCATATTATGGTCTATCCGTGTGCATGTGTTTTAAATTCTTCTCAGATTATATTATCACTTCATCTTAAGAAAGTCTGCAGCCTAGATGAAGTGATAAAATTATCGGTTATTTTCAGTCATTCTTTAATACTAGATGGGGAGTAGAGTACTTTGTATGCGCAACTCCTACGTGTACTTCAGTTTATAGTAGTCGTTTTAAAAAATGTATTTGGTCAGATTAATTTTTTCACATTTAATAGCGTTGTGACCATTGTCATTTCGGAACCCAATACTTTCAAAGTATAAAAGTATTTTTTCTATGGTACCTGCACTTTATGTTTATGCTTATGGCACTCTGGGTGTATTGTAGCGTTTCCTAACTATTGCAATGTATCATCATGAGAAACAATATAATCAAATTAACGCACTATGATGAAACAGAAATGAAATAAACCCAAAATGAACTAGACTTCAGTCGATGGTACACCACCGGCAATACCCGCTTTTATCTAACCAAAGCATCTGCAAAGTTTGAAGTTGCTATGTCCAATAGTTAAGGAGGAGATGCATTTACATGAAAGTACATTATTTCACATTTGACCTTGATGTTAGGTCAAGGACAAACACGAAACTTTGCCCAGTATCATCTACATCATGTGATCTATGCACCTACAAATTTGAAGTTGCTACGTCCAACGGATTAGGGGGAAATGCATTTACAAGAAATATTTGATTTGACCTTGACCCAAGGTCAAGATCATATGAAGCATTGCCCTCTACACCTGTGACCTATGTACCTGCAAAGTTTGAATATGCTACGGCCAATGGTTAAGGAGATGCATTTACAAGAAAATACATTATTTGACCTTGACCCCAAGGTCAAGGGGGTCAAGGTCACACGCAATCTCGCCAAGTACCCTCGACATCATGTGACCTATGCACCAGCACAGTTTGTTGTTGCTGCATCCCATGGTTAAGGAGAAGATGCATTTACAAGAATGTATGCACATACATGGTTTACTACGTTAAAAGGTTAAGGAGGAGATGCATTTACAAGAAAATTCATTATTAGACCTTTGACCTTGGGGTTAAGGTCACTCAGAATGTTGCCCAGTACCCCCTGCATCATGTGACATATTCAGCTAAAAAGTTTGAAGTTGCTACGTCTAACGCTTAGGAGGAGATACATTTACAAGAAAATACATTATTTGACGTTTGACACGAAACGTTGCCCAGTACCCTCTACATCATGTGACCTTTTCAGCTATAAAGTTCTAACAGTTTAGGAGGAGATACATTTACTAGAAACATAACGAACATTCAAAGTACCCAACAAGGGTCCATTCGTGAGTACGGACAGACAGACAGACAGACGGTCGGAAGACGGACCGACTTTGGAACGAAATTAATATACCCTGCGGGTACAAAGACACGAAATTCAACTTTAAAAAATTGCAATGCGTTTACACATTATTTGATCAAAACGATAGCCAGTATGAAGACGAAAAAAATGAGGGGTGTCAATGAAAAGCACTATTTCTTCGACTTTGATAATTATAAAGTGCCACGAAACATATTTTGATATTTAGTGAACACATTTAACTGCTATAAAATGCGATGCCATGGAGTGGTTGTGGTATTTCCTGATCATACTCGCTATTTTTTTTATACATATTTGGACAATATGAGAATAGATGTATGTCATTGTGACCTACTAGGAAAAATAACCGCCTTATCGCTAGAACTCCTTTAGAAGTCGGGGATGGATATTCGATGAGAAACTCATTGAACTTTTAAACACTGATATCGGTTTAAGAGAATACTCTGTTTGGCAGTTTAAAATGTTTTGTAATGAAGAAAAATTGCATTTTTTCAAAATAAAGGCCATCGAATAGTATTTTCGGGTTTCAAAAATTTTGCATTTGTTAGAAAGAAATAACTCTTTGCTGAATTTAAGGTCGATCTCATTCATAGGAAACAGATCCCTCTGCATCATAACACAGTTTAAGTTTTATGCGATAAAGGAGCTGGAATGGTGGCTATAGTCAAACCCATTGGTTGCTACGTCAGAGTTTACTCCTGTAAAACATTACAAAGCCGTTCTCTGTCACTTTCCAAACTGGTAGTTATGCATTCAATATAACCTTTTTTACTAATGGAGTCTTCCAGTCATTTTGATCAGTGATAGAGTGAATTTTTGTTTAACATCCCACCAATCTAACATTCCACCAACACCTAAGGGCATATGGTCCAGGGGAACATAGTGGCTCAGTGGTAGAGTACTTGACTCGAGACCGAGGGGCCGTGGGTTCGAGCCTCACCGGCGTCACTGTGTTGTGTCCTCGAGCAAGACATATTAATCCTTGCTTAGTACTGATTCAAAACAGGAAGACCCGTCCCGACCTGAAAGAATGTTGACTGGGACGTAAAGAATCAAATCAAACAAACAAACAAAAGCATATAATGCGTGCAAAAGATAAAGTAAGATTTCCAAATTGGCTATATCATCGAAATAAGCTATTACTGCTTCGCAGATATGGACCGTTGAAAACAAATACGGTCGCCCCCGGTGTTATGTATGTTACATTATTTCATTAACCCTATATAAATGATTAACGAATCTAATATAGTCCGTCTTATCTTTTGTTTTTGAAATAAGAATGTGTTTGCTAATTTATCATATTAAAGGATGCTTTTTTACCTTTTCGAAGTTTTAAACATTTTTTTCTATCTTATATCACACAAAATATTTCATGTAATTCTGTGGTTCTTTTGCTGAGGAAAGATTTCAATACATAGAATACCATAAAACTTTTGGTTCCCTAAAGAGACATCAAATATGGTTAACATAGTGTATTACATTATAGTTTAATATATGAGTACAACATTTAAAATTCAAAGAAAACCCATCAGGTAGAAGTTATAGAGCAGTTTTTTGCCAAACTAGCACCTCTTCGTATACTATTCAATGGCTCAACGAATTTCCCCATACAGCTTATAATTAATACTCATCAGATTCATCTTCAAATACTTCATCTACCATATTTGTCATCTCAAAACCTTCATCATCACCATCATCAGCATCCCTATACTGATCTGCATCCCCCTCAACAGTCCGCTCACAGAAAATATCGATGAGTTGTTCATGTATGATCAAGTTTCCCTTCACTAAGCCGTGCTCTATTTCCTCCCCATGTATTTCCCTCCCACCTTTGTCTAGATCTGGAAGGCCTTGCTTGTTTTCATTGGAGTGTATACAGACAAACACTTGATAGTTCACTCTGCGTATGTATATCTCAATGTAGTAGTAAGCTCTTGTCCATGCCATTTGAAATATTCATTGCATTCGTACCGCTTGGATTATTTTTCAGAAGTATGTCGTATAGCAGCTTCTTCCAATTTATATAATAGCACTAGTGAGGGTAGTGCTTTTATGTCACTGATCAGCGCCTAAGAGCAGTTTTTCTCTTTTCCTATCCTGCTTAGTATTTGGATGAACTAGGGGGGGGGGTTCTGTTTCCATTTAATAGGAGCGACCTTTTTGTTACATAAACTCACAGGTAGTGCCATATCCTGTAAACAGTGTACGGCTGTTAAGACTTTGCAGATATCCTCCCCCGTATTCTAACTGATGTTATTGACATTCTGAAGGCCCCGTTTGCTGCCCTCAACAGTGTGGAGCAAACCTGTTAAGTTTAGTCTTACAATATCATGCAAGCAGTACTAATTCATCTGTGTCTGGTGTCCTTACTGGTTAGAATGATAGTGCTCGCATCAGGCAGTGTTGCTCTGATATTTAGGCAGTGTAGTATAATCATAGTACATGTATCTGCTTCCTCCTGGATATTTGAATATAGTCTTTTCGTCTTTACAGGTAAGACAGAACACCTCTTCATCAATAATATGGGACAAGTCCAGTAGCATACTTGTCAGTAGAAGAAGGATATTGAATTGAGGTTTTGTTTCATATTGCTCATAAAGCCCTTCCAGTCACGTGGTGTCCTACTCTTTGCATCAGACAACAGAAGTAATTTTCTTACTGAGCGTTCCAAGGCGGTACTTTTTTTGTGGATCTTTTTTTGTGTTTGTCTTTGCCATATTGTCTTGTATATGTCATGCAGCATTGTGGTCATCTTTTGGTAAATGGCTGACTTCCTAGTTCTCCTGTATGTAATATTTGCTTGTGTTTTTGTCACTTTACCAGGTATCCTGTGTCAGGTGTGGTGCTTGATTGTATCAATTCCTGATCTTTGCCTTCTTCCTTACTTTGGTATGTGTGAACGTTCGTTAAACTTAATAGACTGCTTCTTATACAGTGTATATATGTATCATTGACAAACCAACATGCTCTTCCTTTTGTAACTGGCTAACAACTGATTCCGCCTGTTCCTTGAAGGTGACAGGAATAGCTCTCTGTAGCATGGCATTACCATCAATGATATGTGCAGCACTGTATGGCTGATCACTTGTTGGAACAATGTGTGATATCAAGAAATCTTGTCAGTTTTGTTGATCATGCCGTCAGGAGGTAACAGCGACATGTCAATTTCTTCTTAATCTCACAAGCTGCAATTTATTTAGTATGTTGCGTTTAATCAGGTTGTGAAAGCCAACAGATTTTTCAACTAAATGTGAGTCAATGAAGTCTTCCATAGCCTTCCTGCCAATGTCCTGAGTCTCAAATAGATCTAGCTATGTCAGGCTTAGCAGGAACACTCGAAGATAAAAGAAGTACAGTTCATTGTCTTCGACATTATAACTGAAAAGGTTGGTGAAGCCAGAGATTACCTCTAGTAATCGTTTCACATCATGCTCACAACTTTGCATCTGAGCAGGTCGAATATTTCCTTGGAGTACATTTCAGTACGTTGAAGAGTTACTACAACATACTGAGATCCGGTGTGATGAGTAATACACCATTTGTATATCGAGGCGTAGTTCCTGCTGGAGCCTATAATACCTCCTTGTGACTTAGCATGGCGGTTTATTGTTTTATTGGTAGTTATGTCAAAAGCATTTCTCAAGCAAAGAACCGATGACTGTGAAACAATTAAGCTATTTTGTTCCAGAAGTTATCTGCGTCTGGGATGTGTATCACACTATTTCAGCAATGTAATCAGATACACAGATACACATTAATTGTGCGTAGTTTGTGTGATCGTACACAAGGAACATTGGGCACAAGGCATACAGAGTTGCGATATGCAGTTCTAAATTGCTTTCCTTGTAGCCCTGATCATTGTCAACACCATCTGAACTATATCCATATACCTTTTTCCAGAACCCAGCTGTTTTATCTTGACTGTCTTTCAGAACTTCTGATTTGAATGCGTGATACTTTTCAAATGGTACTTTTCAAAGTAATTTCTGAAGTCTTCAAATTGAGCGCATCTCTCTGACAGTATGTAGCATCAATGTTCCAGTGTGCATGAGAGGGTTCTTTGGCTGAAGGTTTCCCATGACCTACTGTTTATGTGAGCAAACAGCGAAGGCACGGGTTGGTGAAGATGACCATACTCGCCTGAACTTTTGGTGTTTGTATATGCAATAACGGTTGGTTTCCTGCGATGCTGCTCATTTGTTGCACCTATATTGGCACATAGGCACATGCACTTTGTTAACTCGCCTATACAGAAATATAGTATTGCTCACGATTGTAAAGCAAAACGCCGTTTAATATTTAATCATTTCTGCTCCATACAAAGACTTTGTGTGCTTGTTAGAACCATCTGAATAAGGCGATTCCAATTTGATTTTCCTTAGAACTGACACAACGAATGCGGCTGTAGTGAGTACCTACAATCTATTTGATAAATCACATAATTAATAGAGTGTAAGCGACCATAACAAGGAACATCAATTTATTTAAGTAGCAGTCTTATAAATTTGCCATATTCACTGACAGATTTAATACATGTATAGCAAATAACTGTCATACAGACCCTCAGAAATAACGCATGTAACACTTGGCAACGTATATAACAATTATAACTCAAGGCATTTATAAAATTATTTCTTAAAATAGATAACTGTGTTATAAGAAGTACATAAACCGATGCCAGCATGCAAATAAGTACGAACAGGTCTTGTTGGATACATTATCATGAACGTTTAATCATCGCTAGTTCGAGGGTAACATACGTAACGTGGGTATGTAGAAATAGTGTAAGCGACCATAATACGGAACTTCAATTTATTTAAGTAGCAGCCTTATATATTTACTATATTCACTGACAGATAGTCAATAACTGCCATACTGATACTTGGAAATAACGTACGAAACACTTAGTAACGTATACAACGGTAATAACTCAAGGCTTTTATAAAATGAAAACTAAAACTATGTAATTGTGTTTTAAGAAGTTCATAAACCTGTGCTAGCATGCAAATACGTACAAATGTGTCACGTTGGAGACATTATCTGGAATGTGTAATGCTATTTTGCGGGTAACGTACATAACGTGATGTTACACGTTAAGGCTGCCACTCTCAGAGAGCTAACATATTTCATTTTGTGGCTTATATAATGTAGTGTCAGGAACTCATAGCGTTCAAAATTCACCCTGGTTGTGGGGGTCTGTATCCAGCCAAAGGCCTATGGGCTACATCTACCACAACACGGCGGCATACATGGAAAAAGTTAAGCATCACCCACAGTTTGACAAAACATTTTTATTTCGATTTGTAAACAAACCAGCTATAAGAAGCAAAACCGGATATTATTGAATCAGTGTTTAAATTGGGTATATATTTATTGTCAGGATCTTTTACTGGCTTGCAAGTCCAATTGAAGATTGTTTAAAAGTACATGTATTTTATTAATATCTAAATAATTGACTGAGTGGCACTCTCTACTACTGGATAGGTTTACGAGTACATTTAAAAGTGCCGTTCGTTGTTTGCTTGTTTGTGTACTGGTATGGTGAGTTCGTTTACTGTACTGCTCAGTCCACTTAATGTGTTTACAGGTAGTTAAAGAACCGCGACAGTTTTTAAGTTTGTGTGTAAAAGTTTGATTAGATTAAGTGACCTATTCTAACACTAAGTTATGATTATTAAACAATACAAATGCATTCCAAAACTTTTAAAACTTCTTATTTTTTTTAATAATGGGAGAACTTTAAAAGAGATCTATTCTCACTCTATTGATGGTTTTGATTTAAATTTGAACAAATTCTGAAATACTGATTGTTTGATTTCGTAATTCTAAACAAAGATACTTGTTCAATAAGTATTCGAAAGGGATCTAAGAATTATGTGTATTTAAACAAAACTAGATTGAGACCAACTTTTGAGGCATCGCCAGCTCATAAAAATAATTTTCACACCGAAATGGCATCATGCTTACAACCTTAACTGAAGATAAGTTGTAAATGACAATTACCATTTGGGACATGGTATTTTGGTACCTATCGCACTGTCAAGCTGGTTACAATGTGAGATTAGTACTTCTATGTTAGTTGTGAAATAACATTGAGAAGTTTCAAACAGCAGGTCGTGTTTTCCGGCAAAACTGTGGTTTTTCGACGATAAAAATACTTTGCTCAAATTACCTACTAGCAGGGGTATATTTGCCCTTCCATACAATAATGCAGTTGCGATTTAAATGCTCTTTGCAGTTACTTCCAAGAATCAGCTGACACCATGTTTGAAAAAATAAACTGCTTATTATGCATGCGTTAGTACAATTTTGCTGTCAAGAACGCGGAATATGTGCAAAATATTAAATCTGTGCAAATTGCACAGATTTAATATTTTGTACATTTCTCGT
Source organism: Loripinus fragilis (assembly GCA_964019695.1). NCBI lineage: Eukaryota > Metazoa > Mollusca > Bivalvia > Lucinida > Lucinidae > Loripinus > Loripinus fragilis. The sequence goes on along the minus strand of OZ026521.1, from coordinate 93,528,071 downwards.
GGATGTATACCAAGTTCAACTATCCTACTGTCGTGATAAGCAAGCAAATGGGTAGGACCACAAGGCGGGGTCATTCTTATGCAAAGTTTCACTTGTAAGTTTGTGCAACTCTTAGAATACATATAAAAGGGATATTTGACCGTGTATACAAAACTCTCCGCAAAAATCTCTCCAGTGGCACCTAGAAATATACAATTGGCAGACCAGCTTTAAAAAATATTGTATCGATATAGAAGAGTCCACCTGGTGAGAAAATGACGATTTGTTGTTGCTCTTATTGTGTGTGTGCGTGTGTGTGTGGAGGGATGGGGTGGGGTGAGTGTTCTGGGTCCTTGTTTTGTTATTGTGGTTCTTAATGTCCTTTCTAGTGTTGCAATCGTCTTGCTCGGGAAGAGAGAGCTGGTTTCTTGGCTTTAATTGTGTTCCTGCTATCGTGTGACCATCTGTGTCCTGCATCTCTTCCTCTTGGTACCGTAGGTAGGTCTGTGGTCTGTGATGGCATACTCATTTGGGATTTTAACTCATTTAAGCCGAATGGAATTTCCCTCCCTTATCAATTGGACCAGTCCATTTGTGTTTTAAGGGTTGTTGGGTGGTATTTTTCATTTTTATTCAAATTTTAATAGAACTTCCTGTAAGCAAACAGTGGAGATCCTGATCAGACGCCGCGTTCTGCGGCGTCTGATCTGGGTCTCAAATGTTTGCCTATGTCCCACAAAAAGGACGCTATGCTTAAATGGGTTAAGCCGCACAGAGTTAAACGTTTATGCACGGCTGTCTAGAGGCTGCATATACTACACATGTAACTTTTGATGGATGCTATCATCTATGTCCATTCCTAATGTATGCGTACAACGAAGACTCTGGCAAGTCTACGCGATTTCGCACGCTCGTCTGTACTTCGCTACTAGGCACATAAACCCGTGCACCGGCTATGTTTTATTTCATTGGGGCGGAAAGATAATAATATTAACATAACTATCTCACATTTGTATACAACTTACAAAGCTGAAAAAATGCTATACGCGTGATTTTTTTTTGTTAAAAGTTTTGCCAGTATTTTATGGTGATTTATACCACCCTTACCAACCTCAGGGGCGGATACAGGATGTCTTAATAGGGAGTTCAACTTTACAAAGGGGTTTCGATTTGTTTGTATCTGATAATTTTTATTCCTGATTTTTTTTCCTGAAAATTCTCCATGAAAATGGAATAATTTTGTCTCAAAGGGGGGGGGGGGGGTTCGAGCGAACTCCCTGTGGATCCGCCACTGAACTGTAGCACGCAATATCTCGTGATGTGCATGGTCTACACTGATATAGGTGGTACAAAATAGTGATACCATGTCTGTCCACCTGTACGTAAGATAATCCGGGGTCCACGACAATTCGTCGAAAGACACTTCGTTTAATACGACATTTGGTCGAATAAGACAACTGGTCGAATGTAACGTTTGGTCGAAATGGACAGTTGGTCTAAACTTATATTTCGTCGAAATGTGTCTAAAATTTGTCTAAAACTGGTCGAAAATATCAAACATTTATCAAGAAAAAAAAACGGAAGGGAAACAACTTTATTTTGAATTCAGCAGGCAGTTCGTTGGCCGATTCTGTATTCAGGATTTTTTCGACCAAATGTCATATGTAAAAAAGGAGTAGACTAAGTGACGCATTCGACAAACTGTCGTAGTAGACCAATTGCCTTTGTAGACTAATTGTTCGTATTCGACGAAGTGTCTTTCGACGAATTGTCGTGCACCCGCTAAAGCTCGTACAGGCGGACAAGCCTTACTTAGTTTGTAAAAGGAACCGTTGGAAAGCCTATCAAACCGTATAAAATTGTGGAACAATAACATGGATATGCCTGGTGGGACTGTCTGCATGCCTGGCTATCAACCCAATCACGGTTTATACATTGTAGCTTTGGCATATCAGGCATTTAGTTAAAATGCATAACAAGAATTGTTTTTTCTTATTTCTCAACAATAACATATGTTGTGGCTACTCAAAAGAACCGTCTCAATGAGACGGTTCTTTTGAGCACTGGAAACATATGCTATATATTGTGGGTAAGAAAATATTTATAATTTTACTCAGGATTTATTTTGGTTAAACTTAACCTATGGCATATTCTTTAGTTGCATGGCGATGGGCCAGGCCTCGGACTAAAAAACAACCCTGACATAGAACTTTCATCGCTGGGTTGGCGTCTGATGTTTATCTTTAGGTTAGCCCACCTTGTCTCAACTTGATGTTTTCTTTAGCTCTTACTATCTGTGAGACTGGGACCACATTCTTTGTTTCATCACAATATGTTAATTTGATTAAATTGTTTCTCTGTGATGATGCATTGTATAAGTTAGGCAACCCCCTAAATGGTTGTGTGTGTTTTAACAACTAAACAGCCAAATTTATGACGAAGATTTGACCAGAAAAGTATATTGAAGCCTCCGATGGCCTCGGCTATTTGTTGTCGTGATTCTGTAAATGTTTATTTATTATATGAGCCCCGTGTCATGTGATTTACAACAATGTGGCATTTTATAAGTGTAGACTCTGACGAGCCTATACAGCCTCCTTTTTCAAAGTCAGGTTTTTCCAATGTTATAGAATACCGCAAATATCCGAAATAAAAACAACAATAAGACGTCTATTTTGTTGCATATTTTGCATACATGGCTTATTCTTTATCAAATCAGGAGCATGTGTCATTGTGTTTGAGTAAATTCCATAGTAGTATTACGCCAATATTAGAAGTATACGTTTTTATAGGGCTTCGCTTTTTGACTCGGATTAAGATTACATTGTAAAAACTTTAAATTCCACCTTACTAATGTGCTTCGAAGTGTGTGTGTGTGTGTGTGTGTGTGTGTGTGTGTGTGTGTGTGTGTGTGTGTGTGTGTGTGTGTTTGAGAGAGAGAGAGAGAGAGAGAGAGAGAGGCACGGTCAAAGAGAGAGAGAGAGGTTTTTACACATTTCAAATATTGTATGGAGGTTCAAATTTCGAATATACATGCATACCATATTGTAGCTATGGCATATCAGGCCTTTAGTTAAAAATGCACAACAAAAATTTGTTTTACTTATTTCTCAACAATAACGTAAGTTGTAGGTACTCTAAAGAACCGTCTCAATGAGACGGTTCTTTTGAGCACTCAAAACATATGCTAAAATTATGGGTAAGAAAATATTTATAATTTTACGCAGAATTTATTTTTGTTTATCTTAATCTATAGCATATTCTTTAGTTGCATGACGATGGGCCAGGCCTCAGACTAAATACCAACCCTGACATAAAATCTTTCATCGCCGGGTTGGTGTCTGATGTCTATCTTTAGCTTGGCCCACCATGGATCAAATTGACTGACTATCTGTGAGACCAGGGCCATATTCTTTGTTTCATCACGGTATGTTAATTGCATTAAATTGTTTCTCTGTGATGATGCATTGTATAAGTTAGGAAACCTCCTATTTTAACAACAGCCAAATCTATGACGAAAATTTGACCAGAAAAATATATTGAAGCCCCCGATGGCCTCGGCTGTTTGTTGCCCGTTCTATGGCAGTGATTTTGTTGATGTTTATTCATTATTTGAGCCCCGTGTCATGTGATTTACAACAATGTGGCATTTTACAAATGTAGACTCGGATGAGCCTGTACAGCCTCCTTTTAAGCTTAGAAAATCCAAATGATGTTCGTTCGGTCAGTAGCTTAACAGTCATAGAATATTCGAACGACTAGCAAGGGCTCTGATCAGACTGCGCATATGCGCAGGCTGATCTGAGACTTTGCTAGTCGCACATACCACATTGTTGGAAATCGCATGATGCGGCTCATTGATTTTGTTGATGCTCCTATTGTGTGTAGACTCTGTAATGAGTCCTTGTTTTATTTATGGTCTGGTTCATGGTGTCCATTCAACTCTAGCAATCATCTTTCTGAGGAAGAGATTGTTGGTTGCTTTATACTTTAACTGTGGTGTGGCTGTCTGTGGGGCTAGGGTCTAAATATTGGTCAGAGTCTTCATCTACACCCATTAGTTTTGTATGCGGGTATCGAAGGCTCTGGCGAGTCTGTGCAATGCCTGAGACTTCGTTGTCCATTAATGCGATAGTTCCAAAATCATTAATAAACGCATGCGGCAGGGAAGACTTAAATAGACTGCAAGGTTGCAAGAATTATAGCTAGATTATTTAGATTTTATATTTAGCAAGAATACATGACTAAATTGTATTGCAGCATTGACGAATAACTGTGGCAATGGCGTAGCTGTGTGAACGTCAAGGCGTATCCATGCGCGTGCTGTCCGTATTAAGCATAACTAGTTTTTCACATAGCATACAGCCGTTTTCAGCAGCTTGAAAATTGTTTCTTTGAAAATATAAACATGCTTATACGCTTATGGATTGTTAATGTGAACCCTTTGGCTAAACCAACGTTTTATTTCCCATTTTATTAATAATGTATACGAGAACTAATAGTGTTCAATAATTACGTCTCGCAGCATATAATTGCGATGAGTAGAAAGGTTATGACTTACGTCACATGACTTCATTGGCCAATCGTTGCAAGATACTTATCTACATGTCAGCAGACCAACTATTATAATGGGCGTTGAGTCTTAACGGAAAAATGCACTTATCCTTAATGCTTTGTTAAAATATAGATAGGTCAAAATAATTCAGCGGACTATTGAAGCCCATTCTTCTTACGGCTGTAACACACGGACACGGAAATATTTTCTTGGATTTATAAAAAAAGGGTGAGAAAATGTTGTCTACTATTTTTGCATTTTTTTTCGCTAAAAGCGCATTTAATATATTTAATTTTCATTTTCAGCTGGTCTACTTTATTAGATACATTTCAATATTGCTAAAAAGAAATTGTTGTGACAACATTTTCTTTTTTAACAATGTTGAATTTTATTTGATTTATATGGGAATTTATCGTGTTGCATTCCGAGAATATTATAATATAAACTGTCGGCCATATTGAAAAAAGCCACACAGAACGTTCCGGTTGAAAATAATTATTATAAGTATGTTCTTCCTGGCGATACGACACTTCGCCTGAAATGCGTATATAAAATAGTTAATGAATTATATTAATTTAATAATATAAAAGAGCAATGTAGATGTGAAACTATTGTACACTTTTAATCATATGCGCATTTATATAATAAACCCCAGGAAAATTTTCTGCATATGCGCCAGACAGAAACTAGAATAAAAGGTGATAGAATGGGAGCTTCAGTAAAATTTAAATAAAATTCATTTCTTAAATAAAACTGAGTTTGGTACGTATTGCATCGGTGAATAACAACGAAGGCTCTGGCGCACTTGCGCATTCGTTATTATGGTAGTATCGCAACGGTGGGCAAAGAAAGCTCTGACGAGCCTGCGGATTTGCACAGCCTCGACATAACATTCGTTGCTAGCATACTCAAAGTGTTCGGACCCCCCCTCCTACTCCCACTGATAAATCACAAAAATATAGGGTTTCTTAGCAATACTGGTCCTGAGCCAGCATTCAATGTTGGGCCATCATGGGCACGCCAGCGAAACGCCATTTCAATGGCGTTTCGCTTGCGGGCTCAAGATGGCCCGCTTATAGTGGCTTTTGGGTCCTCCCTCCCTCATCAGCTAAAAAAACAAAAAACAACAACAAACAAAACGTTGTCATACTCTAACAAAACCGTTTCTTGATCCGCGCATGAGTATGGTCTAGTCCCATAAGAAATACAGATGTGGGCGGCGATTATTTTGCATGACACAAGTGAACCTCATCATACATAAGCTGCCATTGTGGACAAACGCTATACTTTTTTTTATTAATAAGTCTCAACTACATTTGTTTTGTTTTTGTTTGATTTGATTCTTTACGTCCCATCAACAATCTTTTAGTTAAAAAGGGACGGGTCTTTTGGGTTGAACCAGTACTAAGCTAGGATAAATGTGTCTTGCTCAAGGACCACAACGCAGTGACGCCGCTGAGGCTCGAACCCGCGGCCCCTTGGTCTCGAGTCAAGCACTCTTCTACTGAGCTACTGCGCTGTCTCAACTGCATTTGCAACATGCGCTGACGAAATACTGTTGTTTGGCGATCTGAGTATAATACAACGTATATCACGCTCACTTTAGTTATATATCTTCGTCTCAAACTAAATGAGCTTGAATTTCTACCAGAAGTGCAAATGAAAAGCCCCTTAACCCAAGAGTCTGGGTATAGCCTCTGTTAATGTTTGAGACTTATCTAGTTGCAAACCCTGAAGACACGTGAGCCACGTCGCGAGAAAGTCCAATTTGAGTGCATACGAACAGAAAAACACAGAACAGCCTGAGTATCCACACCTTCATTTTTCTGTAAAAAGTAGATCTAAGCCACTCTTACTACAGGCTTTATTCAATTTTATAGCTAATCTTTGTAGCTGGGCAGGCTGGATTCGCAATTCCCTGTGTTTTGTTTTTCGTGAATTAAGTCATTTGTATGTAAATGTAGATATATTTGAGGCTTTTCTTGTGTTTACATTAGGACTTTTTCAAAGTCATGTTTTTCCCAATGTTATAGAATATCGCAAATATCCGAAATAAAAACAACAATAAGACGTCTATTTTGTTGCATATTTTGCATACATGGCTTATTCTTTATCAAATCAAGAGCATGTGTCATTGTGTTTGAGTAGATTCCATAGTAGTACTTTACCAATATTAGGCGTATACGTTTTTATAGGGCTTCGCTTTTTGACTCGGATTAAGATTGCATTGTGTTATCCTAAAGTCTTTTGACTTCAATTTAGTAATGTGCTTCGAATTGTGTGTGTGTGTGTGTGTGTGTGTGTGTGTGTGTGTGTGTGTGTGTGTGTGAGAGAGAGAGAGAGAGAGAGAGAGAGAGAGAGGGACGGGTTGTACATATTTCAAATACATTTATATGAATATTGCATGGAGGTTCAAATTTCGAATATACATGCATACCATCGTACAATATTGTCATTGTGAAAGCTCGTGTTAACTTTGCAATTTGATCAATGTATTCGGTTTCAAGTCACTTTTAAGGAAACCCATAGTGAATGGTTTGTTATCTACCGTTGTTTGTCAGCTATGAAACCCAGCATGTTATTTGTCAACTCATTAGATGCATGTAATGGAACTAAATAGCATGTGCGTTAAGAAACTATATACAGGCATGTGCAGCTATCTTCAACTGAGGCCAGCGGTTAAGTTTTTGTTATTTCTTAAACTTCGTCTATTTCCGTATTTAGGGTGAGGGCAACACAAGTTAGACTATCTAATCTGCGCAGCTGCGCAGGTGGTGACAAGAACCCGAATCTCCTAAGATGGTTTTATTATGAGCCAACATGTAAAAAGTAGGGCAGGCCTGCCACGAAACATCGCATGTAGGATCGACTGCTGCATCTAGTTGCTTACATCACAGCCTAATTACCATGGGCGCACCCAGAGAAGGAGGGGGACAGGGGTCAGGACCCCCTTGAAAAATACAAAAAGATAGGGTTTCTTAGCAATACTGGTCCAGATCCCCTAAAAATCACAAAGCTACCAAACCAGCATTCGCTGGCGGGCCGATGATGGCCCATTTAGAGTGGTATTTCGATCCTCTCTCCCCTCATCAACTAAAATAAACACAAAAAACGGTGTCAAATTTGGACTCCCTCTGACATAACTTTCTGGATACGCGCATGATTTTTTTTTCAACATACAGGCAAACAGTGTCGACCCTGATGGGACTGCTCCTAGAGGTGCAGTCTGATATTTGCTACATACTTTTTAAAAGGACCAGCGGACGACACACAGCAGACGACTTTAAGTCGTGATTAGCAGCCGAATATGAGAATGAACGATTCGTTTTCACTTGACACGAACATGATTTCCAATAGATGGAGAGTAAAAGATTTACCTGAAGCTAATTAATATTAATAACAAACAACATGCCGAGGCTTTCTTTTACATAGCAACAGCACAGTAACTTTTAGTCTGCTTGTAATGAATTTTGTTGTCTGCTGATAACGTTTGCAAAAAGGTTTGGAACTTTAATGTTTTTTTTTTTTAAAAAACGTTAACCCTTAAAGCGCCATGAAAAAATGCATCTGAAAATGTCGTCTGCTGAAGTCGTCTGCTGCAAATAATTGCCTAAAATTACTGACGAATTAAGTATAGAAGTAAACAACGTGGACCCAGAACAGACTGCTCCTATAGGAGCAGTCTGATCTGGGTCCACACTGTTTGCCACAGAGGCTTCTTAAACTTTTCAGCAGACGAGAAAAGCAGACGACTTTTGTTGCGATTGGCGCATTAAGGGTTAATCTTGAAGAAAAATCAGCAGAAGACAAAAAAGCATGAAAAATCACGGCATGCCAATGGTCAACCAAGCTGGGCTGTAACGCAACGTCACACATCCATACAATCAAAGAGGGTTCTATGACATCTAAAATAGTTTACCAAAAGATACGTGTTGAATTCCCTGCCAATGAGCGTTGAATAAACAAATATATTCTGGATGAAATACGTGATGGCACTTTCTTTATATAACATAATTATTTAAGAAAACTTGTGACAAAGTAGCTATTGTTCACACATTCTGTAAATATTCAAAGCTTTACTTTACATGGTTAATTTTTCACACCATACCATTTTGATGGCATGCACAAGACTAACAGAATGACAGTCGATAAAATGGTTTAAAATACTGTCAAATTTACCAATAATATAACTTTGATTTTTACAAATACATGTGACAAATATGTAACTGGCATCACACATGACCATCCACTTTTATCATAGTGGTAAACCGTGGAGTAATTGGCCAACGCGGCGTCTGACCAAGGTCTTCACTACTTCAATGAAAATGAAGTATATCCAAACAACCATGAAATCAGTGCAAAATAGACTCGTCCAGAATGTGAGGGTCCAATCGACCTAAGTTGAGTCTTTTGCTGTGGCCAGGAATAAAGCGCTAAAACCATAATTGAGCAGCGACATGTGATTTCCAACAATGCGGCATTTTGACAAGTGTAGACCCAGACGAGCCTGTGCAGTCTCATTTTAAGCTTAGAATCCCGAAATGATTAAGTCAGTAGTTAAACACTAATAGAATATTCAAGCGACTAGCAAAGGCTCTGATCAGACTGCGCGTATGCGCAGGCTGATCTGAGGCTTTGCTGGTCGCACATGCCACATTGTTGGAAATATCATGCCATGGCTTATATTGTATTATTTTTTAATTTTTAAAAATAAAGACGTGGAAAATATCGTGCTAATAAAAGTTAGAATGTCCCGAAAATATTCATGAGTAGCTTAGTTGATCATGAATAAAGTTTTAAAGCTGCATAGTCTGTAACTTTTGATCTTCTAATTTTAAAAATAATGTTTTTATTTTTCAAGAACACAGTAAAAATACTCAAATTCAGGTAAATATTTTACCGTTTTCGTTAATCTTAACAAGTTATCACTATCAAAACAACTGCATTTATGTTAAAATTCAACGGTCTAGAATTAAACATAACATAACATAACAAATAATTACCAACAAGGGAAAAACACACCTATTTGATAAGATAAGTTACTTTTCCATGCAGTTTTTAGCTGTACTGAACATTTATATTGTGAAAACATAGCTTATTTCTACTTTTACAAATGATTTAAAAAGAAAATAAAAAAATTCGAAAAATATTCATAGTTACAGAGTATGCAGCTTTAAAACGCGAGGCCAGCTAACTTATATTGGGTAACAAATATCAAGCCTTATGAGGCAGTTCATTCTTTTGCTTGTCTGTTTTGTGGGATACCGAGTGTGCCTAGCAGTCAATGAATTGCTGTAATATCCAACCGTTGAGTATTGTCGTTATCATTTCCATATGTCTCATATTTGTCGTGTGGCGATATTTATCAATCATTCATCGTATTATTAATTAGAAATTTCTGGCCGCCAGTCATTTCATTAATACAGGCATGCTCTCAGAAAAGCGACATTTTATATATAGTACTGCTCTATTTGGGCTTTCCTAGTACTGGTGGATGGACTCGTCCGGTCGTGGGTCCGTCTGATGTCGAAAACGGACAATATCTCATAGCACCATCCTCTCTCAATGATGCCCCCAGAGATAAATTGTTTTTTTTATTAACATTATTCTAAAAAAGCATGATCTAAGCTTTTATTTGGTATGCTCTGAACGCATACGCTTTTAGCAATACTGGTCCGGAACCCCTGGAACATCACAAAGCTACCAATCCAGCATCCAATGTTGGGACACCATCGGTCCGCCAGCGAAACGCCATTTAAATGGCGATGGTGGTCCGCTTTCAGTGTTATTTGGATCCTCTCTTCTCCCCTCAGTACCTAAAATAACAGTCAGAGTTAGACCCCATTTGCAAAAACTTTCTATATTCCTGGATCCGCGCATGAAACCAATTTCCGACATCTGCCTCCGCCAAACAGGGTCGACGGTAGCTTTACCAAAAGAGCAAGAAATATAATTATTATTTGTTTGTCAATAACTAGCCAGGAAACTCATGGCGCATGTACATTTCGAAGTCCCGTGCGAGTAATTTAGGTGAAATTACGCGACATACTATCAATTATTACTGAACGAGCTTGTCACACAGAATTGTGTATTGATGAATGATCGTTTCCTATAGACATATATATACGTATCGGTCTTGTCACTATTTTTTTCAGTAGCAGCTAAGCATTCGCCTTGTACACAGGGTCGATCCCTGGCTCCTCAAGTCTGTCGAATGAAACTCTAAACCGCGGCCCCGTCTCCATATGACCAAAGATGGTGACGGGACGTTAAACACAAGTCACTCACTCACTATTTTTCTTGCATGTCATATAAACGATAAGGCTGTCCGAGATTATCATTGGTAAAAATTCTGACCCCCCCCCCCTCACACACCATTTCCTTTTTACTTAATCTGAGGAAACGTGAGATACCATGCATGACGCATGACTGAAAAAATATTGACTGGGGCTTAAAGCAGCAAAACAAACAAAAACAACGTTGTCGCGCTTTTTCTTCCGTGATTGTCACTGGTCAGGAAGTTGGAGAATGCTATCATAGTTTCGCATGAATATTCAAGTTTTGTTTACCATCAGACTTGTTGACTATTTGGACAATGGAAGGTTTCTTTTACTTATAGTACATGTGGCGACTATTCTTTACCCTTGCCATGCTAATCCCTGATTTGTCTCGCTAGGAAAATAGTGTAGATCCAGATCAGCTGGCTTCTTAGAACTGTTCTACACTGTTTCCACCCTGTCTGTAAGTACAGTCTTGTAACTGCAACCCTTCAAGCTACAAGCAGTTTGAAAAGAATGGAGGTGGAGTGTAGTGTGTACAATATATAGCGTGAAATGGGCTAACAAAACAGTGAGGCATTGACATCGGATTTAATTTCTTAAAAATATGGATAACAACAATACAGCCGGTGTTTGTTGTATTTTAACAGCAGTTTGAAATTTTCGTGGATAAGTGATACATTTTTTAAGCGAAAAGACCAATAGAAATTTTAAACCCCGGGTTTAAATTGCAAATGCGATGAATAATTTAGAATCAGTACGAGAAAAGATCGCTATACTAGTTCTCGGTCTTAGAGGCAATGCTTGATTGTTCTGTTTGATAAATTGGTTTTGAACCCATTTAACGTTCCTTTTATCATTTGTGGTTGAGGTTGAAAACCATCGTGCATTTCTCTCCCAACAGTCTCTTGGACTATGTAGGCACTACTTCATTAATGGTAGCGGTGGTTTGTAACCTTCCACAAATGGAATATCCTACGTCAGCTCTCATCTGAGAAATGTCATGTTCGTCTCACAGTCTTACTTCTGTCCCGTGGCTGTTTGTGTTCTGTGTCTTTTCCTCGCGGTGCCATAGATTGGTATGTAGTCTGTGATTGTGGCATCTCTTTGTCATAATCACCTGCTCTAAGATTCAACATATATAATAAAGCTTTGAACCTTGCCTACATATGAGATCTATTTTATTTGTGGTTGTGACAATTCAATTATTATACACACTATCTCTCTCTCTCTCTCTCTCTCTCTCTCTCTCTCTCTCTCTCTCTCTCTCTGGACCCATTTAATAAAAAACGTTTCACTATTTAAAGTGCCCTGCAAGTTAGTCAAGTAAAGTACACTTATAAAGTACTCGAGGCTGTTCTTAAGTTGTACATGTAATACCGTTTGTTCATTTATTGGTTTATATCCATCTTGAATAGGGCGATATCCTTTAAGAATGTACAACTACAAATAATTGCGTCAATCTTAGATTAATCTTTAACCCATTTTGCCTAAAGGAATTTCCCACTCTTATCATTTGGACCAGTCAATAGCCGTTTTACGGGTTGTTGGGAGGGGGGGGTATTTATCATTTTATTCAAATTTTAATAGAACATTCTCTAAGCTAAGCGGCGTCTGATTTGGGTCTGCACTGTTTGCTTACGTCCCACGGAAAGGACGCTAGGCTTATACAGGTTAACCTGTCCGTAGCACCAGAGAAACGGTCGCCATGTACTAGATTGCAGTGGTTCACCCTCCTAGATGTCATTCCTGAACTTAAAAGCAAATCAACCATCGTTTGGTTTAAACAATATTTATTTCATAACTCAATACATTTGCATTCACAAAGTCACAGTATGAAAGACAAACTTATTTTAGGGGAAAAATCATCTTTTAAACGGATGAATGGATCTAGTGCTTTTTAAGACAATTACAACAAAATGATGTCCAGCAAGCTGTTCAAGTCTTAAATTACTCGAGGCTGTTCCTAAATTTTGATACAGAGTGTTTATTTCAAATATAAGTTTACAATTTAGTATAAGTAATGCTCTATTGAATAGGCCGACCTTAACAAAGAATGCACATCTTTAAAATGTTTAAATAAATTGCCTCAGACTCGAATAGATAGCCTTAAATTGAAACCTGAACATAGATAATGGCTTAGAAGAAAGCACATTTTAATAGGTCTCGCCAAAGAAAAAAGTTTAAGTTCTGTAATTACAGTTGAAAAGAATGCGTTTATAGTGAGAGAAATGAAAACGAATGTGCGTGGGAGCATATGGTATGTCATTATTTTGGTTTAAATTGGGATTTTGCTGTTGGTTTAATAGACAAGTTGGCCATATCTCAGTCATGTTAGCCAGCGATCCCCTAGTCCCTACACACAATCACACAACCGCCTTTAACCAAAGAAGACACTTCGAACTTCAGTAAAGCCATACTCAGTGCTACAGGCGCAGACGTGGGTTCGGGCGTCGGGTAGGGGATGTAGCGGAGAACGACTATCCTATTACGTGTACATCTTGACATTCAACGTACTGAATAGATAACTACTCGTAATAGGTATCATGCAACCAAAGTTGTAAGATATTATAAGAGATCTCAACGATACTATACATATTAAAGCGTGGTAGCTCAGTGGTTAGCGCACTTGCCTCTGGTGCTAGAGGTTCCAGGTTCGATCCACGCTCGCGGCGAGGAAAATTTCGGAGTCCGAACACGCTATCTCTAGTGTCATTTGCAGGGATGACACTATATAAGTGCATCGTCCTTCGGATCGGGGCGTTAACTGGAAAACTGTTCAGGGAAAGTCACCCCTCGTGCAGGTTAAAGAGCCCTACGGTAATTTAGATATGGTTACTTGTCGGCTTTCATCCTGCAACCCGGAGTGTACAATGTACATCTGCCGATAATGCTCGAAAGCGAGCGTCAGGCAGTAGAAATAAAAATATAACATAATGTACATTCATTCTGAACTCTTTGCATGCTGGGAAATTTTTCATGCATTGTTGTCATCTTCTAACTTTGATCAAAATTAGCCTTTTCAAAATATCCTTTGTGGACACAATCAGATTGTCAAACGGTTTGGATCCAGATCTGAACCGATCTTAAGGGATGTAAATATAGACACTTATGCAACTAATATTAGCAACTCAATCCTTACAATCGCATCTGAATGTATACCAAATAAAAGCATCACGATTAAACCATCTGATCCGCCATGGATAACTTCAGGTTTAAAGCGTCAAATGCGTAAGCGTAGAAGAGCCTACAGAAAAGCTAAGGCAACTAACCAATCACATCACTGGGCAAAATTCAAAAGACTACGTAATGAAGTAACTACACTGATTAGATCAGAAATTGCAAACAACAGCACACAGACAAAATAACACAAAAACTCAAATCTGAAAACCTATCCTCAAAAGATTGGTGGCCTACTCTTAAGGCATTATCTCCCCTCACACACATTCTGATATCCCACCTCTCGAATCAAATGGCAATGTATATACCAACGAAATAGATAAGGCCAACCTTTTGAACGATCATTTTCAAAGTCAAACCATTCTGAATGAGCAAAATGCTATACTCCCTCCTCTACCTCCCCCAGCATATCACACGCAATTGAATTCAATTATTCTTACTCCGCTAGAAGTTGAATCCACTCTCCAAACATTGAAAGTTGGAAAGGCCTCTTGTCCAAACGGTCTCAACAATCGCATTTTGCGTGAACTGTCTTCGCAATTAGCCTCACCTTTCTGTTCTCTTTTTAATCAATCACTGCGCTTAGGAATCATGCCAGCTAGTTACAAGGAAGCAAATGTATGCCCAGTTCCTAAGAAGGGAGATTTATCCGTAACATCTAATTATAGACCTATATCTCTTCTCAATTCAGAGAGCAAAGTCTTTGAAAAAACTATCTTTAAACACCTGTACAATCATCTTCAAGAAAATAATATGCTGTCGTCTTTTCAGTCTGGTTTTATTCCTGGAGACTCAACTATAAATCAGTTAACCTATTTGTATCATACCTTTTGTGAAGCATAAGACTCTGGAAAAGAGGTAAGGGCCGTCTTCTGTGACATCAGCAAAGCTTTTGATCGTGTTTGGCACGCTGGACTCCATACAAACTTGAAGCAGCTGGTGTCACAGGAGAGGTTCTTAACTGGTTCAAAAGTTATCTCTCTGACAGACGACAACGTGTTATTCTTCCAGGTGTATCTTCTGTCTGGAACTTTATCAGAGCAGGTGTGCCTCAGGGATCTATTCTAGGGCCTCTTCTCTTTCTTCTTTTCATAAATGACATAGTTAATGGCATTGACTCTAACATACGTTTATTCGCAGATGACACTAGTCTCTTCATCATTGTAGACAATGCTCCTTATGCAGCTGCTTGCTTAAATTTCGATTTAGATAGAATAACTCGATGGGCTGCCACGTGGCCTGTTACTTTTAACCCATCTAAAACAGAGGCACTCTTACTCTCAAGAAAATTAAACACTATACATCACCCACCGCTATATATGGAAAATGTGCAAATCCAGGAAGTTAAATCCCACAAACACTTAGGTCTATATCTGTCAAGCGATTGCAGCTGGCATCATCACATAAACTATATAAAGGACAAGGCATGGTTAAGAATTAATATAATGAGGAAACTTAAATTCAAACTGGATAGAAAATCACTAGAAACAATATACACAACATTCATAAGACCATTACTAGAATATGGGGATAACATATGGGATAATTGCACACAGGCAGAAAAATATGAACTTGACAAAATACAGAATGAGGCCGCCAGAATAGCCACTGGAGCTACCAAACTCGTCTCAATAAATAACCTGTACAAAGACATTTGCTGGGAATCACTACAAAAACGACGCAATGACCATAAATTGACTTTATTCTTTAAAATGTATAATCACTTAGCACCAGAATATTTATCCTCCTTAATACCCCAACAAGTAAATGATATATCCCGCTACAATCTACATAACTCTAACAATATCCAAACCTTACGAGCTAAAACGAATCAATACAATAATTCCTTTTTGCCCTCTGTCTTAAGAGATTGGAATACCTTGCCAGCTGAAACTAAACAAATAAACACATTAAGTTCATTCAAATACTTTCTGAAGAAAGATAACAAGCCTGTTCTAAAATATTATTATTATGGAAAAAGAAAAACTCAAATACTACATACCCGGCTACGAACAGGCTGCAGTTCTCTGAATTTAGACTTGTTCTTGAAAAATATCACTGACTCACCTCTTTGCAACTGTGGTTCTATCGAAAATGTGCAACATTACTTTTTTTCCACTGCAGATTCTTTCAGCATCAACGCACCTTACTTCTTAATGATATACGACTATATAGAACACCAACTTTGAATTTATTGCTATATGGTGATCCATTACAATTTACTATCAAATGAAATAAACCAAAGTATCTTCCATCATGTCCACAAGTATATCTTAGCAACGCAGCGTTTCTAATTCTCTCATCTTTAATGTGCATTACAAGTGTTACCATATCATGTGACGACAGAAAAAAACCTAATATTAAACATGTCCTTAAGTCTGCACCACTCCCCACATCCCTTCAACATTCAGCAAAGCAATACAATCTGCAAATATTTCATGCTTTTTTCCATCGTTATTTGTTTGTAATTTGTATCATTTTCTTATTGTTGGTTTTTTCTCAATCTATTTTTCGCAATTATCATCTTTTCATATTTATAACACTACTTTGTAAACTCACTTTGCTATATGTAGATAAAATACTGCCATATGCATGTACACTATATAGTCACTCTCAACAGGAAAAGAACTCTATAAGCATTTATGCTTTCGTTCTAATCCTTTGTATGTTTACAATGTACGTATGTTGTATATCATTTGTATTTATTGAATAAAATATGTTTAAACTAACCGATCTGGACTCCAACTTTTTGCAAATGGCATCAGTAGACGACAAAAGTCGCTTCTTGCAAGGAAAGAGTTAACTTTGATAATGATCAAAATACATATAGCCACTAATCAATTTTATCAGGAATATGATCATGTTTTGTTATCATAAATAGCGATATAACAAAACTGACAAAACTTCATTGAATTTTAATGTAATTACCAATATCTAATCAATGCCAGATAGTACAATAAATGCTTTATATTTCTATGCAGGGACAGCTATTGACCATTGTCATGCAGAGCTCGAATTTACACTGCGATCATAAAAAACACCTTAAATAAATATTTGGTTTAGATGTTCTAAGGAGGCTTTTTAAAGAATTTATATTAAGCCCCCACCCCCTATCTTCACTAATACAACTTTATAGCATCTGATTATTATACCCCCGCAAACTTTGTTTGTGGTGTGTATACTGTATCATGTTGTCCGTCCGTCCGTACGTCCGTCCGTCCGTAACGTTTTGTTTCTTTAATATCTTGAAGAGTCATTGCTGGATTTTCATCAAACCTTGCAAACATATTTATATACGCAATATTAATACATTAATAAAAAAATAAGGGCTAGGGGCCCATTCTATTAGAGCTATTTCCTTTTGTATATATTTTAGTTCTAAATGGCTTTTTATATAGGATTTTCTGCATATGCTATTATAGTCCATACACGGGCCGATCAACTCCTACCACAGCTTTTGATTGAGCAATTTGATACTTTGCCTATACAATATAGACACATTGAACATATGCTTGAAGGAGTTTGATTCAGAAAAAAATAATTTTTGACAAAATGATAGCTGTGAGAATTTAGACAATTTTTCCCTATTAAGGCTTTTGTATATGCATAGATAGTGCCTTCATGGGCCGATCAAATCCTACCACAGCTTTTGATGGAGCAATTTGATACTTTGTCTATACAATATAGACACATTGAAGATATGCATGAAGGAGTCTGGTTGAAAAAAATGTTTTGTTTATTGTTCAAAGTACAGTATACCAGCAGGTCTATGAGTACAACAGTACAAAATACAAATACAATGCTTAATTACAGGAAAATTGAATAAACAAGCAGTATTATCGGTGGTATCCAATGCCATCCAATCCAGAGCGCACAGAAACACCAAGTCAACCCCGGTTCAACATTAAAGCAAACTCTCGACCCGGCTCGCACTGAGCGTTACATAGGCTTTGAAATATCTAATTTCACCCAATGACCATCTCAAGGCAAAAAAAAAAGTACTCCTTGGGCTAGATGACTTGGTATAAATATACAAAATGTGAGCATGTTCATTCGAGCATAATTGCATCCATAGTCTTTTATAAAGGGGCGATATGGGAGAGACATGAACTATTTGTGACCAAACACAGACACACACACACTTCTGCTCAAAGAGCAACAAGCATGTGTATATCTTTGTTTGGAAAAATAAAATTAAATCATTTATGAAATATTCCAAAGGGGTACTTTCATCTGTGCCCACGCATGGATTTTCTTCAAACTTTGCATATCAATAACTCATTATATACGAACTATGAAAATGTATTTATCGAATTAGATAGTTAAGAATAAGGCTTAGGAAGCAACCCTGATGTACTCCACCTTTGATGTGGTACCTGTCTCTAAATTTCCATGTCCTAAATCTATAGTTTTGTTTATTTCTATGATTTGTCATCTAGATTGAATCCAAAATACCATAGACATTATTTTAATACCACGAAACCATTTGGATAAATTATGGTTTACGTTTTCAGAAGTAGTGATTGTAAAATTTCAATATTTTTTTTCAAAAATTTACAAAACATTCAACATTCAATTCAAAAGATGGATATGTTCTTGTCTTTGTCAAGATATCATATTATCACAAAAACATGCCATATATATAATGCTGATCTGAGCCAAATATCATGAAAATCCAAAACCGGTAAATTTGTCATTTCCTAACTCTTATGGGTATAGGTCAGTTTTAGCAAAATCAATTATTTAGTTCAAATGAATCAATAACTCGACATAAGGAAGTTTTTTTTAAACTACTTCCACTTTTCTTAAAGAAAGACATGTTTAGACAATTTTAAATGATTCAATGGTCATAAATGCCGAAGGTCATGGCCCTGTGTCATGGCACTATGAGGCCAAGACAATGTGTATCACTTCCTCAAGTCCTGCATGATATTGTTTAATAAACATAATATCCAAACAATAAACATGTGAAAACAAGAAGACTAAATATTTCCTTTACATCCCAACTGAACTAGAGGAACCACATTTTGGTGCCGTGACTAGGATAACGTGTAACAGAATCTTATCAAAGGTATCATAAAACAGTGTTCTACATGAATAAGTGAGGTCCAGAAACAAAACTGTATGCCTAGAATATACAGACAGCTAAGGTATAAATGTTGCTATTTGATGGAAATCAGCATCAGTTTCACAAAACAGAATGAACAGAGAAGATTTAAGCATTAAATTAGCAATACCTTTGAAGCCAAGAGTTATATGTGAGCAAAATGGTTAATTTTAACCAATAGGTTTGACAGGGAATTATTTTTGTGAAGCAGGTTTATTAATGAGTCTTACAATTATAAAATCATAGATATAAGGTTCTTCTCCTGTATGAACTGACTTGTCATAAGGTTTCTCTTCTGTAAGAATTAAAATTCTTAATAATGTTACATATTAAGTGTAACATTGGCTAGATGTAGTTTTAATGTTAGAAACTAGATGTGTTTAGTACAGGTGTTGACATATTGTATCATTTTGGCTAATATTATTGTGTAAGCACTTTATAAAATAAGAATCGTGGCACTTAATATCAAAGAATATTGTTTTTTTCTTTTTCCAATCCATAATAGGGGAAAAGACTGAACATATCAACTGCTACTAATAAACGTACTAGCATGCTGATTCAAACTAAGCAAGTATTCAAGTATGTTTTACACTGAAACATAATTGTTGTATTTTTTACATTTCAATGAATTAGGGCCATGTGTTTACATCAAGTTAAAAATATGTTACCAGTCCTTGGATTTCTTGAAATTTGGTCTACATATTCTTAACATATATGGATAGTTTTTATGTTGAAATGGTATCTTGACAAAGACCGCAACCTGTAAAAATGTTAATTCCAAATTTGACTGAATACATAATATACAGTCGAAAATTGGGGTACCATGCTATAGAAATGAATGCCCACCCAATATCCAAATACATATAAAGCCATTTTAAGTAACAGCGAACTTATCAATGATATAGCTATTTAATAAAACGTTTCTCTGCCCGTTACATGATATGACAATTACTTTAGAAATGATTATAACTGGGTACCTTTAAGGTATTAGAGTGATATCATTCATGAGGTCATAAATTAGCAATGGAATTGCATAAAATCTCAAACTCACCATAAATATTATAGTTATACCCCAGACAATTAAATATCATAATATTTTCAAAATCCAAGCGTGGGCAGACTCCCATGTTAATTTCCCATACCATGCAAGAGCCCCTTAGCATTGTTCTGCTTTCATTACTCGTATCTCAATTGGAAACCCTCAAATACAAATGAAGCCAAATTCTTTACTATTCGAGGATTGCTAGAGGTCATCAACTCATTAAATTTCAGTACGTTTGGTCTGGACCAGTAATATCTATTGATGTATTTTTTTCTTATATCAGCATATCTGGAACATTCCAAGATAAAGTGAAACTCGTCCTCTATAGTGTCACACACTATGCATTTTCTTTCTTCATATGGTATACTATGCGGGCTATGCCACCTGCCCGTTTCAATCATTAACCTATGGGAGGACAGTCGTATGCTTGACATTGCCATTCGGTATTTTTCAATTTTAAGAACTTCCAGATATGCCTTATAAGAAAAATCACAAAACAATGAATAAGATCTTGCTCTTGTGGATGTATGGATTCTTTTATTCCAATTCTGAATAAAAGTATCAGTAAGCCTTTCCCTAAAAATTCACATAAACCTGTTAATATTTCCCAACCCTTGGTTAAGCCATACTTTATTAAACCCTAGTGATTCAAGCAAGTGTTTTACATAATAGGCCCAGTTTGGCTTGTTTGGTCTTAAATTCAAATCATTTAACATCATTTCGTAAACTTGTTTAACATATTTTGTGTCAGTACATGTTGATATTTTAAACCAGTAACGAATCACTGATGTTAACCTATAGTTCTTTAGAGTTGTTCTCCCCAATTCTCCATACACAAAATCGTTCTGAGTGGAGCGTTTCACACCAAGCAACCTTTTACAAAATTGAGCATGCAATCTTTCTAGAGGTGCTGCATTTTGAAACCCCCAAATTTCACACCCATAGTGCAATACAGGTTTTATAAGTTTATCAAAAAGATCTAAAACATGTTTTGCTGATAATGATGTAAATTGTTCTAAGTATTTGTATAATTTGAATAATGCTTTCCTCCCCTGTCCCGCTAGAGTTTCAAATGCATCTACAAAAGACCCTCCAGTAGAGAAAACAATACCAAGGTATGTGAATTTGCTTACAACTTCTTTTTTTCCCCACTATACAGAAAATGCAAATTGCGTGATAGAATTCCTCCTCCCCTAAAAATCATTATTTTAGTTTTATTTGTGTTAACCTTTAGTTTCCAACTAGTACAATAATCATACAACATTTTCAAACCTTTTTGTAACATATTTTCATTATCAGCAAAAATAACAATGTCATCAGCATACAATAACAGACATAGTTTCAACATACCAATCTCAATACCTTGAAATTTACCTCGTATAAATGTTTCTTCAATATAATTCAGATACATTGAAAACAAAAGTGGTGAGAGACATTCACCTTGTCTAACTCCTAAATAATATTCAAAATCGTCGCTTAACGAATTATTATATTTCACCATTGATTTAACGGAACCATACATTGATTGAATTACATTTAGAATTTTGCCTCTTACTCCAAATTTTATAAGTTTTAGCCACAAATTGTCCCTTACAACGTAGTCAAAAGCTTTTGTGAAATCTATAAAAGCAACATAAAGTCTTTTACTCTCATTAATAAAGTGTTTGATCAGTCCATGAAGAATAAAAATATTATCAATGGTTCCCATTTCCATTCTGAAACCAGCTTGAGCTTCAATGTATATATGATAATCTTCTGCCCATGCACTTAATCTATTATTTAAAACCCGACTAAACAACTTTCCAAACACGCTGAGAAGAGTTATTCCCCTATAATTTTCAACTTCATTTATGCTTCCCTTTTTATGTAGTGGGACTATGTAACCTTCTGACCATTTTGAAGGAAAATACCCTGAAGAAAATACTGCATTAAAAAGCTTACATACATAAGAAACTAAATTATCAGTACCATATTTGAAAAATTCGTTTATGATGTTATCTGGGCCACAACTTTTTCTTAAATTTAACTGACCAATAGCTTTTTGCATCTCATCAACTGTCAATGACACATTTAACTCATCAAACATAACTTGCATCTCCCCATTTAAATACCTTTCATTAAAATAAATGATATCATCATCTGGCTGAAAAAATATATCACCCGGATCATTTATTGCTTTAAAATATAATGTAAACATATCTGCAGTAAGTTAGTTTGATTTTTGGGGAGTACATACACCTTTTAATAATTTCAAATAATCTCGTGCATTCTGAAATCAAGCTTTTTACAGTTTTATTGTTTGCTTGTTATCAAATGATTTTTTCGAACTCCTGATACACTTTTTATACTCTGTTCTGGATGTTGCCAAATTTTTTCTGTTCTCATCTGAATTATGTGATCCAAATGTGTTTAAATGGTTAAAAAACTCTTTGCGCTTGGCCCTGCATGACTCATGAAACCATGGCTGTTTTACCTGACTACAATCAGACCGCTGATTACTATTAATTTTTTTCTTAAAAAGAGGATCACAAACCTGGGATAAAATATTATAAAATTCTTCCACATTTGAATTCAAATCATCTTCGTTTATGCTGTCATTTAAATCATCTTTTAAAAAAATAATTTTATCAACAATATCAGGATTGTTTAGTTTATTTAAATACACAGCTTTTTTCTCATCATTCCAAACATATTTGAATTCAATATCCCCAGCTTTGTTATGATCCCCTATAACATTTAAATCTAGAAACATATTCAGAGAAAATTTTATAGCGTAATGGTCAGAGAGTAAATTTGGTTCACCGATTTCAAAGGAACATATAATATTGAACAGATCCGGTTTGCATAAAACATAATCAACAACGCTGCTGCCATTACCCATTATACAAGTAATCCATCCAATATTCTTATCTTCACCTAGTCTACCATTAGCCAGTCTTAGACCTGTAGCTTTACAAAATTCAAGTAGCTGATTGCCATATTTATTTGAGACCTTATCTTCAGAAACTCTAGGTAATGGGGAATCAATGACATAATCCTCAGGCAATAAGTCTGATAGCTGAAGAGACTCACATGCCACATAGTCTGGTAAGTTAGCAGTTCGGGCATTTAGGTCCCCGCTGACAATAAAGTGACAATTGCCATTGAGATGTGTTTCAAAATACAAAATATCATCTAGAATCATATCGAATACACTTCTATCACTGTAATTGGCTCTACTACTACCAACTGGAGTGTTATAGCACAAGCATACATATAAATCACTGTCAATATGAAATAATGCTCCATTTAGCTTAACCCAAATAATACAATCTTCGTTAAATTTTACTAAAGTGTTCCCATCGCAAAATTCGTTTCTAATGTAAATAACTAGCCCCCAGAATCCCTCCTAGCACGTTGATGTTTATTTCTGTTAAGCATAAAGCAGGTGAATCCTTCTACTTTTATCTTAGACTGTTAGTTTGTCCATGTCTCGGTCAGTAATATAACTTGCTGTTTTTGAATATAGTTTTTAACTCTGATGATGTCAGTTTATCATATATTTTACCTATTAATGACAAAATGACAGCTATGAGGACTTGACAATTTTTCACTTATATGGCTTTGTATATGCATGGATAGTGCCTTTTTTGGCCAATCAACTCCTACCACAGCTTTTGATGGAGCAATTTGATACTTTGCCTCTACAATGTAGACATATTTAACATATGCATGAAGGAGTTTGGATTTGGAAAAAATAAGTTTTGACAAAATGACAGCTGTTAGAACTAAGACAATTTTCCCCTAACAAGGCTTTTGTATATGCATAGATGGTGCCTTTATGGGCCGTTCAGCTCCTAACACAGCTTTTGATGGAGCAATTTGATATGTTGCCTATACAATATAGACATATTGAACATATGCATGAAGGAGTTTGGTTCGGAAAAATAATTTTTGATAAAATGACATCTACGAGAACTTAGGCTATTTTTCTGATATAAGCTTTGATATATAGAGCTTTCAGGTGTGAATACTTTTGTGTATTTGATCTTAATAAATGTTCCAGATTGCAAGTTTTAAGATCATTTGCTCAGATTCTACTGAAATCTTGTTTTCACAGATTCTACTGAAATGTTTTTTTTTTTTTCAAAACTAGGGTCTGCTGGTTTGAACTATCACTTGCCAAAACTAAGTTTTTTCATTGACCCTTACTGTGCGGGGGGTATCTAATAAGCATTGCTTATTGTTTCTTTCTCACATGCGTGCGGTTGCGCGTGTATTTGTTAAGATATGCTATGCATTGAGATACCCGGGGAGCAGCCGAGGAAGAGGGGTCTTGCTGTCTGCTAATATTCTCCCTTTTGTGTCTTTATTTTTGTTCGTCTGTGTGTTCTAGTGTCCCCTTCCTTCTGGTGTCATGGGTTGGCCTGTCATCCGCAAATATACCATTCAATTGTTCATTGTTTTACCATAAACGCAAAAAATGATAATAATAATAAAAATACATATCGTTTGCTGCTGAAGTCGTCTGTTGCATATATTTGCTAACATTATTGACGAATGTAATGTATAGCGGGAGTCAATGCGTCAAAGTTTGGCATGTGGGTCTCTCTCCTCGTTTCTAAGTTGATATAGGGTACTTTCAGCTAGTACAAGATTGCACGACCCTTGGGTCTGCACTATAATCACTATTTGAGTCCGTCAGTTTACAGTTATTGAAAATGCTCATAAACTCTTGAACCACGTGGCATATTTTGATCAAATTTTGCATACAAATGCATGTCAACATTATCTAACCACTGGCATGTGTAACAACCTTTTTGATGGATTAATCTATGCTGGGCATCATTTCCGTCGGTTGTGGTCAGTTAGTGAAAATGCTCATAACTCTTGAACCGCACAGTATATTTGGCCGTGCACATTACTGTTAGTCGATATACGATACTTTCTCCAGATTTATAATGAAAATGTTTCCATGGCATGTTTAGGCTTTCAGACAAATCCACCTGAATCTATAGAATAATTACCTGGCGTTTATTACAAGGAAACACGTGTACCTTAATTCTCTTCGAGAGCTATTAATGGCAACAGTAAACTTCCCACATCATGGGAAAACCTGTATGCCATGTGCATACAACAGTGGCGTTGATCAGACTGCGCACTGCGATGCGCAGTCTGATCTGCGCCACTGCTGTTTGATATTTTCATACATGATGTGGTATACTATCCGCCCGGGCTACTCAAAGATTCACAAAATCCGCTAGACACCCGGCTAGGCAATACTAGATCGTAGTGCGATCCGTCACTTTGAGCATTGGCTTCATCTAACGTGACTTTCAAATAAACTGGCGCTACCTATGTCTTTGTGACGAGCACCTCTTGTAGATCTTATATTTGCATTTAATGCCTCGGTCTGTGTCGCGTTTGCTGCAAACACATATGCACATATCATGCGTTGTCATTGAAGTCACATACCAGATGTTTAAAGACTTTTACGGTACTACATGTTTCGAGCGATGCGGCACATTTTAAATACATTTCGGAAATGTGGAAGACTAATTACAAGGCATGCTGCCTATGGAAAGCGTTTTGAACCGGGACAAGAGAAAACCAACCTTGTGGTATCTGCTGAGGGTACTTGTGAACAAGCCATATTTAAATTATAGCCATGCTGGACTACTTATATTCATAATTTGCTGGTTCGCACAGATTTAAGAATTAAAACCAATCCGTCATTAAACGAAGCCATTGAGAAGAAATAGCTCCACGAATGCATAATCAAATGATTTATACATGATCTTCTGAAAATGTATCCTGGAATCTAAAAATATCCCTAATAATGCTATTGTTTTTAATGCTTTGGTAATGCGTATTCCATGGCTGTGTGGGCTAGCTACGACCATGTCAGTAGTGCTATTCGCAAGGTTTGTTTTCGCTAACTTTGGCTGTTAGACAGATTATTAAATACAAGTTGTATACAGATTAGTATAGCCTGCAAGGGATATGAAACAAAATGTTATTACATATAACAAGCTGGATCAAAATTGTTCCATTCTTTAGTAATGGCTGAACATGGTCAATGAATCACTTTTGCTGTATCAACCTTTATACAACTCTGCAACAGCCTCTCGTATTTACAGGCTGTTAAACGGGGCCCATTTACAAATACAATGTAATTTGAACAATTCTTTGGGCCTAGTGTGAAGGCCCGGATAAGACTGCATTGAATGTACAGGCTGACGTGGGCATTCATGTCCGCATATACATGTACCATAAGGCCCATTTCGATAAGTTGGGCATCACCAGGTACAAATTAATCTGGCATTAGGTTACAAGAGAGCACCTAAGCTGTGTAAACAGCAAACCATCTGGTCCTGGATTTTACCTGGAGCATGGATACTACCCAGGTTTTGTCACTGGAATTTGTTGCTTACCTTGTTCGATGGTCATGTCCGATGTTTACGTCTGAGGCGAAGCGGAAGGTGTCCACGCCCGCCAAGAAGCAGAGCCTGAGAACATTCACCATGGTCCGCAATAATCGTTAAGTGCCGAAAATCCAGCGATTCAATATTATCATTACAATAAAACCTGTGTAAAACGGCCACTGAAAAATAGAAAAAACAAAGATCTTTATGACAAATGGTAGCTTAATGAATGTCGAAAGTAGGCAGAGCATTCTGCAATACCTTTGACCTGCATTAAGCGATAATTAGTCTTGTAAAACATTTATGATCTTTTTGAGAGTGGCCGTTTTACACAGGTTTTACAGTACACACTTTATGGTGAGTTTATCCTTTGCATTCTTCATATTTTGAAACTTTAAATATGTTTATGCCAGGCTATCGTTCTCGCTGTTATACAGAGACCAAGTCAGTGGTAAATTGCCAGTTGAAATGCACATGTTCATCACCGTAATGCTCGCACATTTGGAGGGGTCACAGGTTATAATTTATTTTTTAAATATTGTATTTCTTACTCCCTGATGAAGTGCCGCATTGTGTGACATCTAATCTGGTTCTTCACTGGTTGACAAAATAACATCTATTTAGGGATTTCCAGTACAACAACTATAAAAGTTTAGGTGACGTTTCACGCTGCCCCAGGGCCAAAGATTTTTAACGTTTGACGCATCATTTACCCTATAAAAAGACAACTTGCAGTTATTTCAAAGTGTACTAGTAAACTGTTGATTATTTTCTCTTTTGTATGTGAGACTTCGATTACACTCGTTGCGTCACTCGTAGCGATGGTCATTTTCTGAGTTGGAAATATTTGAGCAAAAGCATTTAATGTGTACAGATACCAATTTCCAAACAAAAACTATACAACGTTGCCATAGGTGGAATTAGATAGTTAATGTAAAATACCAGTTTGCCTGCTGTGCGTCGCCATTACAAACCACTAATGGGTATTACATGAGACATGTCATCTTCACCCTTTCGACACTACATACCTGAAATAGGACTGTGCAAACAGCGTAGCCCCAGATGAGATGATTCATATCAGATATATCTCATCTGGATCAACACTGTTTGCTTACTCAGTTTGATTTTTCCCCTCAATCTCATTTTTTTTACAGTTTTTTTTTCGGGATTCGGCATTCATCCTTTTTAACACAATGGACTCTTCTACCATTTAAAGCGGAAGAGTTTACCTCAGAGACTTACTAGGATGAAATGGTTAAATGAATGCATGTAATTATAGGCCTTGTGTAGAGCACAGTATGTAAACTGAAATAAACATCCTGTACCCGTTCCTCCTAGCTCTCGCCTTATAAACATGAATAACAGCACTCGTGCGTAACCAGTAGTGGAAAAATGCGTGTATTTAGGTACATGTACACGGTTCGATTTATATTGTTAGCGATACAGACAATACACATTCGAACAAGGTAAGAAAAGCCATTTTATCTACTTTATTCCGTTTTATTCCATGATTTTAACGGTTTCCTGCTTTGCATTTTGCTTTGTTAAAAAACGACTTGCTCACAATCAGAGCCGTTTTGTGCCGAAAACGAGCTTAAATGCAGTTTGCATGGTTTTAGTGGAATTGGCAATCACATATGTACATGATTGTAACTGTAACAGTTACTAAGATCTATGGAAAAATGAATTCTAATAGGTGGGCCCTCGCAATTATAGCTATACCGACAACTCTCACATCACGATTTCCGACAACTGGTTACGCACGAGTGCTGTAATATTACATGTATAAGGCGAGAGCTAGGAGGAACGGGTACAGGATGTTTATTTCAGTTTACATACTGTGTAGAGGCGACCTGCGAAGTTTCAGACGAGGCTGCGCATACGTTCAATCTTGTTCAAACTTGTCAGAGCCTCTGGTGCTCGCAAACATAAAGCAAGTATATATGAGCCGCGACATGTGGTTTCTAACAATGTGGCATATTGACAAGTGTAGACTCAGCCTGTGCAGCCTCCTGTTAAGCTTATAAACACAACGTGCTGTTCGTTCAGTAGCTTGACAGTCATAGAATATTCAGGCAAGCGACTAGTTAAGGCTCTGATCAGACTGCGTATGCGAATGGGAAGTGAACCAAAATCTCATGTATAAGCTAAATAATGACTATTGTTGATACATGTAGGTCCACAAGGTCCACACTAGATGAAAGTACTTAAAGATAAATTTACACAATAAAGCTTTCAATCACTTGACGTTGATGACCAGAAAACAACACATCAAATAATCTGTCTGTATACGTGATCAATGTGCTTAGCAGGCAAGCCGCGTGTCAAACTCGTTTGTAATAAAATGTAACATGATAATCATTAAATATGCATAAATGATGATTATTACAGTAAACCCTGTCTTAAGCGGCCACTCTAAAATAGTCAAAACAAAGGTCTTAAAGACAAATGGTAGCTTAATGAAGGTCTAAATTATTGCAGAATGCTCTCTCTTTGAGCATTCTGCGATACTTTTGACCTGCACTAAGCGATATTCGGCCTTGAAAACCAACTTTTGTCTTCTTTTTGAGTGACCACTTAACACAGAGTTTACTGTAATAAGCATTTGCGCAAAAACCTCCATTATACGCCAATGGGGAGATTTACGTTTAAGCGGATCCTTAATACGAAAGAGCCGGTTTATTTTTACGAAAGAGCGGGGAACCATAAGGCAAAAGAGCGGATTATTAAATCATTCAAATGAGCGAATTTTCCAGGTATACTCCCAGATGCAGGAAAGATTAAGGATTCCTGGAAAAGGGGTTCATGTGTATAAAGGTGTAGGGGTTCGCTTTGCTGATTTTGTCTCATATATTAAATATCCAATGAAAAGGAAATATTTTGGTCTCACTGAGACCAAACTATTTCGTTTTCATAGGATATTTAATAACGGGGAGGGGCGAACCCCCTTTGGATCCGCCACTGTAATGCGCTCCCAATCACTGAGCAATATTGGCCTTTACAGGTAATACAACTGAGTAAATACATATTTAAAGGTCATTACCAGGAAAAATCGCTCATTTTAATGATTAATCCATCCGCTCTTTTGACTATATGTTTCTCCGCTCATTTCATACTCCGTCACGATATGGTTTCCGCTCAACGTAATTCGTCCCGCCCATGCTGACGTATCCAGATGGGTAAGACGTCTTTTTCGGCCTTGAACTTCCTCTACTTCCATACTTTGTGCATGCGAGTAACGATGTCTCACCTGAGCCTTTGCTGCTTGTCGATTCGATAAATACCGAAATATCACGCGAGGGCCCATACTTTTTTGTAAAGTTTTAACACTATAGGCATCGATAGGGAAAGTCATGAAGTGTACACTACAGCCAATCCTGTCTAAAAAGGCCACTCAAATATAGACAAAACAAAGGTCTTAACGACAAATGGTAGCTTGATGAAGGTCGAAAGTATTGCAGAATGCTCCCCTTGGAGAATTCTGCAATACTTATGACCTGCATTAAGCGATAATTGGTGTTGAGGGTGCGATGAGGGGGGGGGGGGGCTCGAGGAACCCCCTGAACCTCCTCTGGATCCGCCACTGAGATCCACAGGATTCGAAATCTGTATTAATTCGTTGATACGCTGTGGTGGAACCATTTTCTTGTCTTACATTTTACGGGATCAATAGGGAATAGATCTTAATTTTATCGCCAACAATGGTACATTGTTAATCTACAACATTCAGACAAGCCACAAGAGACAGCCGTATTGATCAAATGACATTTTTTCTTATTTTACCCTTTCACAATATGCTTGCATCGACTTTTGGATTTAAAAAATGTTTCCCCGAAGTACAGAAGTACTGACTCATTTGAAATGCATCATGACCGGTAATAGCAGTGCATTGTAACAATGAAAGCTGTAACTTTACATCAAATTTAGTGGCAGCTGAACTGCCCAGTGATTCTGGTGTCATCCGCCTTGAAAAAACTATGTTCCGTTCAATTGTTTTGATCTGGAGATTAACTGTATGAATAAGTTTAACATTTATTACTGGAGAATTGTGGTCTAAAGCTGTTTAGAAAAATAAGTCTAAGATTACGCCAAATGAGGTGGCAGCTTAGCTGCCACGTCTTTTGGTGTTAAACTTAACTTATTTTTAGTGTGTGATGCACAACCCTAGGGTATTCAGCCGCATGCCAGATTATTTGCAAATTGTTAGAATGGGTCTTACTAAATACCACAAGGTGCACAAGGTACCACAAGGCCGCAAGTTTGGGTTTTCTGGTACCGCAAGGTTGGTAAAATGCAAAGATGCATATAAGGCACGACACAGGGGAATATAGATGGTGCATCTAAATGATGACAACCTGTAATAAAATATACTCAAATCCTTCTTTATCGCGGCAGTTGTATATCACAAAAGTTTGAGCTAAACACAGATATATACATTTAAAAATAGATATCTCCCTCTAATAATAAGTATCTTTCTTTCAATACAGATGCAACTAGAAACCGCTATTTGTAAATGTGTAAAAGCAAGCGGTCCAACGCAAAAATAATTCTAAAAATTAATTTGATGACGAATAAGGAAATGTTTGTCATTTGCGTCAATTTGAGTTGGGAGTTTGCAATTATGAATGGTATCTATCTAACATTTATCTGTATCATGCACAACTGCAATAAGCAGAAGTTATTTTGTTTTGCGTGTGTACGGGAAGATAATCCATGAGCTATAGCGAGTGGATTGTCGCCCGTACAAACGCAAAACCATGCAATAGTTTGCTTATTTTTTACTTTGTGCATTGCGAGAAACATAGAGTATATAAATGCTAACGCATTTGATGCCCGTACAACAGCTTAAATAAGAAGCAATAGGGATTTATTTCTAACTAAACCGTTTGATAATTGCTTGTCAGTCAAAAGGTCTATTAACTCGCTAGACGTGTCAGTTTAAAGGCACCAAACGAAGCATCTGTGCATTTCTGCTTTGGAAAGAAAATATAGCATTACAATCAGAACAAGGACCCTAGGACTTGTGAATAAGAATAAATTAAGGAGCACTAGGGGTTTCTCTATTTGTGGCAATATCAGGACAATACATGCCAAAATAATTTGATGCTGAGAACCTTTAAAGGCTAGAGTCTAAAAGCCAACGAATATATGAGCCGCGACATGTGATTTTTTTTTTGATTTGATTCTTTACGTCCACTCAACAATCTTTCAGTTATGCGGGACGGTTCTTCCTGGGTTGAACCAGTACTAAGCTAGGATAAATGTGTCTTGCTCAAGGACCACAACGCAGTGACATCGGTGAGGCTCGAACCCGCGGCCCTTCGGTCTCGAGTCAAGCACTCTACCACTGAGCCACTGCGCTCCATCCGCGACATGTGATTTCCAACAATGTGGCATTTTGACAAGTGTATACTCGGACGAGCCTGTACGGCCTCATTTTAAGCTTAGAAACTCCAAATCATGTTCGGTCAGTAGCCTAAGAGTCATAGAATATTCAAGCGACTAGCGAAGGCTCTGATCAGACTGCGCATAGGCTTTGCTGGTCGAACATACCAAATTGTTGGAAATCTCATGTCGCGACTCATATGGACCAGCACACTCATAGGCGAGTAGAGAAGACTCAGGCGAACCTGCGCATATGCGCAGTTTCGTCAGAGCCTTCGTTTCTCGCATACCCAAGTCGAAAATGTAGATCTCTGGCCCCGCTGGTTACTATTCAGAATATACAACAGATACCTCAACATGGGCGTTTGTGGAGGCTTTTGTGCATATGCGATGAGTGCCAAAATCTCGCGTGCTGGCTCACTAACAACATACTTTAGATACTGACGGACAATGTATGATCTGATCAAACATACGCGTATACACAGGCTGACCCGTGAATGCTTAAAATCATTTTCTTGCATTTTTGAGCGTGTGTGCTGAGGTACATTTTCTTTTGACATATAGCGATCGATTTAGCTTGGAAGCAGTAAAATATAGTCTGTTCACACAATATGGAGGACGTCCAATTTATTCCTCTTTTATGCTACTTTATTTGGCACTATTATCTGCGCTCAACATGACTGAATTAAAAATTGGCATACAACATTCAGACGGCTAATACATAATGCTTTGCGCAATAGTAACATCATATGATATTTGGTATACAAAGAGACAAAGAGCTATGGTGAAGCTTTCTAAAATATCCAAACAAAAGTAAACTTTCAGACAAACGCTAAAGACTTAAAGACGTATGTTTGTTTTGGTATAATCAGTCGGCATAACATATTTCTTTTATATGTAGCTTGTTTTCCTATGAAATATGACTATAGCATATATCCAAGGTGCACAATTTCCATGGTGACAAATAATGATACAGCTAAAAGAGCTGCATGCATTAGAGGGTAATCGTGCCCCCGACCCTATCAGAAAAAAAACATAAGTTATTTTTTTTTATTTGTTCTGAGATAGCTAAGTGTAAAAGTCTGATATTTATTTGGCATTATAACAGAAAATGACCGACAAAATATGCTAGATATATGAGACTTTTGTTAGTGAAATTTACATAGAGCACTAGCCAATACCCAAACGATATTTGAACAGACACATAGCCAACGGAGCTTATATCACTTCTGTAGCCTCAAAACTAAAAACTCACAATGTGAGCTTTTGTTTTTGAGGCTATAAAAGTGATATATGGACCGAACTTCAAACTCCTGTGCTCATAACTTACATGTATTCAAATTTTTGGTAGTATTGCATAACAGTAGATCATTTGTTAGTTCTCGAAATAATAATACTGTAGTTACCCACTGGAAGCACATAAACAAATGTATTCTTGGAAAATTTTGAAAGCGTTGGTGTTGGAAGATTGGTGACTTATCACGGTTTACGCTAGCTTGGTAGGGATTTTCTCATGATTTGGTTCATTATGATTCAAAAGCTCAACAGCATAGCTTGTATATATTAACTGGATTTTCTTGTTGCGAGCATGAAAACATGTGTACCTGCCAGAAACTAATATTCATGTAAACAATCCTGAACATTGATGGATGCATGTGGTAAGCCAATTAACTGGAATTCCAAAAATTAGCCGTATGTCTACAATGTTTCTAATCAGTAACCTGGTAATGGAGAAACGATACTCATAGAAAAGGGACACCGAAAGAGTTGAATCAAGCAATTGAAAAAAAGATAATACAAATACCTAAATCGTATGTATACTCATGTCCAATGAAAACGCACCACCTTCAAAAATGACTATATCTTTTTAACGACATAACATTTTATTTTTGCAATTGCGTCTTATTGTACTGTAGCAATTCTGTAAGTTGCTGATAGGTCTTAAAAACCGAATGATCACTGATGACATGTGCTGAAACCATTTAACAAAACAACCGTCATAACAGAAAGTCACAGAACCAGCCATCGAATGTGTCAGAATTTTCAAAAGCATTATTCTCGCATTTTTCTTTGTAGAAATTGCAAAGAATCTCTAAAAGAGATAGCCAGGAATAGTTGTCTTGCCTTGAAAGCGGCTATAACGTCACGATGTGACGTCACTAGCATAATTTTTACTATGTGTAAATTCGAGACATTTAAAGAATCCTTCTTTTACTGATACAGAATTACCATAAGGTTGTAGCAAGAAGATTTCTTGCTCATGAAGCGGGTCGTTAACATCGGTGGAGCGTAGTTATCAACGTTTTTTGATAAACGTCAATCTCTAAAAGCTCGTATACACAAACTTAAGAGTATTTGTGTTGAACTAAATGCTAGATAATACTCGCACTAACAGATGAACACAAATTTTAGAAGATTTAAAACGCTAGCGTTTCGAACAATGGCTAACAACGCGCTCAAAGTTGACGTCAATGATGCAACGTCAAATTTTTAGAGGATTTGTATGACGTTTTGCATGTGTGTGAGTTTGTACGACGATAATAAGCATTGTGTAGAACACCAGGACTGTAGAAATCGCAATTAAACATTTTACGTCAAGTTTTGTCCGACCACTCCATATTTAAGCTTGCATAGTGACATTGTTCGCGTTATTGTAGCGTTAGCTATTGCGTCACAACTGTCAAAGTTGTGGCGAAATGACAGGGGATCTACTGGCAAAGAGAAAACATTTAAACCAGATTTTGGGGTCTTTTTGTATACGCCAGAAATGCGATTAACGCAATTTTAAGGCTGACGTTACGTCATGTGTTAACGGAGTCACTGGAATTAAAATTTTTGTGCGAAAACATCGCATTTGTCCTAAATATTAATAATAAATAACACACTTTTGCACAGCTTTTGATAGGCCACAAATATGCGCATCGGAAGAGTGGTGCGTTTTCATTGGACATGAGTATACATGTATTTGTCACTATTTGTTTACTGTCGTGAATTGACTCCCGACGAAAGTAAACACTATGCGATCTAATGTATGAATTATTCCCAATATCTCTCTGTACGTCTCTTAATAACATCTTCGATATATGTTTTGATATAAACGATTAACATAGTAACCTTGAGCAACCATCACAAATACCCGCTTTTTTACCTTTGACCTTGATCTTGGGATCATGGTCGCACAAAATGTCGCTCAGTACCCTCCATATCATATGACCTAAGCACCTGCAAGGTTTGAAGTAGCTACGTCCAACGGTTTAGGAAAAGATTCATTTATAAATTAATACATTATTTAGACTTGACCTTGGGGTCAATGTCACAAAATGATACCTAGTACTCTCAACATTATGTGACCTATGCACCTGCGAAGTTTGAAGTTGCTACGTCTAAAGAACGATTCAGGAGGATGTTTTGTTTGTTTATTTGTTTTTGTTGCTTTACGTCCCATGTCAACAGCTATGGTCATTGCGGGACGGTCAGTTCACTTAACCACACTTTTTCCTGGGCAGGCTTACAAGAAATTACATTATTTGAAACGTATTATTACACGACCTATGCACCTGCAGTTTAAAGTTAGTACGTCCAACAGTTTAGGATGAGATACATTATTTGACGTTGACATTGGGGTCAAAGTCACTCAAAATGTTGACCAATACTATGTACATCATGTGACCTATGCACCTGCAAAGTTTAACGTTGCTACATTCAAGAGTTTAGGAAGATATGCATTTGCATGGATATACCTTATTTGACCTTTGACCTTGGACCAAGGTCACACAAAATGTCGCACAATACCCGATACATCATGGAATCTATGCATCTGCATAATTTGAAGTTGCTATGCCAAACGATTTGTGAGAAGATACAATTACAAGAAACGCGGGATGACCAAAGGACGGACAGACCGACGACGGACCCACATTGGTACGAAATTAATGTACCATATTTCTCTTACGAAAAAGCGGGTAAAATAAATACCCACTTTTATCTGAAACCGAGCTATCTCAAATTTTATTCTATTTAGCCAGTTCTTCGAGCTATTGAAATTCGAATTATCGAGTTTTTACTATAGCTCATGATATTTTGATATTTATCGCATATGCGAGCAGGGCAGGCTCAGGCGAGACTCCGCGCAGTGTTTCCAGAGTCTTCACTGCTCATGAACACAAGGAAGTAACATAGATAAAGGTTCCGGCCACAATTTGGAAATTTTCGCGATGATTTTTTTTCGTGAAACTTCGCGGATGCGGAGTTTCACGAAAATAAAAACCTCGCGAAATTATGTCCTTTACTGATGTAAGGAAAACATGCCAAAGTCACGAATTTTTAACGCGGCAAATATGTTCTTTAACGCTATTCGCGAAAAAAAATTCTCGCGAAAATTTCCTACTTTACAGTAATGACTCTAGCCCCACTAGACAGCTGCGCATACAGGTTTAACCCAGTTAAGCCTAGCGTCTCTTTTATGACACATCTGCAAACAATGTAGAACCAGATCAGCCGTCACAGAACACATCGTCTGATCAGCTTCTGCACTGCTTTCTTACATAATGTGCTTTTATATTAGAAACTTGCTACCTAGTCTGGCCCCAGACCCTATCTTTCTTTTTGGCCTTTTCCTTCTTATGGAGGGACGGAAATCTTGAATACCTGTAAATATTATACAGGCTTAAGTTCCCTGACTGAAGGTGAGCTTGGCTTAAGTAACAAACATGTATTTTAAGGAGAAACAAAACAAACCATATCGACAGGGGCCAGTCTACTTACTACACAACAACCCTTAAACTCGAAATATTCGCCCAGTTGATAAGGGTGGGTCATTTCATCAGTCATGAATGAGTTAGAGTTTCTTTTTCTTCTTTTACAGGCTGGACGATGCCAAGCAACAATAAAGCACAGGTATATCAAGTAAACCTGAAAGAACACATTGAACAGTATGCTTGGAAACGGTTTAGAGAAACACAAGGATTCTTCAGCACGTTATTCATGCGCAAGAACCGCTACTACGTCGACATCAGGTGGGGTTACATGAAGTTCGACCACAAAACAACTGAACATCCTCGTCCAAAGATTGCTGGTGACGCAGATAATAAGAATGTTGAACTCTATTATTGTAAATATGAGAATAAAACTGACGATGAACAGACTCACAAATTTTCTACCTCAAGGGAGACTACTACCAGTACTTCAGTAGAATTCCAAGAGAATTACACAATAGGTGCTGAAACTAACATAGAGGTGGACCTCGGTTTCATTAAAGCGGGTGGTGGAGTGAACGGAGGCTTGTCAATTACTGAAACCAATGGACAAAGTTATTCAGAAACGATCACGTGGAACATTGATACTGAAATCAAAGTTCCAAAACAAGAAATTGCAATTGCAGCGCTTCATGTTTCAGAGGATCCAAGAATCACTGACTTTGATGTTGAAACAACAGTTACACTGCCAAAGAAAAGAATGCCTGTGTCAATACGCAGAATCTCTGACGATAAGTTAATGGGGCAGACCATATGGATACAAAATTTAGACGCCATATTTGATGAAACATACCTTAAAAGAAATAAGCATCTAGTGGAAGTGAAAGAGATTGATAAAGAGGTTGGAGGCAAAACATACACATATATAGCTCTATTGTTGAAATCACATGGGACTGCCCAAAATATTTCCTTTAAAAATCAAAACGTGACAGTGCAATGCATGACTAGAGAGGAATACGAAGAATGGAAGAAAAATAAGGATGAAGAGCCTAAGAAAAATAAGGATGAAGAGTCTAAGAAAAATAAGGACGATGACTCTAAGAAAGACACTGCTGAGACTTCAAGCAAGAAAGATGATGTACAGTCGTTATAGCAACGTTTTTAGGTATATCACTGTAAAAAGTATATGTAAGTTAACATCAAAAGAGATGTCTAAGAAAGACACTGCTGAGGCTTCAAGCACAAAAGATGATGTATAGTCGTTTCAACAAAGTTTTCAGATGTATCACTGTAAAAATTATATATTAGTTAACATCAAAAGAGATATGGCAGCTGAGAAATAAGGACGAAGAGTCTAGGAAAAAAAGGACGAAGAGTCTAAGAAAAATAAGGACGAAGAGTCTAAGACAAATAGGGACGAAGAGTCTAAGAAAGACACTGCTGAGGCTTCAAGCAAGAAATAGAATGTATAGTCGTTATAGCAACGTTTCAGATATATCATTGTAAAAAAGTACATGTAAGTTAACATCAAAAGAGATGACAGCTGAGCTGAGCTGCCATCTCTTTTGATGTAATCTTACATTTTCTTTCCTACTAAAACTACTTGAGGCCATTATTATTCCAGTGATAAATACTAATAAGGGGGCTGTTAAGGGTAGTTCAGCTGCCCCCTAAGTTTGGGATAAGGTTACACATAGTAATTCCATAACATGCAGTGAATGGCATTTTCTATTCTTATGGCGCTAATTCTACTAGTAATACCTTGTGTTTGATTAACATACCTAAAAAGAAATAAGCATCTAGTTGAAGTAAAAGATTGATAAAGAGTTTGGAGGCAAAACATACACATATATAGCTCTGGTTTTGAAATCACATGAAACTGCCCATAATATTTCTTTTAAAAATCAACATGTGACAGTGCAATGTATGACGAGAGACGAAACATGAAGAAGGGAAGAAAAAACAAGAATGTTGAGTCCAAGAAAAATACACTGCTGAGATTTCAGTCAAGAAAGATGGTGAATAGTCGTTATATATTATATTAAGTTTTCAGATATATCACTGCAAAAATACGTGTCAGTTAATACTAAAAGAGGTGGCTGAACTGCCACCTCTTTTAGTGTAAACTTACACACTTTATTTCCTACTACAACAAATTCAGGCCATTATTTCTCCAGTGATAAATATTAATAAGGAGGCTGTATTGGAATCTTTAGCTGTCCCCCTCCCGATTTGGGGTAAAATTACACATAGTTTTATCAATATTCTATTCTAAAATGCAGTGAATGACATTTTCTATTTTTATGGCGCTATGTCTGCGACAGACCAAATAATAGTAATACCTTGTGTTTGTTTACCTAAAAAGAAATAAGCATCAAGTTGAAGTGAAAGAAATTAATAAAGAGGTTGGAGGCAAAACATACACATATATGTATAGCTCTTCTGTTGAAATCTCATGGGACTGCCCAAATATTTCCTTTAAAAATCCAAATGTGAGTGTGCAATGCATGACGAGAGAGAAATATGAAGAATGGAAAAATAAGGACGAAGAACCTAAGAAAGACACTGCTGAGGCTGCAAGCAAGAAATATGATGAATAGTCATTATGGCAATTTATCAGATATATCACTGTAAAAATATGTGTCAGTTAACTCCAAAAGGGGCGACAGCTGAGCTGCCACGCCTTTTGGTGCCAACTTACATTTACTTTCCTACTAAAACAACTTGAGGCCATTATTTCTCCAGTGATAAATATTAATTTGGCTGTTTTAAAAGAGCGGTTCAGCTACCTTAAAATTAGGGTAAAGTTACAAATATTTTGTTAAAGGCATTTTCTGTTTTTTATGGGGTTAATTCTGTAACAAACAAACTAATATAATGCTTGATGTTTGATTCACGTTAAATGTCAAGTTTTATTTTCCCCGAAACTGAAGATAATGTGGTTTATTCCAATCGCGGTTGCCGCTTTCAAGGATAAGTATCGAACGAGCCACATTTATTATGCTTTGTGGACCAGGGCCAGGAATTAAAATACTTCTTTAGTTTTAAATATTAACTTAGGATAGGATTGATTTTATGTACATTTCAAACTTTTTTTAAAAGTGCAAGCATTCTGTAAATCATATTGACATCTTTGACTACATGTACGACAATAAGCCTGGCAATGTATTACACATATAAAATATCATGTTGAAATACCAATTCTTAACCAGACTTTTAGTTAAGGGTGCGTAACATAATATTCTTCTTCTGATTTCTCACTGAGCAAAACATATGTTGTCAGTACTCAAAATAATCATCTGAATGAGACGGTTCTTTTGAGCACTCAAAATATATGTTAAAACTGATAGATAAGAACATATACCGAACAAAAGTGAAAACGCTACACCACAATTATCTATTTATTACGAGAAAGTATTAGACAAAAAGTATTTACTAAAGCTTAATAATGTTGACCAGACATCCAGCAAACGATTCGCCAAAACTCCACCAATTTGTCTCGTTTGATGTATGAGTTATGCTCCTAGCTTTATTCACTGATATTGTCGTTTGCGAATGCGCAAATTAAATTTGTTATGCTTATCAAAATTGGTCTTAATTGTGTTGCATAAAAACACAAGAAAACTGCTTAATCACTTGAAACAAGCTCAGAAATCATTTTCGAATTAAGCAAATTTATAAAATATTGAAAATTATCTCCCTTTGACAAAACAAATAGGGAATATTAAATGTTTGGTAATATTCGATTTATCACGATTTTCGATAATTTTCTTTTGCCAAATCAGGTTGACCTCTCAGCACATTGTTCTACCATTTCTCGACAAGTAATGTCCTCATACTAATATGCAACAACACATTAATTTTCCTATGGAGATTTCAGTGTTAAATTTTTGAAACTTGGCAATTTGATGGAAATCCGCTTTTTAAGAGTACTTTTCTAAACGATCAAACCACACTTGAGATAAGTTCTTCACATTTCTGGCTGTCCCATGTCTAGACTATCATTTCGTGCAGTCAGATCTTGTAGGTAGTGGATTTCTGAAGGCCTAAATTGTGTTAGATTTCCGTTCAAATTGGCAACCTGAAAAAGTGGACCCCTGTCACATGTAAATGGCTTTCATGTGTTTCGTCGTGACAACACTCGTAAAAATTTTACTGTTATGCATTACCTAGTATTAAGATACACTTTCAATTGCATTCTTTGGTTTGCATAATTTTGTATATAGGTTGCAAACAATTCAGGTGTAGCGTTTTCACTTTTGTTCAGTATATTTACAATTTTACGCTGAAAATGTAGCTTAGCTAAACCCATGTAAGCTAAGAAAATACTTAACTCTTTAAAGTGACATTGTCTGGGTTCAAAATCATTAAATAGATCCCTTGATTTGATGTTGCCCTAATATTGGGTGCAAGGTATTGTGTTTTGGCGTCAACCATTTTTGAAGTTTCATATCAAAATGTGTTTGGATGGATGTTGTCGTATACATGGCATTGTGCAAGATGTAATGACTGTATGTTTCCTTTGTTAGAAGCAAAAAGATGTGAAAATACTTACTGAGATATGACAAAATGACAATGCCCGAGATGTACATAAAATGACATTGATTAAACTGTACATCAAAATGACAATGACTAAACTGTACATCAAAATGACAATGACTAAACTGTACATCAAAATGACAACAATTAAACTGCACATTCAAATCATATTGACTAAACTCAATTATTACACTGTACACCCAAATCGTAGTGACGAAACAGGCAACAAAAATCGCCACTAGCATGGGACGAGTTATACATGACAATAATCAAACAATACATCAACATGACAACGGCTAATGTGTGTGTACGGCCAGATGACAATGACTAATCTGTACATCAAAATGACCATGACCAAGTTGTACATCAAACAGACCATGACTCAGCTGTACATCAAAATGGCAATGCCTAGGCTGTACATACAGATTGTAATGATTGAATCGTACAGCGAAATGACCACGACGAAGTCGTACAGCCAAATGACAATGACTAAGCTGTACATCAATATGACAATGACTAAACTGTACATCTAAATAGCCATGTACATAAATTAAAAATGAA
Organism: Loripinus fragilis; assembly: GCA_964019695.1. Taxonomy (NCBI): domain Eukaryota; kingdom Metazoa; phylum Mollusca; class Bivalvia; order Lucinida; family Lucinidae; genus Loripinus; species Loripinus fragilis. Next base: position 93,486,347 of record OZ026521.1, on the reverse strand, counting down.
CATTACTAGGTCGTACAATAAATAGAAATGCATAAGCTGTTCATCAAGTTGGCAATGATTAAACTGTACATAAAATAACCATGACTATGTCGTACATCAGAATGACAATGACTAAACTGTAACCAAAATTAACAAAGACTAAACTGTACATCAAGGTGACTATGACTAAACTGTGCATCAAAATGGCAATGATTAGGCTATACATCAAAATGGTTATTATTAAACTTTACATCAAGATGGCAAAGATTAAACTGTACATCAAAATAGCAATGACTAAATGACAATGGCTGAGCTGTACACCAAAATGACGACGATTAAACTGTACATCAAAACGGTAATGACTAAGCTGTACGTCATAATGGCAATGGGTAAACTATACATCTAAATGACCATGACTGAGCTGTACTTGAAAATGGCAATGACTAAGACGTACATCAAAATTACATTGACTAAGCTGTACATCAAAATGACAATGACTGAACTGTACTGTAAATCTAAATGGCGATGTCTAAGATACAATCAAAATAACCATGCCTAAGCTGTATATAAAAAAGAAAAAGACTACGCTGTACATCAAAATGTTAATGACTTTGCTGTACATCAAGACTGTAATGACTAAACTGTACATCAGGATGGCAATTGCAACTGTACTTAAAACTGACAATGACTATGTTGTACATCAATATGACAATGGCTCAATTCTACATCAAAATTGCAATGACTAAATCGTACATACAAACGGCAATGACTAAACTGTACGCCATTATGACAATGACTAAATCGTACATACAAATGGCAATGACTAAACTGTACACCATTATGACAATGATTAAACTGTACACAAGTGTGGCAATGACTAAACTGTACACCAGCATGACAATGACTAAACTGTACATTAGAATAATAATTATTAAACTGTACATCAAAATGACAATAATTAAACTGCACATTCACCAGAAGTCAACTGCTCTGGCCTTGCACTGTTTTCAAAAGAGAGTATTGAAATTTGATTGGAAAGTTAGACACACAGTATGCTTTTAGGTCGAATAAGGCACACGTTTTTACTTATGTATATATATGTTCTTTATAAAAGTGATATTTACATTTATATGTTCATTTTATCAATTGTGATATAATCAACTCATCATATTTTCATATATTCATATTTTAGCAGTTAAATAAATTGCATACAATCATTGTGTTTTGTTTCACAAAAAAAGGAGTCAAAGTGTTGGTAAAATCCGTCCGCATTGTCCCTATACTGTATTAACCGATTTATGCCGACTGTATTTTCTGTTCCTTATCAATTGGGCGAATCCATTTCCAATTTTAGGGTTGTTGGGTCGTATTTTTCATTTTTGATTAAACTAAAAGAAACTCCTGTAAGCAAACAATGGAGAACCTGATCAGACGCCGCGTTTTGTGGCGTCTGTTTAGGTTTGCACTGTTTGCCGATGTCCCACTAATAGGACGCTATGCTTATATTGGTTAATATGTGAATGTCAGTCCTAGTATTAAAACTAAAAATTGTCACATGACGTCGCGTCCGCCACGCATCATAAAGGGGTACTTTCATCTGCGCCCACGCATGGATTTTCTTTAAACTTTGCATATTAATAAGTCATTATATACGAACTATGAAAATGTATTTATCGAATTAGGTAGTTTAGAATAAGGCTTAGGAAACAACCCTGACGTACTCCACCTTTGAGGTGGTACCTGTTTCTAAATTTCCATGTCCTAAATCTATGTTTTGTTTATTTCTATGATTTGTCATCTAGATTGAATCCAAAATACCGAAAACATTATGATAATACCACGAAACCATTTGGATAAATTATGGTTTACGTTTTCAGAAGAAGTGATTATAAATTTCAAAATACTTTTTTAAAAAACAACAACAAAACATTCAACATTCAATGCAAAAGACAGATATGTTCCAGACTTTGACAAGATATCATATTATCACAAAAATATGCCATATATATCCTGCTGATCTGAGCCAAATATCATGAACATCGAAAACCGGTAACTTTGTCATTTCCTACCTCTTATGTTAGCAAACTTAATTATTTAGTTGAAATGAATCAATAACTCGACACAAGAAGGTTGTTTTTAAATCTGTTTCCACTTTTCTTGAAGAAAGACATGTTTGGCAATTTTAAATGATTCAAGGGTCAGAAATGCCGAAGGGCATGGCCCTATGTCATGGCACTATGGGGCCAAGACAATGTGTATCATTTCCTCAAGTCCTGCATGATATTGTTTTAGAAACACAATATCCTAACAATTAACGTGTGAAAACAAGAAGACCAAATATTTCCTTTACATCCCAACTGAACTAGAGGAACCACATTTTGGTGCCGTGACCAGGATAAAGTGTGACAGAGTCTTATCAAAGTTTAAGGTATCATAGAACAGTGTTCTACGTGAATAAGTGAGGTCCAGAAACAAAACTGTATGCCTAGAGTATACAGCCAGCTAAAGTATAAATGTTGCTATTTGATGGAAATAAGCATAAGTTTTACAAAACAGAATGAACAGAAAAGATTTAAGCATTAAATTAGCAATACGTTTGAAGCCAAGAGTTCTCTGTGACCAAAATGATTAATTTTTAATTAATAGTTCTTCTCCTGTGTGAACTGACATAAGGTTTCTCTTCTGTATGAATTAAAAGTCTTAATAATGTTACATGTTAAGTGTGACATTGGTTAGATGTAGTTTTAACGTTAGAAACTAGATGTGGTAAGTACAGGTGTCACCATATTGTATCATTTTAGCTAATATTATTGTGTACGCACTTCATTAAATAAGAATCGTGGCACTTAATATCAACGAATATTTCTTTTTCTTTTTCCAATCCATAGTAGGTAAAAATACTGAACATATCAACTTCTACCAATAAACGTACTAGCATGATGATTAAAACTAAGCAAGTATTCAAGTTTGTTTTACACTGAAACACAATTATTGTATTTTTTACATTTCGATGAATTAGGACCATGTGTTTACATCAAGTTGAAAAAATATGTTACCGGTCCTTGAATTTTATGAAATTTGATCTACATATTACTAACGTATATGGATAGTTTATATGTTGAAATGGTATCTTGACAAAGACCGCAACCTGTAAAAATGTTAATTCAAAATTTGACTGAATACAAAATATACATTTGAAAATTAGGGTACCATGCCATAAAAATGTATGCCCACCCAATACCCTAATACATACAAAGCCATTTTTATTAACAACAAACTTATCAATGATATAGTTATTTAATAAAACATTTCTGCGCGCGTTACATGATATGTCAATTACTTTAGAAATGATTATAACTGGGTACCCTAAGGTATTATAGTGGTATCATTCCTCACGTCATAAATTAGCAATGGAATTGCATAAAAACTCAAATGCACCATAAATATAAAAGTCATACCCCAGATAATTAGATAACATAATTTTATCAAATTCCAAACGTGGGCAGACTCCCATTTTAATTTCCCATACCACGTCAGAGCCCTATGCGACAATATATTGTGTGATGTTCTGTGATGTACTGCCGCAAATTCGATGTGTTTACGTAACGTCGCTTTTAATTGGCACACACATGATTTTATGCAGCTGACAAAGTGGTTATATGCAGCTGGCAGTCGCTGACAGTAGGCGTAACATACTACATTTTCACTGTCTTGTTGACGGAAAATGTTACTAGTGCATTAGAATGGGGATAACCATATTCAAAATTTTCATTCTTGGGAAGAAAATCGTCGGATATATGTCCGGAAATCAAGTTTTACGGCTCCCTTAAAGCGTCACCGTAAAACTAAATATCTGACCATATATCCGACTAATCTAAAAAGGTCCTGCTACCCCCGCTCCTCCTTAGGAATTTTCGCAGCCATATACTATCTTAAAGAGCAATCCAAGCTGCACTGAATACATATGTAAGAGATGTTTACACTCTGTACGCCAAGGTTTTAGCCTGTAACAGTTGTTACATATGTTACTATAACAAATTAAGAAAAAAAAGTAAAATGAAAGTTTGAGTCATTAAACTATCTAATTATTCAAATTTCTCGCGTAGTCTGCATTCTGGATGCCTAAGCTACAAAAATGCATTTTGAACAAAATTACAGCTTTGTTTCCAATGGTGTTATATGCGTTACATAGTTTGATTTTCCTTTTGGAATTTGGAAATGGTATTATAAAGCTTTTGTGTCACTGTAAAGGCGGCAACTTTAATATTCATATCTGGGCGTGGTTCGGCTATTTCATCTGCCCAGTAGGGGAAATCAGGTTCTATTTATAACTGGTAAAGAGTTAATAAGTTGTAACGTATGTGGCTTTCATGAAAATTCTGACCCTGAACTCACATTTATTAACTCAAATTTATTCTGGTCAAGTGGTTGGGTCGTTGACTGCAACATATTGATTTTATTTAGACATTTGACTACTAGGCCAGAACACCGGATATACAGAATGAAAAGCTTGAATAATGTTTAAAATGCTCTGTCCTGATTTTAAACTTTGTGCACATTAAAGGACTGGTATTTTGCATTTTATCGAAAGTAAGCATAAATTCCAGAACATAAGCGAAAATTTCTTTTATCCTCTTTTTCAGAAAAAATCACATTTTTTGCACAACTCTGGCGCTGTAGCGATTATCACTCAGCCCACAATTTTTAAGCAGATACACAGCTGGATTTATAAGTGCTAATAATTCGCGATGGATATTTTCAGAAGTAACAAATAGACCAAAGTATTACCCTTTTTAACAGCTAGGTACACTATTTTGTGCACTCGTCGACTGCAACCACCACGCGATGACTGCACTATTCGAGCACAGCGGTTCTCTAGCGTGATACAGTTACTTTCGAATAAAACCACAACTCATTTTCAACTTTACCTATGTCTAAGGTAGATCAGTCCTAATATACCTTTTTCAGCTACCGCTGACCTTAGGAGGACACCTTACACTGACTTTATTTAAGAGGAACGATGTCAGCAGTGTAACTCAGAAACTTTTCACAACTTCATTAGTTGTAACTTGCGACTCTAATAATTCCTTGTTAGGAAATCATATGAAGTGATTTAATAAAGTTATCTTCTGCAAACTAATATTTTCTGTAACAGTGCTGATGTAATGTAGTTATGAAAATGTTGCATGCTTTTTACGTCGGTTGATTACAATTAAATATACTCTGGACTACTTTTATGATGGAAGTAAACATTATGAATCCAGATCAGACTGCCACATATGCCACATACACAATTTTCTGTTCATGGTATCATATTATGTAATCAGGGGCATATTGGGGCTCTACAGTGCAAATTGTTTACTAGTTAGACAGAGAAGAAAAAAAACGGTCGATGCTAGTCTTCCCAATGTCAAAATGCAATCTCGTTGCAACAGTTTAACTCTGTCAGAGAGAAAGATTTCAACCTTCACTTCTCCACTAGAAACCGAAATTATATTCAACAAAAAGGCGTTACATGATCGTTTTCACTGCATTGTACGATGGTGGCTTTTAAATTCCGCTCAAAACATATATCAACGCAATAGACGCATTATTGAGCTATCCAATCAAATCGCTTTGATATTGAAATGCGTTGACTCTGTTAACTCTAAACGTAATTTTAAGTCTGTAAAATTGCTATATAATGGGTTCTTAAACAATATTATTTCTAACCTCAGTGTCTTCTTACGCCTAAAATCTTATTTAACGACCTTTATAACTCCTTTATTAAATAGCTATGCAGTAATGTTAACTCGGAACTGCACGTTGAAAAACAGCTACATGGATTGATAGACAGAAAATGTGTTACAGGCAGTTCACTGAGCTTGAATTGGCCATTTTAAATTCCACTTAAAATGTATTTGCGTATTATTCGCGTTTTCAACGCGAATTGGACTAGTATAAATACACAGTTGGGGTGTAGTTGTAGACCATTTACCATTTCTTTTACGAATATTCATGTTAGGCTCCAGCCACTACGAACAATTATATATATAAACTTTCATGTTTGTACATGGAACAAAGAAATTACCTGTCACGTCATTTGTGTATTTCCATTTAAGCAAACTGAGTAGACCCTCATCAGGCAGCTCTTACAAGAGAAGCCAAATCTGGGTCAACTCTGTTTGCAAAATTGTTAAAAGGCGTCTCTCTGATGTTACTGAGATGTCATAAACAAGGGAGGCCATTCTTTTTTAATACTTCTGTTCCTGCTAAAGTTATCCACTGCAGTTTGGTGCATATATTTTGCCTTGCTTAAAATGTGTCTATATAGTAGAGTTAAATTTGTTGAAAAGTGTTTCCCTTTTATCAGTTCAGATTTAATGTTTAACTATTATATGTACACCTCAACTTCTTTTGTCTATCATCAGAACCATTTTAGGAATGTTTTACACCAAAGACCCATAAGTTGCGAGGCTTTTGTCTCAGTCATAAAAACTAATTAATTAATACAGGTGAATGTCAGCGTAGTGTAATAGATAAACGATGCGCCTAGTACCCAGGGGTCCTGAGTTCGATCCCGGGGTCTTCAAGTCTATCACGTGAGACTTTAGCCTATGACCTCCTCTTCTGAGTGTTTTATACCAAACTGCTGCCTTTTTAACCTTCGAGTGTTCCCACACATAAAATCAAACCATCAAACCATAAACCATAAACCAACCTGTCCTACTAGTCAGGGGTTATCGGGACTCCTGTGCAAATTTGATGCCGATTTATGGTGACCTATACCAAATCAAACTTTAGGGGATAGCTAATGAAAATCACCTGGTTACCCATCTGGGTTTCACGTCTGGACGTCAGTATGACGTAATCAAAACGGCGTATATTGTTCCAGTGCCATTTAAACGTTATGACCATTGTAGTCTATGACGATCCGGACTTTCTTACAATTTGTTTGTCAATAATAGTGAAACTATACCAAATTTAGTCTTAGGGGGTAAATAATTAAAATAAACATGCCCCCATATTGATTTCGCGTCAGAACAAAATGATGACGTCACAAAAATGACGTCCAATATGTAAATACCATATTTATGCATTGTGTCCATTGCCAACACATAAAACCGTTCCTTTAACGTATCATGACTGAATGCAACCACTTTTAAATTGTAACATTCAAAATATTTTCAGATAGGGCGAAGTCAGTTCGAGGGTGGGACGAAAATGCCGTACCGATTTACTGAAAATAACATTGGAGTGAACGTAAAACAATCAGTGTTTGTAATAACAAACGGGTTAATACTTATATGTAGCTGCTTATCCTACACCCAAAGAAAAGTCAGTTGTACTAAATCATTGACATGGATAACCCACGCCTTGTAAACCAGGGGTCACAGGTTCGATTTCCGGCGTCCCAATAAAACCACTTTAGGTTGAGCCTTCGGGTGCTCTCGTCATAAAATACAAACCATAAACCCTCCCAGGCCCAGACTGTACTGGTTACTACCCATGGAAAAGCCACGAAACGTTTTAATTTTCAAACTACAGACCGATTTTGACCTCTGAAGGATCAAAAGTTAGATGAGTCTACTTAGTAGCACACGATATGGAAATAAGGATAAAACCTCTACAAGTTACTCAGTTTACTTCGATAGCACGGGTTATAGAAAACTGTTACAATCTGATTTACCTTTGCCATGCTACTTTAGTAGAATCGTCCCATCTTTGATCCTTCAGAGGTCAAAATCGGGCTGTAATGCCTTCTTGTTGATACGGTTACAGAAAAGCCTGAATGCACATGAAAAAAGTAGTTCAAAAGTCATTGCTCACTGGCAAAATTTCTCATCACAAATCGGTACAGTATAAATAGTAAGCCAAGATGTTTATCATACAGACTTGCTGCAACCACATTTTATCAGCTGCAGAGGGGCCTCGGGGGCAGAAGGCAATGTCATCATAACTAAAATATATTTAACACAGTCCGCTTCCGACCATATTTGTCAGGCATTCGTTTGCCAGGATAAATGTCAGGTGCAGATTTCCAAATGATGAATTGATATTGCGCACGTTTGACACCTTCTAGAGACGTAGCTCTTGAAGGTGGTAGGTTTCGCACTTCAGCTTTTTTCTCCAAAGCATCCACCACTTTCACTCAGTGAATCAAACGATTTCGGCGTCTGGCTGATACAATTTACAAACGTATTCCTCTAGTACATCCGTCACATTACTTTTCAATGACACTGGGCGGAGATGACAGAATGCTTCTTAAATAAAGTCTCTAGCGTTGCGGAATGCCTTCCAACATGATATCTTGTCGTTTCCTGACAATGAACCAGATACTATTTGCAACCGAAAGTGCATGGAATCCGATCAGAAAAGTAAGTAAGGGTGCAAATATCAGGAATCGATACAATCAAGTACCACATCTTACCCAGGATACCAAAGGGAAAGTGACAAGCTCACAGTAAGCCACCACAAACGAGAGCCAAGAGGTCAGCCCTTTCCCAGCAGGTGACCATAAGGCATAAATAAAGAGACGTGAACAAAGGCACAGCAAACACAAGCTAAAAAACATAAATGAAACACAAGATAAAAACATAAATGATCAATAAAAGTACCACATTGGAACGGTCAGTAAAATATTTTTCTGGAGATCTTAAACCTGTTTCACGGCGCCGACCTCACCCTTAATTCAGATGCAGATCAAGACACATAGATATTCAGTTTGCATGAAAAAACCCTAACTTATCAATGCATCATCTCCTAGAACATATAAATCAAGATATAAAAAAAGATAAAGAAAACATGGTTGTGGCATCACCAATGGCATAGTGAACGGCTGATAAATTGTCATCTTAAATTAAGCGTCCCGGTGTTAGAAACTGGGTGATATATGAGCAAGACTATCCAAGAAAATTTAAAATTACCACGCGTTGCTCCAAAAAAAAACAACAACATTTGCGCCTTTGAAAATTGGGGGTAGGGCTGTGCATTAGCTCATATAAGACAAACTATTTAAGATAGAAAAGCAAACTTTGTTTTTTTGTATTCGTCAATTGAGTATATGTTAGTAGAACCTAATCTAAAACGAGTTGAAACCAACACAGTTGTTAAACTAAATGACCATAGCCAGAATTACCGTTTTTAAATCATAACTCAGTTCATGTTACGCACTTAATACAACAGGTAGCCGCATTAAACAGCTTTCATATGTAGTAAAGACATCCAGTTTGAAGACCTTTAGAATATAAATTGATTAGCTAGTTTAAGTGCATTCCTTCTGCATCTCAAACATTCAATGTTCTTATTTTCAAATCGATATAGTAACATATGTAACACGCTGTTTCGGGCTAAAATTCAGGCTTTCAGTATGCAAACATCTCTTATTAGATTGAATTTTTATATAAGATAGAATATGACTGTTGAATTCCAAATGTGTTTGGATGGAACAGGCCCTTACTAAGCTTGCAGTCAAAATACTGTTTGATGATTTTACTGGTTTTTATGAGATGAGGTGGAGAATTATTTTACCAGAGAAGCAGAAATCATGGATGTGTCTATGACTTGGATAATGATTAGTTCAGAATATTTACATTAGATAGGAACATTTACAAAAGTGTCCTGATTAAATGTGAAACTATTAGTTTCTATGTTACTCTAAACTCTATCTATATTTTAGCATTTTACATCTTAGGAACTATTGAAAAAAAAAGTTTATTTATAACATCTGTAACAAAGGCACAGGAGCTTAATACTCACCAATGAATTAATGCCTAAGATTTAGACACCAGAGGATAGAGACTTATAGAAAAATTGCAAAACGTATTCATTTTTTTCTGAAATGTCATCTCTTACATCACGTTAATTTTCTTGCTCATTTATTATGCCATGTAACATATGTTACAACCTTTAACAAGTTTCTTCTATCGTGTTGTTAAACCTGCAAAATTTATAAAATTCTTCATTTTGTGAGCAAGACATTTCCAAATATTTAAGATATCCAGTAGCAGGAAATGCGTTCATATATATTTACCTAAATAATACCTACCAGATTTGGCTCTTTCAAACTGGGTGTATGGGTTGTTTAATTGCTCATATAAGACAATATATTTAAAGTAGATATGCAAACTTTGGTCAAATGAGTATGTTAGTGCAAAATAATCAAAACATTTTGAAAAATGCACAGATCAGCCATAAAAGTAAATGATATTGGTCACAATTTTCAATTTTAAAGGATAATCTAATTAAAGTACCACGTATAACACAGTAGGAAGCGGCTATTTTGCTCCAAAAGCTTTTATACGTAGCTAAAGCAGCCAACATGCAGACTGTATGAATAATTTCAATAATTAGACAGTTTAAAGCCTTGTTTTGTAGCTCAAACGTTTAAGTTTCTTTTTCTAAATTTAATAGGCCTATGGTAGCATATGTAACAGGCTGTCAGAAACTAACTCCCAGGCGTACAGAATGCAAAAAAAATTCTTATAAGACGCAGCTTGAAATTCTGTTTAAGATAGGATAAGTTTGCGAATTTCCCTAGTGGGGAGCAAAAACATTTGCAGCCATCAGTTTAAAGGTGGGGCCCGAGAAAGTTAAACGTTCCAAAACCTATATGCTGGAAAATGGAGGTTGGGACTTGACCCCAACACCTTAAGATCTGCGCATATGATACACACAAGGAAATAAACAAGTCATGCATCAATGCAGGATAGAATTAGTTGTGAAAAGAATTGGTTCATACTAGTATTGTCTTGATATGAATTATCACGAATCAACGTATTGTTCGTTCTGCTGTTAGCGCAAATACCAACAGTAGGACAATTAAGCTACATATTTGATGATACTTATGGGATATTTTTTATTATATCTCAATTAAGCCATAAGCTTAAGTTTTACGAAAACAGACAAATAAGGTGTTTTGGTTATCATACATATACACACCTTTTCTGGTCTACTGATAAGCTGAGTATTTATCATGTTTATACATGAAATATACGGTATTTTGCATGCAAAATATAGTTATTGAGAAAGACTTAATTATCAAAGACACATAAAACATTGACTTAACCATTATGCGACTAAAATATATGATACTGTGTTAAAAAAAGAATTCAAGTTGGTTTAATACGACTATATCAATACAAACTATAGCTTTTATTAACGAACAGTTTATATTTATGGTCGCCATATTGATGACATCATAACTACGCGGATCACCACCTTCAAATTAAAGGTAAGACTTCATTAAAGATTTTGATATAGGCCACAATAAATCGGCACATAATTTGCACGGGACCTATTTTTTGTCCCTAAGGGCCCTAACTATACTACTGGGAAAGCCAAGGAACAGTGGCAGAAATTTTTACAGGAGCCAGCATGTTGTAGTAAAGCCCCAACAATCTGATGGAAGATAATGTAAGCTGTCAAGGAGATATGGAGCGGACATGGAATTCAAGCATAAACATCCGTATCTTGTTTTGATCGGTCATGTACGGAACTACTTGGCAATTTGTGTTTCCCCTTGACCCTTAAGTGGACTTGAATTTATGCACTTATAACAAGAGAACTGCGGGGACTTTGACTTTTGTTAAAACCATGGCAGTTTTCTCCTCCGTCTGTCATGTTTTACTTTGTACTGCCATGTATGCCTTCGTTTATCAAATGCCCCACATTTCCCTCGCACCAAGGGGACAATGCAAAAAAAGTTGTAACATGGCATATTTGCTTGGCTATTACCCCACCATGACAGAGGACTGTGTGCGTGTTAAAAGTAAGGAAGACGGCAAAGATCAGGAAACGATACAATTAAGTACCACACATGACCCAGGATACCACATGGGATAGTAACAAAAAATACAAAACACATCTCCAACAAGAGCCAGTAGGTCAGCCCTTTCCCAGCAGGTGACCACAAGACAGCAATGAACAGACGCAAAATCATGAGAAACACAAAACACAAACAATATTTTACTGGAGGGCTTAAACTGGTTTCAGGTGCCAACCTTACCCTTAGTTCAGATGTGGATCAAGACACATATATGTTTGGTTTGCATAAAAGACCCCTAGCTTATCAATGCATCATATCCAAAAACATATAAATCAAAATATAAAAGGAGATAAAGCACAGATAAGGACTCAGCAGCCCATAAAACTGAATACCGGAGCAAAAGAAATCCAGCAGGTAAGCCCTGGCGGGCATGACAACAGCCAAAGCATCAGGCCCCTACCATCTCATCAACAGATAAGTCTTTAAAGGGAATATTCAGGCCCTGTTAATATTTATCTTGATCAAAAATAAATTCCTCATAAATTACTAATTTATTTTACCACTCTGCTTCTTCATTAGTTAAGGTGATTAAAAGCCTGTTTATTGCCCATAAAACCAATAACTGGCTGCTGACATTTTTCCATCATGCTTGCCTAATGGCTAGACTTCGAACATCTTGTCGCCTCAGCTGTGAGTTAATCGCAGCACATCTCAGTGGAGAGAGCTTATAATTAGGCTGTGCTTCCATTCAATTATTTCATTGAGTAATAATGGCTTCAAGTGATAAGAATGAGATTGTTTTAGAGAGAATAGTAAGTAAGTATGATCAGGAAATACCACAATCTTTCCCATAAAGATGATTGCAATACTAGAATGGATATAAAGTAACATACAACAAAACATTGAACAATTACAGACTCCCACAATGGGAGTAACAATAAACGAAAAGTCAACAACAACAGAGCCACCGCCGGACAGCAGCCTAAACCACTGGGGGGCTTAAATGCATTTTACTGGTACCAAGTCTTCGCCCTAGATTCTGCTGTTGTTGAAGTACAAGAAATGTTCAGCTTGCATGGAGGCAATCTAACTAATGCAATAGCCTGCGCTACATTTTTGCACTACAGACATAAGCAGTCTTGTTCAGAGCCCCTGAGAAGCATTAATTGAAATTGTAACATTTAGCTCTGTTCATGATATTTTCTGCTTTGCGAACATTTTGAACCCAGATCAAGCCCAACAAAATAAGGGACCTGATCTGGATCCAAACTCTTTGGTGCTCTGACCGCATTCCTGAAAGATTTTTGGTAAAGTGATTTCTTAAAGAAAAAGGCCGAACATTAAAACATTCAAAAAAATCCTGTATTCGCAAAGAGTACATGTATTTGCATTATAAATGTCATAATTTTTATAATTCCTATTATCATTTCCATAAATCTGAGCAAATTCTTGAAAATTCAAACCAAGTCCAGTTTATTAGGTCCAAACCAACAAAAAATGGCTTGCAAGCCCAACAGACTCTAGATCAGCCTGCGCATTGATCCATGCAGACAGCAAAGACTGACATAACAGTGTCTACATCCAGGCTGATCTGAGTCTCAGCTGTTTGTTCATGCATCTGCCAATTCTAGCCAGTCCTTGAAGCTTGGATACTTAGCTACCCATTATGTTGCTGTGAAAACACTGATCAGACTATAATCAAAAGGAGATGCGGTGCTTGATGTTCATACCATTTAACTTTAAATCTGTTTGTGTCACCTCCTGATAAGCTTTACAAAAAAATATTGATAAGGGGTCTGACATGTTGTCAGGCCTGATCTGGATCCAAACTGTTTGACACTCTTTGATAATCTTTCAAACCAGTTTAGAAATAGATCAGACTGAACATTATACACTGATTGTAATTAACCTGTTTGACCTGGTAACTGCACCTTCTGTAGTGCTGCCTGAGGAATTCTTCATGGAGTATTCAAGTGATTAATGGAGATCCACTGTGGCATGTGAGTGCAATTAAATTATGGGCTAATTGGAGCAGTTTCAACAAAATTAATTGGTCATATGGTTCCCAGTGTACTGTAAGCTCTATAAGAAATGCATATGAAAATAAGTTGGAATTATCACATTAAGTCAGAACCATCATAGAGTCTTAAGTCAAACCCACCATCACGCAATTAAAGAGGAAAGCAAAGTTGCCAACCATCATTTGGTTGACCACCAAGCATGCTGTCAGTTGCAATACATTAATGTTATAGCCATTTTTGGGAGAGAGCTCACCTGAACCGACTGGTACATTATGCTTATTGCGAGCGAGCTCACCTGAGCAGAAAGCCTATGCTTGAGATATAAGTATCAGGCGCGTTCCTGGGGCATTTCATAGCGTTCACACTCTTAAAGGGGTCGGCAGATACTCCCTCTATATGGAGGCAGGGGTTTGGCCCTTTCGCCAAAAATGGTTTTAGAGAATTTCACATGGCTAAAATGAGCTCTGAAGACACGCAACATAAACACAATAAGCTGCATTTTCTTCCAAAACTCAAATTGAATAGTTAAAACTCTATATTTGCATCGTCCAATTGTACGCACATGCGTATTAGCATACACGGAGCTACGCCTCTGAGTATGCAAAAAGCTTCCACCAACGCAGTCACACACAGCACCATAATGAAGAGATGTATACACCGACAGTTTTCCTTTCGTCACATTGACTGGTGTCACACTATACAATTGGCGTCATCATTAACCTTAACCCAAAGTTCCAATAACATTTTTCATAAGTTTGATGACATCAAATATTTACCCTGACACCCGTCAAGGCGACGACCAATTTTGTATTGTGATGAAAAATAGTAAGTGAGTATGATCAGGAAATACCACAATCACAAACTGCAGACAAACCCATGGCACTGCAAGGAAGAACCACACAACAATCACGAGACACCAGGAATACAAACTAAGCAAAGCAACCAGCTCTCTCTTCCCTATCAAGATGATTGCAAAACTGGAAGGGACATACAGTAACGTTTAATTTAACTCTGCTATATCGACATATTTCAACTAAGGCAAAATATGTGCTCCAAACTGCAGTGGAGAACTTTGGCAGGAATGGAAGCATAAAAATGAATGCCATACCTTGTTTAGGACATCTTAAACACATTACCTCAGTAACCTCACATAGACGCCTTTAAACGCTTTTGCAAACAGAGTTGACCCAGATCAGGCTTCGTTTGTAAGAGAGGTCTGATGACGGTCTACTCTGATTGCTTAAATGGAAATACGATATATCTGTAACTACACGGGTGACGAGACAAGTAATTTATTTTCTCCATGTTCAAACATGAAAGTTTATATACATTATTGTTCATAGTGGCTGGAGCCTAACATGAATATTCGTGAAGGAAAATGTTGATGGTCTACAACTACACCCCAACTGTGTATTTATATTAGTCCAATTCGCGTTGAAATCGCGGATAAAATGCAAATACATTTTTAACTGGAATTCAAAATGGCCAATCCAAGCTCAGTGAACTGCCTGTAACACATTTTCCTGTCTACCAATCTATTTAGTTTTTTTCAACGTGTATCATTGCAGTTACGAGTTAACATTACTGCATAGCTTTTTAATAAAGGAGCTATATAGGTCATTAAAATATTTTTATGCGAAATAAGACACTGAGGTAAGAAATAATACTGTTTAAAAACCGATAATATAGCAATTTTACAGACTTAAAACTACGTTTAGTGTTAACAGAGTCAACGCATTTCAATATCGAAGCGATTTGATTGGATAACACAATAATGCGTCTTATGCGTTGATATATGTTTGGAGCGGAATTCAAATGCCACCAATGTACAATGCACTGAACACGCTCATGTAACGCGTTTTTGTTGAATACGATTTCGGTATTTAGTGGAGAAGTGAAAGTTCAAATCTTTCTCTCTGACAGAGTAAAACCGTTGCAACAAAATTGCATTTTTGCATTGGAAAGACTAACATCAACCGCTATTTTTCTCTGTCTAACTAGAAAGCAATGTGCACTGTAGAACCACAATATGCCCCTGATTACATATTATGCTACTCTGAACAGAAAATTGTGTACGTGGCATGAGTTGCAGCATGATCTGGATTCATAATAGTTACTTCCATAATAAAAGGAGTCCAGAGTACATTTAAATATATTGAGCAGATGAAAAAAGCACGCAACATTTTCACGACTACATTACATCAGCACTTTAACAGAAAATATTTGTTTGTTGAAGATAACTTTATTAAAGCACTTCATATGATTTCCTAACAAGGAATAACCCGAATTGCAAGTTACAACTAATTAAGTCGTTAAAAGTTTCTGAGTTACACTGCTGACATTGCCCCTCTCAAATAAAGTAAGTGTAAGGTGTCATACAACGGACAAATTCTAAGGTCAGCGGTAACTGAAAAGGGTCTTATAGTTGTGACTAATCTCGTTCACTTGTACAGCTATTCTGTGTATTTTTCAAAATGTTTGTAATCTTGGTTTACTATCATACTTATTTGACTATTAGAAAAAAAAACACCAACAAAGTTTATAGTGCGTCCAGCTAATAGAGATTGGGCGTGTCAGAAAGAGCGCTGTCATACACTGTCAAATAAGACTAGTCTACAGTAAATCGGGTGTAATAGCCTAAGTACGCTTTACTCGCGCAACCAACTGAAGCGCAGACGACAAGGGTGACCAACTTTATACGTTAGCATGCCTGGCAAACATTCATCTTTAGTATGCTGCTGGGGACCTGCTGCATTTCATTTTCCAGGATGAATATGTTGTGAAAGTTTTTGGGGAAGGTAGATTTGCACTTTCTTCAAATTCTGTCTGTATGGCAAAACTGGTTTGATTTTTAAGCCTGATACAATAATAAATCACCAATTAGAATTAAGCGGGACAAGGGTTTAGTATCTGGATCATGAGAAAAGGGCATATAAACATGGGATTTGATCTAAAAGCCTCTAATAATCGCTTATTCTGGCGTGTTCAGAGAGACTAGATGTCTAAAAGTTGTTCGGAGTCTTCTTCAACTTGCATATTTTGTTTATGCGAGAAGCAAAAGCCCTGGCGAGGTCATGCGTACATGCAGGCTCGTCGGAGCCTTCGCCACACACCGATGTAATAAGAAACATCATCTCGTGTGCTGACCAATTTATAGTATTAATTTTTCATGCCGGACCATTATTTTATTTTTCCTTATTCAGTATTATAGTTTGAATAGTTAAAATTTTGAAACATTGTCAGAGTGCATGTATCTAGGCTAGTCAGTCTTCTTGTCATTCAAAATTTTATCCCTTTTCTCACAAAACTACAACAGGTATATACAGGTGTACAGCAGTAAAGCGTTTCACAGGTGAATAAATACACCCTGTCTTACCGATTTTTATATGGAAATGTCCATGGGTGTGTCTATGCTAAGAACCGCCCAGTCTCTCTTAACTGACCGGACTATACTTTTCTGTCTTAAATGTATTATCTTAAATGAACTATTAAACAGCCTTCCTCCTAGTTTTAAGGAGCCAATTTTGATATCTATTATCTAAGTACATGTAAAAATATATGAAAATATTTGCCGCTGGTGGATATCTTATATGTTTGGGACTGTCTTGCTAATATAATAAAGAATCGCAAAGTGACAGTAATGTGCACGGCCCATGTTAAATGTTTTCTAATTAGAATGGAACTCTAGGTATTTAAATTGAAAACAATGTTCGGGTAGCTGGGCTGAGTGTTTCAACATATCTATCAAGGTAGGCAGATATCCATTCTGAAACATGTTCTATACGAAAGCGGTTTTCGTAAGGAAGCAGCGTTCGGATAGCCGAACTAAAAGATTCAAGTTGAGTTTATTACTACTATTTTAGGTTCTGATATCGACACAGTGCGGCACCGCCTCTGGCATAAAGAGCGCGCACAAACGTCTAGTTTTATGCACCTATGTAGACATTGAGAAGTTGAGTTTACAACCTTGGCTTAAAGGAGACCCGAAATAAATTGTATGATAATAAGATAAAGATCAAAGATCAATTACTCTCTACAATTATCCCTGAAATAAGCTCAGAGAATATATGGTTGTCTTATAGGCAACTATATGTTAAAATGTATTAGTATGCAAAATTTGATTCAAATATATCACGGGGTTCAAGAGTTATGAGCAATTTTAACTGAAAGACATTGTCCGGCCAAAATGATGCTCAGCAAACCCTCGTCACTGTTTTGCAAACTAGTGGCTGGACAATATTAAAATAAATAAGTAAGAAACATTTGATGCAAATTCAGGAGTTATGAGGATTTTTAATGACTGAGTCATGTAAAGTTATGCCATTTTGTCAAAATAGTGAAGCGCCAGCAGTTATTAGTGGCTCGGGAATGTTGACATGCATATGTATGCAAAAGGTGATCAATATATACCATGTGGTTCAAGAGTTTTTGAACATTTTCACTAACTAGTAACGGATGGACGGACTCACATATAGTTTCTATAGGGCAGACCCAAGGGTCGTGCAAAAGTGCACTAGAAGAAATGGCGTTTCAGTTATGTAAGGGAGAAAACTCATTGTTGACACTCATCGGTAGTACCATTGGCAGTTAGCTTAACGACAACAGATGCTTTCTAACCTCAAATGAAATATCTGACCTTCATGCGTCCGTCCATTACTGTAGCTTCGGATATTTTTGCGAAGGTTTAATTTAGCGAAAGTTTCGTGAAAATAAAATCCTCGCGAAAGGGCGTTACCACTCTGTCGTTTACTCATATAAACACGATTTGCCTGAATGTCGCAATTAGTCCTTGACGTAAGCAGACGAATTCAGCAGACACTATTTTCCTAGAGGTGCAGTCTGATATGGATTCACAATGTTTGTTGCAGAGACGTCTTCATAGCACACAAAGACGACGCACAGCTGACGATTTTAATCTCTAGTTGTGGTTTAACTGTTGTTATAATTGCATTTGAGCCGTGACATGAGATCTCCAACAATGTGGTATGTGCAACCAGCAAAGGCTCAGACCAGCCTGCGCATATGCGCAGTCTGATCAGAGCCTTTGCTATTCACTTGAATATTCTAAGAATATTAAGCTACTGACCGACCATCATTTGGAGTTTCTAAGCTTAACAGGAGGCTGCACAGGCTGGTATAAGTCTACACTTGACTAAATGCCACATTGTTGGAAATCACATGTCACGGCTCATTTCATTCTGGACCACAAGACGAAGTTTTCAGGAAGTTTGTATTGGATTATCCCTAAGTAGGCTATATGTACATTTGCACTTGTGGTATGGTTAAAATTGTCGCCAGAGGGCATCTTCGATTGAATTCATTTTCGTCTCAACGTGAGGAAATTTGCATGAGTTGGCAAGACCTACCTGGTCAGGATTTTCCACTATTATGTGTCTGATATGCACCTCTTGTTGTCTTTGTGTACACCCACAATAATGGTGTCTGCCCGTTGTTTCCTATGGCTGTATGGCAACCATCGGATCAGCTATCTGAGAGGTATTGTCGTATTTCTTTGACCCTGGAGTTCAAAGGGCGTGGCATATGCTAATTTTATCTCCGATCTCTTATCGGTAGTTTTCGCCGAATATACCTAACTAATTTGGTTTATTGAAATGGAATGTCTGATACTATGATAAGTAGCAGTTCGACATGATCGTCGGCTGTGGTGTAGTGGGTTAGGCGCAGGTAAGTTCGAATCTCACGTGGAGATTTCTTTTTCTTTTTTTTCCTGTAAACAACGGTATGGGCTAAAACAATAAAGCGAGAAAATGATGAAGTCATGCGCTAAAAACAGGAAAGCCAAAAAATGTTGTGATTGTTTTGTATTTTAATGTACACAGGATAACACTGCAGTTGCTAGTAAATCAAGAATGTCGGACAACCAATCTTGGCTCTTAGGTTTACTAGCGACTACACGTGTAACCACGTGTACATTATACAACATTGAACTAAAATTAAGCATATTCACGCTTTTCTAGAGTATTCCGTCATGACAGTACATAGAAACTAATTTAATGGAAAAAAAAAATAAAAACTCTTATCGAGATTCGAACTTGCCTTCTCTATAATAAGAGACCAAGGCTTAGGCCACTACACCACAGTGGACGATAAAGTCATAATACTACCGTTATGACACATTGAATTTCAGAAAACCTAATTTATTCCCGTATTTGGCGAAAACTATCGATAACAGGTCCGAGATAAAATTAGCATAGGTCACTACCTTTGAACTTCAGGGTAAAAAAAATACGACAATAATGTATGGATATTGGTTTTGCGAAGGTTAGTGTATGAGTATTGGTCGTGTGGAGGTTGGTGTATTGATATTGGTTGTATGGAGGATAGTGTATTGATATTGGTTGCGTGGATACTGACCCTGTGGAAATTAGTGTAGTGACAAAGGTTGTATAGTGGTTAGAATGTTGATATTGGCTGTGCGGAGGTTAGTGTATGGATAATAATCCTGTGGAGGTTAGTGTATTGATATTGACTGTGTGTAGGTTAGTATATAGATAAGGGTTGTGTGGAGGTTAAAGTATGGATATTGATTGTGCGGAGGATAGTTTATGTATATAAGGGTTGTGTAGGGTTAGTATATGGATATTGATTTGTGGAGGCTAGAGTATGGTTAATGATTATGTGGAGGTTAGTGTATGGCTATTGATTATGTGGAGGTAAGTGTATGGATAAGGGTTTTGTGGCGGTAAGTATATGGGTATTGGTAGTTTGTAACTTACTATCTAGTTAATTTATATTGGTTTTGTTAGAGGTTAGTGTATTGATATTGGGTATATCGAAGTTAATGGATAAATATTGGTTGTATGGAGGTAAGGCTATGCATATTGGTCTTGTGAAGGTAATTGTATGGATATTGGTTATGTGGAGGTTGGCATATGCATATTGGTTGTGTAGAGGTTAGTATATGTATATTGGTTGTGTTGAGCTTATTGTAGGAAAATTGGTTGTGTTGAGGTTAGTGTATGTATATTGGTTGTGTTGAGGTTTGTGTATGGATAATGGTTGTGTGAAGGTAAGTGTATAGATATTGGTTGTGTGTGTGGAGATAAGTGTTTGGATATTGGTTGTGTTGAGATAAGTGTATGGATATTGGTTGTGTTGAGATAAGTGTATGGATATTGGTTGTGTTGAGGTTTGTGTATGTATATTGGTTGTGTTGTGTTGAGGTAAGTGTATGGATATTGGTTGTGTTGAGATAAGTGTATGGATATTGGTTGTGTTGAGATAAGTGTATGGATATTGGTTGTTTGAAGGTAAGTGTATGGATATTGGTTGTGTTGAGATAAGTGTATGGATATTGGTTGTGTTGAGATAAGTGTATGGATATTGGTTGTGTTGAGATAAGTGTATGGATATTGGTTGTGTGAAGGTAAGTGTATGGATATTGGTTGTGTTGAGATAAGTGTATGGATATTGGTTGTGTTGAGATAAGTGTATGGATATTGGTTGTGTTGCGATAAGTGTATGGATATTGGTTGTGTTGAGGTTTGTGTATGTATATTGGTTGTGTTGTGTTGAGGTTATTGTATGTATATTGGTTGTGTGGAGATAAGTGTATGGATTGTGGTTGTGCGGAGGTAAGTGTATGGATTGTGGTTATGTCGAGGTTAGTGTATGGATATTGGATATGTGAAGGTTTGAGTATGGATATTGATTGTGTGGAGGTAAGTATATGGATAATGGTTATGCGCATGTTAGAGTATGAATAGTGGTAGTGCGAAGGTAAATGTTTGGATTTTATTATAATATTTGGAAAGTAAGTGTATGGATATTGGTTGTGTTGAGGTTATTGTATGAATATTGGTTGTGTGGGGGTCAGTGTATGGATATTGGTTGTGTTGAGGTAAGTGTATGGATATTGGTCGTGCGGATGTTAGAATATGAATAGTGGTAGTGCGAAGGTAAATATTTGGATATTGGTTGTGTTGAGGTAAGTGTATGGATATTGGTCGTGCCGATGTTAGAGTATGAATAGTGGTAGTGCGAAGGTAAATATTTGGACATTGGTTGTGTTGAGGTCAGTGTATGGATATTGGTCGTGCGGATGTTAGAGTATGAATAGTGGTAGTGCGAAGGTAAGTGTATGGATATTGGTTGTGTTGAGGTAAGTTTATGGATATTGGTCTTGCGGATGTTAGTGTATGAATAGTGATTGTGCGAAGGTAAGTGTATGGATATTGGTTTTGTTGAGGTAAGTTTATGGATATTGGTCTTGCGGATGTTAGAGTATGAATAGATGAATAGTGGTTGTGCGAAGGTAAGTTTATGGATATTGGTTGTGTGGAGGTAAGTGTATGTATATTGGTTTTGTGGGGTTAAGTGTATGGCTATTGGTTGTGTTGAGGTAAGTGTATGGATATTGGTTGTGTGAAGGTAAAGGTATGGATATTGGTTGTGTGAAGGTAAGTGTATAAATATTGGTTGTATGCAGGTAAGTGTATGGATATTGGTTGTGTTGGGGTTAGTGTATGGATATTGGTTGTGTTGGGGTTAGTGTATGGATATTGGTTGTGTGAAGGTAAAGGTATGGATATTGGTTGTGTGGAGGTCAGTGTATAAATATTGATTGTGTGGAGGTCAGTGTATAAATATTGATTGTGTGGAGGTTAGTGTATGGATATTGGTTGTGTGAAAGTAAGTGTATGGATATTGGTTGTGTGAAAGTAAGTGTAAGGATATTGGTTGTGTGAAGGTAAGTGTATGGATATTGGTTGTGTTGAGGTAAGTGTATGGATATTGGTTGTGTTGAGGTAAGTGTATGGATATTGGTTGTGTTGGGGTTAGTGTATGGATATTGGTTGTGTGAAAGTAAGTGTATGGATATTGGTTGTGTGAAAGTAAGTGTATGGATAGTGGTTGTGCGGGCGTAAGTGTATGAAACATTGGTTGTATGGGGGTTAGTGTATGGATATTGGTTGTGTGGGGGTTAGTGTATGGATATTGGTTGTGTGAAAGTAAGTGTATGGATATTGGTTGTGTGAAAGTAAGTGTATGGATATTGGTTGTGTGAAAGTAAGTGTATGGATATTGGTTGTGTGAAAGTAAGTGTATGGATATTGGTTGTGTTGAGGTTATTGTATGAATATTGGTTGTGTGGGGGTAAGTGTATGGATATTGGTTGTGGGGGATAAGTGTATGGATAGTGGTTGTGCAGGTGTAAGTGTATGGATATTGGTTGTGTGGAGGTAAGTGTAAGGATATTGGTTGTGTGGAGATAAGTGTATGGATATTGGTTGTGCGGATGTAAGTGTATGGATATTGGTTGTGTGGAGATAAGTGTAAGGATATTGGTTGTGTGGAGGTAAGTGTATGGGTATTGGTTGTGCAGGTGTTAGTGTATGGATATTGGTTGTGCAGGTGTAAGTGTATGGATATTGGTTGTGCGGATGTAAGTGTATGGATATTGGTTGTGCGGATGTAAGTGTATGGATATTGGTTGTGTGGAGGTAAGTGTATGGAAAGTGGTTGTGCAGTTGTAAGTGTATGGATATTGGTTGTGTTGAGGTAAGTGTATGGATATTGGTTGTGTGGAGGTAAGTGTATGGGTATTGGTTGTGCAGGTATAAGTGTATGGATAGTGGTTGTGCAGGTGTAAGTGTATGGATATTGGTTGTGTGGAGGTAAGTGTAAGGATATTGGTTGTGTGGAGATAAGTGCATGGATATTGGTTGTGCGGATGTAAGTGTATGGATATTGGTTGTGTGGAGATAAGTGTAAGGATATTGGTTGTGTGAAGGTAAGTGTATGGATATTGGTTGTGCAGGTGTAAGTGTATGGGTATTGGTTGTGCAGGTGTAAGTGTATGGGTATTGGTTGTGCAGGTGTAAGTGTATGGATATTGGTTGTGCAGGTGTAAGTGTATGAATATTGGTTGTGTGGGGTTTCCGTGTTAAGTCGGTAATCCTCGTATATTCACGATGCAACATTACTGTAGATTAAAAAATAATAGCGAGTTTTATTGTGAAATCACATGCAGGTTAAATCATGCTCAATGCGTATTTTTAACATCGTAAATATGTATTGTATTTAAACGTTAGTAAAAAAGTAAGTGAGTATGATCAGGAAATACCACAATCACACATCGCAGACCAACCCACGGCACCGTGAGAAAGAGCCGCATAACATTTATAGTAACAATACCAATGAATACATCTGTAAGACAATAATAGCAAAGCAAACAGCTTTCACTTCCTCTTCAAGATGATTGCAAAACTAAATTGGACACAAAGTAATGGACAAACACAGAATTCCCACAATTAATGGGAAGTACATTAAATAATAGAACAACAACAACAGAACCCCCGCCTTAGAACGGACAGCAGCCTAAGCCATCGGGAATTGGGGGGGGGGGGGTAAATGCATTTTACTAGCGGCAAATCATCGTCCTAGATTCTGTTGTTGTTAAAACACAAAATTGTTCATATTAGCTTGCATATAGGCTTCCTAATTTATGCAATGTACCATCACAGAGAAACAATCAAATCAAATATACACATTATGATGATACAAAGAAAATGGCACTCTAGCTCACAGATATTCAGAGCTAAAGAAAACCTCAAGTTGAGTTACAGTGGGCCCAGCCAACGACAAGCATCAGGCACAAACCAACAGATTAAGCTTTACTTCAGGACCGCCATTAAGTCTGAGGCCTGACCCACCGTCGTGCAATTAAAGAGGAAACCACAGCTATCAGCAGTGATTAGGTTAACAACCAGGCATGCAGACTGTTGCATGATATCCATGCTGTACATGTATCCCATTTTTTTTTATAACGTTTAATAATCTTTTTAAATTGGTCACTTGAAAAAGGCTTTCCAGCAATTCTTTTTAAATTTATAAACTACATCGCCAATACAGGCTCTGATATGCCTTGTTGCAGAAGAGTCTTTAAGCAAATATTGTATTTAACAATCAAGTCTGAGTGTCGGTAATAAAAATTAGAAAACGCTTTACGGAATTTAGGCTTTCGATTACCTTGTTTTAGTAACATAGAAGTCATTTTTTAATATTGTTTTAGTCATCAACATGAGAATATACTCTTGCAAAACGAATAAGTTGCGAAATGTATACACCATAGGAAGGGTAGCGAGGAACATCTTAAAGTTATAGCGAAAATTTCTGAATTTACATTTTCTTTCTGATTTCCCACAGCATGCGCTTAAAGAGGGGTTTATTTGAATAGTCTCCAGACGTATGCCGTGAACACCAAAGGTGAAATAACAGTTGTAGCTTGATTGACACGAACGTTGGGCGAGCAGCAAAGGCTCAGACGATCCTACACAAACACACAGTCTTGCCAGAGCTTTCTCTGTATTGGTCTCTAGTCCGGTCAAAATTAGACTATGGCAGTATTATATATGGCTCTGCACGAAAATCATATCTTCAAATGCTTGATCCTATACATAACCAAGGACTTAGATTAGCTTTAGGGGCTTTTAGAACTCCTCCTGTTGCTAGTCTCTATGTGGAAGCAGATGAACCATCACTTTACTCACGAAGAGAGAAACTCTCTTTGCAATATGCTATAAGACTTGCTGCTAATCCATCAAATCCTGCTCATGATTTTACATTCCCACCAAATTATGTTAATATATGAACAAAAACCTAAAGCTATTAAATCATTTGGCATCAGAATTTCACCACTCTTAGATCTGCCAATATCAAACCACAAAATATTGAAAAACATTTTACACCAAATATTCCAGCTTGGTGTATGAATCCACCTGAAATACTTTTTGATTTACATTCCGGGAAAAAATCTGAATCAAATCCACACATATTAAAAGATGATTTCAGAAAAATGCAAAGTCGTTATAAGAATTACAAACAAATTTATACTGATGGGTCAAAGGAAGACTCAAAGGTTGGTTGTGCTGTTATATCAGACAACCATAGTAATATGCAACGTATACCTGACGATTCATCAATTTTCACTGCTGAAGCCAAAGCAATTGATCTAGCTTTATATTTCATTAGCACTTGTGATGCTAACAATAAATTTATTATATTTTCTGACTCGCTTTCTGTATTATAAAGCAATGAATCATACCAGTTCAAAGAATCCACAGATTCAGAAACTTTTAGAAAAATGTCATGAGCTTTTAGCTTATAAAGAAATTGCTCTCTGTTGGATTCCTAGTCATATAGGTATCCAAGGAGTGAGATGGTAGATAAGCAAGCAAAAACATCGCTTTCATTAGAACCAACTTCTTTTAAAATTCCATTTTCCAATTTTAAGCCATCTATCAATAAATATATCTTGGAAGAATGGCAAACTTCATGGAATAACAGCATTGGTAATACACTTCTTGACATCAAACCAACTATTGGTGAATATCAATCAGTTGTTCGAAACAATAGAAGAGAAGAAGTAGTTTTAGCTCGACTCCGCTTAGGTCATACAAGAGCCACTCATTCATACTTACTACAAGGTGAAGAGCAGCCACAATGTGTTGGTTGCGACGCACCATTCACTGTAAGTCACTTCCTTTTGGAATGTGGCGATTTTGCACAAGTAAGAAATAATTGCTTCCATGTTGATAACATGAAAGAATTATTTCAAGATATACATATTGATAGTATTATGACATTTTTAAGACAAATAAATCTTTTTAACAAAATCTAATTGCTATTTTTAAAATCATGTTTTTGTTTTACATTTGTATCAGACCATAATACAGATTTTTTAATGTTGTATTCTGTTCAGTTAAAGAACATGTACAGTTATCTGAGTAGCTCTTTGAAACTGTCAGATATTGTACGTGGTCTCTCCTGTCAACAATCGTATTGCAACTAATTATCATTATACAAACTCATCATCATCTTTCCTTTTATTTTATCTTATACATTTTTACTTTTTCCATCTTCATTATGTTTAGTTTAATACCGTCTGACGCTAATGGCCCACAAGGGTTGATGCGTCGTTAAGAACAAAACAAACAAAACAAACAAACATACTCTATTAAGTGCACATAGTCCACAAAGTGTATTAGTAGGGAACTGTTCACAGATATTTTTCCTAATTGTCGAAAAAATAAGGTATGATATTTCATGAGAATCGTCTGGCAGCAGACGATTCTCACGAAATATCATGCCTTATCTGTTATTTTGAAAAAGCGACAAAATTTGAAATTGTCGTCTGCTGCAAATTGTAGGCTTGAAGAGGAGTTTGTGTACAGCAATGCGTACCAGAACATCTTATACTGGCCCAACCCCTATCCTAATCATTTGCGGTATAGATGGTCCGTGCTGGATTATCAGAATCAAGTCGTCATAGTCTCTGTTTCATATGGTTCACGTCGTGAGAAAATCTGTATGTGAGCAGGCTGGTTTGGGCTTTCGTCGCAAACCCATAAGCAAACCCATAAGAACGGGGTTGTTTCGTTGAGGCATATAAAATTTCAATAAAATGGGCTTCGACGTGAGAAGACCTGTTTTTGGAGTTTCCGACCAGTTCATGCTCAGATACAGAGACTAACTAGTAAATCAAAATTTCGCTTATAGCAAGTTGACATATGATACTTTTCAATAAGCGAAACACAAAGGCGCTGATCAGACTGCGCGGATGGTAGGCTGGTATGCGCCTTTGCTGTTCACGTACTCCGAAGACAGGTTTTCTCGCAGTTTTTTTCAGTATTGACGACTATTGATGAAACCCTGGCAAGCAAAAAGAAAAAAAAGTCTTTATTCAGCGTGCAAAATTAGCACTATAGGTAATGTTATGCTGAAATTGAAAATGGTAATGTTATGCTAAAATTGAAAATGGATTAAAATAAATAATCTCATTTAATATTTGAATTGATTGAATTGCATGAAGTCATAATCACACTGATATGCTAAGATGATATTAGTTATGTAAGACAGTCTCAGTATGTGTCCGGGTTCATTTAAGTGGGTTTCAATATTTTTAAGTACAATTGGCCTTGAAGCGCCTGATAGTTAATTTTGGAAGGTTCATGGAATAATGAATACTTCGGGCCTCTTGCAAAGTTAGCGTGGAGCACGAAGGCTTCACGTTAACTTTGCAAGAGACCCGAAGTATTCATGAAGCCTTCGGGCTTCATGTTAGCTTTGCAAGAGACCCGAAGTATTCATGATTCCATGAATCTTCCAAAAATTGAATTTATTGCTTGCATTAATAACTAATGTAAAGAAGTTATTTATAATTTATGAGATAAAACGATGTGTTAACACGGACAGCCAATGGAGCAAACAAGAAGCTTGTTTTGCACGTGCAACTCAGGTGTGGCTCGCTGTGAATCACAACGCTAGTGCCACATCTGGCGAACGCCAGTGTCACATCTGGCGAATGAATTCGATGTTCAAAGCGAATTGCACGGGCAAGTGAGCTTGGCAGCTCTCATTCAAATTTTGTGTCGTACATGAGGCTATGAACGGTTGCAAAATTCTAAAGATTTATTAAAGGCTTGCTCTGAAAATGTGAATATAAGTGTTTAACTTACGATTTTCTTTATCGTTTACTGGTAGCCTTAACAAACAATTAAAGCCCAGATCAGGACCGATAGAACGTCGGTCCTAATCTGGATCCAAATTGCTTGACACGCTGAAAGGGTTCCTGAAAGATTGTGTTTAATAATTTTGAGAAAAAGTCAGCAAACAACTACAAATACATTTAAAATTACGGAGTGCGAAAAGATTTTTAAAATCATTCGATCACTACATATGTAAATATTTTAGGAAATCAGAGGTAGACTTTTGTGAAACGTGTATATCATAAACATGAGTACGTACGCTAAATCTATGTGAAATCTGAGCAATTATCACTGTATAGAATTAGAAATATTTCTTGATTACTGCCCCTACCCCTGTAATGTACAATTCCAATGTTGTAACTGATTAGCTTTATAGCAAAGAATTAAATTATTTCAACAGGCCAAAAGAAATTGTAATAAAGTGTTGATGCTATCTGTATGTGTTGAAACTATTTTTGAGAGATTAACTGATGCAAAAAAGCTTTCTGTGACATATTATTATATATTGTTACCCCATCCACTTTATCCAATGATTATCAACTCTGCGCAGTATGGGTCAAACAGTTGCAAACACACGTTTTTGATGTTGATATATAAAGATAATTACAATGGTAGGTTAATTAAATACTCGTTTCATATTTTGGGGTTATTGATGCATTTATAAGGCCAATTTTATGGATTTTCACCTCAAAATGCAAAATCAAGGACAGTAATTCATGTGTTGTAAAATTCTAGATCAGTTAACAGATATAAAGGTGTATCAAAATAAATAGCTTGCGTATGTTTTACAGCAATATGACCCTTATTGAGCAAGTTATTGGAGAAAATTGGATGTTCGACTCGTTTTCTCAGCCAAAACGAGTTAACTTCACCAATTCGGTCATTTTTGTGTCCCATCCCCATTTTAGCATGTAAACAGTGATTTTTCTAACGCTTCAAGGTTTATAAGTTTAGTTTAGGTTTATGTCTTGACAATCAAGTAAAAGAAAAGCAATGGAAATGGTCAATAGTCTATCCTTACGAGGTTTATCAACAGCAAATGCCCCCAAAATTGCAAAAAAAGGCTGTCCCATCGTCAAGGTATGTAATTTTAAGAATGTTTTATGCTCAAATGGTTGTTTTTATGCGCCCAAAGGAATTTTGGGAGGCATATAGTAATCGCACTGCCCGTCCGTCCGTCCCGCTTCGTGTCCGGTGCAAATCTCCTGTATTCTCTAAGGTAGGAATTCCAAATTTGGTGTGTGGATGCATCCGTCCGTCCGTCCCGCTTCATGTCCGGTCCAAATTTGGTGTGTGGATGCATTTTGGGATTGCGGAGTGTCACGTACCATTTTCGGGTCACTGTGACCTTGACCTTGACCTCTGACTGAGTTTTTATAGTAATCACAATGTCCGTCCTTCCGTCTGTCCGTCCTTCCATCCCGCTTCGTGTCCGGTGCATATCTCCTATATTCTTTGAGGTAGGAATTCCAAATTTTGTGTGTGGAAGCATCTTGGGATGGAGGAGTGTCGCATACCATTTTCGGGTCACTGTGACTTTGACCTTGACCTCTGACCTAGTTTTTAGAATAATCGTGTCCGGAGCATATTTCTTATATTGTTTGAGGTAGGAATTTCAAATTTGGTGTGTGGATGCATCTTGAGATGAGGAAGTGTCTCGTACCATAATTGGGTCACTGTGACCTTGAACTGGACCCCTGACCTAGTTTCTAGAACCGCATTTAGACTGGTGCATATTCCTATATTCTTTGAGATAGGAATTCCAAATTTGGTGTGTAAATGCATATTGGGATGACAGAGTGTCATATATCTGTGACCTTGACCTCTGGCCTAGTTTTAAGGACTATTGTGCACGGAGCATATCTCTTATATTCTTTGAGGTAGGAATTCCAAATTTGGTGTGTGAATGCATCATGGGATGGCGGAGTGTCACATACCATTTTCAGGTCACTGTGTCCAAGACCTCTGACCTAGTTTTTAGAATAATTGTGTCCAGAGCATATCTCATATCATTTGAGGTAGGAATCTCAAATTAGGTGTGTGGATGCATCTTGGGATGATGAAGTGTCCCATGCCATTATTGGGTCTCTGTGACCTTTAACTTGACCCCTGACCTAGTTTCTAGAAACAGCATTGAGTCTGAAGCATATCTCCTATATTCTTTGAGATTGGAATTCCAAATTTCGTGTGTAGATGCATCTTGGAATGGCAGAGTGTCACAAACCATTTTCGGGTCACTGTGACATTGACCTCTGACCTAGTTTTAAGAACAATCATGTCCGAAGCATAAATTTAATATTTTTTGAGCTAGGAGTCTCAAATTTGGTGTGATGATGCATCTTGAGATGAGGAAGTGTAGCAAACCATAATAGGGTCACTGTGACCTTGAACTTGACCTATGATCTAGTTTTTAGAATAATCATATCAGGAGCATATCTCTCATATTATTTGAGGCAGGACTCTCAAATTAGGTGTGTGAATGCATCTTGGGATGACAAAGTGTCACATACCACAATTGGGTCACTATGACTTTGAACTTGACCTCTGACCTAGTTTCTAGAAACTGCATTGATTCTGGTGCATATCTCCTATTTTCTTTGAGATAGAAATTCCAAATTTGTTGTTTAAATGTATCTTGAGGTGACGGAGTGTCACATACCATTTCAGGTCACTGTGACCTTGACCTCTGACGTAGTTTTAAGAATCATTGTGCTCAGAGCATATCTCTTATATTCTTTGAGGTAGGAATTCCAAATTTGGTGTGTATATGCATATTGGGATGGGGGAATGTCACTTACCATTTTCAGGTTCACTGTGACCTTGACCTCTGACCTAGTTTTAATAATAATTATGCCAGGAGCATATCTTTTATATTATTTGTGATAGGAATCCCAATTTCGGTGTGTGAATGCATCATGGAATGGTGGAGTGTCTTCTCCTCTGACCTAGTTTTTAGAAAATATGTGTCCCGAGCAAATCTCTTATATTATTAAAGGTAGGAATCCCAAATTTGGCGTGTGGATGCAACTTTTAAAGGCGGAGTGTCACATACCTTTTTGGGTCACTTTGACCTTGACCTCTGACCTAGTTTGTAGAATAATCGTGCCCAGACCATATATTTTATATTTTTTGAGATGGGAATCCCAAATTTGCTGTATGGATACATCTTTGGATGCTGATGTGTCGCATACCATTTTTAGGTCACTGTGATCTTGACCTATGACCTATTTTCTAGAATAATCGTGTCTGGAGCATATCTCCTATATTATTTGATGTAGGAATCCCAAATTTGGTGTGTTGATTCCTCTTGAGATGGCGGAGTGGTGCATACCATTTTAGGTCACTTTACCTTGACATTGACTTCTGGCCTCATTTCTAGGTTTTTCGTGTCTGGAGCATCTCTCCTATATTACAGCTAACTTTCCTCGAATGTGTCTTATGCTAGACCAATTCCTTTGGGTGGGCATTCGTCACATGACTGTGACATTTCTTAAGCAGTTTTCAACTTTATTTTATTGACGCACATATATACCTTTCATTTAATGTCCCTCATTTGATTGAAAAGTGAAAAACATTTTTTTTGTTGTATTGATGATTAATGTCCCATAATCTAATGTGAATTACGTTACCAATTTATCCATCTCACAATTTACACACCATGCATCATAAGCTCACATCAAACATCTCTATGTCAAGAGGATTAATATGTGCATGGACAAAAGAAACGAGTTTGGTGAAACATTTGTTTAATTTTCGCAGATGAAAAGATATCTGAGGTTGTCTAAAAAATCTGCAGTTTTGTGTATTACGTTACCCTATGTGTAGTATTTGTATAAGAAGAGTTACACATATTGCAATTGAAGCCAATGTAAGAACTATAACCTAACTATATTACAAACCATACAAGAACTTTACAAGAAGTTGTTTGCATAGAAAAAATAAGTCGAAACATAAATTTGTGAGTTACGTTACTACAATTTTACTAAAATCCAAATATCTCTCTAAATGCATACAATAGCTGAATGAAAATGTTTGTTTTTAATCAAAGCAAATCTGTCCCAGTTAATAAAGATCAATTTAAACCATATTGCAGTTGTCATTTTATTTTAACAAGGATTTAACTATATGCTCTGGGTACATCAACTTCCCTATGCATGTAACTTACAAAGATACTCAATATATCAACACACCATGTGCAAAGTGATCTGTTTGAAAAACAAAAATGAATAGTGTAAATCTCAAAAAGATTGTTCGAATTGTTTTTGACATGAGCTGTATTAAACATATGTAACGTAATTCACAAGTAGGTAACGTAATTCACATTCTACAAACCCCCCAGATTAGTCCAATCAAAGGGCGAAAGGCAACAAATCGACGGTGATAATAAGTTTCTGACCTGTTGTTCAATCGCTATTTTCTCTTTTTAAAACCATCTTTATCTCAATGCTGCTACCACTGGAGGTTTATTGGTGAGTTTATATGTATACTTTGAAATTGGCACTCTCGCCCTTGCATCCTGGTCCATTCCCATTGATCACAGTGACCTCAAATGTCCTCATGACTTACTTTGTTGATAACTTCTATGGTTTATATGATAGATAAAATAGTTAACTTGAATTTATAACTTCTTATCTCCAATTGAACTGAGCAAGTTAGCTATGTGAATTACGTTACCATGAACATTTAGCCATTTTTCTGAGATGGGCGTATCTTTGTGAATGATATGAACTTTGTTTTTTTGTAATATATGTACATGAAAAGGCATTTATTGAAGTTAGATTATTTATTCTGCATTCTCTTACTTTGTAGTGAGCCACATCAAGTTTTCAAATATATGGAATATTTAAAATCATTATTCTATAGTCATATTTAAAAGTGTTATTCCAACAAGATTAATGGAACTAGATGCAACAACTTACTTCCAATGTGCAAAGGATGATATAAAAAGTGTTAAGCAACACACTAGAACCTGATATTTTGCAGAAAAATATATGTTTCTACGCAGGAATTAAGACCAGAGTGTAAGGTATGTGAATTACGTTACCGGCCTATTGGCACACTGTTCTTTATACAAGAATACAATTTATTTTTTCAAATACCAAAGAAGAATGTAATTATTGATATTCATTATCTACTGTTTCAAAACCAATAATTTTGTTCTGGTCAACTCTTCAAATTTGATGGATACAATTAAAACAATATTTGTACTCATAGAATTACAGCTGAATTCCACTGTAATTTCATATCAAACCTGCTTAGACCATGCTGAAGTCAAAACCTTTATATATTATTCCAAGTAATAGGCTTAATTGATCAACAAAAGATCCAAGAAGAAGTGCATGCTATTAAAACTCTTAAACATTTCAGTCTTGTAAGAAATTTGGTATATACAAGTATACTTCATCACAGTAACGTAGTTCACGTTCAAATTCAGTGGTGCTCTTTGTGAGGCTGAATCAATTGAAATTTTTGGATGAGCACTTTTTTAGACATCATTATCTAATTGACATATACCAATAAGTGAAGAAATAAAAAAAATGAAAATCTAAGCCAAAAAAATTGTGGGACAAAAATTGGCTGCAATTGGTGAACTTAAGTCGTTATGGCTGTTCTATGTAAATATTATAATAAATAAATAACTCATGTTTGAAAACATAAAATGTAAAAGAAGCAATTTTAATATACCGTTTGGCATAGTAATACTTCAGAACAGCTTTCATCCAATTTAGAAACTAAGTTTTCAAATTATGGAATTTTACTCACTTTACTACAGTCGTCCCATACAAATCAATGGTAAATTACTAAACAGGGGCAGTTACTCTTGGTGAAATATGTAAATTCTATCTATCTAAATAAGTTTCGGGTAAATAAGAAGTTATAAGGCAAAGTGTGTTTAGTCATGCAAGAGTTATGGTCATTGGTGTTATCGGTTGTGACCTTAAATACATAATCACAATTATGATAAATGCTCTAAACTCAAACCTCCTTAAACACCAACAGGAAGAAATGTTTAGAAAGTGACCATCACACACTCACAGTCTAAAAATCACCTTTACTAAAATAAACAACACTATGTTATAAATATTTCAATTATAGTCTGCCAAAATTGACCTTAGACTCACTAATTTTCACCAAAATCTTCGTGATATTGGTGCGTTTTCGTGAAGTCAGGTCATGCTTTTAGCAGTAATATGAAGATAATATACATGGTCTGATAGCCTAGTGGTTAGTTGACAACTTACAAATCAAGCCTACCTTGACCGTCAGAAGATGACGACAAAACTATTAAACCTTATCCAGCGTGCAAAAAGTTATTTTCATGTAGGCTTATTGAAATATAGTCACGTGCTACGAGTGTATTTTTTTGAATAAACTTATTCCTTATTTAAATAAATATATCCATGTGTGCACAAAATCAAGAAAAAAGACAAACAAATTAACACATTTAAAATAATAATAATAATAAACTAGAATTCTGAGAATCGGATGTGTCGCGATGCAAAACAGAAGTTAAACAAGGCAAATTTGTCCTATTTATATCCCCGGCGAAGGGTTACGAGGGTCATTCAATAAAGAATGAGACTTTCTTCACACTCTGAAAATCTGTATGTGCATTTAGTTAAATTCACCATAATAATAGTATGACATCTTAGCAATTCAGGAATATAAACAAAATGTTTGTTATTGATCAGTTGCCATAGCAACATGATGACGGATGGTGGAAGGACTTGAAGATGCATGGCCACGTTTACACTATTTTTTGCATACCCACGGTCATTCAAAGTCTTTTATTTTCGCTCATAGGTAACATTTAACCTCTTGACATCATATTTTCTACTGAAAAATCTTAGTGTTACATAAAATGCTACAAAAGAAAAAAACAAATATGCATATCCTTTATTTTGGTGGCCTAGCAACCAATTTACTCGATTTTTTAAATAAACACACTACTTCCGTTGCTATGGTAACTATGTTAGGGAAGGATACCCACAAAATATATCGCTATGTGCAGGTGACTGTGATTAGGTATAGATAAATAGGACCCTGTTCACTTAAATTGCATTCAACTTTTCTATATTAACTTTAAAAGTCAAGAGGTAAGTGGAAAATACCAGTTATTAATTAAAAGCCTGGTTTTTAAAGCTTTGTTTCCATGGTAACAGCTCAGGACTCCGAAACATTACTTACCCCTATTGGTTAAAGATATATCGCATGGGCATATAAAAATTATAAGTATTCAAAAAAAAAACTATACAATTTAATCTGTTGCCATGGTGACCACCTATACTGAGCTGTCCACGGATGTCTGCCAAGTCTACTAATGTGCCTAGCAACAAAATTGGAACTGTGTAACTCGTCGAATATGGTTCATGTGAATAGCCAAAAAGACATGCTAGCTTTGAATGAGATTTCATAAGTCAAGCATGTAAATTCACAGCACTATTAAAACGTCTCATTTTTTATTGGATGACCCTCGTATTCTATAGAAACTTATAAATCACAAACATAAAACACATTTCTCCAACCCCTTAGTTCACCTTGGGTATAATGTAGATCAAAGTTAAAAGCCTATCAACAAGTTTTCAGTGAATAGTTCAATAAAAAAATAAATAACCTGTACAATTTCAACTATGTTGCGACCATGTTGCTGCATTTCGTGATTCCTTTTGATTTGATAAGCAACATGACCATGTTCTGAAAAAGGAGACCTTTGAACTGTTGACCACATTCCCAGAGTGGGGGGGGGGTTCGGGAACAATATTTGCTACAATGTTACTGCATTCGTGATTCCCTTTAATTTGATATGCAACATGAACAAGTTCTGAAAAAGTTGAATTTTGACCTTTTGACCCCTAAGGTCAGTGGAGGGGATCTGCGAGCAAAGATTTTTTCTACCATGTTGCTACATTTCTTGATTCTATTTAATTTGATTTGCAACATGTCCATGTTTGATTTGTTTGATATGATTCTTTACGTCCCATAAATAATCTTTCAAATATATAGGGACGGGTCTTCCTGAGTTGAACCAGTACTAAGCTAGGATAAATGTAACTTGCTCAGGGACCACAGCGCAGTGACGCCGGTGAGGCTCGAACCCGCGGCCCTTCGGTCTCGAGTCAAGCACTCTACCACTGAGCCACTGCGCTCCCGACATGACCATGTTCTGAAAAAGTTGCATTTTGACTTTTTTTAACTCATTCCCTAGGGCCGTGGGGGAAGGGGGCTGCAGGCAAAATATTTGCTACCATGTTGCTGCATTCCTGATTCCCTTTAATCTGATATGCAACATGACAATATTCTGAAAGTAGAAGTTTGACCGTTTGACCAAAATCCCAGGCTCAGGAGGGCTGGGGGTCTGTAGCAATTTTTTTAAATTCCGTTTAATTTGATATGCAACATGACAATGTTCTGAAAAAGTAGACTTTTGACATATTGACCCAACTCCAGGGTCGGGGGGGGGGGGGGTGAGGGGTCTGCAGGCAAACATTTGCTACCATGTTGCTGCATTTGTGATTCCCTTTAATTTAATATGCAATATGACATTGTTCTGAAAAAGTTGAATTATGACCTTTTGACCCAAAGGTCAAGTGGGTGGGTGGGCAAAATATTTGCTATCATGTTGTTATATTTTGTAATTCCATTTTTTTATATGCAACATGATCATGTTTTGAAAAAGTTGAATTTTGACCCTTTGACCATAAGGTCAAGAAGGGGGGTGGGGGTCTGCAGGCAAAATATTTGCTACCACGTTGCTATACTTCGTGATTCCATTTTATTTGATATGCAACATGACCATGATCTGAAAAAGTTGAATTTTGACCTATTGACCTCATCACTTGGGTGGGGTGGGGGATAGTGGGATCTGCGGACAAAATATATGCTACGGTACCATGTTAGTGCATTCGTAATTCCATTTGATTTGATATGCACAATGATTATATACTTAAATACGATTTTGACCTATTGACCCCAACCCCAAGAGGGGGGGGGGGTACTGCAGGCAAAATATTTGTCACATGTTGCTGCATTTGTGATTCTCTTAAATTTGATATGCAACATGACCATGTTCTGAAAAATTTGAATTTGACCAATTGACCCTATCCCAAGTGTCGGGAGAGGTAGATCTGGGGTTAGGGGTCTGCAGGCATAATATTTGGTACGGTTTCGCCGCAATCGTGATTCTCTTAAATTTGATTTTCAACATGATTATGTTCTGAAAAAGTAGAATTTTGACCTATTGATCCCATCTCCAGTGTTGGTGCGGATCTGCGGGCAAAATATTCTCTGCCATGTTGCTGCATTATTGTTTCTCTTTAATTTGATTTGCAACATGATCATATTCTGAGCAGTTGAATTTGACCTTTTGACCCCAACCCCAGGGTCAGGGGGGTGGGGGGGGGGGGAAGGAGTTGGGTTGAGCTCTGGGAGCAAAATATTTTCTACCATGCTTCTGCATTTGTGATGCCCTTTAATTTGATATACAGTATGACATTGCTCTGAAAAAGTTAAATTTTGACCTTTTGACCCCACCCTTTAAGTCCACCCAGGGGTTGAGACACATGCCTTGGATCGGAAATTGCGTTTGATATGTTTCATATTTATTGTACTTCTGTCTGCATGTGAAATTTCAGTAAAAATATTGACGACTTACTGATATTGCGAAATTTCAATATTTGACCTTTGACCCCATCTATGGGGTCAGGGGGTGGAGTAAAACTACCATTACTGTCAAGCTTTTCTTTAGGCACTTGATAATCATGGCCTGCAATGAGAAGTTGTCAGATATTATAGTTTTGGAGAAATGTGAAATAGTTTCTGCAAAAAATTCAATATAGCTTTTGCTTAGCTAAACCTAGGTCCAAAAAGGGCAATAACTAAGTAAAAAAATTGCAAATGACCTATTTGCACCCTTACTTGCTCTAAATTTGAACCTGACGTGTAGTTTATTACGCTTTACCCTTCTGTTAAATTTAAAAGAAATCGCTGCATCCCTTCAAAATTTATTGATCAGAAACCACAAATCGGCAATTTAGCCTAAATCTAAGTCAAAAAAAGGGTCATAGCTCAGTCAAAATTTGCGGATTAGCCCCCCCCCTTATCGATCTTGACCTGTATTTTATGATGCTTGACCCTTCTGTAAAGTTAAAATGAAATTGATGCATAACTTCAAGAGTTATAGATCGGAAACCAAAAGTGTGACGCAGACGACGAAGCCGCTGGAGTTATGACCCCAATGAGTCATCCTTGCTCTACAGGCGACACAAACAGACTGAAATGCTACTGGACTCAACCGCACATCTTTTGAATACTTAGGGCAGCCTATTATCCATTATGCTATCGAGTAATTGTGTTTTTTTTTCCATTCAGATAAGTATTTGTAACGCAATCGAAAGCGCACCTTTTACGAAGATTCCAGAAGCTTAAGTAAAGGGTTATTGAATATTCATATGTCTCAGGTCAATGTAGACAAATAATCGATTCATCATTTACATTCAAAAACATTAAGAGCAATTCTCTATAACCGCTTAATTTTTTACAGAGGGTCATGGCACGCATAGTCACCGATTCTGCTGAAACTCTCCTATCTTGTTCATTGCGACACAAAACCAAGCAATCAACACTCCTTTTATCCCTTTGCATGCCCGTTGCCATGGAAACGGCATATTCCCTCTTTCTTAATATGAATATTTTGGCTAAAAAGTGACAAACAATCACTTAAAATTAATGAATTCCAACTAAAATCATTACTTTAGAGTAAATCAACTGCCACCAATGATCCATATGTATAAATATATAACACGTCCTGGCTAGAAAAGGGAAATCATAATTATATTTGGAAAGCCTCTGTTTTTATCCATGCTCTGCAAAGTGGGTGGGGTTAAGAAATTACTGAATTGATTTATGAAAATTCATGTTTAGGAATGTATGGTTCCTGAAGCGTTACCATGGCAACAATCAGTAAACAATCACAAAAAGCAAGTATTTCTGGGCTCATAAAAATCTGCTGAAGGGACATATTATATTTTTAAATGAGGAAATATGTTGCTGATTAAAATAATGATCGGAAAATAAGATATTATGTTGTAACTGGCCAACTCAAAGTCAATGTAAAGTTCATAGAAGCGAGAATTGACAAAATAGGTGATTTTTGCACATATTTAAGTGTATTTCTCACTTGTTATTTGATGTGAGTTGGTTTGTATATTTAATCTTTATACAGGTCCATTAAAAGAGTTATTTCACAACGCAATATTTCAAAAGGTTTTTCAAATTTTTATTATACATCAATGGTCTATGTCTTACCATGCGTGTAATTTAATGTCACCGGTGGGGTGGTTCATATATGGACAACTCAAGATGATACAAATGATGATGGTATATTCCGATTATCTACATGGTTATTCTGAAATAATATATATATAATATATTAAACAAATAGATCTATAACGTCAAAGCAGTACAGCGAAGTCTAGAACTTCGCTGTTACACGGCTATATGGCAAGTGCCTACAATGAATATATATACAGCCAACATGCTCATATTGCCTGTATATATGCTCACTGTATGACTTGAAAAGCATAGAAAATGACATAGAGTACAATATGAATAGATATGAGTACGGATTTGTGATAAAAAGCCAAATGAACACCTCTTGCAATTCCATTACAAAATATCAAACTATCTAAATATCAAAACGTCAAAACACTAGCTTATCCTAAATTTCATCTATAATGCCAAAATACTTAAAACTACGTACCTGAAATAATATATATATAATATATTAAACAATAGATCTATAACGTCAAAGCAGTACAGCGAAGTCTAGAACTTCGCTGTTGAACGGCTATATGGCAAGTGCACTGAGGCATGCTAGTGCTCATGCATATAGGTGACGTGACATAGATGTAACGGTACATGCAGTTAGTATTAGTGTAATAGTAGGGGGGTATAAGGAAAATGAATGGAAATGGGAACCATAAGGACAAAGGTGAGTAGATCACATAGTGAAATAATAGCATTCCTTTCTTTGACCTTTTGCAATCCAAATCCAACCTATGACATGCTTCCCCGCTAAGCAAAATGGCGTCCCGACATTTACAAAATGAAGTTATATGTCAAAAATCATTTTCCACCTACCATATTTACAAGAAGAAATTTGCAATAAATAAATGAACACACAAAAATGATTTAATAAGACATAAGTATTCATGCTACACCTGAAAATAGAATGCTACTCTCTTATATATATATATATACACTGGCCATACTACAAACGTTAGCAAATGATGATGATGATGATGATGATGATGATGATGATGAAGATGATGATGATGATGATGATGATGATGATGATGATGATGATGATGATGACGAGGATGATGATAAACGTGATGATGGTGATGATAAAGATGATGGCGGTGATGATGATGATGATAATTCATGGTGATTTGCCAACAGTACAGTGCTTGCTGACTCAAGCCAATGTCATAACCATAGATAACATGATTCAAAAGTAGCATTCAATAAACATCTTTCAAATAGGCAATATGTAAAAACAACACTGTAATGCATACTGTATTAACAGTTTGTTAAACACTGTTGTCAGAATATGCCAGTTATAAAACTGACTATATACAATTAAACAAACAACAAGACGAAATAGAAAAAAAATAATCTTACAATCAATTGATGTTGCGGCAAGAAAAAGGATCTTTACTATCCCCATTTGCAGCAGGTATCTACATAGAAATATAAAAATGCACTCTCATACTGACATTTACACTAGTAGTTCACACTTATTGGACTGTAGACTGTAGAGATTTGGACTTGTAAGGCCTTGGGAATTGGCCTATAGGATATAGGATATAGGAACCATGGTACAACAAACACACCAATCTCTCCACTCATTCTATATATAAACTTTCCCCCTGCTGAAACAGATTCGTCCTCGAATCTCCTGAAACCATTTAAAAAATCTAAAATATTAAAAACTGTCTTTAATTGTTGAAGCCACACAGGGACAAGTCATGTCTGTAATCAAAAGTATTCCACATCACCACATATAATATTAATTAAAATACTAAAGCAGAGGTCCACAGAACAGGTTAATAATTGTCTGTATTCTAAAGGTACACAACATCTTTTGGGTCGACTTTAAAAGTGTGTTGCTTACACCTTAGGTCCCAGTCCCCACCCCTCATCCAATTAGGGGGACGTCTAACTCGTTGGGGTCGTCTGCGTGGTGGGTTTTGGCTTTCTTTTTCTTCTTGATGAATTCTCCTGGCTGGTTGACCTCTTTTCTGGGGGATTACATATCTAGGTATGGTGGGCGAGGCTGATTCTTCTGAGGCAGATGACTCTGTATCAGAACATGAAGAGCTAGTATCTGTGTTCTCTACTACTGAGTCCTTTGGTGCAGGTTTGGTTGGTTTTCTTGGTGAAGAAGGTTCAAAGAAAGGACTTGGCAGCCCATGGAAAGGCAGAAGCATATTCCTGTGCAGGAGTTTGAACTTACCTGGAGAGTTTTCTTTCTCAACTCTAAACACAGGAACATCAGGTATGGGCTGTGACCTGATAATATATGGATCTACTTCCCACAGGTCTGCAAGCTTGTGTTTTCCTTGGATGCCAACCTTCCTCACTAGAACCCTATCCCCTGGTTCAAGTACAGCATACCTTACCTTCTCATCATAATATTGTTTATATTTGCGCCCCTTTCTTGCTGCCTGTTTTCCAGCTTCTTTATAAGCTTCAGCCATTCTTGCTTTTAGCTGCTCAGCATAATTCTGGTGACTTTTCCGAACAGGCTCACTATCCAGTAATCCAAGAAAAGCATCAATTGCTAAGCGTGGGTGCCTACCATACATTAAATAGAAGGGGGAATATCCGATGCTTTCATGTACTGTAGCATTGTAAGCTTGGGTTAAGGTCGAGACATGTTCTTTCCAGTTGAGCTTTTGCTTGTCTGTCATGGTCCCCAGCATGCCCAAGAGTGTTTTATTAAACCTTTCGACCATTCCGTTTCCCATGGGATGGTAAGGGGTTGTTCTGGTCTTCTTAATCTTTGTTATCTCACAGAGTTTCTTGATGACCTTGCTCTCAAAGTTAGCCCCCTTATCACTGTGTAGTTTAGCTGGGAAACCGTAATGGACGAAGAAGTTTTCATATAAAACTCTGGCTGTAGTCCTAGCTGTTTGATTCCTTGTTGGTATTGCTTGGGCATATCGGCTGAAATGGTCCGTAATCACTAGAATATTTTCATATCCCCCTTTTGACCTTTCCAGAGACAGGTAGTCAATACAAACAAGTTCCATTGGTGTGCTGGATGTAATATTGACCAGTTCAGCTGCTTTTGTAGGACGAGTTTTTCTCCTAATGCATTTTGCACACTGCTGTACTTTGTTCTGTACATATTGAGTCATGCCAGGCCAATAAAAACGCTGTTTGATGAGAGCAAGGGTTCTATCTCTTCCTTGATGTCCAAGATCATCATGGTAGCTTTTGAAAATTATGTCTTGGAGTGACTCTGGAAGTACAAGTTGGTGAAATTCCTCATCTTCCACATGATATGTTCTATACAAAATGCCAGATTTTAACCTGTATCTTTTCCATTCTAATTTATATCTGCTGTCTATGTTCTTGCGGTCAATTTCTTGTCTACTTGGCTTTGATTTAGCGGAAAGGCATTTTACAATGTATGCTATATTCTTATCATCAGCTTGTGCCTTATGCCAATCTTGAATCGTAAGAGCTGTACCTTCCAGGGCCTCTTTGGGTATGTTA
This sequence comes from Loripinus fragilis, assembly GCA_964019695.1. Taxonomy (NCBI): domain Eukaryota; kingdom Metazoa; phylum Mollusca; class Bivalvia; order Lucinida; family Lucinidae; genus Loripinus; species Loripinus fragilis. The sequence continues at coordinate 93,443,307 of OZ026521.1, read as the reverse complement.
TCTGGATATGTATCAATATCATCCAAACTACAAGCGGGAAGACTTTCTACAAGAGGAAAATTATGTGCTTGTACAACAATACTCTGGCTCATTGCCTTCAAAACTTCTGGAAATACTGTTGCCTGACAATTTTTCTCATTGTCATGGAGCCTTGACAGACCATCTGCGTCTGCATTGTTCTTCCCACTCCTATACTTTATAGTACAATTATAATTGGACAGTGCAGCAAGCCAACGTTGACCTGTGGCATCTAACTTTGCTGTTGTAAAAACATAGGTCAGCGGATTGTTATCAGTAATGACTTCAAAAGTTGCTCCATAAAGATAGTCATGATATTTTTCTGTCACAGCCCATTTGAGTGCCAAAAATTCAAGTTTATGAGCAGGGTAATTCTTTTCAGATGGTCTGAGACTTCTGCTGGCGAATGAAATAACTCGTTCCTTTCCATCTTGTTCCTGGTACAATACAGCTCCAACCCCAGTGCCTGATGCATCAGTATGCAGCTTGAATGGCAAGCTGTAATCAGCATAGGCCAGAATTGGAGGACTCATAAGTTTTTCTTTAAGATTTTCAAATGACAATTGCTGGTCCTCATTCCAATCAAAAGGTGCTTTTTTCACTTTGTTGGATTTTGTCTTCTCTGTTTTGTTTGTGCAGTGGCCAACTAGTAGGTCATTTAGTGGCCTTGCAATACTAGCATAATTCTTGATGAATCTCCTATAGTATCCTGTAAATCCTAGGAAAGATCTTACTTCCTTAACATTTTGAGGTACAGGCCATGTTCTTATTGCCTCCAATTTTTCAGGATCTGTTTGTATGCCTTCCTCTGATACTACATGACCTAGATAGGTAACCTCTGACTTTAAGAATTCGCACTTTGATGCCTTAAGCTTTAGATTGTGCTCAGCTAAACGAGAGAAAACTGCCTCAAGATGTTCAAGATGTTCTTGAAACGTTGATGAAAATATAACTATGTCATCAAGATAAATCAAGCAGTCCCTCAAGTTTAAATCCCCCATACACCGTTCCATGAGTCTCTGAAACGTAGCTGGGGCATTGCACAATCCAAAAGGCATTCGATTGAACTCATAGAATCCCAGGCCACCCATCTGGAAAGCTGTCTTCTCCTTATCCTCCTCTTCAATCTCTACTTGCCAATAACCACTTCTAAGGTCTAGCTTAGAGAAGTATTTAGCACCAGCAAGCAGATGAAGAGACTCTTCTATTCTAGGAATGGCATACGCATCCTTGACTGTTTTGTTGTTTAATTTGCGAAAGTCAACACAGAATCTTAATGAACCATCTTTCTTTCTTGCTAAAACTATGTTTGATGAATATGGGCTGTGACTTGGTCTTACTGCACCTGCCTCTATCATTTCTACAAGATGTTCTTTTACCTCAGTATATAGTGCTGGAGGTATTCTCCTAGGAGGTTCTTTTATTGGCTGATCATCTGTCAAATTTATCTTATGCTTTACAAGATCACAGTTACCCAAGTCAGTAAAGCTTGTTGAAAATATATGTTTCCATTTTCCAAGAAATTGACTAAGTTGTGATTTCTCCTCTTCTGATACGCTAGCATCGCCTAAGTTTATTCCTTCAGGAAGAACTTCCTTGTCCTTCACACTGGTACTTTGCTGATTAATCTGAGCCTTCTTAATATCTGAACTAACTGGATCAATGTGCCTGAGGACCTTAACATCATGTAATTCACATAAGTCTGAATTTGGCTTGATGTGCAATACCTTTGCAGACATATTGTATATTCGAACAGGTACTCTTTGACTTGTTCCTATCTTCTGCAAGGAAACAATCCGAGGACAGACACCAATTCTTGTTGAGGCCCCTTCTGTCTGCTCAGTAATAACTGCTTCCACTTGTCTATTTTTCCTAACAAGCCCAGAAAGTGTCAGTGTTTCCTTAGGTTGCACCTTGATATCATAGGCGTTGGTTGATTTGACCACTCCAACTCTAGATTGCTTTGATGCAACAAAAGCATTTTTCCATTCCTTGGGAACTTCTTTAATGTGGTCTGGTGTGTTCCAGCATTCCCTAATTACATTAGTTCCAACAACCACAGGTACTTTTAAGCTATAATCTGTGGTGGGAACTATAAGAGCCGGTATGTATATCTCTTTTTCAAGAAATGGAACTCCTATAGCACATTCTATGTACCCAGAGTATGGCAGGGTATATCCTCCAGCTACCTCAACCTTCAAATCTGTTAGAGGCCGAAGTTCTGGAATCGGCACAAGAGACTTGTATAAGTCCTCAGAAATTGTGGTTATTGATGAACCACTATCTATCAGTGCGTATGTTTCAGCACCATTTATGGTTATGCTGGACTCATTGGAGTGGCCTATAAGTCTATCCAAGAAGTTATGTTTGATAGGGCTTGGTTGGCGTCTGTCCCCAGTCTGCCCCTCGACGGAGACGCCATCTAGTTTTCCGAATGGTATTTGTAAGTTTTACTATCCTTTTTCTCTGTCTTTTTGCTGTCTTTGTTTTTAGATGGGTCAGATGGTTGCCTTATTTCTGAACTATCTTTCATCTGTTTTTCTAATTCTGATATCCTAGACAGGAGTTGTTTGATTAAAGAGGTTTCCTCCTGTTTATTTTCTTGGACTTGTTCCTGTTTTATTTGAGGTGGTTGAACACTGTTTTTGTTCATTTTCATATCATATTCTTCTGCTCTGACAGCTCTTCGAAGCAACTCAAAAGACTGAATGCTTTCAAACTTGGCCCTTGTTGCATTCTTCAACCTATCATTTCTCAAATTCTTCCAGAAGATATTTTTCAGCATTTCATTGGTGTCAGAATCCTTCACATTGCCTTTAATCACAGCTTTCTGCAAGATTTCCTCTATTCTAAGGCCCCATGCAGTAACAGACTCATCTGCTTTCTGTGAAGCAGTATAAAATTCTTGCAAAATACTTTCACCTGTGGCCACATTGCCAAAAACCCCTTCCAGTCTGCTGAGCATATCTTTAATGCTGACTGAAGGCCCCAATGGTAAAAGAACTCTTTTAGCAGGACCTTTTAAAGACTTACGTACTGCTTGGGCAATTATTTGCTCAGAATATATACCATCCTTCTTTATGCACTCTACTTCGTATCTCCATTCTTCATAGGTTGCCTCGTTTTTGGGTTTTGGTTCTTCCCCAGAAAAATAGGTAATTTTTGGGCAGCTATTACTTCCTTCGTAGCTTGTTCCTATGCTTTCTGTTAAGTTAACATTCTTGGCTTCTTGCTCTGTGCAACTGCTAGTTTGGAATGTCTTAGTCTGTTCAGCTGGTTCTACACCAATTTCGTTAACTTTGATTTTAGCTGGAATACTCGGGTCTCCCTTATTATCCTCCTTACTGTGATTGTTTTCTAACTTTCGGTAATTGTACTCTCTTTTCCTAAGTTCAATTTCTTTTTCTTTCAAAACTCTTAATTTCTCTTCTAGTATACGTTCTTTAGTTTTCAATTCCTCTTCAATGGGATCAACTATTTCTATTCTTTTTCTTAATTCATCTTGTGACTTCACCCATTCTTCCTTAGCTTTTATCTCCATTTCTCTTTTCTTTATTTCCTCTTCCAATGTCAGAATGTTATTTTCTCGCTTTTTTCGTCTTTCCATGACTTCCTGATTTATGAAACATTGTAGGTTTTCTCCTTCATACTTGATCCAACTCATCCCTGTATAAGGATCAGCATGTTGCTGTCTTAACTCTAATGTTTCACTCTGCCTATTTCTAAACTCTCCTCCTCTTGTACTATTATCAAGCTTTAGCTCCCGATTTTGATCATGATATCCAAATTTTATTTGTTGGTCATGAAATTGAGATGCTATATCTTTTGATTCTCTTTGTTGCACTTCACTAAGGGTTTGTGGATTTGCATATCTATGCATTGGCGCATCCTTTTCAACCCTATATTGCCTACTATTATCAGGACACAGAGATACATACTTCTGGCCTTCTATTTCGTAGACAACCTCAACTAGTCTACTGGGTATTAGAGAATCTGTCATTTGGCCTTGATAATGCCCCCGCTCCTTTTGATTCAAATCACTTTCTTGTTTAATATATTGGTTTGGACCAATATATTCAGGAACCCTGTACACATACTTTTTCTCCTGGTATCCTAACTCATTCTGGTCATACCTAATAACATTTCTGTACATTTCCTGAGACACCCTTTCTTGAGGAATGGGTGTTTCCTTCTGACTTACTGTATTCTTGCTAGTCACTCTTGCTTTTTCCTGGAGTCCTGTCCTTAAATCAGAGATTCCTTCAGCACATGGCTGCTTGTACAGTTCTGTTGTTACAACATTCTCTTTATCTTTATTGTCCATTGAAGTAGGCATTGGATCAAGCTTATACTTTTGAGGTATCTGTTTATCTGAAACATATTGGTTGATCTGAGTCACTTCATCTCTAGGCTGCAAATGCGTAGTCAGTTGTGGAATTCGCATGTACCCTAACTGTTCCCTCGTTTCTATGGTATGACTTTTTCCACTTGATTCAGCACCTCTGTATATTATTTGATTATATTGTTGTTCTAAATCTCTTTGATATGCTTCCAATCTAGCAAGTTTCTCTCTAGCTTCTATACTTTGCTGCGGCTCTTCCTTGTCACGGAAAATATCTTGGTTTGTGTCAGGATGCTGTCTACTGTCCATTCTTTTTACTTGACTATCCCTATCAACTGTCCTACTTTCTATGCAGGGTTCATAGAATGTCAATTTCTTTCAAACTGGTGCCTGACTACTGCTTGGTTCCAGTTGGTCATAGGACTTTTGATCCATCTCTTCCCTGGAGATAAGCTTTATCTCAGTTTGACTACTACTAGCCAACTGTGGTTCTCTCTTTCCTTTCTCATATGATTTGTTTCTAGTCTCTTTTAGACTGGCTAACATGCGATCAAGTTCCAATATGTCTTGATCTAATGATGCATACTTGTCCTCTTTAGGAGTACTATGCATAATTCCTGCTGGACTTTTTGACTCTCTACTAGCACTAGTTTCTCTCATCTCACTCTGTCTGAATTTGCTTACATTGTCTATTGTTTTGTAAGTCTGTTCATAATCTGTCACACTATAAGTGCTTGAGCCTCTATCAGCGTGTCCCCTTTCTGATGCCTGTAGAGTATTTCTCTCCTGTTCATTCCTATTTGCACTGTGTGCAGTTAGCTCGTGTAATGGCTGTTCCTGAGGTTTTTCTTGAGAGTCATGATGGCTGACCTCTGTTTCTCTACTCTCCACCTCCCTAATGGGTAACTGCTCTTCTTTGCCAGCCCTAAGAACTTTCAGATACAAATCTCTCTGCCTTTGCAGATTTGCTAAGGCTTCAGCCATAGCCTTTCGCCTATCCTCCTCTTGGGCTCTCTGTTGATTTTCCTCTCTGATTTGATCTCTCCTTATTTTTCGCATTTCTCTTTCATCTACAGTTTTATCCGCCATTATTCTAATTTGTGTCTTATGAAGAAAAACAATTTTTTTTGTTAAATGTATGTTGATGATTTTAGGCCACCATATACACTTCCGTCTTATTACTATGAATTTGTTCCACACCAAACATGCAGGCAGAGAACTTCTGTCAGCTCAATTGCTTATCAGGAAGCCTCTTGCCAGTTTGGTGTAGAGAAATTCATACAATAAACAAAAAATGTTCTACTGGGCCACTTTAGAAGAAAACAATCTTTATTTGTTTTGTAACTGTATGTTGATGAATTTAGGCCACCATATACACTTCCGTCTTATTACTATGAATTTGTTCCACACCAAACATGCAGGCAGAGAACTTCTGTCAGCTCAATTGCTTATCAGGAAGCCTCTTGCCAGTTTGGTGTAGAGAAATTCATACAATAAACAAAAAATGTTCTACTGGGCCACTTTAGAAGAAAACAATCTTTATTTGTTTTGTAACTGTATGTTGATGAATTTAGGCCACCATATATATTCTTGTCTTATTACTATGAATTTGTTCCACACCAAACATGCAGGCAGAGAACTTCTGTCAGCTCAATTGCTTATCAGGAAGCCTCTTGCCAGTTTGGTGTAGAGAAATTCATACAATAAACAAAAATGTTCTATACCTTGTATATTTAATAGTTACTATGACACTGACATTTGTGATGTATTTCAGGCAGCACCTCTCTAGTCACTGACACAACCAAGTCACCGTATATTAATTTTTAATGAGATGACTGTTTCATGATTATTATAATTTTTTTTTTTTTTTTTTTTTTTTTTTTTTTTTTTTTTTTAAGACCTGGGTGATTGGTTGAAGGGGTGACAACCAAACAGCTAGAATAGCGAATACTGTTTGGACCTTATATATGGAGGAAAGTCTGTCTGGATTTATACTGCTGTAGTGTACAACAGCCAATCCAATGCAAAATTCACAACAAACTAACGCGCAAAATGGCCGATTTATCGCTAAACCTCTCAAAAATGACTTTCAAATGTAGTTTCCTGAACTATTTTACTTTCAGAAATGCTACATTTGTTTGTCATCGAGCAGAACGGACGTCACAAGTAAATGTTGTTTACTAAGTCCAGCTTCTTGTTAATTTCCTTTTTACACCAAATTTAACATCAATGTAATTTAAATGACAATTATGTATACGCAGATGAGCCTTCTCATCTGGGATTAGACAGTTCTAACAAAATATGGTTGTTTATTTCTATGGGCACGCTGATCTGGATCAACACTGTTTCACAGCGAAATTCCTGCTAAGTCAATCATGCTGTGCCCAGTGTGAGCCTGCACCCATGCACAAACAATACAATCTCTACCTTGTGATGTATAAGCCTGCTGATCTGGATCAACACTGTTTCACAGCAAAATTCTTATTTTACTCAATTCTGTGCGCAGTGTGAGCCATCTCTTACAGACAAACAAAAAATGCCTTGAAATGTATAAGCCTGCTGATCTGGATCAACTCTGTTTTACAGCAAAAATTTTCTTTTACTCAATCATGCTGTGCACAGTGTGAGCCTTCTCTTGCAGACTACTACTTACGCTATGCAGAGTGTGAATCAGCTGATCTGAATCATCACTGATAATTCAGTTGAACTGGATCGACAGTACTGCCTTGCAGCGCTATTGTACAGTATAATTACAGTATGTGCAGTATAAGCCTACTCATCAAGACGGACACTGTATATACTGAATATTATTTTAGTACAAACTCGTCTTTACGAAAAGTAAAAACCTGTAAAAGAAAATATAAAAGAAAATAACGTCCCCAGCTGGAATCGATCTCACGAATATCGTCTCGACAGTCAAGCACTCTATCCACTAGACCACCTGGCTATTTGATACCTAATCAGCGACACAATGCTATACAAAGGTAATACCTGAGTTTACCTGTCAAGGTTCTGGTTCCCAGTATATAGCGGACCAAAAGAAAGAGGCTACTTATTTTTCAGTGGATTTTATATGGGTAGTTCAGCAAAGAAAAGGGTGGGACAGTGTTGATTGTTAATGTGCAGTGGTCCTAGCATGCAACCCTAGTGCTGTGCATCTGTCCTAATAGTAAGCCATTGTAAAATTTTAATTATTAAAATGCTTAACTATTCAATCTGAACGCTTATAAGATTACTGGGGTTCAGTCAGGTTTTTGCATTTCAAATTCCCCAAGTAGATTCGTGTTATGGTTTACTAATTCCTTGCTTTGTTACAAAATTGCTGATTGGATGATTAACCAGCGGAGGTTACTTAAGGGGTAATTTCGCGCCTTTCGTTACAGTTGAATGTAAATTGCACACTCGAGCAGTGGTGACATAGAAAATTTTTCGTCGTGCTGTCGTGGCGTTATACAGAGAAAGGTTTGATAGACATTGTTGAACAGTATTAATATAGAAGGCTATCTTGAGAATTGAAGAATTGACTGTGCTTCATTCAGCCTTCAACAGACTGACATAATTTATCTACTTTCGTTCTATAATTCAATAGAGAACTCAAAATGAACGTTATATAACGACAACAACGCATATATTTATCTCGACAGTGCATTTGACTCTATGAGATTTAAAAGTCTACGCAGTGCTTTAATATTATTATTGACACTGGTTGTTCCTGAAATTGCACTTATCATGTCCAAGGAAGATGGTACTGGGGCCAGAGCTAAAACCCCTGGACAGTTAGGGATAAATTCTCCGCCAGGTAGATCATTGCGGAACAGGCCTCCAATAGACTACAGAAGGATGAATGATGGCAACTTTGGCCGTTATTCAGGGGATGATTTTGATTCAAAACCAGACCTCTATACGGATACAGAGAGGGAATTCTCGGATGAGTACGATAAAAACCCGTGGGGAGCCTCTGATATGAAAGAACAGACAGAATACCTTGGAGATGGTCCCTCAGCCATGGCGGACGAGGCAGAAATTTCATCGTTAAGACAACAGCTGGACCAACTGAATAAAGAGGAAGCCGCGCTGAAGAAGAAGACTGAGGTTGAGGAACTGAAACGACAAGTGGCTGAAAAGAAGAAGGCTGTCGCCAAGCTTAGAGGTAATACATGTAACCGCAAGGGTAAAACATCGCAAACAACAAAACAACCAACGAAATCTGATGACATGAACATTCTTACACTAAGAAAATCCAAACAATTAAGAAATAAAGTTAAAAAAGAATTAAAAAGTACAGGGTTGATAAATTCAGATGATTGTCAAAGTATTAGCAGTGCCAGTGATGAATCTTCAGCTTCAGATATTTCAAGCAAATCTGTGAGTCACAAATATTCAAAAAATAAACAAAAGTCTAAGAAAAGCAAATCCAGTAGAAGTTCATCAGAGTCCGAGGCCAGCTTATCATATAGTTCATCTGACTCTGATTCTGATGATAAGAAACGTGGACATAAAAAGATCAAATCTGGCATTAAAGCTAAGGCTTCAGACTCTGTTCGCAAGTCTCAGAGATATCCCCAGGCTCACCTGCGATTCGAGTATGTTAGTTCGAATTTATCATTTGAGAAATTGGATATTAATTTATTTGTGGCCGGTGAGATTGAGATTATCTCTGATAAGCGAACTAAAGAAATAGAAAAAAATGGCAGAATGGAGTTATTGAAGAAGATTATGTACTTAAGTACTTCTTATGAATTCACAGTACTAAAATCATATTATGCTGCCGTTTTAAGAGAAATAGAATTGGGGAAAAAATCTTGGAAAGATGATTTTTAGTTTATTGAAACTGCTATATTGTCCAAAACTGTCCCTAAATCTAAAACAATGGGTTCAAAATTCAAAAAGCCTTTTGTTAACTTTAGTAAGAAAAAGGAAGAATGGGACAATTCTGAGGAGACCAGTCAGGTTTGGTTCTGTAACAAATATCAGAGAAACAAATGTTCCAGCAAGGGTAGTCATCTTCTAACCATTAAAGGCCAGGTACGTAATGCTCAGCACATTTGTGCGACTTGTTGGTTGAAGGATAAGAAAAAATTGCAGCATCCTGAATGCTCATCTGCCTGTACTTATGCAGCATGACTGCAAAGTAATGAAATACCCAGTATTCAGAATCCCCTGTTAGATCTATTCCTGCCTAAGTTTTGTAAATTTTATAAACCAGAACTGAATAAATCAGAGCACTTTTGTAAACATTCAAAAAACTGTAAGGTATGTCATGCCGTAAGAAATATCTCCACATCAAGCATAAATGAGAAGGTTCAAATACATGAATTAGTCAAAAAATCAGGTAAGTTCAATTTTGAATGTTGTAAAATTCCCATAAATACCAAAGTTAATGTGGATTATATGAGAATGATGCTAAGAGATTACAAAGACAAACACGTTTGTGATCTTTTATTATATGGTTTTCCAATAGGCTTTACAGGAGATGAAAACACTTTGGAAAGACCTAAAGAAATCTGGAAACATAAAAATTATAAAGGGGCAGAGGAATTTCCAGTAGATATAAATAATTACATAGAGAAAGAAAGTCAAATGGGATCTTTAATTGGGCCATTTAAATCTAATCCTTTTTCAAATAGCCTCATCCTTTCTCCATTAAACACTGTACCCAAAAAGGATGTTTCTGAACGGCGCATTATCTTAGACTTAAGTCATCCTAAGGGGCTATCAGTCAATGATTTCATACCCAAAGATATTTACCTTGGTGAAAATATGCCTGTTATTTATCCAAGGGTGGACGATTTGGTGCAGATGATAAAGGAGAAAGGGCGGGGCTGTTTACTTTTTAAGAAGGATCTTAGAAAAGCTTTCAGACAAATTAGTATTTGTCCTAGCAGTTACAATGTTGTAGCTTTTACTTGGCAAAAACACATATTTTGTGACACGGTCCTTAGTATGGGCATGAGATCTAGTAGTCAAATTTGTCAGCGGGTAACCAATGCTGTCTCATTCATTATGTTCCAGTTAGGTGTTCAAATTCTAAATTACTTAGATGATTTAGCAGGTGCAGAAAATAGAGACAGGGCACATTTTGCTTATTCTTGTCTAGGAGCAGTTTTACAAAAATGCGGTTTCAGAGAATCTGTAGATAAAGCAGTACCACCTAGTGAGATTATGGTATTTTTAGGGGTGTTATTTAATACCATCACAATGACTTTGGAAGTTACCCCTGAAAGAGTTAGAGAAATTCTGGATTTAGTTCAAATTTGGTTGCTGAAATCGTCTGCTAAATTGAAGGAAATTCAATCCCTATTGGGAAAACTGCACTTTGTCGCAGCTTGTGTCAAACCTAGCAGAATATTTGTTTCCAGAATGTTAATTTGGCTACGTTCAGTATATAAGTCCACACTTCAAGAGCACAAAATTCCTCTTATGGTCAAAAAAGATTTGCAATGGTGGAGTAAGTTTTTACCAGTTTACAATGGTATTTCAATGATGCAAGTGGAAGAATGGTCAAAACCAGATGAAATTTTTTCGTGTGATTCTTGTTTGGAGGCTTGTGGTGGATTTTGGATGGGGCATTTTTATCATGCAAGATTTCCAAGTTCATTTAGCAATAGCAAATTTCATATAACAGCCTTAGAAATGATTGCTCTTATTATTTGCTTAAAGCTTTGGGGTAGATACTTTAGAGGTAAGAGAATCATAGTATTTTCAGACAGTAATTCTGCCTGTTTGGTAGTCAATAATGGTAAAGCGAAATGTCCAGTGTTGCAGGAATGCTTACGTGAAATTTGCTACATAGCTGCTATTTATGAATTTGAAATAAGGCTTCAACACTTAGATAGCCAGTCCAACCGCATAGCAGATCACCTTTCAAGGTTTCATTTGGGTGAATGGCATCGGCAAAAATTCTTAGAGCTAACTGAGGAATTTGATTTAACTGAAGAGCTAGTTGACGATTCCTTTTTTCACTTCGTGAACACTTGGTAAGAGTTGAAGATATTTGCCTTTATTTTCAGAAAACCATTTGCAAGTCTTAAAAGAAGATTTGAAGTACTCAAATAAAGCTGCTTTTGCTGCTGGAACAAGAAAAAATTTGATTATACAATGGGAATCTTTTCTTCTCTTTTGTATGTATTTTAGATTTCGAAGTCTTCCTGTTTCTACACACATACTGCAGTTGTATGCTCAATTTTTAAGTAGGACATTTAAATCAGTTGATTCCATTAAAAATTATATTTCAGGCATCAAAACCATGCACTTAATTTTAGGTTTTCCAGTCGAACAAATCAATAGTTTTGTGCTAAATCTCTCTCTAAGAGGTTTGACTAGAGTGAAAATGCATTGTGTTAAAAAGGCGGAGGCAATCACTCCAGAGATTTTGTTGCAAATTAGTTCGGTTTTAAATCTTGAAGATGATAGTGACAAGGTCTTTTGGTGTTTATTTTTGTTTGCCTTTTTTCTTTTGGCACGTAAATCTAATCTTGTTCCAACATCTCAAGCGGATATCTTGAACAAAAAATGTCTTTTGAAAAGAGATGTTAGTGACAAAGGTGAGTATTTAATAGTAAGATTTAGATGGACCAAAACTATTCAGTATGGTGAAAGAATTTTAGATCTGCCATTAATACAAATAAAAAATTCAATTTTATGTCCTGTGCAAGCATATCGTAATATGTGTAATAAAATCAAATTAATTGAAGATTCACCTTTATTTGTTCTACCGAATAGGAAAGTTTTAACATATATGCATTTTCTAAGAAAATTAAAACATTGTATTAAAGAAATTGGTTTGGATCCAGGTTCTTTTTCTACCCATGGTTTTAGGCGAGGGGGGGCAACACTGGCCTTTCAAGCAAAAATTCCCTCTGACAAAATAAAAATGATGGGTGATTGGAAATCCGATTGTTACAGGCAGTATTTGGCTTATGACCTAAAAGACAAATTATTAGTGGCTAAGGAATTAAGGCATTATCTTCTTCAACACTCTTATTAGCTCTTTGCTAACATTGCAATAGTGGAAAGTGCTATGAACTTTATATTATCTAATAGACAATGTGTCTATCAGTGAAAATTCAGTGTTTATAGACAATGGTGGATACAAATAGTGGGAAGACAATTTCCAATTTGAGGAGTAACCGATATTGTGTTTTTATGTTTTTATTACACTTGTTCAACAAAGATACATCTCATTTAGCAATGTGAAAATATAACTCCAAATAATTAGAGCCGACATCAATGTGGGCTTACTTATTTGGAGTTATACCTACTACCATACTGTCCATACAGGTGAGGGTAATAGCTCTCAGTTAAAAGAATTTATTATCTGAGTTGCTATGTATTATCACATAGATCACTTTTCACAAATGGTGATGTATATAATTTGAACTAGAATACAGCTTAAGGTACAACTTGTTCATTGGAAGTTTGTAAAGGTACTTGTTGATAATTGATATAAGAACTATTTAGGGCAAATGAGTGGTCATAGCTATGTCCCTCATCAGGCTATGCACTTAAATAGATTGATTTGAGTCCTGGCTATGAACATATGATAAATATTGTCTTATGCTAGATTCTGGTTCATAGGTTGTACTAAACTTTTACTTTATAATTTTAATGGTCTTGGATCATTATACTTTAATCAATTATAAGGCTTCAAATCAACATTGGCTTATTTTGTATATATTTAGCGGATCTGACATCAAGAATGACAACTGATGATGCAGCAAAATAAGTTAACATTGAACTTGCAATCCACACATCTATTGTCAAGTTATATATTTTAGTATAGAACTAAAATACTAGTTTCTTTTCCTATTTTGCAGAGTGCAGAAGGGTTCTGGTTGTGGGAGATTCGATAATTCAGCATATAGATCATATTGAGGGTGTCGATGTCATATCTTTTCGTGGGGCCACCATTGGAAAGCTGGCAGCGTTATTCTCGAAAGATGCGGTGGCCTTAGAGAAGTATGATTATATCATTATTCATGTTGGTACTAACAACATAGGCAATTTTGTCAAATTCAAAATGTCTCACAGAATAGCATACAACGGTATAATTTCAGACTTTGCCAATCTGATTGCAATTGTTCGAAAGAAAAAGCCAGGCATAACAATATTAGTGTCATCAATACTACCTCGACCAGTTGACCACTCTGCAACTGATGATATTATCAAGGAAATTAATTCTTGTCTGAAAGATACAATGAGTATAGATATGGGTTTCAAGTTCATTTGTTCTTATAAAGCTGTATCTAAATTTGGTACCTATCAAAGGTACCTTTTTGCTAAAGCAGATCAAGGTTTGCACCTCAACACAGAAGGTTCAAATAGGCTTAGAAGCTTTTTCTTGAGGGTTATTTCAACAGTAGACTAACTATAAGTTCTATTTTCAGAATTGTACCTCATGAATTGTTGAAGTTTGATGTCATTTCTACTTTGCATAAGCTTGAAGAGCAGAAGAAATGCTATTTGGTTTGAAATTCTTGAAATTTGAAGTGAAGAATGATACAGATGGTAAGAGTTTTGGGGTTGCATTGCAGAACAGCTTTTGTTGGGGCTTACCACAGAATTCTAATTGGCATTACTAGACATGTATGCCTTGTTACTTTCTGTTAAATGTTTTATTAACAGAGTAATTTATATTTTACATCAAATATCTGTGTTAGTTCTTTTGGAGCTGTTTTGTAATGTAATTTCCTCTTGCTTCTTATCATTTGAACTTCTTTTGTTATTATTTGAATTTCTTTGCTTTATTTTAAGAAGGTTTTAAGATCAGTTGCTTTTAAGTTTATTTGCACAAAAGCCAATGCAGTTACGTAAGGCATTTTCACATTCAGGGATGATGTACAAAGGTAACAATTCACATTTGGAATTGATTTTCTCTGAAATTAGTCAAAATTCATTAGTTGTGACTGCGAATTGTTCTGTAATGCATTTATGTCTTGAACATGACAGTATATGCATAATCAAGAGCGCACAATCATAACCTTGTTTAGTTTTGATTCTTTACTCCTAAATTCTAAAATAGTTCTGTCAAATGTTGGCAGTATTTAGGCTAGCATCATAAATCTAAATCAAGGGAATTAATTCAACTGATCTTAAAATTGGCCTGGTTTGTACAGTTTGATTTATGTTTCTTGTTTTGTTCAGTTTAATGTTCTTGCTTTGTACAAGTGCAACATTTACTAATTTTGTAGCAGTTCTTTATCCTCTGGAGTCATATAAGTTCTTACTGGTACATATAGGCTTAAATATGATGAAGCTATAAAGCTAGATTTAAGTTTTTATTTAAGTAAATCTCTGATGTTATGAAATTATAATTCTTGTTATTTTTTTTATTATTATTATTATTTAAGTCCTTTTTCATTTATTTATTTAAATATATTTTCTTCTTGAATGATTAATTCATTATTATATATATATTTTTTTTGGCCTTTGGTTTGGCGGTATGTTGAAAATTAATGTAAAACATTAATTATAAATTTGAAAAAGATTAAGCATTTAGTGAAGAATGCGTAACAAACTTAATTTTCTTATTTCTCAACCAAAATATATGTTGTGGGTACTTAAAATAACCGTCTCAATGAGACGGCTCTTTTGAGCACCCAACACACATGTTCATAATGATGGGTAGGAAATTAAATGTGACATTACGCTTAGATACTTTGCTTAGTAAAACCTTGAGGATTAATTTCCTATTTGTTGTCACCACATATTATTATTACATACAGGTCAAAATAAATCATTTATATTGAAACGCTTGTGCTCATTTTTAGTGATAAGGAAAGGCAGAATAATTGTAAAATTTTAATTATTAAAATGCTTAACTATTCAATCTGAACGCTTATAAGATTACTGGGGTTCAGTCAGGTTTTTGCATTTCAAATTCCCCAAGTAGATTCGTGTTATGGTTTACTAATTCCTTGCTTTGTTACAAAATTGCTGATTGGATGATTAACCAGCGGAGGTTACTTAAGGGGTAATTTCGCGCCTTTCGTTACAGTTGAATGTAAATTGCACACTCGAGCAGTGGTGACATAGAAAATTTTTTCCCCTCCCTCCTCCCTAAATGTTGCACTTTTGTATATATTTTGTTCAATATGTTAAATTAATTGTATGTCTTGTTTTGTTACCATTTTTTCTTTTTGAAAATTTTGAAAAATGTAGTTATTGACGAAAAAAGATGAGTATTCTATACCCTTAGGGTTAGTATTTATGTATAACTCTTGTCAGTCTGGTCTTTTGTCTAAGCTGGGAAGGGTGATGCATAGTTGACTTATGACGAGCGTAACTCAATAAGTTCAAATTGCACTAATACAGTAATGTAAAATTCTGTTCAGACAGGACTTGGGTCCACTCTGTTAATGGTTTGCATTGTTGTCTTCAATGAATTTTACTCAATAGGTTCCTATTTTGTGCAGATGAGTTCCCTAGCAAATTGGGATAATGCCTATGATGTTGAGACTGTTAGTGTTTTAGGCTGTATGACAGCTTGACATTGTATACGTCTTATTATTATTGAGTTAGCATGCAACAGCCTGGTCAATATGAAAAATAGCAGACTAGCAGTGATATATATTTTACTGTTTTGAATATATCTCTAGTTGTCTTAGTAAGAGAAGTAATACATTCACTGATGAAAATCAATGGGTGTTGAATATCAGTGAAGCTGGAATTGGATTCACTTAGCTAAATATCATTGTTAGCTGATGAATTTAATTTCAACTTAATCAAGTTCTTTGATTTCTGGATTTCTGCAGTTTTCAAATTGTGGATAGGCGGTATGTTGAAAATTAATGTAAAACATTAATTATAAATTTGAAAAAGATTAAGCATTTAGTGAAGAATGCGTAACAAACTTAATTTTCTTATTTCTCAACCAAAATATATGTTGTGGGTACTTAAAATAACCGTCTCAATGAGACGGCTCTTTTGAGCACCCAACACACATGTTCATAATGATGGGTAGGAAATTAAATGTGACATTACGCTTAGATACTTTGCTTAGTAAAACCTTGAGGATTAATTTCCTATTTGTTGTCACCACATATTATTATTACATACAGGTCAAAATAAATCATTTATATTGAAACGCTTGTGCTCATTTTTAGTGATAAGGAAAGGCAGAATAATTACTTTACACTCATATTTTGTACTCAGAATTTGCCCTGCGCCTTTTCTGTTGCACAACGTAACTGACAGGAAGAAGAAAACCAACCCACGACTGTCAACAAGTTACCCGCTGAACTAAACAGCCTGTCAACACTGTTGTGCACCAAAAACCACGCTGCATCATTACACAGGTATTTGCATGATATGTTCAGTTGTGTACGGTACTATGTATGGGGTAGCCTACTTATCCGCTCATGTTTATGTATTACTCATGTGCATTGCACGTGGCAACAACAACAACAATGTCAGTGGCAGTCATCTCAAACGGAATGTGCATGTAGCTGACGAATTGCCATAAAAAAAGACAATAATTACCGAAAATGCAACGAAAAAATGATGGAACTGCAAGAGGGTTAAAAATATATAATTCTTACCGTACTCACAAGTTACCCATCCTATCCTAATCACAAGATAAGCACGTGAAAAAAACACAAACTTCACACGAATGTCAGTCAACTATAAAGCTGACACTGTGATCACGGAAATGATCACATAGAGTTTATGGTGTAGAACTGTGACATCTGTACACGTCGTCGATGACTGTTCGTATCCACTATATACGCGAAGTCGCGACACGATAATCCATGACAGAATTAAGGGCCCTTTTCACAAGTTACAGCAACATATAAACCCAGCTGGGAAAACCGTTCCTCAGTCTATTTATAGATGAGATTCCTGCGTGTGACGTCACAAACTACCACGTAAATCCATCCAAACTATTTATAGCAGGAGTAACCGGTCTGTATTTATAGATCCTGTTTGAACATCACTCAAGATTGGTTCATTGTCCATTCACGTTGGGCGCCATTGTCACCGGTCGGGTGGTTCAAATATGGACAACTCAAGATGATACAAATGATGATGGTATATTCCGATTATCTACATGGTTATTCTGAAATAATATATATGAAATATATTAAATAATACATCTATGACGTCAAAGCAGTACAGCGAAGTCTAGAACTTCGCTGTTGAACGGCTATATGGCAAGTGCCTACAATGAATATATATACAGCCAACATGCTCATATTGCCTGTATATATGCTCACTGTATGACTTGAAAAGCATAGAAAATGACATAGAGTACAATATGAATAGATATGAGTACGGATTTGTGATAAAAAGCCAAATGAACACCTCTTGCAATTCCATTACAAAATATCAAACTATCTAAATATCAAAACGTCAAAACACTAGCTTATCCTAAATTTCATCTATAATGCCAAAATACTTAAAACTACGTACCTGAAATAATATATATATAATATATTAAACAATAGATCTATAACGTCAAAGCAGTACAGCGAAGTCTAGAACTTCGCTGTTGAACGGCTATATGGCAAGTGCACTGAGGCATGCTAGTGCTCATGCATATAGGTGACGTGACATAGATGTAACGGTACATGCAGTTAGTATTAGTGTAATAGTAGGGGGGTATAAGGAAAATGAATGGAAATGGGAACCATAAGGACAAAGGTGAGTAGATCACATAGTGAAATAATAGCATTCCTTTCTTTGACCTTTTGCAATCCAAATCCAACCTATGACATTAATTCTCATACCATTTTATTTCTATAAATCGTCAGACAACATTTTTATATTAATATAAAATACATTCCTATGAAAACACAACAACATACTTTTAAATCATTCCAATGAAAACACAACAGCAAACTTGTACGCCTACATCGTAAAGTCAGTATTTACTTGCACAACCCTTTGCTTCGCAACCAGTTGAGTGGGTTCCCAGATGTATGGCTATTCCCAGAGGCTGTCGATGCAAAAAAGTTTATGCCTATTCTCCAAGCTAGATTAAGGGACATATATATCACAGAATGGAGGGAAGGCATAAACCTATCAACTGCTTTATACATGTATAAAGAGATCAAGCAGACATTCGAACTATCTTCATATCTATTAGTCATCCATAAAAGAAAACTCAGAAATGCAATTGCAAAATTAAGACTTTCATCACACCGTTTAAGTATTGAAGTAGGAAGGCATAGAAATATACCACGCTGGGAGAGAAAATGTACATTATGCAACAGAAATGATTTGGAGGATGAATATCACTTTACCTTAATTTGTCCTAGTTACACTGATTTACGACAACAATACATACAACGTTACTTCTGTGTTAATCCTAGTGTCTTAAAATATATAATATTAATGAATAGTACAAAAGCAAAAGTCCTAAGAAATCTGGCAATATACATTACAAAGGCTTTTAAACTGAGAGACAGCCTAATAAACGAAACAAGGTGATTTTATTACATTAATCTAATGTAAGATTATCATCATGCTTTGTCAAAATAAATAAATAAATAAATAAACGAATAAATGAATAATTAAATAAATAAATAAATACTGAACACTCCTTATATAGAGAACATCAGATTTCCTACGGCCATTCTTTTGACCATTCTCTTTAATTAAGTCTACTTCTTGTTAAAGCTGAAGCATTAAACTGTCTGTAAACTATGGTACAAACATATTATGTCTATAAATGCACATTGCAGATAAACATATCGGATCCCGGATAAGCGTGACTACTAGTGATGTTTGAACGGGGCCTGGCATGTTTTTTTGTCGACCTTAATTTCTAATATGCAGAAACTGCTTCCTATGGTGTGCCTTGTGTTTTCGTCTTTCGACAAGGTACATTATAAATAGGTAAAAGTTGGATACGTTCCGCCGTTTATGACGTCAACATCGGGTCGTGATCTTGTACACTATAAGGTTGCGATCGGATCTTGGCCAAAATATCCCAAATGTCCAAATCGATATTTAAGGGACGTACAAATGTACGACAGAATAAATGTGTTAATTTGTGCATCTTGCATAGGCCCGTGCAAGCAATTATTCCAAATTGCCATCAACAATAGATTTCAGACATGCGCACGGTTTTTGAACTATTGCTATGTAACACATTAGGATCACCTCATTGAGATGGTTCTGATGAGTACCCACAAACAAACTATATTTTGATACATCGATGGACATTGCTATACTGTACCACATGTATTATAAAACGTAATTATAGTTTATGCCCTAAACACACATCAGAATCGCCTCGGTGAGACGGATTTGGTGTGTATTTGGAAGGATATCTCTATACCTTATCTACCACACGTAGTAAACACATGTATTATAAACGTTACTATGGCATATGCTCTAAGCACACATCAGAATCGCCTCAGTGAGACGGCTTTGGTGTGTATTTGGAACATATTGTCAATTGACATCTCATACACTAAATGCTTTATCGCTCCTCATGTACTCACCGAGATCATCACATACTGAGGTGATTCCGGTGAGCGCAGGAAAAGAGATAAACTCACAAATCAAAATCGTGGCTGTCGGTTACCTGTTTGTCCAGCAGATCCAGGTCAAAGGGAAATCACCCCTATAGATTAATCCAGAAAAATATTCCAAACACTTCCCTACACGAAATAGTCTTCTAAATCATTTTGGCAAACTAACATAAGCCTACAGGCATAACAAGTCATTCTAAACGTCTCCGGTGAGGCGTTTGGAATGAGTTGTTATGCCTGTCCCCGTTTGGGACGAAATCCAAAAAAATGTCCAAGCTTTCAAAGTGACGACAGCTGACCTATTAATCCAACAAGCTAAAGTTAGGCGGAATTCATTCATAACTATTCAGGTCACTTTTACAACCAATTTCAACTGCGTTCTTTGTGGAATGATAATCACGGGATTAGCACCTATAGAGTGCATGTATTCTATTACCTAACGGAAACCTTTGTGTGTTTGTGTATCTTTGGGGTTGAGAGTATAAATATAACGTCACTCTCACGAGAGCATGTAACTCACGCATTGTATTTGTTATATGACGATGAGCTGTATATGCTTAAGTCTAATAAAATTTACGTTATGTTATGTTATGTTATGTTATGTTATGCTTTAATAAGATCAGCAATTCTCATTGGCATTGAATTGGATTAAGCCCTCCAGTAAAATAGTTTTACTGACCGTTCCAAGGCGGTGCTTCTTTTGTGGATCATTCATGTTATTTGTGTCTAGTGTTTGTTATGCCTTTGTGCGCGTCTGCTTGTTTGTCTCGTTTGTGGTGTATAACTGTGAGTTTGTCACTTTTCCATTGGTATCTAAGTCAGGTGTGGTACTTGATTGTATCGATTCCTGATCTTTGCACCCTTACTTACTCTACCACTTGTGGTTTCAGAGAAGAAAATTTGTTTCATGTTTTCCTTATATAGGCCTATGTAAAACATGCGGCCCGGGGGTGGGACTATTTTTCGATCCAGGGGCTTTATTTATACAATCTTTGTAGAGGTCTACAAGATAATGCTAAATACCAAATATCAAGGCTCTATGCCATGTGGTTTCAGACAAGAAGGTTGTTTCATGTTTCCCGATATAAGCCTGTGTAAAACATGTGACATCTTTGGCGGGCCAAGCTTTGGCCCCAGTGGCATAATTTGAACAAACTAGGTAGAGGTCTACTAGATGATGCTACCTACCAAATATGAAGGCTCTACAGCTTGTGTTTTCAGACAATTTTTGTTCATGGCCTATGTAAAACATGTGATCGCTGGGCTGGACCAATTTTCTGCCACAGGGGCATATTTTGAACAAACTTGGTAGAGAACTACTGGGTGATGCTATATACCGAATATCAAGGTTCTAGGCCTTGTGGTTTCAGAGAAAAAGATTCCTTCATGTTTTCCAATATAAGCCTAGTATGTAAAACATGTGACTCCTGGGGCGGGCTCGTCTTTTGGCTCAAGGGCATAATTTGAGTTTGGTCAAAATCCAGTCAGTAGTTTAGGTGAAGGTGTCCTTTGAAGCAATTGTTGACGACACACGACTGACGACAGACATCCAACGATCACAATAGCTCATCATGAGCCAATGGCTCAGGTGAGCTAACAAAGTGAAATAAAAAGTTAATGGAAATTGGTTTATACAAAGCAAGTAGAGGCGTGTTTTCGCATCATTTTTGCTGCATTTTGCAGCACATTTGTACTTGTAGTCCTTTTATACAGGTGGGGCAAGTATGACCCTATCTGGTCCTAAGCCCTACCAAATGGGCCGCGACGTGAGAAAACCTGTCTTCGTGGGTTTGCGAATAACAAAGGCGCAGACCAGCCTGCACATCCGCTCAGTCTGATCAGCGCCTTTGTTATTCGCTTATTGGAAAGAATTATATCTAGACTTGCTACGAGCGAAATTTCGATTTTCTAGCTAGTCTCTGTAGCTGAGCAGGTTAGTTTGAATCTCACTTTCGCGGAAACCTCGAAGACAGGGTTTCTCGCGACGAGGCTCAAAACATGCCTGTGTGCTGTATCTATAATCATTTCAACCTAAAAGGGTTAACATGAGTCTACCGTGCTAAGAAAGCCAGTTAAATCTAGTATATCTACAAAAAAGAAACAAAAAAAAACCCCTCTTAACATAAAACGAAGACCTGAGCACTTCAGTTTGAGCCAGCTTGTCGGTGGCTTCATTTTTTTCTTATGCGGCTTATGTGAGACTGATGTAATGTACGACCAAAGTAAAAAAAAAATATGTCATTTAACAGGGCAAGGGTTTTAAAATGCAAATATATATAATTGAGCCGCGACATGTGATTCCAACAATGTGAAATTTTGACAAGTGTAGACTCAGACAAGCCTGTGCAGCCTCCTTTTAAGCTTGCGAACTCCAAATGATGTTCAGTCAGTAGCTTAACACTCATAGAATATTCAAGCGACTAGCAAAGGCTCTGATCAGACTGCGTGTATGCGCAGACTGATCTGGGGCTTTGCTGGTCGCACATAACACATTGTTGGAAATCGCATGTCACGGCTCATATATAAATGGTGTTGCTCTAGTCAATACACTACACTCATTTGGTTAATCTGAACGACGCGTCTAAACGGTAAGTGAAATAATTTTCATTTTTCTGCCATTTATTATCAATAAAATAATTGTTTGCGTGGATGTTTAAGTAATAGCAAGCAAAATTAAAAACGAACACTTCATTTTGCGTCCATTAATAATATATTAAAAAATCAAAGTTTTGCTATTACAACATATTCTTGATAATCATAGGAATTTTTCTTCAACATAAAGTAATGTTAGTGTGCTTTAGTCACCGATTTTGTCAATAAGACAGTGTTTTTATGAAAGTATTTTGGTTCAATATTTTCAATGGCGAGTACATTACACTGAACCGAAGTTATAAGTAGCCACCATACAATTTTTGCTCCCGTTCAGAAAGTAAAAATTGCTCTCACAAAATTAAAATTTTATGAGAAGGTCGAAGGCTTTGTCGAGACTGCAAATTATGTCATCTCAAAACTATTGGTAGACCTTGCACAGACGAGGTCCGGGTGAAGGTAGCATCATTTCAAAAAGTCACACTTTTTAGTGTGATATAAACTAATCATCAGATACGTTATCCATTTATATTTTAATTAGCTTGAAGATGTTTATAACAGCTGTGATATTCAATGTAAAGAATCAAAAGTTTTTTGACAATTGAACACTCCATTTCTTATCTACGTTAACATGGAGACAGCCACGGTCAACAACTTAATCAAAGGATTTTTAGCTTAACCATACAGTTTGCATTCTCACTTTTTATTGCTCTGTACGCTTTATTATCTGCGGCACAGCAGTGGAATTTTCAGGGGTTCTTTATTATGAATTGGCGTCACTGTACTGCTTAAAAATTAAAAGAAATCTTTAACAAATGTCATTTAAATGACCTTTAAAGTTTCACATTAAAATCGGAAGTAGATACCAAATTAGTAAAAATATCGTTAGAAAATGGGCTCATCAAGTTACATGGTGGTTTATCAAACATATAAACTTAAAATAGAACACATCCAATGATTTTAGTATGTGCAGCTGATGATTTCCTAAAATTTCGGAAAATTCAGAAAATTATCATTTTTTAAAAATTCATAAAAATCTGTCATAAGAAAATGTCAAGTAATTGGTGTTTTTCCAAGTCGACTAGGCAGTTTGCAATGACCTGTACTTGAATTAGATAAAAACTGCACTCAAAACGCTCATTTTCTTCAAAAAGTTGATTTTTGCATTTTTGAACCCAAAAATCGTGAAGTGAAAGAAAACTCTTCCAAAACACCGCCTAACTTTAGTCCATTACAATGTACATACTTGGGTAAAAATTCCTTACAATATCACTAGGGCTTAGTCAGAAAAAAAGAAATTGAAAAGTGGCTAATTAGAACTTCGGTTCAGTGTATATTCTGAATGAGCTAGATTTATCCCAGCAGGTAAAACAATGTAATGCAGAAGGGACATATCACAAATCAGACCCTTTCACATCAATTATTCACTACGTTTCCAAAATCAGGGCGTTTATTCAAGGATGTACCATTATATATAACTTGACATTATAAATGAGCAAGGGAATTGTTTTGAATTATACTTTTTATTACACCGTCAGAGTCAAGTGTTTTCAATTTCAGCCTTTTCAACGGGTTATGAAATCAGACAGCCTCAACATCTTGTTTGATCTGTATAAATTATCCATTGAGCACAATATACGAGGCGTATTGGTTATCCTGTTCTAACCATAGTCAGGTTTCCTATTTTTGAATGCGACAGCTGATGATAGGCCTGCAAAAACTGAGAAATCAAACGTTTTACATTCTTTTAAGACTTGCTTCAAAGTACTGATAACAAAAAGAATTGAGACAGTCTAACAAAATGATGCACCCAGTAATTGTTTTATTTATTTATGCATTTGTCCAGCCATTTGGGATGTGGTTTTGTCTGGTTTGGGATGTGACGTCATTTGGTGCTTATTTATCAGGACGTATTGCATTGGCTTACGCGAAAGATGTCATATTGCCCCCTGGCAATATCATAACGACATTGTATCTACTAGTTGACTTAGACAATGGGGATGTAGCGCACAGCATAAATCCAGATATTTGTTCTTGACAAAAGCCAAGTGGCCCAAAATTTGACACAGAGTAAAAAAAGTGTTTGTGTAGAATAAATTCACTTTTGAATTTTCATTACGATAATCAGTGTTTATCGTTTTGGCTGAAATATATTGTGTATGATACAGTTTATAAAATATTGAAATCTAATACCAGATGTGTTTTGAAAGTAGCGAGCGCATGGAAATTGTTGCCTTAAGCTGAAAAGATAAATGTTGTAATTTATAAAGAGTGACCAGCATATGATATTTTGGTACTTATCACATTGGCAAATGCCTCCATTAATTTATCATGCTGATGCAGTAGAGCTAGCCATATTAATGCTGGTCTGAACCTTCATCTATACCAATACTTTTTGTATGCATGTAGCAAAGGATCTGGCGAGTCAACACATTTCCACAGGTTTGCATGAGCCTTCTTTTATTCACACTGCGATGAGTTTTAGTACCAAATCAAATGTGCTGGCTCATTTGATTTATTCTTTGAGGTACAGGTTTTAATCTATTTACTCTTGATTTTAAATATGCAAATGATTAATATGATGTATTTTATATCAATGATCACGCATCAATTTGGCATGCTAAATAATTAGACAAAGTCTTACTGAAATAAGTAATTCAAATTAAAAAAAATCAATCAACCATTGAAGTCCTTTATTTATCCGTGTCTACAGTACAATACCAACAATGCAAACACACCTTTCCTAGTATTAACCTATTTTAAACATACATTGTATGACCAAAACGAACATTTAGAACCTTTAAAACAAATGTTGCCATAACTACCTGCTTCGATATTTCCCCCAAAAAATGTAGAACCAGGCAAAATAGGTGATACGTGTAATATCTTCCTTTTTGGTATACATGTTATCAAGATTAATTGTATTATTTTTATTCACCAAGCTAAAGCGGGGTTTAACTGTTGGTTTAAACAATGTTTTATTTATAAAGATTTAAAAATGTTTCTAGGATTTGACTGTAAGCGTTGAGCTTATGTGTTGTCAACTCCATTTAGATATTTAGATTTACAATTGTTCTGAATGAATGAATGAGAAATGAGCAAAATAAAGTAAAGTAGTGAAACAAGTCTAAAGTATAAGTAAGATTATCAGATTAAAGAGAGAGAGAGAGAGAGAGAGACAGACAGAGAGAGAGAGAGAGAGAGAGAGAGAGAGAGAGATGTGCTCTACACTGTGCAATACTGTGTCATTAAACGATGAAGAGATGACGATGTATCAGCAAATATAATCTTATACAGCAGCCTAATTTAATATAATATTGCACACACAAAACAAAACAAAACAAAACAGAGAGCATGTAAATTATACGTAAGCACAAGTCATATTTCTCATATGTAGGCATAGTAGTCTGACTCCTTTCTTTGTTATGCCATATCTTAGGACCTGGTATATTTATGGAGGATTAAATCTTTCACACTTTGTCAAAAAATCCTGTACTTTTAAGAACAATGTTTCATTTTCATGACTTGTACTGTGTTCAGTGCCATATAAGAGATCCTTTAGAGAGTACTTGTGGAGATTGGCTGGGAGATATCTTCTTGTAGCAGCATATAAGGGACATGTAAAAAAAATGTGATATGCACTTTCAAAACCTCCGCAGTGCTGACAGGAAGGGAATTCAACAATAATTTTGCGATAAAAATCAGCATTTAGAGCACTACATTGCATTTGCAGTCTGGCGTGCATGATTTGGCCTAAACGTGATCCTACATGAAAGTAATAAGGGGACTGGAGCTTTTTACGGTTTAAGTAATTTTTAAACGTTAAAACGGAAGACAGCCCCTTTGCCTCATTTGGAAGGCTGTTCCATGCTTTGATGGTAGAAGGAAAGAAAGAGTCTGAGAATAGGTTAGTTTTTTTATCTAAAGCTCTGAATATGATCTGCATTCCTGAGAGACTAGTTATTTGTTTGACCGACAATAGGGGCAAGAAGATCCGAAAGATAGTTTGGATCTAGATCATGCATAATTTTGCAGAATGTGACAAGTTTGTGCTTATTTCTCCTAGTTTGGAGCGACTCCCAACCAAGTTCAATAAATAGTTTGTCAATGCTGCACAACTTCGTCGCTATTGTGACAATTCGTGCTGCTTCTACATGAACAGCGTCTAAGAGTTTTTTTTTATTCAGAAGAGCAATTGTCCCAAACAGTATCGCTATATTCCAAAAGAGGACGTATATGTGCAAAATGTATTTTTTTCCAAAGATTTTCTTGAAACTCTAAATTTAAGGGCTTTTAACAAGTTTAGTCTTGACCAAGATTTTTCTGATATAGATTTAACATAGTCATCCCAACTACCAGTATTTGAAAAAGTAAAACCCAGCTGCTTATGGAAAGAAGTATTCTTTATCATTGTACCATTCATAAAGAGGGAAGGATGAAGTACAGGATTACGCTTGCGCAAGATTAACATTGACAGTGTTTTAGGGATTAAATGTCACAAGCCAAGCAGCAGCTCAGTCTGAGATAGTTTGCAAATCTGTATTTAGAAGTTGGGCTGATTGAAAGGGACAGTCCACAATGATATACGAACTTGTATCATCGGCAAACAGGCGATGGAACATCCAATATGTTTTAATATATCATTAATGTAAATGAGAAATAGGAGTGGACCAAGAATAGACCATTGTGGGACACCAGCCAATATATTGACCCAATCTGATGACTGACTATTAATTACAACACGTTGTCTCCGCTGAGATAAATAACTTTCAAACCGCTTAACAATACGATTTGAGCATCCCATGCAGCGCAATTTGTAAAGTAGTCCCATGTGCCAGACTCTGTCGAAGGCCTTACTAATATCGCAAAATACTGCTCTTATTTCTTTGCCTTTGTCTACCGCCTCACAAATTTTGATATGTATGAAGTAATTAATTAATTGGCTGTAGAGTCGTCTTCCCTGAACCCAGACTGTAAGGGTGTTAAAAGTTGGTTTGTAACCATGTAATTGTAGAGATGCTTATGGACACAGCGTTCCATCGTTTTACCAGCAATACTCAAAAGCGATATAGGGCGGTTATTGCTTGGTAGTGATTTGTCTTCCTTTTGGTAAATTTGAGTGACATTTGCGTCTTTTCGTGATGAAGGGAAATACCCTTGTTCAATAGAACGGTTGAAGATTATAGAGTATGGGTGTGCAAGAATATGAGGTTTAACTGTTGGATTTCTTTCACAGTGGTATTCAGTTGTATATGCTGTTGAGTCCTTATCCTTGTTTTATCTCCTTTTTCGATCTCAATTTGTTTGTAGTAGGAGATAACACACCAATAAGCTATGTTTTTTTTCCATCTGAACCAAATATCTTTGTGTCTTTAGCCACATTAAAATAAGATTAAGGTTGGTACTATCAAACATGTTTAAGCCCTCCAGTTAGAAAAGTGCTGACCGTTCCAATGCGTTTCTTCTTTTATGGATTATTTTTTTGTAATGCGTGTTTCGTGTTTGTCTGTCATACTATCTTGTCTGTTCCTTGCAGCCTTGTGGTCACCTGATGAAAAAGAGCTGACCTCTTGGCTCTCTTGTATGTGATATTTTCTTGTGTTTTTTCACTTTCCTGTATGGTGTCCTTGGTCAAGTATGGTGTGCGCTTGTATCGATTCTTGATCTTTACCTTCTCCCTAATTTTTATATAATATGAACTTTTTAGATTTTAAATGTAAACATTTTTTTTATCAAGAATAGGCGTTTTAATACATACCCATACTCATAAAACTATTTGATTCTTAAATCTTTTGTTCAAGTCAAATTTTGCACCCGTATCCATTTGGTAGTGTCTCCCGTTTTGAAGGAGAAGTCTGTCTAATTATACAGTATATATTGTTTTTATTCATTTATAACGCATCAGGCGTCTTACTTACAAGTAATGTCTAAAGCGTTTGGAAGTTTTGGGAAGCTTCTGGAAAATACCCAGTATCATGTCTACAATACCGCCCAGAAAGCAAATAACAAAGGCGCTAATTAGACTGTGCAGATGCGAGGGCTGGTCTGCATCTTTTTTGTTGGCATTAATAAAACGCAAGGTTTTTTGAGTCGAGTGCCGCTTGATTTGGACTCTAAGCAATAGCTTAAAACTAAATAATTGATAATTATCTGGACCTTGAATCTGTTAGATAAGTATTTAATCTGCTATATACATGTTTTACAGGAAATGGCACACAAATTGAATGAAGATCAAATTAGAGGTACGTATGTCATCTGCCACAGAAACTTGTTGAAAAATTGTCCTAGCAAGGTTGTTTTGTTTGACAAATAACCACTTCTCAAAGGAGATTTCCTGTTAAGGCGTAAAATCTCCCTAAAAGTCATTTGTGAAACAATCAAAGAGCTACGTACATTAAGGGGCTTTTTGGCCCCCCTATGGGGATTAATTATCGCTTAGTGAAGGTTTTAAGTATTGCGGAATGCTTTAAGGGTAGCATTCTGCAATATTTTTGACTTTCTATGTGTCTTGATCCACATCTGAAGTAAGGGTGAGGTTGGCGCCGTTAAACCGGTTTAAGCCCTCCAGTAAAATATTTTACTGACCGTTCCAAGGCGGTACTTCTTTTGTGGATCTTTTATGTTTTTTTTTCTGTCTTGTGTTTGTTATGTCTTTGTGCGCGTCTGTTTATATGTGCTTTGTGGTCACCTGCTGGGAAAGGGCTGACCTCTTGGCTCTCGTTTGTGGTGTCTTCTGTGAGTTTATCACTTTCCCATTGGTATCCTGGGTCAGGTGTGGTACTTGATTGTATCGATTCCTGATCTTAGCACCCTTACTTACTTTAAATATAAAATTGTTTTTCACCAATTTGATTTTATCAGTTTACGAGCAATAATCAAAGTGTAAAAGTCTCAATTACTTTGACTTTAACCGTTGTTATGGAAACGAAGATGGCCGCTAAAATAGGCTGAAAATAGGAAATTGACCATTTTGGAGCAAATTTGAGATGTTTAAAAGAGGAATTAACATAGAGCACAACCAAAAAGATATAATTTAACAGAAAATTAGAATTACCACGACACACAACATATTAAAGAAATATTTGAAATTAAGCTGTGCTGATCTCTAATTTTTAAGAAATCTCTCTCCACAAGCCTTAAATTTGGTCCAAAATGACAATTTCTCTATTTTAAGTCTATTTTTGGCAAATTTTGTTACCGTAGCAACGGTAAATTTAAATAGTTGCCGAAATTTACTCTTCAGTTATTCTTCTAATAAACCGATCAAAATAAATTGGTGAAAAGCAATTTTTAGTTTTTGTCTCTAGAGGGGCCCAATACGCCCCTTAATGCACTACCTCTTTTCAAATTGTTTGGTTTACTGGTGCCCAACCCCGTCACAACGATTTTTGGATTTTCGCTGGGTTGGACTTCAGACTCTATGACGTAGTGTAGGCCGCTGTGTAATTCCGTGTGAATTTTTTGGTAAAAGTGTCAAATATATATTTTCTTGTAGCAAAATGTATTCTGATTAAGAAAAAGAATGTTTACAATATTTCCTTGGCGTTTTAACGTCACTGTGACGTCACAAAGTGACGTGCCCATTTTTAGCTTATTTATGGCTTAAAAGTGGAGTGTTATGAATTCCAACAGGCATAAACATGAACTGTTTGATCAGTTGTGGTAATTTTACTGCCGACATGTTGATTTCGGAGCATAGACCCTGACTCTGGCTTTTAAAGAGGTTGCATAAACTTCAAAATGATGTCTGTACATGGAAAAGTGACGTCAGTACCAAGATGAAAATTCTGTGATAGTATAAGCTCAAATAGCTAGACCTTCCTCTCCACACAGCAGGGAAAATATTGTTCACTATAATTTTCTGAAACTGCATTAGATAAGATGCGAAATGACATATGTTAGTTCTCTGACCTATATTTAGACAGGCATGTTAAGTACGTTACCCTATTATAATTTTAAATCCTATTTTGCAAATACCAAGTTATTCCTAATTATTATTAATCCACATGCTGTTTGCCTTAAAACATCTTTAATGGAAGGGAACATGCGGTATGCATTTAAATAATACACCAATATGATGTTACAGTTATATATGTTACTTTAAATGTATAGCTATTAAATGCATTACTGTCACTAGACATTGGACTACCCAAATACCGCCTAGGAGAGTTCTGTACACTATAATTTTCTAAATCCACATTCTACACACCACACAATAATGCATGTTAACTCTTTATCGGTTGGGGCGATACCACGCAATAGCAAAATTTTCTACGTTACTGTAAAATAATTGGAACACTATATAAGTTTACACTGCTAGTGTGCTATTTATTGCCATTCAACTGACATTAATTGTCATTAAAGGAAACTACCAACAACGTATGGATGAATAAAAGAATGAAATTTGAACCTTATTCACATAGAACGAATTTTGTTAAGACTGTGTGTTTAATCAAATAGGTAAACAAAGTTTTATTTTCTTGAATGCTTATTAAATGATATCTTTTATCTCACTGATACTGATATATTTGCCTCTTTTATACGTGAAATGATATTTATTTGTATGAAAGACGCATTTTAAGTCATCAAACATATCAGAAGAAATGTTTTATGCTCCTCAGGAAAATTATTGTTGTTGTTTCACTACATTAACATGTTAACTTATGTTGTATGTTATAAACACTCTTTTATTTTTGATGCTGAATAAAATATATTGTATCATATTTTAGATAACACAATAATATTAAGCATGGACTAGCTTAGTAAGATTTATTAAAAATTGTTTAAGCCAGCTTTTAATTACAACAACTATGCTGATACCATTCAGGAATAAACACTTTTCAGAATTTGTAATTGAAGGTCAATCAAGAATATGTCAAAATCGAGAATAGAGAATTTAAAACAGTCCTTTATCC
The DNA here is from genome assembly GCA_964019695.1 of Loripinus fragilis. NCBI lineage: Eukaryota > Metazoa > Mollusca > Bivalvia > Lucinida > Lucinidae > Loripinus > Loripinus fragilis. Next base: position 93,411,964 of record OZ026521.1, on the reverse strand, counting down.
GTGTCTTTTGAAAAATTAAACTGAAATGATTTAAAAACTTGACGATTTTTGCCCAAAGGTATGACACACGCTATATGGTTATAACTGCTTTATATCAGAACGATGTCCAGATTGGTGATAAAAGAATACAATTTTAGATGGTAAAATGCATAACAAGAGAATTTTAACGACATGTCTAATCATCTGTTCTGTCTTGTTCTAAAATACTGGGAAGCATTCAAACAGAACAACATTTGTCCTAATGGTTCATTTTAGTCATACATTTGAAAGGATATGTTTATCACTTAGAAAAACCCCGAGCATTTTAGTATTACATGTATTTTGTGGCCATTGCTAAAATAGCTGACTCACAATAAATTATTGCTTTTGATATTTTTTTTTTTGTTTTGTATTATTCTATCAATTAAACCAATTGGTCTTACAGTGGAATTTTGTTGCAGATAATATCAAATTGATATTTAGCATGTCAAATGTGAATATAATCGTTGATATAAATTTGCAGCCTAATTATTCTTTGTATAGTTCATATCTACTAATAAAGAAAGAATAGATCAAAGGAATAAGCCCATTTGATTTTGGTACTTGCCACAGTGTTGAGCATTGAAGGCTTAGGTGACCCTTTACATATGTGTAGATAGACTTGCCAGAGCCTTCGCTGCTCGTATACACGAAGTAGAATGTAGGTTGAAGGCCAAATTTTAGAACGCTAGCCCCTCTGCATCATGAGTGATTTAACAATGCATAAGCTAGTCAAAATATTTATTTATGAATTACAGTGAAAGAGTAAAAATATTTTAATCTAAAAGCAACGTGATTTATACTTGCGCTACTGTCAAAGAACATATCTGAAATATAGCATTCGACATTTTGTAAACTGTACCATTCACACATATTACACAATTGACATCGATGCGCTGCTAAATTAAACTCAGAGATTTATAATGATATCCTGTACATTAAAATGAAATGATTTCATTAAGAGATACTTGAATAAAAGTATACATGCCAAATGAGATATGCTTAAGTTCATGTAGATTTTTTTATACTTTGCATGTGTGACTGTCATTGGTGACAATGCTGTTACTGAGAAGAGTGCCATCTTAATGCTGAGCTGTTAGCTTTGTGCATGCTCCTTTTGAATCTATATCCTGGCAAGTTAACAACTCATTCTAATCTTAAGTACACATATGCATGTTAAACATTATTATTATTATATTTATCATGCTTGTGAAGTTCCTGTAATATTTTGCCAACGTTTTGTTGAGTGAAAATTAACATTAGGTATATAAACGTTTATTGCTCAAACTTAATCAGATCTTATCTCTTGACTGCATTTTCTTTAATATTTCACATTTCAATCCGGCATTCTAAAAACCATTGTAAAATCTACTTTACAATAACTTGAATGTAATCTGGTAAAAGTTGGCTGGATACAATTTTAGTTGATAAGTCTTTATTTAAATTGGTATTGTAGTTACAGCTGACCCGCATATATAACCATATCTAATGTGGCCTTGAAGTATAACTCACAACTATAACTAACTTTCTCTATTTCCAGGGAAATGTTTTCATCAATAAAGCAGTTCTTTAGATATTATCGGTTGAGCAAGTGATCCAAGGTACTTTATTAATGTGATGGATAGTTTTGCTGATTGCACAACGAAAGCTATGCTGTATATAAACTACAATTAATTTCAAAGCTTCTGTGATGCGTCACTATATGCATACACAGCTAAAAGTCAGGATACAAGTTGATTTGTCTAGACAGGCACTTTAAACAATAACTAATTACAGACACTTTAAATAACTGAAGAGAAGTAGCTCAATTAAACTAAGAATTGTTCAGAAAAAAAAATACAAAACTCTAAACTTAACATAATATATTAGCTTTTCTGGCTAAATTATGTAGCGTCTTTGTTAACATTTTGGATAAACATATGGTAATATGATATATTTTGTACAGTAATATTATGTAATTTTAACAAATTTGACAGAAAATTGAATGTATCCTTCTAAGTGCTGTTACTTGAGTGCTATTATTTCCTTTGTTTATGAATTTTAAAATCTATTATTATGGGCAAATCATTTTTTTGTAGATGTAAAACGTTCAAATATATATTATTTTGCAAATGTAAATGTGCATGGATAATTAGCAGGAACTTATTAAATCCGGATAAATCCTTTTTCAGACGGACTGGTACCTTGATATCTATTTAAAAAGCACAGTCAATTTTGCCTTGAAATAAAATATCCTATGACGTATAACATACTGAATAAAGCAATATAAATGCAGTCTTGAAAAGATGTAATATACGTTACACGATGCTGTACAAACAAAAACAAAACTAATATTTTACACCAGAAACGAACTTAAGCCTGGCTTTTTCACTCTTGCTTACCAACAGAATGCTCATATATGGTGTTTGATGGTTTTCAAATTGAAGTTCATGCTGAATTAAAGAATGAACTTTTTTGTTCTGGGTCATCATATTTAACAGTTTATAACTCTTAAAGTATTTGTGATACAAACAAACTGTTTGCAGCTATATAATGGCCCTTTACTTGTCTTTTGGAAGATGTATTTAAAACCTGAAAGATAACCGGGAAGCTTATCAAAGAAAATTATTTAAAATAATTTCAGTGATTTTAAAGGGAGTAGCTTAAATGTAACATAAATGACATTATAATGAGCCCATATAATATTTATGAACATAAACAAATGTAAGGAATGAAATGTTCTTCTATATAACACAAATTTTTTGTCCAATTTATATAATTCAAGCATCACCTTAACAACCTTGATTACATTTATTTTGTTTAAAAATGTACAGTAACGTAGTTAACATGCTGTAGCTGCTAAACGCCCCAACCATCAGAGAGCCAACTTGTTTCCAAAAACTTAGCCAGGAACATACAGTTATGCTTAGATCTGATTTTAGTCGCGAGGCACACGCGAGTTTCCAGAATTACTTCTTTCGTACACAATGTGTTTATTCCAGCACATTGACGTCAAATCGACGTCAATTTCATGTGACATTGAAGTCCATATGGAATCAAATTTTCATTTTAGTGTTTCTATAGATGTTTTCAACCATTTCAATGCAACACACATAAAAATAAGATTATTTTGGTGTTTAAATAACCCCACCACATATAAACTCTTTGATGCAAGTGAAACGACGGTACCCCATTTTGTGACGTCACTGTGACGTTAATACTGCACGAAAAAATTGTAAACATTCTTTTCCTTGCACTGCATATATTTCTCTAGTTGAAAATCGATAAGAATCACTTTTACCAAAAAATGCACACGGGAGCCCAAATTTCGACACAGGGGCCTACACTAACGGTTCCGACTTAAATACTTATCTATTGATGAGATGGCAGGAGCCTGATGCTTTGGCTGGCGTCAGGCCCATTGGGGTCTACCTGTAGGATTTCATTTGCTCCGGTACTCAGTTTTATTTACTGTTGAGTCCTTATTTTTGCTTTCTTCCTTTTAATATCTTGATTTATATGTTCTAGGAGATGATGCTTTGATAAGTTATTAGGCTTTCATGCAAACCAAATATCTATGTGTCTTGATAAACATCTGAACAAAGGGTGAGGCTGGTGGACCGTTAAAGTGAGTTAAGGCCTCCAGAAACATGCAATCAAGCACCACACCTGACCCAGAATATCAATGGGAAAGTGACACCTGCATAATAAGACATCACAAGCGAGAGCCAAGAGGTCAGCCTTTTCCCATCAGGTGACCACAAGGCATCACTAAACAAACGCGCACAAACGCATAACAAACACAAGACAGTAATCACATAAGTGATCCAAAAAAGAAGTACCGCCTTGGAACCGCCTTGGAACGGTCATTAAAAATATATCACTGGAAGGCTTAAACCAATTTCAATGCGCACTAACCTCACCTTTAGTTCAGATGTGGATCAAGTCACACAGATGTTTGGTTTGCGTGAAAGACCCCTAACTTTTCAATGCATCATCTCATAGAACATATAAATCAAGATATAGAAAAGGAGATAATCAAAGATTTCCCATTATTAAAAGATTTGCTATACCTTAATGTATTGCAACAGACTGCATGCTTGGTGGACAACCCAATAACGGTTGGCAACTTTGCTTTCCTCTTTGATTGCACGCGGGTGGGCGGACGTCGGACTCTATGACGGTTCCGACTTAAAGACTAATCTGTTGATTAGATGGTAGGAGTCTGATGCTTTGACTGTTGTCAGACCCACCCGGGTTTACCTGTTGGATTTCTTTTGCTTCGGTATTCAGTTCTATTTACTGTTGAGTCCTAATCTTTGCTTTATCTCCTTTTATATCTTGATATATATGTTCTAGAAGATGATGTATTGATAAGTTAGGGGTCTCTCATGCAAACCCAACATCTATGTGTCTTGATCCACATCGGAACTAAGGATGAGGTTGGAGCGGCATGAAACTGGTTTAAGCCCTCCAGTTAAATATTTTTACTGACCGTTCCAAGGCGGTGCTTCTTTTGTGGATCATTTATTTTATTTCTGTCTTGTTTTGTTATGCTTTCATGCGCGTCTGTTTGTTGATGCCTTGTGGTCACCTGCTGGGAAAGGGCTGACCTCTTGGCTCTCCCTGTGATGTCTTATTGTGACGTTGTCACTTTCCCATTGGTATCCTGGGTCAGATGTGGTGCTTGATTGTATCGATTCCTGATCTTTGCCCTCTTTCTTACTTTCACTGATCCATCACGTACTTTCACTTACAACTGTGACAAAAAGATTGACACAACGTCATGGACTTATATGGAACATTTTCAGGACACTCATAAGATCAAAATAATCATGGTAAAGTTTTTTAATCAGGGGCCATCAGGACTCCCGTGCAAATTTGTGGGAGTCTGTAATGGTTCTATGGTTTGTTGTACGTTACTTTATGTCCATTCTAGTATTGCAATCATATTGATGGGGAAGCGAGAGCTGGTTACTTTGCTTTATTTGTCTTCCTGGTGTTTGTGGTGGTTGAGTGGCTCTTCCTCGCGGTGCCATGGAGTTGTCTGCGGTTTGTGATTGTGGTATTTCCTGATCATACTCACTTACTATTTTTGATGCCGATTTATGGTGACCTATACCAAATCAAACTTTAGGGGATGACTAATGAAGATCATCTGGTCACCCATCTGGGTTTCACGTCTGGACGTCATTATATATATATATATATATATATATATATATATATATATATATATATATATATATATATATATATATATATATATATATATATATATATATATATATATATATATATATATATATATATATATATATATATATATATATATATATATATATAATGCATTTTGTTTATTTCCAACGCATGGAACCACTCCTTTAATGAATTGGTAGTCGTATCATGACTGAATGCAAACTCTTTTAAAATACTTTAACAATACCTAGCGAATTTGGCTACTTAAAACTTGATGTAGCCTTGGGTTGTTTAACTGCTCGTATTTGACACTATATTTAAAGTATAAAAGCAAACTTTGGATTTTCTCTAAGCCAGTAAGTTTGCTAGTACAAAATCATCAAAACAATTCGGAAAATGCACAGATCAGCTATAAACGTACATGATATTGGTCACAATTTTCATGTTTAAAGGGTAATCTAATAAAAGTAACACGCATAAAACCACAGTAAGCTGTAATTTTGCTCCAAAAGCTTTTATATGTAGCTGAAGTAGCCAATATACAGACCATATGAGTAATTTAAATAATAAATTTTCTTTCTGTAGCTCAAACTTTTAATTTTCTTTTTTTCTAAATTTAATATGGTAACATATGTAACAGGCCATCAGAGAATAACGCCCCGACGAACATAGTGCAAACATCTATTAAAAGATGCAGCTTGAACTCTTCTTTTAGATAGGATAAGCTTGCGAAATTCCCGAGGGGGGGGGGGAGCAATAATATTCTCAGCAATCAGTCTAAAGGTGGACCGACAGAGTTAAACATTTCAAAAAACTATACCCTGCAAAATGAAGGATGGGCATCAATGCAGAAATACATATATTAACACTAAAGAACACCCACACCCTACACATATATACATATCGGCCATGACGTGAGAAAATCTAGCTTCGGGGTTTCTAACAAAGTGAGATTCAAACCAACCTGGCCCGCTACATAGACTAGCTAGAACAATGAAATTTCACTCGTAGCAAGTCTAGGTATTGTACTTTTCAATAAGCGAATAACAAAGGTGCTGATCAGACTGCGCGGAAGCGCAGGCTGGTCTGCGCCTTTGTTGTTTGCAAACTCCCGAAGACAGGTTTTCTCGCGTCGAGGCCCAATACTAAAACAACAATGAATGCTAGATGACCCTCTAGATACAGTTGCAAGTAAGGCTATGCAAATTAAACATATTTACCTTTTAACCAGAATGTACAGTTTTGAACAAAGGAATTTAGAGTCATAGAATTGTTTATATCAAGTGGAATGCTATTCCAAACTAATGCACCTGAGTACGATAAACTATTCTTAAACAAGTTAATTTAAGGCTTGGGTATCAGAAAATGTTCATTACTCACTGATCGTAAATTCAAGGTAGAGTTACTGTTCGATTCTCTCATTCAGATATTCAGGCGCTATATTATTATATTAAAAAATGTAAAATGCTATCCAACATATCTGATAAAGCTGAAATGGATTAGTCCAATTGATAAAGGTTCCGGTTGACATAAAATGTGTAAAAAAAAACAGTTACTATTCCACAAGTCGTTTATGGTAAATCCCAAAACCGTTATAACTTTCAATAAGTGAAGGATCTACTGATATATTGAAATTAAGTATTAATACATATCATATCCCCCTGTCGAAATCTCCTTGTTGAATAGTAACAGTGCATTCTCTTGAAGATAATAATAAGTGCACATGCATGGCCTATATCTTTATATAGAAGTTATTATATTTGTATGTGGTAAGCGGATATGAAGTAGTTTCAACGAAACAACTGCCAGCACTCCCCAGGCAGTAATCTCCCACTTTGAGTGTTCTTCACAGATATCTTGTCTAAAAAACAGCACAGATCAAGACTAACTGGCTTCTGACAAAACAGCTGACCCGGATCAGTTCTGGTTTCTACACTGTTTGTAAGAAAATATTTTTACTTGAATATAACTGAACAATGTCCCAATAAGGTGGTGTGTTGTACACCAAGTGTAGCTTAGTGCTAACGTGCACGTTTCACTCCAGTAGAAGACTGTCCTTAATCGTTTGATAGAACTGCATCAAAGAGTCTATCATGCACACCCTCATATATATATGATATACTGGCAATCCAGGCTACAGCCAACTGTTTGTCGAAACTTGTTGTGGTTGCTTGTTGGATTTATCTCTATGAGATATCCAACTTGCAATCAAAACTTGGACTTTAAAACACCTTCTCCACGAAACTGAGAATATTAGGTCAAAGTAACATATATCATATCTATCCACACTGCTGAAATTACGAACTTTCACTGTCTTTGTTAGGATGTCATCTTATTGTATATGTTGTTTGTATCCTCATGGGCTTCACAGCCTTTTGGATATGTTTTAGGAGATGATGCATTGATAAGTTAGGGGTCTTTCATGCAAACCAAATATCTATGTGTCTTGATCCACATCTGAATTAAGGGTGAGGTTGGCGCCGTTAAACCGGTTTAAGCCCTCCAGTAACATATTTTACTGACCGTTCCAAGGCGGTACTTCTTTTGTGGATCTTTTATGTTTTTGTTCTGTCTTGTGTTCGCTATGTTTTGTGCGCGTCTGTTTATATGTGCTTCGTGGTCACCTGCTGGGAAAGGGCTGACCTCTTGGCTCTCGTTTGTGGTGTCTTCTGTGAGTTTGTCACTTTCCCATTGGTATCCTGGGTCAGGTGTGGTACTTGATTGTATCGATTCCTGATCTTTGCAACCTTACTTAGTTTGGAAATAAAATCTATCGTCATATTATTCGACACTTTATATATTACTTTTGCTTTCTGTAGATACACACTCTCAGAAAATGACAGCATGTTTAGGCGATTCTGAGCTTCTTCTAAATTAGAGTATCCATTTCTTAATATAAGCTTACATGCTCTTCGTTGCAATTTAGTTATTTTATCTGTATTAGAACATGTAGATGATCCCCAAATAACTGAACAGTAATCAAAATGAGGGCGAATATACGCATTATAAAACAAAAGTCTGTCTTTAACTGATAGGTATGAAGAAATTTGAGACAAGAGCCATAAATGTGTGGACACCTTCTTAACAATGTACTTATAATGCGAATCCCAAATTAAATTTTCATCTATATTTGCACCTAAAATTTTATCACCTATAGTAAGTTTAAGGATTATGTGAAGAGTATTGTAACACGTCCTAGAGATATAGATTTGTTTTATGGGGCCATTGTCAGAACTTATTGGATGACCCTTCTCGACCTGTTTATCTCTAATTTCAGTCTTGAACATTTTTATGTCTTTGAAGAGCCAGAGCTAAACTACTGAACGGCGAAATTTATTTTTATTGTTTTACATCATCACTTATATAATGAAACAGCAACGAAAATCTAATGTTTGGGGAAAATGCCTAGGTCTCGGCAATGACCTTAAACGTACAAAATATAGTTAATACTTCCCATTGAACATAGACAAATGGGGATGTGGGATGTTTTCGTATAAAAGTATGTTCCATACCTTGACCCAGAAAATTCTTTAATATTTAAACGTCAATAATAAATTTATACAATCTATGTTAGTTGGAAGCTGGGAGAAGGTGGGAAACATACCTTTTTACAAAAAACATTGGATCATCCCAATATATCTTTTTACAATCTGTAGTATAAACTGCATTTTGCATATTTAAATAGTGCACAGACATACTGATCAGACAGATCGAATCCAATTTCGTTAGATAATTTTCACACTCTTTGATGTTAAAACAAAGTTGTGGGATTAATAAAAAACTTATTTTTTCAGCCCTTCAACTGATATAGTATCAAAAAAATTTTTATAGAGTAGGTATGTTAAGCTGTATTTATTTACCCTTTGTCCTTGATTTGAACATTTTAAGTATGTTTTGGAATAATTAATATATTTGTCCGTTCTTATACGCAAAACTATTGCAAAATTCACCGTTTGAAAAATTTGACTTTTCACCAATGACTTTTACGCCTTACTTCATTCTGCCACTAAAACTAATTTACATGGAGTTTCTGACTCTGTCCTTTTTAGAAACCACTTAAAAATTCGTCTTTCTCCTCTTAAGTCACCTGTACTTAGGAACTCAAGGAGTAACTATAGAAGAGGTGTAGTGTATCTCTCTATTTCTAAGTGCAATGCCAAGAGGTGTAGCTGTTGCAAACATTTATGTAGAAAATCAACTATCAAATCTAATGTTAATGGTAGACAATTTTCTGTAATTACTAATTCTAATCTTTATTGAAGATCAACTGATGTTATTTATGTTTTATCTTGAGAAGAGAAAGATTGTAGCATGCAATATGTTGACCAAACTTGTAGATTTCTAAATACTAGATTGTCTGAGCACTATCGTCGTACAAAAAAGCCTCGCAAAATTGATAATTTTCTTTATAGGCATTTCAAACAAACTAATCACTCTACTAGCAATGTTTCTATTCAGCCTGTTGAAAAGATCACATAATATGGTGATGATCCACTAAAAGAATAAATATTCTTAAGCATGAATTAGAATTAAAGTGATAAAATTATTACAAACACCACATCCACTTGGTTTTAATGATAATATTTACCATAAGGTTTACATTTCTAGATTACCTGATTTTGATGTTTTTTGCACAGATTCCAGTCAAAATTTACAATATGCCATCTTGGTAACCGTTAATAAACCTAAATTATAACTATACTCTACAAAAATATGTTAAAGGGCCAATTACTTTATTTCCCATACACATTACAGTAAATCGTAATGTTTGTATTTTAAAACAATCTGTGTAGTGGTACTAGAAAGAAATTTAATCCCAAAATAATGTCGATAAAAGTATTGACAATAGATTGAATAGCACCAGTACCATAAGTAATTATATTTCTATAAACAGTATGAAAAGAAAAGGCATTTTTCAAAAAGCGTTCATTTTACCCCAAAACTTATATTTTCGAAATTCACACTTTTCTTTCAAAATTGCTTTGCTTTTATTGTCTTCCTGATAGCTTGTGACTGTTTATGTTTTGTGAATCTTATAATGGTACGGTGGGCTGGCCTACAGTGTGTGAATGTAGTATTTCCTGATTATACTCACTTCCTTTTTGCTCATAAGATGAGAGACTGGACTACAAGAACTTGGCTACAAGAACAAACAGGACTGCATCTGCATCCGGCTACTAAATTAAAATGGTGACATTAACAGAAACTTCTTATTTTGAGAAATTGAGACACGAAAAATCAGACAATGACACAACGATGTTTCAATGCATATCTTCTAAGCACTGGTGCCGCATCAATGTCAACTAGACATTTTTAAGCCCCAGTTATTTATAAATAAAAGCTTTTATAATATTTCTACTTTTATTGCTCACATAATGGTATAGGTCTAAAACCAGAAACCAGTTACAAGAAACTAGATACAATAAAAAAACAACTAGATACAATAAGGACATCCAATAGAACATAAGAACAAAATTCTTGGAATAGCAGATGTATCGACCACTCGAAGGTCAAAATATTACTGGCCATTGAGATGTGTTGATATACGGGAAGAAGACATTTTGTAGACGTTTATTAATATTTTTTAAGACAAAAAATTTAGATAACTCTGACTTATAAAAACACTAGGTTATCTTTCAACATAAGTCAGGTACCACATTAATCATATGATTTGCGTTCACTATTTCAGATTTTAAAGAAGCCTTCAGTCTTTTCGACAAAGACAAAGATGGAACGATGGACGTTGACGAGCTTGGAAAGGTTATGGAATCATTAGGAAAAGATCTATCAGATGAGGATTTAAAAGATATGATCGCTGAGGTGGACCTTGACAGTAAGCTTATAAACATAGCCTCTAAAATAATAAAACTGTTTTTCATTCTCAACTCAATTGAGCATGACATTTCATCTGCTCATAAACACTAAACGGCCAACAAATAAAGATTTATTTTGCTTTTTTACATCAAGATTTTGTGTTTATCTTGCTAAAATGTAATAATGCCAACAACTGTCAACATTTTAACAACTATGAGCATGATAAATTTCAGGCTTAGTTGAGTTGAGCATGATTATTTTATAACCTCGATATGCCAGTTCTGTTGTAATACATGTATTTGACAGGCATCTGCATAACAACATCACTCGTATTACGTCTTGGTTTTCAGTGAATAAATTCATTTATCACAGACGTCGCGCATGGGAGTGATATTACACCATGTAATAAATCGATTAACCACTAAGGAGTCGCAGATTTCGTAACCTTACGTAATGAGGTCCAATAAAAAGTTGGGTAAAAGAGAGAAAATCTTGACGTTTTCACGCCAAAATAAGATTTCAAATATTTTAAGTGTCATTTGATAAATAGAATCTAACACCCCTGCGCCTGTGTTATTGAATTTATAAAACTCGCTGTGAAAGAAAATTAAAATGCCCAGCATGCCTCGCAGTTTATCTCATTCCCTCAGCTCGTTTGATGAATTCAATAAAACATGAGCACTCATGTAAACATGATATGTAAACACGTCCTACCTTTAGCCTAAAAGTGTCGTCTCCCGATAAACTTTGCAAAATGTTTAGACCAAGATCAGATCCGACTAATATACGGTCTGGTCGCTTAGTCGGGTCTGGTCTGGACCCTGACTGTTTGAATCTCTGATGGTATTGCTTTTGCAAATTTTTAAACGATGGTTGGTTCATCTGATATGACTGGCTGATATTGGATTCACTTTTCTTGCTAGGTGACGAGAAAACTTATTTTTTTATTGTTAAAACAACTTTTTTCTCCCTCCATTTCAGGCAGAGGCGGTCAAATATGATTTAAATAATACTTCCTGGCCTTTACATGTACGCAACGTACTCAGTCTGGCAATTTGGACACTGGGTTGTAGCCAAATCATAAAGCGCTGAGTCTAGTTTAGTAGAATTATGGTGTGTATTCACGCTTCATAAGTTCCCAAGAATTTCTCGAGCATTGAAGTGACCACTCCCAATATTATAATGCTGTTAGAAAATGCTAAGAGATAACTTTTTGGAAAAGCCATACTTCTTTACCGTTTGGCTAAAGTCTTAAACCGTACATACAATCGAACCAACCGTGGCCTTATCCGAGTTACACTCGGGCCACTCGAGTGTATCCGTGAAAGCCGTGTATGATTTTTAAAACTTTAAAAAAACTGACACGGGTTCCATGTCCGTGAATAATCGTATTAGTGATCGTACAAGACCGGGAGAGACCGTGTGAGACCGTACGAGACCATACAAGACCGTGACTACGGATACCGTGTGGGACCGCATGAGACCGTATATAGAACCGCACATGAAGTCCACTTTACGAGTGAGCTAAATCGTGTCAATATCGTATATAAATCGTATGGAATCAAACTCGAACAAAAGTGGGTGGGACCGTATGTAAACCCTGTAAATGTCCAGTTAATCGAGTAAAAGTCGTGTTTAATCGTACTAGGCCGTAACAGACCGTACTTACCCGTACTTGGAACCGTACAACAATCGTACGAAAATCGTTTGCAAATCGTGTTAAAACCATGACAAACCTTGCTTGATCGAGTATATACGTGCTTTGTTCGTACATACTCGTGCTACATCCAAGTCTAAATCGTACCAACTTATCCCCAGGCACGGTTGGAGCTCAATGCTCGTACCAGTCAACCCGTATATAACCGAGTATACCGTATTGGAACCGTGTGCCCAACCGCGTTCTGTGTCAGTCAGGCTTAACTTGAACAGAAATTAGTTAACAAGCTTTCTGTTTTAAGTGTCATTAAGATTGTTTTAATTTTTCTGTCGACTAAATATTGCAAACTAAAGAATGATGGCCATCAAAATCTCATGAAACATGCATCAAATAATTTAGGTTGAATTTAAGGGCATTGAAAGTTGGTCACCTGCTGGGAAAGGGCTGACCTCTTAGCTCTCGTTTGTGATGTGTACTTGTGACGTTGTCTCTTTCCCATTGGTATCCTGGGTCAGGTGTGGTGCTTGATTGTATCGATTCCTGATCTTTGCCCTCTTTCTTACTTTAAAGCCATTTAATATCAAGAATCAACTTTTAAGGGTGGCGCGTGTAGATGGATGATTGGAAAAACATGGCTGCCAGAAATGGAGGGATATTGAATGATCTGTTAAAATTAGATGTGAGGCAATTTCTAGATGGCAAACACAATGGTAAGTTAGCTGACACAGTGAATATAGAGCTCAGACATAGTTCCTTATGCTTTTATAGTTAATGTTATTGGGGTTGTTGTTGTTGTTGTTGTTGTTGTTGTTGTTGTTGTTTTCAAAAGTATAATATTATGTAAGACAGATTTTTGAAATGGATGGGGTATTACACAGTGAGATAATTTGCATAGGTTATTTGAAGCAGAGATGCTGAACAGTTTACATTCATTTGGACATAGGTTACAATTGCAAGTTATAATGTATCAGTTTTTGCAATGAATGTTGTTTACTTTTCATTGCAAATAGTTCTTGCAAATTTTAATTCGTGTCATTTTAATCCAAAAACACTTAAAATCAAAGGCACTAAAGTTCAATTAAATTATGTAACAATTAAATGTACGGCTCTTATAATGACACTTATACTATGAAGCTTTCATTACAGATGAATATAAGATTATATGAAGTTTAATTGCAGTACTTAATTGCTCATTTAACCTGTGAAATAACATTCATGACATGAATATATCCTGAACTGTTCACGAAGTTTCTAAATTCATCACTAAAGTTTATCAAACAGAAATCTTATAATGTAAGGATGCATTAGACTACCCCCTTTGAGAAGCAAGTTAACTCCCTCTGTAAAATAACGTGAGGACTAAAATTATAAAAAAAAAGTTGTCAGAGATTTTGTCAGTTGGACCCCCCTGCTGATGCACGGATGCAGAGATTGAACGGTTTTTGCAGGCTCCACCTCGAAAATCATAAGTACTCTAGGCTCTCATAGGAATACGGGTATGCATCCTCATCAATCCTCTCCACAGAAGCAATTCGATCCCCTCTGTATAATATTACTTAACTAATAACGAAACCTGACACATATTGTTTGTCATTTTTGGTATTTGATTAATACGGTGCTTATGGCATGTAAGGCGCTGCAATATTGTATCTGGAAATATATTTGTTCTATATTGAAATAGTTATGGTCTTAAAATATATTTTTGCGGAAATAAAAAATGTATGGACTAAACATTTATACATTGTGTATAAAAATATTTGTTGTATAAAAATATTAATGGTCCATATAAATATTTTTACATTAAAAATATTTGTCGTGTTAAAAATGCGTATATATATATATATATATATATATATATATATATATATATATATATATATATATATATATATATATATATATATATATATATATATATATATATTTATATATATATATACAAGATTAAGTCCGATTACACAATTTTTTAAACATAATTTTCTATTCCTCTACTGGTTTCACTATTATACAGATGTTCTATATATATATATATATATATATATATATATATGTATATATATATATATATATATATATATATATGTATATATATATATATATATATATATATATATATATATATATATATATATATATATATATATATACATATACATACTCTCGGATCACCTGGTTTCTGGGAACAGAAAGTAGTTTTTTCACCTTGGTTTTGGGAACGTCTTCTGAAATCTTGGAACCTTGCATGTTCCAAGATAACGGTTTGCCTTTTTTCTGACTCTAGACTGTTTTAAACACGGTAACAAACGAAAAGAAACTGCGTTCCGAAAACCCAATTTGTATTTTTTGAGTTGCCTCCCTTTACTAGTCTGTCATCGTAACCACAGGAGCTTGACGTTGATCTGTTTCCTTTACTTGTATACCCTCTACGTAGTAGAGGGAAGGACGGTCACTTCGCTGATGCACAAATTGTTTCTGGGTGAATTACACCGTTATTGTTCAGGTTACAATCTCGTGCGTATACCATTCAATAAACAATTGCATGCTCTATCCTCCGCCCTATATCAGAAGTTTGCCACATTCACGGTTTAATTGTCATTTTGTTTTTTCTGTGTAATCTGATTTTAGCCGTGTGATGCGCATTTACTGGGCTCAAAGCATAGATTAGGAGGTACTCCCATAGATTGCGGGTACTTGTTGGAACGGCCTTAAAAAGAGGCTGTTTCAACAAGCTGCAAACAGTTCAAACGGACTAAGAGCAGGCCCGACCTGGATTCAAAAAAGGTTTGACATTCTGAAGCTGTTAATAAAATTTTTTGAATTTCATTTTTCATAAAAATCTGCATTTAATTTACTTGCTTAAAATTTCATAAAAATTAGTGTAAGTAAAGCCATTATAACTTTAGAAATTTTATAAGTTTGTACCCAGTTGATGATCAGGCTTGACATTTTGTCGGGCTTGATCTGGATCCAAACAGTCAATGACTGTTTTACCTTGATGGAATTAATGATTTTACAGACAAAATTAAAGTTTAACACTTCTTTTTTTTTAAATAATTTATTTGTACAATATATGACAAGCACATGTATACAAAGCAAAATAGAATACAATTACAATACAACCACTATACAAACTTCTTGAAAAAAGTCAACTTATTTTTTTAGCTGTTGGCATGATGTTTCAATTTTTAATACTGTTGCCAATTCTGAAATTTTCACCTGTACAATGGAAGTAAACAAACTCTTGATTTGTTTTGTCCATTGCAAACAGTTTGGACCCCTATCAGATCCAACATTTTGTCGAGCCAGATCTGGATCCAACCTGTTCAACTCTAATGGAATTAATGATTTTTTAAATAAAAATTCATATTAATAAATTGGCGACGTCTATTGACAGCCGGCTGTCAATAGCATTTTAGGTCTAGAGCCAGCCGGCTGGCAATAGACTTTTTGGTCTAGTACCAGCCGGCTGGCACTAGACCTAAAACGCTATTGACAGCCAGCTACTGGATTATAGATAAAAGGGAAAATAACAAGTAAAAAGTTATAAAATATTTATTTTTAATTGTATTAACAATGGTGATACATGTATATAACGTAACAAAGAAATTGGTGTTATAATACATGCTTAGTTATTATCAAATAACAACTAAAAAGATAGCATTAGCTATTCAAATAATCCTACTTAAAATTTCCTTGCTAGTGGCAACTTTTGCTTTCTACTTTTGTACTTTACAAACAGTGTGGACCAAGGTTAGCCTGGACCTGATCTGGATCCAAACTATTTGGCACTATGATGGTATTTCTGAAAGAATTATTTCAAGATTGTTGATTTTGAAAAATGCCACACACAAAAAGCTTGCATAATTACCAAGGAGTTAATTTGAGTGCCAGCACCAAACTATCATGGCAGAAAAAGCCTGAGCAAATAAACAACCCTGAACAGTCTGCTCCTAGAGGAGCAGTCTGGTCAGGACAACCAGATTGCTTTTTTCATCATTCTCGATTGGCTGGAAGACTCCATTTTAGAAGTCACACCCTTAAAGATTTTTTTTCTAAAATATATTTTGGACAAATAATACTGCATCCTTGTTTGTTTGATTTGATTCTTTTATGTGTCTTGCTCAAGGACCACAACGCAGTGACACCGGTGATGCTCAAGCATCCTTTTTTTTTAGAGCAGCTGGTTTCTTTGTTTGATTTTGATTCTTTACATCCCATCAACAATCTTTCAGTTATATAGGGACAGTTCTTCCTGGGTTGAACCAGTAATAAGCTAGGATAAATGTGTCTTGCTCAAGGACCACAACGCAGTGACGCCGGTGAGGCTCGAACCCGCAGCCCTTCGGTCTTGAGTCAAGCACTCTACCACTGAGCCACTGCGCTCCCTCAGCTGGTTTCTGGTGGAGCTGTCTGATCAGGATCCACATTTTTCCTGAATAGAATTGAAATTACATGCAAGCTATACCTGTCCAGTAGTCAATAGATAGATATGTAGGTTAACCCAGGCTTTTAAGCAGGTCCAACTTTTCCCTACTTTTTTCATTTGCTCCTACTTTTCCCTACTTTTTCATGAAAATGCGGGAGTTAATTATTGGCGGGAGTTCTTCATTGCAATGGCAGAACGTTGGAAGAAGCTGAAGACTTCAAATGTGTTTTTGTCGTTTTTTGTATGTTGGAATCGAAAAAGATCTGCGCAGCTCCAGTGCATGAATTGTTGAGGAATAATTCACTGTCTGTCAGTTGTGCGAAGATAAATCACTTGCGCTTCACGCTCGTGATTTGTTCTTCTTTACAACTGACCTCCAAACAGTGAATTATTACACCACAATTCACTGCTAGAGCTGATCTATTTCTTAAACAACACATAAGCAATTTGGATGAAAGTTCACACATTTTATCATTTTGGTGCCATCATGCGGATGCCTACATGTGCAGTACACCCTGATTTTTTGTGTTTTGTTTCTTTTCGGTCTTGTGTTTACATCAAAGGGGGATATAGAAAACTGCCCTGATTTAAGCATGAAATCAGGTGATTTCTCATTCTGTCTTGACGGAACAGTATCTTGTTAGGCTCATACCCAAAACAAAGTGCAACAATGTTTGCTATTGCAAAAAGTCCACAGTCCACGGACCCATGTTGTTGTTGGATAGGCATTTTATTTACTGTGACAATGGTACATGTACCTTCATATTTCAATATAGCGCAAATTTGATGCTTTACCTGAGAGTCAGGCTCTAAATTTAAACTATCCTAAATGTTCACTAATGCTATCTTTTTAGTTGTTATTTGATAATAATTAAGCATGTATTATATCACCAATTTCTTTGTTACCTTACTTTCTGTACTGCCAAAGCCTCTTTTGAGTATTATCGGCAGGTGTACTTTGTACACTAAGGGTTGCAGGATGAAAGCCTACAAGTAACCATATCTAAATTACAGTAGGATTCTTTAACCTGCATTAACCTGTATCACCATTGTTAATTCACTTAAATATAAATGATATCTTATAACTTTTTACTTGTTATTATCCCTTTTATCTATATTCTAGTAGCCGGCTGTCAACAGCGTTTTAGGTCTAGTGCCAGCCGGCTGGCAGTAGACCTAAAACGCTATTGACAGCCGGCTGTCAATAGACACTTCCTAATAAATTTATACAAAAAAGGGTAAATCTACATGAAAACATTAATTTTGAATAAGTATGGATCCAAATCAGGTCCAACATTTTGTTGGGTCTGATCTGGATCCAAACTGTTTGACACTGTGTAAGATGAGTTTGTTTTCTGAAAATCTGCATCAGTCTGAAATTTTATAAAAATGAGACAGTTCTAATAAGTAAATGTACATTCTTTGTTTTTGAGTGAATATATTTATTTTACAGGTAAAAAGGGCCACCATCCTTCTCATCCTGGCTATGTACCAACCTTGTTCCCCTGGCAGAAAAAAACTACACCAAGACGAAGCCGAACATCAAGTGAGGAGGTTGTCTCACCACTTAAGGAGTCAACCAGAAAAGCATCTCAAAAGAAACGAGTTCCACTGACCAATCCGGAAGCAGATAAAACCCGACAAAGACACCTGAGTTTTTCGAAAAAGCAAATTAGCACACCAAATCCTGAGGGGCATGATTATATTCAGACTAAAGATATTGAGTGTCCAGAAATTAACAAGTATCTGCCAGATATCATGGACAGAATAAAAGAGCTACAAGAAAAAGCAGAAATGTGTGAGACATATAAAAACCAGGTATTGGATTTAAATGAAATGAGGAGCAACCCAAAACAGATTCAATTCTGGACAGGTTTTCCAAATTATGAAACCATGTATTCACTGTTTGTGTTTTTGGAACCAAGAGCTAGAAACTTGAAATATTGGAGAGGAAGTAGCACTTCTAATAGTGAACATTTTTCCAAAACATTTACAAGCAAGCCTGGACCAGAAAGGAAATTATCCCTACTTGACGAATTTTTCATGACAATGATCAGACTTAAAGTGGGACTCCTGACTGAAGACATTGCTCAAAGATTCAGTGTTAGTGTAGGAACTGTTTCCTCCATTGTTACTTCATGGGTAAATCTTATGTATACAGACCTTAAGTTGCTTTGTGAGTTGCCACCTAGGGACGTTACATCTGACAATCAATCTAAGGCCATGGGACAGTTCACAGATGTGCAAGTGATCCTTGACTGTACAGAACTGTTTGTACAAAATCCTAGTAAACTTGATGCAAGGAAACAACTATATTCAAATTACAAGCATCACATTACATACAAGTTTCTGATTGGTATCAGTCCACAGATGGGTGTGACATATGTCAGTAGGATGTATGGTGGTAGGGCGTCAGACAAGTTTATAACTACTGATAGTGCTGACTTATTGATGAACTTGGAACAGGGAAAAGGGGGTGTAATGGCTGACAGAGGATTTCTTATCGAAGGAGTATTGAACGATATGGGTGTTAAGCTTCATATGCCATCATTCAAAGGCAGTGACAGACCTCAGCTAAGTGCTACAGAAGTGTTTAGTTCTGAAAAGATATCAAGTGTCAGAATTCACATTGAACGAGCCATTCAAAGGATTAAAACTTTCCATATCCTGGACGGTGAATTAAAACTCTCAATGAAGGAGGTAGCGGAACAAGTCTTCACTGTTTGTGCCTATCTAGTGAATTTCCAAACCCCTATAGTACAATGTTAGTATCAAACAATGAACATGTGACTTCCTTAGGCCGGTGTCTGATTTAGTCTTGTGGAATTTTACCACAAAGATCTTCAAAATATATGAAGTAAACTTGTGAATATTTTCATCCATTCACAAGTGAAAACATGGTTTTGGGTACTTAAAAGATATGTCTCATTGGTACGGTTCTAAAAACTGCCTCTTTGAGATGGGTTTTATGAGTACTTACAGCATATGCTTTGTTTGAGAAATAAGAAAATTAATTTTTGATAACACATAGTACATGCACACTGTACAGACTAGATAAGATAGCAAATAAAGTCCCTGATGGAAAAAATCAGTCAACCCTACTTTGCGCTGGGAATATTGAAAATCTCTAACATAACCTTTTGAAGACCAGAAACCACTTTAAAAGGTACTTTTGCTAACAGTGAAGACCCAGATGAAATACATGTAACACAGCATTTCATCAGAGTATGCACTGTTTGCAAAGTCAAATTCAATCTTTAGATATACAATATCTTTTGAAAGTATTACTTGTAACCCCCAAAATATATACAAAAGACCTCCTGAGACACTGTATTCAACTTTATGGAAAATCACATTGGTCTTAAAAGAGTTAAAAGAGTGTAGGCCATAATATGGCTAATTCTTAATTTGCTACAGTTTTTTAAATAGTTTATTTTCATAGTTGTACATTTTTACAATCACATTTGGCTTTTGTATAATATATATATACATGTATTAACCCTAACCATGCTGAACCAGGATATAGTCTGTTTTGAAAACAGTGTAGATCCAGATCAGCTGGCTTCTAAGAAGCCAGCTGATCAGGATCCACAGTTTTCCATTCTACTTGTAACCTCATGTTTGTAAATTGAATCCTGCAACTTAATTTCGATCAAATGTGAAGAGGAGTGTAGTACATAAATATACATGTATACAGCATGATAAGGGTTAATATTTTTTTTTAATATGTGTACATGTATGTAGATCTATTTCTTTTTTGTTTCTTTTTTTTTAATGTATTGTTTTTTCTAATACACTTGAACACATGTACATATTCTAAGACAGACATGTACATGTACATTTAGTAATATAAATTCTGTACATGCTTGGGGACCCTCAAAGGAACCGTCCCATTGAGACGGTTCTTTTGAGTACTTACAACATATGTTTTGGTTGAGAAATAAGAAAAGTAATTTTCACATTCACACTCTTATCTGGAGGCCTAAACATGCATGGTAACATTTGCTATAAGTTTAAATCCAGATAGAGGTTATAAAACTCTTTTCATGTTCAACGCAACTGAGCATGAACTTTCAACGACCCATAAACTAAATAAACAGCAGAAAAATAAATTACATTTATTGCTTTCAAATTCTTTTAAGGTGTATTTATATCATTTTACTAAAATGTTGGCATTTTAACATTTTATTAGCATGATAAAAATTTAAGTTATGCTCATTCGAATTGAGCAAGAAAACAGTTTTATAACCCTTGAACTTGATTTACAGTGAAATGTTAAAATTTCAACAAATGTTGGCATTTTAACATTTATTAGCATGATAAATTCTATATTCAGTTGAGCTGAGAATGAAAAAGGTTTTATAACCTCGATCTTGATTCAACATTTTTAACCATGCACATGTAAAAAAATACTTTCACAAGGAAAAAAACACATTTGTAAAAACGTGATAAAATTTTGAGCAAAAAAGTGATAAAATTTTGAGCAAGAAAGACCACAGCATATGCTAACCTTTGCAATAAGTTTGGACACAGTTCAGGCCTTATTTGCCGGCCCTTATTTGGATCCAACCTATTGAAAATCTAATTTATTTCATGATTTTTTAGACCAACTCCATATTAAATTAATAAAAGTGTGCATCTCATTCTGTCTGTAATTTTTTTAAATATTATGCTAAGTCATTTACACTAAGCCCATATTTATATGTAAAACAAACATTTGCCGTAAGTTCAAACCCAGGTTAGACCTAATAACTATAAAACTTTTTATAATGCTCAACTTAGCATGAAATTTTGACTCCTAAAAACTAACATGTTGAAGAAAGAAAAGAATTCTTGCTTCAAATTAATTCTATGATGGTTTATCAGGCTAATAATGTTAAAATTAAAACAAATGTTGGCATTTAACATTTATAAGCATGATAAAGTTTGTGGTCAGTTGAGTTGAGCATACAACCACGACCTGGATTTAATTAAACTGCAATAGCCGATCTAGAAAATTTGGGTAAGAAAGTCACAGCAAATGCTAACCTTTGCAGTAAATTTGGACCCAGACCAGGCCTTACATGTCGGGCCTGATTTGGATCCAGACTGTTTGGCAATCAGTTTAATTTCATGATTTTTAAGACCAAGTCAATATTAAATTAACAAAAAAAAAGCATCTTTCTGTAACTTTTTTTTATTTTTATGGTACATGTAAGTTACACTAAACCCATATAACAAAACATTTGCTGAATGTTCGAACCCAGGTCAGGCCTTATGACTATAGAACTTTTTTATGCTCAACTCGAGCATGAATTTTGACTCCTAAAATCTAGTATGTCGAAGAAGAAAAAATATATGATCATTACTTGTTTTCAAATTCTCTGATAGCTGATCATGCTAATAAATGTTAAAATTTCAACAAATGTTGACATTTTAACATTTAAAAGCACAATAAAGTTTTTGGTCAGTTGAGTTGAGCATACAAAAAGTTTTATAACCTTGATGTTGTTCAACCTGGATTTAAACAGCATGAGCCAATCCAGAAAATTTTGTCAGGGTCCTGACAAGGTGTGTTTTTTGTCATCAATGTATTTCACAGATGGCTGTATGGGCCTCCCTCGATAAGCAATTGGACCCGAGGGATCTAACTGCTTCTCAAGGGGGTCCGTACCAGTATGTATAAGGAAAGCTATAGCCACATGTGATTTCCTCTTTGTTCTTGGCTCTCAGATTGTGTTCATGACTTTTTGAAAGGTCATTGAAAATACTTGACTAGTTAGTAGTTACAGCAAAATTGAAATATTAACATGATTTGAGATAAGTTTGGATCCAGATCAGGCCCAACATTATGTCAGGCCTGATCAAAAACCAAATGGTTTGACAATCTGGAGGGATTCATGTCTTTTTTTGCTCATGTCGTGGCATATTTTCATGAATGTTCTTTATATAGTTGTGATTGTGGTTAAAAAAATGTACTAAATGGTCATGGCTTATGAAATAAAATGTAAAGGCCAAAAAATAAGCATGTCTTACTTCTTTTTTTTACAAACTTGTGCACCCCTCAGTCAAAGTTAAACCAATATTAACATAGGTCCAGTTCAGCAAAAATTTTAGCGCAAAAAATTCATTATTTTCTTACCCATCAATTAATACATATACTTCAGGTGCTCAGAAGATCAGTTTCATTGAGACAGTTCCTTTGAGTTCCCACAACATATGTTTTGGTTGAGAATTTAGAAATTTCAAATTATGCGATGCCGATTAGCCGTTTGTATACTAGTGGATTCTTCATTCTGGTTTGATATAAACTTGGGATAGTCCATTGTACATATCTTAATTTAGGGGTGTCAGGTTATAATTTTTTTAAAAATATTGTATTCTTTTGTCTGAGGTTTTTTTACCTTTACAAACAGTGTAGACCCTGACGAAATGCCACATAATGCTGCATTTCATCTGGGTCCTCCTTATTTGCAAAATTACTCATTTAGAGTTTTTCCGAATACAAAGGATTACATGTTCTTTGGGCATCGTCGAGAGAAAATCTGTCTTCAGGGTTTCCGACAAAGCAAGTTTCAAAACAGATTCCTCAGCTATAGAGACTAGCTAGAAAATAGAAATTTCATCTGTAGCAAGTCTACATATGTTTTTTTCCTGAAAGCGAATAACAAAGGGGCTGATCAGACTGCGCATATGCGCAGGCTGGTCTGCACCTGTGTTGTTCCCAAACCCCTGAAGACAGGTTTTCTGGTGTCGAGGCCCATTTGTTACATTTCTTTGCCTACTCGTACTGTGTAATTTTTCATGTTTTTTTTGTGTCGCCGGCTGATTTTTTTTTCAAAATCAACTCTCGCAAGAAAAATTCAGGAACACAATCAAAGTGTAAAACAATGTGCATCCAGAAAAGGCCATGCATATTGTTGTGCCTGATCTGGTTCCAAACTGTTTGCCAAAGGGTTATCAGCAGACGACACTTGTAGGCAAAGATTTAAGTGTAAACTCAACAGCCTGGACACATGCGCAATCTAATCAAGACTCTTCATTGTATGAAAGCAGAAACAATATGTCTAAAGCACCATATAAGACTCTAAGAGTGCATAGAGAAACTTTTTAGACACTGATCAGGCAGTGTCACACTTCATATTCATGTAAGATTTCACAGTCTACTGGTAAAATCCATTATTAACAGAAATATTCTCTTTCTCTGGGTGAATTGCTCTACATTTAGAGCAGGCGTAGTACGGCAAATAATCTTGCTCCTTTGGCAAACGTCTGAAACCTTCACAAAAATAGTGATATCCAGTATTTGGAGGACAGATTAAATTTGAGTCACACATTATAATCTGACCTTTCACTTTAGAAAAGTTAGGAGCACGATGATCTTTGCAGTAAGTTGTACATCCAAGGACTGGCTCTGAGCCAGCAGTGTCTGTGTCTGCTACACAAAGTACTAAGTCTTCAAACTCCTGACATTTATCTGGCAGTATTTCACATGACGACACAGGTGGAATAGGATTGGGTCTGAATCGGTTTAAATCCACAATGTTCACTACTGGGGGCATTGCTGACTTGGAATTAGCATTCCTCACATCAAACAACAGCTTCAGAACCCTCTGATAGTCCTCTTCTTGAGAAAGTCTGGGTGCTACTTGTGGGGCATAATGCGAAACAGAAGGTTTACTCACTGGAGTGCCTGAAAAACACAACAAAAAAAACATAAAGGAAATTCTAAGCCTGGAGGATGTAAGTTCTGCATAATAAATATTTGCTATAGATGTACCACAACCTCTGAGTAATGAACCTTTGGATCATTCTATTTCAAAAGGCGGATGCATAATGCATAAAATGAGCCAGTTGGGCTGGAACATTGATGTGTCAAAATATTTAAGTAAATTTTGAGAAATAGCACAAGCTTAATCTGAGTTATTCTAAAATTCTAGGGAGAAGACCTACATGTAGCCCCTCATCAAATAAAATAAAATTGGAACAAATATATTCAAACCTGTTATTTTTTTTTATTCAGCTAAACTGGTAGAAACTAACTCTTCAGCTGCTAATCTCAACTAATATGTTTGATATGTATGTCCCAGTCAACAATTTTTCAGTCATATCGACTCATATGTGTATTGAGACGGGTATTCCTGGGTTGAATCGGTACTAAGCACCGCTTAAAGTGTCTTACTCAAGGACAAAACAGGATAGAAACTCTTCAGTCCCCAGTCTAAGGTTCTATCAACAGAGCCACTGTGCTCCGTATCAATCCAGACCAAATTTTGCTTGTTTGATTTGATTCTTTACGTTTCATCAACAATCTTTCAGTTAAACAAGAATGTGTCTTCCTGGGTTGGACCAGTACTATTAAAGCTAGGATAAATGTGTCTTGTTCATAGACCACATCGCAGTGACGCCGGTGAGACTCGAACCCACAGCCCCTCGGTCTGGACTCGGGAATCAAGCACTGTGCCACTGCGCTCCCTAATCCAGACCAAATTTCATCTGGTGGGATATGTCTGCTGGGTCTTTTAAAACGTATCTGTGGTAAACAGTGTGGACCCAGATCAGACTGCTCCTCCAGGAGCAGTATGAATTGAGTCACACTTTTTGAATGTATGCCAAAATATGAAGCATTTACATGTAGCAGAGTACTTCTGACAACACATAGGTCCATATAAAGATCGTTTGTGCACCTAAAGTTGCATTTAATTACTTACTCATCGATTTAAACATGTGTTTTGGGTGCTCAAAAGAACCATCTCATTGAGACGGTTCTTTTGAGTACCCACAATGTATGTTTTGGATAGGATATAAGAAAACTTTTCATTACGCACTCTTATCTGGAGGCCTGACAACAGATACCATTTTAAAATGCATTTTTCATAGCTAAGTGTGTTCTTTACCTTCTTTGATTGTAATATCCTCCAACAGTTTAGGTGTAGCACTAGCATTCTTGGTCTCTGACCACTGACACAATATATCTGTACAGGACAAATCTTCAGGTAATTCTTAAACAGCTCCCTGTAGTCTGATTTATTTTACATTCAAAGGGGTATTTTCAATCTACGCTTATCGAGACCACGTTTTAGCTAGATCCATATCAAAATGTCTTGACACCAAACTTACTGTACAAAAAAGTATAATAACATGTACAATGTATACATATTTCTGTATTAATTTGTCTCTGGGAACATAAAAATTCCCACATACGAGAGTACCAAATATAAGTGGGTATAGGAACAATTGATTAAATATCTTTATATAATTATATATCTCTCGTGAGACGCAGATGTTCCCAGACACCAAGCTACCGACTTTTAACAGAATATTGGAACCATTGTGTTCCTGTATATCTTAAAATATATTTATATATGCGCCAGTTTATAAAAAAAAAGGGCCCTTATCGCATTTTCGACCAGTGTAGTCCCAGATCAGCCTGCGCATCCGCGCAGTCTGATAAATCTGATTTACACTGTTCGCTAGAAGTATCGTCAATGCTTGTTTAACAAATCAGAAAACATTTAAGACCCAAAACTGATCATTTGTATGTGCAGGCTGATCTGGATCTACACTTATCGGAAATGCGATAAGGGACCTTTTCTCATAAACGGCCCATATATACATATATCTCGTGAGACGCAAATGTTCCTGTATACCAAGCTACCGACTTTAAACTAATATTGGAACCATTGTGTTCCTATATATCACTCGGTAAATATGTCTCGTGGAACACAGAAGTTCCAAAATACCAGAGTACCAAATAGACTGGGGCACTGGAACATATATGTTCCAATATATTCCTAGCAAGTATGGGAACGACAATGTCCACGATAATTTTATATATATATATATATATGTTTATTTTTTTTTTCTTTCTATATTTATTACCTATGGCATGTGAGATGAAAAATAATGAAGTCCAAACTTTTCTACCGGGCCCAGAAGTGGTAGTTCCAAGATACCGGTTTGGTGACAAGGATCCAAAAAACCATGGCATATGTGTATATATATATATATATATATATATATATATATATATATATATATATATATATATATATATATATATATATATATATATATATATATATATATATATATATATATATATATATATATATGTGTGTATATATATACATGTATTGTGTATAAAATATTTATTGTGTAAAAACATTTATGTTCTTAATATAAATGTTTTGTCTATAAAAAATAGTCATTCCATAAAAAAATATTTGTTGAGTAAAATCAGCATTGTGGGATACTAGCTCTTTCATTAACGGTCGTGTGACTCACTGACGATGCTTATATGGCTATCTCACGAGTCCCTCGATGTGTGCAGCTTTTCTGCAGAAAATTAAAGCCGCAGTCTTCGCATGGCAGCCACAAGACAGTCGTGAGGTAGCCGATTGAAACGGTTTAGATGAGTACAAATAACACATTTTGGTTGGGGAAAAAATTGATAAAGCACTCATCTACATGCTAGTAAAAGTCAATCAATGAGCAGGAACACTGTCACAAAAGAAAACCCAACTATTGCCCAATATCTCAAAACAGCCCAATGTGGGTTCTCCCTCCTCATCGATCTCTCTTTTGTGGCGGCATGGCCTTTTCCGTCTAAATTATGGATAACTCTGACGGTGGTGCGAGTGAATTTACCTTAAATCTCGCGTTTACCGCAGGTCAGCCGCGCAGCAGCTGTGTGAAATTCTGTAGTTGTGTATTTCGTAATATACTTGCGACTGCCATGTGGCAAACGCAAGGCTATCGGAAGTTGTTCACGCGACAAACTGACAACCTCACGAATCAACTAGCAGCAGCCGAAGCCTCATTTTGTGAGACATAGTACGCCACGTCTGCAGGCAACTCGAGTCTGCAATGAAAATCACAAGGAAAATGAACATGTTGAATATTCACCGTACAGCGTTGCGACAGCCTACAGCGACCTTGGGATTCGTCAGACTTCCTTGAGGCTACCGCACAAAACTCTTCAAAGATGTTGTAATAGACAGGTTTACGGCTGCTGTACGATTGACGTGAAACAGGCTCAACTTATTCAAGTATTAACACAGGGAAACAACCGAGCAACCATACCATAACCTCCTATACTGCAATTGCGTATATCCGAAATGGAAACAAAAAGAATCTATTATCCGTGTGAGGTAGGATAGAAAATCAACGTTAGTCATCACTCGGTAAGCCTCAAGATGCAACACGGTTATCCTCGGGATGGATAATAATAATCCATCAATGACGAGTGTGAGGGTGAGGGTGGGATAGACAAATATGTTCTGAGGATCGCCGATTGGAATCACGAGGCTTGCAGAGTGATGGCAAACGGTGATCCCGAGGGACTGATTTTTCTAACCCATCCTCATACGCTTAATGGATTCTTTCTTTCTGCTCACCATTTACTCCCGCATTTTATGTTGTAAAAAGGCTCCAAGAAGTTCCTGATTAAGCTGAGATTTGAAACAAGGTGATGGCGTCACTTTAACATAACTATGAAGTCACTTGATTACCACTGCGTGAGTTCCAGTAAAAGCCAATATAACCTATGTACAGACCCCTCACGTTACAGCCTTGATTAGATAGCATTGGAAAGACAAGATTTTCTATCCAAGGATAAAATCTCAGATATCCTTTTCTGGTGTGCAAGTATTTCTATCCTACCCTCACACTCATGGTAGATTCTTATGGTATACACGGCTGGGTAAGGTTTAGAAAATATTGGAGGTAAGGTAGATGATGCTACGTGTCGTGTCCCTTAATAACCCACAATCTATCAAGGATAACAGATAACAGCCACAACAAATGTAGACCACAGTTAAAATAAGCCCAGCACATCTCGCTTACCTTACTGACTGGTAAATGGCATGTGCAATGTCAAAAAAATTACCAAGGTAACCGCTATTCTATATAACTTATTTCTAACTAAGCGAGTCGTTTCTAGCTTTTTAAAAAGCTATCCTTGTAGCACTTCTCTGACAGTTACAACTGCTTATATATCCGTGACATATCTCAAATTTCACAAAAAGGTGTCAAGTTAGACATGTATTAAATCTTCTGACACAATCATTTACGATTATCATCAAATCAATGCATCTTGATTTATTAGTAAAGTTATAATGTATATAGAACTTCTACTTCGCAAATGTGGATTATTCCAATATTATCAAAACTATAAATTCAAACTATCTCCCTTTAATTGTTAATAGGTAAGTCGGTGCGAGCACTTGTCTCAAAGGTCTGACTTTTATTAATGCTTAAAACCGGTACCGCAGGTACTTTCGGTAGGAACTGGATGAAATTAAAAGAGCCTAAAAACTAAAAAAAGGGAGAAAAGGAGACATAATTTTTATTGGAGAAAACGTCCCCAAGTCAGCACGTCATCGCATTGATACTCGGCTCCTACTGCAGCATTTTCTGTTTTCACTTTTATCAACTAAGTCATTTTTTATAATTTCTGAGTTCTTGATAATCTATTTAGGCCAATATGAATAACACATCATCAATTAAAGGCTGGCGAAATTTCTAACGAAATAATTGAATAACAAATTAACTCTGCATTCATTGCTGAACCAGTATCTAAACCTTAAATTTCCATGGTGTCACAGTTCAGTCAAGACTTTGTTGATACAGACCCATTGAATTCATCAGGGTACTTCCCTTCAACTCTTCAACAAACATTGGTAGAGAGCCCAAGATTTGCAACTTTTGACTGGAGTAGAAGAAGTGGAGATGTTCTGGATGGAGAACTGTCATTATAACGGCACTACTCGTCACAGACAACATCTAGGCACTGCCGGTCACAGGGATATTTATTTTATCCCATAGAGGCTCCACCAGAAAAAAGTCCGTGTAGACAGGTATTTTGGCAATGGTGAGAAGCTGGTGTTTTGGTCTGTGTAGTTGCTTAGTGAGTTTGGTGCTTGTCTATGGTTTGTGAATTCCTGTTGAAACTCATTCTGAAAATGGGTATTAAATGGTAATGATTGCTGAGGATGACTGATTTGTTGATAATTGGGTTGTGCACTCAAACAGACTGGAATGTACACTGATTTTATAACTCCCCACTTGGTATGTAACTGTGGTTTGGCTGATAACTTGGGCCTAAAGCCCCAGTAAGAATGGCTAATTGGGTACTGTCTATTGACCCATCCAAATCAAAGTGGTCAGACTTTTATCGTAAATTTGAGCTTTATGCTGGAGATAAACGTTGGTCTTCACACGAGTGTAAGTCCAATTTGCAATATGTCTTGCAAAGGATAGCAGCAGATTATTTGGCTTATCTCAATGAATAGGTACCGAACCTCACGTTTTATGATCATCCCCACGCTTTTTTTTAAAAAAAGCGATGGAGATATTGCAATCGCCTCCGTCCGTCCGTCTGTCACGCTATCTCCTCCTAAACCATTGGACAAAATCCAACCAACATTTGGTGTGTGTATTGCTCACATGAATGGGGGTGTGCAACGGCACATTTTTTGCCCCGCCCCCTGGGGCCCTGGGGAGGAGCCAAAAGATAAAATATTATTAAATATCATTAAATTTTAATTACAAAGTCAATTTCAAAGATTTTAAACCAAACTTTACGTGTCTACTCATAAATGAAAGATATAAACATATTAGACGGGATTTTCATTCGGCCGCCTGGGTCATGCCCCAGGGGTGGGACTTGGGGGTACCGTTGGGGGGTCATTTTTTTAGAAATTCAACCGGAGTTGGTGTGTAAGTTACTTACATGAATGAGACATGCAACAGTACAAATTTGGCCTGGAGTCTTGAGGAGGGGCCTAAAGGTCAAATATCATTAAATCTCAATTAATGAGTCAATTCTAAAGATTTTTAAACCAAGCTTTGTGTGTCTTCTCACAAACGAAAGATGTAAAACATATCAGATGGGATTTTCATTCGACCGCCTGGGTCATGCCCCAGGGGTGGGACTTGGAGGTACTGTGGGGGTTGGGAGGCTCAAATTTCTTTTCTTCTGAAGTTCAACCAGAGTAGTTGTTGTGTGAGTTACTTACATGAATGGCGCATGCAACAGCACTTTTTTTGGTCCCCCGCCCCCTTGGGGCCTTGGGGAGGGGCCATAGGTCAAATAGCATTAAATCTCAATTACTAAGTCAAGTCCAAAGATGTTTAAACCAAACTTTGTGTGTCTTCTCGCAATTAAAAGGTATAAAACATATTAGACGGGATTTTCATTAGGTCCCCTGGGTCAAGCCCAAGGGTTTGGTACTATGGGGTGCTGGGGGTCAAAAATTTAATTCTCTGAACATGGTCATGAGGCATATCAAATGAAAGGGGATGAACAGTAGCCCAAGATACACTGAACAATTTTACCCAACAATTAAACTGGTGACCTTGGGATGGGATCAAAGGGTCATTTACCCTTAGATTTTGTCAAGAGCGTGGGGATTTGCGATGGCGCGCCATCGAATGTGTTCTGGTTTAATCATGCAAAAGGAACACTACATGGAATCACAGGATCTCATTGGTCCACAGTTTAACAATTTGTATCATCAAAGAACATTTGATATAGACTGCTCATACACATTCACCCCTCATGATACTGATCACAGTCATCTTAATATCACACTCAAACCATGGGCACACAGCACCTATCATCATTTCGTGAACCCCATTGGCAAAGTCAGGGAAAGTTTATAAGCTACAGAGGTTCTCACGATGAAACCTAGTCGTCATTTGATTTTTCAGGGGATAATGCCATGGTGCGCAGCCCGTTCCAGAATGGTGAAATGTTGAGTAGAGGTGTTCCAGCCCTGGAAAAGATGGCATGCCTCGAGAATTTACCTTGTGACACACTTGGCACGAAAGAGCTGTCTGTTTTCTTTCAGGTTCTACCAAGGGCTGTACAAAACGGGGAGCCCCGCGGAAGTCAGATATACAGAGGTGTATTACACCAGGGTTCCTGTCAAGATAGTTCATTCTCAGAGCATCA
This sequence comes from Loripinus fragilis, assembly GCA_964019695.1. Taxonomy (NCBI): domain Eukaryota; kingdom Metazoa; phylum Mollusca; class Bivalvia; order Lucinida; family Lucinidae; genus Loripinus; species Loripinus fragilis. The sequence goes on along the minus strand of OZ026521.1, from coordinate 93,379,933 downwards.
AATTGAACTTGAAGAGATCTGTCTTCCTAGTAAAGCAAGACAATATATAGGACTGAAGTCCGAGAAAATTATTGCTAAAATATAGAAAATGGACGTGTTTCTCTAAAAAGCAAGTTCAGGAAATCGGCCAGGGAACTAACTACAGAACAATGGCCAAAGGTTGCAAGGTTGTTGCCATTCCCAGATAAAGGGAAAGGCATACAGAAAGCTCATATAAAACATCATATCAGTTGAAGAGGTTGAGGAGCGACTCTGGCCAGATGCTACAGAGCTGCAGGCGGTGCAAGGCAATAGCTTTGCAATTTACCCTGGGATTCAGGAGTCAAAATCCGAGATCATTTATTTTTTGTGGAACAGCATGGGACCAATGGAACTGGGGTCAAGAGATAGAAGGGAAAGTCTGTAAAACTATGAAGACTACAAAGACTCCATGTACGACGGGCTGTTTGGAACCTCCCCACTAAATAAGGAAATATCACACACCCTTCATGAGGATAAAGAATGGATTGACCAAACGTTCAAACAGATGCAGATCCAGCCATATTCAGCTTAGAATCAAACAATGAGTCTTGATGGATATCTGAGCACTGTGCAGTTAGAAAAGATTACAGGGATATCATACTACCAGAAAAAACCAAAGCGCTCAAGCATAGCAGGAACAGAACAATCGACTGCATCCAAAATGAGTAGTAATAAGCTGGAGGTATGCTCCGAGGCTACAGCAGAAACTAAACATGAGCGAGTTAATAATGTAAAAGCTTTTCTATTTCAAGGACCACAAAGAAAGATTATCAAGTAGCATCCCAAATTAGTAGCAATAAGCTGGAGCTAAGCTCTGAGGCTACAAAAAATGACGCTTGAGTTAGTTGATAGCCTAAACACCTCTCTTCAGTTTCAGAGACAAAGTACAAATGTTGAAAAAGAACAGAGAGAAAACATTACAGCGTTCAATATGTGTAGCAATAAACCTGAGCTATTCTTCGAGGCTACATCTCACAAAAATAACAATCAAAGGAGACAAGACGCGATTTATCCAGAAGGGACCAAGAACGAAGTAGCGTCCCATAATGATACAAACAACTGGAGCTAGACTCCGAGGTAGCTTGTAATACTAACCCTTCTAGTTCTCTTGCAGATCATTTAGGTAACCCAGCTGGATATGAACAGAATCAGGAATCCCAATGCATGAGCACATGGGAATATATAACTATTTGTCAATTTTCTTCCTTTTCAATGTTGAGTGTTCCAATTAGTTTGCATGATATTGCACTTCAGGTTGTCATGGACACTGCAGCAGCTGTGACAATTATTTCTGACAGTATTTTCAGGGAGCTGAAGCCTAAGCCGCCATACTTGAAGAAAGATATTCTCCATACTGCAGTGTAGGTCCAGTGGCCCTGAAGCTGGGGGAAACACCTTCCCCAAGGCAGTTTATGTGGCCCCAATCCAGGATGATAATGATACCAATAGTTTAATTAGGCTAAGAGAGAACAAGCTGGTGGCCAAAGTGTTTTCTGTTTGTACTGTTTCTTCAAGTTTCAGTTGATGATACTTTACAATATGGCGCCTCTGTTTCAGTTGACGGTAATCAGCACCAGTGAAATTAAAAGAAGTCTTAGCCCTTGAAATGGACCTATAGAGTCTGATGCTAGGACTGCTTAAGTTTTTATACGAATAACTGAAGCATGTTCCGTGGGAACTTTTATTATTTGTTGACTGCAGTCTGAGTCATTCAAGAGGTGGAAGAGAAGAGCAGAACTTATGTTTGCCAGTTGAATTATGGGATATTATCCTGAGTTGTAATATTGAAGACAGGGATCTCTCGAGAAGCTACAGAGAAGACTGAGATGTCTTTGTCCCGCTTGGCCAGAAGAAAACCCAGAGCATTGGATAGATGTGAAACTGTCGATTCTCAGAAGGGGCTATGGAGGTACTGAGAAGAGCCTTTCCGCATACTGCTTGATGGCCTTTTACCCGAGACTATTAAGGGTAGTAAGGGGCCTTTAAAACAAAAGGGGGAAGAGTGTGGTGAAGTTGGGGTAGAAGGTGCGACCAGTCTGGAAGACGCATGCCAGCCGTGCAGCTAGACGAATTTGGACTATAAGACAAAAGGCACATGGTAGCTATTGCAGTGGATACATTTCCAAATGTACCAGCTTAGTGCCAGTTCTACACAAGTTACAGACCTATATAGGAAAGGTATAATGATATTTGTCAATACTATCAACGACTTTATTCATTCTTGCAGAAAAAAGAAGGACAACATTAAAGTTTTTATGAGTTTGAATTTTGTCAAGATCCAATCACCTGTTATAGAGTAAGCTACCCTTGAGCATCTGGTAAATTGATGCATAATGTTGTGACCACTCTAGCGTCTACATTTTTAATGGATCTTCTTCATTCTTTCATGTACCTAGGACAAAGTAAGTAAGGGTGCAAAGATCAGGAATCGATACAATCAAGTACCACACCTGACCCAGGATACCAATGGGAAAGTGACAAACTCACAGTAGACACCACAAACGAGAGCCAAGAGGTCAGCCCTTTCCCAGCAGGTGACCACAAAGCACATATAAACAGATACGCACAAAGACATAGCAAACACAAGACAGAACAAAAACATAAAAGATCCACAAAAGAAGTACCGCCTTGGAACGGTCTGTAAAATATTTTACTGGAGGGCTTAAACCGGTTTAACGACGCCAACCTCACCCTTAATTCAGATGTGGATCAAGACACATAGATATTTGGTTTTCATGAAAGACCCCTAACTTATCAATGCATCATCTCCTAAAACATATAAATCAAGATATAACAAGGAGATAAAGCAAGGATATAGACTCAATAGTAAATTAAACTGAATACCGGAGCAATAGAAATCCAACAGGTAAACCCGGGTGGGCCAGACAAACAGCCAAAGCATCAGGCCCCTACTATAAAAACTTGGATGAGTTTTCAATTCGGCAATATCTGACCAGGGACTTGTGAGTGAGCTGCCCTTGAGCATCTTGAAATATCCCCATAGACTTATAATGGGAGAAATGTTGTGACCACTCCAGTGCCTTCACTTTTGATTGGATCTTCTTAATTCTTGCAGGCAATATGGACACCCATAAATTCTCAGATGGGTTCAAAATTAGGCCAGATCCGACCTTTGACTGTGGAGTTAGCTGCCATTTAGCGTCTGGAAAATCTCCAAAGACTGATAATGGGAGAACTGTTGTGACCCCTTGTGCTTTCATTTTTTCATGGATCTTCTTTATTCTTGCAGACAAGAAGGACAACTATAAAAGATGGATGAGTTTGAATTTCGTCAAGATCCAATCACCTATTATGGAGTTAGCTCCCCTTGAACATCTTATAAACTGATGGATAATGTTGTGACCGCTCTAGTGCCTTCACTTTTGATTGGATCTTTTTCATTCTTTCAGGTAACAAGGGCAACCATGAAACTTAGATGAGTTTGAACCTTAAGTAGAACCAACCTCAGACTGTTGATTTAACTGCTCTTGAGCATCATACAAAATCTGCATAGACGTACAATGGGATATCTTTTCATGACCACTCTAGCACCTTCATTTTTGAATGGATCTTCCTCAGTTTTGCAGGTATCAAGGACATCCATAAAAGCTTGAATGAGTAAGAGTATCCGCCACACCGACCACCAGCTATAGAGTAAGCTGCACTTGAGCGTCTAAAATATAGCTGTTTAATGTTGTGACCACTTTAGCGCCTTGATTTTTCATTTGATTTTTTTCATTCTTTTAGGTTATCAGGACATACATTATAGTATGGATCGGTCAGATCCCATCACTGACTAGATAGTTAGCTGCCCTTGAGCATCTGAAAATATACTTTCACCATTTTTATTCAGATCGTTTAAATACTTGTAGATAACCAGAACTGGATAATATCTTATGTTTTGATTTAATTCCTGGTCACTTTTAAAAGTTCAGATTACCTGCCTTTGAGCATCATAAATAAATGTATCTCAAAACATTATGCTTGCTCCTAGGTGAGTGATCGTTGCACATTGGGCTACTTGTTTTATACGTTTTGATAACCATTTATGAGCCATATACTGTCTGTTTAATGACATTTTAAGAGACTTTTGTAATCCCATTTAAAGTTGTAACATGATTTAACTGTATCAAAAACAGTTTTTTTTATTATATTGCATGGCATTTAAAAGGCTAATTAACAGCTTTCTGGCAGACGACATATCGTGAATGCAGCATTGATGGTCGAAACGACTTATTATCCGTACTACAGAGCCGGGACTCATCGAATTCATTCAGCCACATATATTTGGTAGACATATTTTCTTTCAGTCATGCTTTCCCTACTGCTATATCAACTGTATCAGTTTTTTGTTACTGTTAGCACTTTGAACTGTTTAACCGCCTAGGTGAAGTTAAATAAGCTAGTATGACAAGGAAGTACAACTATCACAGACCACAGGCACACCCAGTACTGTTTAGGTACAGTACAACCTGTCTTAAGCGGCAGCTCAAAACGAAGACCAAAAATTGGTTTTCAAGAACTATTAATGCAGGTCAAAAGTATTGCAGAATGCGCCAGTCGAGCATTCTGAAATACTTTCGACCTTCATAAAGCTACCGTTTGTCATTAAGATCTTATTTATTTTTTTTTATTTCTGAAACATATACGTTTTCATTATATGTTTCACCACTCTTAGAAGCTGCCAAAATTAAACCACAAAATGTTGCAAAACATTTTACACCAAATATTCAAGCTTGGTTTGTAAAACAACATGACATACTTTTCGTTTACACCCTGGGAAAAATCTGAATCAAATCCGCACATACTAAAGGATGATTTCAGACGGCTGTAAAGTCGATATAAGAATTGTCAACAAAGGATCAGTCTCTATAAGGCCATTTTCATGGCTAAAACCGTTTTTCTTTAAACTTTGTATACTAAAACTGATATATATTGACTGTCTTATGATGAAATACCAGCTTGTTTGGTTCACTGGTTTTCACTGTATGCATGATTTAAGTGGGTGGCGTAATTCCACTCCACTAAAAGTATAGATACAAAAATGCTATTTTTTCTATTCCAAGTTCATACTTCAAAATGGTGCTTGCAATAGGAAAAGTACACTTCTGGACTTAAAAGATGATGATAATATTGTTCTGAAATTCATACCTGAATAGAGTTTATATTCGCTTTTAAAATGTACCCCGATTTCTCTATTTTTTGTTTTACAACTTTAGGAAAAACCACAACACGTTCACAGTTTTCAAGATTTTTTGAAAACCTTTTGCTATTATTATGTTGATATAATAGTTATTTCAGGCATATGCCCGATTTGATTTCACCATCATTTGTATGAGAGTTATCTCCCCACAAAATTTGATTTTTTCCATTTTTCAATGTCAGCATGCATTTGTTATTCCATAGTACTCCAAACTTTATTTGGAAGTTGATAACACCTTTTGATGCAAATATTTGTTGAGTTTTGTAGGGATTGGAGTTACTTTTGCATGTGACGATGTCATATTTTATGTAATTTTGAAACAAGAAATATCTTTAAAAAAGATATTCAGCGGCATTCAAGGGAGAACATACATTTAAAGTCCTGTTGTAACTGGAAGATGTTTTTATGCACAGTAGATTGGTGTAAGATGTTGATTGATTGGATGAGGTGAAAATAATAAACAGAAAAGGAAAAGTTTGCATTACGTGTCTTGGACAGATATCTTAACTTTTGACTTCAATGTAAAATGGCGATCTGAAACTTTCGATGAAATAAACGTAATCATTGTGCAGTCAATCGTTGTGCTAAATATGAACACGGAGGTATTTAGGATCCATGATATGAACACCCTTCACAAAATAGGTGACCTAAAATACAATGGCATGTATTTTATGTAAGTGTGGAGCAAGTTTGGCTATCAGCCGAACTTGCCCCGACTTAAGTGGCCCAACTTGCCCCTGACAGACTATTTCCAAATATCACGTGACAGCTCCTTTTAACATGCAGGAGAAGAAATTAACAATGTTTCATATCAAAGCACATAATCCTTTCGTAATAAAAAATAATTTAAATCAGAATCTAAACACATCTTTAGATAAATAAAAACAGAAATTACTATGAAAAATTTAGTAATCATGCAAGAAAATGAGTTTTCTGGTACAATATCAATCTACCCTTCAATACTCTTGCAGACAAACTCGTCACAAGTAATTTCCAAACATGTTTCCCAGCCCCATATCTTAGTTTACATGCAAAAAATAGCCATATGCCGAACATGCCTCGAGTCCAAACTAGCCCCGGCCTCACCTATAAACCCCAGGGGGGGGGGGGGGGTTAATCTAATTTTTCTGCATACGTAGGCTCGGACACAGCACCTACCGTTCACCCCAAAAAATATTAGAAATTTGAAGCACCCCCCAAAAAATATTTGAAATTTTTACAACCCAAAAAAATATCCAGATTCTGTATATTTACTTTAAGAAAAGACCCTATAATACATAGAAATAACCCCTAAAACTAGTCCAATTTTGGGATGACCCAAAAAAATATCCACAAAATGTTCATACCCAAAAAAATATTCATTTTTCTGAAAAACCCAAAAAATATTGATGTTCAAAAATTTGACTCCAAAAAGATGGACCGAGCCAACGTATGTATACCCCCTCCCCCCTGGGCTATAAACGTTCTTCTTTAATAACTGTAAAACGCCATGCGATGGTTCTAAGCTTTTTTAAAAGCTAACCTTGTAATGGTATTAATCTGTGGCATAGATCGTTGTATTAACATGCGTAGGCTATTTATAGTTACTACAAAGAAACACCAGAACATACCGAAATATACCGGAATGTGGCCGACGGCGACACGTTTTTTTTTTAGACAACTCGTCGACAGATTTTGAGATTATTCGGCGACACTTTATGAGACAACTCGACGACACCTTTATTCTTAGTGAGGCACTGGAAGAGTTTTTAAGGATAAAGAGATATTGGCCAAAAACTTAAAGGGATATAAAGAAAATCACATACCTATAATCAATAGGTTAAAACAGTGAATATTCGGTAAGTTCGGTAGGTTCGGCCGAATTCGGTTCGGTTACAGCTTTTAACACAACCTGGAGAAATGGGCAACCCGGGCTGAGCCAGATACAAAACAAATAGCCCCAACATCTTTAAACAAAAGGTGATTATGTTGAAAAAGTTTTGCGTTTTGTTATATAAACAGGCAATTCCAGACAGAATGGAATTCTTTTAAACAGGACCCGAAGAAAACTGGTGTGATTTCCTTGAAATTAAAGTCCGTTTCAATGAGCATAGATAGCAGACTTGCAGATGTAAGATTGTTTCTGATTGGTGGATAATTTAGATAGTCCGTTTAAATGAGAATAGATAGCAGACTTGCAGATGTAAGATTGTTTCTGATTGGTGGATAATTTAGAGTAAAGTCGATTATAGACAGCTCCCGCTGAAAAAAGATACCTCGCATCTGGAAAACTAACAAATTTCCAATGACTTACATACAGGGTTGCTTAGTTTTTTGCAACCTCATTTAACTCATGCTAAATGCTTAAATTAAAGTCCGTGTGGCCCATTTATGTTTTACACTGGTTATTATTTATCTTCTTTAGAATTGCCAGACATAATCCATATGTCAACAGCAGCATCTTTTACATAATCAATGTGCACCTTGCTCGGTTTTGGCTTCACTATTTTCTGTTTCATTGCTGTAATATCCTAAATACCAAAGTACTGAAGCCACATGCGCACAACACCCAATGGTGCGAGTACCACTTCTGCACGTACAAACCACCCAGTGATTTGGGTTCGGAGTTAGATGCCCCTGAACGTTTGAAAAAATCCCCATTGACTTATAAAGGGAGAAATGTTGTGACCACTCTAGTGCCTTCATTTTTGAATGAATCTCCTTCATACATACAGATAATAAGGACAATCATAAAAGCTTGAATGTCTTTGAATTTTGTCTAAATCTCATCACCGACTACTGTGTTAGCTGCCATTGAGCGTTTTGAAAAAAATGATGAACAGTCTTGTGACCACTCTAGCGCCTTTATTTTTGATTGGATCTTCCTCTTTCTTGAAGGTAATAAGGACAGCTATAAAATGTTAAATGGGTTCGAAATTCGGCAAGATTGGACCAGGGACTGAGGTGTTAGCTGCCCCTGGGGGTTTGAAGAAAATCCCCATATACTTATAATGGGAGAAATGTTGTGACCACTCTAGTGCCTTCATTTTTAAATGAATCTTCTTCGTTCTTACAGGTACAAGGACAACCAGAAAAACTTAAATGAGTTTGAATTTTTTCAAGATCCCATTACCGACTACTGAGTTAGCTGCCCTTGAGCATCTGAAAAATCAATGGATAATCTTGTGACCATTCTAGTGCCTTTATTTTTGATTGGATCTTCTTCATTCTTGCAGATAACAAGGACAGCCATGCAATCTCAGAAGGGTTCGCTTCCCATGAGCGCCAGAAAAAATTTCCATAGACTTATAATGGAAGAAATGTTGCGACCACTCTAGTGCCTTCATTTTTGGATAAATCTTCTTCCTTTGTACAGGTTACAAGGACAACTATTAAAGCTTGAATGAGTTTGAATTTTGTTACTGTTTCAAGTTAGAGTTACCTGCTATTGAGCATAACAAATTATGGTCTTTCCAAACATTATACTGGCTCCTAGGTGAGCGATCATTACCCATTGGGCTACTTGTTTGATGTGTTACGAGAATGTATCTGCATCATTTCCCTTGTGTGCCATTATTTCATATGATCTAATTTGAAGAATCGGGCCAAATCCTACACGGATGAACACTTTGACGAAAAAAGATCATATTAGATAACGGCACACAAAGAAGATGACAGTGTTCTTAAAGCACAGGTACGTTCTTGTCACACATGAAATAAAACATATAACTTGTGGGTTGAAAACACTCAATATCTGAAGCCAATCACTGGGTGGTATTGTGTGTGCAGAAGTGGTACTCGCACTCTTAGGATATTACTACAACGAAACAGAAAACAGTGAAACCAAACCGAGCAAGATGTACATTGATTATGTAAAAGATGCTGCTGTTGACACAGGGAGCACGTTTAGCAATTCGGGTGAAGATGTATAATGTCCAGCGTAAAAATACGAATGGGCCATAATAACTTTAATTGAAGCAATTAGCATGAGTCTAATGAGGTTGAGAAAAACTAAACAACCCTGCTTGTAAGTCTTTGGCAATTTGTTAGTTTTCCAAAATTACATAAAATATGATATTGTCGCATGCAAAAGTAACTCCAATGCCTACCAAAATTAACAAATATTTGCATCAAAAGGTGTTATTAACTTCCACATGCAGTTTGGAGCACTCATGAAATGACAAATGCATGCTGATATTAAAAAATGAACAAAATCAAATTTCGTGGGGAGATAACTCTCATATTTATGATCACAAAATAAATTCTGACATTTGCCTAAATTGACTATTATATCAACATAATAATACCATTTTTTAAAAAAAAATCTTGAAAACTGTTAACGTGTTGTGGTTTTTACATAAAGTTGTAGAGCAAAAAAAAAGTGAAATTGGGGTACATTTTAAAAGCGAATATAAACCTTTTTTGGTGTGAATTTCAGAACAATATTATCATCATCTTTTAATTCCAGAAGTGTACTTTTCATATTGCAAGCACCATTTCGAAGTATGAACATGGAATAGAAAAAATATCATTTTTGCATCTATACTTTTAGTGGGGTGGAAATACCCCACCCACTTAAATCATGCATACAGTGAAAACCAGTGAACCAAACACGCTGGTATTGCATCATAAGACAGTCAATACATATCAGTTTTAGTATACAAAGCTTTAAAGAAAATCGGTTTTAGCCATAAAAATGACCTTTTAGAGAATGATGCTTTATACTGATGGGTCAAAGGAAGACTCAAAGGTTGGTTGTGTTGTTATTTCAGGCAACCATTGTAATATGCAACGTATACCTGCCTGACGATTCATCAATTTTTACTTCTGAAGCCAAAGCAGTTGATCTAGCTTTAGATTTCATAAGAACTTGTGACACTAACAATAAATTTATTATATTTTCTGACTCGCTTTCTGTATTAAAAGCTATGAACCATACTAGTTCAAAGACTCCACAGATTCAGAAGCCTTTAGAAAAATACCACGAGCTTTTAAGATTTTTTTTCTGTTGGATTCCTAGTCATAAAGGCATTCTAGGGAATGAGATGGTAAATCAGCAAGCAAAAACATCGCTTTCAATGGAACCAACTTCTTTTAAGATTCCATTTTCCAATTTTAAGCCATCTTTCAGTAAATATATCTTGGAAGAATGGCAAACTTCATGGAATAACAGCATTGGAAATAAACGTCTCGAGATAAAACCAACTATTGGTAAATATTAATCAGTTGTTTGAAATATTAGAAATGAAGAAGTAGCTTTAGCTCGACTCGGCTTAAGTCATACAAGATTCACTAATTCATACTTACTGCAAGTTGAAGAGCAGCCACAATGTGTTGGTTGCTATGCACCATTCTCTGTACGTCAGTTCCTTTTGGTCGAGTCTTCTATCATTTGAAATTAAACAAGCTGATTTGTAATTTCAGGAGAGACTAGTTTATCAACAGTGATGATATTCACCAAATTGAATGTGCAATGTATAATTCCAACAGACAGTATATACCCTGATCAGATATTACATTATATAGCGTCTGTTCTGGGTCTGCTATGGGTCTGTATTGATTGTCAATGGCCTTTACATGGGACGCTATGTGTCGTTGTGTAATTTATTTGAGTTACTACTTTATATACGGTCAAAATGTTAGTCACATGTAGGATGGTTTCCTGGTTTGTACCACAATGAAGGTGGTGGTTCTGTTGTTGTTGATTCAATGGTTACTGTTGCTCCCATTGTTTGTAGAGATTTAGATTTTCAAGGAATCATGAATACTTTGGTCTCGTGAAGCCCTTCGGAGCAAACAAGAGGCTTGTTTTGCACGTGCGACTCAGGTGTGGCTCGCTGTCAATCACAACACCAGTGTCACTTCTGGCGAATGAATTTGATGTTCGAAGCGTATTGTCCAGGCAAGTAAGCTTGGCAGCTGTCAATCAATTTAATATCATCCATGAGGCTATGAAAGGTCGCAAAAATCTAAAGATTCACTAAAGGTTTGCTTTGAAAATGTAAATATTACTTTGTGTCTCTCCAGTTTTTACAATATTCCTGATGGGGAAAAGAGAACTGGTTATCGTACTGTTATTGTCTTCCTGATATCTTGTGGCTGTTAGTGCTCACGGCACCCAGGTTTGGTCTGCAGTGTGTGACTGTTGTATTTCCTGATCATCTGGGAACACGCGTTCTGTCAGTCAATAATGTTAGGCAATTATTTGCAGAAAATGACTGCAGCAGATAACCTTTTCAAATTCATTTTCCTGGCACTAACCTTTTGTGTTCTGGAAACCACTTACAAACGGAAAGAGGACCCTGATGACATGCCACATAATGCGGCATCTCATCAGGTTCAACAGTGTTTGTTAATGTTATAAGTACAATAATATTTTGAATACTATAACCTGACACCCCAAGATATGTACAGTGGATTATCCCGAGTTTACTGTACCAAATCAGAAGGAATAATCCATTAGTATTTATATATAGGGTTAATGGTTAATATTGTAGGTGGAGTGATCTGGATGTAAATTAGTGTTCGTTGGTTTGTTTGGTTGGGAGACGCACAACCATGTACTTAACATCTTTAAAGTATGGAGAAGGAAAAGATCAGGAATCAATACAATCAAGCACCACAGCTGACCCAGGACACCGTATGGGAAAGTGACTAAGACACAAGAAAACACCACACACAAGAGAGCCAAGAGGTTAGAAAGAAGCACTAGTAAATTACTTTAGGGCTTAAACATGGTTGACTGTACCAACGTCACCAGTATGTCTGATGTGGATAAAGACACATAGATGTTTGGTTAACATAAAAGAGGCATAATGTATCGATCCTAGTACTTTCAAATCGAGATATAAAAAGGAGATAAAACAAAGATCAGGACTCAACAGTACAAACAACTGAATACCAGAGCAAAAGAAATCCAACATTTAAACCCCGGTGGGTCAGACCACAAACACAACATCAGACCCCAACCTTCTCAAGGTTTCACGAAGAAATGATAAAAAAAGTACAATTGCAGGAGGACTTACCCTTACAAAGTAAGTTACATAGTTAGTATGTAGCATTACCTGGTGGACCTCAACCACGTTTGTTCAAATCATGCCCCTGTGGTCATATGTTTTACATCGTCTTTTATGGTGTAAAAACATGAAAAAATCTTCGTGTCTGAAATCATATGACATAGAGTCTTGATATTTGGTATGTAGCATCATCTTGTGGCCCTCTACCAAGTTTGTTGAAATTATGCCCTTTGGGCCAAAATGGCCCCAACCCGGGTACACAGGTTTTACATAGGCTTATTTAGTAAAAAACATGAAAAAAATATTCTTGTCTGAAACCATATGGCCTAGAGTCTTGATATTTGGTATGTAGCATCATCTAGTAGTCCTCAACCAAGTTGTGGGGAGCGCAGTGGCTCAGTGGTAGAGTACTTGACTCGAGACCGAAGGGCCGCGGGTTAGAGCCTCACCGGCGTCACTGCGTTGTGGTCCTTGAGCAAGCTTATTCTAGCTTAGTACTGGTTCAACCCAGGAAGACCCATCCCGCATTGCTGAAAGATTGTTGAGTGGACGTAAAGAATCAAATCAAACAAACAAACAAATCAACCAAGTGTGTTCAAATTATGTTACTGGGGCCAAAAATGACCCCATCCCGGTGGTCAAATGTTTTACATAGGCTTATATAGTAAAAACATAAAAAAAACTTCTTGTCTGAAACCATATGACCTAAAGTCATGATATCTGATTTGTAGCATCACCTGGTAGTCCTTTACCAATTTTGTTCAAATCATGCCCCTTGGGACAAAAAAAGGCCCCATCCCTGGGGTACATGTTTTACATAGTGCTATATGGTGAAAAACATGAAAAAATCTTCTTGTCTGAAACCATATGACATAGTGTATTGATATTCGGTATGTAGCATCACCTGATTGACATCTACCAAGTTTGTTCAAATTATGCCCTTGGGGCCAAAAATGGCCCCACCCCGGTGCCACATGTTTTACATAGGCGTATATAGTGAAAACATGAATGCAATTTCTTATCTGAAATCATGTGGCCTAGAGTCTTGATATTTGGTATATAGCATCACCTGGTGGACCTCTACCAAGGTTGTTGAAATTATGCCCCTGAAATCAAAAATTGCCCCGCCCCAGGAGTCTCATGCTTTACATTGGCTTATTTAGCGAAAAACATGTAAAAACTTCTATTATGAAGCCATATGGCCTCAAAAAACTCCAGCTGTAACGTTTTTAGAACTAATTTCTCGTGATAACTTTTACTGCGTCAATTATCGATAAACTTCTCCCAATGAAAAATATTCAGGAACTTCTCCGCCAACTTCTCCAAACATCCAAGATGCAACAAGTACCTCTGTGCTTAGGTGGACTGTTTGAACATTTTAAACAAACCGCAAATAAACGAAGTCCATGATGTCAGTCAAAAAGTTACATTGCACCGCCATTATTCAATTACTAAAGCGATGGATGGCTTGTTCAAATATATACAAAGAATTTCTAGCGATAAGGCGAGCAATCTCCCTAAACGAGACGTTCGTTTTATTTTGTTGAAATAACGACTAGAGAAACTAGGCACATTCAACAAATATATATAGACGAGCCGTCGATGCATCATTGCCCCAAATTTTATATTTAAAACGGGGTTTTCTTTCATGCATGTAATAACTCTACCTCTTATTGAATGATAATCTATTTCGATCATCAACTGTGCTTGTTATTCAGTAACATATATGGGAACTAGACCGTTAAACAGGGAACCACGCCATGTACAGTAAAACTATTTATACAGTTGATGTACAATAAAAACGACCATCTTGCAAAGTGGTCTATTTTTGTCAGATATTTAATGTCTTCTTTCGCTTATACAACCCCTTTCCCCCCTAGACCCAAGACGCCATTTACATATGTTATATATTTGTATAGCGACATTTAATTGTTCAAAGGGCATCTTGGGTCTAGGGGGGGGGGGAAAGCACCTAAAAACAAACTGAAAGACGCCAGTTTCATCTATCAATGACAAAAGTCACAATTTTAAGTATATTTCGTACGCATGTGCAGAAGGAATACCGCAAAGTTTTGGAAATGAAGGGCACTTATATCCTTAATATTTTAGCACTTTTACTTTTTGAAAACCTGCAAAGTATTTACTAAAACTATCGTATAAACGGCACCCAGTCTAAAGACGTAAAATGAGGGGTGGGAGTAGAAGGCGCAAGTTTTCACGGCTTTGTAAATGATGGATCGCGTTGAAACCTATTTTGATGCCTTCTATGCATATTTTACTACCGAAACAGTCCAATTTTAAAAATATTAGGGCAATTTGAAAGTTTAGGTTTTGTAATCATGTCAACTAGGGAAAATATACGCCTTATCGCTAGAACTCCTTGCGCATGATTCGCTCATGCGTTACGCTAGCTGGGTCATCTCAAAACCGTTCGTTCATAGCACGTGCATAAGAGAAAAATGGCATGTCAAGCGAAAACACAACCCTTGTTCCTACAAATGAGACTGCTTAAAGTTGATTCTACATATATGCACAGTAAAGTCTGAGAATGCAAACGGCAGTTTTATGTTATGCACAACCTTTGAATAACGGAATGTGCACCGCTTACGAATATTTTTTGAGACTACCCCTTTCTGTTATGCCTATTCGAATTTTATCTGTCAATAAAAGACTTAGACATTTAGGATGAATTAAATTTATTGCAAAATCTTCATTTATATACACAAAAATAAGTTTGCGCCACAAGCACCAAACCCTTTGAGAAGTTGGCGGAACTTTTATCGCGACAAAAATTAGTTCTAAAAACTTTACAGCTGGAGTTTAGAGTCTTGATAATTGGTATGTAAATGTAGCATCACCTAGTGGATCTCTACCATATTTGTTCAAATTATGCCACTGGGGCCAAAAATGGCCCCGCCCCAGGGAGCACATGCTGTACATTGGCTTACATAGTGAACACATGAAAAAAAATCTTCTTGTCTAAAACATTAGGCCTAGAGTCTTAATAATTGGACTGTATGGCATCACCTAATGGATCTCTATCAAGTTTGTTCAAATTATGCACCTGGAGCCAAAAGTGGCCCGGCCCCAGGTGTCACCAGGGACATGGCCAGCTTTCAACAGATACAACTCAGGTGAGCGATTTAGAGCCATTTGGTCCTCTTGTCATTCCATGCATAGTTGTGTAAACGTCTGATTCTCTGACAAGATACTGTGTATATTTATTTTATTTTCATCTGTACTGGTCTATGAATTCACAGGTAATACAGTAATTGACTTTCACGAATTTCTTGAGATGATGGCAAAGCATACCAATCACGATGGCCTGAAAGAAGCATTTAATGCATTTGACAAGGATAATGATGGATACATTAATGAGGAGGAACTTCGACATGTTATGACTAATTTAGGAGAAAATGTAACGAATGAAGAATTAGCGGACATGATGAAACACGCGGATACTGATGATGATAAGAAAATAAACTACGAAGGTGTGTTCTCTAAGATAAATACAATGAACCCGAATGTATAATTGTAATTGGTAAGTAAACCGTTAACCTTATCAGCATATTATTGCAGACTAATTGTCTCGATGAACAGTGGGTGTTTTTTTTATTATTTTCGATGTGGCCAACTGAGCTCTTTTTCAGTTTTAAATAATGATTTTTCAACGACTGACATATATAGGCGTAGTTAAATTTTTGTGGTTTCTCAATTGTATGCCCTTTAAAGTTATTTTCTAATCTCGTATGCAGATTCAGATTTGGTCGAATTTTGTTTTTACCGTCAATATCGCCAAATGAAACTATCTGCCAAATATGAGATTACAGTAGCTTGGACCAATCTGTGTAAGGTCTGAAATAATTCATACTTACAAATTTGGATTCCTAGTGTTGATTTAGCTGTATGAATGTCGAGGATTTATCAGACACACACGAAAGAAAAGCTGGTTGCTTTACAATATATGTGTATTTGCTATCATGTTGCTGATAATATGCTGTGTCTCTTCCTCATAGGGCCCTGTTTTAATTGTGCCTCGACGCAACATAACCTGGCTTCGGCGGTTTCCGACAAAGCGATACTAAATCAGTCTCCTCAACTACAGAGACTAGTTAGAAAATTGAGATGTCACCTGTAGCAAGTTTAAATTTCCATAAAGGGAATAAAAAGGTGCTTATCAGTCTGCGCGGATGCGCAGGCTAATCTGCGCGTTTGCTGTTCGCAAACCCCGAAGACAGATTTTCTCGCGTCGAGGCCCATTTGCAGACGGTGGTATTTCCTTGTGTTTAGTATAAATGAAATATTAGATATTATATAATCAAATTAATGGTACAGAACAAAAATATAATGTTTGATTAAGAAATAGATAAGCTCTGTTGTATAACATTTCACTGTTTGGAGGTCAGTTGTAAAGAAGATCAAATCACGAGCGCCCAGCCGTGATTTATCTTCGTACAACTGACCGACAAACAGTGAACTATTGCCCAACAATTCTCGCACAAGAGCTGATCTATTTCGATTCTAAAACACAATAAACGATGAAAACACTTTTGAAGTATTCAGCTTCTTTCGACTTACTGCCATGCACTGAAGAAATCCTGCCAATAGTTGGCATGCGTTTACATGTATTTGTAACGTCTTTCAAGCGTAAAATGACGTAATATCGGCTAACGCGATGGCTGACGTCATTTTGCAGTACTAATTGACGTCAGCTAGTGCGCGCTTTTAAAACTGTGACATTATATTTTGATATAACGCGTTTTCTAGCATTTACTCTACAGACGAGGTGTGCTAGAATAAATCGTTTAACGAAAAGTAACTAGTTACTTCAAAGCAAGTTGATGTATGCGCCTGTCAAGCAAGTGAAGATGACCAGGATATGCCACCCATCACAGAACACAGATAAACCCCTATCGGGTAGGTCCGGCACAATTCGAGAATCGAATCAAGCCTTGGGGGTATGTAAGGCGCATAGCGCGTAGTACTATGTGGAAAAAGCTATATTTTGTTAGCCGGAACCGGCGTAAGGAAAATTAGTTCTGCCCCATGTGGGTTCAGCCCCATGAGCATCCATTTTTCTGATCTTCCGAAAAATTTTATCAACAGAATGAATGAAGTGTATGTTTTTTTCAATAAATGTTGCTATAGCGATATTTTATTGAAAAAAAATAACCTTCATTTATAACCGATTGTTCTGCTGCAATCACACTTGTTATTGTGTTGGCATAGTTTCTGTGACATCAGATTCACGTTATGTAACGTCAGCGTCACGTTATCCTCGATGTACATCCGAAGCTTGATTACACGGATTTACAGGATTGGCCTAGGTAGTTCCGGTTGAGACCAACCTATGGCACCGCGAGGAAGAGATAAAGAATACAGTCGCAGGCCAGCTAGAACACTGCTTACTGTTGGTCAGTACCTGATGGTTGGCTTTGCCCTGGTCCACCATGACTCAGCTAGGTCTTTTTATTCTCGCACACCAGATCGAATTCCCGTTGTTTTTACTCATGTGAGATAATTCTTTCTCACATACCAACGCATACAAGATCGAGATATCCCTATGTAAGCTCGCTACCCATGTGAGATAAGCGTAACTAATACGAGATGTCACACGCGGATGGTTGCTAATGTGAGATAACATTTTTGGCGCATGACTGTAAGTAGTAGTTATGCCTCTTTAGCGTCACGTACTGCGCATGCGCGGCGGCCATATTGGATGACGTCATCATTTTCGTCAAGTTAAAAAGGTCCCTTATGACCATACAAAAAGGCCCTTTTTAACCAGACAAATGGATGCTGTAGAATTATAGCATCAAGTTCAAGGTCACTCTCGTAATGACGTCATTTTCTATTTTTAGTAACTGACACGTTCAGACCTGTTATTCTATATTTAGACATTATGATCTCTTACACTCTGAGCCCTTTTCTTCTGACACCTATTCAGACGACAGCTGTATGAAGAAAATCAATTTTAATGACCGCGTGGTTATAAATTTTTTATGTCCTTTTGCATGCTGCTTACTTTTGGGTTTTTTTTTCACCACGTTTCTGTCTTTTCAAATCTTAGAGAGAATCATGCAGACAGACAGACAGACAGACAGACACACACACACACACATACAGACACACACACACACACACACACACACACACACACACACACACACACACACACACACACACACACACACACACACACACACACACACACACACACACACACACACACACACACACACACACACATGCCAAGGCTACGAAGTGGGGACATAAGCACCTCACAGTAAAAACGGGGACTTCGTAAGTTTACAAGATATTTCTTTTATTTTGCATATTTAAGTTTCTTTTAATAAGTCTTACTTTTTTCTCACATGCTCCAATATCTGTTTCGACTTTTTGTTACTTAGAACTTTTACCTACAATGTGGGGAAACACACTCTATACACAAAAGTAGAACAACACATCATAATGGGGACTGTACCTTATACACAAAAGCAGCACAAAACGTCGAAATGGGGACTGTGTGTCTGACCTGGGACATTTGTTAATTTGTAGCGAGAAGACATGTTTTGCACCAGGAAATTACTCAATTTAAATAATATCATTAAAGCTGTCGTTTGCAATGTTTAAGTATGCATCAAACTCTTGTTTTTCATATTCTTTAAATCTAGGTACACTTTGGCAAGTCGACACCTTATACACAAAAGCAGCACACGTCAAAATGGGGACTGTGTTACTGACCGGGGACATTTGTTAATTATGTTTTGCACCAGGAAATGACTTAATTTAAATAACATCATTAAAGTTGTTGTTTGCACTGTTTAAGTATGCATCAAACTCTGTTTTTATTCTTTTCAACTTAGGGGTACACTTTGCCAAGACGGCACCTCATACACAAAAGCAGCAAAAAACGTCGAAGTGGGGACTTTGTGTCTGACTGGGGACATTTGTTTATTTGTAGTGAGAAGACATACTTTGGGCCAGGAAACGACTCAATTTGAATAATATCATTAAAGTTGTCGTTTGCATTGTTTTAGTATACATCAAACTCTGTTTTTATATTCTTTTCAATATAGGTAGACTTTGGCAAGTTGGCAACTTTTACACACATACATACACGTCGAAATGGGGACTGTGTCTGACTGGGGACGTTTGTTAATTTGTAGTGAGAGGACATGTTTTGAACCAGGAAATGACTCAATTTAAATAAAATCATTAAATTTATCGTTTGCACAATTTTAGTATTTTTAATATGCTTTTCAATTTATGTACACTTTGGAAATCGGCATCGAATTAGGGACTTTTATGTCAAGCCTCATACATTAAGGGACCCTTGTATACCTGGACTTAAGACTTAAGTTAAAATATTTTAGAATGCATCAATTTATAAATTTAGAATGCATCAACTAATAAAACAATTAATATTAATGACAACGGAGTTAAAAAATTATCTCTTGATTAAAAAGCTATTTATTCTACTAACGAAATAGTGGGGTCTGTTCGGTGTGTTTATATTTGTTCCTCTTGGTGGCTAGGGTAGATATTCTTTCTAAATACTGCACTTTGGCAAGTCGGCACCTTATACATGTTAGGTGTGTTTATATTTGTTCCTCTTGGTGGCTAGGGTAGATATTTTTATAAATACTGCACTTGTCCAAATGTCTTTTCTGAAAAGCATGTGCACAAGTGCACCCTGGACATCCAGCTTCTAAATATAACACTTTTTATAACCTAAATTTATTAGTTGATATATTTATACATCCTGTTCAACTGTACTACATAATGATAAATGATAATTTGGTAATATAAATTCGAAAATGCATGGTTCTGGAAATACCAATGTGGGTGATCGGAATTAAACTCCCAGCAAAAGACCAGGAAGAAGACGAGCAATGTCGCTACAAAATGAGTTATTCTTAACCCTGATGAGACTGAGACTTGGTCTGCTTCATCAGGATTTAGCGTATCGCTTTAAAACCAATACACGCCAAGTTTCCACTATTATTTTAACATGGATACAACTCTTGTACAAACAGTTTGGCACCATTCGGAATTTAATGTTTTCAACCAGAGACAAAGTGAGACAACATCCCCCGAAGTGCTTTAAAAAAGTACAAGAACATCCGCTTCATTATTGACTGCACAGAAGTTCATGTACAATTACCCGGCAATTTTGAGGCACAAGGAAATCAATATTCTTCATATAAAGGGCATACCACATATAAGTTTTTGGTTGCACTGTTTAAGTATGCATCAAACTCTGTTTTTATTCTTTTCAACCTAGGTACACTTTGCCAAGACGGCACCTCATACACAAAAGCAGCAAAAAAACGTCGAAATGGGGACTGTGTGTCTGACCGGGGACATTTGTTAATTTGTAGCGAGAAGACATGTTTTGCACCAGGAAATGACACAATTTAAATAATATCATTAAAGTTGTCGTTTGCACTGTTTAAGTATGCATCAAACTCTTGTTTTTCATATTCTTTTAATCTAGGTACACTTTGGCAAGTCGGCACCTTATACACAAAAGCAGCACACGACAAAATGGGGACTGTGTGTCTGACTGGGGACATTTGTTAATTATGTTTTGCACCAGGAAATGACTTAATTTAAATAACATCATTAAAGTTGTTGTTTGCACTGTTTAAGTATGCATCAAACTCTGTTTTTATTCTTTTCAACCTAGGTACACTTTGCCAAGACAGCACCTCATACACAAAAGCAGCAAAAAAACGTCAAAGTGGGGACTTTGTGTCTGACTGGGGACATTTGTTCATTTGTAGTGAGAAGACATGTTTTGGATCAGGAAATGACTCAATTTGAATAATATCATTAAAGTTGTCATTTGCATTGTTTTAGTATACATCAAACTCTGTTTTTATATTCTTTTCAATATAGGTAGACTTTGGCAAGTTGGCAACTTTTACACACATACATACACGTCGAAATGGGAACTGTGTGTCTGACCAGGGACGTTTGTTAATTTGTAGTGAGAAGACATGTTTTGAACCAGGAAATGACTCAATTTAAATAAAATCATTAAATTTATCGTTTGCACAATTTTTGTATGCATCAAACTATGTTTTTAGTATGCTTTTCAATTTATGTACACTTTGGAAATTGGCATCGAATTGGGGACTTTTATGTCAAGCCTCATACATAAAGGGACACTTGTATACCAGGACTTAAGACTTAAGTTAAAAATATTTTAGAATGCATCAATTAATAAATTTAGAATGCATCAATTAATGAAACAATTAATATTGATGACAACAGAGTTAAAATATTATCTCTTGATTAAAAAGCTATTTATTCTACTAACGGAATAGTGGGGTCTGTTCGGTGTGTTTATATTTGTTCCTCTTGGTGGCTAGGGTAGATATTCTTTCTAAATACTGCACTTTGGCAAGTCGACACCTTATACATGTTCAGCGTGTTTATATTTGTTCCTCTTGGTAGCTAGGGTAGATATTTTTTTTATAAATACTGCACTTGTCCAAATGTCTTTTCTGAAAAGCATGTGCACAAGTGCACCCTGGACATCCAGCTTCTGAATATAACACTTTGTATAACCTGAATTTATTAGTTGATATATTTATACATCCTGTTCATCTGTACTACATAATGATAAATGATAATTTGGTAATATAAATTCGAAAATGCATGGTTCTGGAAATACCAATGTGGGTGATCGGAATTAAACTCCCAGCAAAAGACCAGGAAGAAGACGAGCAATGTCGCTACAAAATGAGGTATTCTTAACCCTGATGAGACTGAGACTTGGTCTGCTTCACCAGGATTTAGCGTATTGCTTTAACACCAATACACGCCAAGTTTCCACTATTATTTTAACATGGATACAACTCTTGTACAAACAGTTTGGCACCATTTGGAATTTAATGTTTTCAACCAGAGACAAAGTGAGACAACATCTGCCGAAGTGCTTTAAAAAGTACAAGAACATCCGCTGCATTATTGACTGCACAGAAGTTCATGTACAATCACCCGGCAATTTTGAGCCACAAGGAAATCAATATTCTTCATATAAAGGCATACCACATATAAGTTTTTGGTTGCAATAGCTCCTAATGGTGCCATCCTTTTTGTAAGTGATGCATATGAGGGAAGTATTAGTGACAAAGAAATAGTACGTGTGTCTGGTTTCTTAGATTTTTTTTAATCCTGGAGATGTAGTTATGGCAGATCGTGGATTCCTCATTAAAGAACTCTTGATTGAAAGGCATGTAAAACTAATTATTCCTCCTTTTTTGGGATCAAGACATAGATTTAATCCACAAGAGAAAGCCTTAACGAAAGATATAGCTTAACACAGAATCCATGTTGAACGATCCATCGAAAGGATGAAAAAATGTGCGGATCCAGAGGGGGGGGGAAAGGGGTCCGGACCCCCCCCCCCTGGAAAATTACAAAAATATAGGGTTCCTTAGCAATACTGGTCCGGATCCCCTGAAAAACCACAGCTACCAATCCAGCATTTAATATTGGGCCATTATCATCCTGCTAGCAAAACAAAACGCCATTCAAATGGCGTTTCGCTGGCGGGCCGATAATGGCCCACTTTTAGTGGCTTTTCGATCCTCTCTCCATCCCAGCAACCAAAAAAAAAACGTTGTCAGTGTTGGACCCCTCTGACAAAACTTTCTGGATCCGCACATGCCACAAGTCTTTATTCCAGGTGTTAGAAAGTAAAGAGATAATATGCATAGATCCAGATAAGGAAATTTTATTTGCGTAAATTTTTTATTATTTTCTTACACATTAATTTTAACATTGATGTTTTGGGTGCTCAAAAGAACCGTCTCATTGAGGTGGTTCTTTTGAGTACCCGCAACATATGTTTTGGATTAAAATCAAATTTGCCGGTTGAATTAGTTAAAGAGCAAGGTACTCCTGCCTGGTTTAAATGAGAAATATAAAATAATTTTCCAATACACACTCTTATCTGGAGGCCTGAATATGGATCGAAAATATTGGCGATGATCAGCTGCACAATTACCGCACAGCTGATCTTCACCATTTTTCGCATACATGTATATAAAAAGGTTTTCTTATGACATGACATGAAATGGATCAATTAATAGGAAGCTAAATTAGCTTACAATGTATGCAGTTACAGTTTCAAGGGCAAAAGGTTTCTAGGAATCCTCATTTCAAAGATTTCTGGACATAAGTAAGAATGGTGAAAAGTAATTAATTTGGCTTTAAGATCAGCCCAGAAATGATCGTCAAAGGGAATTTGGAGTGTAAATGTCTCTTTACTAGACCAAACTACAAAATCACAAAATTTTGTACAAGTCACTCCCATCTGTATTTGAATGTGGTAATAGTATTTGTGTGTGTTTTTAAGGTGATCTTGTTCTCATCATTGATTTCTATATCAATCCATCCGGACTACAAAGCCAGCTCTGGATCTATGCTACTTACCCAGAAGCCAGTTTCAACAACCATACTACTATCAGAATTTATCAAGCTCTTGTAAGAATCTCTTGCTATTCTTTCATGTTTGATGCCATACTGCAAAGCAGGTGCACTAATTTGATCTGTTTTCCAAAGATGCCTGTTTAGAGAATTCATGATAGCCCTGTCAGATTTAAGAGACACAACATCCTTGCATGTTGATGCTGTTAAATGAACATGACGTTCATAAAACAAGGCAGGAGTACCTTGCTCTTCACTAATTCAACCGGGAAATTTGATTTCGACTTAACTTTTAAGTTCTGTATAAATTGTTCCCTCTGCTTATTAAGTGTAGAAGTATGATCATCATCAAGAAAATAATCTTTATAATTATACTTCAGTAAAGACAGCCACATGCAATCAACCTGTTTGTGATTTTGCAAACAATAGAGCAATTTTCCAGATTGTTTCTCTTCATCAGTGCAGCAGGTGACTGGAGCCCATGAGTCATAATTTATAATATCATGTACTTTTCTCTTCTTTGCACTTGGGTCAACTGACTCTTGCACTTTTTAGGCAGCTTGTTTGACTTTCTGCCTTGGTTCCAAGCGCAAGGAAGAGATGTACAACTTTGTGGGTCAACTTTTAGTGTATCACAAGTATCAATGTAATCTACAAGAGCATACAATAACCCGGTGACATGGCTACACCTGCCCATTGCTGAAGCACGGCATGTACAGGATGCATCCCTTACAAAACCACAGTGCTGTGATAATGTAGCAGTCACATCATAAACCTCTGAAGTATACAAAGCCCGTACTTTAGATTTTAAAAAATAATGTCCACTCTTAGAACTGTCTTGCATTTTTGGACATGTCCACTGGTGAAGTACTTCAGTTCTTTTCTCAATGGTTTGGCTGTATGTAGGTCTTCAATATCACAGTCATTATCACAGTCATCATCGCTATCAACTTCATCATCAAAGGTGTCTTCATTGAGGAATTGAACAGATTCAACAATATGGTGGTGAATATGTCCCTTGTTGAAATGCTTGGGCATTTGTGGTCCATGAGAGGGGAAATTTCCCCATCCACTATATGGGAAAAGTGGAATGCCTGTATTGGTTTGCGTCTGTACATTTTGTTTAATTTTTCTCTATTTTCAAGGTATACCACTTTCCTTCGCCTATGCTAATGGTATATTGTCTTGTTCCCCTGCTGATATGCAGCTTTTCATCCTGAAAATATATTAAAAAAATGTGTAAACACATAACCCCTATAATGCCTACATCAGGATAACATGTCTGTGTGATTTATACCCCCTAACATCCCACTTTTATATAGTAAAATTGGGGTTAACATGGGGATTGGGGGTGAACAAAATTTTCTTACAACTTTTTGCGCTAAAACATAGACTGTGGGTACATGTTCGAACCGCCGAATTGAGGCGGTTCTAACGTATAACCACAATCTATGTTTAGAGCAAAATAAGAAAATTAATTAAATCTTTATCTAAAAATTTTCATTTTTTCTACCATGTAAAATCACTGTATATTGCATGGACGCGTTTTTGTAACATAGTTTTAATACTGATCAATACTGCATGAACAGGCTCACGAGAAAACATGTCTTCAGCGTTTCAGATCAGGTCTGACACAAACCATTACTGGGCTGTGTAATTCCCACAGTTTTTTTTTCTGCTCTTTAACAGAGATTGTGGGTACAATTTATTATCACCTCATTGCTGTGGTTCTAATGAGAACCCACAATCTAGACTATGTTTTAGAACAAAAATAGTAAGCAATAAATATATACCCCTGAACAGGACTTTAGTTAAGAGTGCGTACCAAAATATTAATTTTCTTCTTTCTCAACCAAAACATATGTTGTGGGTACTCAAAAGAACCGTCTCAACGAGACAGCTCTTTTGAGAACCCAAAACATATGTTAATACTGATGGGTAAGAACTTATTTACAATTTTACGCTCAAAAAATGTTAATCTAAACCTATGCTGAAGTTAAGTAAATAAAAGTGGGGTACAAGGGGTTATAACTTACACTAGTGTTATCAGTGATGAAAGTGGAAATAAAGCAGCTGATCAGCATCTGCCTCATTTTCACATGTGCAAAAAAAATTTCTCATGATGCAACCCATACAATCATGGTAACCAGAAGGTTCTAGATTGTCTGGGCATGTTTACATGGCTATGTGTCTCTCCAACGAATTTTTTCTTTCATTTTGAAAATCTTCAGTATAATTACCATGCACAAACCAGGGTTTGGGACTGGGGGTCCGGACCCCCTCATTTCCACCCCCTCCCCCCCAAAAAAAAGAAATCCCTTGAATCTGGACCTACCCTGGTCTGGAGGTGGACACCCCCCCCACCTTGGAAAGTTTTCTGGATCCAGGCATCATTACACCACTTCTTTTATCAAAGTTAGGGCGGAAATCTACCCCTTTTAAAGCCCTGGTGAAAGAATATCAATTTGGCATTTCACCAATAAGCTAACATGATTCTTGGTTGGATTCACGATTACTGGGTACATTCCGAATACAGGTTCATGCACTGCTGAGACAATTACACATTAGATCCCTGGGATTTGATCAGATAAGCATAAAAACTATTTGCAGACTTGAAGAAAATACACGATGATATCTTAAATATTCGGATTCTTATATAATCTAAATATTATATCAGTGCTTTATCCGAAACGTGTTTTTCGGAGTGCATGACCTTTTGTTTACATGAAATGTGTCGAAACAAAACACACTCTTACCTTTGAATGAGTTTACTCCGATTGCCTGTTTTTGCGAGGCCTCGGCATTCCAGCCATCTTTGTAACTGAATATTTGAATGTTTTTCTATCGACTCGTACACTAATTTCGCCCCAGGAACATCAGATTCGCGCAAAAAAATGGATAGCTTCCATATCTGCCGAATGTTTGTCCGAATGACTTCTTCGGCTATTTTTAGAATATGATAATGATTATTCGTGTTGGAAATATACTGTGATTTTTCACAGCTGTAAAAATGATAATTTTTAGATGAAAAATTGAAATATTTTTTCTTAATATTGCTCAAACCATAGATCGTGGGTACACGTTAGAACCGCCGGTTCTAACGAATACCCACGATTTATGTTTTAGAGCAAAAAATAAGAAAAATGAATACCCCTGTAGTAAACCCCAGTTTTACTTTATTAAAGTAGGGTGTAAGTGGGTCTACATTGCAAGGACATGTTATCATGATGCTTAACAGTTTCACAGGATACTTTGCAATCCATCCAAATACATGCGCGGATCCAGGAATTTTCGTCAGGGGGGGGGGGGGTCCAGGTCAGTCTGTCAAAAAAAAGCTCTGACAACGTTTTTTTTTTTTTTTTTTATCCTCAGCTTATTTTACAGAAGTCAAATGGTCAATTTCAAAGAAATCTATCATTTTTCAAGGTTCCAGAGGGGGTCCAACATTTTCTACGGGGGTCCAACTTTTTCCGGGGGGAGGGGGGGGGTGGGTGGGGGGTCCAATTGCTTATTCCCTATAGAAACCCATATAACTTGTTATTTTCCAGGGGGGGTCTGGACCCCCTGTCCCCCCTCTGGATCCGCACTTGCAAATAAGTGTTTAATTCTATGTAGCCAAATTTACAATTTTACAACACATGATGCCTGTGCAAATCATAATTATACATGTAATTACATAGAATCTAATGCTTATTTTGCCATCAAATATTTCATGATTGAATAAAATACAAAAAATAAACGTTGCCTCCAACAATTCCGAGATGAAAACCTTGATGCCATGTTGTTACACCGAATGCTCCGAACACAATGGGGACTATGGAATTTTCCCGCGAAAACGCGGACCAAGGCGCAGACGACTTTACACTCGATATATTTTTTCTCATTGGAAAATACACTTTTGTGTAAGTTATACCTGACGCTTTAATCGAGGAACGGGGACATGTTGATTTTTGTTGATTTCTCACTTTTCTAATGTAAAACAGATGTTGGGAATTCGTTTTTTACCGTTTCGCGAATAGCGGACGTCCGCGATTCGAAGTAAGTCCCCGTTGTGTGAGTGTGTATTTTCACTTACGTCACCGCTTTATGCAATCGGCAAACACACACACACACACACACACACACATGCACACACACACACACACACCTGATCTTGATCCAAACTGTTTTCAAAGGTTACCAGCAGATGACAGTCATCATCAGCTGTATGAAGAAAAACAATTTTAATGACCGCAAGGTAGACTCCTCACAGACTGTGCATATGAAGCTTTAACGCTTTGGGTCTGTATGTTTCTTAATTTTCACAACGCCTCTGTCCCACAGAGATTGATCGCGAAATAATGTCTACTGTCATTGACCTCTATCTCTCTTCGAGAAGGTTCATTGTCATACATGTTTCGACCTGCACATCTATATTTAGACATTGATTATGCATTGACGTGTACGAAATTGGCCAGGAAGATTTTATAAAAAGAGTTTTGGGGCAATAATTGTTTAGTTTTCTCCTATTTTTCAAAATGAGAGCATTTGTCATTTCACTTCACGCCTTCGAAAAACATTTGGATACCAGTAACCTTAGCGCTTCAGTATTTTTAAACAGATTTATTATGTTCCAGAGCATCAAAAGGGTGAAATCAGGGGGTACACGAATACGAAAATGTAACAGTTTTTGACACTAAATATTTATTGATTTTTGGCAGACAGTTATAACAGTGGGACTGGGCAATTTATACTTGTTTATTAAGTTAGGGATGAAAATGGACCTTTTATTTTTCTACAATGACAAAACGGACAAACGTTAAGGTTTTTTATAATATTTATTATTTAAAGCCACATAAGTAGATTATACAATATGTACATGAGATTATGCAATAACAAACATTTTACAAACATTTTAATGCAGTGTTAATCCAGGTTTAACATTGTCTTCCAGTTTGGACTTTTTGATTTTGTATACATTTCCATCCTCTAATAAGACTAATTTACTTTTCTGGGAATTATGTGTTACAGTTTTTACGTCCAGAACTTTAGCCTCCTTGTTTTTGGCTGACAACATTGGAACTTGCTTATAAATACACCAAACCAGACCAGTCACCTTGATGCACTATCTTACATACAGCACTTTTTCTTCTTGCTTTATCCAGTCTAAGTTTTTCTATTATTATTTTACAGCAATTATGTAGACTGTCTTTACACAGTTCCAGAAATTCTCCGGCTTGGTATAGTGTACCATCTTCCAGTTGTACCACCAGTTTATCTGTACCATAATGTTTGGCATATCCTATCGCTGTCACTTTGTGTATACTTCCAATGGGCAATTCTGTTAGATTGTTTGATGTCTTATAGGGTACCCAAACTGGAATAACAGGTACTTGAATAACTGATTTGGACGTACGTTCTTGTAATTTTGTTTCTATTTTAGTTATATCCTGCTTCATCTCATCTGTAAGATTGGCTAAACTATCGTTCTCCGAGACACTTGACCATAATACAGAGCAATATACGATCACATTACGCTGTTCTGTTTGACCCCAACCTTTAATGGTTAGTGCAGCTAATGGTTTGTTATATAATGTTATATATCCTCTCTTTGGATCTTTAAAGGTTTCGATGTTCTCCTTCTTAAGGAACTCTTTGATCTGATCTTCCAAGTATTTGTTCGAGTAGCAGACTTTTAAGCATCCATTTAATTCCAGGACCATTATAAATTTGTCTCCATATTTTGTTGTGATTTTTTAAGAGCCATGATTTGGTATGTTTCTAATTTAAGACTACATAATGGTATAATCTCATTGTCAGAATATTTCTCTGTGTACAGTTCCAGTGTTTTAAGTTTTTCTCGCTTTTCTTCGAGTTCCAGTTCGATGGGACGCCTATCTTCCATGATTTGTTGAACAGTTTCTTTTAAGGCGCATTTGTCTGTGTGTTTTGGCCTTATATTTTGCCTTCGTGGTATAACGCTATCTAACTCTTGTGCCAATATAAATTCCGCTCTTACTTTACTCTGTAGATTTGCTTTAACGTGGGCCAGGTATGGTGAACAGTTAACATGTGGCTGGGGTCCTGCCTTTTTAACCAGATCTTCATTGGAATTTTCTGTTTGCCATATGCATGCGTTTGGAATGCGTATTGTGACAGTTTAGTGCACAGTCTGGTCGTGGTGGATAGAACCCGAGATGTAGCCCTTATAGTGTACTCGTACAACGAACTTACGCAAAACATTAGTGGACAATGCATTAGTAAATGGTCAGAAAGAGAGATGTGGTCGCTAGCGAATTTAACCCTTAATGGGAACCTACCCATTGACTTGATAGAAATTCTACACATATCCAAAACAGGGAAAGGAAATGACCGTCTCCAGCTTTCAGGTGCCAGGTACTTTAAAGTATTGCCTGATGGAAAGAACAATTTCACCACACGATTAGTAGGTCACAATGGCGTGTTCACGTCCTTTAATGGAACAGAAAATTCCAATGAAGATCTGGTTAAAAAGGCAGGACTCCAGCCACATGTTAACTGTTCACCAAACTGGAAGACAATGTTAAACCTGGATTAACACTGCATTAAAATGTTTGTAAAATGTTTGTTATTGCATAATCTCATGTACATATTGTATAATCTACTTATGTGGCTTTAAATAATAAATATTATAAAAACCTTAACGTTTGTCCGTTTTGTCATTGTAGAAAAATAAAAGTCCCATTTTCATCCCTAACTTAATAAACAAGTATAAATTGCCCAGTCCCACTGTTATAACTGTCTGCCAAAAATCAATAAATATTTAGTGTCAAAAACTGTTACATTTTCGTATTCGTGTACCCCCTGATTTCACCCTTTTGATGACTGTCGTCTGCTGGTAACCTTTGAAAACAGTTTGGATCAAGATCAGGTACCCTCACTTGTGCGCGTGTATGTTTGTCTGTCTGGCTGTCTGGCTACATAGTTGTCTGCATTAGTGTGTGTGTGTGTGTGTGTCTGTCTTTCTGTGCGTGTACGCGCATTTGCTTGTCTTCACATTGGCGCAGAATAGTCTGAGCCTTCAGTGAGCCTTAAATGCCAAATTTTCATGGCTCATATGTCTACCAAACAGCGAAGACTCTGATGAAATGCGTCATTGTGGTAATAAGGGGCCTTAGAAATGGTAAACAGATCAATCTCCGTGGGACCTGGTCGGGATAGAACTCGTGACCCCTGGATCCGCAGACAGACAAGTATCTGCACTCTGGTACGTTTCTGACTGCCCTGCGCACCCGTAGGTATTTATCCTACATATACAGTCTTTATGCCAATAAGCATTCATTTTGTGTGGTCATAAGGGACCTTAAAATAGGCCAGGTGCATCTTATTGCACTTCTTTTATAGCGGTCATTAAAATTGATTTTCCATACAGCTGTCTGAATAGGTGTCAGAAGAAAAGGGCTCAGAGTGTAAGAGATCATAATGTCTAAATATAGATAAACAGGTCTGAACGTGTCAGTTACTAAAAACAGAAAATGACGTCATTACGAGAGTGACCTTGAACTTGGGGCTTTAATTCTACAACATTCGTTTGTGTAGTAAAAAAGGGCCTTTTTACGCGATATTGGATGGTCATAAGGGACCTTTTTTTTTAAAGTTGGGGCAATAGTGGCGCGTGTACTACTACTGTATTCATTCGAAAACGAAAGTTGAATTGTTGTCAGTCAGGAAAAAATTCAATGTTGAATTTTCAGCGATTTAAGTCGACCTTCAACTTGTATAGAAAGAAAAACTGCGCATTTTTTACTTACAACATGCTTTGAACATGCTAAATGCATTGCGATTGACATATTTAACCTGTTGTGTTGGGCAAAGAGCGACTGAATCCACCAGGACGGTGAGCCTTGACGATGTGAAAAAAAACACACACACATTTTCCTCAACAAAACTACTTACTCGAGTTACTGTGGCTGATAAGCTAGTTCTTGTAAATCCATTTTGATGAAATAACCATTTGTTTATTGTTTAATGCGCTGTTTATACGCTTTTCCAGTTGATTTGTACAGCGCGCGTCATTGGCTGAAAACATCGACCTCAGTGACGTAACGAACATATATTACACAGTACTGTACCGTACGGTCGTGGTATATGAGAAAAAAAATCGATCATTGGGGTTCAGTGGTTCCAGAAAAATCCCAACTCTCGGGCCCGCCGTTCAGTCTCGTTTCCCACTGGAACGGTGGGCCCTCGGGTTGGGATTTTTCTGTCCCCATTGAACACCAATGATGAATTCTATTTATCTCACATACCCGTACCAGCCCTCAGACAAGACAAAAAACGAACAGCCGCACGTCGACACGTCGATCAGTGACGCTATTGTAATTTTAAAATGACGTCACCATGACACATCTCAGCGTTTTTAGGATTTTCTGGAAGCCTTTGTCATGTTTAATGATTATAAAATGAGGTATTTAGTAGTGAGCCAGAAAAATAATCCATTATTCGTGTGAGGGTGGGGTAGAAAAATCCGTCCCTTGTGATCATCGTTTGTCATCACTGGGCAAGCCTCGAGATGCCAATCGGTGATCCTCGGGACGGATTTTTCTACCCCATCCGCACATTCATGCCAGATTCTAATAAGCTCATGAATGCTGTCTATAAAACAAGAGCCTATTTCTTTGTTTCATCACATTATGTTAATACGAGAAGTTTGGTGTGTTTTGAACAAAATATTCTGATGGGGAAGTATCTGGTTTTTGCCTTTGACTGGGCTTATTGTGGCTCAACTTACGATTTTCTTTAATTCAGGCTGTCTGTACGTTAAAAGACATTTTCTTTGTGTCACCACCGTATGCTAAATTTTGATTGGTTTCACTGAGATGAAGCAGATTCTAAGACACAATTTAGGCCAGTTAAACATTTTAACCTCCCTAATTGCTTCGGCTGCTTGAAATTCAAAGGTGATGGTCCTGTTGCTACTGGAATGATGTATTTTCGGTTTAGTCCTTGTTTTGGAATGCAAAACTTGGTTTCTTTTTTAAGTTTGCCATGATTTCGCTGAGAAAGAGAGATATGGTTGCTTTATTCTAATTGTGTTCTTGCTATAGTGTGCTGTCCGTCTGTGAACTGTGGTTTTGGCATAACCTGGTCGTTCTCACTTGCTTTACTATATTATTATGCAGTTGACAACGCTAAGACATAAGAGCGTAATTTAAAGGACAAGAAATATTCCGATATTAAGCATGGTGTAGTATGACTGTTAAGTTTAGTGTATCTGTTGGTGATTATCTGGACAAGCTTGTGTTTTTTTTTAAAGTTTACCTAAACCCCACCAAAACTGAAAAAAGTAAAAAAAAGCAAAGATCAGGAATAGATGCAATCAGGTACCTTGTCTGACTAGTGACACCATATGGAAATGTTACAAAAACACAAGGAAACATTAGACACAAGAGGGTCAAGATGCCAGTCTCTTTCCAGCAGGTGATCACAAGAAGGCTGCGTGAAACAGACACGACAGCCAGACATGAAGCATAAATAACCATAAGGAGCAACACCAGATAGACCGCCTTTGAACGGTCAGTAAAATTCACTGGAGGGCTTAAGCATGTTCAACGGTACCAACCTAAACCTTTTATTATGATGTGGATAGAGACACATAGATGATTGGTTAGCATAAAGGATCCCTAACTTATCGATGCATCATCTCGTCATATATACAAATTAAGAAAAGGGGCAAAACAAAGATAGAACTCAACAGAATATACAACTGAATACCAGAGCAAAAGAAATCCAACAGTTATTCCCCAGTGGGCCTGGCCAAAGACACAACATCAGGCCTCAACCCTCTCATATACAGAAAATCTTTAAGTTTGAACCGTCATAGAGTCAAAGGTTCGACCCACAAGCGTACAATTAAAGAGGAACACTTAGTTGCCAACCGAAGTGAAAACGTTTATGTCGTTACCTGCAAGGTACAATGTAAGGAGAGCATTCTCTTTGGAAGGTTCTCACAATCAGATCAATAAGTTTATCTTAAATCAATTATGAGGAGAAGTACATGTAGTGTAAAAAAGTGAAAAATCGTATGTAGACAAATGTATATCGTTGAAGGTCCAATCTTTAAAGCTATCCAATATTTTACCAGAATGTTCATAGACCAAAATTGATTCTAACTGGATCTTTTTTTTTACTTTTTCGCAGGACATAATTACACGTTTTTGATAGTGGTAAGACAAGACGTTAACAATAATTATTAAGAAAATTCTGTTGTTGTGCAAGTACAAGACTGTGGCAATAAATTCAACTTAATAGGGGCTTTAATGGAGTCCAGGTAACCAGTATAATGTAGGAAGCCTAGCTTTGAAACAACTTTTACGATTTAAGGGCTGTATGGCAACCATGCCCAATCGAAAACATCCTTCTCATTCAAGAAAACCTGTGGTTTATAGCCATTAGTGCCTACCAGTTCATGTTTTAAAGTGTCAAACAACTACAACATTTCTGTGGTTTTATCTGCAGGAGCTAAAACATACCTCGTCATTCAGGAAAGTCCGCCACAATTCGAGAATCGAATCATGGCCCGGGTGTATGCAAGGGGCATTGCACGTAGTACTATGTACCAAAAGGCTCCATTTTGTTAGCCAGAACTGGCATATGGTTAAGT
This sequence comes from Loripinus fragilis, assembly GCA_964019695.1. Classification (NCBI taxonomy): domain Eukaryota; kingdom Metazoa; phylum Mollusca; class Bivalvia; order Lucinida; family Lucinidae; genus Loripinus; species Loripinus fragilis. Next base: position 93,345,648 of record OZ026521.1, on the reverse strand, counting down.
TCTGTAGCATGTGGGTTAACATCGATTATTATGATCATCCGAAAAGTTTAATCAGCAGATTAAATGAAGTTTATGTATCAGAGCCTTTGCTAGTCGCTTAAATATTCTATGACTGTTAAACTACTGACCAAAGATCATTTGGAATTTCTAAGCTTAAAAGGAGGCTGCACAGGCTTGTCTGAGTCTACACTTGTCAAAATGCCACATTGTTGGAAATCACATGTCACGGCTCATATATATTAAAGGGATAAATATTTGTATTACGAGAATAAACGAAAAATACAAGCACCAATAATATCAAAAATGTTAATATCCCACTCCATCAAGACATCAGGTTCAACATGGTTTTTGTTATCACAAACGATTTCTGAGGTATTTTTAATGAAGCAGCAATATCCCTAGTCAATATTGTATTTAAGAAAATTGTTGGCTCTAATAATTTTTCAAAGCAGTTTATAAAAATAGTTTCTCATTATAAGAGGATAATGCATTGCAACAGACTGCATGCTTGGTGGTCAACCAATTCACGTTTGGCAATTTTGCATAACTCTTTAATTGCACGCCGGCGGGTCAGACCGCAGATTATATGATAGTTCAGACTTAAACAATCAGAAAAACGGACCCTTCAGAAATAGAGAGAATTTACAATATAAGAAAACAGTAGACCCGGTTGTATTGAGTATATTTATGAGAACCAATGGAAAGTACAACAATTTTCATGCCCCTATAGATGAGAGGATTATGGCCTGATGTTGTGTCTGTAGTCAGGCCCACCAGGGTTTAACTGTTTGATTTCTTTTACTCCGGTATTCAGTTGTATTTACTGTTGAGTCTTTATCTTTGTTTTATTTCTTTTTATATCTCAATTTGTATGTACTAGGAGATGATACATCGATAAGTTAGGGATCTTTTATGCGAACCAAACATTTATTTGTCGTGATCAAAATCAGAAATAAGGGTGAGGTAGGTACCATACAACTAGTTTAAGCCTTCCAGTGAACATACTTTTTACTGACAGTTCAAAGGCGGTGCTTCTTTGGTGGATCCTTTTTGTTATTAATGTTTCGTGTTTGACATGCTTTCTTGTCTGTTCATTGCAGCCTTGTGGTCACCTGATGGGAAAGGGCTAACCGCTTGGCTCTCTTGTATGTAATGTATTCTGGTGTTCTTCCCAATGTGATATGCTGGGTCAAGTGTGTTACTTGATCGTACGGATTCCTGATCTTTGCCTTCTGACTTACTTTGACAAAATGACGCTTCTGGTTGACCTCAGAATCAATATAACTAAGAAAATGTTCCGGGTTAACTTCGTTTGCTGTTTTTTCAAGACAATATCATAAGGATGTGTTGAAAGCATTATTGATGAAACTCTTAAAACGTCTCCAAGCATTTGAAAGAAAAATGCTAACGTACCTTCCGCTGCGCTGGAATATCGAGGGTACACACAAGCGTAATAGTAAAAAATGGACAGAATTGAAATATTACAAAAGAAACTTGACCACGTCTTGTGGGTGACCTCTTTAGATCACACTGGACGCACCGCATCTTATTAGCTCCTTTAACATGAATAATGTATTAACACAGGATACCTCATGAGCCTTTTCATGAGACAAGGCAGTTCCTTTAAACTTGGACACATTATGTGCAATCAGTAAAATACACCTAAGCCCCCGATTCCACTGGATGGCGATTCCGCTACGCTCATGGCGATCACGGATTTTCTCTTAGACTATTCAAAATCGCCGCAGAAGCGTCGACAACCACACGACTTTGGGGACTTGACGCTTCCAGTACACTTCTACTACGCTTCGCGTACGCTGCTGCCGTGCTTCTGCTACGATCCCACTACGACAATGAAGATCCGGCTACGCTTAGTCTACGCTGATGGCGATGCAGCTGCGCCCTTGCTGGAGCTATGCCTTTGTTAAACTTTTGTATCCTTTATATATAAAATATGAAGTTGAACTGGCCCCGAGGTTATAAAACTTTTTTCATGCTCAACTCAACTGAGCATAAAATTCAACTGCTCATAAAAAATAAAACACTGATAGGTATCTCTTGCCTTTAGGCTCTAATATGATGTATTTATTCTGCTAATAAATGTGAAAATATCAACAAATGTTTGCATTTTAACATTTATGAGCAGGATAAATTTCATGCTCAGTTGAGTTGAGCATTAAAAAAGTTTTATAACCTCGGGACCTGGTTTATGTTCTGTTGAATGTCAACATTCAAAGAAAATGGATAGTCGCGCTCAAGTAGCTATGCTTTAGTTGGCCAATATGAACCGCAGACTTATTATGTTGGATGAGGGGGTCCAGGCAAGACGGGGGCAGGGGCCAAAAGGTTATAGGTCCGTCCATGGTTATTCGCGGACAGACGGCTACAGTTTGGACAATATGACTAACTTGATAAATTGGCGAACTAAAGATGGAAAATAGCTCTTCATTCCTCAATTACATGAGAATAGAATCGATCATGTTGACGAAGTCCTCAACAGAGTTGGTCCTAGAATCCAAAAGAGTGACACCAACTTCAGGAGTGCACTTAAACCAGACCTAAAGTTGGCCAGAAGGCCAAGAGTGTAATGGAAGCGTGGCAAAATCGCCTAGGTTGACTATGGCTAAATAGCAAAGTCGCATCGGAAGCGCGTTGATCGTAGCGAGGTCGTAGTTAGATCGTACAGAGCGTAACAAGATCCCACAGAGCGAAGCAAAAGCAAGGCTACATCAGGGACGAATAACTCGGCGATTTCGCCACAATGTGACGGAGATTGAGCTACGATGCTCACGATGCCGCCGGGATACGGCTACTCTCATGAAGATCTAACTACGATGTGACTACGCTTCCGTTGCGCTTCTAGTACGCGTCGATGTCGCTATGTAAACTTTGAGCAGGTCAAAACAATCGCAACGAGGTGACGATCATGAAGATTCTGATACGCTTCTACTACGACCTAAGCGCTTCTACTACGCTGCTACTCCGCTCTTGCCGTTTCTGCTACGATTCATGTCGTTTTGACCAAAATTTCGAATTATAGCGGAATCGCTATCCAGTGGAATGGGGTTTAATGACTTTTTAAGTGACACACCGTATGTCTGTAAAAAAAACTCGTCACTACCTGTCCAAAGTCATGATGATACATGTCCCTTTCCATGTTTCATGTCCTTGCATGGTATAAAATAGCTGCTGGTTTCATCTGAGAGGGTTCATAATAATTCTGAGTTGCCTGTTGGGATTTACAATGTTTGTGTATGCTTGGTTTGGATAAGACACAGGTGTTCGGCCAGGTGTGGTGTTGACGTCTGTGATTGACATGTTTATGTTTTATAGGGAAGTCTGACACCAGTTTGTTATTGTTTCTCAAAATTCATATTAATTAGCCTGTCAATTCTGATGGAATGTTTGAACACTTTCAAAAGGTCATGATGACAGATGTTACTTAGTTTAGTAAAATTACATTAGCCCAATAAATAGATCATGTCAATTCTGACATTGATTGGCAGGATTGCGCAAAACATTTAATCATATGACCTTTGGGAAATTGCGCAACTGGTGTGACTATGAGTCACTTTTGTATCTTCTCATTGGTTGATATAAATGGAAGCTTACCTATGTAGAGGGCGCTATACTGTAAACTTGAAATATAATTGGTTAGTGATAATGTCATTAGGTGGCGCTGTGGTCAGCTTCTATCATGTGATTTCATGGTATATAAGATGAAACCCAGTGGCAGAGCTTTAGACTTCGTAACTTTGGGTTATAGTTAGTTTCTTGAAGCATTTTGGATAGGCTTAAGAAGATTTAATAAAATTATAAAATTGTGACAGATGTTGTTGAAATTAACAAGGCTTAGAAATTCTAAAGAGAGTTTGGTTTGAAAACACAACGCGAACTTGAAGATTAAAATCAACTACTACGTTCAGTGGGGGGGGGGGGGGGGCACATAACTCCCTTAACTGGACGCATCATAACCTTAACTAGGGACTCCTAGTGTCCGTTTCCTATGACCACAACATGATTATAGCATACAATACCTTTTCCTAGACTGGAACTAGTCCAAACAGTAGAAAAGCCTAAGTTTTTTTACTTACCTTTCCATGGCGGAGCTTCTTTTGCTGATCATTTTTGTTATTTGTCTCGTGTCTCTGGTGCTGTCTTGTCAGTTCCTTCCAGCCTTGTGATCAACTGCTGGGAAAAGGCTGACCTCTTGGCTCTCTTGTATGTGATTTTTCTTTTTTTGTCATTTCCCATATTGTGTGCTGGGTCAGGTATGGTGTTTGATTGTATCGATTCCTGATCTTTGCCTTCTTCCTTACTAATAATATGCCTAATAAGATGAAGAAATTATTCTCTTAGATAGAAACAATTTAATGTTTCAGTTTAGGAATACTGTAAATTCGGAAACTTTCGCGATAATTTTATTTATGCGAATAGCGATAAAAGACATATTTGCGAAGTTAAAATCGCGACTAGGGCATGATTATCCTATATCAGTAAAAGACAAAGTGATTGTCCGAAATCAAAATAAAAGCCTCGCAAAAATTTCCGAATTTACAGTATTTAGAGAAGTGACAATGTAATACTCGTATTAGTGTGATCATGATGAAACTTAATTGAAACGACTGCACAAGTCTATATTCCCTGAGCATGAAGCTAGATACCAGCTCTGGCTCCACTGTTTTACATGGATTTTCGATAGTATACATTGAGGGATCATAGGTTATGTAATAGTTATACCATGGTTTGTCCGCCTGTACGTGGATTATCTTACGTACTGGTGGACAAACATGGTATAACTATTTTATACCACCTACATCGGTGTAGATCTTGCACATCACGAGATATTTCATGCTAAAGTTGGTAAAGGTGGTATAAAATTTGCATGCAACATTGCATTTCTTTCTCTGAAGATCATTTTTGCCATAGCAAACAGTCTGTGACACTTCTACTGGGTCTTTGCTGAATGCAAAGGAATCCGTTTTGAGGTGTCCAGTCTTCAAGGGGCGAATCTGATAAACACGTAACGCTGAAACGATTATGTAACGCGTGTCGTTGATTTGGGCTTCGACACAAAAATATAAGAATCTATCATGAGTATGAGGGTAGGATAGAAAAATCTGTCCCAGGATCGCCTTTTGTCATCACGAGGCTTGCCGAGTGATTACAAACGGTGATCCCGAGGGACAGATTTTTCTATCCTACCTCACACGAATAATGGATTCTTTTTCTTGCTCACCACTTTTTTTTTTATTTGAAAACAAGCACCCAGAAATCCCTGAATACGCTAAGATACAATTTCACATGACAAGGTCACTTTAACATAACAATGACGTCACTTGACGACAATGTGTGCGAGTTCCAATACAACCTATGGCTGTAGCCCTCACGTGACAGCCTGGGTAAGATAGCATGGATAAGGTAAATATACTCAACTACAAAAGAAACCCATCAGTCACTTCTCGGGGCCATTCTGGAAAACAAAATTAAGAAATGAAAATATATGTATTCCATATTCCTTTACAATCAGTTTTGCATCACTGCATTAAATAATTTAAAAGTTTTACTGAAATCTGTTCAAGCTTTTCGCCAGTGTTTAGACAAGGGTCATTTTCAAAAATGACAAGTTATTCACTGAAGAACGAATATCTCGTTCTCGTCTAAATCGGTTCACTTGAGTTAAACTCATCCAATAAAGGGCATGGCCCTCTCCTGCAGCAAAAACTGCATCATATCGAGGTCGAATTGAAAGCAAATAACGTTGCACAACCTTCTTGAGAATCCGCACCCATTCTTAAATGGATAGCAACCTAAAGTTGCCAAAGATTCCGAGGTTGCACTGAACGATCCTGGATGCGTCACCAGAGCTCATCCCACAACTGCTTTATCGGATTGAGAACGGGCTTACTAGACTAACATGGTTTGCTTTGGGTTCTGCAAACACTCGATGGCCTCGTATGAGAGGGACATGCCAGTCATGGGATGAAGTGAAAGGATTTAGACCAGAACACGAGTGAAAACCAATTGTCTGAAACTTGTCATTTTTAGAAATGACCCCTAGTCTTTACACTGGCGTAGAGCATGAACGGGTTTAAGCAAAACTGTAACATTATTCAATAATTTGATGCATAATTGTTTGTTTAAGAATATCGTAAAGCATATATTTTCTTTTCTTATTTATTTTTCCAGAATTGCTCCAAAAAGTGACCGATGGGTTTCTTTTGCAGTTGAGTATAGAATCCATCATTGGTGTCCAGTAGGGACAGAAAAATCCCAACCTGAGGGCCCACCGTTCTAGTGAGAAACGAGGCTTGCCAAGTTTCTCACTGAACGGTGGACCCGAGGGTTGGGATTTAAGCCTCGTTTCCCACTGGAACGGTGGGCCCTCGGGTTGGGATTTTTTTGGAACCACTGAACACCAATGATCGATTCTTTTTCTCATATACCACGACCGTCCGGTACAGTACTGTGTAATATCTGTTAGTGACGTCACTGAGGTCGATGTAAAGAGTCGATGACGCGCGCTGTACAAATCAACTTGAAACAGCGAATAAACAGCGCACTAAACAATGAAAAAATGGTTATTTCATTAAAATGGATTTACAAGAACTAGCTTATCACCCACAGTAACTCGAGTAAGTAATTTTGTTGAGGAAAATGTGTGTGTGTTTGTGTTTGTGTGTGTTTTTTACATCGTCAAGGCTCCCCGTCCCGGTGCATTCAGTCACGCATTGCCCAACAGGTTAAATATGTGATTGTCTATCGCAATGCACTCAGCATATTCAAAGCATTGAATAATTTTTTTAAGTAAAAATGCGCAGTTTTACTTTTAAACCAAGTTAAAGGCCGACTCAAATCGCTGAAAATTCAACATTGTTTTTTTCCTGACTGACAACAATTCAACTTTCGTTTTCAAGGAACACAGTCATGCGCCAAAAGTGTTATCTCACATTGGCAACAGTCCGCGTGTGGCTTATCTCGTATTAGTTACGCTTATCTCACATCGGTAGCGATGTGAGACAGACTTTTCCGACAGCGAACTTACATAGGGATCACTCGATCTTGTATGAGTTGGTATGTGAGAAAAGATTTTCTATCCCAGGGTAAAATCTCAGATATCCGTATCCGGTGTGCAAGGAAACGTTTTCCAGGTTTGCGAACAACAAAGGGCGCAGACCAGCCTGCGTATTCACGTAGTCTTATAGGCGCCTTAGTATTTTCCTTTATGAAATAATCATACCTGAATTTGCTACAAGAAACAATTGCATTATTCTGGGTAGTCTCTGTAGCCGAGTAGGTTGGTTTGTGTGAGACCTGGTCGGAAACATCGCATACTGCTTTTCGCGCGTTGTGGCCATTTTAGATTTTTTGAAGACTATTTAAATAAAAACATTCGTACTGGTGTTGAATAATTCATTTTTTCTTTTTTATTTCAGAATTCGTGAAAATGATGATAACACATACGACAACATAACACCGACATTATGACCCTGTTCAAGCTTGGCAGACTGTCAAGGGTACAAGCAGCTAGGAACACAGATTCAATTATACTGAATCAATAATACATATAGATTATTCTACAACTATACAATATAATAATATGCTTGCTAATTATAATTATATATTTATCTTCAAGCAGCTATGGACATAAATTCAATTATACTGAGCCAAAGTTCCATCGCAACGCTTAAAGGGCCAGAATTTTATACAACGAAGTGCTATACATAGGGCAGTTTATGTTGGAAAAAATGCTCAACTAATCTTGATGAATCTTTATCGCACAGAAAATACGTTGTCAGGAGCATGGTTTTGTGAGCTTTTGTCTGATTGGTCAAAAATGCTTTTTGGGTCTCAGGACCTTGTGAGTGGTCATAAAGTTAAAAGTCCGTATTAACCCACACTCCAGCGCTAGGCCAGTAAGATGAGTTGTATAGCTTGACAATTGTTCTGTTGAATTTCACAAAAATAAGTTTCAGTTAATTGAAATTTGAGCGTGTATTGCCAGGACGTCCATACAACTCAATGCAAAGTTAGTATCGTATAAATTACCAAAAACCTGGAAAACCATTGAAGGAATGATAAACTTGTGTTATTTCTGCTGTTTAGAAATGGCGAGGAGCAAAAATGGTTTTAACATTTACCGATGAGGCTTCATATTCACTCTGAAAATAATTGAAACTTCCTGTAAACGTTAGTTCAATTCTGACTTAACCGTTCTTTTTATTGGCAAACAAGAGGATCTGACGTCTAGCCGAATTGAGGAAGAATAATTTATCGCTAAACACTTAAAGAATTCCGACAGAAATCCCCCAAATCAACTCAGATTTAATGATGCCGAAATGCATGTCACACATCAAATATTTGAACATTATCATGCATTTCATTTTTAACCACAATTCCTCAATGGAATGCTTTGTACGAGGGTCATTTTTTATGTTCGTAGAATCGGGCTGTATCTCTACAAATATAGAATTTAAGGTACCATAAGTATATATATTTTGAAAGGTCTAGCTTTTGACTATCAACTGATATAAATTTTACATACTTAGCGCTTAGTTCCGTCAAGATATATAGCTTTGAAAAGGGCTAATAAAGGACACTGGTCGAAATCCATGCCATTTTAACCACGCAGAAAGCAGGAAATAAGACATTGTAAAGTTCCATTCGCTATGGTGATATTAGCATTTTTTAAGCCGATTTTTCTTTTGCACCACTAAAATTAATTATTCAAACGCTAATCGTCGACAAGTGCAGCAAAACTATAAGTTTGTTGTTTGCTCGTCTATAACAATTTTAAAACACCCATCAATATACCAAAATAATCACAGTCAAGTGCTAGTTATCATATCTGTTAAAATTACTATTATGGACAAATTTTAAAATTTCTTCTGGTTTTGCATAGCACATGGTATACTTAATCATTCGTCAGCAGTTATATTGATGTATCGATTTAAGCGTGTAACTGGCAACTTCCGGTACTGGCATACCCCCATGTTATAAAAAGTGGGTGGGGTAAATCAACCCCGCGTAGAAAACACAATAACAATCGGATCTGCATAATTTTCTTATTGCAGTGATTTCAACACCTGTTTAGAAGCACAAAAACAGTTTTAACGTATTTTCTAAATGTAGTCACGCTCCATGACGTCATTTATGCACAAAATAAGGGATTTTAGCACCCACTAGGCTATTTATTTTGCAGTTCATTTCTAATAAAACAAAAGTATTAACTTTGGTTATGGATGAAAGTTACCATAACACTTCCATCTACCATATAAACAAGAAAAAATATAATACTACTTTACAGCTAACATATTAAGCCACATTCAAAAGCCCGTGTCCAACTTCTACTTGTGTCAACTTTTTACAATAAAAGTTTATGTGCCTACTGTTCAATTTGCTGAGGTTCCAAACAAATCTTCCATATCCAATAATTGCTGCGCATTTGCTATTATGTTTATATAATATTGTAGCACGTGGTGTCCTTGATCTGCAGCCAAAGTTTCAGAATCTGTGCATGGCTATGGACCCATTTTCATGCAATTGTTTCTAACCTTCTGTCAGAGACTAGGTCCATAAAATGTCACATTTCTACCATATTTCCAGTGTGCGATATATAGGTATGTCTTTGCCTCTTAGAAGGCATTAAAGTAATGTATTTTGAAATAATTTATGGTTGCATGTATAGATAAAAGCTCAATCTTTCCAAATATATGCATGATGTATGCATTTACTTTCGCCGTTTTCATTAAATCTACCTCTCTACGAACATAAAAAACGTCCCTCGTATCTTATACAATTTGAGTCATATTGTTCAAACTAAAGTAAGTTTCGATGCCTAACTATATGAACTTTCGCTTAGGCGAACCAATCGGCCTAGGGCATTCGTTTGGACAAAATGTTATTAAAATAAAACAAATTTGCGTTAGAACTTTGGCTCAGTATATAACAAATACTGCATAAAAATGATATATATAAATCGGCTGACTGTTATGTGCACGACCCATGGTGAACGTAGATTAATCAGTTTCCGATGTGAGGGTTTTGCAAGAGTCGTACAATTTTAATCAGACGATCACAAGTAAGGGGTATATAGGTATATTGTTCTAGTGTAGTATACAACAGGTGATGGCCAAGTGGTCTTAGAGGTTTTCTTGTAATCCAACAGACTGACGCACAGTAATTTGAATCCAGGCGTGATCAATATGTTTTTTCTTTATATTTTTTCTTTGTCATTTTCCCTACCTCTGTATGTATCTTCCATTGAGCACAATATAGACCTAGTAGCGCAGTGGCTCAGTGGTAGAGTGCTTGACTCGAGACTTAGGGACCGCGGGTTCGAGCCTCACCGGCGTCACTGCGTTGTGGTCCTTGAGCAAGACACATTTATCCAAGCTAAGTACTGGTTCAACCCAGGAAGACCCATCCCTGTTAAACTGCAAGGTTGTTGATGGGACGTAAAGAATCAAAACAAACAAACAAACAAACAATATAGACCTACTGGTTATCCTACACTACCCATAGTCCAGTTTCCCCTTTTTAATGCAACAGCTGATGATATGCCTGCAAAAATTGGGAATTCAAACTTTTTTCAAGGTACATGTACTGACAACAAAAATGAACCAGTAGCAAACATAATTGATGGCAATGCCCAACTTTATGTCCTATCTCATATACCGGATAACTTTCAAGGTGAAGCAGAAATGGTATTTGACCAACCTGCCAAAATCAACAGAAGTCGACTTTGTTACAGAAAACTCAATTAAGTTCTATGGGCGCAAATATCTCCGAACATCGATATACTTTTCATCTAAGATCTGAAGACTTAAGCATCAAAGGACCGGAAAGGTTCCATGTCAAATGAAGTAAAGAAAAAAATCTATCAAATGTCTGTTTGATAAATGGCAGAAAATTAAATGCATGCTAAGAGGTACATGGTAGATACATATATTTTGCAAAACCATAGCAGTGATTTCACTTGAGTAGCATGGGTGTAGAGGCAGTTGCAGTAAGATTGCTATTTCCACTTCATAAGAAGAGACATATACCAGAGTCATACTCCATTGTATGCCAATATTTGAAACAGCACCAAACACTACCCATATTTAATTTAGTGTTTGATCCCATGACACTGACATGCTGTTTCTGCTTTTGAAAAAAATGCTAAAAACTCAAGTTATAGCTCAGTCATTCTGTTTGATACTGGCAAAGGCCACACATACAAAAAAATCAATCAAATCCTTTGAGTGCGAATGATGAGGAACACAGGAAACGCAAATAAGTGATTTTGTCACAATTTCCAATTTGAGAAGGTAATTTAATCAATATAACGCACATAACACCATAGGAAGCTGTAGCTTTGTTTTAAAAAAGCTTTCGCGTGTAGTAAAGGCGCTTGTTTGGAGATTATATTCTCAAATGTAAAAGTCAAAATAACTTACGTATCCTTCAATTGTTTCTTCTGAGTATGTTAATTGTGCTGGTGATCAGTTAGTTCTTGCTGAATAATTTAAGGAATTGGGTTATAATATTTTCTTGTTTTTGTGACTTATTGTTTTAATTCTTTTTATCATATGACGTCGCGTCTGGGAGTGAAATAACGCCATGCAATAAAATTAATAAACCACTAGTGGTTTACAGATTTACGGGAAACGTTATGACGTCCATAACAACGTTGCGTACATAATGGCAAAATCATAACGTTTTTACGCCAGAAATGAGATTTAAAAGTAATCTTAATTTCATATGATAAATAGAATCTAACATTCGTGCTCATGTATTATTGAATTTATCAATCTCGTTGCGAAAAAGAGATAAAATGCTCGGCAAGCCTCGCATTTTAGCCGAGCATTTTATCTCTTTTCCCAAACTTGTTTAACCAGTTGAGTGCCGAGCAGATTTCCTATAAGAGTGCCAAATTTCCATAACGTCGACGTCTTGGAAAATAAACAACTTGCCGATGACGTCGACGTTTTTGAAAATAAACAACTTACCATTGACGTAAAAATCCCGCCACGATTTACAATTAACGTTAATTGACGTTACGTCAATTAAGACGTTCAATTTTATAAGGAGCACCTGATAATGCTACGTTATTAGTGGCAGAAATTCTCTTTGAACTGTAAGGTGATATTTCAATGAAAGATCAGGACTATAATCACTTGCATTACTATCAAAATATGAGAAAATCACGCGAATTTTATAGGCTCTGTTTGCCGCTCGCAGCCATTTCCTGTATTGAAACATGTTCCCGAATTAGCGCTGTGAAAAGGTTCATAGAATGGAACACGAGAAATGTTAAGAGGACTTCAAATGGCCGCCTGAGCAATACAGCCAACACGCCTACCAAGCGAAAGTGTTCATAACGCGTAAATGAGAATACTTTCTCTACAAACACTCGTATGCGTTTAGCAATGGAATCTTCAAATCTAGTTCACTTACTATGACATGTACATATATATGCATGTACATGTATACCAACCAATATTCATGATCCTGGGTGCAACAGTGTTGACTGAACGCATAAGAAGCGATTGTTATTTTTTTAAACTTAATCAAGGGTCATAACTCTCTCATATAACTCTGAGGACCCATACCAGGTACGCAAATCAACTAAGCATTTTACATTGCTCAAAAGTTTTGAAAGCGCTGGATGAGTTCACGACACAAACAAGCCGATATTTGTAAGGTACCAGCAGGTGGAAGCTCTTACTTTAGTCGTACATACACCTTGCGTGTCTTGCAGCAGCCTTTCAGCCGTCATTCACACAGGAATCTCAAAGAAATTGAACATATTTGTTGTTGTGGCAGCCTTGCGACCCTGTGATATCGCACAACGCGGTAAGACTGTCGCACGAAACTCAGGAGTATATCGTCGTAAAGATTTCACATGTCGTACATGTACTGTACAGCAGTGCCATTTCAAACAACCGAATTAGAAACATATTTTTATTTAAAATATGTGATAAATATCGCCGCCTCCTATAGTACATGTTAGACATGACTGAACAATTATTGATTGGTACGTAAAACATTAATTGAATAAATGACATATCGCTGACGAGTCACTGTGTTGTGTTCTTGGGCAAGATACTTTATCTGCTGCTTAGAACTGGTCAAGAAATCGCCCCGTCTTCCTGGGTTGAACCAGCACCTTATAATGGGTCTTGCTCAAGGACACAACGCAGTGTCGCCAGTGAGGCTCAACCCCTCGATCTCGAGTCAAGCTCTCAACCACTAAGCCACCGCGTCCTTTGATGCTTCTCTCATCATATACGTGTACATAGCCGCCCGAGACTCGGACCTAGTCATTCTGAATATAGCTGTGAATGATCTTACGAACATGCGATAACTTACCAAACTCTGTAGAACGTACGCATGCGTCGACAGACACCTCTTTCACATGCAAACATGGACTGCCATTGCGTTGAGAATACTATAGAATTTGGGGCCACATGCTGACTAATGCAGCGTAGCTAGAAGTCTAATATATGTTCTGAGTCTTAACCTATATTCATGCTATGTGTATGCTAGCAACGTAGGCTCAGTCAAGATTGCGCATATGCACGCATGCCCTTCCATTGCTCGCCGATGCGGTTAGTATATTTTGTTGAAAAAAAAGCAGAAATGGACCGCCGGTGTTGCAACCAATTGTAATCAATAAGCGACAAAGGCGCGACGTTGCACGAGACAGTTGGCGTTTGGCGCAAGACGTTATCAAGTTATGACGTAGCGTTATCGAGTCTGTGACGTAACGTTGTGTCCGTTAGACGAATGGCGTAGTATCCCGCGTCATAATGCAGCAACATTACCCTCATATTTTTACATAAAGCTCACAAACAGATTGCTAAAATGCTAAATAAAATGCTGCATCGTGTTGCAAAATGATTTTTCTTTATATTATCGCCCATATTGTTTTAAGTTGTTGTGTAATAATTTCAGAATAAGCGCGTAAACCAGTGGCCCAAAAGTGGCCCCGTGGCACTCAACGTAGTTGTACGTGTGGCCCAAAAGTGGCCCTGTGGCACTGAGGGGGTTAATAAATTCAATAAAACATGAGCACTCATGTAAGATCCTCTATGCTCACCAATGTTGTCTGCTGAACCTACATTTGGACCTGTAACACGCTCAGGCAACAATGTATGTGCGGATCCAGAGGGGGGGGGGAAGGGGTCCGGACCCCCTGAAAAATCACAAAAATATAGGGTTTCTTAGCCATACTGGTCCGGAGCCTCTGGCTAACATAACAAGCCGGCATTCAATGTTGGGCCAACATCGGCACGCCAGCGAAATGCCATTTAAATGGCTGTTTGCTGGAGGGCCGATCATGGTCTTGTTATAGTGGTATTTGATTCCTTCCTCTCCTCATCAACTAGAAAAAAAAAGAAAAAAAAAGCGTTGTCAAAGTTGGACCTCTCTGGTAAAACTTTCTGGATCGGCGCATGCTATGATTTGTATCCTTACTGCATTACACTCTTGTTTGGTATTTTTCTTTACAAATGTTTCAGTTATGTCAGAACGGGTCTTCCTGGGTTGAACCAGTACTAAGCTAGGATTAATGTGTCCTGCTCAAGAGTGCAATGCATTAACGCTAGTGAGGCTCGAACCCGCAACCCCTCGGTCTCGAGTCAAGCATTCTACCAGTGAGTCACTGCGCTCCCTGCGTTTGACATTCTGATGGTATTTCTGAGAGAACATTTAGAAAAAAAACGTACAGTTGGGATAACAACATAACATATTACAGAATACCAGCATTTTAAGAGTAAACTCATTGTATACTGCTGAATCATAAACAAATATGTTGGCAAGCAGTGAACACTTAGATGAAATGCAGCAAAACGCGACATTTCATCAGGGTTTGCACCGTTTGTTCACGTATACAAAATCATCAGCGATGTAATTTGAGCCGTGACACGAGATTTCCAACAATGTGGCATTTGACAAGTGCAGACTCAGACAAGCCTGTGCAGTCCCTTTTTAAGCTTAGAAACTCAAAATGTTGTTCAGACAGTAGTTTAACAGTCATAGAATATTCAAACGACCAGCAAAGGCTCTGATCAGACTGCGCGCATGCGCAGGCTGGTCTGAGCCTTTGCTAGTCACACATGCAACATTGATGGAAATGCCATGTCGCTGCTCAATTATCATACGTTGGAACTTCCGACCAGTGAGTGATGCCTTAAAATATATACCCCCTACACATTACATTAAAATCTTTATATGTATTTATAAGAATTAAGGTATACAGTGGTATATAGGATGTAAAAAGTTAAGCATCAACTATATTTTTGTGAAGCAATTTTCAAACTACCGTGAAGAAATTTCATAGAACATGAAAAATCTTTATCTGTTAGAAAGTTTGCATAAATATTTAAATCATAATTGTTAGCTCACATTAGATAGTCGGATTTTGTTACAAAATCACGAGCTCTCGCGACTTATAGAAAACCTTTCGCTATCATTCAGTAATTACCAACACTTTGAAACACATTTTATGCCCATTTCACACAAAACTGTTAACCTTTATTCATATGCACAAAGTTGAAATGAAAACAAGTTGACCCCTTTGTGCTTTTGTTTGAACTCAAAATCACATGCTTTGGCAAAATACAATAGTTGTTTCACTATCTTATCCTTATATGATACATTATTTTTAACACATACATTTTGTAATCCTGTTCTGAAAAACTTAGCTGCGAAGTTAGTGGTGCTGAAATTTTCACGCTGTGTTTATATGAAACATCAGTTGGTTGCAATAGATAACACTGTAAGCAGGGAGCATTTTTTGTCTTTTTTTTCCAGGAGATTAAGCATACACAATTAATCTTATGGAAGACAAGCAAAGATGATCGATCTTTACAGGCCTCCAGAAATGATCACTCAAGCTCATCAAGTAGTTTGCTGACACTTTTTGTGTTTCGCAATCGCCTGCAGGTCCGATAGACTGCAGTCCAATACTTTCACAATTAGGTTTACCTGACATTTAGCGTTAAGGTTCAATTTCAGAATTGCATACTCTATTTTAGGCCTAACCAAAGTTTTGTATGTAACTTTCTTAGTACTGTTAGGTGCAAAATCCAAGTTCTTGCGAAGGAAACCACTTGGAGTGTCCTAGTAGCCTTGGAAGAAATTTCAGAGATTTGATTATTTTAATCCTTAATATAAGAGGGATGGTTATATCATCGGGGTTTGCTGCATGAATATTTTCTAAAAGATTCACCACTGAATCTTGCACACACGATTTGGATATATGATATTTTATTCTGGGACAGAAAACCTTATATTATCCATGTTATCTTATTCAGGCCGTCGCATCAGGGCTGTACTTTTGTTGTATTTGAAATAATACGCCTGGTCGTCAAGTTCCGTTATTTTTATGCTAAACTGATGTCATCATGCTATCGTAAGGAAGCAGGCAAAGATCAGGAATCGATACAATCAAGTGCCACACCTTACCCTAGACACCACATAGGAAAGTGACAAAATCACAAGAAAACATAATATAAAAAAGAAACAAGAGGTTAGCTTTTTCCCAACAGGTGACCACAAGGCTGCAATAAACAGAAAAGACAACATGACAGACACAAAACATAAATAACAAAAAGGATCCACAAAAGAAAAACCGTCTTGGAACAGCAGTAAAAATGTTTTTACTGGAGGACTTAAACTAGTTTCATTTTACCAACCTCACCCTTATTTCTGGTGTGGATCAAGACAAACAGGTTTTAGGCTCACGTGAATGAGTTCTAACTTATCGATGTATCATCTCTTATTAAATACAAATTGAGATATAAAAAGGAGAGAAAACAAAGATACGGACTCAAGAGTATATGTTTCTATAAATGAATACCGGAGTAAAAGAAATCCAACAGTTAAACCCCGGTGGGCCCAACCACAGACACAACATCAGGCCCTTACCCTCTCATCTATAGATAAGTCTTTAAGTCGAAATCGTCAAAGGCAATACATTGATTTTAAAACCAATATTTTCTATAATGAGAAATTATTTTTAAATTAATTAACTGCGCTAAAAATATTAGAGTAAGAAAAAGGGCAAAGATTAGGAATCGATACAATCAAGCACCACACCCAACCCAGGATACTAATGGAAAAGTGACAACTTCACAATTAGACATCAAAAACGAGAGCAAAGAGGTCAACCCCTCCCATCAGGTGACCATTAGGCACCAATAAACAGGCGCGCGCGAAAGCAAAGCAAAAACAAGACAGGATTAACATAAATGATCCACGAAAGAAGCACCACATTGGAACGGTCAATAAAATATTTTACTGGAGGGCTTAAACCGGTTTCACTGGCGTCAACCACACCTTTATTTCAGATGTGGATCAAGACACATAGATGTTAGATTTGCATAAAAAACCCTTACTTATCAATGGTTATCTCCTGGAACATATAAACTAAGATATAAAAAGGAGATAAAGCAAAAATAAGGACTCACCATTAAATAAAACTGAAAACCGAAGCAAGAAAAATGAAACAGATAAACCCCAATAGGCCTGACAACATCCAAAGTGTCAGGCCCCTACTATCTTATCAATAGATAAGTATTTAAGTCGGAACCGTCATAGAGTCTGAATTCCAACCCACCGGCGTGCAATTAAAAAGAAAAAGCAAAGTTGCCAAACGTGATTGGGTTGACCACCAAGCAAGCAGTCTGTTGCAATACATTAATAGTATATCAAATCTTTTTATAATGGGAAATTATTTTAATAAACTTCAATTTATACACCAAGTCACCATAGAATTCAGGTTTAGAAAATACTTAGCACAAGAGAGATTTAAGTCCAAATTAGAATTTAGGCCTCAGACTCTATGACGGCTCTGACGTAAAGTTTTAATCGGTGGGTTGGTGTCTGGTGCTTATCTGTAGCTGGACTCACTGTGGCCAAACTTGAGGTTTTCTTTAGCTCTGAATATCTGTGAGTCAAGAGTCCTTTTCTTTGTTTCATCATAGTGTGTTTATTTGATTAGAGTGATTCTCCATGATGATACACTCTATTAGTTAGAAGGCTTCCATGCGAGCCGAGCATTTCTAGTAATTCAACAACAGCAGAATCTAGGGCAAAGATTTAGTACCAGTGCATGTAAAATGCATTTAAGCTCCCCCCGTGTATATTACTGTCAGAAGATAATCTATGAGTACCATAAACTGAGCCAAATGATACTTTGACTTCCTAAAGACAATGCCTATTGTCCTGCTAGCCAGCGTGACAGTGACGTCGTGTTTTGTGTACAATTTTTAAGTAAATCATTGACTTGTACACTCCATTTACGCCAATGCGAATCGATATATCCCGTGTGTATTAATGCTATCCTGCGGATAGGATTAATACACAAGTGATCTATCGATTTTAAGTCCCTGATAACATTGTAAACAAAACATGACGTCACTGTCACTCTTGACTGGCAGGACAGTACTTAAATAATTATAAATGCTGAAGCTCATATTGACATGTATAATAATTATAGAGCAAAACTAATTCCTGATTCTAGCATAACAAGATAATGTAGGATTTCTTTCCCTTTGGATTTAAATCTAAAAGAAAAATTGTTAGCAATGTGCCACGCAACCTGTAGTGGTTCCCCACTAAGCCTTTGCTTAACAAACCAAAATAACGCTATGAAAATTGCACGGCCTTTGGGTCCACACTATAATCACTATATGAGTCCGTCAATTCATCAATCTGTCCATCCGGTAGCAGCTAGTGAAAATGCTGATAACTTTTGAACCACATGGTATATTTAATTCACATTTTGCATACAAATACATGGTAACATTATCTAACCACTGACATGTGTACTAGCTTTTTTTGATGGACGAGGGTTTGCTGAGCATCTTTTCGGCCGGTTTTGGTCAGTTAGTGAAAGTGCTCATCAATCTTGAATAGCATAGTTTTTACCACCCTTACCAACTTAAGCACGAAATAGCTTGTGATGTGCAAGGTCTACACTGATGTAGGTGGTATAAATTAGTTATACCATGTTTGTCCACCTGTACGTAAGATAATTCACTCGCTAAAGCTCGTGGATTATCTTCACGTACAGGCGGACAACCCATGGTATAACTATTACATATTTGGACAGTAATTTATTTTTGCATTGTTCAGTCCAGTCATTGGTATGCAAAATGGTTATGAGGATTTGTCAAGAATCATTTAGGCTGGTTGGTGTAATTTAGACAAATGATCATAACTCTTAAACCACACCATACATTTTGATCAAAGTTTGCATACTTATACATTTTAACTTTGTTTAGACACTGGTGTGCTAAACGATGACAAGGGTTTGCGGAAGATAAATAATCTGGAAAACGGATCCTTCAGAAATAGAGAGAACCTTCAATATTAGAAAACAGCAGAGTCGTTTTTATTGAGTCTGTTCATGAGAACTAATAGTAAGTGAAAACAATTCTCACGCCCCTAGCACCGGTTAAAGCTTTATTTTGTTTTCCGTCAGATTCCAATGTTCCCGAAGGACCAGAATATGAAAAATATCAACACTATATCGATGCACGGGGAGAAGTTTTAGCAACTCCACACAGAAACAACGAAAGCTGTTGCGACCTCTAAATAATCTGGAAAAAAGCTTCAGAAATAGAGTGAACCTTCAATATAAGAAAACAGCAGACTCGGTTTTATTGAGTCTGTTCATGAGAACTAATGGAAAGTGCAACAGTTCGCAGCCCCCCCCCCCCCCTGGCACTGGCTTAAGCGGTATTCTGCTTTCCGTCAGAACCCAGTATAACATTAATCTAAAATCAAATTCAAAAGCCCGTATCTAACTTCATTTTGTATCACCTTTTTTTCAATTAAAGTTAATATGCCTACTTTAAAATTTGCGTAGGTTCCAAATAAATCCGCCATAACCAAAACATGTTTCGTATATGCTTTAATGGCCATACTATTATTAAGCCAGTGCATGAGATTACCAACAATGTGGTATGTGCGACCAGCAAAGCCTCAGATCAGCCTGCGTATACGCGCAGTCTGATCAGAGCCTATGCTAGGTGCTTGAGTATTCTATGATTGTTAAGCTACTGACTGAACACCATTTGGAGCTTCAAATCTTAACGGGAGGCTACAGAGGCTCGTCCGAGTCTGCACTTGTCAAAATGTCAAATTGTTGGAAATCTCACGCTGCGGCTCAATTATTATTGCAGCATTTAGTATCCTCTATCTCTAGCCAAACTTTCAGAAGCTATATATGGAAATCAACCTATTTCCATGCAATCGTTTCTAACGTTCTGTCAGAGAGAACGTCCATCATAGTCAGATTTCTACCATATTCCCAGTGTCAGGTATATAGGTGTTTCTTTCAAGGTTGACAAAAAGGCGGTCAATACTCATATTGAACGGGCCAGCGGCTAAAACCGGTTTTAACCGGTCATTACTGGTCGATTGAAGTGGTTGATTGTGTCGATTAAATCACAGACATACAAATGTACCCATATATGCCTCTGTCCTTTAGACATAATTGTCAATGTTGTTCAGTTGCTACTGCAAGCTTAGGGTGCTTTCTGATGGTTTTTGTGCATCTGTGTGAATATAGTCATAGAAGCATATAGCTCATACCCCCTTCCCATCTACAAAGATGGTATAATAGATCTTAATTCTATGTGGGGTAATTTTGTGGCATAAAGTGTACATCTTAACACTTTCATATTATCTAATACTGGTAAACCATTGTCCAAGGCAAGGCAGTATACTTTGCTAATAGTTCTTGCATCTGAATTAAAATTACCTAAATAAATAGTTCATAATTGAGCCAGCGGTCTTTGATTTTGTTTCTTACTCTTGTGAATGCAAGTTGTTTCAACAATCAATCTGATATAGTTTTCATGCTTCTTCTGGTGAATAAACCACTTCAAAGTAATACTTTCCAACCAGTTTGGTTCAAATTGCATTTTATTATTAGTTACAATTATACACAGACTGCATTGAAAACTATGGCTTATTCTGAAGCAACAGGGGGCATATCTGTGCTCATCAGGACTATGGTTAATCTAACACTTTTAAAAGATTAGGACTAACACCTAATTTAAGATGTTTATATAAAGAATCATATGTTTTGATAGCAGTTTCACACCTTTCTAAGACACACTTCAGTGATGCACTCTTTGCATGCAGGGTAATGTTGGTTGCTATTTTGATGTCTGCTGATTTTTCCCAAAATCAACCCTTTCAAAGAATTCTTTAATAAATAATAGCATATCATAGTGTCAAACATCAGTTTAAACATTTTTTCAGTCTTGGTCTGGGTCCAAGCTGTTTGCAAAGGTTATCAGCAGATGATACTAACAGGCAAAGAGTAACAGACACACATAAACAGTAGGGGGCAAATTTCCTGTCATACAGTTTTCACACTTTAAATGCTACATTTGACCCCTTGGCAGGGACAACAGTTTTAGCACTCAGATCAACTATAACATTTCAATTAATTCCACTATAGTGAAAACCAAAAAGACAAACCCATTTTTCAAATGACCACACAATTTTTTTCAATCGACCACCAATCAACCAGTATTGACCACTTCTGGAGTATTGACCGAGGTGGTTATAACTGGTTTAAGCCGCCCCTGGTTTCAACCGCCCAACCTTGGTTTCTTTGCCTCTTTGAAGTTATAAAAGTAATACATTTTGAATTAATCTTAAGTTGCATGTATAGATAAAAACTCAATCTTTCCAAATATATATAGGCATTATCCATAGTGATCGTTGTGACAGAAAAACACCAAAAACAATTATTGTATTCAAGTGAAACCCCTTTTGTTTGGTCGTTGAATTTAGTTACACCGTTACTTTTTGAAGAAAAGCTAGTGCTGACGACAAGTACCAGACAAAAAAAGAAACGCACCACTTGGAACTGTTCAACTCTCAGGAAGATCACAAGTGATAGGCTAATTCAGTTTATATCAGTGCAAAGGTATGTCATGTATGGTTGCGTCACACGTGTTTTAAAATCTGGTGTCGAAATTGTGTTAAAGAAAATTGGTCATGAACAAAGTGGGGGTCAAATTGTAAAGTCACAGGAAATAAGCGTTTTATAATGCTCTCTTGCTGGATACGTTTAAGCAATTGGAATCATCTCAGTAGACTAAATTGTACCCAAACACTTATTCTTTGCTAATTCTATCTTTAAATTCATCATACGCGAAATTGAACGCTAGGTATCCCATGTTTTGTGACTACCCTTTGGATAGTGAATCCATACTGGAGATAAACCTTACGAAACATTTTAAGATTTCAATATTGTTTTCATCAATTGAAACGGTCCTAATTGATGAAAATGGATTTTGGAATTGCAGAAAAAGCATCAATAAACACATTGGTTGTCTCACATAACAACAACATGTCGTTTTCATACTTTGCAATGTAAAACATACTTGGAATTCCATGCAGACAGTAGCGCTGAACAAACGCTTCCAAAAACTCGTTTACCATTTGCCTTGATGCCTACACAGGAAAAGTACAGATACTCATCTAGGTCACACTTAAGTTTAAGTAAGATTTGATCAGAAATGAATATTTCATGACAATTTACATTTTCATATTAAAAGGAGATCTTAATGGGGAAAATCGTAGTGGTGCGTTTCGTTTTTTGTCGGGTATATATATTAACTTCAGTTACAATAATCAAAAAGGTTTTTCTTCGCAAATTGTTTTGTTATGAGTCTCTTGTTGACATAGAAGTATCAAAACACTAACACATCTTATCATTGACATGTCTTATAGCCTTGGTAGGAGTGACGTCATCACTAACGTCAACATCATGACGCCAATGAATCCATTATTCTTTTAACGAAAATAAACGACGGATTTTTGGTTGTTTCAAATGTAATTTGAAGTGTGTTGATAACGAGTTTACTTAAAATCATACAAAATTTGATCTAACTTTAAAAAGTACTAAAATCAACTTTGTTTTCAAATAAACCTTGGTCAGCTGGGAACAAAAATAGTAAAACGTTTAAAAATAACAAAGTTAACAAACACATTCCAGTCTTAGATATTGCCAAGAATAAATCGGTTCTTATCTCTGGCATAGCAGAAATTCGACGCTGAAAAAGTACAATGTGGCTAATGCAAATGTAAATGTAATGCGCTTTACGCTGGTACTCTCAGGATAATAATATAATTTTTCTATTCCGAGTAGTTTTGCATTTTATGAGTGGTGCGTTACTTAAGTGGCTCACTGTAAAGGAATACAGATCAATACATAATCATTTTGATTCGATCTATTGTGGACTTTGGTGGGTTTGACAGAGGTCAAAGTTCAAACATAATGATGGAAGTGCAAACTTTTTAATACCTTTCTCATCAATGTAAGTTTACTATGTTGCCACTGTTTGAGAAAGATTTCAATATGACTATTTTTTTCTCTAAATTTAGTTTCAGTATATCTGTTTTATTATTTGTAAAAATCATACCGAGGGCCCTGGCTTCAATTTTCTATTCTTCATATAAACAACATCCGTATTTTTGCCAGCTCCTATTCTCAAAACCTGACATTTGTGAGTTCAATTTTCAATTTTAAACCAACTGAAAGTTTCTACAATTGTCACCGGAGTCTCGAATGATTTCTTAGATTCATTTAAAATAACGGATGCATCATCTGCATAGCGTGAATTCTTAAGTTCAAAGCCACATTTAGTCATTCCACTGATATTTTCATTATTTCTTATTTGGTTTGTTCATAGCTCAATGCATATAATAAACAAGTATGGTGAAAAGGGGCAGCTTTGACAAAACGCCTTCTTGTATTGAAAAGAAAGGTGATACAAATCCGTTATTTGTTAGACCACTTTCTGAGTTAGAATAAAACAGTTTTATCCATTTTATAAAATTCTCGCTGAAAAAAAATTTTCTTCTATAAAGTCTTGAATAGATAGTCATGAGGTAAAAGCTTTTTCAAACTCTAAACAATGTTAAACCTGGTATTGACCTGTCTTCTTTTGGAAACTTTCAGGTGTTTTGTACATGGTCTGAAGGTATGCATATGGTTTGGGCACTATCAACAAATTGTTTTCATGATTGTTTACAACGTTTGAACTAAGTCATTGTGGGCATCTCCTGATGAGTGGGTACTTTGTGAGCGCAGCTTCTCCAACAGCTTTATTCCTATCTCTTTGAAACTTTGCAGATATATTGTATATAGCCTGAAGGTATGTATGTGGTTTGGCCATTATTGTTACACTTATATAACGTATCAACTATTTTAGTTTTCAACATCACAATTTAATATCTATATTCACAGTGATTTATGAACTCAACTCATCTTACATTTTTATACTTATCTTTTTTTTTAAAAAAAACTTTTGCCTGCGTTTGATATAGTTTGAAGATGTGCATGTGGTTTTAACAAATAAAACTACTTACATTTGTGCACTTGTTTCAACTTATGAATTCTGTCGTATTTTGGGGTACAATTTTACATCTATTACTAAGTAGGGGCCTTGTGAGCTCAACTCCTCTTATAGTTTGATCCTGGCCCTAAGGTTATAACTATATTTACGCATTTAGCGTAGTACAATATACAAAAAGCTCCATTTTGTTAGCCGGAACTGGCGTATGGAAGATTAAATCTGTAGCATGTGGGTTCTCTCTATTGAAATCGATCATTCTGATTATCTGAAAAGTTTATGTTTTTTTCAATAAAATATCGCTTTTATTGAAAAAACAACAACAAATAAACCTCATTTAAGCAATTTCTTTTGCTGCAATCACACTTGTTATTGTGTTAACATGGTTTCTGTGACATCAGCGTCACGTTATATAACGTCAGCTTCACCTTATCACCCGCGCTATCAAAGTAGATCCTCGATGTGCATCCGTGGTCTGATTCCACGGAATTTCGCGGAATTGGCTGCGGCAGTTCCGATTGGGTCTCTAGTGTGTGATTGTGGTATTTCCTGATTATACTCACTTGCTGTTTGAAACGGACAAAATATCAAACCATGGCAAAAATAGATAAGCCGGGAGATATTGATTTATTGTCGAATTGGCTTGTTACTTATATGCTATCCGTTCTAAGACAATGGATGCGCAGTCTGGTCTGCGCCTTTGTTGTTCGCATGCAACAAAGTAAGAAAGGCGGCAAAGATTAGGAATCGATACAATCAAGTACCACACCTGACCAAGGATACCACATGGGAAAATGACAAAAACACAATAAAGCACCACTCACAAAAGCAAAAGGTCAGCCCTTCCCCAGCAGGTGACCACAAGGTGGCAATGAACAGACGCGAAAGCATGACAAACATAAGAAATAAATATCACACATGCTCCACAAAAGAAGAACCGCCTAGGAACGGACAGTAAAACTATTTTACTTGAGGGCTTAAACCGGAATCACGGCGCAAACCTAAACGTGGATCAAGACACATGGATGTTTGGTTTGCATGAACGACCCCCAAATTATCCATGCATCATCTAGAACAGTCAGGTTTTCTCGCGTCGAGACTCATTTGGTAGACATTATTTATTCTGCCGTGTGCCTAGCCTGGAATCACATGGATTAATCACACTATTGTGTGCTAACCCCCAATTTGCGAAATAATGGGAACACTATGTCTGTACAGAACCATAAAATGCAATTATTAATTGCGTATATCACGAACAATTGTAGGGGGAAATGACCAGGAATATCATGGAACAAACAATTACGGACTTTTAACTTTCTTGTAAAAACAACCTTTACATTATTGTTTTAGGGGCATGCTTTTTGTCACGAATACTTGACAGGTACTTGTATGTATACATGTCGTTTGCGACTATTGAAACAGATTTATTGTTGGAAATATGAAGGAATACCTTTATTACATTGTATATACAAATTGCAAAATAGTGAAATACAGGAAACATTGGTGAAATATAATAATTTATATATTTTATATATTTACTAGTGATGATGTCTATACATTGTTTGGATAACGTCTGACTGTTCCATTTACCTAACCCATATAAGCCTAGCGTCTTTTTTGTGGGACATCGGCAAATGGTGCAAAACCAGACCAAACGCCACAAAACGCGGCGTCTGATCAGGTTCTCCACTGTTTGCTTACAGACGTGTAGTTTAAAGTTTGAATAAAAATGAAAAATACCAGTCAAAAACCCTAAAATTAGAAATGGACTCGTCCAATTGACAAGGATGGGAAAATACAGTTGGCATAAATGGGTTAATGCATTGCACTTTAAAGTTCCTGCGCCTATACTTTCTTATTTGTATGTATTTTCTTAGAGCTTAAGTAATATTTAATACTTATGCTCCAAAATCATGCAACTTTGTTAGAACTGTTGTTTTTCATCTTTTGTATAATCCCCCTTCAACTGGTTATACATTGCAAGTAGTCCATGTAACGTCACCAAACACTTATGACGTAACTTGCATTTTCTCCATTGAATTATTTATAACTTCAAAATCTTAACTAAATTAGCTTAATTTAGCCACTCATGAAATAGGCATATTATCCACGTCACTCAATGAAATATAAGCTATCTTCAAAACAACATTTGAATATCCTCTATATACATGTATTTGTTCAATCAGCAAACATTACCAAACTGCGTCCTCCACTACTATGATCGTGTGCATACTATAAAGTTAAATATACTTCCAGAAAACGCTTTGAGGCGTGACTGTAACGGTAAATAAATTGAATGCATCGAGGGTCGTGGTAGAAGTATACTTTTAGGGTGGAGAGGTAACAGGTTGTTGGTGCCCTCATTGTTGTTGTATTTGAGTTTACCATAGCTATCAACAATACTCCCTTGTCCCTTATAAGCCTAGCATCCTTTTGGTCGGCATTTGCAAATAGTGCAAACTCTGTTCAGACGCCGCAAAACGCAGCGTCTGATCAGGGTCGCCGCTGTTTGCTATATAATATCATATCAACATTTTAATAAAATCGAAAATACCTCAAAACAACTCTTAAAGCGGAAATGGACTGGTCAAATTGATAAGAATAGACTTGTTTATTTCCATTCCACCATCAAGTGCAAGAAATAACATTTCCAATATTTTCAGACACAGTAATATGCATGTCGAAAACGACAAAGGGCATCTCATGCAAAACCATTTTTCTTTCGTATTTTATATAAGTAAGCAATACAATTGCGACAGTCAAATCTGAGTATTGTCTTTGCTCTGGTACATATAACCTAAAGAAGCTGTAAAAGAAATTGACATCATTTCAGATTTATGTACCGTTGAGTCCTTATCTTTGCTAAGTCTCCTTTTTATATATTGATTTCTATGTTCTAGGAGATGTTGCATGGATAAGTTAGGGGTCTTTCATGCAAACCAAACATCTATGTGTCTTGATCCACATCTGAACTAAGGGTAAAGTTGGCAACGTGAAACCGGTTTAAGCCCTCAAGTAAAATAGTTTTACTGACTGTACTTTTTTTGTGGAGCATTTGTATTATTAAAGTCTTGTGTTTGTCCTGCTTTCGCGTCTTTTAATTGCTGCCTTGTATCATTGGTATTCTAGGTCAGGTGTGGTGCTTGATTGTATCGATTTCTGATCTCTGCACCCTTACCTACTTTATGGTCATCTACTGGGAAAGGGCTGACCTCTTGGCTCTTGTTTGTGATCTTTAATTGTGTTTTTGTCACCTTCCCATGAGGTATCCTGGGTCAGGTGTGGTACATGATTGTATCGATACCTGATCTTTGTCGCCTTTATAACTATAATTCTAACACACCTCGCCTATAGAGCCAACGGTAACAAACTGTGATATATCGCACAATAATTCACTGCAAAAGTGTGTGATAGCTGACGTCACTAGAAAATGACGTGATTCATGGCGTTAGACGGTGTAACGTCGTTTTTACGCTTGAAAGACGTTACAATTACATGTAAAAGTATGCGACGTAGTCTAAAAATTGGCGGGAGTTCTTCAGTGCAATGGCGGAAAGTTTGAAGAAGCTGAAGACTTCGAATGTGTTTTCGTCGTTTACTGTGTGTTAGAATCGAAATAGATCAGCTCCAGGGCGTGAATTGTTGAGTAATAATTCACTGTTTGTCGGTCAGTTGTACGACGATAAATCACTCGCGCTGCGCGCTCGTGATTTGATCTTCTTTACAACTGACCTCCAAACAGTGAATTATTACTCAACAATTCACTGCTGGAGCTGATCTATTTCTTAATTATGTAATAATGGAATTGACTGTAAGATTTGAACAATCCAATATTCAATGAAAGTAAGTAAGGGTGCAAAGATTAGGAATCTATACAATCAAGTACCACACCTGACCCAAGATACCAATGGGAAAGTGACAAGCTCATAGTAGACCCCACAAACGAGAGCCAAGAGGTCAGCCCTTTCCCAGCAGGTGACCACAACGCACATATAAACAGACGCGCACAAAGACATAGCAAACACAAGACAGAACAAAAACATAAAAGATCCACAAAAGAAGTACCGCCTTGGAACGGTCAGTAAAATATTTTACTGGAGGGCTTAAACCGGTTTAACGGCGCCAACCTCACCCTTAATTCAGATGTGGATCAAGACACATAGATATTTGGTTTGCATGAACGACCCCTAACTTATCAATGCATCATCTCCTAAAACAAATAACTCAAGATATAACAAGGAGATAAAGCAAGGATAAGGACTCAACAGTAAATTAAACTGAATACCAGAGCAAAAGAAACCCAACAGGTAAACCCCGGTAGGCCCGACAAACAGCCAAAGGCAGTATTTGCAGCAAAAAATAAGTGAGAATAACTAGTCTTGCACACCGGATAAGGATATCTAAGATTTTACCCTGGAATAGAAAATCTTATTCTATCTTACCCAGGACGTCAAGTAACGTCGTCCTGTGAATTTGCATCTTAGCGTATTCAGAGACTTCTGTGGCTTATCTTAAAATGTATAAATGAATAAATTGGTGAGCAAGAAAAATAAATCCCTTATTCGTATGAGGGTAGAATAGAAAATTCCGTTCCTCGGGATCGACGTTTGTCTTCACTCGGCAAGCCTCGTGATGCCAAACGGCGATCTTCGGAACGGATTTTTCTATCTTACCCTCACACTCATGATAGATTATTATAGGAAATGACAGTCACAGATTGCAGACCAACGCACGGCACCATGAGGCAGTTAAAGTAAAGCCGTCAAGTATTTATACTATGTACTATCCAAAACCAGATACACGTACGCATGTATTGTCATGTCAGCCCAGAGTGACAGTGACGTAATACTTTGTAAAGAATTGCAAAGTAAAACACAAACGTGTTCACTTAACCTGAGCTAACGCGATTCGAGAGATCACCTGTGTACATGTATTAATCCTATCCTGCATAAGTGATCTATCGATTCTAAGTCCCCAATAACTTTGTAAACAAAAAAAACATGATGATATTGTCACTTTTGGCTGGCAGGACAGTAGTACACAGTACACAAATGGTAAAAAACCCCAGAAATTTCAAAGAACAAACTGAATCTCGTTATTGACACACATGATATAAAACTGTTGACTGGGACATACAGAATCAAATCAAACAAACAATATGATGCACTTTCATATTCTTAAGTTTCCAAACATTAACCAACCCTTTAACAGTTACTTTGCAAACAGTGAAGATCCATATGAAATGCCGCATTATGCGGCATTTCATAATGGTCTACGCTGTTTGTTTAGACATAATAGATCTTCAGAGAAAGAAATATATTTATTTTTGGAAATTATAACCTGTGTCCCCTCGTTATATACAATGAACAATACCAACCGTATTGTATCAAACCATATAGTTGAGCCAGTGCATGAGATTTTCAACAATGTGGGATATGCGACCAGCAAAGCCTCAGATCAACCTGCGCATACACGCAGTCTGATCAGAACCTTTGCTATTCTCTTTGAGTATTTTATGATTGTTAAGCTACTGACTGAACACCATTTGGAGTTTTAAGCTTAAAATGAGGCTGCAGAGGCTCGTGCGAGTCGACACATGTCAAAATGTCAAATTGTTGGAAATTTCATGCGCGGCTCGTATACAAAGGGTAAGGTAACAGAAATGTTTAACAATAAGTACTTTGTCATTCTAAAGAGCTCTGGGTGAACAGGAATGAAATGAATCTCGAAATTGACATATATCTAAAAATTGATTCCAGTTTTATATCTATATCGTAACATCTAAAGGGCACAATGAATGCGCTTTCATATTCTTTAGTCTCCAAACATTAATGCCGGGCCGCGTAGCGCAGTCGGTAACGTGTCTGGCTACAGATGCGTGTCTGACTGCAGATCCTGGGGTCGCGAGTTCGATCCCGGTCCGGTCCCATACTTTCGTGGAGATTGATCATGAAATGATTTCTACGGTCATTCTCCTCCCTTCCGCTGATTCATTCAAGAAGGGTTGTTGTCAGTTACAAGCGAAAGTATGTGCACGAATTACTGGTTAACCGCTTGTTCAAGCCTGCCCAGGAAAAAGTGTGGTTAGGTGAACTGACCGTCCCGCAATGACCATAGCTGTTGACTTGGGACGTAAAGCAACAAAACCAACCAACCAAAATCCAAACATTAATCGGATATTCGTGCCTGTCGAGAGTAATTATAGTTTAACTACTAACAGACTATCGATTCTCGCTCTGTATTCTAAGAACACAGCCTTGCCAAATTTGTTCACAAGAAATTCAATTACAGACAGAACTGGTCAATGGCGCGGTTTTTGAGATAAGACTTTATGCCTCTAGAGGGGGCAAGTATTGGGAAATTTATTCTGAACAGTTTCGAAGCATTACCAGTATTGATATATTCAGCTCCTTATATTTGTCTTAGCAAAATAAGAAGATCGTAGTTAGATCTGCAATAATACTGTTGAATTAAATTCTTTGCGTGGCAAGTATGTGGTACTTAAAACTGCAAGCTCTAAAAAGTTTCCTAACCGTTCCAGAAAAGAGAAATTGACAGTGTATGAAAATTGTCTGCCTAGACAATATTTCATCAACTGTCAAATTCAATTTTCCTGAGAAATACAAAGCAGTTATCATTAAGAATATTTCTAAACAAACTGTTCGAACGGAAAACAAAGAGTGTGTCTAGGATACTATAGCATTAAATTGTAACACATTTATCCTGCTCTGTAAAAAGTCGGATTATTTGATCGTCTAGATTCCCGATTGGTTTATTGTAATGTTTATGGATTAATCATGAAATCAGGGCTGTGTGGCTGACTGAAGTATATTATTTAAGGCAGCCTCAAAATCCAGAATATGACATAATTATAAATTCTCTTTATAGTTTCAGAATTAGATTTTTGATGACAATCGGTCTGATAAAATTAAACTAGCTAAAGCTATATATTTAGCATACCCGATGTTCTTGGATCTTAAGCTGTGAAATCTGGATTTTTTTGTAAGCACGTTTCCAGCGGACAATTAATAGGTATGTATTTTCTAAGTGTACATTTATAGGTTTGATAATCTGTCAAGGAACATGCGTATCTTATACTCATTGTAAGTGCATCCCTGATTATAGCTGACTTATTCGCGTTACTATATTTTATGGTGACCAATGAAAGTTGTTCATTAATACACTTTGAATGAGTTATACTTATGATGTATTGATAAGCTAGGGGTCTTTCATGCAAACCAAATATCTATGTTTCTTGATCCACATCTGAATTATAGTGAGGTTTGCGCCGTTAAACCGGTTTAAGCCCTCCAGTAAAATATTTTACTGACCATTCCAAGTCGGTACTTCTTTTGTGGATCTTTTATGGGGTTTTTGTCCTGTGTTTGCTATGTCTTTGTGCGCGTCTGTTTATATGTGCTTTATGGTCACCTGCTGGAAAACGGCTGATCTCTTGGCTCTCGTTTGTGGTGTCTAACTGTGACTTCGTCACTTTCCCATTGGTATCCCGGGTAAGGATTGGTACTTGATTGTATCGATTCCTGATCTTTGCACACTTACTTACTTTTATAATGCACTTGATTTTGTAATGCGACGTCTGATTGGATAACGTCAAAAATTTGCGACAGTATATCCTGCGATATACTGTCGGAAATTGTTTGACGTTTTTAATTACGTCGCATATCATTGTATGACGTGCGGCTTTCGGCGACTTGTAACGATCCGATTGGGGATGAAACTGCAGAAATGCATTAGAATGGAGATGAACATATTCAAAATTTTTATTTGGGAAGATAGATCGTCGAATATACGGTCGGAAATCACGTAAAACTAAATCTATCTATCTATCTATGTGCTTACGTGCAGTCTTGCCAGAGCCGTCAACGTGTCGCATGCGCATACATATAGCATATACGTAGATGGTGATAAGACTAACACACTAGACATCCCTACACCACTGGGCAGTTTAGCATCTTAGGTTAAATATTTTGACACATATAAAGTAAGTACCATTGTAACATGTGTTGGATCATTAGCTAAAATGAAATACGAGGGACGTTTTTTATGTTCGTAGAGAGGTAGATTTGATGAAAGCGGCAAAAGTAAATGCATACATCATGCATATATTTGGAAAGATTGAGCTTTTATCTATACATGAAACCTAAAATTATTTCAAAATGCATTACTTTAATGTCTTCTAAGAGGCAAAGACATACCTATATATCGCACACTGGAAATATGGTAGAAATATGACATTTATGGACTTAGTCTCTGACAGAACGTTTGTAACAATTACATGAAAATGGGTCCATAGCCATACACTGCTTCTGAAAATTTGGCTGCAGATCAAGGACACCACGTGCTACAATAGTGTATAAACATTATAGCAAATGCGCAGCAATTATTGGATATGGAAATCTGTTTGGAACCTCAGCAAATTGAACAGTAGGTATATAAACTTTTATTGTAAAAATTCGACACAAGTGGAAGTTAGATACGGGCTTTTGAATGTGGTTTAATATGTTAGCTGTAAAGTAGTATTATATTTTTTCTTGTTTATATGGTAGATGGAAGTGTTATGGTAACTTTCATTCCAAAACAAAGTTAATGCTTTTGTTTTAGTAGAAATTAACTGCAAAATAAATAGCCTAGGGGGTACTAAAATCCCTTTTTTTGTACATGAATGACGTCATGGAGCGTTACTATATTTAGAAAATACATTAAAACTGTTTTTGTGCCTCTAAACAGGTGTTGAAATCACTGCAATTAGAAAAATATGCAGATCCGATTGTTATTGTGTTTTCTACGCGGGGTTGATTTCCCCTCCCACTTTTTATAACATGGGGGTATGCCAGTACAGGAAGCTGACGAATGATTGGGTATATCATGTGCTATACAAAACCAGAAGAAATTTTAAAATTTGTTCATAATCGTTATTTAAACAGATATAATAACTTGCACTTGACTGTGATTATTTTGGTATATTGGTGGGTGTTGTAAAATTGTTATTGTGAGCAAACAACATGCTTATAGTTTTGCTGCACTTGGTTACGAATAGCGTTTAAATAATTAATTTTGATGGTGCAAAAGAAAAATCGGCTTGAAAAATGCTTATATCATCATAGCGAATGGAACTTAACAACGTCTAATTTCCTGCTTGCTGCGTGGTTAAAATGACATGGATTTCGACCAGTGTCCTTTTCTATGCCTATTCAAAGCTTTATATCTTGACCGAACTAAGCGCTAATGATGTAAAAATTACATCAAGTGATAGACAAAAGCTAGATCTTTCAAAAGATATATGCTTATGGTACCGTAAAATCTATATTTGTAGAGATACCGCCTGATTCTACGAACATAAAAAATGACCCTCGTAAGAAAGAAAAATATAAATAACCCTCTTACATATACCAGTCCCGATAGCCTAGTGGATAAGGCATCCGCTTCGGGAGCGGGAGGTCGAAGGTTCGATTCCCAGTGTCGGCGTCATTGGGGTTCGTTCTGATATGGCCGGTTGGTGAGCCGCCAGCTAGTTAAACGTAATGGTTACCAATTCCTAGCCTGCCTGGTGCCTGGCAAAAGGATGGGATTTTGGGAAGTAAATGTGACAAGTTGAGGTGTCTCATAAGTCAGAAATGGCTGGCCCTTTCAATAGGGGTGACACTATAATAAACAAGCACTTTTTATACCAAATTACTAGGTTTGTTTGCTTATTCAGGGTTTTTCTACATTGTAGTTTTGGTTTACATCGGTCACTTTCTAATATTTACAGTTTCAAACCAAAGTAAGGAAGAAGGCAAATATCAGGAATCGATACAATCAAATACCACACCTGACGCAGTTAACAATAGTCATTACATCCAAGGACATTAAAATTGTTTTACTGTTAATTAATAGGGCTTAGATTGATAAAAATTACTGTGTCATTAAAACTTTTGCCATTTATTTAATTCCCATTAAAAGGGCATTAAAACAGCATTTCACAAGAAGCAACAGGTTTTTAATGGCCATGAAAGTTAGAATATCAATTGGAGCAGATTGGCGGTTATTTTAATGGCTTCCCACTTTAATATCATGCTATTTTCATGGTAAAGTTATAATTTCATTAAAGATATTCCAACAAAAATAT
Source organism: Loripinus fragilis (assembly GCA_964019695.1). NCBI lineage: Eukaryota > Metazoa > Mollusca > Bivalvia > Lucinida > Lucinidae > Loripinus > Loripinus fragilis. The sequence continues at coordinate 93,311,142 of OZ026521.1, read as the reverse complement.
ATGGCAATAATTAATAGGTTTAGTCACTTGAATGGTGCTTTAATGACGAATCAAGGCATATTTTATAGTATGCACGTGCAGTAGTAACTGTTGGTCTTTTGAAGTCCTAAATACGAGTGAGGAGCAAACTTAGGTTAGTATGCATACTCTTCAACACTAGTCGTTTGCCCAATATTCAAGTATTCATACTGTGTAAACAATACAATAATCAAACGCCAAATTCTGTGTCTCAAATGTAAGTTTGCACTGTTTGTATATATGTCCATTTTTCGAGTGGGTGGGGTCAGTATGCACCTTGGTTTATGTATTCTATTAATATTTTACTTGTTGCAAGTTATCATCCCAAGTCTCAGATGCTCTTTGACTTGTATTGGCCTTTCGGTTGAAATGGACTATCATCACGTAATTCTCCATTATGAGCAAAACCATATGACAAATCTGATCTTAATGAGCATTTTACCATGCATTTTGATGTCTCGGTGCATGGTGCTGTTCTACAGATGTTGTCTTTGTGTTGGGATTGAATAAAACACATATATTCAGACAGTGTCAGAAAATATTGTAAAAAAAATATATGAGGAATGGTAAAAATATACTTATGTCTATTACAAATTTAGGTAAGGTTCTTGATAAATTAAGATCTAAACGTTTTCCTGCATTTAGTGTGTCTACATATGATATCTCTACTCTCAATGCTACATTGCCTCATAATATAATCAAAGAAAAATTTAATGAATTAATTAGAAACACTTTGTATAGAGAGGGCTCTCTATATTTGGCTTGTCTCCCATTAGGTAACTTTTGGCGTCTCCTTTTCTTATTCCTGTTTATGTTAACAATTTTCGGAATATGCTTCCCACCATTAGGTTATCTCCTCTTGAGTCACCTATTATTAGGAAGTGTATACTTAACCACTAATGCATTCAAAAACGTGGAATGTATCCTAATGTTTCTAATTGCAATACAAAGAAGTGTGTCTGTTGCACATATTAATGTACTAGTTCTCCATTATCAATTTCAATTAACTGAACAACACCTGATCTTATTTATGTTATAACTTGAAATGAAACTAATTATGACATGTAATATGTTAGATCCTTTAAGACTAGGTTTTGGGAGCAGTTTCATAAAATAAATAAGCCTAAAATAATTGACACGTCTCTTTTTCACCATTTAAAAGTAATGGTTATTCCTCTAGTAAATATGTGTGAAAAATATATGATCCAAACTCATCATCTAAATTAAAAATATAAAAATACACAAATCTGAACTAAAATGGATAAACTTTTCCTTTAGATTTTAATGATGATATATACCACGAAGGTAGTATTTCTAAAATGCATGATTTTGACTTTTTTATCTTTTGGAAAGCAAGAAACGTAATAGCAGATTTCATAGTAAACGAAATAACGGCAACATTTAGCGCAAAATTTGTGCTGAAAAACACATAAATACTTCTCTAAAGGATCTTTCTATTGTTTTAAATAATCATGAGCGCCATGGTTTACTTTCATATTTAAGTATTTTGCCCATTTCAGTTTTATGTAAGGAGTTAGAGTCTAATAAACTTTACAATAGAGCTAACAAATTATATTAAACAGCTCTTTTGACTAGGTGTTATGTTCAACATATCCTTAGTCCTTATCTCGATTCTGAGGTCAACCATAAACGATATTTTATCAAAATTTCATTCATTAACAAAGGTATGGCGTTTATCGATTTGAATAGTATCTTTTAGGATAAGTCAGTGATTTTCTCTGTTCCAAATTACTATAATAATTCAGAAACTCCTATCATTTGCTTTAAACATAATTAACTTATTAGGTCTCTATATTCAACTTAGATAAATTGTAACCGATATGAATATAGATTCCTAACTTTCCTGAAACTGAGAACGTCGAAACTCTACTTGCCCTCTTGTTTACTTTTATTTATATCCCACTGTAGGGCTTGTGATAACAGGTAATATAAATGTCATTCCTGACGCTAGAGTTCGCAATTTTATTTCTAAAGGTCCTAAATATAGATTTCCCTCTAATATGTCGTAGAGAGATCGCTGCTTCAATAAATGACTTCAGTAATCGTTGGTGTAAACGAGAAAAAATTGAACATAATGCCTTGGAGGAATGGAAGATAAACATTTCTAAAATTATTGATACTCGTATTTCATTTTTCTCGCCTAATTCTCATCTTTTACCCCCAAAATCTTCTGTTCGCCATCTTAAACGAGGTATCTAGAATTTTCATATGAATTATGTCTCGGTTCCAGCAGATAAAGCCACAAACAATGTTGTAGTTGTTTGACAATTGTATTATGTTGATACTCCTAAACGCGAGCTAATTGACACTTATACCTATACACCGCATGCTTCTCTAAGCGAGATGGTTGTGGTCGATGGGCATGGTTGCCAATCAGCCCTGCATTTTGGTGTCAAAGCTAAGAAACAAGACAAGGTTCCTATGTTATACTGGTTACCTAAACTCATTAAAAACCTATATAAAGCAAGATTTATTGCTAATTCTATTTTTTGTACGGCAACAGAACTTTCTATAGTGTTAACCTCGTCCCTTCATTACTGAAAGATTGTTGCTGGGACGTAAAGAATCAAATCAAACAAACAAGTCATGCCTTACTGCTGACAAAAACATGTAATTAAGTATTGTGAAAAGGTATATGAAAGATCCAATAAGAATAAATGTTGCTCAATTAAAATTTCAGGTGAAGTATTAGATAAACTTAAAGCTGGAGATTTCAACGCTACCAGTTTGTCTACTATAACATATGTTTTTTTTTCTACTCTTTGCACTTATTTACCTCATAGTTTAATTAAAGAAAAACTTATTGATCTTATTAAAAGAACCTTCCAAAGAGAAGGCTCTCAATACCTTGCATGTAATGACAGAAACTTATTTTTAAAAAGAAAAGCCTAAAAAACATCATGCATGGTCTTGTCAAAATATATGTGATGCGCCTACCTTTTTGTTAGACAACATTTTTATACGATTGGACTCTAAGTTGTATAGACAAATTATGGAGATTCCAATGGGCACAATTCGTGCAGATTCATTCTTGTGAAAGGGACTTTATGATGTCTCTTTCTGATGATAAGCTGGCTGATATTATTGATGCGTTTAATACTACATCCAGATATTTGGATGATATTAATAACATAAATAATATTTATTTTGGCAATATGGTAAGAAATATATTAACTTAATATTAATAATAATAACAATTATAAAAAAAGTAATAATATAATTTCTAGAGGGTGATACATTTAGCAAAAACTAATCTTGCATGAGGCCCTCACTAACTACAAAAAATGTACAAATTGAAATTACAAGGACATGACACAATCACTAGAGTCATTTATAAAGAACATCAAAACTATATTGTAAAAAAATGGCAGAATCAACAACCATGAAAGGATTAACACATGTATATGTTATCATAAGCTACAAGATGTAATACATTTCATCCGTTTTATGCATTGGCTATGAAAAGAATCAACGGAGTCAGAGTTTTTTTTAACCAGTCTGGTTAATTGTTCAAAATTGTTTCAATGTTTCTTTTTGTGGTCTTAGGGCTTGAAATTTGATGTATTTACTGATCTGAGTGATAGAAGAGTTTCATTTACTTTTCTGAGTTTGAACATATTATCAATATTAGATGGTGTGATAGATTTTGAAATTGTATACATGAATTTTGCTTTTCGAAGAGAATTCTATCAAAATATAAAGAAATTTTAGTTCGTTCATACTGCATGCAAAAATCAGTATACGCATAGTGAAAAATGATTTTAACAGCCCTTTTTGCATCGTCAATTCTGTTGAGGTTGGGATGAGAAGTTCCTCTCTAAACTGTGGAGCAATAATCAATGTGAGGTTGATATAAGTCTTATAAAATTGTACCCTATTCTCACTTGAGAAAAAGTCTTTCAGTTTTGATAGAAGCAACACACTTGAAAACATTTTCTTTGCAATAGACTGCATATGGGTTGACCATATTAGATTATTATCTATTGAGACACCAAGGACTTTATCATTGTTGACAATCTTGAAAATATCACTTTTGTAAGTTAGGTTTTAAACATTATCATGTTAATGGAGGCGTTTCTATGAAGTGGTGATTAACATCACTTTGGTTTCATCAGTATTTAAAAGCATTCTATTATGCTTACACCAAAAAAAAGCATTTGTAAAGCGGACAGTAGATTTTGTTCAATAATATGTTGTGAGTTGCTTATCTGATATATTGTGTCACCGTCGGCATAAAGATCTGTGAAGTCATTTTCCGTATAAAGAGGCAACTCATCTTTGACAATTAAAAATAACAGAGGTCCCAAAATTGAGCCCTGAGGGACACCAAACAAATTTTTTCACATTTTGATTCAAAATCATTTATGACAACTATTTGTTTCCTGTTTAACAAATAGTTGGAAACCAGAGAAGTTGTTTGTTTGAGATTTTATAATGCCTTAGTTTTTTAAGCAAAGTGTATGATCAACTAAATCAAAGGCCTTTCTGATATTCACCATGACAATACCAATGATTTGTCCATTATTTTTGGCTTCATGAAATTTATTGATCATCTGGAGGAGGGCAGTTTTATAGGAATGTGTAGGTCTGAAACCAGATTGTGTTGAATAAAGTGCATTATGAGAGATCAAAAAAGTCATCGAGTAAAGCAAATACCTCTGATTATGAAGCCTTGTTTTTGAACTTCTAATGATATTGTTTCTACCAATAGTTATGATAAACGTGACGATTTTGAATTTGAAATTGCCACTTTCCTTTTTAAGATGATGATGTTCCTTGCATTACATCATATGGAATTTATATTTCTCAACTCACCCGATTTGCTAGAGCATCTAACCATGTTGCTGACTTCAACACTCGCAATAAACAAGGCTATAAGTATCATAAACTTTGCAAAACTTTTCTAAATGTTACCGCCTATACTATGATTTAATAACTAAATTCTATATTGGACTTAGATATCTCTTGCGCCAGGGGCTGGCTTTCAGAACCAGAATTTTATGGTGACCTAGTGTATAAAAAAGAAAATTGTTGGCTCTAATAATTTTTTAGCGCAGTTTATTAAAATAATTTCTCATGATAAGATTATTGGTTATAACATTAATGTATTGCAACAGACTGCAAGCTTGTATTTAACAGTAGTACATTAGAGAAAAAAATCACCATACATTGCATATTGCCAGGCTACCTACAGCTGAGCTGAAAGATTCCAGGTGTGTCTCGTTACAAACCCCGGAAATTGGCATCACATAAGCTAGGACACAATGATGCGAGCTAAACAAAGGATGTATTTTAAAAGCAGATTCTAAGGCGAATGTTTTGCCAGTGAAATATGTTTAAGCCACCTCTATCCCTTTCCCAAGCTGTTGTTCGTTCAAAGGCGGTGATTGTGTTGTTGTTCATTTGTTGTTTGTAAATATTTCAATTGAGTGTTTTGTTGTGTTGGGTCATTGCTTCGTGGTGGTCTCGTTCTTAGTGTCTTTTCTAGTTTTGCACTCATCTTGCTGATGGCAATGGAGCTGGTTGCATGGACGTAGCTATCATATACGAAAAGACGCATTTTAACCGAAACTATGAGATTGTTCTATCCCAGTTCTGAAGGGTTTTTTGGTAATAAGTATGCAAAATGTAAGTGGAAAAGCAATTCTAACGTGTCTTATTCTAAATTTGGTAGCATTTGGTTATATATGATTGCATTATCTGCTCTTTGGCCCTTTAAGGGTTTAGAGTTGTTTTGTCTGTGCTGTGTGGCGGCCCCAAAAGTCTATTCGCGTTTTCATTTAATGCTCCTCAGGATTGTGTGTACAAGCTCCTTCCATTCCACATCTGAAATAAAGGTGAGGCTGGCGCCGTGAAACCGGTTTAATGACCTCCAGTAAAAGTATTTTAACTGACCGTTCCAAGGCGGTGCTTCTTTTGTGGATCGTTTCTGTTAGTTATGCCTCATGATGGTGTTATTGTAATGTGTCTGTTCTTTGTAGCCTTGTGGTAACCTGCTGGGAAAGGGCTGACCTCTTGGCTGTCGTGTGTGTTGTTTTTTGTCACCTTCCTAAATCTGTCCTGGTCCCGATTAGAATCAAGGGTGGGGTTGGCGCCGTGAAACTGGTTTAAGCCCTCCTGTAAAATATTTTTGCTGACCGTTCCAAGGCGGTACTTTTGTGAGTCTTTTTGTTTTTTCTGTCATGTGTTTGTTATGCCTTTGTGCTCGTCCGTTTATTTGTACCTTTTGGTCACCTACTGGGAAAGGGCTGGCCTCTTGGCTCTATTTTGTTGTGTCACATTGTAAGTTTGTTACTTTCCCATTGGTATCCTGGGTCAGGTGTGGTACTTGATTGTATCGATTCCTAATCTTTGCACTCTTATTTACTTTTAGCACCCATTAACGAGATGAAAGAGGCCCTGATTCAAATAAGATTTATTAGCGTCCATCCTCACCAAGAATGTGCTTAACATGACAAAAGCACAGCCCCTCGTGAGACGCCGCGTCTCATCTGGGCCTACGCTATTTTTTTTAAATGCTCCCTTTTTGGATTTTTTGCATAAACGCATTGACCACGTCCCAACAATTGCGTACATTGGATTTTAGACAAGCTACGCCCCTGGGTTGCTTTACTTTAACTGTTGTCTTCTCTCGGGTGGCTGTATGTGTTCCCTGTCTCTTCCTCGCGGTGTCATGGGTTGGTCTGCAGTCTGTGGTTATGACATTTTAGTCATACTCACTTGTTGTTTTTCTTCTCGCAATAGGGTTCAAATATAAGCGTTACAGACATTGCAACTTAGTTCCGTATTGAATCGATTATAGCATGCATTCTTCCAGTTTCGTTATGATTTATAGCGTCTAAAGAACTGTTCACTAAACAAAGATGATATGTTTTATCTCTTAAAGCGCCTGCAAAAAATTCACCTAAATGCCGTCTGTTAATATCGTCTGCTGCATAGTTTTGCGAACATTATTCGACTGACATGTATGTACATGTAAGTATTGGGCAAACAGCGTGGCCCGGATCAGACTGCACCTACAGGAGCAGTCTGATCTGGGACCACACTGTTTGTCAAAAATGCTAAAACTTTGAAGCAGACGGCAAAAGCAGACGACTTTCGTTGTGATTTGGCGCTATAATGGTTAAGTCTGTTCTGGCGCACATGCAAGCAGAGCGCATGACGCCACGGTAACGGAAATCAGGAACGGCTGCAGGCTTGACCAACACCCCCTAACGGGTCTGCAATCAATTGGCCGTGCATTGCCCAGGCATCGAGTGCACCTAAACTAAAGGATACATGCACCAATGTATTTCCTGTGCACCAACATCAAGTAGCCACCTACAAAATATATCATTGTTACCCATTTCTGTTAGACAGACGGAACATGGGGCCATTCCAGACTTCATCGTCAGACGAAGGCACATTTTTCTCCATCAGTGACTCCAACCTTTTCATGCTCAAATCAACTGTGCATTAGAGTTCAACTGTTGGCGTTTTAACATTATTTTTTATGAGCATGATAAGTTCCATGCTCATTTAAGTTGAACACGAAAAATGTTTTATAACCTAGACTCCGGACTTCCTAATCTGAGCCTTCACCAGCCGTTCATCTCCCCGTGGGAATAGTGAAAAATCCCCGCGGGGAAATATTTTCCCCGGGACGATTTGCCAACACCCCCCCCCCCCTGATTTTGACCTTTGTCATGAGATATTTTCTAGGTCATTATAGATTTTAAGCCAAAAAGCTATAGAATTTCCTCAGTATGGTCTATCCTACTGGAAATAACTTTAGGTGCCTTTGTCAGTTTAAAGTACTAGGTCATTTTGCCAAAAAAAAATGGTTTGGCAAATACAATTCCTGTGGCAGTTCTGGACAGGATATCTGAAGTCAACATATCCCATGGAAAGTGCGTGCGGAACTCTTTGAATAAAGCCTAAAACACGATGGTGGTGAGACGCGGATTGCGGTAGATCCCTGATGAATACATACTCCCACTCTAAACTCCTCGATGTAAATTGACTGGACCAGTCGAACCAGCCACTTGTCTATTCTCTGCTTGCACTTCGCCCTCCAGATGACATATTTTGGAACTTTGCTAAACGCTAAAAGCAATGTAGATCTACAGCTGGGTACTTCTCTTGTATACAAGCCGTGGCATGATATTTCCAACAATGTGGTTTGTGGGACCAGCAGAGCCTAGTTGACTTTGAGTATATTTTGGTCCAAAGTTGTTCTGTTGCAGCTGACTTGATGCATATTTTGATCCTGAACTCTGTTGTAATGAGCCTGATTCATCATCTTCATCTAAGAAATAGGATTGTGGGTCATATTCTTCAAGTTTTCCATCCAAAAGGTATCTTCTTTTTTTTAATAGCATATCTCAAAGCGTCATCCTCATCAAACTCATCGTCATCTCGTAGTCTCTTTGCTGTAGCTGTTTTTTTTGTGCAAGGGGTTTTTCTTCATGGCCTTAGATACTTAAAGGAAGCACAGGTAGCGATCAATGACCTCTGCTCTGTATCTAGGTTCTAGTTTATTAAAAGTGACCTCCTCTGCTTCATCTGTGTCCATGTCTGGATGTTTCTCTACTGTATGTTGTACACTTTCATTGAAAGTGTCATGTAGGTATCTATGGGCTCCACCAACAAAAACTTGCCAAGGATCAAACTTGCCTTTTTTCTAGAATAATGTTGGTCTTCATCATCTTCATCAGTATAGTCTGTATCACTACCATCACGAATGCCATAATCTTTGTCTTCATATTTCCAAATGATATCTTCCTTTTGATGACTTCTGGAAGTCCCTGCATCCGATTCTTCAGACATAATAGAGTCTTCATTTTCTGACATTGTTTCTGACTCCATATCTTCACTGCAGATACCACTTGTCAGATGTCGTCTCAAACTGTCTGATCTTGCAAACTGTCGTTCACACTTTGGACACTGATGTTGACCCATTGAAATTGTTTTGGTAAATGAATAGCTTCTCTCTGATTGTGTCCTTTTATACTTGTAGTGACATAAAAACCCACAGTTTTGTCAATATTTCTCACAAAAATATGACATTTTCTACTCTGTCTTATTATTTGCATGTACTTCTTTTGCTGCAACACTTGAGAAAGGACTGCATTTTCTTGTTTTGTTGTTCTCTTTTGCAGCAGAAAAATCCTTTCTTTTATCACATCTTTGCTCTCTTGTATTTCTTCCCTTCATATATTTATTCTCTAATGGCCTTCTTTCTAGTTGGCCTCCTATCAGCTTACGAAGTTCTCTATGGCACATTCTACAGTACTTTGGTGGTCTTCCTTGCTTGAGTTTACTATCCAACGCTGTACTCAGCCTTTTCATCAGATATCGAATTTGTCCATAGCTCATTTGATTTTTGGTTGATCTTTTAGAAGCAGGTGTTATCATATCATCATTGCAACTTGCATTTTTCTGTCTTGTTGAGAGATCCATTCTTCTTCTTTTAGTGTTCGAAGAACAATAAGACATGTCAACCAGAACCATCATATTTATACTGATAGCAAAATGGATCAGCTTTTTATACGTTTGAAATGTAATTTTACTAAAATTTTCCCACCACCAAAACGAACAGATTTGCCAATTTCATCTTTGATATCAATATAGACTTGATCAATATAAGATTTTGCCAAAAGTACATAATGCAAATTCACAAATTCTTGATGCGATTGAGTGCTAGATTTGGACTGCTTATTAGAAACAATTCTAAGTATAGGAGCTGTTATATTTCCAACGTAAGTGTAATCTGCAACATCAGAATAAACAAACATCTGATGGTGGGTCATGTTCAAATCAACAGCATATGTAAAAGCCTGGTTATCATTCCCAATCAGTTTATTTGAAAGATCAGGATTCAATCTAAGTATTTCGCCAAGAGACTTTGAAAATCTTATTTGAACTCTATTTGGATTTTCAACATGTAAGTTTACACGATTACCTGATTTCTTATAACATAATGAGATCATACTGTGGATTTGACGTAGAATAGCTCCACATTTTTCTTCAATTGCACTCTGAACTTGCACTACTAAGTGCTGAGGCGAATTATAGTTTCCTGCTGGGATAAACAATTTTATTTCAGGACAACTTCCATCTTTCATGCATACAGTATTCATTTTACTTTTCCCCAGTCTTTCCAAAACATTCTCATCGTAGAAGTGAATATAAAAATAATTGCTATTATGTAAAATGTTATATACTTCTAAAAGAGTCATAATTTCTACCAACGCTACAACCCATTGTTCTTTATGAACTTGAATAGGATGATTTAGCTTTGTGGTAAATGAGAACTGTTTATTTTTAGGGAATATTGCTCAGTAAGCTCAGATAAAATGATCGCATATGTGAAACAACCACCACACTCTAAAGAAATATAATGACAATAAGACTTTGCTTATCGTCATATATATGCAATTGCTACTCTCATATTAATTATATGATGATGAAATATATATATCATGTAATCTTTGTATGTACTGCAGTGTTTTTCCATGATGATACATTGCATTAGTTAGATGGCCTCCATGCGAGCTGACGATTTTTTGTACTTCAACAACAGCAGAATCTAGGGCGAAGATTTGGTACCAGTAAAATGCATTTAAGCCCCCCAGTGGCTTGGGCTGCTGTCCGTTCTAAGGCGGTGGTTCTGTTGTTGTTGACTTTCTGTTTATTGTTACTCCCATTGTGGGAGTCTGTAATTGTTCTATGTTTTGTTGTACGTTACTTTATGTCCATTTTAGTATTGCAATCATCTTGATGGGGAAGAGAGAGCTGATTGCTTTGCTTAATTTGTCTTCCTGGTGTCTCGTGATGGTTGAGCGGCTCTTCCTCACGGTGCCACGGGGTTGTCTGCAGTTTGTGATTGTGGTATTTCCTGATCATACTGATTTACTATTTTTGAAATCTCAACTATATGAAGATGTATATTCAACGTTTTAATCCTAGACATATTCATCAACTTGTCAAATGCGTAAATGTGGAAAATTCACAGTGTAAAGAGGTAAATAATTAATAATGCATGGGCTAAACATTTTGTATTGACCATCAAGGGTTATGGATGGTGCTACAACCAAAGATGTAGATTATCAGAAGTTAACTTTTGAGGAATTTTTAGATGGAGTTAAGGCATAGAGTCCAAGTCACCAATATTTCAGTAAAGTCAGAATCTTCCCAGAGACAATAAAATAGAAAGGAAGAATAGGATAGAAGACTAAAAGGGCTCAATCCAGATTTGCCTCAAATGAAACAAATAATATCTTGCCAACAATCCAAATATGATAGGGTCATCTCTCTGAAAGCTGTCATAGCGAATGTACCATGCTACTATCAACTTGAGATACAGAGAGAAAAAAGTATTGATTGGAGAGAGGGTATAAGTCAAATTGTCAAATGTGTAGGTGTGGAAACTCCACATTTTAGAAATATGGAGATGTGGTGGATCCACATTGTCAAGATGTGGAGATGTGGTTGATCCACATTTTTAGTGTGGCAGTCCACATTAATTTCGAATTTATCCAAGAATAAACGTAAATCTCCATTATGCTGACCCACAATATATCTGCATTTATTCACATTTGAAATGTGGAAATCCACATTCCTCCACAATACATCCACATTGCTCCACATTACATCCACATTCAAGATGTGGAGATGTGGTGGATCCACATTGCATCCACATTTTACGTGTGAAGGTCCACATTGCATCCACATCTCAAGCGATATGGACACTTTCATCAACATCTAATCATTAAACCCCAATACAATTACATGCCAATGAGGATTATCTAAGATATCAACAGAAGCTCTAACTTAATCATAAGATTGATACTAGCTATCAAATACGACACCATGCAAGAACCTGAAAAGTATAATCTTTAGAAACTTACAAGCAGACTTATCATTGCTAAGTACACACCTACTCTAGATAAAATGACTGAGTTATTTTCAAAGTCCTAACTGATTCTACAGAGTAATACATCTAGCAGTTGAGGTCTTGAGATACAACCTCAGGCGACATTCAACAACTTAACTTTTAGAATATAATTACCCTAATCAACTATTAAAAGTACTAAGTTAAAAACAAGCTAAGAGTCTGACCAAAATGTAAAGCTAAAATAATATTAAAAAGGCCTATCATATCTGAAAACACACATTTCCTCTTAAAATGACCAAGTTATCTATTGTTTAAAAAGTTATACTTGTTGTCGCTTTTAGAAGATACTACTTGCTTTTCAATGACGTCATGTATAATCTATATGACGTAACTTATCATTGAAAGTCGTAAGAAGCGAAAAATTGTGCTAAATGTAATATTTCTTGGCTACAGAAATAAGCCTTGAATATCTAAGTTATTTTTCTAAAGAGACTATAAGATTCGCAGAACTCCATGAACCCAAAATTCCTTACGTAAAATATAATTCGCTATTGCAACGTACAATATGCACAATATGCAAATTAGGAACCCTGTTGTTTGTGATGCAAGTAAAGTTAGTCTTTATAAAAAGATAACCACAATATAACCTACTAGCGAGAGAAGAGTAGGTAGGAATTCGTCACAATCAGATCAATCTTCACGCAAAATAAACTATCTAATGACACTCCAGCATAGAACTTAGTAGCCTTGACTATTACACACACCATATATCACCACATACTATACCCACTAAAATGACTAAGTTATCTTCAAAGCTGAATTTGACTAAGTTATTTTATAATATCACCACAGCAGGACCTTTATCCCCCTCAAAAATGACTTAGTTATTTCCCAACAGCCCAGGAAACTATTATAATCACAGCCCAATCAGTGAATATGACCAGGAAACTATCACAATCATAGACCCAACCAAATTAGCCCTAAAATAAACTAAGTTATTCACAGCTAGTCAATCAAGCTTACCAGGGTAGTCATCTATGGCACAATTTTATTTTAAAGCTGCATAGTCTGTAACTTTTGATCTTTTCATTTTAGAAATACAAGAACACAGTAAAAATACTGAAAATTAGGTATACAGTTTACCTTTTTCGTAATAATTAACAAATTATTAGTGCCAAAACAACAGCATTTATGTTAAAAATTAACTGTCTAGAATTATTGGAGGGACACAAATAATTACAAACAAGAGGAAAAACACCTGTTTTTACAAGAAATTCACTTTTCCTTGCAGTTTTCAGCTGAAGAAATTAGATTTATTGTTACAACATAACTTTAGTCTACTTTTACAAATGATTAAAAAACAAAATATTTTTTTTCGAAAAATGTTCAAAGTTACAGAGTATGCAGCTTTAAGCCTGAAAAATTCTAAGTTCTTTTCAGGCTTAAAAAAAATTTGTACCATAGTGACACCCATTACTACTACTATTCCAACTCAATAAAATGAGACTGGACGTTTCCATTCGGCATGGCTGGGTTAATTTACAGCATTACCCCGGCACTCATCCCCCTAAGAGTTGTAAATGTGTTATCAGTAATGAGAAATGCAATAAATGTATTTCATCTAAGAGCAAAGACAAAGATTGTCGTGTGATCAGCGCCTTTGTTGCTCGCCTATTGAAGTGTTATAGTTGCTAAAATCGAAACTCAACTATCCTTACTATTTACCGAGGTTGAGTACGACCTGGTCGTAATCTCCGAAGACGGGTTTTCTCACAGCGAGGCCCATATTAAGCAAAAGTAAACGACATAAAATCCAAAAATCACTCCGGTCATTGACGACCATTACCAAATCAATGTCACTTTTGTACCATATTATTTTTCATACTCTTACTTCTAATCTTTTCTCTTTGTATTTCTTTCAACTTTTTTCCTTAGATTATCCTTGAGCAGGCATGGGGCTTGGGCTCTGCAATGGATGTGTTCGTATGACGGTGGTTCAACTCTTCCTTATACTGCTTCTAGCAATCTCTTAGTGAAACCGCCTAAGGGAGACTTAACCACCGCTATGCGAGCATACAAACACTCGTTCAGATTCTCTTTACTCTTACATCTATTGATACTGCCAGTCATATGTCATCAAGATGTATGTTGCTTCTCCTTAACTGTGTATATTAAACAAATAACTATTTTACCTTATCTTTGTGCCAAACACTCAATGGTGAGGCGAACTATACCTGGCAAGGAGTACAGCTCTAACTATGAATTTACTTCCTTCGTTTTAGGTAATTTTTTCCATATGGTTTATTCTTTACTACTTATACATCTACTACTCTTACAATCTGGAAATGTTCATCCTCATCCGGGACCTTCTTCCGCTTCGTCCGATACAGCTAATATTTCGACACTATCCTCTACACTTTCTAGTCTGCATACACTTGGTCTGTCTCGCCACTTATCATTTGTCCATTATAATGTGCAGAGTATTGTTCCAAAGCTGGATACCATCATGGCAGAATTGTCCGATTTTGATATTTTAGCATTCTCAGAAACCTGGCTTAATCCTTCTGTAACTAAAGACGATATATCATTGTTATCCTATCATCCTCCTGAACGCAAAGATCGTGTTGCTGATAGTCATGGTGGTGTTATTATTTATATTAAAGATCATATACATTACGTTAGGCGTGCAGATCTTGAACCCATTGGAGTTGAATGTGTGTGGATAGAGCTTACACTGAGGCATAAACATATTCTATTTGGTCTATTCTACAGACCGCCCAATTCTGACGCTCTTTACTTCTCGTCGATTGAGGACTCGATTCACTTGGCAGTTGATACTGGCATTCAAGATATAATTGTAACTGGCGATTTTAACTATAACATGCTTGCCACGCAATCATCAGCAAAAATAAAAAGCATCTGTGAGCAATTCTCTTTCACACAAACTATCAAAACTCCCACTCATTTCACAGAACATTTATCCTCTCTAATTGATATAATACTTACTAATAATGAAAATCATTTGCTATATTCTGAAGTTGGAGATCCGTTCTTGAATCAAGAATTTCGCTACCATTGTCCTGTCTTTGGCATTCTCAACTTTACAAAACCTAAACGCAAATCATATCTCCGTCATACCTGGTCATACGACCGAGGTGATTATAACCTTCTTAGAGAAAAAGCTACAACGACCAATTGGGAAAGTTTATACGATCAAGATATAAATAAACACGTAAAGAACATTACAGAACATATTACTGACATATCTAAAGCCTGCATCCCTAACAGACTAACTCGGATTCGACCGGATGAACCCCCTTGGATAACTACCAGTATCAAGCATCACATACGACTGCGTAAACGGGCATATAGAAAAGCTAAAAGAACAAATACCACACATCACTGGGCAATATTCAGAGCACAGCGAAACAAAGTCATTGGTATGATCAGAGATTCAAAAAGCACATACAACGAAAACATTGAAAACAAACTAAAATCTGACACACTATCATCAAAAGACTGGTGGTCAACCTTAAAACTATCATATCGCCTAATAGCTCAAATTCTTTACCTCCTCTTGACAAAGACGGACAGATAATCACTGACGACCTCGACAAAGCTAACACCTTAAATGACTACTTTCGAGACCAGACATTAATTAATGACTCCAATGAAGCAGTTCCTGATGTTATTCAATACAATGTGTTACACAAGCTGAGATCTTTGATCCTTACACCCGCTGAAATAGAAGTTATTTTAAAGTCACTTCCTACTAGAAAAGCTGCTGGCCCAGATGGTATTAGCAATCGAATTCTTCGTGAACTGGCAGTTGAACTTTCATATCCTCTTTGTTCTCTCTTTAATCAGTCTCTTCAAACGGGAACCTTCCCTGATTCCTGGAAGTTATCAAATGTTTCTCCTATCCCCAAAACAAAAGATCGTTCATCTGTATCAAATTATCGACCTGTCTCTCTTTTATGCACGTCTGAAAAAGTTTTCGAACGAGCTATTTTCAAACATGTTTATAATCACTTCAGAGACAATAATATTCTTACTTCATTGCAGTCTGGTTTTATTCCGGGTGACTCAACTGTCAACCAGTTGACCTTTTTATACAATACTTTCTCTCAAGCCCTTGATTTCGGAAAGGAGGTACGTGTCGTCTTTTGTGACATAAGCAAGGCGTTTGATCGTGTTTGGCATGAAGGTCTTTTAAAAAAGCTTGAAGCTGCTGGTATAGCTGGAGATCTTCTTATATGGTTTCGTTCTTATTTGACTGATAGACGTCAGAGAGTTGTTATTCCTGGTGCAGAGTCAGCATGGAAATTTGTACGAGCTGGTGTTCCTCAGGGTTCTATTCTTGGTCCTCTTCTTTTTCTTCTTTTTATTAACGACATTGTAACGGATATTGGATCCAATATTCGTCTTTTTGCTGATGATACCAGCTTGTTTATAATTGTTGAAAACCCAGATACCGCTGCTGAACTTATCAATCTAGATCTTGAAAAAATTATGACCTGGGCGAAAACTTGGCTTGTCTCTTTTAATCCCAAAAAACAGAGTCTCTCCTTATCTCTCGCAAACTAAATAAAGCTTTACACCCACCTCTCTTTATGGAAAATCAAGTTATTTCTGAAGTAGAATCTCATAAACATCTTGGTGTATTTCTTTCCAATGATTGTTCTTGGCATAAACATATCGATTATATCAAGGAAAAAGCCTGGGGTAGAATAAATGTCATGAGGAGGTTGAAGTTTTTCCTTGATAGAAAATCTCTTGAAACTATTTATCTCACCTTCATAAGACCTGTACTAGAATATGCCGATGTCGTCTGGGGAAATTGTACAAATTATGAGAAACAAGAACTTGATAAAATACAGACAGAGGCAGCTAGGATTGTGACGGGAGCTACTAAACTTGTGTCATTACATGCGCTTTATAAGGAAGTAAACTGGGACCCATTGGAAACTAGGCGCAGGAAACATAGACTTTTACTTCTATATAAAATGTTTAATAATCTCTCTCCAGAATATCTTTCTTCTCTGATTCCCCCTACTGTCAACACTCTATCTCAATACAATCTGCGTAATGCACAAAATATTCAGACAGTAAACTCTCGCACTACTCAGTATTTCAATTCGTTTTTACCGTCTTCTATTAGGGAATGGAATAACTTGCCACTGGATGTAAGAAATAGTGATTCTGTTATCATTTTTAAACGTAAGTTGAACTCTGACATTAAAGCCATCCCTAGGCATTTCTATGCAGGTAATAGGCGTGCTCAGGTACTTCACACCAGATTACGTACAAAGTGTAGCTCGCTTAACGATGATCTCTTTCAGAAACGCATCACAGATTCACCTCTCTGTCTCTGTGGAAATGTGGAGAATACTGATCACTACTTTATGCGTTGTCCACTCTATCGCGAACAGAGAGCAGAGCTAAATCAAAAAATCTCTCAACACTCATCAGTTACTCTTCAAATTCTCTTATTTGGAAATCCCCTACTGTCTTTGCCCACAAATACACTCATTTTTGAAGCAGTCCATAAATATATCTCTGATACGAAGCGTTTCTAATACTGATCCTTAAAGTATACCCTGTTCAAATAAGTTATGAGTGTTTGATAAATTAGCTACTAGTGTATGCCGCCAAGTTCAGCCTCAGGCCTGCTCAATGATCTCTCTCTCTCTCTCTCTCTCTCTCTCTCTCTCTCTCTCTCTCTCTCTCTTGTACATGTTTTACATTGAATTAATCATTGTTAACGTTCTAATTACCATACATTTTTTTCTTGTCAAAATTTCTCAATTTGATAACACGCCTTTGTAATAATGTCCAAAAACAATGAAGAAATGATCTTGAACTTAATAACACTACAAATAATTATTACTTTTTTCATCAATAAACGGTGATATTCTTTTACAGAATTTATAATTCAGTTGAACAAAAGAATAAAAGTTACAAGGCGGAGTTATCACAATTTGTATTATATTGACTATACTTCTCTCATGTTTGCCATTTTGCGCTTTTTACATCTGAAATTGAATGAGCGCCATTACATTTGTGCAGCTGAATATTGTCAGGAGATGAACTAGATAAGCTTTAAGCTTCCGTTCTAATCCTTTTGTAATGTGTGTATATATATATGTATGTATGTCATGAAGTTGAAATAAAATATGTTTAAACTAAAGACAAAGATTGTAAAACTGTTGCAAAACTAGTAATAAAGATTCAATAACTGTAAGCTTGTTACGGCGATCTGTTCGCGTATACAGAACCAAAAGTTGCAATCGTCTGAGCAATTTCGAACATTGATATAAAGCTGAGAACTTGTTTTATTCAGAAGGACCAATATTTAGGCCAGATTTTTTTTATTATAGATTTACGGGATTGTTTTTCAGGTTTAGGGTCGGGTGTGTAAAAAAGCTCTGAAAATGACAAGTTGACTGGTCATTTTCAGAGCTTTTTTTAAATATCTCTAGACAAAACAGTACAGCTTGTAAGGTAAACCGACAGAATGTATTAACGTAGTACGGGACCCATGGAAACGATAACCCAAAGTTTTTTTTATAAAAGTAAGAGTTATCTTTATTTTTTGCCTTAAAATGTACAAGTATTGGCATTCACAAAAACGTGCGTATCGTTTATCAACACATCTGTATGAACAAGTATATATTTAGGTCCACGCCAACGAGTTGGCGGAGCTCTATTGTTTTTGGCTTGTCCGTCCATCTGTCTGTCCGTCCATCTGTCCGTCCTTCTGCTGGTGTGGTCACTCTAACTTAGTCATTTTCAATCGGATTTCTTCCAAATATCATATATGGATTGTTTGCATCAACTCTGATTCAAATTCAAATATGGATTTTTTCTGACAAATGATAATCAAGATGGTCGGCAAAATGGCCGCCGTCTATCATTTTGCATCCATCGTGGTCACTCTTACTTAGTCACATTTAATTGGATTTCTTCCAAATTTCATGTATGGTTTGCTTCCATTAAGGTGATACAGGACCCATGTCAAAAGATAACCGAGTGTTTTTTTTAAAAAAAGTAAGAGTTCATCTTTATTTATTGTCTTAAAGCGTACAAGTATTGGCGTTCACAAAAAATATCATTTATCAACACATCTGTATGACCTAATATATTTTGACCGTCTGGTCCAGTTTCACCTCAATGCGTTCTAAGTTATACTGGTCAGGCAATTCTGGTCAGAAAAGTTAATATTCATGCGTATTCAATGCATGTACTATTAGCTGATAAAGTGTCTTGCCCCATGACACAACACTTTGACTCTGGTGATTCACAGATTAATAATCCTTCGATCCCTAGTTTAACACTCTAAGAAATGCTGAGCCACTGTGCTTCTTAAGTCCATTATCTTTGTAAATATGACGTCGTAGGTTTGAGGGCTCCATTTTTTAGTTTGGGTGAAACCCAAGAGCAACGTATTGGACACTGTGAGAGCGTATATATATATGCGAGCTGTGAATAATCTAATATGGCCGTTCACATATGCATGCTTGTCTTAGCATTAACCAATTGCCTTTATGAAAAGAACTAAACTCGTGTATCATCTCTTCTTTACCCATTGTCGCATTGGTAGAGTGTTCAACTTGAGACCAAGTAGTCCCTGGTTTGGGCTCTATTGCTTGTTTGTTTGTTTACTTATTTGTTTGTTCGTTTGTGTTTTTCATGGGAGTGATATAATGACATGTACCACTAGTGGTTTACAAATTTTGGAAACGCTATCACGTCGCTATGTACTCGTAATGACGTCCATAATGGTTTTTCCATATAATTATATGGCAACATCAAAGCATAGTTCCAAAAAAATTCTAAACGCGATTTTAAAGTAGTTTTAGGGTCATACAATAAATAGAACCTAACGGTCGTGCTCCTGTATTATTAAATTTATCAAGCTTGTCACGAAAAAGTGACAAAATTCTTGCGCAAGCCTCGCATTTCATCTCTTTTTACAGCTTGTTTAATAACTTCAATATTGGGATCAAACGTGATTTTCTATGCATTACCACCTGCTAGAACACCAGGGTGGTGTTGAAACCCAAACACGAAAGGCGAGGGTTATGACTACCCCTGAGGGGTCCAGCAGATGATAGTGTATCAGAAAACCATTATTGCATATTAGGTCATTTTCTCGCTTGAACACTTGCAACAACGTTTTCGAAATAGAACCTTTTTCCAGATCAAAGACTTGCGTCATCCTGACGACACTTCTATACCCGTTACTGCTGATGACGTCAATTTGTAACGAATCCAGAATACTTATACTGTACGTAAAGTAAAGAAAAAAGAAAAGAATAAAAGCAACAACAAAAATGCTATGAATCATCAGCACGTGAATTGCCCTCTCTCTCTCTCTCTCTCTCTCTCTCTCTCTCTCTCTCTCTCTCATACACTCACCCTCATTTTGGCACACACACAAGCGCGCGCGCACGCACGCACTTATAAAGGTCTTAAGGGGTCCTAGAACGTGCCAAATGAGGAGTAGACAAATAATAGGCTTTTTTTGTACACGGACATCAACTCAAACAATATGCTGTCTACGCACACGGACCTAAATTAAACAATGAAGCAGGTATGGCACTCCATGCCTGTTTTTATTTCAGAGGTAAAAAAAGAAAATAGCACAAAAAAGAAAAAACGAGCACGGTGACATATGCTTTTTTATCAATTATAAGTTTCTATGCAAAATTTCCTTCAAATTAATAAGTTTTTTGTTTCTGTAGTTACATTGTGTGACATTTTTTATTCTAGATTTAAACGATTTTTTGGCCTTAATGTTTTTTTACAAAATAGATTTTTGCTTAAAAAATAAGCTACGTGCATTATTTTCGCTGTTTTTTGTACTCTTTTATTAGCCAATAGCATGAAGCGTATTCCCAGTAAAAAATATGGCATTTCTCACTTTCAACTTTATAAAATATGAGAAATTGATATTTTGAAAAAGTCATATTTTACGATTTTTAAAGTTTAATAACTTTTTAAAAGCACGGTAAGGTCCTGTTATTTTTGTCAAAATAGATGAGTTTTGAGCTATTTTTTAACATGTCAAAAGATGGTAACTTTTTGGACATATGCTGGTGAGTCCGGTACTACCTTAAATTGGGAAATCTGGACATCACAATCACTGACAACAGTGTCACTCTCAAAAATACACAGACAGAACCTCACAAATATTTTTTTTCAGCAAAACAAATAATATTTGTGGTCGGTGGATAAAATAAAAAAAAAATATACGTGTAGTCATCAAAGTTTTTTTCCATAGAGGGCCGTAGATGTCCAATTGCTTCTCGATGGGGTTCTAAGGAAATTTATAGCCACTTATGATTTTCCAGAGGGATGGCGGGTTCACCATGTGGGGTCCGTACCCCTTGTCCACCCTCTCTGGATCTGCGCCTGTAAGACGAATTGGTTGCATGCCAGACAAATGGAAAAAAAAAGGTATCTTATGTTTCACATTCTGTTCCAACATGACTATCGGTCTTTGTTTGGTCAATTTTTGGCAGCCATTTCCTGTTACTACAGCAACGATTACAGTCATGCTCTAATGAACCAGAAAGATGGTCAAAGTAAAAGTTATACCATGGAGTAGCCGCTTGTACGTTGAGATAATCCACGAGCTTTAGCGAGTTGATTATCTTACGTGCATGTGGCCAACATGGTATAACAATTTTATACCATCTAGATCAGTGTAGATCTTGAACATCACGATATATTTCGTGCTTAGTTACATGTAAGTTGGTAAGGGTGGTATAAAGCAATACTAACTTAGAGGTTTTAGAGGGGGCAAACCAACAATCTAATGCACGTAGCTCCATGCTAATCATGCCTGACAATTACGGTTGGCTCTAATGCCAAGTCATCAATATTTGTTACTGCTTTAAATTCTTCAAGTCGAGTTCCTTTTTAAATTGTTTACACAGAGTCCAATTACCATGGAATCTGCCCAAATTTAACCGAATAAATGAGTCAGGTTCTTGACAACTGCCTTAACTCTTGGAATGCTGGGTAATTTTTCATGCTTCTGTTATGGTCTAATGATTTTGTGTTCAATTTACTTTCACGAACACTTTCAGAGTTTTAAATGGTTTGGATCCTGATCAAGACCGACAGACCGTCAAACTTTTGCAAAGGTTATCAGCAGACAACAAAAGTCGCCGTTAGAAAAAAAGAGTAAATAATTGATAGTTCCCACTCAACCGCTAGTTACCTACCTTTGGAATATAGGTCAGCCATCTTGATGGTCAAAAATCAATAAGACAAATAGGCAAAAAAATAGAAAAAAAAAACTATTTTTCTAAAATATCTCTGCATCTTTGTGCCGTGACAGTTGCAATGGTTTATGCAAAAAAGGAATTTAAAAATAAACATGTTTGGTTTAACATTAAAAAATAGTCTTGATGATTTTATATTTTCCATTATGTGTCTTAGACTATTGATTTTTGACCTATATCATGGCTGACCATTTTTTCAAAGGGAAAGTAACTATTGGTTGGGTTAGAACTATGAATTTAAGATTAAGTTGCTGAGAGACGTGTGTGTCGTATCAGTATTAATTCTGATAATCAGCATATTGTAAGATGAACGACCCAAATAACATGTTGCATTTTAACTGCCCCTTCACCCTGTACAAACAAATGGGATTTCGGTTAGTCTGAGGCATAGCATTATTGATAAAAAAAGTAAAGAAAACATGTTTAAAGGGATGGAATATTGAATACTGAATGAGGGGTGTCTCATTTGCGAAGCAAGCACGCTAACATTGGAGTCAGCTTTCATTTATATAGGCACACATTTGTTAACCTACAATACATGTAAATATAATATGCCTTTGTTATACGGACTCGTCAATATCAGCTCTAAAATTACTTTAAAATAAAGAAAACATTCAGGACAGATAATTAACGTTTTATAATTATATCTGTAACAGCAGCAAGACTATTAGTTATGCTTACTAAACGACTATTCGCCATTATTTGGTGTCAAACTAACCATCATTTAAAGTCATTGTGGACTGCAACAACGCTTTTAATGTTTACCACATCTTTCATTGGCTGACTGACACCACGTGACTAAGTCGGAACACTGATATTTAAACATTCGTCCTTTTACAGGCATATTCAGAATATTTTTCAGCTGTATCACATACATACTTCTATTTTTATAAACTCAAGAGTGCTAGCTGAACTAGTCATATCGCTATAATTACTTTAAAGAAAAACATTTTGCCAAAGATTTATGCATTTGTGATTCGTCTTAATCTAATGATAAATTATCGCCAGATATGGATACTGCTATATGAATGGAAAATCAGAAAGTGGAGAAAATATAAAAACATATATCAAGAGCAACGCGTCAGTTTTACAAAAGGTTGATATCAGACAAGTTGCTACAGTCTCTACTAGTGGTATACTAATAGGCTTAATGTTGAAATCTGGTCCCGAGGTCATAAAACTTTATTTCAACTTCTGAGAGTTTCAAAGCAGCATAAGTCTTCAGTTTTACTATTTGACCTTTCGAGCAATTGAAATGTCATGCTCAGTTGAGTTGAGCATGGTTGGGGCCCGGCTTATTGGATGATGCTGAAACACCATTAAAAGCATGTGAACTATATAATTACTTCAATGAAAACATTTTCCCATAGACGTATGCTTTGTGATTCGCCTTAATCAGACAAGGGTCTGCACCGTTTGCTTACAAAATGTCCAATCAAAAGTTTAATATAAATGAAAAAATACCACCTATCTACCATTAAAACGGAAATGGACTGGTCCAATGGATAATAGTGGTGACTTCCACTCGGTGTAGATGGGTCAATCACTGCTGTTTGTGTTTCTCCACCACTGCACAGTTTAAAACAGAGGCGGATACCCGGTTTCTGGAAAGGGGGTTCATATACATAAAGGTGTGGGGGTTCGCTTTGCTGATTTTATCTCATTTTTCTCAAATATCCCATGAAAATGATAGGATATTTAAAATCAAGGGCGGGGAGGGGGTTCGAGTGATCCGCCCTGCAAAAGCAAGTTGCCATAATTTCAAGAATATGCAAGCATTTCTGAAAATTTGGCACTCAAAGACCAGTTCGGTTGTTCAAGACTACCTGGTTGGCCCTTCCTGTTCGTATATAATCGACGACCCTTTCTGTGACGACCTTATTACTGAAGCTGTCAGCAGCAGAAGTAAGCGTTTTGTCAATTTCCGAGAATAACTGCGGCTTCCGAGAGTGGTAATCGTCTTGCCTTGTACTGCTAATGATTTTCGATACTTTCTTATGTCCAGTTAACGCTCGAAGGTTCTTAGCTGTTATTAGCAGACAGCTAGAAGAAAGTCAGATAAACGATCTGCTGGTCATACGCCATTGGTGTGGCTTTATTTAAATGCAGACTTGGTTGTGTGGGTTCTGTGTTTGTCTTTGTTTTGTTATGCACTATTTTGTGTCCATTCTAGTTTTGCAATCATCTTGAAGAGGAAAAGAAAGCTGGTTGTTTTTCTATTATTGTCTTACGGATGTCTTGTTACTGTAAATGTTCTGTGATTCTTCCTCATGGTGCCGTGGGTTGGTCTGCGCTGTGTGATTGTGGTACTTCCTGATCATACTGTGAGAAATAATATTACTGTTTCGGGCAGTTTATACCTGCGGTACAGTCTCTTACCAAACTTCAGCAAAACCTATCTTGTAATGTGCAAGGCTAACACCGATGTACACCACGCTGGAGAACCACTGTAGTTGAACAGTGCAGTCATCGCGTGTTGGTTGCAGTTGACGAGTGCATAGAATAGTGTTTCTTACTGTTTAAAAGGGTAATATTTTGGTCAATATTTTACTTCTGAAAATAGCCTTCGCTAATTATTGTCACTTATAAATCCAGCTGTGTATCTGCTTAACAATATTTATGTGAGTTAACAGCGCCTGAGTTATGCCAAAAAGGTGGGTTTTCTCCTAAAAAGGGGATGAAAAGGTATTTCTGTTTATGTCCTGGAATTTAGGCTTACTTTAGCTAAAATGCAAAACAATAGTACTTTAATTTGAAAAAGGTTCGAAATCTAAGACTGGAGCATTTTGAAAGTTATTCAAGCTTTTCATACTGTACGCATAGTTCTGCATATCGGGTGTTCTGGCCTAGTGATCGGGTCATCGACTGCAACATATTGATTTTATTTAGATTCCTGACTACTGGACCAGAACATCCGATATACATAACTATGCGTACAGTATGAAAAGCTTGAATACCTTTCAAAATGCACTGCTCTCAGATTTCGAACTTTGTACACATTGAAGGACTGGTATTTTGTATTCTATACATAAATTCATCAGTAATGTCAGTCAATTATTTGCAGCAAACGTCTTCAGCAGTCGACATTTTCACTTGGCGCTCTAAAGTTTAATGAATATTGTGGCTAAGGTCTCCCTCTGAACGCACAGCGTCTGCCATATTTCCTGCCCACGCGGTTATAAAACTTTGTTCATGCTCAATTCAACTGAGCATGAAATTCATCTGCTCATAAAAACTAAAACACTGAAAAAGATAGGTGTTTCTTGCTTTTAAGCTCTCATATGATGTATTTATCCTGCTAATAAATGTAAAAATGCCAACAATTGCTGGCATTTTAACATGATATATGAGCAGGATAATTTTCTTGCTCTGCTAAGTTGAGCATGGAAAAGTTTTATAACCTCGGGGTCAGGCTAATATAAGCGTTTTAGCCTTGCAGACTTTGTCATGCTTTTGGTCCCTTTTTTTCTATTTCACGCGAGTAAAGTTGTCTTTCTATCTCTTTTCCAGTCCCCTGACAACACGACAAATGTGTCTGTTGATAATGTGCTGTGCTGTTTATGCATAAGATGAATTCTCCAGGCATTTTGTTAAATGATTTGAAATAATTCATGGATTTTAAAATCGTATAAAAGATCAAGTGTCGGTGTCTGAAATCATCTCAAATCACACCAAGAAGATGCATTAATATTTTCAATACGAGTATTGGGGAACCTCGCCAAATCATCTGGGGTCATATTTAATACAGCTTTCGATAGCACAAAGCCTATTCGAACGTTTGCATACTTTCGACATACATAACAAGTACATATGTGTAGTGTAAATGCATAAGTATCAATTGATATTTCAATGTTTTACATCACTATCTAATTTATTGATGTCCCAATGTTACATATCAACTATCTTTTTATATCGATAGTCCAATGTTTTACATCAACTATCTGATTTTATTGATATTCCAATGTTATACATCAACTTTTATTGATATTGCAATGTTTTACATCAACTATCTTATTTTATTGATATTCCAATGTCTTACATCAACTATCTTATCTATAGATATTCAAATGTTTTACATCATTTACATTATTTTATTGATATTCCGATGTTTCATATCAACTATCTTAATTACTTGAATTTCATTTATTTTACATCATTTATCTTATTTTATTGATACATGCATTCCAATGTTTTTATTGATATTCCAATGTTTTACATCAACTATCTTATTTATTGATATTCCAATGTTTAACATTATTTATCTTATTTTATTGATATTCCAATGTTTCACATCAACTATCTTATTTTATTGAAATCAAATGTTTTACATCATTTATCTAATTTTATAGATACATGTATTCCAATGTTTTTATTGATATTCTAATGTTTTACATCAACTATCTTATTTATTGATATTCCAATATTTAACATCATTTATCTTATTTCATTGATATTCCAATGTTTCACATCAACTATCTTATTTTATTGAAATAAAATGTTTTGCATCATTTATCTAATTTTATTGATACATGTATTCCAATGTTTTTATTGATATTCCAATGTTTTACATCAACTATCTTATTTATCGATATTCCAATGTTTAACATCATTTATCTTATTTATTGATATTCCAATGTTTCACATCAACTATCTTATTTTATTGAAATCAAATGTTTTACATCATTTATCTAATTTTATTAATACATGTATTCCAATATTTTTATTGATATTCCAATGTTTCACATCAACTATCTTATTTTATTGAAATTCAAATGTTTTACATCATTGATACATGTACTCCAATGTTTTATTGATATTCCAATGTTTTACATCAACTATCTTATTTTATTGATATTCCAATGTTTTACATCAACTATAGTCCAATGTTTTTCATCAACTATCTTATTTTTTTGATATTCAAATGTTTACATGAACTATCTTTTTTTTATTGATATTCCAATGCCTTACATCAAGTGTCTTACAATGAACAAAGTACAACGCTCGCAAGTGCAATAAGAAAGATATTGTAAAGCTCGTGGATTACCTTCCCGTACAGACGCACACACCATACGATAACTTAAACTAAAACTAGGAATATGTAATGGAAGCATGACATTATTAACGATTTGCCTTAGACTTCTTATTTTGCTGATGTCTTCTTTTTTGGTCGGATTGTCTATTATCATCACATAATCAGGGTTTACCATAGACTGGTCACAGGCTCTAGTGTCATTTTGTTCTAGTAAAACGGATCTTCTTTCTAAGATAGCAATTTTTAAACTTTACTTGGAATAGTTCTAGGCTCCGACATTAGGCTTTGACTATCAGAGAGGATATAATTTTTATAAGCTGATTTTCCATAGCTAAAATATAATTGTAAGTGTAATTATATGCATTTAGTGGACTGACTTCAGTCTAGGCTAACCCTGACTCAGAATGTGTTTTCGACTCTCGTTGTCCACTGATAACCATTGCAAACAGCTTGGACCCAGATCAGGCCTGACAAAATGTCGGCCTGATCTGGATCCATACTATTTGACATGCTGATTATATTAAAAAATCCAGCATTAAAGAGTAAAATACGGCACAATAATATAGTGTGAAGGACTAATAAAAGCAAAATAATCGAAAATCCAAAAGTGTATAATTGTGGTATTTCCTGGCCATACTAACTTACTGTCAGATCAAAATACGTTTTTGTGGCAGATATGCAATTTTTGAACCAACTAGACTGTACTTTTAGCCAATGACTTATATTTGTAGCCCTCTACATTTTAATAGCAAATGGCAACAGTGGCTAATGGCAGGATGAGCCCTGCATAATCTTACTAATGAAACATGTTACAGTACAGGCTGCTTTGTTTTGTATTTTCTATAAAATAATGGAATATTGTTATTTGCTCAATACACATGTATGACGCACATTCTGTTCTGAAGATAAATAGATTATCTTAAATAATTAACTACATTGAAAAAACATATCTCCCTCTTAAACAAAAAAGAAATCAAAAACAATTATGTTCGATGTTCTTTTTAAATTATTTTTTACAATATGGCATTAGTTGTCCCAGCTGTGTTATCGTGAGGGAATTCCATTCATCCTGTAAATTGTAGAACATTAAATGGTAACTTTAAAGTGAGCCAGTCGTCTAGGTCTCTAAGAAGCTTAGATTTAAGATGTTCAATCTTCAATGCATCATGCCTTGAAAATAGGATATTGGCAATTAATGCTTTAATACTAGCTCTAACAGCAACATATAAACCGTAAATTCAACCATTTTAATGTTCGGAATTAGCTTTATCACATGATCGCGTCAAGAATAAAATGACGCCATGCATTAAAATCGACAAAACACTTATGGGATAACTGTATTTCGCGTTAGCGGAGCCGTAAAACGTGATTTCTGAACGTATTAACAGACGTGTTGCAGCTACAACCAGCAGCTGGAAGTGGAAGCTGCATAAAACCACTACCTAGCTTCATAAATCTTCTTGCCACCCAATGAAAAGCGACGTTACGTAATGATGTCGAATTTGCGGCAGTACATGTGTATATCGAAGGAAATACATGGAATGTCGCAAATTTATGGATATTCTGTCGCAAATTTATGACGTTATCCTATCAGACGTCGGGTTGCATTTGAAAGCATTGTCGTAGACAGGAAGCACGCTAGCACATACTAACCTGTCACCTTTCGCTCAGTGCACACTGGGATTGAACCGCCATTTTTATTGATAAATATATAATGCGATCACCGCTTGCATGACTCAGGGCTTTACATTCAGAAAATATTGACTAAAAGAGAAATGATAAACTGTCAAAAATTTAACTTTTTGCAATTGTAACAATAAATTTTGTCACTACAGGAGTGCGAGAGTTGAACGGGACTAGCCAAATTTCGCTAGTTACCCATAATGCAAAGGGCAAAATGCGAGAGATCTAGATGAGGTATCGTCAGGTCTCGCGAGAATGCATTTGAAAGTGCGTTAGAATAGTGTTTAACACACTTTGTAACGGTACATGTATGTAAGTCCATACCACATAACGAATAAATCTCTCTCTTTTATTCATTCCAAAAATTTTCAAAGTAATTTTAATGTAATATGATAAATATAATATATCATACGTGTTTCTGTATTGTTGAATTTATCAAACTCGTCGCGAAACAGCGATAAAATCCTCGTTAAACATCGCATTTTACGTGTATCACGTTTCCTCAACTTGTTTCATGAAAATATTACAAGATCATTCATATTAGATCCTCTTTTTATCAGTTACAATTCATATTCATACTGCAGCATTGCACGTTGCCTGATAAACGTTGTCTATCTCACGGTATGTGCCTTTATTAGGTCATGATGACGTTGCACTTTTTGAATTACGTCGTCCATGACATTGGGTAGTCACGAAAATCGATAATTACGTCAAAATCGCTAGTTTGAACAGTGAATCAGCTATAGAATACTAGGTTCGTGTCTTTTGACATCAAATTTACCAGGCTTGGCTTTGAGAACGCTTGTTGAATCGCTCAGCAAGCCTCGCGATGTCAACAAGCGTTCTGAAAGCCATGCCTGGTAAACTTGATATCAAAAGACACTCACCTAGTAGTCTCTATTTATCTTCTACATACTGCAGTTCCCTACCAATCTTGCCTCAGCTAGGCCCAATATCACAGTCAGCATTTTGTCATAACGAGTGAGCAATCGCTGAAACACACATCAACTGGTCAATCTTAAATATTTTTTCTGTGACTATAAATTGAATAAGTAAGCAAATAGTCACGTAAGCTATGTATTGAATATTTTAAGGGGATATATCTTTCAAAAGCTCTTACTTGCATGAACTTTCCTGTATAAACAAAAATGCTTTTTCATCAAGGAGACGGATACTTTTGGCCACATTGTTGTTCGAACGATTTACATCTCACATAGATCACCTTACGCCCCAACATACAGCTTTTGAGCAAGCCGCAGAATGCTTATCAGTATGTTTAGAGCTACTTCCAGATTTGATACGGTTTTCAATATTGTGACACGCTGGGTGAACTTAAGAAAAAATCATTTGCATGGACATGAACTACAATTATCCGACTGCAATATATAGAAGTAATTTTGCCAAAATGAACAAATTTCAGGTAGAAAAAATACATTTACAATTTTTGCTTATGAACTTTTCAAGGTCAAAATAAAAAGAAAATGTAAATAATACCAGACATACATATACTCATTATATAGTACTAAGCAGGGATTAATGTGTCTCGCTGAATGACACAACGTAGTGCCGCCAGTGAGGTTCGAACCCGCAACCCCTCGTTCTCGAGTCAAGCACTCTACCACTGAGCCACTGCGCTCCGACAACTACATTACAATTATCGTTTAAAGTTCCTCATATCTCGCATGCTTTGTTGCGTGTGTAAGCTAATGTGATTGTGCGCAAGAATCGTATGCCATCAGAAAGGTGCGTGACGATAACTGAGCCGGGGTCCAGCAAAAGATACAAGCTGGCATGTGCGTCCATCAAAGTCTTTGAGCAGCCTGCGCATCCGCGCATCCGCGCAGGCTGATCAGAGTCTTGGATAGGCGCTCTATTGGTAGCCAATGGATCAACTATACTTCGGGCGGAAAACTAAGAATCTGATCAGACAGCGAGGATGCGCAGACTCATTTTAATCTTCACTGAACGCACATATTGTTGGTTACCGGCTCATATGGTCTTGTTTGAAGATGTATATTCTGTCGGTTTCCTGCTGAATATTAGACAAAACTCGAGAATCAATAATCACCAATACTAGAGAAAATTCAACTCCCTCTAGGTCCCTAGATTTGCATATGATTCAATTTGCATTGGTCTCACGTTTATATGCACAAAATTACAGGAAAGACGGAAAGGAGGTCAGATTCATGTAATGTTTGATACTGAGATTTTATTGTTGAAATGTTTCCAACGATGCCAATATCGAAATAATCATGTTGCAAGGTTCATTGTTTTCTCTGTGAAAAGTTTTGTTTATGCTTTTGTTGAAAATGTCCCAGGACGTTTTCCATATCGTTGAACTATACGTGTAAGTTAACACCAAAGAAGTGGCAGCTTATCTGCCAGCCCATTTGCATACTTTCTAATAAAACAACTTGAGTGACTGTTTGCAGAAACAACATTTTTTCATGGTTTCTTCAGGGGCACACATCTCGTCAATTAAATCGACATGTGAGGTCAAATTTGCCAGACTTGCTGTTGAATATGTTGCGTTTTAGTGTGAGTAAGCTACTATAATATATAAGCAGACGTACGGTTGGTGCAGAAAGTTATTTTATACAATGTTCTTGTAACAAATTTTTACGAGTTAACTAATGTTTTATTTGGCCATGAAATGAATCCAGATTGCTGCTGCAGTATCTCTGACCATCAGCAATCGTCTTCATCAGCAGCAGAAGTCTGTGTATTCCCTCATGATCTTAACAAAAAAAATAATACCATAACCACTACTCCCTCTATGAAAAATATTGTCGCAATATGTCGCTAAACAAATATTTGACGCCATAGGCTGCCGTAGTTCCATTGTTCTTGATTCATATAGTTGCTCTCATTGTTTGTGGTTGTTCTGAGTTTGATGCTTGCTTGATTATGCAGTACTTAGTGCCCTTTCTAGTTTTGCGATCATCATGACGACGAAGAGAGAGCTTATTGTTTCATTTAAATTGTCTTATTCTGATACTGAAGCTCCGTTTTAGGACTTTAACTTGACAATAACAAATGGCATAGTTTCTTCTAAGATTTATGATAAACGGGATGATTTTAATTTTGAATGGCAAATTTCCCATTTTGTGATGGAGATGTTCCTCGCTCTCCTTCCTATGGTGTATATATATATATTTCTCAGCTTATTCGTTTTGCTAGAGTATGTTCTAATGATGATGACTTCAACAACAGAAACTAATTTGTAACTGCTAAGTTATTAAAACAAGGTTATAGATATCATAAAAATCGAAAAGCATTTTCTAAATTCTACAACAGACACTCAGAGTTAATTGTTAAATACAACATTGGGTTAAAAACTCTTCTGCAACAAGGCATATCAGAACCTATGTTTATGGTGATTTAGTTTATAAATTCAAACGAATTGTTGGAAAACCTGATTTTAGTGATCAATTCAAAAAGATAGTAAAACGTTCTATAAGGGTTGGATATAACTTGGATATCATGCGACAGTCTGCATGCTTAGATTTAAACCCAATCATGGTTTATAGCTATGGTTTCCTCTTTAATTGCACGACGGTATGTCAGGCTTCAGACTTTATGACGGCTCTGATGTAAAACTTTAATCGGTGGGTTGGTGCCTGACACTTAATTGTAGCTGGACCCACCGTGGCTCAACTTGAGGTTTTCTTTAGCTCTGACTATCTGTGAGTCATGAGCCATTTTCTTTGTTTCATCATGGTATGTTAATTTGAATAGAGTGTTTCTCCATGATGTTACATTGCATTAGTTAGATGGCCTCCATGCGAGCTGAACATTTCTTGTACCTCAACAACAGCAGAATCTATGGCGAAGATTTGGTACCAGTAAAATGCATTTAAGCCCCCCCCCCCCCGGTGGCTTAGGCTGCTGTCCGTCCTAAGGCGCAGGTTCTGTTGTTGTTGACATTTTGTTTATTGTTACTCCCATTGTGGGAGTCTGTAATTGTTATATGTTTTGTTGTACCACAGGTCATTGACATTATGATACAGCTGTAATAAATGCCATTTTAATACCTAAGATATACTTCTAGTCAACGTTGACTAGAACAGGAAATCGGGTAAATACGAGTAGTTTGGGATTTTTACGGTTTAGACAGGGAGAGTCAAAGGCCTGTGGTTGTACGTTACTTTATGTCCAGTGTACTATTTCAATCGCCTTGATGGGGAAGAGAGATCTGGTTGCTTTGCTTAATTTGTCTTCCTGGTGTCTCGTGATGGTTGAGCGGCTCTTCCTCGCGGTGCCATGGGGTTGTCTGCGGTTTGTGATTGTGGTATTTCCTGATCATACTCACTTACTATTTTCCTGATGTTGTCTTATAATTGTTAGTGTTCGGTGGCTCTTCCTGTCGGTGCCGCGGGTGGGTTGTGGTATTTCCTTGTCAAACTCACAAACTTGTAAACAGTCAGGTTTACGGTGTGTATAAGCCTTGTCTTGATAGGTGCTTATAAAACGCATTGGAGTATCTCTTTGGTCAAGATTAGTGTCCATCTACTTCTCAAGTGTAATGAAACGATGATAGATTGATGTCTGTGATTCGAATTAAGAATCAATGATTTAGGTGTCTGTACATGGCATTAGTTTCAGCCAACCTGAACGATAAGGCTACTTATGGAATAATACACCAGATTTTGGTTCCGGAAATTCGGACATTTTCGCGAGTTTTTTTTCCGCAAAACTTCGCGAAATCACTCTTTCGTACACTGATGAAAGTAATTCGTACCATAGTCGCGACTATTTAACTTGGCAGATATGTCTTTTAACGCTATTCGCGAAAATAAAAATGCCGTAAGTTTGGTAGACTCGCCAGAGCCTTGGCTTCTTGCTTACACAAAGGACGGAAACAGATTGATAGACATATAGAGCCGCTAGATCCTTCAGTATGGGTACATGTATAAATCATTTTGATAATCCCTCTGTGACCTATGCACACATCTGGGATGGAACGTGGAAGGATGGGGTAATTATTCAAATCTTATTAAATCGGATTCGACGCTTTCAAAATCCATTGTTATTGAAAATGCATTTCCTCACGTCAATGATCATTCTCCATATAATCATTCCTTTTGTGATCAAAACTGATAAGTAAAACGGCAGTTGATTACAGATCTGTTTTGCCACTATTTCGATTGTCTCCCTTTTGTGCACAGTTGCAAGTTAGTTTTGTCTATTCAGTAGAACGTATGTAAAACGACCACTCTCAAAATACCGAAAATTGTTTTTCAAGACCAACTATCGCTTAATGCAGGTCAAAAGTATTGCAGAATACTCCAAGGAGAGCATTCTGTATTAAGTTTTTTACCTTAATTAAGCTACCTTTTGTCATTAAGCTCTTTGTTTTGTCAATTTTTAAGTGGCTGTTTTACACAGGTCTTACTGTACCCTTGCCATAATACTTTATGCATTCAGTTGTATGAATCACGGAGTGACTTTCTTTCGTGTAAAGGGTCAACTATAACAGAATAGTTGGCATTTGCTTATCTTCCTAAACAGACTGGTGTATTAAAGACATATGCGGCTATTTCCAATGCGCACCTTTTCCGCGTCTGCAAACGGGGAAAGTTGTCTGGGTCCTGTCTTTCGACCCTTAACGGATTCGGATCAACACAGCTTCCGATATTCTTATGTCATATCGGTGTCCCGACATTTTCTTCACAAAATAACTACTTAAAGTGTGTTCGAAATATCTACTGACATCTTTTCAGAACTAATCGTCTCAGCACTAAAGACAGAGAGATGTAGCTCAGTCGAAATCAAACGACGTACACAATAACCCTGGTTACGAATACGATAGTAGCCGAGTCTATACTATTTGTATGGTTATTTAGAGCGGCGCACGACCTGACCTCGTGGCCTAGTGGTTAGCGTGTCTGGCTACAAAGCCAGAGGACCAGGATCGATTCCCAGATGCGCACATATTTTCAGTGTGTTTTTTCTTTCTTTTTTAACATTTTAATGCTAAATTACTTCATATACTAGTAAAATGGCATCATCAAAACGACCGAAATGGTCATCCCCGAACTTTTTATATTGAATTACGCATGAAACCTATGGGGGTGGGGTTAAATTTGGCCCTCTAGAAAGAGAATTAGTTCGGTGACCCCAGATTTTTATTCTTTTTTCTGAAAGGTATTATAATAGTCCATGAATTAAAAATAAATTTTCAAGATTTTCAATATCAGATTTTTTAATACATGATTTATTCTAAAAACAAATTCCATTTTTTCGACGAATTGCCAAAATATATCATGCAGTATCTTGTCACAGCATGGGATAACAGGTAAACATGCACATTTTCTTAAAAGTTTGAGGTCATGGGCAGTAATTTAAGTTAAAAGAAAGAAGCTGGCTGAAGATTACAACCGTTTTAGCTCGATAATTAGGACTAGTGTTATTAATTTATATTTCTAGAAAATTGGTCAAATGCTGTAAACTTCAATATGTGATTCTGAAAAAATAAGCACGGTGACATATCCTTTTTATTTCATAAATAGATAGCCCATGCATAAAACAAACTGTATGCAAAGTATTGAAATTATTTCAATATGGGAAGTATTTAGTAGCATATGTCCTTAATCCTAATCAAAATTAATGATTTATCAATATGCCATTGAAAACAGAGCACGATGCAGCAATCACAAGCGTTAAAACCACTCATAACTCTATGTAGACTGCAAATCCTTAAATAAGAGTAATGGCCCTGTTATGATTATAAATTGCATCAAGAGATATTGGAATTCCACGCAACGTATTTGCGATATCTGGCCAAAACGTATTGATCTCGTATGCGTATTTCATGTTTGATTAGATGTGTACTGTGAACCATCATGTGCGTGCGTGCGTGCGTGCGTGCGTGCGTGCGTGTGTGTGTTTGTGTGTGTGTTTGTAATGAAGGCACTTTTAACATAGAGCTTCCCTCGGTGGACAATTATCTGATGCTTGTCTTTGCTGGCCCCTCCGTGGCTCAACTAAAGATTTGCAGAATCTAGTGCGAATATTTGGTCAGGATTTTATTTTAGACCCAAACCCCGGTGGCTTCAGCAGCTGTCCGTTCTAAGTCGGTGGTTCCGTTGTTTCTGTTCATTATTTAGAAATTTTCTCCCCAAAAGAACTAAACAGTCCAAAACCTGGCAAACCAGACAGTCTGAGACAACAATCTCTAACTTTTTCTATGGGGTTGAAATTCCGACGCAAGTTTACTTTGATTAATCTAAACTCTGACAGGAAAATACGAGTAGACAGCGTGAATTTTACTACATGTACGTCGTGGATGACAACATGCATTATCTTATATCACGACTTTAAACACTACGAATTCAAAATCTAGCCAAATGCTCAATACTTTTCAACTGGCATAGAATGATTTGATGGATTGAATTTGATACATTAAGGAATTAAATCAGTCAGCATTTACATATTAACTGATCGTGAAATGTTTTATTCAAATGTGATTTTGATATCTTGATGTTAACCGAACAGAAGTGCATTAAATTACATTGCACTGATGTAATTCTGGAAGTGTGTCGTTGCGTGAGCTAAATTTATTTGAAATTGTACGATTATTAGGTAAAAAAGGTTAAACCCCCTCAACTAACGAGGTAGCGCACACACGGAGTAAATGCCAAAGCCATTGCAACTAGATGGCTGTGCGTGCATATTTTAAGAATGACTTTACGCAACTGTAATTGCACGCCGGTGGGTCGGACTTCAGACTCTATGACGATTCCGACTTAAAGACTTAACTATTGATGAGATGGTAAGGGCCTGATGCTTTGGTTGTTGTCAGGCCCACCGGGGTTTACCTGTTGGATTTATTTTTGCTCCGGTATTCAGTTTATTTACTGTTTGCTTTATCTCCTTTTTATATCTTGATTTATATGTTCTATGAGATGATGCATTGATAAGTTATAGGTCTTTCATGCAAACCAAACATCTATGTGTCTTGATCCACAACTAAGGGTGAGGTTGGTGCACCGTTTAACCGGTTTAAGCCCTATAGTAAGAATATTTTTACTGACCGTTTCAAGGCGTTACTTCTTTTGTTTCCCGTTTGTGATGTCTACTTGTGACGTTGTCACTTTCCCATTGGTATCCCGGGTCAGGCGTGGTGCTTGATTGTATCGATTCCTGATCTTTGCCATCGTTCTTACTTTTACTTATGGTAACCTGCTATAAAAGGGCTGACAGCTTGGGTCCTTTGTGTTTTGTCACTTTCCCATATGTGTCAAGATCTACTTCAGAACATGTTTAAGCCCTCCCGTATTTTTTACTAACCGTTCCAAGGCGGTACTTCTTTTGTTGATCATGTTTGCTATTTACGCTTCATGTTTGTCTTGGAAGCCCTGTAGTCACCTGCTGGGAATGGGGCTGACCTCTTTTCTTGATTGTGTGTTGTGTTTCTTGTGTTTTGTCACTTTCCCATATGGTGTCCCGGGTCAGGTGTTGTACGTGATTGTATCGATTCAATCTTTGCTTTCTTCTCTACTAAGATATCATGAACGAAATCTCGAGCATTCGCTGCTCGTATACATGAATAACATAGCTACTGTAGAAGAATACTCTCTAGTCCAGATGGATACGCATTTGTGCCAAATGTAATTTTGCACCCTTTCAATTGGACGATTCCATTTCGAATTTCAGGGCTGATGGGTAGCAATTTGCAATTTCTTTCTAATTCTAAAAGTACATTCTGTAAGCAAAACAGTTCAGAACCCGATCAAACGCCGCGTTCTGTGGCGTTTGATCTGGTTCTGCACTGTTTGCCAGTGTCATATAAAAAGGGCGCTTACTAAGGAGTAAATGTAATAAAGGGGGCTTTTGTGTATGCGATAAGTACATGTACCACAATTTCGTTTGTCAAGATTTGCGATGAGTCCTTTCTTTACAGACTCTTCTAATTTGTAGGTGCTGTCTTATTGCATTTCGAATGGCACATTTACGTTAAGATAGAGGACTCTGAGTGATAAAATTACAGCTGCTTCAGTGAAGTAATTATTTGGTAAATGAGGTTTGTGAGAAAGAGTCAATGAAATTGATTTTATAAGGATGCCTTATAGTTCTTGTTTAAGAATCACTTCTGGCAGATGTCAATTGAGCCGCATTGTGATTGCGGAATATGAAGCGAAGGAAAAGATTATCGGATCCAAGTCTCCTGGACCACTATCGGTCCGTCAACGAAACGCCATTCTAATGGCGTTTCGCTGGCGGGCTGATAGTGGTTTACTTTTAAAAGCTTACTGGGATTGCAGGTGAAAACATTGCCACCCTAACTTTAGGCAGTAGCTGTTATACATGTATTATTTATATCCGTTGTTGAAAAGGTGCAAGCGAACACCTTGACAAACAGTGTAGACCAGATGATACGCCATCAAAACGCATTCTCAGCAGGGTCTGATATGTTTCCTTGCATCAAAATAATCTGCATAAAGTATGGAAATGCAATCTGTGGTTTATTTTTCTTTCTTTATGCATGTACATGTAATATCTTAAACCAATATAATTCTCAGAAAGATTACATCCTTCACATGTTAACTTTGGATTCTAAGTAATGCATTATTTCTTCTGTTTATCAATACCCATCAAATTGAAGTTTCAGACCCAATTTTTACAAATGGACTTTCCTCTATCACTAGAATTTTAATTTTGATCAAAAGTAGTAGCCATGCTTTTGTTTAAGAAGTGCAACCATGTGAATGTAAAAAAATAAAACCGCAGTTTTCGTATTATTGTCGGCTCACTTTTGAATGTATTGGCAAATTTGTATGTATTATAAAGCTTTTAGGTCACTGTAAAGGCGGCAACTTTAATATTCATATTATGGCGTGGTTCGGTTATTTCTTCTGCTCAATAGGGGGCATCAGCTTCTATTTATAATTGGTAAAGAGTCTTAATATTTGTTTGATCTACCCATAGTGCGCCGATCGAAGACTCTGATCAGTCTAACAAGCTCGCTGAACATTACAATCAATCTGATTAAAGTAAGAAAGAGGGCAAATATCTAGCCACAGCTACCGGTGGACATAGTAAGCCTAGATCGGGTTTTAATCAAATTGCATGGACGTCGCGTCAGATGTTGGTGTTAATTTAAAAAACGTAGGGGTCCTCTCTATTGAAAGTTCTCTATTTCACTTATTCCATTATACATTTTTACAAACTAAACATCAAAGAAAAGCTTATTAAATATATTTTACATTGATGAAAAACGAAAGACAAATTAAGATACAAAGAAAAAGTTATCGCTAATATGTTCCGTATAAATTGCCGATTTTTTGCATGTAGAAACGTAACAGAAATCGTTTGGCGGATGTTTCTAAATCCAAAAGTTTTAACTAATAATGCATGAAATCTTGTAATTTTCCCCGCATAACTACTTTTTTTGCTTATCCTCACGACTACATGCGCGAAATTGGCGTTAATCAGCAAACTAACCAGAAATAGCCAACCAAGCAAAGAAACGGAACGTGTAGAGATTTAAAGAAAACGTTGAAAACATGGGGTCTGTGTATTTATGTTGATGTATTACTTTTTAGTGCCTCGTGTTTTTGAAATTCAAAGTATATCACAAAAATGCGTTTTCAAAATAGATTTAAAATTTTGGATTTATTCTTGATTTTTTCCATATTTAGAGCAAAAAATTGTTATTTTGCTATGTCTAGCAAAAATGTCACACCTACGCTAATGGCGTCTTTGGAAACATGAGACATTAATTCAATACTAAATGAAAAGATGTTTCTTCAAACTCATTTCTCTCTAAATAAGATATGTAAATGCGTTTTTCATATATTTTATGCTGTTTTTAAATTAAGAGAAATTGTTAAATATTGAATAAAATATCGCTAAAATGCTTTGTCTAGCAAAAATGTCACAGACGCCGTTTTTTTTTTTTTTACTTTGCAAATCGCGTCGTAAAAACGTTAACATTTTAGCGTAATACTATGCGTAAATGCCAAAAACTTAATCGCGCATTTTCTTAAAACTTATATGCTTATATAATGATGCATTAGCATAGTCTTGTAGGACACTGTCCTATATAAAGTAATATAAAATAGGTCACTTGCCAGAATTAATTCGAGAAATCTGAATATTTAGTGACCTTTACCCCTGTTATCAGGAATATTCAGGAAATATATCACAGGAGCTTGAAATTCGATCCTTATTCACTCCTATATCCCCTAAACCGAAAGGTCATAATGCCATTACGTAATTATGACATTTAAGCTTTTGGTTATGAGGCATAAACATGTAATGTAAGGACCAAACTTCAAGCTCCTGTGTATATATACAGCCACAGGACATACCCACTCTCCACTCAGTGACGTTGCCGCTAAAATCGATGTATTTCCAGATGTTTTGCAAAAAAATTATTGTCCAAAAACTATAGAAGCTACAATTTTGAAAAAAGTACCAAATGAAAGCAAATTGATTTACGCAATAAACATTTTTATTGTAGCTTCTCGGTTTCTGTTGTTTTCGTATAGTAGTAATTTAAACGCAAACACAAATTAAAATGACAGTTTTCGGTGACGTTAACGTTAGCGTCTACGGGAATAGTGATGTTTTAAAATTTATATTCACTTTTAAATGCGTTCTACTTTAGAACCAAAAGTGTAATTGTTTTAATCATTTATTGTGTATTGCTGCTCTCTATTTGCTCTTCATCCCTGTAAGTTTTATAAAATTTAACCCACTAAGTTTGTCATGGTTTTTTTTTACAAAATTCTAGAAAGGTCTTGTTTCAAGCGGCGACGTCGCAAAGTGGCAAACAACTGCATGTCCCGAGACTGTACATCATATTGCTAGGTATTAGTAGTAGTCAACTCATTGGAAGCCATACGATGAAAAGGGTGTGTCTGAAACTCAAACGTGACTTGCTCGAATCTCAAATAAATTAATTTCTTTGTTGTTTCTACATGTTTGTTTGGGCCAACACTAACTCTTGGCGATATTTTGGTCATTATCGCATATACGCAAAAGCCTCGTGAAAATGTGGATGCTGGCATACATGTGTTAAGCGGTGATAGAGGTCTCAATTATACAGCTATTTATCATCTACATTCATACTTTACTCTGACGAGCCTGTACCATTACACAGACTTTCCCGAGTCGCGAGTCCTAGTTGCCGGGCAATGCGATATGCAAAGGTGTGTGCAGCGAAGATATCCTTAAGACCTATAATCACCATGTATGTCGGTCCGTCTGTCCATTGAAGTCTACTGCAACGAGAATAGATTTATGTAGTTAATAAGCACCGACCGCCAATCGCATTTACTATTGAAAATAATTGTGCTTACCTGGCTATACCCTACTTTTCGTAATTCTCCTCGGGAACATGTATTAATAAAACCTTTAAAAACTTAAATATATATAAACCAAAACAAACTTTTCATCTGATTATTTTACAACTGGGCATGTGTGCTTAGAAATATAAACGCAAGGAAGATTGCATCTCTTATCTGTGAAAATCTCATTGTTTGACGTGT
Organism: Loripinus fragilis; assembly: GCA_964019695.1. Classification (NCBI taxonomy): domain Eukaryota; kingdom Metazoa; phylum Mollusca; class Bivalvia; order Lucinida; family Lucinidae; genus Loripinus; species Loripinus fragilis. The sequence goes on along the minus strand of OZ026521.1, from coordinate 93,269,718 downwards.
TTAAACAACTTTTGACGTTACACAAATTAACACCAACATCTGACGCAACGTCATTGGAATTTAAGAATGTTTCTGATTGGAAATAATTTAGGTCAAAAGCAATACCAGTCCGTGGCTTTACAGATGACGACAAATACATAATATGCTTTACCCTATGATGAGTATCTTTCATTCACAGATATTGGTGTGGCTTGGCTAAAAAGACCTATAACGAGAAACGGGGATATAGAAGACGAATTTAGATGATTATATTGGTGATACTGGAAGTGCTCTATTCCATGTCTACCCGACTCGTCATGGCTAGTTTGATGCGTGTGAATTTCATAGTAGTTTTGACTGGATTGTGTATTCTTTCTCTTGCTCAAACGGATAAGTTAACGATTCCAATAGGTAAGTGATTCCTACATTGCCTAGTTTGTGTTGCCTGGTATCCTGCATAAGGTACAAGCTGCATGATTTAAATCAGTCTGTGCATCTGCACAGTCTGACAAGACCCCGAGGTTATAAAACTGTTTTCATGCTGAACTCAACTGAGCACGAAATTTCAACTGCTCATAAAAACTATAATACCGACAAATAAGGAAATTCGTGCTGTCTCTCAGTTGTTGTATTTATCATGCTAATAAATGTTAAAATGCCAACAATTGTTGGCATTTTAACATTTATGAGCAGGATAAATTTCGTGCTCAGCTGAGTTGAGCATGGAAAAAGTGTTATGATCTCGAGGCCGGAGTCTTACGTTTCCGCCTGAAAAAACAGTAGACCCTTGCCTACGTGTACACATAGACCGCTAATCGATTATTCTTGTCAGACTGTGCTAATGTGCAGGCAGATCCGAGTCTTCGATGGGCGCACATGCCAACTTGTGCATTTTGCTAGAACTCGTCTATTTATTATTTTCAAATATGCTGGGTTGGGTGTGAGAATTTGTTGGGTCAATATGGGTAAAGCAGTGGTAAAGTAGCGGTGGAAAGAGACGTGGTGTATTCCTAGACGTAAAAACAAGAGAAAAAAACACATTCTTCCTCCTATATCTGCTGTAAGCAAATAAAGACCACCCAAACCTTTTTCGCTTGGATGGAATTTTTAATTGCACATTAATTCGTCAATTCCTACAAAATCGAGTTTGATACGGAAAAAAACATAAGACAAATCACTCGATTTCTACAACTGTATACGAGACTCAATATTATTTTTTTTTTCATTTTATTATGTATTATTGCTGTGTGTGCGTGCGTGCGTGTGCGTGTGCGTGTGCGTGTGTGTGTGTGTGTGTGTGTGTAATTTTATAAATCAAATAAGTAAATTAAGTAAAAGGGCAAAAATCAGGAATCGATACAATCAAGCACCCACATGACACAGGATATCAATTGACAACTTCACAGTTAGACATAACAAACAAGAGACAAGAGGTCAGCCCTTTCCCAGCAGGTGACCACAAGGCACCGATAAACAGACGCGCACGAAAGCATAACAAAACCAAGACAGACATAAGATACAATTTAAATTCAGAAACTTGGAGTATGTTTTCATTAAAAAATCTAAAACAACATTGCTACATTTGATCAGTCCACAATATAGTATACCAAGGCACCAATCATGACAAGCTTACAACTGATCGCAGTCCACATTATAGTGTACCAAGGCACCAATCATGACAAGCTTACAGCTGATCGCAGTCCACATTACAGTGTACCAAGGCATCAATTATGACAAGCTTACAGCTGATCGCAGTCCACATTACAGTATAACAAGGCACCAATCCTGACAAGCTTACAGCTGATCGCAGTCCACATTACAGTGTACCAAGGCACCAATCCTGACAAGCTTACAGATGATCGCAGTCCACATTACAGTGTACCAAGGCACCAATCATGACAAGCATACAGCTGATCGCAGTCCACATCGCAGTGTACCAAGGCACCAATCATGACAAGCTTACAGCTGATCGCAGTCCACATTACAGTGTACCAAGGCACCAATCATGACAAGCTCACAGCTGATCGCAGTCCACATTACAGTGTACCAAGGCACCAATCATGGCAAGCTCACAGCTGATCGCAGTCCACATTACAGTGTACCAAGACACCAATCATGACAAGCTATTAGCTGATCGCAGTCCACATCGCAGTGTACCAAGGCACCAATCATGACAAGCTCACAGCTGATCGCAGTCCACATTACAGTGTACCAAGGCACCAATCATGACAAGCTTACAGCTGATCGCAATCCACATTACAGTGTACCAAGGCACCAATCATGGCAAGCTTACAGCTGATCGCAGTCCATATTACAGTGTACCAAGGCACCAATCATGATAAGCTTACAGCTGATCGCAGTCCACATTACAGTGTACCAAGGCACCAATCATGAAAAGCTTACAGCTGATCGCAGTCCACATCGCAGTGTACCAAGGCACCAATCATGACAAGCTAACAGCTGATCGCATTCCACATTACAGTGTACCAAGGCACCAATCATGACAAGCTCATAGGTGATCGCAATCCACATCGCAGTGTACCAAGGCACCAATCATGACAAGCTCACAGCTGATCGCAGTCCACATTACAGTGTACCAAGGCACCAATCATGACAAGCTTACAGCTGATCGCAGTCCACATTACAGTGTACCAAGGCACCAATCATGGCAAGCTTACAGCTGATCGCAGTCCATATTACAGTGTACCAAGGCACCAATCATGATAAGCTTACAGCTGATCGCAGTCCACATTACAGTGTACCAAAGCACCTATCATGGCAAGCTTACAGCTGATCGCAGGCCACATTACAGTATATCAAGTCACCAATTCTGACCAGCTTACAGTTTATCGCAGTCCACATCGCAGTGTACCAAGGCATCAATTATGACAAGCTCACAGCTGATCGCAGTTCACATTACAGTGTACCAAGGCACCAATCATGACAAGCTTACAGCTGATCACAGTCCACATTACAGTGTACCAAGGCACCAATCATGACAAGCTTACAGCTGATCGCAGTCCACATCGCAGTGTACCAAGGCACCAATCATGACAAGCTCACAGCTGATCGCAGTCCACATTACAGTGTACCAAGGCACCAATCATGATAAGCTTACAGCTGATCGCAGTCCACATTACAGTGTACCAAAGCACCTATCATGGCAAGCTTACAGCTGATCGCAGTCCACATTATAGTATTTCAAGTCACCAATCCTGACCAGCTTACAGTTTATCGCAGTCCACATCGCAGTGTACCAAGGCATCAATTATGACAAGCTCACAGCTGATCGCAGTCCACATTACAGTGTACCAAGGCACCAATCATGACAAGCTTACAGCTGATCGCAGTCCACATTACAGTGTACCAAGGCACCAATCATGACAAGCTTACAGCTGATCGCAGTCCACATCGCAGTGTACCAAGGCACCAATCATGACAAGCTCACAGCTGATCGCAGTCCACATTACAGTGTACCAAGGCACCGATCATGACAAGCTTACAGCTGATCGCAGTCCACATTACAGTGTACCAAGGCACCAATCCTGACAAGCTTACAGCTGATCGCAGTTATTATTACAGTATACCAAGGCATCAATCATGGCAAGCTTACAGCTGATCGCAGTCCACATTACAGTATACCAAGGCACCAATCATGGCAAGCTTACAGCTGATCGCAGTCCACATTACAGGATACCAAGGCAACAATCATGACAAGCTTACAGCTGATCGCAGTCCACATTACAGTATACCAAGGCACCAATCATGACAAGCTTACAGCTGATCGCAGTCCACATTACAGTGTACCAAGGCACCAATCATGACAAGCTTACAGCAGATCGCAACCCACATTTTAGTATACCAAGGCACCAATCATGACAAGCTTACAGCTGATCGCAGTCCACATTACAGTGTACCAAGGCACCAATCCTGACAAGCTTACAGCTGATCGCAACCCACATTACAGTGTACCAAGGCACCAATCATGACAAGCTTACAGCTGATCGCAGTCCGCATTACAGTGTACCAAGGCACCAATCATTACAAGCTTACAGCTGATCGCAGTCCACATTATAGTATACCAAGGCACTAATCATGACAAGCTTACAGCTACTCGCAGTCCACATTACAGTATACCAAGGCACCAATCATGACAAGCTTACATCTGATCGCAGTCCACATTACAGTGTACCAAGGCACCAATCATGACAAGCTTACAGCTGATTGCAGTCCACATTATAGTATGCCAAGGCACTAATCATGACAAGCTTACAGCTGATCGCAGTCCACATTACAGTATACCAAGGCACCAATCATGACAAGCTTTCAGCTGATCGCAGTCCACATTACAGTGTACCAAGGCACCAATCATGGCAAGCTTACAGCTGATCGCAGTCCACATAACAGTGTACCAAGGCACCAATCATGGCAAGCTTACAGCTGATCTTAGTCCACATTACAGAGTACCAAGGCACCAATCATGACAAGCTTACAGCTGATCGCAGTCCACATTACAGTATACCAAGGCACCAATCATAAGAAGCTTACAGCTGATCGCAATCCACATTACAGTATACCAATGCACCAATCCTGACAAGCTTACAGCTGATCGCAGTCCACATTATAGTATACCAAGGCACCAATCATGATAAGCTTACAGCTGATCGCAGTCCACATTACAGTGTACCAAGGCACCAATCATGGCAAGCTTACAGCTGATCGCAGTCCACATTATAGTGTACCAAGGCACCAATCATGACAAGCTTACAGCTGATTGCAGTTCACCTTACAATGTACCAAGGCACCAATCATGACAAGCTTACAGCTGATCGCAGTCTACATTACAGTATACCAAGGCACCAATCATGGCAAGCTTAAAGCTGATCGCAGTCCACATAACAGTGTACCAAGGCACCAATCATGACAAGCTTACAGCTGATCGCAGTCCACATTATAGTATACCAAGGCATCAATCATGACAAGCTTACAGCTGATCGCAGTCCACATTATAGTATACCAAGGCATCAATCATGACAAGCTTACAGCTGATCGCAGTCCACATTATAGTATACCAAGGCATCAATCATGACAAGCTTACAGCTGATCGCAGTCCACATTATAGTGTACCAAGTCACCAATCATGACAAGCTTACAGCTGATCGCAGTCCACATTATAGTATACCAAGGCACCAATAATGACAAGCTTACAGCTGATTGCAGTCCACATTACAGTACACCAAGGCACCAATCCTGACAAGCTTACAGATGATCGCAGTCCACATTACAGTATACCAAGGCACCAATCATGTCAAGCTTACAGCTGATCGCAGTCCACATTACAGTGTACCAAGGCACCAATCATGGCAAGCTTACAGCTGATCGCAGTCAACATTACAGTGTACCAAGGCATCAATCATGACAAGCTTACAGCTGATCGCTTGTTATTATCCCAAAAGACAATATTCTGGCCCCCAGATAAGAGTGCGTAACTGAAATTTTTTTTCTTATTCCTCAACCAAAACATATGTTGTGGGTACTCAAAAGAACCGTCTCAATGATACGGTTCTTTTGAGCACCCAAAACACATGTTTAGATTGATGGATTAGAAAATAATTGCAATTGTGTGCTGAAAAACTTTGCTTAACTGGACATATGTACAATTACGAATACCGCAGTAGAAACACACTTGATATGTACTTCTTAGAATAGACCACATTACAGAGTTCATTACTAAACTCTCTGATAGAAGGAATTATTTCTAATCCCCAGTAGTAATCTCTCATCTTCTACTCACTGCTTAACAAAGACTTATGTAATAGGCCATCCTTAGAATATCTGTAGTTTTTCATATCCTACAGAGTAAGTTGACATTGAACACTCAGAAAAATATTCTATAGTCCAATATTGTCAGAAAAAGATTAGTCATCAGAGCCTTTGCTGCTCGCCAAAGTCATGCGTACCAAAAGATCGTGTGCTTTCCAAATTAGCTGATATTATTTCAAAATTATTCAATATTCAGATGTTCTGTAATCTAATATCCTTTTGTAACAAATCTGATTTTTTATTTCATGATCATTGATACATACCGGGCAATTGTCATTTTTCATTTGTTGGATGTGTTTTCTTAGAATTGCTCAGAAACAGGCTCTCTTAATTCGGTTAGAGAGACAAGCAATTAAATCTCAGTGTGTATTTAGATTTCGCTTTATCTATATTTTTGATCTTTCTTGTATGTTAAAACAGACCAGTTCTACGGCGAAGCACTTAGGCAAAATGGTTCTCATAATTCCCCATTGTAATATTTGAATAATTCTTGAAACCAGGAATCGACAGAAACTGGTTCCTTTAGATATAAGACTGACAATGAAATGTAGAAAACCTATTAGTGATATAGGCTAATTATACCCATTGTAGACATTTCTCGATTTTCTAAGATATTCATTCTCATAATATTTAATGTCTGTCAAAGTGTCAAGCACATAAAGAGCCATTGGATCCGCTGAATAGCCTCAATGTGCCAATACGATTTTTTGAGTTACAACTAAGCCTTTTGCTATTACTAAGACTTTTGTAGCAAAAGGCATGCACTTAATGCAATTAAAGCTGTTTAATATTCCTATTGCGCCCTGACGTAAATAAATCGATTCTTGAAGCGATCTTATTTGGTTAATTTTCCCCCTCAAGACTGTAAAGTGTCATAACTCGATTAATATTGTTAAATTGAGGACTATAAATTAGGTTAGAGGTGACGTTTTATTTTATTTCAATGATAAAAAAAGAATCTATAAATTTTGAAAAAGTAGCACAGGAAACAGAACTGTATATCGCATGGATTATGAACATAACACTTATCCTGTCAAAAATATTGTCCTGAAATGTCGCTTGCTTACTATAGTAGGTCTGTTGCACATTTTAAAATACAACCCACTGTACATTTAAAGTAATTTATTTCATACTTAAATGGGGAAGAGAGAGCTGGTTGCTTTTTTTAGTGTGTCTTCCTGGTGTCTCGTGATTGCTGTGTGGCTCTTCCTCGCGGTGCCATGGGTTTGTCTGCAGTGTGTGATTGTGATAATTACTGATCATACTCACTTACTATTTTAGCAGTGCAATTAATGCATATCTAAAACAAATGAAAATTGTATTTTCACAGAGTGAAACAATGTGATATCAATCACTTATCATTAATATCAGCCTATATTTTCACTAGTGATTAATATCATTTTTAGGGATTACCTTTGACTTTTCCATTCATTAAATGCAGCTCACTTCGAAAGTTCAAACGCCTATAACTTTCTTATTTGTGAACAAAAACATCAAGTTCGTGTTAGAACATGAGGAACATTTTGGTGCCAAAAAATCAGATTTGTCGATTTTTTTCGATTTTGCATTTTCAGCACCTGTGAGGCAATGTGTGTAACCTACGTTACGTTATGTCATCAAACATATATGCCGTCACGTATGGCGTCACTTATGACATCACTTGTCTCTCATTTTGACGCTGAATAACTTTCTTTTTATCTGAAAGAACCGATGACTATAGTTTGATCCAGGTATTCTGTCATAAATACTCCTTTGTCTTCTTTTATATTATTGTGATTCGGCTTGAAGCATGGTTAATTGATTAAACGTAAATCTTCTAAGCATAAAAAGTATAAATAAAAAAAAATCAGTAAATACCAAATATAAATCATCTCGTGAGTTGAAAACATCGAAATTTCCACTCGTGCTGTGCACTCGTAAAATTTCGATGTTTTCAACACACTCGATGAAATATATTTAGTATTCACCTCAAAAAAAGTAAATTTCCTCTATTTATTTTATCATAAGCAATGAATTCAATGCGTATCAAATGTGTAAAAAATTGATATTTCCTACAGTGCATTTCATTAGCAATGAGTGATACGATTTAAATCATGTCACTGTAACCAAACATGGCTTTTTTGGACAATTCTGGGAATAGGACATTTTCCAAAAGGTTTTAAGTGAATGGTATTTGTCAGAAATTACGATTTGCTGGTTGTGACGTCAAAGTAAACCCCAATGACGTCACAATTTGGCATGTCGGAGCGCTAGTTTGCACGTTAAGCCTATCCTAAGGTACACTTAAATGCTGGTATCTTACGATAAGATGTCATTCTAAGCCATTTTCCATGTAAACTTACTGAAAAAGTCAAATCGAACGAGAAACGACCAGGGAAAAGTTAAGGTGTGCTTTCTGTTAATTCTCTGTTAAGTACATAAGTACATAATAAAAAACTATTTTTTCGGTAAATATCGAGTGCGGTGAAAAATTAGTAAATATCCTCTATACATTTTATACCATCTTCATTTTGTAACCGTTCTCTTGTCATATGGAGTTCAAAGGTCATAAAAAAATATCTTAGCCTATGTTTTAAAATTTCTTTGATCAAATACCGGTTAATGTTTGTTTATTCCAACTATTTTAAAATGCATCACCCTAGATTAAACTATTTTTAATGCACTTAAAATGCAGATTATATATTTGAAAGCGACAGAATGAGTCCAAATTTACGATTAATTTTAACCCTATAAAGCAAGATTTATTGTCAATTCCAGTTCTTGTACAACAACATAACTTTCTAAATTGTTAAGCTGGTGTCTTACTACTACATTTATCAAAAGGCATGTTATTAAGTTATGAAATAGCGGGTAAGAACCTAGTTTGGTTTATAAAAAAATGAGGTGAAGTATTAGATAAACTTAAAGTTAGGGATTTCAACGCAACCAGTTTGTCTACATATGCTTTTTCTACTCTTTACGCTACTTCATAAATTAATTGCCATAAAACAAAACTTATTGATCTTATTGAAAGAGCCTTTCAAAGAGAAAAGGTGCATTTTTCACTTCGAAACAACCTAAAAAGTATCATGCATCGTCTTGCCAAAATATATGTGATGCGCTGACCTTTTTGTTAGACAACATTTTTATACGATTTGGCACTAAGTTGTATAGACAAGTTGTAGGGATTCCTATGGGCACTAATTGTGCTCACCTGGTTGTGGAATTATTCTTGTTTATGAAAGGGACTTAATGATGTTTCTTTCTGATAATAAATAGGCTAATATTATTGACGCACGCCTTAAACACTGCATTCAGACATTTAGATGATCTTTTAAACATAACTAATATTTATTTTGACGATATGGTAAGTCAAATATACCCTGCAGAGCTTCAGCTCAATGACGCCAATACCTCTGATACCGAAGCCTCGTTTTTGGACTTGCATTTGACCATTTCTAATGATACTGTTTCTACCAAAATTTACCCATAAACGTGTCAATATCCATTTTTAGATGGGGATGTTCCTCGCTTCACATCCTGCGGGGTTTATATATCTCAACTTATCTGATTTAGTAGAGCATCTAGCAATGTTGTTGGTTTCAACACTCACAATTTACTGTTTTCTCAGATACGTCTTAAACAAGGCTATCGGCATCATAAACTTTGCAAAACTTTTTTTTTAATTTTACCATCGATACTATGATTTGATATCTAAATACAATATTGGACCTAAATCTCTCTTGCGACAGGGGCTTTAGGAACCAGAGTTTCATGGCAACTTGGTGCATAAATAGTCATATTTGCTGTCTTGTCTGTTCCTCGTAGCTTTGTGGTCGCCTACTGGGAAAGGGCTGACCTCTTGGATCTTTTGTATGTGATCTGTTCTTGTTTTTGTTACTTTCCCATATGGTGTCCTTGGTGGTATTTGATTGTATATATTCCTGATCTTTGCCTTCTTTTTTACTTTAAGTGACCTACTGCTAATATTGAAGCAGTTATATCATGTCATATCGTGGCTTGACGTTGTGGAAACATAGGCCGAAAGTCCTAAACGTTAGGAAGTCATACTGAAATGCAGTGTTAAATGTAACCAGTGTACATTTAAATCCTGAGGAAAAGGAGAGACCCTCGAAAACTTGGGAAAAGACAAACATGTATGTGCATTTTATCATTTCCAGTTAACATTTACAGTTATACGCTGAAAAAATGTTAATCTAAACCTGTGGGAGAAGATATGGAAATAAGCAGTAGTTAATATGCTATCTTCAGATATTTTGTTAGGTAGTGTGTGCCTTTGGTACATGTAGCACACTGTGTACTTTATGCAAGTAGTTGTAGTTATATCTTCTATATAATAAACCGTTACTTACTGATATACTTACTTATGTCTGCATATACTTTATTGCACAGTACATAGCTCATCTGCATATTGTAAATAAAGCTAAACATTATATAAATAGATTATTACATATGAGCCACGCTCTGTAAAAACCTTCTGTTCTGTTGTTGTTGACTTTTTGTTTATTGTTACTCCCATTGTGGGAGTCTGTAATTGTTCTATGTTTTGTTGTACGTTACTTTATGTCCATTTTAGAATTGCAATCATCTTGATTGGGAAGAGAGAGCTGATTGCTTTGCTTAATTTGTCTTCCTGGTGTCTCGTGATGGTTGAGCGCTCTTCCTCGCGGTGCCACGGGGTTGTCTACGGTTTGTGATTGTGGTATTTCCTGATCATACTCACTTATTATTTTTGATGACATTTAGCACTTTCTATGTTAAAATCATTTGAAAAACACCAAAAATTAAGAAACTTGACATGTTTATATTTTGCCTTAAATCTATTCAGGTGGATAGTAGAATAACACTGGCAAGTATTTCTGATTAAAATTATTCGTTATCATGCAATATGTTTCAATGGCAACAACTTTACCTCAGCAACTGTCAGCTTTTTTAAAGTATGGTCACTCGGTTTTACGAGGGGCATTTGGAAAGTTCTTAGCATGGTCTTTTATCTCAGTAACCGATTTACAAACCTTATCATTTTTGGTATCATTTTAAAGAGCTATCTTTTTCTTATGTTATGACACAAATTTCACTAGGATATTATTATGCAGACACGAAAACAATTATAGTGAATACATGTACTATTTGTTTACTGGAAAACGTAAAATTTCAGTGGAAAATATAACATTTTACCTTTTGAAAAGTGTGCAGAACATTAACAATAGTTCATGAAATTAGCTACTTTTGTATCATTTGGTAGGCCACAATCTGGTACAGTTATTATACAATTGATGATCGAGTTGGATGTTTCTAAAAACTAAATACCGGAACAGCAATACCAAAACCATCTAGAAAGCAAAGCAATGCGCTAATTTTTTCGACTAAAAATAGCATGTCACAATGCACATATTTTGAAAATATATAACCGACAGTAGTTTAAAAATGCCTTGCGTTGGTATTTTTGTCAATTACCTTTTATGCGCTTTGTATTGAAACCAAAATGAATTTTGTAAACCAGAACAAAGGGAAGATAGCTCTTATAATTTTACCATAGGGCCGAGTAAGTTTAGCTATGAGCTGACATTCTGGTTCATTTCAATTGAAAACGGTGGCAAACAAAAATTTTAAAATACCTTGAGAGTAGAAATCAATCAATTTTGTGGTAGTTAACGCGATACCATGAGAAGGTCATATGCCATCGACAAAATGTGAGGAGTTAAGATACCCAACCCACTTCTTGAAAAGTAGGGGTACTGTTATTGGGAGTAATTTTCTTGTATACAGAACTAAACAAGCTACACTTTTTGCGCCACGAAATGATTTTTATGCATTATTCGCTACAAATAAAGCAAAACATATACTCAATAGGCATTTTTCGTGCTCCTGTAGTGACACAATTTATAGTAAAAGTAAAAAGAAAAATCGAAAAAAGTCCCATTTTGAAAGTTTACCATTTCTCTATTAGTCAACATTTTTTGAATGTAAAGGTGGTAGTCGTGCCAGCAGTGATCGCAAAATATTTTAATAAAAATTAAGTTGGCATCAAATCGTTAATTTGTCAAATCAAGATCGCAAATAAGTTCCCAAATTTTCCTTCGCTTTTTTCCAAGTATTTTGCTTAAAATTTTCGCCAGTATATAAACCCCTACTTATTTTGAGCATGCGCTGCACATGCACGCCAAGTCCTTTTTCGATAAAAATTAAACCATCAAGTAGCCGTTGAATTCTAGTTTCCAAAAATGTATTATTTGATAGCATTCTATCAACGCATTGTGGAGTTATGTTGCCATGCTAAGAACTTTCCAAATGACCCTCGTATATAATTGAAACTTTAGGCAAAAATGATGGCGTCAATTTTTCTGCAAATTCCATTGCACGCATGCTAAGTATAACAGAAAGTATGTTAGCAAGAAATAGCATGTTTTTCATGCACCCGACAAACCCGTAAATCAGGAAGTTAACTTTGACGTCATTAGTATTGACGTGACGTTTCTGACGTCATGTGTTAAAGCTGAGACAGTGTATAGTTTCAAAAGGCTATATTTCCATGCATAATGGAGATAACTATATGCAGTGTGTATGGTTTATATGTGCATATGACTTACTTACATACCTACTTATATGTCTACGTGTCCATGCGACATATACTCCTCAAAATAATTAAAGGACCAATATTTTAGAATGCGAGTATAATTAGCTCAAACATTTAAATTCTGTAAAACTTGGCCCAAAGCTTTCTATTCTTTATGCCCATAAAAGTAATAAGGTTGCAAAGATCAGGAATCGATACAATCTAGTACCACACCTGACCCAGGATACCAAAGGGAAAGTGACAAACTCACAGAAGACACCACAAACGAGAGCCAAGAGGTCAGCCCTTTCCCAGCAGGTGACCACAAAGCACATATAAACAGACGCGCACAAAACATAGCAAACATAAGACAGAACAAAAACATAAAGCACAAAACATAGCAAACATAAGACAGAACAAAAACATAAAAGATCCACAAAAGAAGTACCGCCTTGGAACGGTCAGTAAAATATTTTACTGGAGGGCTTAAACCGGTTTAACGGCGCCAACCTCACCCTTAATTCAGATGTGGATCAAGACACATAAATATTTGGTTTGCATGAAAGACCCCTAACTTATCAATGCATCATCTCCTAAAACATATAAATCAAGATATAACAAGGAGATAAAGCAAGGATAAGGACTCAACAGTAAATTAAACTGAATACCGGAGCAAAAGAAATCCAACAGGTAAACCCCGGTGGGCCCAAGAATCAAGAATCATTATTACTGATTGCCATGCCTAATTCTGCCATAACTGTGTTTCAAATGTACATACCCTCAAAAACACACTTTCAAAAGTCAGTGGGTGGGGTGATGAAATTCTTCTGTGGTCATTCGAGTAGAATGAATGTGACATCAAATTAAACTTTGTTTTAAACAGTTCAGCTTACATGCAAAAAAAATCTTCAAACAGTTTCAATACAATGGGAAGCAAGCATTTTCATCTCTGACAATGGAGTTTTGACATTGTTTTGTTTTCTGAAAACAAGGTGTGTACTTGGCCATCAAGAATCAGATTTCAATCGTCATTCTTTGAGTTTTAGAAAGATGTCCCGGCAAATTGTCTAAAGATTGTCGCAGACAAACACCAAAACCAGTTGTCTGAACCCATAGTCTGGTCATTACGCCACAGCCAAATGGGGCAATTTTCTCTCACATGAAGAGGCGGATGGTATCGACGGGATTAAAACACCATACAACCATGTGAAAACAGAGATTTCAGCATCTAAAAGCATTTTTCATTCATTTCATGCAGTTATGTGGTTCATGGATCACACACAAAAAATGACATTCCAATGCATTTAGGTCAAGTTTTAAAATGACAAAAATCCTTGTTAGTAACATTTTCTACCACTTTCTTTTTGCCATTTCACTTGGCAATCGGGCGTCAAAGATGTCCGAAAATTCAGCGTAGATCGTAAAATTGGTTCTCAAAATACGTTCTACACAAAATGCATCAATGTTATAGTTGATAGCATTTGTCCTTCAATTATTTTGAGGAGTATATGTTTGAAATATTCATTGATCTATTATTAGAACTGATTGGCTCAGTACCAAAGGAAACATAGATATATAGATTGAGCAGAATCAAGTGGTGTACACGGTTTCTATGTTTTTATTTTGGTTGAAAATACAATGTGGCCAAAAAACTCGTATAAGATCTCTTCTGTTTGTAAGATTATTTAGAGACAACGGAAATAGACCTCATGGATTAGTCATTTACTTGTCGTACGGAGGAACCAGTGTCCACCCGTTTTTCTTAGGAGGGACGGGAAGGATGAGTGCGTGCGTGTATTGGCGGTTTTTCTGAGCGAGTAAGCTTTGAAAATTGTTCTAGCCCTGGCAACATATATTTGCTTTAAATGGATAGTCCATTAATAAAACAAACTGTACATGTACAACATCAAAAGTATGAAATCAAATTTAACGTGGGAAGCGTCTTTAATTCACGTAGCGCTTTGATGACCCTGGTATTTAAACTCCATGTTAGACTTTAGGGGTCTTTCATGCAAACCAAATATCTATGTGTCTTGATCCACATCTGAATTAAGGGTGAGGTTGGCGCCGTTAAACCGGTTTAAGCCCTCCAGTAAAATATTTTACTGACCGTTCCAAGGCGGTACTTCTTTTGTGGATCTTTTATGTTTTTGTTCTGTCTTGTGTTTGCTATGTTTTGTGCGCGTCTGTTTATGTGTGCTTCGTGGTCACCTGCTGGGAAGGGGCTGACCTCTTGGCTCTCGTTTGTGGTGTCTTCTGTGAGTTTGTCGCTTTCCCATTGGTATCCTGGGTCAGGTGTGGTACTTGATTGTATCGATTCCTGATCTTTGCAACCTTACTTACTTTTGTACAACCTAATATGATCTCCCTTTACTACACCGCAGTTTATCCGCCATAAGTTTTGCTATCCTCATGTTGTTAGTCAACTGACCTGACTGAATAAACAAATTTGAGCTTGAATTTAGATAAATACTACAGTTCATGGAATAAAAAAAAACTGATATAATTATATAAGATTGGAAGAGCAATTATTGCCAAGCCTTCAGAAATGTATTGATTTTAAGTAGTTTTAATAAAAGACAAACGTGGGAGTATAATCACCTTTAATAGCCCAAGAAGACAATGTTCACAATGTATATATAGAAGAGTACCAATTAATGCCATTTAAATGTGGAATATTTAATTCGTTGCATGATTGGGTAATTTTTATGCTTTTGTTTTCGTCTGCTGACCTTTTTCCAAACTATGTTTTTAAAAAAACTTCTTTAAGTATCACGC
Source organism: Loripinus fragilis (assembly GCA_964019695.1). Taxonomy (NCBI): domain Eukaryota; kingdom Metazoa; phylum Mollusca; class Bivalvia; order Lucinida; family Lucinidae; genus Loripinus; species Loripinus fragilis. Next base: position 93,254,582 of record OZ026521.1, on the reverse strand, counting down.
AGATTAGATCCACAATATTTGCATGATGGGTATGGTATTTTTATGCTTTGGTTGTCTTCTGTTGATTATTTTTTTTCAAAATTAGCTTTCTTTAAACAATTATTTCTAAATCAATAACATAGTGTCAATCGGTTGGGATCAGATCAAGTCCAATCTGTTTGCAAAGTAATATAAACAGTCGACATAATTTTTCGCCAGGAGGCAAAGAGTTAAGACCATATACATTTATAATGTTCAAAATAAAGGAATCCGAAGCAGCCTGGTCAGTACATAATGCTTGTCCACTCCATTGCGAGAGGTCAAATATCACATACAGAATGCATGTCCAATCATATCTCTTGAACACCCTGGTGTGCGTTCTGAATATATTTCACAAACATCTGCCTCCACGAGACAACATGCAGAGTTAAGGTTTCGGTTATCACATAATATGGGTAGGTCAATGAACAACATTGAGCCACGACATGAGATTTCCAACAATGTGGTATGTGCGACCAACAAAGCCTCAGATCAGCCAGCGCATACGCGCAGTCTGATAAGAGCCTCTGCTTGTCGCTTAAATATTTCATGACTGTTAAGCTACTGACTGAACAGCATTTGGAGTTTCTAAGCTTAGCAGGAGGCTACACAGGCCCGTCTGAGTCTACACCTGTCAAAATGCCATATTGTTGGAAATCACATGTCACGGCTCATTTATGTCTGTTCCATATGTCTGGTTCTGGAAATATTTCACCCATCTGTTAAACATGTAGAGTGAATGTTTAACTTGCTGTGGCTTCAAGATCATGGCCATTGCAGGTGGAGAAAGGTCACAGGTACATGTACCGAATTAGTGTCCACATTATATTCCTTGAACCGCAGGTCCAATTTGGAAAATATTTCACACATGTCCACCTCAAGGGGACGCATCAGAGCAAATATCTACAGTCACCCCATTCCGAGGTCAAGGTCATATGTCGTATATACGGAATGTATGTTCACGCCAAATATCTGATACCACTGGTCCAATTCTAAAAGTATACCACCCATGTCCACCCCATGCGACGAAGTACAGAGTCAGAGTTTCAATGGCCACACTCTAAGGTCAAGGTTATGTAGCAGGATGAAAATGCTAGTTTATGCAGAAGTTGTGATTCTTTTACCTCTAAGCATTTATTTTGTTTTGTTACTTTATCGTCCCTTTTACTTATAATGACTTAGTCGCCCATATGTTTCACTGACAAGCAATATCTGTTTAGGTTTATGTGTATAGTGGCATTTTAAAATGGACACCCGGTTTATGCCTTTAAGCTCCAAGTGCGGGAACCGGCTACAGCTTACTTTAGTTAGCTGTACTATTTTCATAGTATCATGCCGATGTCGTCTGTTTGTCATTGAAAGATATAAGTAGAGTACTATTAAAAATAAATGTTTACAAAAAATAGAAATAAAAAATAAATGATACGACCTTTATGTTATTGACTATATATCATATACAACTTACCTTACTTTACGCAAACGGAGCTTGTGAAGTTTGCGGTAGATATCACATGACTAATGGTAGATATCATGAGGACTGTGGTAGTATTGTATATATTAGCCACAATCCTGCCTCCTGCCACAGAGTACGGCTGAACATGTCAATGACATCAACTATGGCCTTTGTATTCTCCACAGTAGTTCTCTATTGTCACCAGTAATGTGCGAGGGCATCTAATAAACAGTGCTTATTTTCCTTTTTACTCGTATTATGTATGCATAGTTAAATGATATGGATAATTTCTTAATTGATTGACTGTTTTGCCCGGACTGGTAAAAAAAACAATCTTAAAAAAAGTATTTGGCTTTTGTATTATTCGCAGTACTTCTCTTTACTGTTTATGACCAGTACTGTGCAGTGACCATCTTATAAACAGTTTTATTACGCATATATACAATTATATTGTATGACAAAAATGATACGGATAATTCTCTTAATTTATTGACTGTTTTCACCTCCTGTTCTTCAAAGTGCGATGGAAGACAACACATCTTTGACGACGATTCTGTCACCAGACGATTTCACTGGAGGCTAAATCGTTAATAAATGTCAGGGCTGTATGGCACGTTTACAGCTTTAGCGAATACTTTATGTCCTTTGTCCAATAAAATATTTATTATCTGGAAACATTTACAGGACAAGTTTAATCATCAATACAAGTGAGACAGATTCCAGAGACATGGACTCTTTTCTCCGCTACATTTGTGGAGAATTATGTCTTAAATATGATTAGAAACAATTTGGACCCAGATCAAGCCCGACAGAACGTCGGGCTTGATCTGGGTCCAAACTGTTTGACGGGTAATTTAAAACATACAGAAACAACACATCATCATGGTCATACTCGTAAAACAGTTAAAAGGTTCTTCAGAAACCAAAGTACATGTAATACCAAACTTCTAGAACCAAGATAATACAATGTACTACGAAAACGGTTTCCTTGTAATATGGGGATAATGCATTAGACGGTCCCTAGAAGCTGTATTTACACGAACGTCCAAACATTCCCTGGGGGACCCGGCATGCGCTAATGCAATGAAACAAAAGTGTATGTTCGTTATTCCACATTTTTACCTGATTCAAATCCTTTACACCCTGGAAACACCGATATTTTACATTTGGTCTTTATCAGGTTGCCAACTAATGTTGCTACAATGTCATACCGTGTGTAAAGTTTTTGCGAACAAAAACGTCATCAAATACGCCCAGGCCCCAAATTTACAATGCCTGCTTAAAGTTAAGTACTACTTTAGTTAAGTATTCATATTTCAACATTATATTTAAATGTTTGATAAATTGCCAGGCTCGGTGCAGGATGCCACTGTGATCTGCGTCATACATGCACATGAATCATTTAAATTTTAAATGTTTGAAACGTAATTGAGTCAATACATGTACTTAAGTTAGTCCTTAATTTTAAGGAAGCATTATAATTCTGGACCCAGGCAAACAAATTAGGGTTCATGTCAAGTAAAAAAAATGTTCAAACAACACTTGATCCTCATGATTTAAACAAGAATTGATTTTCGTTTCTTAAAAAAGCTTAAAAACAGTTTAACGCAAGAATCCAGTTTCCGCCAGATAATATTACATGTAAGCTGTCCATTGCAAGATTCTTAAGTCAATTCCAATGAACACTTTAACAAATGCTTTTGAGAAATAAATTAGAGGACTTTGAAAACGCATCACCATATTTTTGCACTTTTCTTGCAAACCGTATATGCGATTGAAAAGTTACTCGTAGGTTTTAATGTGTAACCCAGAATAGGAATGAATCAGTCGTTAATTTGACTGCAATATCACGCGACGCTGCTGATGACGTCACATGGGTACATACAGCATCCAGCACCTTTCTGCACAGTTAAATGATGCTTTTTGATTATTTTAATGTTTAAACTGTGGCGTGTATGATACAATATTACCAAAAGAGTTTATAGACTTTTTCTTATTAAAAGTAATTGATAACTTTCGTCAAATTTGAACATCAATTTATAGCTCCATTTTAGAAACATCTCCATAAGTTACCTTTATGCGCGCTTTCATTATTGACATTGACTACATACACAGCAGTCATGTGGGAAGGACGTTTTGATGTAAATCATGGCAGGAGATCTGCTGCCATGTGATCGAGAACGTCTTAAAAATTACATTACGCCACTTGCACAATACAAAAGACACGTGATACAAGCGTAATTTATGCACAATTTGTCATTTGTGTATGCCCTTAGCCTCCTCCAATAAAACCGGACGTAAAATCTAAACTTTGAAAGGCCCAAGAGACGTTGAATTTTATTACTAGACTATAGTAATCAGGGTGGATGGGGTATATTGGTATTTTTAAAGGGGTGTAATTTTGAGCATACCGAACTGTCAATTTATTTCTAATCGTTCAATGATGAATGTGCAATCGTGAAAGAGGCAAATTACGCAAATCCGTTGAGTGATATGATAATGCAATAACAATTATTTCGCTGACATTCTCAGGGTTTGTGAAATAAAGGATTTAATTTGGGTGATGCGTTTTCAAATTCCTTAAGTATAAGAACAGTAGGTTTATGTAAACTTCTAGTTATATCTAGCCAGGTTTTCAATATATTTTATAACTTATATAACCTGCAAAATAAGGATGAGCTTCCAGTGTTTATATCAGTTTATGGAACGGTCGTGTACGGGGCTGCATTCACATAAAGCAAAAAAGATGATAACAAGTTGCTATAGCCGAGCAACACTTTATGACTGTACATGTATGTTTATTAAAGGGTAAGTGGGAACCAACACTATCAACACTCATGAGTTTTTCATTTAAAATTGAGTTTCCTTTTTAATGGTTTATGAAAGAATGGACACCGTGTGTACAGGGAGCCGTTAACTTAGAACTGAACACATGACATTCATCCATTCATAAACCTACGAAAAAGGAGTTTCATATCTTATATATATAGAGAGGATCTTACATGAGTGCTCATGTTTTATTAAATTTATCATAACGAGTTGGGGAAAAGAGATAAAATGCGAGGCTTGCCGAGCATTTCATCTTTTTTTCGCAACAAGTTTAATAAGTTGAATAATACAAGAGCACGAATGTTAGATACTATTTATCATATGACATTAAGATTACTTTGAAATCTCATTTCTGCCGTAAAAACGCTATAATTTTGTCATTATGTACGCAACGTTGTTATGGGTGTCATAACTTTTCCCGAAAATCTATAAACCACTAGTGGTTTATCGATTTTATTGAATGGCGTTATTTCACTCCCAGACGCGACGTCATATGATAAACATGATTATAAGAAATACCTAAATTAATATTTATTTGTACTTTAGGGTAAATAACCATAAAATACTTACATTTGGTTCCCTGTATTAATATTCATACGTATGTATGTTTTCTATTGTAGGTGCTATATTTAAACCAGACGATTATCAAGCCGAAATAGCATTTAGATATGCAGTGTCTAAATTTAATTCAAGGAATACCAACCCATTTGCTTTAGCTGCTTACATCGACAATATTGACGTGGCAGACAGTTTCACTCTAGCATCGATTAGTAAGTACATTACATTTACCCATTTATGCTTAATGGAATTTCCCACCTTTATCAACTGATGTTGGTAGTAAGTTTCAATTTCATTCAAATTTTAAAGTACATTCTGCAAGCAAACAGTGCAGAACCTGATTAGACGCCGCGTTCAGCGGCGTCTGATCTGGTTCTACACTGTTTGTCGATGCCCCATGAAAAGGACGATAGGTTTAAATGAATTAACCCATGATACATCGTTACTTATCGCTTATTCGTAGTTTTTTTTTTTTTTTTTTTTGTTATTAGTTCATTTGCCTTTGCAATTTTGAAGGCTATATTGGGCCTTCATTGCACGCCTGTTCTGAAATTACCAATAACTCACATTTTAATCGCATTTACTCTCATGCCTTTGGACCACGGATTTTAAGTTAAATGTTTGGCAGTTTTAGCTAGAAGGAGGTTGGGGTGTGAGGAACATATTTGCCACCTCTCCAAATAAACAATGAAATTAGAGTTTCAAAGCATATTTTTGTCTCATCTATTCAACATTATGTTATGGATTTATACAATTAAAACATATCTCATCTATTCACCATTATGTTATGGGTTTATTCAATGTAAACCATATCTCGTCTACGAGGGTCAGTCAAAAAACTGAGCCCTACCTCATTACATTTGAATTAAGTAAAATGGACATATATTTGGATAATATTTCATTGAAGTTATATGTCATCTATTTAATCACCTAATTTATTTCTGTTGGTAGGCTTTATGTAACGGTTGCTAGGCAACAGAATATGCCCTGTTAGAGGGGTGCGTTCACGCTGTGATACGTCTAAATCTAAGCGTTGCTATGGAGACAGTAATGTTAAAGAAAGACTTTATTAACTGTCGTCTGATACCTCAAACATTTACCTATTCCGTGTCACAGAACAGAAACCAACTGAACCCAAATTATAGCTACTGTAGTAGTTTGATTTCAGAATTTATCAACTTTTAATATAACTGAAGTCCTATAATTTACCCCACCCACAATCATATTTACACAATCATATTTACACAATTTTAATAGAAACCATAAAACATTAGCATAACAATGCTTTAACAGTACTGCATACACATACCAACCCTCAGACACATTAAGTTTCTTGATTTGAATGCACAATTTTGTTACCATGGCAATACAATCCTCGTGAATTTGAAAATTTGTGGAATTTTGGAGTTTTTTTGTTGCTAGGCAACGCATACACTCAATGTTCACCTAAAAATTAACAAACTTAGTGTAATGAAAAGACAAAATGATATATGTTATTCAAATAAGTCGCAAATATGCCTTTCACAAAAACTATCAAGCTCACAAGCTTTTTAAAGACATTCTGTAAATTCATGGTGGCTGAGATCGTGAAAGCATCGATCTGACTGACGATCTTCAGTTGCCTAGCAACCATAAAAGAAGCTTCACAAGGGTAATTTTTAGGGTTAAAACATCTATGACATAGTATACTTATAGAACATAATCACAGTGGTTGTCTACAATACCAATCTATAAAGTTATGAGGTTGGGCTCAGTTATTTTTTACTAACCCTCGTATCAACATTATGTTATAGGTTTATAAAATGTAAACCATATCTAATCTATTCAACATTATGTTATGGGTTTATACAATGTAAACCATATCTCATCTATTCAATATTATGTTATGGGTTTATACAATGTAAACAATATCTCATCTATTCAACATTATGTTATGGTTTTATTCAATGTAAACCATATCTCATCTATTCAACATGATGTTATGGTTTTATTCAATGTAAACCATATTTGCCGTTAGTTCAGCAGACCAATTCTTGCAGGTGTCACTACTGTAGGTCAAGGGGCTAATATGTTTGCTAGTGATGTTGAACCATGCTGCTTGATGCTAGCAAATGATCAATTTTGCTTGCTGATGTGATATTAATCCAGGCCAAATAATCTTACTGAGAGTGTTTAAGATATATACAGACCGAAACCACCCGTGCTTATTGTTGATGGGACAAACAAGGAAATGACCAACTTTGACCAATTTATTAGGTTATCTTGTATCTTTTGAATTGGTGGGCCAATGGCAAAGAGTTACTTGTTAAGATGGTTGTAGCCCGTGGTTCTGATCCACTGTTGTTGTGTGTTGTAGGAAAGGTTCTGAAAGTATAAAACATAACATTTGCAAAGTTATTGTCATCCTGTTGAAACCAAATTATATGAAAAAGTGGTCATTTCACCATGTTAATTTAACATAATTGAGATAAATTTTGTGAAACAAAAGTTATTGTTATATGACTCCTATAAAAAACCTCCTCTGATTGGCTAAAACTAGCTTGCACTAGTTGTGACAGATCATGATGTCAAACAGTGATGAGCTAAAGACATCTTAACCTTAGTTGTCAGTAATAACAGAGAGCTAAAAATAGGTTGAACTAAATTTAGCCCAGGAAACATTGCTTTTGTCAGTGCTAACGGGGAGCTAAAAATAGACATTGAAACACTGACTGGTTTCTTATGTATATTTCACAGGAAAATGTGTTGAATTCAGAATTTGTTCATTGTATGAGAACAGCATTTAACTCATTTATGCTGAATGGAATTTCCCATCATTATCAATTGAAACAGTCCATTTCTGTTTTAAGGGATGTTAGGTGGTATTTTTCATTTTTATTCAAATTTTAATAGAAAGTTATGAAAGCAAACAGTGGAGATCCTGATCAAACACCATGTTAGACTGCAGCGTGTGATCTGGGTCTGCACTATTTACCTATGTCCCAGAAAAAGGATGCTAGGCATATTTGGTTTAAAAATGCTATTATTTTGATAATCTCATAAGAGTTGCAGAAATTATGGAAGTATATAGTTGAAATAATCTTCCTTGTGAAAGTGCACAAGGAAAATCTGACTTGAGTAAATTTATAAATATGAAACTACTTTTAATAAAACTAGGAAAAGAGAGACAGTGTCATATAACAAAACAATTGGTGCATTCTTTTTCCCTTAACATCAGGATTAGTCAACCCTCGAAAGTGATTCTCGCCTCAGCTTCACCTAAGTGAACATCACTGTTCTCGGGTTGTAAATCCTGATGTTAACCTCAAAAGAATGCATCAATTGTATAATGGTGTAAAATCTTTAAATCCAATGAACTTATGTTGTCAGTATTTTTTGTACTAACAAAATATGATACTGCAAAATAAGGAATACCATTTTAAAAATAAAGTACATATGATACTAGATACTTCCCACATTGAAATCTATTCAATACTTCTCATACAGTTTGTTTTATGCCTGGACTTTCAATTAATGAAATAAAAAAAGGATATGTGAACCTGCTCAGTTTTTCATAATCTCATATGGAAGTTTCCAGCATTAGACCAATTTTCTGAACAAATGAAAGAATAATCTAAGTCCTTAATATCAAGCTGAAATAGTTGTTATCGTCATCCAGCTTCTTTATTTAGTTTTAAACTTTGCTCATGACCTTAAGCTTTTTAGAAAATGTGAAAATTTACTTTTTTTTATCCCAAGACGTGACAAGATACTGCATGATACATTTTGGTATTTCCCCCAAAATAGGATTTCGATAATTATATATTAAAAAATCTGACTTTGAAAATCTTAAATTTATTTTTATTTCATGGGCTATCATTTTACATTTTAGAAAAAAAGACAAAAACGGGGTTACCATACTAATTATCTTTTTCAGGAGGGCCAATTTAACCCCAACCCCACATATTTTGAGGATAGTTTAATATAAAACATTAAGGAGTTGGTTCCAAAGTCCGACACGCTAACCACTAGGCCACGAGGTCAGGTCGAGCGCGGCCTAAAATAATCGCATATATTGGACAGACAATCAGAGTATCAGCATTTTCGTATGCGCAAACGGGGTAAAACTTGGAAATTGTGTACAGTGTTTGATTTCGCCTGATCTATTTATCTGTATTTGTTACTGAGACGATCGATTCTGATATAGAGTCAAAAGATATTTCGGACGTATTTTAGTTACTTTATTTTGTAAAGAAAATGTGGAAACATCCATCTGACACAAGAGTATCTGAAAACTTTATTGATCCGAATTCGTAAATGGTCGAAAGACAGGACCCAGACAACTTTCCCTGTTTCCCGACACAGGGATGGTGCGCGTGGGAATTAGCCGCATATGTCTTTCACGCTTATCAAGTAGCATGTACATTTTGTTTGTCTCTTTACAACATGTCAAGTTGTCAAACAATGTTAAAATGCCTATTTTTCTTGACAGTTCTGTCATCCAAGTTTGATTTTCAAGAACTACCACTTTGATAAACTGTTGCTTGCACAGTTGTAACTCAAACTCGGACAGATTGTTTGGATCCTAGCAGTGGTTTATCATGTGCCAGTCAATCAAACGGACACAGCTGTAATGAAAACAAAATAAAGCGAGTATATTGTAATGAACCAATATTTTTTCTTGCCTAACTGGCGCCATTAAGACAAATATCTGTGAACATTATTCTTTGTTTGACGTATACATGCCTCAAAAGCGATATCTTGCCACCTTCGATGGCTTTTTAAACTCATTTTCTATGTTCTAATAAAACACAACATTTTCGCGAAAATTTCTTTTTTGCTCCTAATCTCCAATGTAGTTTCTCGCGAATTCAAACCAATTGCAAAGTTCACACTCACTTGTAAGTTTGCATTGTATGATGACAACCATTAGACTTTCTAGTTAATGACCCTTTAATTTCTATCATCCTGTGCAAGCTAAAAATCTGAATTTCAATTCTAATATACATTTACATTTATGATATCAATCAAATTCTTTCACCGAACTCTGCTGCTAATCCTTACAAAATGAATTATACTATTTGCAACGGAGGTGTCGGAATAGCCAGCGAGCGAAACTCGTGTGCATAACATCGCTGCAATGGGTGAATTATGTAACGCTAATGAAACGTTATTGACTGACGTTGACGTTACGACACGCGGGGTACGGTATATATCATGTGAGTGTTAAATGTTTTGCATCGAAAAATGCAAGCAGCTTACATACATGTAGTTGGTTTGATTAACAGGTTATGGTTTCACGTGTGTTTTATCCGGCGTCATATTTTTCTTGAGGGTATGGACATTATTTCGCTTTGTTCTGATAATTGTATCCGTCAATGCACCACATTTCAGCCAACGTTTGGATAGAGCTAATGATACCATAATTGTAACAAAGACAACAAACACATTTTGCATGTTGGTGCGCTTTATTGTAGGTAAATGAGCAACGCGACATAGAAGGACGTTGTTGTAGACCCTGCTGAGATCAATTGTAAAAAATGTTAATTAAAGTCCTGCCAGTAACACTGCTTACTTATCCTTTAGATCGTCTCATTGCCGAAGTACCTGCCGTCCAGCCCACAAAACGCTAATCTTTTTTTCGGCCGAAAAATAGCTGTGATTCGATACAGTGCAGTGTACCCCATAGCAATTACATCGTGCAAATCAACACGACAAGATGTCTTGTTCGAATCTATATAAAATTTAGTGTGTTGCTCATGTTTAGAAAGCCGCCTTAGAACTGATTTTAAACGACACTTCGTTATCTAATACCTGCTTATTCTCAACTGAGTAAAAATATACTGCACATCCTTTGTTAATGCTAGACAAATAGTCTGCTCTTTTCGGTGAAACGAGCAGAACGTTAATTCTCAAAAAAAGAGAATACCACGTGAGTGTCTTTTGATATCAAGTTAACCAAGCAATGCTTTGAGAACGCTTGTTAAATGGCGCAGCTTGTCGTGCCATTCGACATGCGTTCTCGAAGCCAAGCCTGGTAACATTGATATCGAAACACGCAAACCTGGTAAACTACTTATCAGATTACCCAATGATTCACTCTTCGAATTGGCGATTATGACGTAATTATCGATTTTTGTGTCGATTCGGTGCCATTGGCGACGTCATTCAAAAAGTACAACGTCATTATGACCTAACAAAGACACATGCTGTGAGAAAGCCAACGTTTATTAAGTCAGCGTGCAACAATGCAGTTAATATGAGAGGTAACTGACAAAAATGCATATTTTAGCCAAGCTCTCTTTTATAAAAATTGAAGTGAAGTATGCCGGACGATCTCATTTAAAATCTTGTGACAGAGTATTTGGTCAAATTACATTTTTTTTTATCAATATTGAGCATGTATAAGCATGTAAATACTTAGGTGAAATGAAGGTCCTAATTAACCATTTGCAATTTCCCTTGATTTAAAACAAATGTCCTAAACTGCCAATTATTAGCGAGGACAAAAGAGAAACACGAAGCCAGGTAATAGTTTAATAGTTTGCTTATAGACTAAAGAGGTATTGTACTTTCAAAGATAAATGAGAATCGATGTAAACAAACACGGGCAAGTTTACCTTGATTTTGGGCGTGCAGGTAGTCTCAGTTTACAGTTATATTGAACCTACCACAGATTATTGCATATGCGTGTAGTAGTGAATAATCATGCTTTACCTGTTTATAAGAAAAATAGAATAGCCTCATTACTATGCATCTTTGAAAGCACAATATGCATCTTTGAAAGCACAATATAGAGGCCCTTGAATGAGTGCTCATCGATATTGAATCTATCAAACGAGTTGAGGAAAATAGATAAAATGCTAAGCTCTGCAGAGCATTATATCGATTTTTTTTTTTTTTTGGGGGGGGGGGGGATGTTGATAATCATAATTTTTTTATGACGTTGAGTCTGAGAGTTAAATAACGCCATGCGGTAAAATCGATAAACCACTAGTGGTTTACAGATTTTCGAGAAACGTTACGACGTCCATAAGAACGTTGCATAGATAATGACAAAACTATTACTTTTTCTCGCCAGAAATTAGATATAAAAATAATCTACATGCCATATGATAATTATAATCTAACATTTGTGCTCTTGTATTATTAAATTTACAAAACTCGTTGCGAAAAAGAGATAAAATGATCGGCAAGCCCAGCATTTTATCTCTTTTTTCCCCCAACTCATTTAATAAATTCAATAGAACATGATCCACTATTTTGTTCTAGCAAAGATTTCAATAAAACCAATAATACAAGAGCACAAATGCTGGATCACATGTAACATGCTTTGAAATCACGATTTTGGTGTGCGCAGCTCAAGATTTTTACATATATAAATCTTCCAGTTTTACATGTGTTTTTCAATACGACATAGATATGATACAATATTGCCTGGAAGAAGCTGTGTCTAGTACACAGCATTGTACTCTTGCGATTGCCTGAGGATAACGGTGTCTTAAGTAATATCGAACCTCTTTCTAGGATGATTAATTTTCAGCATTGCTAAATGCATTGGCATCATTCAAATGCCAAGATTGCCAGACATTCTGCTATTTCTTCTGACCGTGTCTCGTCTCTTATCATAGGGCCAGTTCAGCAATTTTTTAGCGTTGAATTGCGAATATTTTCTTATCCATCAGTGTAAACATGTGTTTTGGGCGATCAAAAGAACCGTCTCATAAAGACGGTTCTTTTAAGTACCCACAACATATGTTTTGGTCGATAAATGAGAAAATTAATTTTCCGTTACGCACTTTTATCTGGGTGCCTGTCTTATAGAAGTTCTTTATGAGAGCGGTGCCTAGTTTCCAATTGTAGAATAGCCTTACAAGATTAAAGTGATACAGTAATTCATAGATTTAGATAAATGAACATTTTGAGCGTAAAAAGGTTGATATTTTCTTATTCATCAATTGTAACATCTCTTTTGGGAGCTCAAAATATCCGTCTTATTAGGACGGTTCTATTGAGTACCCATAACACATGGTTTGGTTGAGAAATAAGAACGTTATTTTTTTATAACACACTCTTTTCTAGAAGACTGTCTGTAAAATAATATGTTAGGGAAGCGTTAGTTTGTTTAGTCCTGGATTTAGAACCTTTATTCTTTGCGTAGTACTGGTTCAATACAGGAAACGTCCCGACATGACTAGAATATGTTGACTGGGATATAGATTAAGTTAAACATCAATTCCAACGTCACACTGGAGACTACAGTGAGCCCTTTGATTATACACAAATAAATAGTCTTAAACTAAAATAGTGTGTATGATCAGGAAATACCACAATCACAAGCCGCAGACAACCCCATGTCACCGCGTGTCTTTATGTGTCTTCTGGTGTTTCTACTCGTTATTTCTTTTTGGGGGGATTAAAAGTGATTTTCTGCATATGCGATGAGTACCAAAACCTCACACTGGTGTCCTCACCCAAAATGATGATAATGCCAGTTGTTTCAGCACATTTGGTTCCGGTAATTATATACTGGGTACAATATGATTGCTGGAATTGCTGGAAATTGGCTGTATTTTGTCAATAGCAATATTGAATGCAAATTGGTATAGTTTGCCCATGTTTCATATGATGTAAATTTCCTGCATTTATATTAGCTGAAACTATCATGACCCAATATAATAACTCTTTGCCTACCAGCGGCAAATTAGGTCATCTACTGCTGATCTTTGCAAACAGTTTGGGACCTCTGATAGTGATCCTGAAAGATGTGTTTTTAAAAACATAATTTTGAAAAAGTCAATCATGAAAATTTACCCATCATGCAAAGAGTTAACCCTTTATCTTCTAGAAACTAATTGATACCATCCATCAAATAAAAACTGACGTAGTGATGATAATTGTCATGTATTTTTGTCTCGATCGCTAAATGAAGCCGTACTGCGACCTTTAATAATTCAGCTTCTCTGACAGATTAACATCCTCGCAGCTGTGCTAACTTCCCGGAAACTGCAGGCGCAATATGATTATTGAGACCAGAGTATAAGTGGCTAATTCGATAATTCTATTGCCGGGATGACCTTATGTGTAAAGAGTAATACTATAACCACGCTGCTGGAACGTTTCTTGTTAAACCCTTAGACAGGCATGAAGGTTGATCTTTTAAAGTGTACATGTACCAACTATGCAATCCTATTCTTAACTATACAACACTAAAAATATGACCAGGAAATCCACAAGCACACCTTGTGGTCCAAACCACGGCATCATGTGGAATACACAAAGAGCAATAACAGCCAAATGACATCATGAAGACAACACACGTAAAGCAACCAGCTGTCTTCTCCTGCGAGATGTTTACAAAACCAGAAAGAACCAAAAATACTGCAAGTCAAAACAAGGACTTGACACAACCCCCACAAACGATGGGAGCAACAATAAATAATGCACAAGCAACAACAGAAAACAAAACTTATCTATATTTATAGTACTTGTTGTATGTATGAACAATCTAACAGACAAAAGACAAAAATCATTAATTCTAAATGAGGTCAAGATAGCAAACCAGTCAAAAATGAGAAAAAATAGATAAATCAAAAATCAAGTGATTATGATCAGGAAATACTACAATCAATCACCACAGACAAACCCACGGTACCACGAGGAAGAGCCATCTTTGGTACACTGACATCACGACGACAGTGAAAAATTGATTTTTACATATATGTTTTTAATTGTACACATATTCATCAAATCTCCTACATATTGTTCACATTTTACTCCCGATTCCAAATTTGACCAACTTTATACTTTGTGTGCTTGGCTTAAATCTAAATGGCAAATATGTTTCACATTAAATAAATATTTTATCGGCATATCGATTTCACAAACAAATTATTAATTTGGTACTCAAGACATATATTATAACTCTTTTTTACATGTGTTTGTCACTAGTAGTGAATATTCTCTTTTATATATTGCATATTTTAACACCTTGTCTTTGAATCTCTGATATCTGATATCTAAATATTTTCTGATAATTGGATACATTTCATCTTATATTTCCTACCATATCCACACCTTACACCAACTCTTCTTGTCTTTCTAGGAATCTCAAAGTCTTTACAAGATAATAAAAATGTTCCTATTACATTTGATAAATTACCAAAAATTGATACTTCTTTTCTCCCCTCACTTATTTTGTTGACCACCTCTCTATGATAATCAAATTCTGTAGAATACTTTGCATTTGCTATTTGTTCAAAAGATACTACTTTTGCTTGGTTGCACACATGATTTAATAACCCACTGCAACATGTACAGCTTCCCATGTTGTCTTTGTGGACTTCATTACACATTCTTACACGAGTTTATGTTCTTATCTTTTTCACCAATAAATTCTTCATAACCTCCTTTCCAAGGGTCTCTACAGTCTTCTGGTTTCACGAACTCTTTACACAGGTCTTTAATGTATGATTCATTATCCACAGAGAGATCTTCCACATCCATGATGTTTCCTATTTTGTGTCCTTAAGAAACAATATTCAGCTTAACACGATAACAAATATATTTGCAGCATCACTGGTCAAATCATTCTTAGCTCCTTCTGTTTTCATAGCATTTCGTAGTAATAATAATAAAGGAATATCAGACTCAACAACATCTGTTTGTATTATCACTTCTTTCCCCCTAAATGCTTGCTGCAATTATACAAGAAAAAAACTTGTGATTTGAGCTGCATTCCTCTACAAAGCATTACTCAGACTTCTGAGCCATTTTCTTTGTTTCATCATAGTATATATGCATATATATTAGATTGTTTCTCAGTGATGATACATTGCATGAAGTAGGAACCCTCCATGCAAGCTAAACAATTTTGTGTTTTACCATCAGTATTTAGGGCGAAGATTTGGTCTAACAAGTTTCTTTTATTAAATTCATAAATATTTTATCAATGGACCAGGATCTGATAGAAAGCTAAAAGCGAAGAAATGACGCCAATAAAATAAATTTAAGCTCTACGTAGGTTTGTTGCTGTCCTTTCTAAGGTGTAGGTTCTGTTGTTGTTCATTTTTTGGTTAATTGTTGTCCTAACTGTAAAGATAAAGACAATGAAGCTTTATTTAACGTCGCTTATTTGAAACAGACAACTTAAGCTCTGTAGAGCTTTTACTGCGACATAACGATATCTTTTTAACAGATACTTACCTGCCTTACTCTATCCTCCCAGCACAACCCCTTTTATGCGAGCGTCAGCTAGGGAGCTGCTAGTACCATTTTTTACACCTTTGGTATGGTGCGGCCGGGATTCGAACCCAAGACCTCCGCTCTGAAAGCTGACGCTCTACCAACTGAGCTATTAGGGTGGTCTAAACTGTGTGTGGGAGTTTTGTATTTGTTCCCTATTTTGTTATATGGTACTTATTTTCCTTTCTAGCTTTGCAATCATATTGCTGGGGAAGGGAAAGCGGGTCGCTTTAATCCAATTGTTTTCTTACTGTGATATGCAATTATTGTTATCTGTCTCTTACTCGCAGTGCCATCTGCAGTGTGTGATTGTAGCATTTATTTGTCATGCTCACTTACGTTTTGACATTGTTCTGACTTAAGCTGTGTTTACATTGATCCTTGTAAGTTTGATCAAAGAACCAATATAGCAGCTTTACCATTTTACACTGCTGTTACATGTACATGTACTGTCACGTACAGTAAAACCTGTGTAAAATGGCCACTCTCAAAAGGACCAAAAACTAGTTGTCAAAACGTATTGCAAAAGGAGCATTCTGCAATACTTTTGACCTCCATTAAGCTACCATTTACCGTTTAGACCTTTGTTTTGTCTTTTGTTTAATGACCTTTTTATACAGGTTTTACTGTAATGCGTACCTACTTGGATTACCACTAACGAGACACTATCAG
Source organism: Loripinus fragilis (assembly GCA_964019695.1). Taxonomy (NCBI): domain Eukaryota; kingdom Metazoa; phylum Mollusca; class Bivalvia; order Lucinida; family Lucinidae; genus Loripinus; species Loripinus fragilis. The sequence goes on along the minus strand of OZ026521.1, from coordinate 93,237,829 downwards.
TCGTGATAAGTAGCACTTCAGAAACATGCCTTAATTTTTTTTGTTTTACGGGATTTTTCTTTTCCATTCTCTCTAGCGATGTCTTTTTTGAGTGGCCGTTTTACAAGGTTTTACTGTAATGCATACCTACCGGAATTACTACTAAAGAGACACTATCAGTCGTGATAAGTAGCACTTTAGATTCATGCTTTAAAATATTAAGTTTGACTGTTTTTTTTCTTCTTTTCCATTCTCTCTAGCGATGTTCTACTAATTATCTAGACTGTGCAACAAAATATCTGTAGGAGCTGCATGCTTTACATGTATGAGGTCTACCAGTTTCGCCTATGGGGGTGTTCATCCTTCTCACCGTTACGTCACCTCTACGATCAAGCAATCCTTGATGGCAACCGCATGTCCCTGGGTTTTGGATTCTTTATCCACTTAATCCTTCACAGTCAGTCGTAAAAATACACCTTTATTTTTCTCTGAAATGTCTTGCTGACATCTGAATAATTGCATACTGGTTGGGTATACTATTTAGCTCGCGTGGAGGGTTATTTACTTACACAGGGCATCTTTACAGAGAAACAATCAGATCAAATAAGGTTACTGTCATTAAACAAAGTGAAAGGTCTAAACTTGATTAACGACAGTTAAATTCACAAGAACATTGTACTGCTTGATAAGATCAGCTTATATTACAGCGGAAGTGAATTATGCTTCTATGTTATATCATATTAGACAAACAGAAACGGAGTCAAATTACAAGACTTTGTGTCTATAGCAAGCTGCGCTCCAACTTATCTTTTCAGCTACATAGCTGAGCTATAATCATTAGCATTGAGACTAAGCAACGACTCCTGTTGTAAATCAGCATCTATGCAGCGGATTACATTAGCGCTGTACACTGTCAGACTGTGCAAATGCAAAGGTAGATCTGCGACTTTGTTTATCGCATATACATGTAATAAGAATGAAATGACTTTAGTTCTTCTAAGCCCTAACGGGTTGACTTATTACACTTATTAACTATATTGATCAGGCGTCTTCCTATAATAAGATCTTACGACGTTCTCAGACAGACACTGTTTGTACCAGCCCTTGGGATATTGGTAATTATCGCATATGCTTAAAATCATTATTTAAATGTACATACGCAGCTGCCCAGTAGAAATACTGTAAATTCGGAAATTTTCGCGAGAATTTAATTTTCGCTAATAGCGTTAAAAGACATATTTGCCATGGTAAAAATTCGCGACTTTGGTATGATTTGCCTACATCAGTAAAGGACAAAGAGTTTTCGCTATTTCGCGAGGGTTTTATTTCCGCGAAAGTCCGCTTACACAAAGTTTCGCAAAAATAAAACCCTTGCGAAAATTTCCGAATTTACAGTAGTGGCCTAGAGAATATTGGAAACAGCTACAACTTCCATACTTTGTGTTTACGAACAGTAACATCTCTGGGTGCATGGGCGGAACCACAGTGGGGGGGGGGGGTCAGGGAGTCTGGACCACTTCCCCCCTGCAAAGTCACAAATGGATATAGTTGTCCTTAGACATATAGGAACGGACCCCCATTAAATAAACAACAAAAAAAAACAAAACGCCAGGACGCCCACCCCATTACAGAATCTTCTGGAGGCTTAGCGGAATATCAGACCTGAGAGGGCAATCCGATTGTCGTCTTTGCGATAACGGGCTGGTTCATATAAATGGCGTTTCGCTGGCGGTCCGATGTAGGCCCAACATTGAATGCTGGCTTGGTAGTTTTGTGGTTTTACATGGGATCCTGATCAGTATTCCAAATAAACCCTGTATTTTTGTGATATTTCGGTGTGTGTTTGGGGGGGGGGGGGGGTCGTCCGGACCCCCTGCCCTAACACTCCTCTGGATCCGCGCATGTCACTTGACTGTCTATTGAGTTGTGTGATTTGCAGTGTTGTAATGGCAAAACGTGTACACTTTGATCAAACTACTGACTGATCTAGAATTACGTTGTTTGAAAATGAATGATTGTCGTTAATAATAGTATTGGCATCTGGCTTTTGGTCAGGCGTATTGATGAAAACTGTTACTGAAAATGACAATGGTTCTCAAGAGATTTTAACTTAACACATTGAATTGGTAATGTGCAGTGTACAGACGACATAAATACTTTATTTATTCAACAAATATACAATTACGCCTCCTTTATCCGTCTCCAAGGGAATATTGGTATGACGATACGCTTTCTGTTGAAAGCAATGGGTATTTAATGTCATTCAACTGTTTAACCCATATAAGCCTTGCGTCCTCTTTGGTGACATAGACAAACATTGCAAACCCAGTTGCTTTATTTTTTGTGGCATCTGGTCAGGGTCTCTAATGATTGCATACAGACTGTTCTATTAGAATTTGAACAAAAATATAAAAAACAACAACCAACCTGTGTCGAAGTAATATTTGTAGTTTGAACACGTTCTGCGTTTTTAAGGTCTACAAAACGAATTCACAAACACTCTGTTCTTATTCGTATGCATTTAACCTTTGGTATACTTGAAAACGCTAAACGGGTTCTTTGGCAAACAGTGACACTGGATGAAAAGTGCGATTTATAAAGCTATGTAAACCCAGGGTAAATATGCGTAAATACCTAAATTTATTCATGTTTACCATTTAGTTATGTATGTTTGCCTTTCCTTTGGCTTTCATTTACATACCGTAAATACTACTATTTACCCTTATAAAAATAGATCTGTTCATGCCGTATTGGCCGTATTTACCCCTTTATGAACCTATCTGTAAATGTGTGCTCAAATAATGAAATTATCTATACTAAGTTCCGGTATTCAAATAAAATTCACATTTCAGTATTTCCATGAGTATACTCATTTTAACATTGTGCCAGTATTTAGAATATGTATGCATGATTGGCACACTTTATGTTTATTCATCTTGATAAATAGTTGTAAATACAGTGTTTACAGATATACAAATAGCCATGGTAAATATCAAAATGCACACCTTATTTGCCGAGATACATGCATCATTGAGAAATTACATATTTGCTGGCGTGCGTAAATTGTGGTCAAACATTATATTTTTTTTCATTTTTAAACGATGCGTTTAAATATGGTGTAAATATGAAATGATAGTTGTGTATACATAGCCTTTGAAATAATTGACAAATCGTAGAATTTATGCATTCGGTGATATATTGGTAAATATGTAAAACATATATGCATTTAAAAGGGTATGTAAAAGATGCATAGATTCTGGTATGCTCATATATTTGCACGTTAGGGTATATACCATTTGACAGTATGCTTTCAGGTCATTAAATATTGATAAATTCTATATACATACTGCTGCATGTGCTGTTAAATATGGTCAAATATTAATATGCATATGTGTTTGTGTATATACAGTGAGGTGCCTAAAGCTTTTATGTGCGCATGTTTACATAGGTTTCAGTAGAGTGTGGGCATTATTGGTTGTGGTGAATATATAGGGCATTGGTTCTATTCTTTCGTTGATTTTGGTTTGTCGTCAAACGTCCCGTTCAACAGCTGTGATCATGTCGAGACTGTCAGTTGACCTAACCACAGCCTGATTCGACTTAAGAGTTACACATACTTTCGCTTATAGCTTACAGCAGCCCTTCTGAAATCGCTGGCAGGGGAAGAAAGGCCATAGAAAATATTCGATGATAAATCTTCACGAAAGTATGGGTCAGGCCGGATCGGAATCGAAATCACGACCCCTTGATTAGCAATCAGACTCGCTACTGATAGCTTCTGGGGTTGTCTTGAAGGTACGAATTGTAGTAACTATCTGACGTCGTATAATTTTAATGCAAATTCCGATAGTTCATGATTTGCATGATTAAAATGCTCGTCACGAGATCCTTCTTACACGCTTTACGTCAATTTTCAAACACGAATTTAAGCTTCGATGTAACTGTTCGCCGACTGGTCAAACAGTTTGGATCCAGATCAGACCCCACCAAATGTTGGGACTGAACTTGGTCCAAGCTGTTTGCAAAGGTTATCAGCAGACAACACTAGTAGGCAAAATTTAATAATTTTATTGTCATAGTAGGTTCCATTCCACCAAACACTTCAAAATGCATTGAATTATCATTTATCTCCGATTACAATTTACATTTTCATATGTCTAAACATGATATCCTTTCTCAATCTATGAATTGCAAAGTTATAACGTTTAATATTTCAAAATATATTTACTCGAAGTAGCTCGTTCGAAAATATTTCTATAAATGACCAACCTCTGTGAAGACAATGGAACAGACGTCGTCTATAGATAATTTAATTATCTCATTAGATAGCTGCAACCAGACGAAAGGCGGGATGAAAGGTCCGAAAATATGTGCCGCCACATGGGCAATTTGCATAATCGTAAATCAGTTTGCCGTTTATACAGTCTTGTAAAAAGCCCACAAAGGCCACTGCTGGTGTAAACTACGGGAAATCGTATCAATCTATAATTTGTATATGCAAGCAGCGACGCCTCCGGCGAATCTTCAGCATTTGCGCAGGCTCACATGAGCCTTTGCTGCTTAGCGATGTGCAAAGTACCCGCACTCATGGCGTGAGCCTTTGATCATCACATATCCGTAAAATCCCACTTAAACCGAATGTAGTCGCGCTACAGGCTTAATTCACTTATGCCGAATGGAATTTCCCTCTCTTTTCAATTGGACCAGTCAATTTCCGTTTGAATGGTTGTTGAGTGGTAGTTTTCATCTTTATTTAAATGTTGATAGAACATTCTGTAAGCAAACAGTGGAGACCCTGATCAGACGCCGAATTGTGCGGCGTCTAGTCTGGATATCCACTGTTTGCATATGTCCCACGAAAAGGACGCTAGGCTTAAATTGGTTAATGTTTGAGTGTTCATCTGCATCCATATTTTGTGAAGGCGAGTTGCAAAGGTTCTCGCGCGCCTGCGCATGTGTGCAGATTCGCCTGAGCCTTGGCTGTACCATTGTGATATGTATGCATGATCGAATGCAAGCATCTGATATGATGGCATCGTCATGATGAATATCAAGGGCTGGCTCTCGATACCTGACAAATAAGCCTTGAAACATACCAAATGGGTGTAACTGGAGAATCGTCTGAATCCTGACCGTAAAAACCAAAACAACACACACTAATCCCACCTAGGGGGTTCAAACACGTACTTTGCGGTCCTGAGATAGGGTGTGCATCCCGCCTAACGGTCCTCATGCGCTGACAGGGGCATTGTCCGCTCCGATGTCCCCAGCCTTGAGACTTAGTCCTTAGGGTTAAACACAGACGTGCATCGCGCCTCATGGTCTTCTTGAGCAAACGAGGACACTGCGGGAGCGCAGTGGCTCAGTGGTAGAGTGCTTGACTCGAGACCGAAGGGCCGCGGGTTCGAGCCTCACCGGCGTCACTGTGTCGTGGTCCTTGAGCAAGACACATTAATCCTAGCTTAGTACTGGTTCAACCCAGGAAGACCCGTCCCTGTTTCACTAAAAGATTGTTGATGGGACGTAAAAAATCAAATCAAACAAACAAACAACGAGGACACTAACAAAGCCTTTAACATACCAAACAGGCAAATCTGGAGAATCGACCGACTCTTTTGACCTTAATACAAAATCTACTTACACCGGCGATAGACGAAATAAGACCAAATGACAGAGTTACCCCCTCAACAGCCGATCCCTCTCCCCAAATCGAGCTATATAACTGAAAATAAAACGTGCAACAACAACATTGGGGTTTCTTTCGAAATATCTAAGTAAAGACCAAAACGAACTTCAGCTACCACCCCTCAATAAATAGTTTTGGGTTGGCCCAGACCCTACAAAAGTTGGAACTGATCTGGCCCCAATCCGTATTAACAATAAATCAAAATTGAAACACAAAACAAACACCCTGGAAAATGATCAGACTGACAAAAGTCGGGACTGCGCCTGATCCACGGGGTTTGAATACAAACTACGGTAAAAAACACAAACAATTTAGACACTAATCAGACCCGACATAAAGTTGCGCCTGATACGGTTCCAGACTGTTTGGAGCTGCGACCCATTGAATAGGTGACAACAACTTTGGCTGACACCACAAAACATTCCCATAAATAGTTTGGACACAGCCTAGACCCGACAGACGTCGGGCTTGATCGAGGTCCAAAATGTTTACACACAATTAAAAAAATAACACCGTATCAAAAAAACTTCCACAAAACGCTTTGAGGCGTGACTGTAACGGTAAATGCATTGAATGAATACTTAGAGGTCGTAGTAGAAGTATAGAAATAGTTAAACACGGAAAATAAATTAGCGTGCAAATTTCACTTCGATGAAAAGTCAAAATAATCAATTCTTCAAAACACCGCACTCGTGGCAGAGACCGCCCGATGGTGCGAGATGCTTCACAGTAGGTACCATATTCACATTCCGTCACCATGTGAAAAATAGTTTTTATACATGTGCTATCATCAAAATGTACTTTTATTTTAGCACACGATTTGCGAGGTCTTATCCCAAAAGCCCACCCAAATTTATATCTAAGCAAGAAGCACGGGAGAGAGATCATCGTTTATCGCATACTCCCTAAAAAAATTCACCGATGGCCGTCCATTTCCCCCGCCACCAAACTACACAGCAACTTATTTGATTTATGAGCCAGTGCGACCAGCAAAGCCTCAGATCAGCCTGCGCATACGCGCAGTCTGATCAGAGCCTTTGCTAGTCGCTTGAGTATTCTATGATTGTTAAGATACTGACTGAACGAGGTCCAAAATGATTCTAATCTTAAAAGAATGCTGCAGAGGCTCGTCCGAGCCTACACTTGTCAAAATGTCAAATTGTTCAAAATCTCATGCCGTGGCTCAATTATGGAATTGGTAAACTGGTAAACCCAAAGTCTTTTCAGGGCATACAGCTGCATCTGAGCCGATCTTTCTGTTGGCGTGCCAGTCAGTACAGCACATCTTCAATTATATCAACGATCGATGGATTGATGATGCAATGTATAGGACAAGATTTCTGAATTATGAATCTTTGCAGAGGCGGGGCATAAACCAATATCAAAGACAAATACAGAAGATTTTTAATAATTTATTATCAAAAAAGCATATCCTAGCGAGAATCTGAGCGGGCCTCGAGGCGAGAAAACTAGCCTAGCCACTAGTAAGAAAAACTAAAGTCTATTTTTTCTGTAAATAATAGAAACTATTTGACCCTTCTTGATGGCATGTCTACCTTTCAATGTGTGTTTTACACACATAGGTTAAAGTTGAGACATAGCCATAAGGTGTAATACTTCTCAGATTTTATAGATTTACCCCTCTTATGACATTTTCAGTTTAATGCCTGGAGGACAGGCGACGAAAAACCCTGTGGTGGTGGGTTTGTGAACAACAAATTAGTAAATCAGCCTGCGCATCCGCGCAGCCTGGTCAGCACCTTTGTTATTCACTTCAAACAGTTTCGTATCTAGACAGGCTTGCTACAAGCGAAATTCCATTTTTCTAGCTAGTCTCTGTAGCTAAGCAGACTTGTTAGAGACTTACTAAGTCAGAAACACCAATGACAGGGTTTCTCGTCGAGGCCCAACAGAAATGACATAAAAACATGAACCTTGGGGGTTTCCTTAAACCAACATTTATTCAAGGCTGTTGTGAGTTTTACTGGATGATTCTGTTGACTTAGTCATGCAGCTGTTCAAAATGCAAGCCGCACAACCCCACTAAGCAACGTCATAGCATTTAATGTGACTGTCAGTAAGCAACATATCACTGCCAGCACGAATGTTTTGTTTCTTCAAATAAAAATGGATTTTCAGACTATACGTGTTTTTCAGTCGTTCAGTAAATTCAGTATAGTGTGGAAAAAGATAAGAAATTCATCCTTATCATTTTTTCAGCGACTTCCATATAACAGTCAATGGCATTAATAAAATATGCTTATCACTAGATTCAATCCTTAACAAACGATTTACAGTGAAATTATAACATCAAATCGTACGAAAGACCGGTGGTAACATCACACTTCACAGTTCCTACTTCATAACTCACACTTCATTTTTTTCAAAATAAAGTAATTTAAGGGAAAAGAAAGATACATTTTAAACTTCACACTTCATATTCCACAGTTCAGACTTTACAATTCACAGCTCTGACTGCTTATTGAAAACTTTAAAGTTCAGACTTCTCACTTCATACTTCACAGTTCAGACTTCAAGCTTCTGATTTCAAACTTCAGACTTCATACTTCACACTTCAAAGTTCAGAATTCACAGTTCACAGTTCACACTTTATATTTCAAACTTCATACTTCACACTTCATACTTCACAGTTTCCAACCTTTAAGCACATGCCAGTGGTGTATTACTAATACAAATGGCGTGATTGATTTTAATCTCTGTTTAAATGTATATTGTTAAATGAAAAGTGATAATTTCTACTTAACCTCAAATAGGTAATGCCAGTTCTTATTTATTGAACAATTATTAGGCAGGAATCAATCATGCATCTCTGACTGTGTTTAAAGTTGAACCTTTCATTGTGCAACCAGCAATGCCCAGATGAAAGATGCAGATACAGTTTTGTTTTTGAAGTTTTAAACCGTAACATCGAAATATGGTATTGTATTATGAATTTAACAAATATTATGACAGTCAGCAATTGCATTTAACAATATCTAACAAAAAGTAACCTAACAACATCACACGCCATTTTATTAGTAATACGTCATAGTCGCGTTTAAAAATTGAAAATTGTGATGTATGAAATGTGAAGTCTGATTGTGAAGTATGAAGTGTGAAGTATGAAGTCTATACTTTGCAGTGTGAACCATGAAGTTTGACGTCTTAACTGTGAAGTTTGCAGTGTGAAGTCTGAACTGTGAAGTACAAAGTGTGAAGTTTGAAGTATGACGTGTGAAGTCTGAACTGTGATATCTGTTTTGATAAACGAAAAACGAATGTGCATATCAACCAGCACGATCACAGAATCTTTTCAGTGTCTTTGTTGTTTGTTTATTTATAAGCAGTACTTGCTATTCGTATCGATCGTTTGCGAGAAACAAGGGCGCATATCAATATTCACAACCGTGCCGTCTCATCGCTAGAAAGATTTAAACCTAAGGTTGCGAGTTAGTAATGAAGGTTGTGGTCTATAGTTGGTCTAAGCCTTCATCTGCTTCCATATCTTGTGTATACGAACAGCGAAGGTTCTGTCCAGACTTTAGAGATGCACTGGCTCATCTGAGCATTCGATGCTCTCCAATGCAAAATCAAAAGAGACTGAATTTCTAAAAGTCTAAATTGTAAGATATTAAACTGTTTCAAAGAAATTTTACCTACTACAAGGAGAGAGAGAGAGAGAGAGGGAGAGAGAGAGAGAGAGAGAGAGAGAGAGAAAGTGTGAGAGAGAGAAGACAAACCAACACTGTTTTGCAATATTTTATTGGCGCGGGAGATGAATCTGTAAAGAACGGTTAATTAGCACCTGATTACGAACTTGCCCAACAACATAAAGGTGAGACCATACGGGATCAGACTAAATGGTGTTGGCGGGAAAAGGGCGTGTAAACGAAAAGGAAACATAAGGCTACCTTGGAGGTTCAGGAATACCTTTGTATTTCAACGAATGATCAGAATCTTCGTAACAAAATCGCATTCAATCCTGCAACATTGACATTAGACGGTGTAACGTCGATTTTTATAACTATTGGATGGTCGAAAATACACGAAAAATACGCGTTTCAGTCCAAAATTATGCTCTGGAATCTTGGTAGAATCTGATTTCCATTCCTTTGCTGGCATCCATTTGTGGCTTATTATTACTGTTCACTTTTGCTATGTTTCGAGGATTGCGTAATCAAAGTGAGAAAGGCGGCAAAGATCAGTAATCGGTACAATCAAGTACCACACCTGACCCAGGATACCACATGGGGAAGTGACAAAACACAATTAAACACCACAAACGAGAGCCAAGAGGTTAGCCCTTTTTCCTAGGAGGTTACCACAAGGCAGAGCAATGAACAGACCCGAAAGTACGACAAACACAGGACATAAATAAAACAAAAGATCCGCAAAAGAAGTACCGCCTTGGAACGGTCAGTTAAAATATTTTATTGGAGGGCTTAAACCGGCTCTTCACGGCGCCAACCTCACCCTTAGTTCAGTTGTGGATCAAGACACATAGAAAAAGTAATAAAAGTCGAGTATCGAGTAATAAAAATCGAGAAATGAAAGTCGAGTATCGAGCAATGAATGTCGAGTATCGAGAAATAAAATGCAAGTATCGAGTAAGGAAAACGGATAGTATCAAGTGTCGAGTACTAAAAGGCAAGTATCGAGTAATAAAAGGCATCTAGGTGCAAATCGTAAGGTCTACTGCATTGCTGCCCTATTATAAATTAATTTTCAAGAAGTCTGTTAGGTCAGCCATTTACACACATTTTCCGAACCGGTGCTTCATTTTTAACCTAATTTGCATAGATATATTATTAGGAAACAGTTAAGAGTTGATTTCATTCTGGTGACCATGTCCCCTTGGCACCATTGTTGTTGCTGTTGTTGTTTTTTTTATTCGACACTCGACTTTTATAACTTACACTTCGATACACACTCAATTTCGAAAATTGGGGGGGGGGGGGGGGGGGGTCTAAAATCTGTGATCAAATTTCATACTTTTATAGTATTAACTTGTGAAGAATCGGTACGTATTCGACTTATCTGCGAATACCTGGTTCGATTTTTCTCAGATGTGAAGAATTGGTACTAAATTTTTATAAATGTGAAGAATTGGTACTAAATATTCATAAATGTGAAGAATTGGTACTAAATTTTCATAAATGTGATTATTTGCTACTAAATTTCATAAATGTGAAGAATTGATACTAAATTTTAATAAATGTGAAGAAAAGCTAACAATTCCTCACAAATGTGAAGAATAGCTAACAATTCCTCACAAATGTGAAGAATTGGTACGCAATTTTCACATATGTGAAGAATTGGTACATAATTTCACACATGTGAAGAATTGGTACGTAATTTCACATATGTGAAGAATTGGTACGCACTTTTCACACATGTGAAAAATTGGTACCAGAAGCTCACAGTTGTGAAAAATTGGTACCAAATGCTCACATATGTGAAAAATTGGTACCAAATCATCATAGATATGAAGAATTGGTACTCAATCTTCACAAATGTCAATGACAGAATTAGCAATATATAGTCACATGTGAATGATTCTTCTTATCACATCACATGACTTGTGGTTGCAAGCGACTGGATGACTACATCTTTCTCTCTCTCTCTCTCTGTCTCTCTCTGCACGCGCGTTTGAGAGAGAGAGAGAGAGAGAGAGAGCTCCGAAAAAATATAATAGATTTAAATACGTCTTAGAAACCGCTTCTTACGTAGATCAAAGGGACATAACTCAAAAGTGAAAAATGCTAGAGTAATGGCTGTTGTGTTCTGCAACATCACATCATGTGATGTTAATATTTGTATTAAATTTCATGTATGTACATTGAGTCGTTGCTTTCTGTATGCCATCTCAAATAAGTAGCTATGTACGGCTTGCAATAATGAAATTGAGTCTTTTTATCGACAGTAAAGCGAAATATGTGAGATGAAACACAATCTGATGAACAAATATTCTACTCAACCTTTAGAAATAATAAGTCAGAACTTTTTCAAAACACTGTTAGAATGCTGTTGTTCTTCAAAAATAACTGGATGCCGAAATTCAATGGGCCCCTAAGCACCACAAAACTAATTCGTGAAATTTCAACATAACGTTTGAGTGTTATCCTTCATAATCATGGATGACAGAGTGGACATGACTTGTAATAGGTGACACAGTTAAAATCATTGTCTCTCAGGAACACTTGTTTGTTTGTTTGTTTGTTTGATTCTTTACGTCCCATCAACAGTCTTTCAGTTATAAAGGGACGGGTCTTCCTGGGTTGAACCAGTACTAAGCTAGGATTAATGTTCTTGCTCAAGGACACAACGCAGTGACGCCGGTGAGGCTCGAACCCGCGGCCCTTCGGTCTCGAGTCAAGCACTCTACCACTGAGCCACTGCGCTCCCTGTCTCTCTCAGGAACACGATTCTTTATATAGAAACAGGAGGTCCTTCGGGCCAGGGGTCGCTCGCCTGAGAATGAGTGTTTATAAGGATACTAAAAAATCATAGCTCTTCCAAATACAAGCTATGATGTTTTATAGATAAGCAGTTTCGTTACAAGGCTTTCCATTAATTATGTTGACAAAATTAACAGGATTTTGAAACTCTGGGCGGGAGCATTAATGGTCCCATTGTCATATTGAGGCCCTGCGGTTTCAGATAAAAAAAATCCCTGTCGTAATGGTCAAGTATGAGCGAGGACAGTATGGAAAGAAAGAAAAAGATTAGTGTTTGTTTCTGTATCTACATGGTCGCAGTATTCCAAAGAAACGTTTTCTCCCAACGCGGCTCATATAAGCGATTTGCATTTGAATATTCTAGCTCCTGCCATTTTCCTTTAATTTCCCATGAAAATGAAATAATTCGGTCTCACTGAGATCAAATAATTTCAAATTTCATTTTCATAGGATATTTAAAAACGGGGGGGGGGGGGGGGGGAATGTTTCTAGCGAATCCCCTGATCCCCTTTGGATCCTGCTTATAGAGACATCCATGTACAGGTGTGCTAATGCACAGACATTCTGGTTACATCATACATGTGCATGCAGGTCGTATGTACTTCAAATAAAATGTGGGCCGAGGTTTCTAATGAATTTGGTCCGAGTTGTCTTATAAACTTCGGGCCTGATCTGGACCGAAACTATTTAACTCTATGGTGGTATGGTAATGTTAGGTTTACGTTTATTTGCTCTTTGCCATAAAAAATGTACAAAACATGGAACCTGTGCAAAATTGCATGTGTTCAATAGTTTGTGCATTTTCCAAGCAGCAACTTAACGCATAAACACATTTTAATATCGAGCCTGATTTTGATTGATTTGATTATTTACGTCCCATTAACAAGCTTTCAGATATATAGGGAAGGGTCTTCCTGGGTTGAACCAGTACTAAGCTACAATTATCAAGTCTCTAAATGATGTACATGGGTAAAAGTTTTCAGGATTAAACCTGAATTCAGAATTTTGAGGCTGCCTTTTCATAGAAAGTCAGCCTCAATATGCTGAATTAGGGAGATTATAAAAGCTTCTCTGATTATTATTTTTGTAGGCATAATGCAAATATTTGAATCTCTAAAGTTCAGGATTTACGTCAAGGACAAATTTCGGCTTACAGACCAACAGTGTGGACCCAGATCAGGCTGCTCCCTTTAGGAGCAGCCTAATCTGGGTCGAGGGAGCAGTCTGATCTGGGTCGACACTGTTTGCTAAAATGAAGTTATGAATAGCCTATTAACAGTCGTTACGTTTACTATACATGTATGATAACAGACATTGTGGAACTTAATCAAAATACAGCATCTCAATTGAGTCTTCACTGAATGCATATACATGTATCGATAAGTGGGTCGTTTAACCCCCCTCGTTACCAATAAAAAAACCTTATTAACACATTGCATGTGCTTAGCTATCCCGTGGTGATAGGTTGCACACGCCAGCTGTGGGCGCTTTTGTGTGATTATGAAGATAAGCAGGCTCATCTGATTCTTCTAGAGAAAACCCGACTTTGCTGCATACGAGTGTCTTTCAAACATGGTTTCATCAGAAGCCATCTGATCTGAATATGCACTGATTTATCTCGGCGTGAAACATCACGAGAGGTCATGTGGCTATCATAATTGGTGAAGATAGCACATTTTTAAAATGCATAATGAGAGAACATCAGAAATAGCTTTCGGGAATACAACCAGTTTGGATCCAAGACAGGCCAGACAAAAGGTAGGGCCTGATCTGGATCTAAATGATTTGCAAAGGTTATCGGCAATACGACAAAAATCGTCGCTAGCAAGAAAAGTGTTTATCTGAAAAAATAACAGTGTAGATCCTGATCCGCTCGCTTCATCAGAAACAGCTGATCTGGATCGGCACTGATTGACACCCATTTGAAATTTCATGAACGGTCATACTGATACGGCTAAAAATGCTGGCCGTTGAGTGAAAACCCAAAATTTCCTTCTGGCTTGCTATAAGAGTGACAAGCGGTTTGATGACCCAGAACAGCTCTGATAAAATGTCAGATTTGATCTGGATTTAAACTGTTTGCAAAAGATATCAGCACACGACAAAAGTCGCATCTAGCAATTAATTTTTTATTTGGATTAAAAAAAAGTAGTGTAGATCCAGATCAGCTGGCAATATCAAAAGTCAGCTGGTCTGAATCGGTATTTTTTTTGCAAAAATGGTAATAAGAAGGTCGGCAAATGGTTGTAAATAACTCGAGCCTCGTAGGAATGTGTTTCTCACAGTTCTTTACAGCAAGACCTAGTCATACCTCCCCGTTTGGTGCTGATTTGATTACATGACAGGTCGAATTACATTAAGTTATTCCTATGCAATAAGCTCCTAATTAACGGCTGCTAAATTTGACAATTTTCAGCTGTAATTAATGTAGAAACTCGATTTTCAATAAAATGACAATGCTGGACCCGGTGCTGGACACAGTAAACTAGACTATTTTTCAATTATAGTCTGTCAACATCACAGATATGGAGTTTGGTATCATACCCTAAATAAGCATGTAGTAGGTTGGAACTTATCTTACAAAATGCTCGTGGATATGGATTAAATTTATTTGGAGACAGACTAATCTGAATACACACAGTCTTCATAAATAGAGAGAACCTACAATATCAGAAAACAGCAGATTTGGTTTTATTGAGTCTGTTCATGAAAACTAATGGAAAGTGCAACAATTCGCACGCCCCTAGAAGTTGTTCTTTATACATTGGCATAAGCGATCTGCGCTTGCCTGTATGCATAGCTCTATCGATCTAGCACACCTGAGCCGGTATAGTCAGAAGGGTGGAGGGTGGTGGGGAGGGGGTAAATCCACAACTATCAGAAGTTACGTGGACTTTATTGCATCTGAATATTTGTGAGAAGATTAGCTTTGATACTTCTGTGAAGTGGATTGTTGAAGAATTTGTAGAATTTTGATTTGTCTTACTATTAAGCAAGCTTATTTGGTTGGTTGGTTTTGTTTCTTTACGTCCCAGGTCAACAGCTATGGTCATTGCGGGACGGTCAGTTCACCTAACCACTTTTTCCTGGGCAGGCTTGAACAAGCGGTTAACCAGTAATTTGTGCACATACTTTCGCTTGTAACTGACAACAACCCCTCTTGAATGAATCAGCGGAAGGGAGGAGAATGACCGTAGAAATTATTTCATGATCAATCTCCACGAAAGTATGGGACCGGGCCGGGATCGAACTCGCGACCCCTGGATCTGCAGTCAGACACGCATCTGTTGCCAGACACGTTACCGACTGCGCTACGCGGCCCGGTAATAATATAATACTTTCCAATATAGACTGTGAAGATGCACAGGCTGATCTGAATCTTTGTCGTTCGTATGCAACCCAGGCAGACGCTTCATAATTATATGGCATATATTATCAGTTATTACAACACACTGGATTATGTTTTATCCAGACGTACCTGCTGTGACTAGATAAGACAACTATACAACTCGCTTATAAGAAGATGCCAGGCGAGACAACAAGCTTATACAGTAACATGTTCATTTGCAGAAATTGATTATATAGACCAAATATTCCCTTTGGTTTCTTAACCCAAGCCTCATGGTATTTTTACCATCTTAAAAGAACGCATCTCCAATTGGATTTTTTTTTTGCAAAGTCACATAATGTCTCATGGGAGCGCAGTGGCTCAGTGGTAGAGTGCTTGACTCGAGACCGAGAGGCAGCGGGTTCGAGCCTCGACGGCGTCACTGCGTTGTGGTCCTTGAGCTAGACACATTTATCCTAGCTTAGTACTGGTTCAACCCAGGAAGACCCGTCCCTGTTTAACTGAAAGATTGTTGATGGGACGTAAAGAATCAAATAAAAACCAAAAAAACAAAACAAAAAAAAAACAATGTCTCAGAGATATAAGCAGAGTTTAATACATGGTAATCACGTAAATAAATTATTAAATTCTAACATTCTCGCATGTGTTTCAGATTTACTTCATAAACAGATAAGTGAGCTAAATGCGCATACATAGCCATAGATTAGCAGTTTAAGTCAAAATATTGATTTATATTTCACAATATTAATGCATAAAATGTAGACATAAATGTCGTATCCACTGGTCTTCACATATGATGGATAAATGATGCTATAACCGTTTACATGAAACAATCTTAATAAGTTAAGGTAAACGTGCACAAATAAGTAGCCTATATGCGCATATGTAACCATAGATCAGCAGATTAGGTCAAACATTTGACTAATATTTCACTATGTTTAATACATAAAATACAGACCTATAAATGCTGTATCCGCTGCACTTTGCAGATGATAGATAAATGTTGTCACAAATACCTATATGAAACACACTTTATTTGTCTGAATAAACACGTACAAAAGAGTGAGCAATATGCGCATATGTAGCCAATGGTCTGCAGTTTAGGTCAAACATGTGACTAACATTTGACCATGTTTAATGCATAAAAATACAGACATATAAATGCGGTATGCGTTATATTTTACAGCCGCTACATAAATGTTGCAATAAATACTCACATGAAACAAACTTTATGAGTCTGAGCAAACACATACAAATAAGTGAGCTATATGCGCTTATGTAGCCAAAGGTCAGCATGTTAGGTCAAACATGTGACTAACATTTGACCATGTTTAATCCATGATAATACAGACACATAAATGCGGCATCCACTGTATTTTACAGACGCTATGTAAATGTTGCAATAAATACTCACATGAAACAAACTTTATGAGTCTAACCAAACATGTACAAATAAGTGAGCTATATGCGCATATGTTGTCATAGGTCAGCATTTTAGGTCAAACATTTGACTAATATTTGACCATGTTTAATGCATTTAAATACAGACATATAAATGCGGTCAATACTGTACTTTACAGATGCTGGATAAATGTTGCGATAAATGCCTATATGAAACAACCTTTACCCAACTTATTGAGATACGATAAATTTATGGGCAGTATGCATACATGTTTACCCAAACGATAAATATAGTCATTATATTTACCAGATATTTATGCATAGCATAAGGGTGATTAAACATGTATGGTATGAACACCGAAATCAAACAGGTATGTAAAAGAGTATTTCATACAGCTTGAATATTTATCACTTATTTACACCCCCTGATAAATTTCAGTAAAACGGACTTTTCATGCAGTGTGAGGACCCAGATGTTGCATAATGTTGTGCGTTACTTTATGTCCATTCTAGTGATTGACGAAGAGAGAGCTGGTTGCTTTACTTTGTTTTGTCTTCCTGGTGTCTCGTGATTGTTGTGTGGCTCGTCCTCTCAATGCCACGGGTTTATCTGCAGTTTGAGATTGTGGTATTTCCAGATCATACTCACTTACTATTGTTCGGTATTTGAGAACAATAAAGGGGCAGACAAACCTACGCATTCGCACAGTCTGATCAGCGCCTAATGCTAGGTTTACACTATGTTCCCGGCAGCCACGGCAGTCACGGTAGCCAGAAACGTAGCTCGCCGTGGTGTTTTAGTCATTTTTGTCTTTGTGTTCAAGTTCTGTTAAGTCCTGCTACGTTTTCTCACGGTCTGTCACGGTCTGCCGTGACAGAGGTTCGCCGGTGCGCTACGGTCTGTCACGGATGGTTCTACGTTTCATCCCGGCCTGCCACGTTCTTTTGGGATCTCTCACGTTTTGTTACGTTGCGATCAAGTTCTGCTACGTCTATCAAAGTCTGTCAAGGTTTTCTAATATAAAACGTGGGCGATGAAAGGTGTTTGAGCCCCAATATGCCTACGGTATAAAGAGGAGGTCCACAAAGCTACTGCAATCGTTATATTATGCACCCTTGATCAAAAACATCATTACATGTAATAGCAATAGAGAAGCCGATTTCGTATTTATATTATTGCTAGGAATGTACATCTAGCCTTTGCGGCAGCAAGGAGGCCACCAGCAGCTGTATAGAAGAATGATCGTCTAGCAGGAAGGTTAAAGACGGATGCAAAGTACGGGCATGGTTTTCGGAAGAATGAATGCAACAATTGGGATATTTCTCACTTTTTATAGCAAGATGACTTCGCATCGAAGATGTTAACGCATTTCAGGCATCCAAAGCTCTTCGAAACTGTACAATGAGAGTCTTGAAACAAAAACACCAGCCATTGGTATCAGCATTACCCCTTTGTACTCTAGTGAAAGTAAGTAAGGGTGCAAAGATCAGGAATCGATACAATCAAGCACCACACCTGACCCAGGATACCAATGGGAAAGTGACAAACTCACAGTAGACACCACAAACGAGAGCCAAGATGTCAGCCCTTTCCCAGCAGGTGACCACAAAGCACATATAAACAGACCCGCACAAAGACATAACAAACACAATTTATGAGTCATTTATGAGTATTTTTAAAAAACACAGAAGATTCTAATGAAATGGCGCAAAATGCAGCATTTTATCAATGTCTACACTGACTGATCTCCAGAGAAATAAATGCAATATTCTGCCACGAGAAATTATAACCTATGACACCTCTATAATACAATGAAACTACCAAAGTCAATTCAGTAAAGATTATTTCTACCCCTGCCACTACTTTCCTCCTCAGATGCATCTATCTGAGATTCTTAGACTCCATGTTCAGGTTCGAGTTGTGGGGTCGGGTTAGGACAACGTGGCAGACCGCAACAGAACTTGATAGATCTTGACAGACCTTGCGTTGCCGTCTCGGAACAAGCCGTCCAGCTACGGACATACTCCAGGTTGTGTTAAGGTCTGTTACGTTCCGTCACGTTTTGTTGCGTTCTCCCCGTTCTACTACGGCACATTTAAGTAGGTCAATCCCGCCGTGGCTGCCGTGGCAAATTTTTTGACTGTTTAAAAATCTGTCCCGGCGATCACGGCAACCACGGCGAGCTACGTTTGTCGACCCCGTTCCCCTACGTTGTGTTACGGTCACCCCGTTTCGTCCACGGTGGCCGAAATCCTGACTGCCGTGGTCGCCGGGGACATAGTGTAAACGTAGCATTAGTTATTCGCTTATTGAAAGTATCATATCTAAATGATACAAGCAAATTTGTAATTTTCTAGCTAGTCTTCGTAGCTGAAGAGAATGGTTTGAGTCCCGCTTTGTCGGAAACTCCGAAGACAGGTTTTGTCGCGTCGAGGCCAATATATTGATTTAATTATTCATGCTAGGCGACATATGCTAATTACGATTTATTTGCCGAATCGCTTCTTTAGTCTACTTCTTGGATTGATTGGATCATGGTGGCGTTCAATTCAGTAATTTCATTTTTCGCATATTTAGGGAACATATCTTATGTTTGAGCTTATATCTAATTAGTCTGTCTATTCTCAGAATGAGTGGAACCAGACTTTAATCAAAGAGTACCAGTCGATATATATGATTAATGTGCCGCAAAACGTGTGTGATTGGCGTAAATTTCCCTAAACCGATGAATTAGAAATTACAAAGAGTAGCATTTTACAATGATGATGCATATTGCATCGTATTATTGCCACCTCATGAGCTGAAATTATGAGAAGCCCTTATTTGAGGGTTTATTTAGTCTAGGTCGAAAATTGAACCAGTAAAATATATTTAAGCCCCCGCAGAGGCATATCTAGGATTTCTGGAAAAGGGGTTCGTATGTATTAATGTATGGGTTGTCGCATTGTCGATTTTATCTCATTTTTCTTAAATATCCCATGAAAATGAAATAATTTGGTCTCCCTGAGACCAAATTAATTCATTTTCATAGGATATTTTATTAAACATGGGGGTCGGGGGAGTGGGGTTCACAATACAATACAATTAAAAAATACAAAAATGTATTTATATAGTCGGAAATACAAACAGTATAACATTAGCTATGAATATCTATTATCCGACTTACAAGTTAAGACAAGTGTACATACATACAAGCACAACAGATATTATAAGTTAAGATAGATGCATATTTTAAACAGCACATTTTATTATCCTCATCACAGAATTCTTAAGTAATTTAAATCTTAAAACAGTTGATTCCCATGTTTGTACTTATGAATCCGTGTTTCTAGTCTTAAATACTGATAGAATTAAGTCTTACATAAAACGATATAGTAGAATTAGCTACATTGTAAACATGCAGATTATAACGAAGCGTGTTAACTATAAAACAAAAATTAAGCATAAAACAAGCAAAATTTAAACATCTGAACAAAACGAACACACACAGGTCTCCCCGCTCTATGCATTAACCTGGCTTTTTCAAACATTGTAGCTTGTAATATCTCTGAACTGTTGTGGGAGTGTATACCACCGTTTGCAGCAGTGGAGCGGAAATACCTAGTTTATCACCTGGGGATACTCTACAGTCTTTGTGTACCTAAAATAATAAGAGATTTTTAAAAGTTTATTGATCATTAAAATGCACTGGGGATAAATTGATTAGAATTTAAAGGCTTCTAATGCAATTGCCCGCAAACGTCTGACCTATAGGGAAGGTAATTAAGACTTCATTTGCAATGATTCATAGCTAGAGTCACAATCTCTATAGATAAAACGAAGGGTCCTTTCTTGTATATATCGATTTTTTTTGGATATTTTTCTTCACAAAAATACCAGGTTAGAGGGCAATAGATAAATTTTGACATAATAAAAGAATGGTATATATTTATTTTTCCTAGTTTACATAAGTGACCACCTATTATCATTAAAACATTTAGCTGACGTGAAGCGTGTTACATACATTTGAAATAAGTTCATCAAAATCTAGTTTATAATCTGTTATTACACCAAGTAGTTTTACACTGTCTTCACCTTTAACAATATTGTGTCCAAGATTAAAAGAAGTATTTTCACTGTGTGTATGGTTACCCAAAGCTATAGCCTGGCACTTACCAGGGTTTGCTTTCATCTGATTGTCTACAAACCACTTAATAAGCCTCATGCTGTCTTCAACAAGTTCATCAATGAGCCTCTTCAATTGTTTTGTCCGTATGTGGTACCGTATCATCATATGCATAATTATACAGCTTACAGTTTTGATAAAATGAAAAATGTCATTGATAAAGATGTTGAATAGGACTGGTCCCAGAATGGATCCTTGCGGCATACATTTGAGGATTGATTGGTGATTACTGTTGAAGTTTCCAAGTTTGACACATTGTCTTTTATTGGCTAAATAGCTTTCCATTAGCTTAAGGGCATTTTCTGATAGACCATAAGTATTAAGTTTTACTGGTATATTGCACCTCAAATGGAACACAGTTTTTTCGTTTTTAAAATCTTACATGAATGTTTCTTCACCCTGAAAATTTGCATGCGCATAGATATAGCAAAACCCTAACTAGATTTAAATTTTAGGGGAGAATGATATCAATGTTACTGCTCTGATATCTTGTAAAAATAGATAACTTACTAGTTTGTGTTGGAATGAAATACCCATTTAGTACCCATTTTTGTACTGTCAGGGCAATACACCTTGGACAGATATTGTAGTATTTGCTCAGCTATAAAATGTCCATTAGAGATTACAGCAGACGATTATTTTGTTACATCGAATTGTGCAGACAGATGCAATCCAAGCTGCTTATATAGTTTTATGGATAATGGGGTGTTAACGCGTTTCATGCCTACCAAATACCATCAGTTTGCCTGCTTCCATCTGGCTACCTAATTGTATGTTTTGTTCATGTGTCTGTATGTGCGAGCGTACAACTAGAAATGCACAGGTCTAAAAATATGAATAAGATCACAGATGTACGGGCACTTACATGTACTACATTTCATTTTATATTTAACTTTTACTGCTTCTTTCTATGATGGAAAATATGGTAGTGGTGAGATCAAAAAGCAGACTCATTCGTGGAATAGCTAGGCAAATGGGTGCTTCCAACTAAGAGGGCATTTTTGGTAGTAGACATCTATTGATGTAGCTTTTCGTTGGTGTCACCGTCTTTGTGACATTGTTAGATAACTGAAATATTGTTGACTATGCTGATAAACAGCAACGTCAGCCAATATACAGCTACATTTAAAACCCACTGATGCATTGTAAAGTGTCTTATATTAGTATATAAATGGTTTTATATTCAACTGATAGTCATTGATCCATATCGCCCAAGGTACAAGAAGGGAATGTTATTTGGCATAACACATTAAGAATGTTAAAATTCCATTCTATCCCAGCATTATAAAAACGTCTACAAACTTCCAAAAAATATTTTTGGTTAGGGTTTTTTGGTTAAAATTTATTTTTCGAATTAAATTTAAAATTCCGATATTAGAATTAAAGTTATTGCAAAAAAAACAGTGTTCCATTTAAAGGGCTAAACTCTAGTAGTAGAAGCAGGTCATGAGGTAAACAGTCTAATGCTTTCGAAAGGTCCATTAAAATTGCTGCCACATGTTTGTTTTGGTCTAAAGCCTGCTTCCAATCTTTAATTACTCTCAAAAGTGTGCTCTGGCATCCATACTGAACCCAAAAATCTGACAGGAAAATGTTAAAATGACGGTTAAAATACTTGTTTTGTTACATTTTTAAAATGCCTTTTCACATCGATTTGATAAAATAGGTAATATGCTTATCGGACGGAAGTTTTCCTTATCTAAACAGCTGGTTTTTTTATGTAGTGGGACAACTAAGGCTTTTGTGCGTCAAATTGATCATATTAGAGATTTGCTCTAAAATTGTAGTTTTGGCTAAGATACCATCACAACCTGTTGCTTTCTTAAGACTCAATTTATTGATTTGCTTGCTAATAAACTCTTTCTTAATGGTTTTGAATTCAAATGATGATGGCTCCGTGAGATTTTCCTTAATTTCCAGTATACTTGGATGATTTTCATTTACAGGTATAGAAATTTCACCTATATTTTTGGCTACAGTCACAAAAAAGTCATCAAGAATGCCACAAACTTCCTGCTGGTCATTGATTAGTTTATTATCTTCAAATAAAATCGTCCCAAAGCGGTACTTCTTTTATGGATCTTTTATGTTTTTTCTGTCTTGTGTTTGCTATGCCTTTTTGAACGTCTGTTTATATGTACCTTGTGGTCACCTGCTGGGAAAGGGCTGACCTCTTGGCTCTCGTTTGTGTTGTCCAACTGTGAGTTTGTTACTTTCCCATTGGTATCCTGGGTCAGGTGTGGTACTTGATTGTATCGATTCCCATTCTTTGCACCCTTACTTACTTTGTGTACTTGTGTACCTTTATTTGTTAAAAAATGGTTTAACAGTTGGCCAGAAATATTTTTATTTACTTCCTCCCTCACACATTTCAATAAAATATTTGTTAACAAATTTTCTTATGAGCTTTGTAACTAAATGTCACTGCTGCATAAACTTTTCCCAATTTTTAGAGTTTCTTTTTTTATAAATGGCCTGTTTAAGACTTTTATTCATGCAAGGGACAGATTTAGAGGTGTGTGTTCATTTGTGACTGATAAAATAGCATTGGTAGAGGCTTCATTGGTTACATTTACATCATTTTCTTCTGATACATTCAGCTGGGACAAGTTGCTTTCCAGATCCATATTAAATTTACATTAAAATATTTGAACTTCTATAAGCACACACCACCTAGGCTTTTTGGAAGGTACATCTAATTTCAATTGTTTAGCAAAAATGTTGTGAACATCACTCAAACCACAGTTAAAATGAAATGTTTTCTTTCCAACACAATCAGTATTGCATGTTAAGATAACATCAACAAGAAACAAGAAAGAGGTAAAACAGGTATAATTAATTTCAAGCAAACCCCCTCTAGATCCATCACTGCAGGCCCGGTGGCCTCGGCTGCTGTCTGCTCTAAGGTGGTGATTCTGTTGCTGTCTATTCATTATTGATTGTTGTTCATATTGTCAAATTATAATCGTCTACATTCTGTCATGAAATGCTTAAACAATAGGTAATTTTGGTTGATTTGAGCAAATTTGCACACAGACAGCGCAATTTCATAGAATTTGAAAATGCCTTATATGTACCTTGTGGTCACCTGCTGGGAAAGGGCTGACCTCTTGGCTCCCGTTTGTGATGTCTAACTGTGAGTTTGTCACTTTCCCATTGGTATCCTGAGTCAGGTGTGGTACTTGATTGTATCGATTCCTGATCTTTGTACCCTTACTTACTTTGATTTTATCATGAAGGTTGCGCTAGCGAATGAAAAGTAAGTAAGGGTGCGAAGATCAGGAATAAGTTAGTTGTTGGGAAACAGAAATCGAGTACCACGCAAAGACACAATAGTGATATGCAGCTGAATTTTTGTATGCTGATGGTTTAAATAGTGCGTGAATTGAAATCACTGTATAGCACTGCGACGGATATGGTTTTATCATATTTGCTCAATATATTCATTCCAGGGCCAGAAATAACTATGCCTCCTTAAAGTTAAGCAAGACTTAAGTAAGGTATTGATATTTCAACATGCTATATTAAATGCTAAATAAATTGCCTGGATCGATGTGGTATTTGTGGCCAAAGATATCATTGTGATCTTCAGAAAAATTAAACTATATTGATTTTAATCAGTTTTAAATCCTGGAAAATCAATACTTAACTAACGTCTTCCTTAACTCTAAGAGGGCATTGTAATTCCAGACCCTGATCTTATAGCTGTATACATTTCGGATGCAAGGTTTAGCATCTGTCTACCTTGGTTCCCCAACTATAGAGACTTTATGAACTATACCGGGTCGCGTAACACAGTTGGTAACGTGTCTGGCTGTTGATACATGTCTGACTGCAGATCCAGGGGTGGCGAGTTTGACCCCGGCCCAGTCCAATACTGTCATGGAGATTGATCATGAAATAATTTCTACGGTAATACCCCTCCCTTCCGCTAATTCAAGAAAGTATGAGCACGAAGTCCTGGTTAACTGCTTAGTCAAGCTTGCCCAAGAAAAAAGTGTGGTTAGGTGAACTGGTCGTCCCGACATGATCATAGCTGTTGACTGGGACGCAAAGAATCAAGCCAAACCAAAACAAACTTTATGAAATTTGTCGTTTAAAAATAGTTAACAGAATGTCGTATATATGCATGTCCTAGAAAATAGGTTCTGCAAATGCGATATAAATTAATGCTCTACTCCATACCAAGTTCAAATAAAGTTGCTGAAAGCAATATATATGACTACGCAACCAATATAAAACGCCATGTATCACCATAAACCATGGATCATAAATTTTCAATACCCAGCTGACACAAAAGATATTGCCATTCGTCTTTGAAAATACTCGCGCGCGCAGAGTACTTACAAAATATGAAGCTTTTTACAAATGTAAACTACATGAACATTATCAATAGAGTGTCGAGAGAAAAATAATTTCAGAATTTAAGCCCACCCTTCCCCCCGGTAGTTTAGGCTGTTGTTCGTTCTAAGGCGGTGGATCTGTTGTTGTTGATTAATTGTTTTATGTACCTCCCATTGTTGGTGGATGTTCTGTGTTTGTCTTTACGTTCTTTCTAGTTTTGAAATCATCTTGACGAGGAAGAGAGAGCTGGTTGCCTTGCTTTTATTGTCTTTTGGATTTCTTGTAGCTGCAAATGTCCTGTAGCTCTTCCTGACGGTACGGTGGATTGGTCTGCTGTTTGTGATTGTGATATTTCCTGATCATACTCACTTACTTTTTTTCTATCAAATCTTGGTTAAAAAAAGAAAGGAATTTGACACAATTTTACAAGTATAATTATTATATAATATTCCACTACAAAATTATTTCCGATATTATTCCCAACTATATCAAAGGAATGGCGATTGACATTTTACTTCATGAACTCCTTCCCGGTAAAAGGAGGGGGGTTTATTCTGCAGAAAGGACATTCTTCCTCACTTCTTAAATGGGCCTTGAGTCGACAAAACCTGTCTTCGGGGTTTCAGACAAAGCGATACTCAAAAAGTCTCCTCAGTTACATAGACTAGCTAGAAGATTGAAAATTTTAATTCGCTTGTAGTAAGTCTAGATATTATGCTCTTGTAGGTAAACCCCCATTTTTAATCACATTGTTAATGGTTTCATAAATGATTATGAAGATGCAAATTAGAAAATTCACATATGCGGCAAATGGATCAAAGGTCTGTGTCTAAGCTTTAATTTGATATAAAGTTTAGTAGCAGCTGCGATATAAGTAATAATGTTGGGACATCCCCATTATTGAATCCGTTATGGGTTGCCATGGAAAACATACATTTTCACACAGCACAAACACGTTTAATTTTTAGGACAACTTTGTTTAGCATTTAGGGGGTCCTAATGAACGATTTGGCACCCATGAAAACTTGTCTGAGGGTGCATGGTAAGCAAAATTGCCCCCGGACTATATGGGAATTATAGTAGTTGAATTACTGCTTTTATTGCTACAAATCCTATTCTGTACAATAATTCAGTGGATAATTTAGTTTACCACTACATCTAGATTTGATTACAAGGAGAATAACCCCTAATAAATAACCTGTTAGCTTCTCTTATAATCCGATTGTTTGTCGTAATTTCGTCATTTTCGCTAATTTATTAGCTATTTGTGAACAAGTTCGATACAAAGTCATATCCCCAAGCTAGTATAAAAGAGAAGCATTGTCGACGCTTATATGACAAATATGACAATTGGAAAGTTCTAACCGTATCCCTTAATGATTTAAATCGATGTCAACGAAGTCATAATGATACCATAAAATCATCCCAAATGTGTACAATATTCAGAATGAATATAATGCTATCTTATCGGTAAGCATCACAAATGGTTTTCAAAACGACGCCTGCCTACGATCGCAGCGATGTTATTCGCACTGGAAATGTCGAAAAACTGCTCTATATCACTCTTTGGCAAAGAAGTACTTGAGCGTATTTTGAACCGAATGCATCCATAAATTGTTTGCAAAGTGTCTTCAATTAGAAACAACATCTGCTCCTAAACTTTATCTTCATATCACCTAAACACCATGTAGGTCAGGGAGTTTGTGAGAGGTAGCTTGGTGACATTGGTGTTATTGGATTACTTGCACAAAACCCGACTGAAAATCCGTAACCATTAACAGTATCGAGGGACATTTGTAATTAATATTTAGAAAATCTAACCTGTGGTGTCCAACTGTGAGTTTGTCACTTTTCCATTGGTATCCTGGGTCAGATGTGGTACTTGATTGTATCGATTTCTGATCTTTGCAAGCTTACTTACTTTAAAATGTATACTGGGAGGTCAAACAAAAATGTATCAAATTTGATCACATAGTTCATTAGACTATAAGGATCTTTATTCACAGTAACTTTTGCAATTTATGTACGTAAGCGTCTCCTTAGAACGTCCATACTGACTTATCCAGCCGGACTAGAGGTTTAAGCATATCTATATATCTATCATGGTGGTATATTAACATGCTTCCATGCATGCAATATGTTTTAACAATACTTTTGGTGCTTAAAATTACCAGAGATGTTTATTACGAGGGTCATCCAATAAATAGGGGGAATTTCCTTATAATATAAGAGTTTGTACCATTTAAACATCAGAAATATAACCATAAGGTGGCATAACTTGTTGCGCATGCAACAACATACCCAAAAGTTTGAGGGAATGTGATGTCGCTTGTTGCTTAGCAACGTAAACAGGTACTTAAAGCTGACCTGGCCGGATGCCTTAAAAGGGTTGCCATGGTTACTGTCATGTGCAGATCAGTTCCAAAAGAAATCTGTTCTATAAACTACTACATAAGGTAATTATTCTGTAAAATTCATTGCCTTTTTTTGAAAATGTCAAATTGGCAAGGGCATTTAGCGTAAAAAAGCGACAAAAATTAAAAATTGTTGAATCAGAAATAGGGGTATGGGTCATGAATTAGCCCTTAAACTTTTGTTGGTCGGTAAAAAGTTTTAAATCACCCTAAAATCATTAAATATATTCTATATTTTAAACGGTATTTTTAAAAAACATGTATCAAATGTTTACCTTGTTGCCAAGCAACAGTAAAATATAGACTTAACAACCAGTCTATTTTTTCACAATTGCCTGGTTGCTAGGCAACCATGACTTACTTGTACATGGTAATGACCATATTTTATATGTAACATTGAGAACAATTAAACTATAACAGATTGAAGGACAAACTATGTTCAGATACATGACAATACTTACATGCCAGACTGTGTTTCTGTAGCATGAAGTTATTGTATAAGGGAAATCTGGCCAGGTTAGCTTTAGTATCCCTTTTTCGTTGCTAAGCAATAAACGACCTCACTTTCCAATAAAGTTTTGGGCAAGCTGCTGCATGCCCAACAAGTTATGCCACCTTATGATTACATTTGCGATGTTTTACTGGTACAAACTCTTGTATTATAAGGAAATTCCCTCTATTTATTGGATGACCCTCGTAAGATGACACATGAAAACGACTTCTGTCAGTAAATTTAAGAAGATGCACGTAAGGCATTTGTTGTATGTTTTAAGCATGCACTGAGACGGTAACCATGACAAATGTTGTATTCAGTAATGCTCTCTTATATGTGAGTGTGCGATCATTCTTCTACATCCAGTTGAATATTTTTACAGCCAGTTTTCTGCAATAAATATCAGAAGTTTAAAATAAGCAACGAACGTAAATAGATTGGCGCATAGCTTATTGTATATAGTATGTCGATATGCCTGATGGTTTGTGAATAATCAACTGAGAATCTTTAAAACCAGTTTCCATTTCTAAGCAGACGCATCTAAAGAAGGCAATTTACTGACACAGAGATAAAGGCAATCTGGAGCGTAGATCAGAAACTAATATATCATATATGACAGGCAATATACATATAGTAGAACAAGTGGAATAAAGTGTCAATATTTTATGAGTGAAAAACATAGATTCAAGAATATCTGATCGTCCAAAGAGTAAGGACTGAACAATAGATAATTCACTGACTAATTTAAAATAGAAGTGAAAGACTGGGCAAATATACAAGTATCAGCTTTTAAAAAAAGCTGGCGGTCGTTTTAGCCATATCATTGTATGTATTCTAATGAACTGCATGCTTCCATTTTGAACTTTTCGAGATTTTTGCATGTGCATTTGTTCTAAGCTCTGGTTATTGACGTCCAAGCTGTGACCATTTTTACCATTTAACACTGGCTTCTACTGAGTACACGTCTTCTTTTTATGTGGCTGGATCTTAAGCGCATAGCTAAAGAACGACTATTTACAATCTAAATTGATCAAGATATGTTATGGTAATAGATCTAGCATGCGACGCATTTATGGAAAGTTGTTTGACAACATTGGACAACCCATTTTTACAATATGATTCTAAAACTGAGTTTTAGAAATTAAGGCCACAGTGACACCTTAACTGTATACGACACTCCGTGACCCCAAGATGCGCTCACAAAACAAATTTGGGTTTCCTATGTCAAATAATATAGGATTTATGCTCGTGGCACGATTTTGCTAGATTTGAGGGCAGAGGTTAAAGTATGACACACGCCGCTCCGCGACCCCAAGATGCATTAACACTCGAATTTAGGCATCACTACCTCAAATGTTATAAGAGATATGCTCCAACCTGATGTGAACACTCAAACACACACGACACTAAAGACAGGCAGTGTGATTACTATATGCCTTTCTTTGGGGGCATAAAGCCCTGTTGGTTATGACTGCCATAAGACAGTGCTTGAATTCATATTGATTCCATATGATGTGGATGATAATCATATGACTACGTTGCCAATGAAGGGCCTTTTGACTTGGGGACGTTTTACTGTTAATTTCTTACGCATGACCGTTATGCTTACAGTTATGCTGGATAGTTTGCTGACATACAGAGGGAAATATTCGAGAACCATTCTACGTTATTTGTTACCCCATTCGTTGTTCGGCAGCAAATAAAAAAGACACAAAGCAGGGCATAAAGGTTCGGTCAAAATCTGAATTTGATGTATGATTTGCACAAAAGGTTATATATACAAGTATTAGCTTTTCAAAAAAGCTGGCGGTCGCTTAGCCCTATCATTGTATGTATTCTTGCCCACTGCATTCTTCCATTTTGAACTTCTAGAGCTTGTACATGTAGATTTATTCTAAGCCCTGGTTATTAACATCTGAACTGTGATTTGTTACCATTTAACACATGCTTCCAGCGAGTTGTTGCTTGATCTTTTGAAAGCACCCGGCTTAATCATGGTATGTTATGGTAATGTATCTAGCATGCGACACATTTATGGAAAATCATTTGACAACACTAGACAGCACATTTTTCTTAAAACTAATGCCAGAAAATCAAGGTCACAGTGGTCGCTTAACTGTATATGTACAGACTCTGTGACCCCAAGATGTGTTCACAAATCAAATTTGGGATTCCTAGGATGTATGCTCGTGGACACGATTTTTCTAGATCTGATGGCAGTGGTAAAGGTGCGTGACGCTCCATGACCCTAAATGCATTAAGACATGAATTTTGGCATTCCTGCCTAAAATAATATAGGAGATATACTCCGCATATGATATGAACACTCAAACACCTAGGACACTAAGGACAGTCACAGAGATGGGGTAATCGTAATTTGTAATCACGATTACTTGTAATCGATTACTTTTTTCAGTAATCATAAAGTAATCTGTAATCGTGGATTTTTATGATTACAAGTAATCGTAATGTAATCGATTACATTGCAAAATAGCCTGTTATCAGGATTACTTTACAATTACTTTATGATTACTTTTGCTTTTTTTATAACAAAAAATATGAAACTGGTTACAAAACTGTTGTAAGTTGTACAGTGACAGGTACCAGCAATAGATCAAAGAGCATAATGGATGTTTGAAACAAGGAATGTGAATATGCAACCAACAATAGATCTGCTTCTGTGTTTGCCTCTAGACTGATCCAAACTAGCTATATGAGCCCTCATCTGCAGAGCATTGAATGCTCAGTTAAGCCTGCACAAAAGTGCAATCTCATCAAAGCCATCACTGCTTACACACATGAAGAAGTAGCATAGATTAAGGCTTCAGCCAAAAGCTACACTTCTAACCCCACTGGATAGCTGTGCATGCATGTATAAAGGATGACTTTATGTATATGCTATAAGTATAAATATCTCATGAGCTGGCTCATGACTGATATCCCAACAGTATAAGTACATAATATCTCCTCTAACACTTTCTGTGGTCTGCTGATTTTTTTCGAAAAATTCTTTCATGAATGCTGTCAGAGTGTCCAACAGTTAGTAACTTTTTCCATTTAGATGGATTATCTCATACATATTAATACAATAAGTATGGAATTATTCATTTTGTATTTTTGTACCAGTCAAAATTTCAATCAAATGATGTATTTCAGTCCCTAAAGATTGTTCATATCTTAACAAATAGTGCAGACCCTGATGAAATGCCACCTTATGTTGCATTTCACCCGGGAGATTTTCAAAAAATGTCTGTTCAGTATGCAGCAATGATAGGGTAAGCAGATTAACCTGTTACCTGCTAGTGACAACTTTTGTTGTCTGCTGATATCCTATGTAAACAGCCTGGACTCAACCAGGCCCGACAAAATGTTGGGCCTAATCTGAATTCATACTTTTTGATACTGATGCTATCCCTGAAAGAATATGCTTCAAAAGAAGGGAAAATTCTGAAAAATATGAACAGATGACAAAAACATGCAAAATTATCTAGCAAGATAAACGTTTAGCAAAAATATATAACAGGCAGGAAAAGGTCCCTTGTATGGTAAATTCAGTTGGATAGTCTTGAGCCAAGCTCAGATGTGACATCTCATCAGATACATATTTAAAGTCAAAGCTTTCCCTGTCCAATATTTATTTTTCTGAAAAAATTGTCGTAATTATTGTGAACATTTAATGAATTTATTGGTCAACTTTTTTATTTGCTCTGCTGTCAAATGAAATAAGGACCATTTTCTTAAGTGTCTATTTAATCCTTCAGGAACTTTTATGACAGTTTAGTTTTAACACCTTTTAGCAAGTGTTAAATCTTGACCATTTTCCTGCTGAATATGATCTCATTTTTAGTTTTTGGTTTGATCTGCAGAAGATCCGATTCTACATATTTTTGTCATTCTTTTTATAGATATACATGAAACATAATAAATGTGTTCCAATTATCAGAATTAAATTAAATGAAATAAAAGAATATCCAAAATATTAGGTTATAATGGAAGCTGGACTCTGAATATGATAAAATAGGGATAAAATCCAAAATTCTTTATAAAGTATATCACCAAATTAAAAGAGCCCATACCTTGTTCAGCATATGCTTTAATAGTATGACTGAATGTTATATTATGGGACGTAGATGTAGTTTAGAAACTTTGATCAGAAAGTACAGTCGTTCAGTCTGATCAGGATCTTCACTGACTATTATCTAGCCATCAGTAAAACAAATGCAATACCAACAAAGGCTAGTTTCCCTTACTGAATTCAAAACAGTCAAATATGGCTATTTTGACTGTACCAGGGATGTCTTGCAAAAACATGTAAGATAAATGAGATGATCAAATGTGTCTCCATGCTTATATTTAGAATAATAAGGGATATTTGAATACTGTTGTTTTATTCTTTATTTCGTATCGTAAACCTTGTAGCTCTGCAAGTAGAATTGAGAACCATAGCTAAGTTTTCCTTTTTCCATGATAACATTCTATTTAGTCTTGAAATATAATACAGTTAATTTATTGCTCAAAAGTAATCATAAGTAATCATAAAGTAATCATGATTACTTTGCAATGTAATCTGTAATTGTAATCGATTACATTTTTAAAAAGTAATTGTAATTGTAATCAGTAATCATGAAATTTCAAAGTAATTGTAATTGTAATTGATTACATTGCATGTAATCGACCCCAACTCTGGACAGTCAGTTTTATTACTATATGCCTCCCTCTGGGGGCATAAAACCTGTTTGTCGTGACCGTCATAAAACAGTGCCTGAATTCATAGGAATTCTATGTAATCAGATGTGGATGACGACCACAGAAGTACGTTTACTGATGTGAAGTTCGCTTGCACTCTTTGCCAATCAAGGACGCTTTGACTTTGGGACGTTTAACTTTCGCCAGCTTTTTTGAAAAGCTAATACTTATTGCGTTTATATAAGGGACAGGGCAAATTGACGCCTTCTTTGACGAGCTTGCCTCGCTCTATAGATTTCACGGACAGTTTATTTCGGGCTGTAGGTCAACCCACGATATTTGGTACCCCACTCGTTGTTCGGCAGCGAATAAAATATAGCCTGAGCACGGCATAAAGCTTCGGTCAAAACCTGAATTTGATGTGTGTTTTGAATGATGTTTATATAAGCGGCCGGCCACGGCCGACCGCAATACAGTCGGCCACGGCCGACAGTAATGAATTCACTGTGAACGAAATATAGTTTTGTTATGATATATATTTAGCTTACCTGAGCCGAAGGCTAATGGGTGAGCTAATAGTAACAGTCACTCCGGCGTCTGTCCGTCCGTCCGTCGTCCGTCCATCCGTCAACATTTTCAAACATCTGCTCCTCTGAAACCACTAGGCCAATCAAACTTAAATTTCATATGGAGACTACTGACGACGCCGGAACGAAATTTTTATTCAAATGGTCCAGGCCATTAAACCAAGATGGCCGCCACACCCATATATGGTAAAAAACCCTTAAATCTTCTTCTCCAGAACCAGAAAGCAGATGAGCTTGGGACTTTTTATGTAGCATTTGGGATGTAGGACCTACCCAGCTTGTTCAAATGATGATCCTAGGTTGACCTTGACCTATTTAACGTCAATTCAAATCTGCTTCCTAATGCAATTAAATGGGAAATGTTTGAAAAGATGATTTATTTGAAAACTGTTGAAGTCTTAGTCATAAGTCTCACTTGATATGTTTAGCATAATGAGAAAATGGTTATAAATAAGTTCCAAAGGTCAAGGTGACCTTTGACCTTTCAGCTTATTCGCTCATATTGGAGTCCCATCAATATATTAAAACATAGTTTTCTCACAAACCAAAGGCCCAATTGAACTCAAATTTCATGTGAAGACTCCTTATGCTAAGTTAGCAAACATTTATACAAACTATTTTGGTCACATGACCAAAATTACAGCCATGCCCATATATGGTAAAAACCCTTTAAAATTCTTCGTCTCCAGAACCAGAAGGCCAGTGACATTGGGACTTATTATGTAGCATAGAGGATGTAAGGCCTACCGAGTTGGTACATATGATGATCCTAAGTTGACATTGACCTACTTAACGTCAGGGTCAAATTTGCTTCTTATGCATTTAAATGGGATTTTTAAAAGTTGATGTTTTGAATACTGTTGAAGCCAGTCATTGTTCTCACTCGATATGTTTATTCATGTGAAAGTAAGTAAGGTTGTAAAGATCAGGAATCGATACAATCAAGTACCACACCTGATACTCCTTATGCTATGTTAACAAAAATTATATAGAATATTTTGGACACATGAACGAGATGTCCGCCCTGCCTATATATGGTAAAAACCCTTTAAAAATCTTCTTCTCCAGAACCAAAAGGTCAATGACCTTGGAACTTGGTATGTAGCATTGAGGGTGTAGGGCCTACCACTTTTTGTTCAAATTATGATCGTAAGTTGACCTTGACCTACTTAATGTCAAGGTCAGATTTGCTTCTTACGCATTTAAATGGGATTTTTCTTTTTGAAAAAATGATTTTTTGAATACTGTTGAAGCCAAAGTCACTATTCTCACTTGATATGTTGAGCCTAATGAGACAATGGCTATAATTAAGTTACAAAGGTATGGTCGACCTTTAACTTTTCAGCCAACGTGGCTCATATTGGAGTCCCATCAACACATTAAAACATAGTTTCTTTAGAAACCGCTATGCCAGTTGAACTCAAATTTCATATGAAGATTCCTTATGATAGGATAGCCAAAACTAACACCAATTGTACTGGTCACATGACCAAAATAGTCATCACGCCCATATATGTTAAAAACCCTTTAAATATCTTCTTCTCTGGAACCAAAAAGTCAATAGCCTTGGGACTTGGTATGTAGCATTGGGGATGTAGGTCCTACCAGATTTGTACAAATGATGAATCTAGGTTGACCTTGACTTACTTTATGGCAAGGTCAAATTTGATTCCTAATGCATTTATATGGGAAAATCTTGAAATGTTCATTTTTCTATAACTGTTTAGGCTGAAATCATGATACTTGCAAATAATGTTTAACCTAATGACACAACGGGTTCATATCAGTACCCAATGTAAAGCTGACCCGTGACCTTTTATCCAAGGCCACTCGTTTGGACTGCCACATACCAATCTAAACATCTTTTCCTCTGAAATCAATGGGCATTCGTTAAATTGGTTTAGGTCACTTGACCACAATGGCCTCAAACCCCATAAAACAAAATATGTTTCATTGTAAGCTGTAGTTGATCTTGACATATTTTAACATTATTAAGGAGATCAGTTGGGCGGTTCAGGACAGTCAGTCCTCTAGTTATATTTAAGTTTCGTGTGCTGATATGATCGTTAGTATCATAAGAGTGCAAAAGGTTAGAGTTATACTTTGCGCGGCCAAACCCTCACGGATGCTGCACACCGTTAACCATAACGCTACAGAGGCACCCCAAAACAGACTCTCAAATATCGTAGATGATGACGTCAGATATATGGGTCTCGTCGCGAGTGAACCTGATTTAGCTTGTGCAAATAACAAACGCGCAGATTAGTCAACGCCTCCATGCAATATGATTAGCGCATTTGTTATCATGTTGTCATTATAATTAGTTAAGCTTGCTAAGTGTTGATTTCGACTGGATGGTCCCAAAGCCCGACGGGACGAGGCTGAGTTACTATCATGACGGCCTATGCGATTGCATAACTACTACGACTGCGCAGATTTGTTTTCATCGTGAATTTGCAGACTCGTATGTCTGTATACGATCTGTCATGATACTATTGAATGGCGTGTATGCTAGAGCCAGGCATAATTTATTTAATCTAATAATTGAAAGAATAAAATATAGGCACCGAGGGAAATGCTGGAATTTTCTCCTGGATATGAAATTGCTTTTTGTTCACGATGAGAATGACTTATAGACTAAAATCATAATGATATGATAGATCACCGCTTTTGAATCAAATTCCGTCGTGATTAATTGGTGCACCTAGCTCATTCTGTTGAACGAGGTCAGAATAATCTCCATGATGTATTCTAGAGGCAATACTTACTGGTCATTAATAACACTCACAATCCGAACCGCGTTGTATTTTCGGGGGCCAACTCAAGAGAAATGTTACTTCATCCATATATGTATAGTAACGCTTAACCTTTTGTAGAACAATACACGCTTCCATAAATTTTGACGCAGTGCAGTCATGATGGTCAATTGTATATATTAAGGGGTATCCGGTTATCATCTCTTACCAGAAATATCTTTAAAAAGATAATTGACGAAGATTAAACGGATGGAAATTTGATAACCTGCAAACTAAAATGAATACTTTTTCAGAAGCTCTTTATTTTTTGCACGTAGAAGTAAAGGCCATTTTAGACGACTATAACAGCATAAAGTTAAAAACTTAATTTCCGAGTAACAACTTAGGGTAACAAACAATGCAATCACAGTGCATTGGAATCATGCAGACGTCGACATGATCTGCCCAACAAGTGAATAACCGTTGGATATGGCTGAGGGTCAGGTTGGGTGGTGGAGGGGTTGGTCTAGTATTTTCTAATCATTAAATATTTAGCCCATTATTCACTCTCATTAACAACTTCGCTCATTCAGTAGACTTTCATCAGCCATTATCAAAATTGTATCTTATACAATCATGTGATATCTGCAGTGTTTTCTCCAATCCTGTATCCACTGTTTGGCCACTTGGGTGGTCCCCCCTGCTCTCCAACTTTCATTCCTTATTTGGCTTTGTCTTTGCAGTAAAGTAAAAGGCAGAAAAAGGGTTGGCCTATGCAAAGGTGTTAGAAATGAAAGAGAATGTCTTGTATGAAGTTTAATCAAAATAGTTGCTTCTCCTGTATGTTTACAGGTGTATAGATTCTGTTCACATAATGTGTCTGACGTCACAGCGATGATCTTGTGCTCAATGGGGAAATTGTAACATTTGCGATTCGGTTGGGAATACAGTGAGCCACTTTAGTTACGCACCACTTATAAAATGTAAAATTTCTCAAAAAAATATAATATTTTTTTATTCTGAGACTACAAGCGTACACCGCCTCTATATTTGCATAAGCCATTGCAACTTCATTGTAATTAGATCAGAAACGAATAAGAAAATGGATCCTGAAGGGTACTACCATCAAAATAAGTAACGGTGCAAAGATCAGGAATCGATACAATCAAGTACAACACCTGACCCAGGATACCAATGGGAAAGTGACAAACTCACAGTAAGAAACCACAAACGAGAGCCAAGAGGTCAGCCCTTTCCCAGCAGGTGACCACAAGGCACAAATAAACAGACGAAGGCATAGCAAACACAAGTCAGAAAAAACATAAAAGATCCTCCACAAAAGAAGTACCGCCTTGGAATGTTCAGTAAAACATTTTACTGGAGTGCTTAAACCGATTTTACTGCGCCAACCTCACCCTTAATTCAGATGTGGAACAAGACACATAAACGTCTAAAAATGATGAAGTAATAAACACATTCTAGTCTTAGATAATTCCAAGAATAAATTGGCTCTTATCTCTGGCAAAGCAGAAATTCGACCCTGAAAAAAGTGCAATGTGATCTGAGTTTCATTCGAAATGATGCAATGTGAAATGGTTTTGGGTAAGTCAAATATACCCTTCAGAGCTCCAACTTAATAAAGTCAATACCTCTGACATCGAAGCCGCATTTTTAGATTTGCATGTGTCAATTTCTAATGATATTTATCTCATTAAAATAATTATCTCCTTGTTATTACTACCAAAATTTATGATAAACGTGACGACTATAATTTTGAAATTGTCAATTTCCCATCTTTAGATGGTGATGCTCCTCGCTCTACATCCTATGGAGTCTATATATCTCAACTCATTCGTTTTGCTAGAGCATCTAGCTATGTTACTGACTTCAACACTTGCAATAAATTGTTAACTCAGAAACTTCTTCAACAAGGCTATTGGTAACATAAACTTCGCAAACCTTTTCTAAATTTTATAGATAATACGTGGATTTGATATCTAAATTCCAAGTTGGACTTACATCTCTCTTGTGCCAAGGACTTTCAGAACCTAATTTCCATGGTGACTTGGTGTATAAATGAAGCAGATTGTTGGCTCTAATAATTTTTCAGAGCAGTTCATTAAAATAAGTTCCCATTAAAAAAATATTGGCTATAACATTAATGTATTGCAACAGACTGCATGCTTGGTAGTCAACCCAATCATGGTTGGCAACTTTGCTTTCCTCTTTAATTGCACGCCGGTGAGTCGGACTTCAGACTCAATGATGGTCTGACTTAAAGACTTATCTATTAATGATATGGTAGGGGCCTGATGCTTTGGCTGTTTGTCGGGCCCACCAGGGTTTACCTGTTGGATTTCTTTTGCTCCAGTACTCAGTTTTTTTACTGTTGGGTCTTATCTTTGCTTCATCTTCTTGTTATATCTTGATTTATATGTTTAAGGAGATGATATAATGATAAGTTTGGGGTCTTTCATGCAAACCAAACATCTATGTGTCTTGATCCACATCTGAACTAAAAGTGAGGTTGGTGCACCATTAAACCAGTTCAAGCCCTCCAGTAAAATATTTTACTGACCGTTCCTAGGCGGTACTTCTTTTGTGGATCTTTTATGTGTTTCTGTCTTGTGTTTGCTATACCTTTGTACTTTGATTATCAGAGTTATTTTGTCTGTGCTGCGTGGCGGCCCTAAAGAGTCTCCCCACACTTTCATTTAATGCTCTTATTATTCCAATCCTTAGGATTGTGTGTACAATCTCCTTCCATTATTCCTGTCCCTGGATATCCTCTATGTCTTGTACCGCATTTAAGATCATTAGATGACTGATTTTCATAACACGCTGTATAATATCCCTGTGGACTTGCATTAGCTATTTGCATTATCGTTTGCATTTGTTATGCCTTCCTTTACTTTTAAGGGCGCATATTAAAACCGGCTTGTTATCTTAATAACCGGTGTGTTGATTGCTTGTCTTGGGATGGTACTAACACACTCAACTTTTATGATAAGAACTGAAGTAACAAAGTTACATATTTCTCCCATTAGTTTATATTTGGAGTCTTCTATTAGTATTCCAACTCTGTTAACAATTTTTGGGATATGCTATCTACCATTAGGATATCTCCTCTTGGGTCACCTTTTATCAAGAAGTATACTAAACCGTTTAATGCATTTAAAAGACTCGGAATGTATCCTAATGTTTCTAAGTGCAATTCCAAGAGGTGTGTCTGTTGCGCACATTTATGTACTAAAACTACCATCACATCATCTGTTAATGATAGGCAATTTTCCATAATCAATAATAATAATATGGACTGAATTTCATCTGATCTGATTAATGTTATAACGTGAACTGAAATTAATTGTGGAATGCAATATGTTGGACAAACTGGTCGATCCCTTAAGACTAGGTTTCCTGAGCACTTTAGTAAAATGAAAAAGCATAAAAAATTGACACATTTCTTTATCGCCATTTCAAAAATAATGGTACTTTACCTAGTAAAATTTTAATTCAGCCAGTTGAATAAATTATATATGATCCAAATTAATCAACTAGATTAAAAACAAAGAGACAATAAACTGAACTAAATTTAATTATTTTTTTGCAATCACATTTTTCCTAAGGCTATAGTGATAAAATATACCATAAAGGTAATATTTCTAAAATGCCAGGTTTTGATGTGTTTTTTTTCTGTTTTGGATAGTAAAAAACGTAAAAAGAGATCTCAAGGTAAACGTAAAAATGGCAACATTAAGCGCAAAATTTGTACTGAAAAACGCATAAATACTTCTCTAAAGGATCTTTCTATAACTTTAAAAAAAATCATGGTTGGCATGGCTTATTTTCATTTTTAAGTTCCTTGCCTATCTCAGTTTAACGTAATTTAGAGTTAGAGGCTAATAAACTTTACGATAGAGCAAACAAAATATATAAAGCAGCACTTCTTACAAGGTGTTATGTTTAACATTTCCTCAGTCCTTATATCGATTCTGAGGTCAACCGTATGCTAATGATCAACTAGTTGAATCATTTGTAGTTAAAATGTGTCGATGACCATACTAGTTGAATTACTGGGTTACAACTGTCCCAGCGACCATATATAGTTGAATTATTGGGATTATAACTATTCCCCAATGAACATACTATTTTAATTTCATTTTGAGTACAACTGTGCCAATGACCATACGCCTGAGCCATGCCACGACCATACTGGTTCAATTGGGCACACCGATGACCAAACCATTTGAATTATTGGAGGTGGGTCTTTGCAATGACACAACTAGCTGCATTATTGGCGATACACCTTTGCAAAGGATACAACCAGTTGCATTTTATTAGAGGTACGCCTGTGCAAATGAACAAATATTTGACTTATTGGAGGTACATGTTGTTGTTGTGTTAGTGTTTAACGTCCCACCAACAGCTAAGGTCATATGGAGACAGGGCCACGGCTTAAAGTCTCATCCGACAGACTGGAGAAGCCGGGAATCGAACCTGCGACCCCTGGTTTACAAGGCAAGTGGCTTATCCACTACACCACAGCGGCTCCTAGGAGGTACATGTACGCCTGTACTAATGACCAAGCTAGTTGGACTATTGGAGGTACGCCTGTCTAAATGACACAACTAGTTGAATTTTTGGAAGTAAACTTGTACCAATAACCAAACTATTTGTGTTAATGGAAGTACATCTGTGCCAATGATCGAGCTAGTTACACCTGTGACAGTGACCATTATGATTGAATTCTTGGAGGTACCCCTGTGCCATAGACCATACTAGTTGAATTATTTTAGGTGCACCTGTCCCAAAGACAACGTCAGT
Source organism: Loripinus fragilis (assembly GCA_964019695.1). Taxonomy (NCBI): domain Eukaryota; kingdom Metazoa; phylum Mollusca; class Bivalvia; order Lucinida; family Lucinidae; genus Loripinus; species Loripinus fragilis. The sequence continues at coordinate 93,196,707 of OZ026521.1, read as the reverse complement.
TGAAGTATTAGCGGTACGCTTGTCCCAATAACCATACTAGTTGGATTATTGGAAGTACGCCTGTTCCAGTGAACATGCTTGTTGATTAAGTGTATGCCTGTGTCAATGACCAAACTAGTTGACTTTGTAGGTGCAATTGTGTCAGTGACTAAAGTAGTTGGATTTATTGGGGTTCAACTTACAAGATGATTTATTAAACGTAGGACTGTGTAAATAGTATAATTCCAATGTTCAAAATTGTTCAGACAAGTTGCCTTTATGATGTTTGTTCTAGCCAATTATGTCTGAAAACGTATGCTCTTTACGACGGATAATATCAGACATTTATCTGTTTGCTGAGAGCGATACCTTCTCATTCATCAAGGAAGATTGGCAGTCTATGACCAGTAGGTGGTCACGAACTAGACGTTTCCTGTAGGGAAATGATTGATTTAGTTGAGATGTCATGACCTAGGCAACCTTCGACTAGTTAAGTTATCCTGGGTTATGGTAATTACCTTCGCGCACAAGTTCCAAAAGTGCATTTTTGAATGTCAAATGTGATGTTGCATAGCAAGAGCCCATTATTAGGGAACTGCCGACAAAGGAAGTACTGCCAAACAGTTAGAATGAGCCAAGAGGGCTCGAACTTGGTCTGCTTAAGATTGGAAAAATGGCATCTTTTCAGATGATCCATGTTCAAAACCTATTCCCATCGCACACCCAGAAGGCTCCGTGTCTGAAACGCAAAAAGTGTTTTTTACAGCATACAATGATAGGTGTGTAAATAATCCACTGGGAGTCAAGGTGTTGGGGGCTATCCCGTGACGTCTAAAGGGGTCTGACAACTTAGCCTGTAAATGGAACTATCAACAGTAAGGCATATCAGAACAATATTATAAACTTTATAAAACTCCAATATAAATGTACATCGAGCTCAAGCATCCAATAATATAAGGCACTAATGCCATAGCTCAGTAAATCATTTACACGTTTATCAGGGACCAGGGTAGTGGTACATGTTTTGGCCAGCGAACAGTTCACATCCGAGCCCATAGAGACTCTGAAGCATTGTAAGGCGTCACATTGGAAGTTAGCCAAATATAAAAAGCAGACATCTGGAGAAATAATTTATATATTTGGTACACCTAATAACAGATGACCTGAAAGTTCTAAATTCGACAATACCAAATAGCATCCAAGCTGCCATTAGAGCCAATGGTGGTGTTACATAGTGATGTTACATAGTGTGAGATGACATGCCAGATTTTCACCAGAAATTAAATCATTTCCAAGTTAAAATGCCATGTGCATTGATAGAGCCTAGAAGTAAAAATAAACTGCGCCTTTTAATATACTGCAACACCAGAATTAAAGTGCATAAGTTAGGGTTATGTAGATAATTATGACAAAAATCGTATTCTAGAGAAATTCTGGAAAGCAGCTGTATAATGCATTTTTGTCTTTTTATCTTTTTTCTTAAACTAGGCATTGGTATATTTATACATCTTTTCAAAGATTTAGAATTTCACTAAGCGTCTCTTTGATTAAGAAAGCTTTAAGATATATGTCGAGTGGAAATTACATTAATTGTGCGTCTTTGACTGCCATACTTGACGTCTGGCTCTCCAACAACCCTAATTGTGTCAGTAAATTTAATCAAGATTTCTCCAGACATACTTGGAATCGACTGAATACTGTAATTACACTCAATTTTTCATTCAATTACATTTTAGTCGAGCTTCGTAAAAACCAACAAACAAAAGTTACTGTATGGTTTGTGCATCTGTATGGGAAGATAATCCACGAACTTTAGCGAAAACCATACAATAACTTGTTTTATAGTCAAAATCGTCGGGTCAGTCAAAGATATAGTTATATTTATTGCATATGCCTATAATCTTTTAAATGAACACTTTTCATTCAGAATATTCATGCTAAGCTCCATCCACTATAAATAATTATATACCCTGTCCCTGTTCTGGGTCTGCACTGTTTGCAAAAGTGTTAAAAGGCGTTTCTATGAAGTAAATGGTTAAACATTTTAGCCTGTCTCTGTAATGCTTAGAAACGGTTCATTCAAGGATAAAAAGACGACATATTTCTTTGTTTTTCCTCGCAAGCCTTGTTCAGATGCTGGTAAGCTACGAAGTTTGTAATAAATAAACTCATTCACCTTCAGGAAAAACGACAACGAAAATCTCATGTGCTTATATCATATGCTGCATCCTAATTGAATGGTTGTATTTCGGCTTTCCTCACGGTTGCCCCAAGGTTGAAGCTGATGACGCATTTTGTGAGATATTATTTTATCTTCAATGAAAATAGGGTTTTCATTTCATGTGAATCATGATCTTTCAGCAGACAATTCACATGAAATGTCCATCCACTTTTTTGGTTTCCTATATTAGCAACAAACTTTGATATTGTCGTCTGATGCGATTCTAGACATCTTAAAGCAGGCCTTAGTCTAATGCGAACACATGTAAAAAACAGGCCAGGAATGGTCTGCACACAAGACGCCATTTAAATGGCAATTCACTGGCGGGTTGATGGTGACCCTATGGCACACTTTTTGTTATAGATATATATTGGCAACATGTTCATGGGCGGATGGGGACAGGGGTCCGGACCCCACTTGAAAAATCACAAAAATATAGGGTTTCCTAGCAATACTAGTCCGGATCTTTTAAAATAACAAAGCTACCAAGCCACCTCTCAATGGTGGGCCATCATCGGCACGCCAGCGAAACGCCATTTAAAGCGAAACGCCATTTAAATGGCGCTTCGCTGGCGGGCCGATGATAGCCCACTTATACATGTAGTGGTATTTGGATCCTCTCTCCCCCTCATCATAAAAAAAACTTTGTCAAAATTGGACCCCTCTGACAAAACTTTCTGGATCCGCGCATGGTGTTTAACCCTTTTGGTAGACGAGTGGCAGAAAAATATTTCTCAATCTAGTTAGCTAGTATCAACAGAGTAGCAATGACGTATTTTGACCTTCATAGGTAGTCTATTCTTAACTTCTAACAAAGAAAACAAACACAGTTTGCATGTTGGCGCGCTTTAATGTGAGCAAATGAGCAGCGTGACATGGAAGGACGTTGTAGACCTTGATGAGATCTATTTAAGAAGTGCTTGTAAAAGCCCTGCCAGTAACACAGCTTACTTAACCCTTAGATCTTCTCATTGCCGAAGTACCTGCCGTCCAGCCCACATGACACCAAACTTTCTATTTTTTGTTTGGCGAAAACTTGCTGTGATTTTAAACAGTGCAGTATACCACATAGCAATGACGACGTGCAAATCAACACGGCAAGATCTCTTGCTCGAATCTATACAAAATTTTGTGTGTTGCTCACATCTGTGAAGCCGCCGTAGAACTGATTTTTCACGACACTTCGTTCACAAATACCTGATTATTCTCAGTCCGTGCATGACGACTGAGTAATAATATACTACACAACCTTTGTTAATGCTAGTGCCGACTAGACAAATATTCTGCTCTATTCGATGAAACGAGCAGAATGTTAAGTCTATTCTTAACTTCTAACAAAGAAAACAAACACAGTTTGCATGTTGGCGCGCTTAGAAATTACAAATGTTAGAGAGCGACAAAATTTTGTATAGATTCTAATTACGTTTTCATGTTAAGTCACATCACACAATGTCTCACATAAACTTGACCTCTGAAATGTTTAACGTTTCGACTCCAAACTCTTCAACGTACATACCTGCAACAAATGAAAACAAATAGCCATATACAAATAGCCTTATTGTCAATACATATTATTCTTATTTTCATTGCAATCATGCTGAAATCTAAAATTTATTTTCCAAAAATATCATTGTTTTCATGCCCATTTGCATATAATACTTTGATTAAAATGACTGTATCTGGTACTCATTTTATTTACTTATTTATTTACTTTTGCTTAGCTAAATGTACCACCTATCAAAATTAGATAATCAGGTGCAAACGGCTGGTCTGAAACTCTTAAAGTACAACAAACTGCCATATCTATTATACTCAACATTTCCCCTCTGCTAACTCTGATACTGAGCTAATAATCAGGCAACTTCTATACTGGGAACCCATCAGGAATTAACCTATTTGTATCTACGTTATAATATACACTGAACTTGTCATTTGTTTGTGATCCCATATATCAGTATATTTAATTTTCTTCTTTCTCTGACTTAATAAATAAACGCATAGCTTATTAGAAATATACCATATCCATTTTATTGCCATTTTAATTTTGATATTTCACTTAACTTACCACCATGGCGATATTTTGAAAATCACCTTTTCTACTCCCGATTTTTTTTTGAGTGAATTCATTTCCTTGTTATTGTAATAAACATTGACCTCATTTTTTATCTTCTAAATACTGCTCTATACAACCATATTTACTCCTCCATCTTTGTTCATATGGAGGACATTTTCTCTCCCAAAACCATACTAAAACCAAATACTTCGTTGTTTGAAAGTCTACCCTTATTTTCATCTGAGATTTTTTTTTTTTATTGATTTTGCTCTCAGGGACTTTTGCACCTTCAGAAAATTAAGACCTTCAATCTGCATTTTCAACCTGACTTCCGCTTCCGGGGAAATCTCAGTTATTATCTGTTAACAGGTAAATAACTTTTTCCACTTCCTGGGAAATCTCAACTATTACCATCTACCAGGTAAATACCCTTTTCCACTTCCGAGAAATTTGTTTCCACTCCTGGGAAATCTCAATTGTTACCAGGTAAATACCATTTTCCACTTCCGGGGAACTCGTTTCCACTTCCTGGGAAATCTCAATTATTACCTTCTACCAGGTAAATACCACGTTCCACTTCCGGGGAACTCATTTCCACTTCCTGGGAAATCTCAATTATTACCTTCTACCAGATAAATACCACGTTCCACTTCCGGGGAACTCGTTTCCACTTCCTGGGAAATCTCAATTATTACCTTCTACCAGGTAAATACCACGTTCCATTTTTGGGGAACTCGTTTCCACTTCCTGGGAAATCTCAATTGTTACCTTTTACCAGGTAAATACCCTTTTTCCACTTCTAGGGATCTCGCTTCCACTACCTGGGAAATCTCAATTAGTACCTTATACCAGATAAATACCTTTTTCCACTTCTGGGGAACTTCATATTTCCACTTCTGGGAAATGGACATGTGACCTAGTCACCAACCGATTTTAAAGCTCTCTTATGAGGAAAGTTTGCTTTTCCCACATAAATCTACTGCTACTATGTTATGTTTTCTTACCTTTGGAATTACCCTTCTACCAGGTAAATACCTTTTTCCCACTTCCGGGGAACTCATTTCCACTTCCTGGGAAATCTCAATTTTTACCTTTTACCAGGTAAATACCCTTTTTCCACTTCCTGGGAAATCTCAATTAGTACTTTATACCAGATAAATACCTTTTTCCACTTCTGGGGAACTTCATATTTCCACTTCTGGGGAACGGACATGTGACCTAGTCACCAACCAATTTTAAACTCTCTTATGAGGAAAGTTTGCTTTTCCCAGATAAATCAACTGCTACTATGTTATGTTTTCTTACCTTTGGAATTAACCTTCTACCAGGTAAATACCTTTTTCCCACTTCTGGGAGAACTCGTTTCTACTTCCTGGGCAATCTCAATTATTACCTTATACCAGATGAATACCTTTTTCCACTTCAAAAGAACTTCATGATTCCTCTTCTTGGGAAATTACATGTGACCTAGTCATCAAACGATTTTTGAGCTCTCTTATGAGGAAAGTTTGCTCTTCCAACATAAATCTACAGCTCCTATGATATATATTCTTACCTTTGAAAATAACCTTCAACCAGGTAAATACTTTTCCCCACTTCTGGGAAAATCGTTTCCACCTCCAGGGCAATCTCAAAATTACCTTATACCAGATAAATATCTTTTTCCACTTCTGGGGAATTTTTTGTTTCGTCTTCTGGGGAAATGACATGTGACCTAGTCATCAACGGATTTTTAGAGCTCTCTTATGAGGAATATTTGCTCTTCCCACATAAATCTACTGCTCCTATGATATATATTCTTACCTTTGGAAATAACCTTTGAAATTCCACTTCTGGGAAAATCAATTACACTGCAAGTGTATTTGGATTTTTTAATTTTGTCTCACTACTTATAACATTCTCCATATCTGCATAGCCAACATAAGCATCACTGTTTTTCGTTTGCAAATAATTCAGAATCGAATGCAGTATTCTCTTTCAATACTCTGACATTAGCTTTTAACGACTACGCCTTTAAAACAACTGACCCCTTTTCAAAGGTGAATGACTCATTTCTATTCTAACAAGCATACCTTTAACTGACATGTCTCTAACATCTATTCTACTGTGGATGCAGCGATTTCTGCTCGTACGCTCTGATAGCTTTTTGTTTCTAATTGAAATCTCCTTTCTTTGATTATCTTTTACATTTTCCCCATCTTTCAGCATACATAAACCTACCCGTTTTCAAGCAGAAGAAATGTATGAATCATTTAACATGCACAAACGGTTCAATTGATAATTTTCTTCAAACAGAAGAAATCCAAATTTCATTAAATCAAGAAAAAAAATCGACATCAGGAATAAGGGCTGTCTATGAGCAAAATTTAAATACATACTGCGTTATAGCTTTGATTCCACATAAACAGTCATTTACAAATGCAGTTATTCTTTGACCGTTTACCACTGTAATAACATCACTGTTAAAACTTTCCGCAATATTTGACCAATGCTCGCCAATTCCAGTAAAGAATTCTGTATGTAAATGCTTCCTTACCTGCGTCTGACCATGAGAAAGCTGAAACCGTTCCATTTGACTGAGCTTTATCCATGTAATTAATATAAGACTCACCATTTTCAAATTAGCTCATGAAATATCATTTTGAAGTTGTTGTCATGTTATCTTGTAACTTTTTTTTTTTTGTATTTTAAACTTAGATTTATGCAAATTATTGCTTATGCTATTACAATCCAGTACTAATCTATGCTTTGTGCCTTGCTATTTTTACAGTATAGTATTAATAGCATGAGGCTACTTTTCAATTTTAAGAATACGTTTCTAAGATAGTAATAAGTGGATCTCTTTGTTGTCTTATTACTGTAAGACCCCTTTACATGGCAGAAATTTCCATCTTTTTTTTTTTTTTTTTTAAGATAAACACTCTCTGGCAAAAAAACACAACAGTATTTGTCGCGATCAGAACAGCAAATAGATAGATAAAGTGTAATCCTCTTTTATAACCAACGTAAAGTACTAATATGACCATGCATATATTTATATTTAATATTTAACCTATTTCATGGGGATTCATCTGTACTTTACTCTCTGCAAATCCACCAACCTTCGTTATCGTCTCTCATAATCTAACTGATCTGTACTACCTACCTTACTATAGCGCCAAGATTCACATCTTAAAAAAAATCTTTATATCTGAAATGTCTATCTGATGAAAACAAGAAAACTGCTTTCTGTACTTATCTTTACATTGTGCTTTAGATATGGACTTTCAAATTTCCAATGCCAACTTGGATTGAGCTCTTCAAATGTGTTTCTGATCCTCCTCATCACTGGCGACCTCCAGGTGTAAATAACCACTTTCTAGCCAATGTGGGTTCTAATAACCTGTCGTTGTTTCAAATATTGGAAACTGAAATGTAAGAACGTTAGATGTAAAACTGTGATTGATTCCATCGTTGACTTAACAATTCTATTTTATTATTATTATAACTATTATTATTACTATTAATTTATCTTCTTTGCAAAACCAGGAAATACAGCCCAATTCATGAGGATGTATAGCCTGCTCTTGACGCCTATATTCGTAACTGTGTTTGAAACTATGATCGTGGTATCCCTGGTATAGTCTTTCATAATGTGTATGTAATGTGTTGCGTTATTTTTTATTTGCTCTATATTTTTACAACATTCTCCGCATTTGAGTGTTTCAGATAAACATGTGTAGCCTGCTCTTGACGTCTATATACGTGAACATGTTTGAAACTATGACCGTGATATCCTTGGTATATTCTTTCTAGTGAGTTACGTTATTTTTTATTTGCTCTATATTATACACCATACTCCGCTTTTGAGCGTTTCAGATAAACTTTTATAGCCTGCTATTGACATCTGTATGCATGAACGTGTTTGAAATATGATCGTGTTATCCCTGCTATATTCTTTCATAATATATTATGTAGTATGTTGCGTTATTTTTATTTGCTCTATAGTATACAATATTCTCCGCTTAAAGGCGTTTCAGATAAAAATGTACCTTTCGCTAAATTCTTCATCTTCATATACCGTTTAATAATGGTTTAGTGGTTTAGATTTCTGTCACAATCATCTATTTTTTGAACATGCCATCTTCTACACATTGAACGCATTTACCTTTTGAGTTATAATCTGCAGATGCGACAGACGCACTTTTGCTACCTAAAATTCACAAAATAAGTTTTTGAGTGTCACTTATCTTTTTAATTCTGTAGAAACCAACTTGTTCATCTCGTTTTGTCTGCTGTTAATACCCTAGGTCGATGCCATGCTATCTTCTTACTCCAGAAATATAGACAAACGTCCTTCGCTTTTTGTGTGTTGCTCACATCTGTGAAGCCGCCGTAGAACTGATTTTTCACGACACTTCGTTCACAAATACCTGATTATTCTCAGTCCGTGCATGACGACTGAGTAATAATATACTACACAACCTTTGTTAATGCTAGTGCCGACTAGACAAATATTCTGCTCTATTCGATGAAACGAGCAGAATGTTAATAATCTACCAGCTATTCTTATTAAATACTCAAAATCATGATTATTGTTAAGTTTGGGGAAAGTTAACTTTACCTTTATTTTTCTCTATTTCAGTTTGTGACCGCATGGCTGAGGGCGTATTTCTTTTCTATGGAGTCAAAGATATGACATCACTGGATATCGTCCAATCATTTACCAGAACATTCCATATGCCTTTCTTGTCTCCGAGCACGCCATCATCAACTATAAAACCTGGGCCGACTTTTGAAATACACATGAAACCAGAGTTTGCTTACGCCATTATAGACATGATTCTCCACTTCGAATGGAGGAAAATTCATTATCTGTATGATTCTGATGAAGGTAATTAACCTATGATGGGGTTTACCGATTAGAGAATAACGGCCTTATTTAATATGATTAGAGAACTATTTAATGATTGGAGGACCAAATAATAAAGAATAGTTCTTTTTTTCTGAAGAATAGCAGGGAATAATAAAGAAATTCTGAATAACATGACTGAGTAAGGTTTTTAAAAAGATAAAGAATAAGCCAAATACATTGTACGACTCGAAATTTGGGAAGTCGGGGAACAAGGTGGCCTGAGATGGAACACAAGGGATAGGGAAACCCCCGTTGGGATATAAATTTATTAAGACGTAATCATATAATATCAACAGTTTCAAGATTAATACATGTACATGTATATAGAATTCATTTTAATGAATAGAAGATCATTTTGATAAGAGTAAATATGGGTTATATTTTAATAAATAGACAATATCAGACACCCCTACCCCTCATCCAGACCAAATGACCAGAAAATTTAAATTCTTATCAACTTGGCGAATCCATTTTCAGTTTCAGGGTTGATATCTTTTTTCGTATAATAGTGGTCGAATTCTGACAGAAAGCGGAATACCACTAGGGGGCTAGGGCGTGAGATTTGTTTCATTTTCCATTAATTCTCATAAACAGACACAATGAAACGAGTCTGCTGTTTTCAGATTGTGTAGGTTCACTCATTTTCTTTATGATCCGTTTCCAGATTATTTAAGGTTTCGGTGATGTTCGGTGGTATTTTTTTCATTTTATTAAAATTTAGAACATTCTGTATAGCTTGACCAGACGCCGTCATGTGACGTTTGATCTGGATCCTCACTGTGTTCCTATAGATGCCTCATCGTGAGACAAAAAGTTTGACACGTGTGTATGCAAATTATAATCTTTACTCAATATTTCGGCCAGAGGCCGTTATCAAGAAAAAACAAGCTACTCGATATCCACTACATGTACATAGTCACTGTTCCACCATTTTGTTTAAGTACAAAATGGTGGAACAGTGACTATGTAGTTGATATCAAAGTGCGTGTTTTTTCTTGATAAAGGCATTAGAATGGCCGAAATATTGAGTTAAGATTAACATATACTAGAGGACTTTGAAAACGCATCACTATATTTTTGCACTTTTCTTGCAAACCGTACATGCGATTAAAAAGTTACTTGCAGATTTTAATGTGCAACCGAGAATTCGTATGAATCAGTCGTTAATTTGGCTGCACTATCAAGCGACGCTGCTGATGACGTCACATGGGCACATACAGCATCCAGCACCTTTCTGCACAGTTAAATGAAGCTTTTTAATTATTTTTTTTTATTTTTAAACTGTGGCGTGTATGATACCATATCACAAAAATAGTTTATAGACTTTTTCTAATTAAAAGTAATTAATAACTTCAATATTTCGAAAATAAACGTCAAATTTGATCATCAATTTATAGCTCCTTTTTAGAAACATCTCCATAAGTTACCTTTATGCGCGTTTTCATTACTGATATTGACTACATACACTGGCAGTCATGTGGGGAAGACGTTTTGATGTAAATCATGGCAGGAGATATGCTTTCATGTGATCGAGGACGTCTTAAAAATTTACGTTAACTTTACTTGCACAATACAAAAGACACGTGATACAAGCGTAACTTATGCATAATCTGTCATTTGTGTATGCCCTTAGCCTCTTCCAATAAAACCGGACGTCAAAATTTCGAAACTTTGAAAGGCCCAAGACGTTGAATTTTATTACTAGACTATAGTAGTCAGGGTGGGTGGGGTATGTCGGTATTTTTAAAGGGGTGTAATTTTGAGCATACCGAACTGTCAATGAGTTTCTAATCACTCAATGATGAATGTGTTATCGTGAAAGAAGCAAAGGACGCAAATCTGTTGAGTAACGCGTGTTAACTTGCAGCTGAATTTGTGTCCTTCAAAATCGACCACACCCGTCTTAAAACGGATACTTTTTCAATACCTTAAAGTAAATATACAACTATGAATTTTCTAGGTCACACTACAAAGTGGTCAGACTATGTTATGCAATTACAATTATCTCGCTGACATCCTCAGGGTTTGTGAAATAAAGGATTTAATCTGGGTGATGCGTTTTCAAAGTCCTTAAGTATATATGTTTAATATTGTTCCCTGCGATATACAAATGAACATTATATAAAACTTTGACTTTCAGGATTACGGCACATTCAACTTGTACTAAGTACTCTTCGACAAATCTCCGAGAGTGGGCAGCCATTCCGTGTGAGTGTTCTTCCTCGCCGGATCCACAACATTAGGAACGCTCATGACGAACTCCGACAGTTGGACAGGAGTGAAACAGACCCCACCCTAGACAAGATCATTGTATTTGACCTGTCTTCTGAGGAGGCGTACAGACTTATTCTCAAACAGGTATTATAGGACTTTTTGGTTACTGTAAAGGCGGCACCTCATGAATGCGTAATTAGGACTGGTATACCTTAGACATAGGTAAAATCTGAAAACGAGGCGTGGTTTTATTCAAAAGTAACTTATCATCTTGCGCCACTACTGAGGTATAGACGCAAAACACATTATTTAGTCCTTAAAACGCCAGCAAAATAACTGCACCTGAAAATGTCTATTTAACATGAGCATAGAGGCAATATTGTGGACCCAGATCAGACTGCTCCTACACAGGAGCAGTCTGATCTGGGTCCACACTGTTTGTCTATGAGGCTTCAAATATTTTAGTGGACGACAAAAACATACAATTTGTAATTATGCGCTTTAAGCGTTAATAAATGTGAGTTCAAAGTGTATATGGTAAGGTTTTTCATGAAGTGCAAGCACCTTTGACGCGTCTCAAACAACTTCTTAATTCTTCACCAAATTATAAATAGAACCTGATTTTTCTTGTTCAGTAGATGTAATAGCCGAACCACGCTCAGATATGAATATTACAGTCACCGCCTTTACAGAGAGCAAAAAGTTTTATTATAGTATACATTGGTGCAAAATACTGTAACAGAGAAGGGAGTACGCGTATTTTCAAAGTGATGTCATAACTGACCCTGATTATATTGTATGCTAACGACAAAGGTGCATCCACATCCGAAAGTAGGCAAATAATGGCACCTCAGAAGAAATGCCACGTAATGCAGAATTTTACCCTGATCTGCACTGTTTGCCAAGATAAAACTGATCTTAAAAGAAACACAATATTTGAATTATATCCTGTGACCCCTCAATATATACAATGGACTGTCCTGACTTTATTGTATGTAGTTTTATGGCAAATCCCATTGGTCAGAAAAGGGTTAACATGCTATATGCAAACTTTCAAAATTCCAGCTAGTTTTTGTGCTTAGCAGACTTTGCTGCATCTTCACCAGCGAAGGTTTCGTCGTATCTACCTTTCGACAAACCCTTCGCCTCACGACCCTTCAAATTTATTATTAGCGCAGACTAATCGACCAATGAAAACGCCAGGAAGGATTTTTTCGATAATCCCTTCCTGCCAATCAGATTAACGTAGCTATTTATCGGCATCTAATGTGCACCGCCTGCTAAGTCTCCATAAGTCCAGATAAGCAAAGATTTTGGTCGTAAAATTATTTATTTTTCTTCTATAATTAAGTTCAAAATTATGTTATGGGTGCTCAAAATAACCATCTCAATGTGACAGTTCTTTTTAGCACATTAAGCGTACAATTTAGTTGTTAAATAATAAAACTGAACGTAAATTAATCACGCCGTCTTATCTGGAGGCCTGGTGTTTATCGATTTTTTTGCACCGCTTTGTGATTGATCATATTAATTGTTACTATTTTCGGCTTATTACGTATTCAATCGGAGAAAATCGAAGCTGTGAGGCCAAGGGTTAGATTAGACAATCGCAACCCTTGGTAGGACAAGATGACTTTGCTGAGACTTACCTGGTTGAAAATTCCTAATCCAGGTATTCTCGCGATAAGGTCACTATCTTACATACCAGCTATTTGTAGCTGGAGCCCAACAGGTTCGGGAATAGAATGTCTGTCAATATGCAAACTTTGAATAAACGTGTTCAAATCTCTTCTAAACACTGCTCTTATCCCCATCTGCTGATTTAATATACAACCATTAATATTATTAAGAAAAATACTGATAACTGATTTCTTTTGCTCCGGTTTTCAGTTGTATGTACTGTTGAGTCCTTAGCTTTGTTTTATCTCCTTTTAATACCTTGAATTATATGTACTTTGATATGATTCATGGATTAGTTAGGGATCTTTCATGCGAACCATACATCTATGTGTCTTGATCCACATCAGAATTAAGGTTGGTACCGTGAAACATGTTTAAGCCCCCCCCCCCCACCCCCCCCCCCCCCAGTAATTTCTTACTGACCGTTCCTGTTAGTTTTGTTTTGTGTCAGTCTTCGCTATGCTGTATTGTCTGTTTCTTGCATCCTTGTGGTCACCTGCTGGGAAAAGGCTGACCTCTTGATTCTCTTGTATGTGATGTTTTCTTGTGCTTTTGTCACTGTGCCATACGGGGCCCTGGGTTAGGTGTGGCACTTGGTTGTATCATTCTTGATATTTGCCTTCTTCCTTACTTTCAGATTCCAGAAGTGGGAATGAACAAGGAAGGTTATCGTTATCTTGTCGCCACGATGGTAAATATTGCCGTTTAGTATAACATTAGATTAAAGAATGACTTTCATTTCTCAGATGGTAATGAAAGTATGAACACGATGAATTTAGTTCAACATAAATAATAGAAGAGCGATGTAGAGTGCTCGAGTCGCTGGTTCGATCCTCACTGAAGGTACCGTGTGGTGTCATTGAGCAAGAAACCTCATTCTCTGCTTAGTACTAAATCAAGCCGGTAAACGTCCCAACATGACTGGAACTGTAACAAATCAACGTTAGTGACTGACACAAAAAGAGTGGCGCTTTATTTATGAGCTGAACCCATAGCTTTCAAAATGAGCCCCCGAAAATAAAAAATTAAAAATCCACGACCCAAAATAATGTGTGAATCATGTTCAGTACATCCGCCCTTCCGTCCGTCTATGGCCTGTTATCGAAACACTCAATTACTTAGAAACTGCTTGGAATCTTTTGCGTTTCCCCCAGACAGATGTACACTGATCTATACTGGCGCTGATAGTGTATCTGCCTTTTTCTCGAAGCAACGGCACTGTGCGACTTGATCGCAGTGTTCTAAAACTGTGTTTTCACCACTGCCCGAGTATCTGTTCAACTTATCTTCATGTCATTTGCTGTTTTATATGTTTGCTATAACCGTTCATTGTATATGTATTTATATTGTTGTCAATCATTGTTGTTGTCTTATAATTTTAAGGTAACATTAAAAAAGTAAGAAGAAGCAACAGAAGAAATGACAAGAACTTTCCCATGAGCGGATCCAGAGGGTAGGGTGAGGGGACAGGGGGTCCGGACCCCCCTCCTGGAAAATCACAAGTGGCTATAGATGTCCTTCAATATACTTGTACGGACACCCTCGAGAAGTAATTAGACCCCTTGGGCTCAATTGCTTCTTGAGGGAGACCCATAAGGCCCTTTTCGAAACAAGTTGAAACTAAAAACAATACATAAAAACGTTGTCAGGGCCTCCCACCCTGACAGAATTTTCTAGGTCCACACATGACTCCACAATCACATTATACTCGTATAAACTGAATTATGGCAGGAAAAGGGAGAGAGACAAAATGTAGAAAAATAACAAAATTTTCGCTGGTGTCCGTGGTGGTCGGATAGTTACTCCAGGCTGTATGCTTACTGGAAACCGTGATTGCGTACAAATGATACATGTAGTCGTCGTATTATATCAATATTCTATTATAAATTGTTATAACATTCAAAATATTATAATGTGTTTTATTGCAGGACTTTGCCAATGTAGATATGGGTCGCTACCTACATGGCGGTGTCAATATAACTGGCTTTCAACTCTTGGACCCTGAGAGCAAGCAACTTAAGGAATTTATGGACTCGTTTTCTAGGCTTGATAGACACACCTACCCAGGGGCACAGACACAGAAACTTACGGTACATTCTAAAATTCTACTTTAATTAAAGACATCTATTTTCTATTTTGCTGATTTCTTTAAGGCCTTAAATTATCTCTTTATTTCGCAGATCATTGACCAATCCTAATGAGAAGAATAATAGCTCTCTGTATGGGGTCGTACTTTTAAAAGTTATTATTACTGGGCCTCAATGCCGCTAGAAACCTTGACTTTGTTGCATGGGAACAACAAAGTCACTGACTAGCCTGCGCAGATCCGCAGGCTAGTCAGCGCCTTGTTATAAACTTTCTAGAAATTCTGATAGCTAAACTTGTAACATGCTCGTCTGAGTCTACACTTGTCAAAATGCCACATTGCTGGAAATCACATATCACGGCTCATTTGTTGGTATTCTGGTGTTGGTGTTCTGGTGTTGTGATCTAACAACAAAATAATCTAGGGTGAAAGTTTGACGCAAGTAAAATGCATCTAAGCCCCTTGTTGCTTCGGCTACTGTCCATCCTTAGGTGATGGCTCTTTCGTTGTTCATACATTGCATATTGTTGCTCCCATTGTTTGTTGGGGTTCTGTGTTTGGTCCTTGTTTCGTTATGCAGTACTTAGTGTCCTTTCTAGTTTTGCAACCATCTTGACGAGGACGTTTTTTATATTTTAATTGTCTCCCTAAAGTCCTGTGGCTGTCAGTGTTCTGTAGCTCTTCCTCATGGTGCCGTGGGTTGGTCTGCATTTTTTGATTGTGGTATTTCCTGATAGAACTCGCTTTCTCTTTTCTCGCGTCCAGGCCAATATCATACCGGTAGACGAGTGTATTATTTAAGTAAGGAAATTTTCATTTCTTTCTTGAATAATGCACAAGTTTGCTTTAGATTTTACAAATGTATTCTTAGTTAGTTCGTGACTGCAACATGTAATTTTCTTCTCTAAAGAATGCTTGTTAACTTAAAATAATACATTTTGTTAGCACAGATCGAATAAACCATTCACATTCATACTGGAAAGATATAAATATGTCAAACTAATTCCAAAATTCCTAGATACTACAAATCATTCCGCTCAGATCGATGTGTTACAAAGAAAAGAAACAAAAGGCAACAGTGTTGTTCGATGATTCTGTTTTCTGCTTGAAAACAGATTTCAGGCTTCGACATTATAAAACTTTTTTCGTGCTCAACGCAACTGAGCATATAATTTCAAATGCTCATAACAGCAACAATGCTTTAAAATAAAGACTTTACTTGCTTTCAAACTCTCATATGTTGTTTTACCATGCTAATAAATGTTAAAATGCCAACGATTGTTGGCATTTTAACATTTATGAGCATGATATATTTTATGCTCAGTTCAGTTGAGTGAGAAAAAAACTTCGGGGCCTGATGGTTTGGTTCTTTACCCCTAGTCTGCAAAATACAATTTTTATTGTGTGTTCGTCTCATGCGCGGATTCTGAGGAGGGACAGGGGGTCCGGACCCCCCCCCCCCCTGAAAAATCACAAAGTATAGGGTTTCTTAGCAATAATGGTCCAGATTCCCTTAAAAATGATAAAGCTACCAAACCAGCATTCAATGTTGGGTCATCATCGGCACGCCAGCGCAACGCCATTTAAATGGCGTTTCGCTGGAGGGCCGATGATGGCCCGCCGATGATGGCCCGCCTTTAGTTCTATGTGGATCCTCTCTCCCCTCATAAAAAACCGTCAGAGTTGGACCCCATGTGGCAAACATTTCTGGATCCGCTCATGACCTATATTGCAATAAAAACTGACCCAGATCAGACTTGAAAGCAGTCAGATCAGGGTTTATACTTGATGTATGCAAGTAGGGAAAGTTCTGTCGAGTCCAGGCGGATGAGCAGGCTCGTCTGAGCATTGACTGTTCAGCTGTGCGATTAAAACCAAAATCTTATGTGCTAGGTCAATTATGGTGTTATGTGTTTGGGTTATTTCAGTATGAGTCGGCACTGGCAGTAGACGCCATTGAAGTTATAACTCGTACCCTTAAATCTATGTTAACGGCAAACAAGAAGATATTTAAGTCAACATTTCGAAGGAAAGAGGTTTACAATTATAACAGAACAAAAGGAGTACCTTGTACCACCAACCCCCCGATACCCTGGATGCATGGAGACGCTATCATGGATGAAATAAAAAGGGTAATATTTAAAGATATGTACTGTGATTATCAAAGCTTGCTTCTATTCTATTTGTTAATTGAAAAACGTTATGCTGATTTACAACCCGATGCCCATATGCACGTAATGCCAAATAATGTCAAAAAATTGAATCGCCAGTCTCATTTCCATGCGCGGATTCAGTCAATTTCGTCATGGGGGTCCTGAAACCTTATTTTAGTCATTGTTTAGTACAGCTTCTCGAGAGACGTCCGTATCAGTATTTCTAAGGAAACGTATAGCCACTTCTGATTTTCCAGGACTGGTGGCTGGTGCGGGGATCCAGACCGCATGTCCCTCCTCTGGATCCGCCCTTAAATGGCCAGCCTCGTTGTCCGCTAAAGTTGCAATCTGCTTCTTGCTAGCAATGATGAAAAATTATGTTCTCATATCAAAGCTCAGTGGAGTAAAAACAGATGCGATTTACCAATAATTTCAGGGTTTAACTGACTTGTTTTTAAAAGATATTGCTTAAAATGCATTAAATTGCATGTTATAATTCCTCAGTTCCAATGATAGATTTTATCCTGTCTTTTCTGGTTAAATAGTGTGGCATAGGGAACTAGCATTTCTTGCACGACATATGGAAATCTCTGAGGTTCGAGCCCAGGATATACACTTTAAAGATATCTTGACCGTGTTACAATTCCTAGGCTGTCACGCCAGTGCTCTATATGGTCTTATTGAAACTCAGCTCACGGTCGTCAAGTGATGCCATTGTAATGACAGAGTAACCCCATCATGTGCATGTTCTATTGCATCTCTCAGCGTCCTATTAACGGATTTGTCTGGCCCTCACACTTATCATAGATTCCTAAATTATTTAAAATAAAAGTGGTAATGTAATTATTTCAGCTAGAGTTCGACGGCCTTACTGGAACAGTAATGTTTGATGAAGAGGGGTACAGATGGGACTACAAGTTAGACGTGTATACAGTCGGACTGGACAATGGACCCACAAAGGTAATATAATGTTTGATGAAGAGGGGCACAGATGGGACTACAAGTTAGACTTGTATACGGTTGGGCTAGTCAATGGATCCACACAGGTAATACAAAGGAAAATATTTGTTCTTACACTCTTTATAACAGCAAAATTCTTTACAACGACGGTAGTATTTGCACAAATGGACCTGTTTAGCTTTGAATTTGAGTTCATTACAACATAAATTCAGTTCAACGTCAAATTATTTGGGGACAAACAGTGTTGTTGTAAAGAGATATAATGTTTGATGAAGAGGCATACATGTGGGACTAAAAACTACACGTGTAAACAGTATGTCTGGACAATGGACCCACCAAGGTGATTTGACTTTTGATGAAGATGGGTACAGTTGGGATTACAAGTTAGACATGTAAATAGTTGGGCTGGACAATGGACACACAAAGGTAATATAATGTTTTATAGAGAGGGATGACAGATGGGACAGCAAGTTAACTTGTATGCAGTGGGACTGGACCATGGCCCCTCAAAGGTAATATTATGTTTGATGGAGAGGAGTAAAGATGGGACCACAAGTAAATTGATAAATGTGTCATGATCCACATCTGAGTTAAGGGTGAGGTTGGCTCCCTGAGACTGGTGTAAGCCCTCCAGTAAAATATATACTATGCACAATAAATTTAGCAATTTCTAATGTTTTGCTCTTTTTTGTGCTCATTTTTGTGCAGTCCCGATCAATTTCAATTGCAATGACGAGAACAGGATCTTAGGCAAATGAAACCACGAAATTTCAGACGCCATCCTTTAAATAGTCATTTGGGGAGAGCAAGAATTGCAGAAGGGGTCAGTAAGCAAAAATCACATCCATTGAAAGTAATGCTAAAATGACAAGGATGTGATTTTTCGTTTGGTGGTCTTTCATCTTCCTCATGCATCTTACGCCTATAAAAACTATTGGTTATGTGACAGATGTGATAGAGATTTCATGCTGAAAAAATCAGCTGCCATCAATGACGTCAAAACGTAGTCATCATTTGATTAAACTTCTAATGTTAATTGGCGTGCCAATTCAACAGAGACTCAGTTTACAAAGATATCATAGGCTTACAATGTAACTCATCTTATGGTTGATTAAAACCTTAAGTTACTGAAAAATGGTGAGACGCATTTGTGAGATTATGGTGACGTTAGATTTTCTCTTTCGGCTCATGCACTGTAGTAGTGAAGATGTTTCATTCAACTTTATTTGTCTGAATGTGTTGGAAGGCATCAAGCAGTTTTACTTGTTAATGTGGTTCAAGAAAACCCGACTTGAAACACCGTTTAAAGGTGATAACGTAAAAGCATTAGTGAAAACGTCAAATTGTGAAAACTTGGTCCTTTATTTCTCTGAGAAAGTTCAGAAAATTGCAGCATTTGCTGTGCTTTTTTGGTTTTTGGTGACCAAACAATCGTTTGAAAATGGTTTCGGCTTCCCCAATGATCAGAAATACCCACCTTACCCGCTAGTCTTAAAATTAAACGTCACTTTAGCACGGCCGCTGCGTTTGGTAATTCTGTATTTTCTCAAATGGAAAATCTTGTCAAATGATCGGCGCTTGTATCTTCATGACAGCAAATGAAACTCGAGATCTGATGTGAATGGGCTCACCCATACAAAGCAATTGCTAAATTTATTGTGCATAGTATATTTACTGACCATTCCAAGACGGTACTTCTTTTGTGGATCATTTGTGTTTTTTTTGTGTCTTGTGTTTCTCATGCTTTTGCGTCTGTTCATTGCTGCCTAGTGGTCACCTGCTGGGAACGGGCTGACCTCTTGGCTCTAGTTGGTGATATTTATTGTATTTTTGTTACTTTCCCATGTGGTATCCTGAGTCAGGTGTGATACTTGATAGTATCGTCTCCTGATCTTTGCCGTCTTTCTTACTTAGACATGTATATATTTGGGCTGAATAATGACCCCACCAAGTTATTATAATGTTTGTTGAAGATAGGTACAGATGGGACTACAAGTTAGAAGTGTTTATAGTGGGACTGCAAAATGGACCCAAAAAGGTAATATAATGTTTGATTAAGATCCTGGGTACTGATGGGACCACAAAATAGACGTGTATATAGTGGAGTTGAACAATATACACACAAATGCAATATAATGTTTGGTGGAGAGCGATTACAAATAGAATTATAAGTTAGACGTGTATACCGTGGGAATGGACAATGGACATACAGATGTAAATATAATGTTTTATGAAGAGGGATTCTGATTGGACTACGAAATGGACGTGTATATAGTGGAGCTGGACAATGGACACACAAATGCAATATAATGTTTGATGGAGAGTGATTACAGATGGGTTTTAAGGGTTAAACGTGTATATAGTGGACTGTACAATGGACCCACAAAGGTAATATTATGTGTGATGGAGAGGGATTACAGATAGGTTTACAAGATAGATGTGTTTACAGTGGGACTAGACATTGGACCAACAAAGGTAATATAATGTTTGATTGAGAGGGATACAGGTGGGACAACAAGTTAGACGTGTATACATTGGGGCTGGACAATGGACCCAAGAAAGTAATAAAATGTTTAATAAAAAGGGATACAGGTGTGACTACAATGTTAGCCGTGTATTAAATGAGTCTAGACAATGGACCCACGAAGGTAATATAATGTTTAATAAAGAGGGATAGAGGTGTGACTACAAGTTAGATGTGTATACAATGGAGCTAGACAATGGACCAACGAAGGTAATATAATGATTGATAAAGAGGGATACAGGTGGGACTACAATTTAGACGTGTATACAACGGGACTGGACAATGGACCCACGAAGGTTATAATAATGATTGATAAAGAGGGATACAGGTGGGACAACAAGTAAGACGTGTATAAATGGAGCTGAACAATGGACCCACGAAGGTAATATAATGATTGATAAAGAGGGATGCAGGTGGGATAACAAGTTAGACGTGTATACTTCAGGGCTGGACAATGGTCCCATGAAGGTAATAATAATGATTGATATAGAGGGATACAGGTGGGACAACAAGTTAGACGTGTATACAATGGGGCTGGACAATGGACCCATGAAGGTAATATAATGATTGATAAAGAGGGATACAGGTGGGACAAAAAGTTAGTTTGTTTTGTTGCTTTACCTCCCAAGTCAACAGCTATGGTCAGGGCGGGACGGTCAGTTCACCTAACCACACTTTTTCCTTGGAAAGCTTGAACAAGCAGTTTACCAGTACTTCCTGCAAATACTTTCCCTTGTAACTAACAACAAACCTCCTTCAATGATTCAGCGGAAGGGGGGAGAATGACGATAAAAAATATTTCATGATCAATCTCAAAGAAAGTATGGGACTGGGCAGGGATCGAACGCATGGCCCTATGGATCTGCAGTCAGACTCACATATGTTCCCAGACACATTACCGACTGCGCTACACAGTCCAGTACAAAAAGTTACAAATGTATACAATGGGGCTAGACAAAGATCACACGAAGGTAATATAATGATTGATAAAGAGGGGTACAGATGGGACAGCAAGTTAGACCTGTGTACAATGGGGCTGGACATTGGACCCATGAAGGTAGTATAATGATTTATAAAAAGGGATACAGGTGTGACTACGAGTTAGACGTGTATACAATTGGGCTTGACCATGGACCCACAAAGGTAATATAGTGTTTGATAAAGAGGGATGCATGTGGTAGAACAAGTTAGACGTGTGTACAATGAGGCTGGACAATGGACCCACTCAGGGAATATAATGTTTGATAAAGAGGGATACAGGTGGGACTACAAGTAAGACGTGTATACATTGGGGCTGTACAATGGGTCCACGAAGGTAATATAAAGATTGATAAAGAGGGATACAGGTGGGACAACAAATTAGACGTGTATACAATGGGGCCGGAAAATGGACCCACGAAGGTAATATAATGTTTGATAAAGAGGTATACAGGTGGGACAACAAGTTAGATGGGTATACAGTGGGACTTGACAATGGGCCCACGAAGGTAATATAAAGTTTGATAAAGAGGGATAAAGGAGTGACTACGAGTTTCACGTGCATACAATGAGGCTTGACAATGGACCCACAAAGGTAATATAATGATTGATAAAGAGGGATACAGATGGGAAAACAAGTTAGACGTGTAGACAATCGGGCTGGACAATGGCCCCAGGAAGGTAATATAATTTTTGATAAAGAGGGATACAGGTGAGACAACAAGTTAGACCTGTGCATAATGGGGCTGGACATTGGACCCATGAAGGTAATATAATGATTTATAAAGAGGGATACAGGTGGGACAACAAGTTAGACGTTTATACAATGGGGCTGGACAATGGACCCATGAAGGTAATATAATGTTTGATAAAGAGGGGGTACAGATGGGACAACAAGTTAGACGTGTATACAATGGGGCTGGACCATGGACTCACAAAAGAAACATAATGTTTGATAAAGAGGGATACAGTTGGGACAACAAGTTAGACGTGTATACAATGGGGCTGGACAATGGACCCACCAAGGATATATAATGATGGGGCCACAAGGAGGATCTGTGCTCCCTTGGTCCCTGAAAATAATGCATTGATCACCCTGTCTCCCTGCAAATAATTTCCTCGTCTCCCTAAAAGTATTTGCATTCGCTCCCCAAATCCCTAAAAATAGTTCAGCTTCCTCCAAAAAGTTCCCAAAAGTATAAGCGAATTCTCCCTAAAATGTATTTATATTTATGTAGGATTAAAATCACACACTTAAAAACAATGAAGCTATATAAGAGCGCATGTCTAATGATCACTTAATATTTTGTCTTATACATGTAAAGACAGGTCTTTGCCATGGAATAAATGGCATATAAAAGCCATGGAATGCATGGCATATAATTAATTTAATGAAATGCATTATATATGGCTCAAAGTATGAGGCCATCCTTAAAATGCTGTTGCTGTACCTGGTAGAGTAGGCTTGGAGGTTTAGAGACATACCATTTGGTTGTCTTTTTGGGAACAGGGGGCTAATTTTTTCCAACAGTGTAAACTAGATTTAACTATAAAAAGTCTTTTTTACATTTGCTATTAGTGCCTATACGCTTGCTTAACTTCAGTTAAATCAAGTAAGTATATATCTGATAAGCATTCTTCAAAAATTCCTCTAAAAAGGGCTAATTACCTAATAAGATAATAACATAACAGGTGTGTAGGTGGCCCCGTAACATTGTGTAGACACTGTTGCTACGGGGGTCCACGTTCATGCTGTACGAAAATCTTTTGACAGAAATGGTGTGATCTGGTGCAAGCTGGGACGTCCCAAAGTATGTTTTTGCCCACCTAAAAATCTACAATTTTGAGTATAAAAATCAACAAGAAAACTGAATTGCTGTATTTCTCACTCAGATCAATCTAGATGAGCATGTTAGCACGAAAATAAATATATTTTCACACACAATCTAACTGTGTGAGTTTTCAGGTTGCAAATATAACCAGAAAACTCACACAGTTTTGCCCTTCAGAAATCCAATACCAACATCTTAGTCTGGGGACATTACTAGTCGAAAAATGGTAGGAATATGTGCTGATATATCTAACTGGTTTTCAAAAAGTAGTTCTCAAAAATAGTGATAAATTGATGATTACCAAACATTTAATATTCCCTATTTTTTTGTCAAAGGGAGACAATTTACACGTTTGATAAATTAAAAATTGATCTCTGAGCGTGTTTCAAGTGAGAAGTCAGTTTTCTTATGTTTCAATAGAACAGGACTATGACGAATTTCTGATAAGAAAAACAATCTTTTTAGCCAATGAACAATTGCAATATTCAGTGAATAAAGTTTAAAATACAAAAAAGAACATAACTTAGACATCAAAAGAGACAACTTGGTGTTATTGGATGTCTGGGAAACATTATCAATGTTTAGCAAATACTCTTTATTCAATACTTTGTGACAAAAATAAAATATTGTAGTGTAGCGTTTTCACGTAAGTTCAGTATACAATAATTTTGCAATGCATCTTTTCTAATAGATATTAGAGGAGTATAGTGGCTCCATGGTAGAGTGTTAGACTTGGGATCGCATGTGGTTGCTGGTTCAAGGCTTATCAGAAGCAATGTGTTTGTGTCAAAGATAGTTTATTCTCTGCTTTGTACTGATTCAAGCCAGGAAGACAGGAAAATGTCTCGACATGACAGTAAATTGTTGGAATGCAAAGCACCAATACAAACAAGCAATATAATAGATTTAAAGACATTCTTAAAGGGGAATGTAGTGAATTTGAAAATAGATAAAGTATGGACGTATTTAACAATACAATCCGTAGCAAAGATTTTTTGTAGTAGACAATGGGAGTGAATAAAAGGCAGCCATTTTTAGGCTGTTTGACGTAACATTGATTCCTAGTGTTGGTGAAGAAAAAGTTGACCATGATTTTGTTGTAAAAAAAGACTTTCAATTTATTTGATCACATACAGTAATTTAAAAAATCTTTTTGTGTTACTTTCAGATTGGATCATGGTCCCAAATAGACAAAAAGTTTGTTGGTTTGAATAATGGTAGAGGCCGCGGACATGATGACATTGTGAAGAAAAGAGTCAAAATAGTGACAACCATTCTGGTAGATAGCATTCTGAACTCTTTAACTTTTATGGCAGCATTCCTCGCCTGCTGATAACCTTTGTTAACAGATGGGATCCAAGTCAGGCCTGACAAAACGTATGTCCTGGTCTGCATTCAGAAACATTCAAGACTTAATCAGTCTGGATCTATGAACTTTTTAAGCATGCCAAACAAAATCGAAATATCTGCAGGCGACACTTAAGCATGCAAAATAATCCATCAGTAAATGGTTATTGTGGAAAGTACACTTCTTTCCCTTCCCTTTCTATATGTTGATAGATTCATCCACCCAGTATGACACAACAATATATTGCCTATTAAAATAGCTTTATTTTCTGTCAGAATCTAGGGTGATACTTACCTGCCTAATTATATCGTCTGAGCATGTGAGAGCTACTAGTACCATTTTTGCTGCCAACATTTAGATCAAAGGTCGTCCGCTCCGAGGGTGCGGGGGAGGGGGTACTCTGAAAATGTTATATATATGTAGACTCAGTCAATTTTAGGGGTTCAAAATATCGAATTTCAATATTTTTGGGGGTTTAAGAAAAATGAATGTTTTTGGGGTACGAAGATTGTGTGGGTATTTTTTGGGAGTCATCACGAAATTGGACTAGTTTTAGGGGTCATTTCTATGCATTGTCGGGTATTATCTTAAGGTACAGAATCGAGATATTGTTTTGGGTTGGAAAATTTTCAACTATTTTTGGGGTGCTTGATATTCCTGATATTTTTGGGTAAAAAGTAGATAGGGGGTCCAAGCCTATGTATTAAGAAAACATGTGACCAGAGTACCTGCCTGGGCATCCACTCTAAAATAAGATGCTCTGCCAGCAGAGGTATTAACGCAGATAAGAATTTTGCTTTCATACTTGCTGGAATGATAATTCAATTTACACCATTAAATGCTCTTTAATATTTGCATCATTTTGCTTTTCATTGTATTCGTGCAGCAGAAATTCATTCATAGTTGAAAGAATGAACTAACAATTAAATAAACTAGAATTCCGAGAATTGGATGTGTCACCTGGCAATTAAAACAGAAGTAAATCATTGTAAATTTGTCGAAATTTATATCCCCAGGCGAAGGGTTATTTTTGAAAAACATATTAATCTCAAAACATAAATCCCATTCCTCCAATCCCCTAAGTTCATTTTGGGTTTGATACAGATCATAGTTAAAATGCTATCAATTATTTTTCAGTGCGTAGCTCAATTAAGTATAAACTTATCTGTACACTTTTAATATATGATCTCTCCACCTGACTTAAAGGTCATGAGTGTGTGTAAGGTCAAAGGTTTTGCTTCTATGTTAGTCTATACTTCTTTCCCATTAATTTGATATGCAATATGACTACCTTCTGATTGTTTGTACCTTTTAACCAAACCCGCAGGTCAAGGGTGTGTGTAAGGACAGAATACGTGCTTGCATGGTGCTCTATGCTCCATTCCTTTAATTTCATATGCAGTATGACTACTTTCAGAAAAAAAAGTTTTTACCTTTTTATCCCACCCCAGGGGCGAAAGGGTGTGTGTAACGTTAGCATACGCTTGCTTGGTGCTCTTTGCTCCATTCCCATTAATTTTATATGCAACTTGACTACTTTCAGAAAAAATGTTTTGACCTTTAACCCCAACCCAGAGGTCCAGGTTGTGTTTAAGGACATAATATGTGCTTGTATGGTGCTCTTTACTTCATTCCCTTTAATTAGATATGCAACATGACTACTTTCAGGAAAAAATATGTTGACCTTTTGACCCCATCTGGGGTTTAGGGTATATGTAAGGGCAGAATATGTGCTTCCATGTACATGGTGCTTTCTATTCAATTCTCTTTAATTTAATATGGTATGTGTAAGGGCAGAATATGTGCTTACAATGTACATGGTGCTTTCTATTCAATTCTCTTTAATTTAATATGCAACATGAATGATTTCAGTAAAAATATGTTTTGACCTTTTTACCCACCTAGGGATCCAGGGTGTGTGCAAGGATAGAATATGTGCTTGCATGGTGCTCTGTGCTCCATTCCCATTAGTTTGAAATGCAACATGACTACTTTCAGATTTTTATGGTGTTTGACCTATGATCACACCTAGGGGTTGAGGATGTATGTAAGAAAAGTATGTGTTTGCATGGTGCTCTATGTTCCATTCCCTTTAATTTAATATGCAACATGATTCCTTTTAGATTTTTTTTGACCTTTGACTCCGCCACAGGGTTTGAGGGTGTGTATAAGGACAGAATATGTGCTTGCATGCTGCTACGTTGGCCATTCCCCTCAATTTGATATGCAACAAGAACATGTTCTGAAAAAAAGTTTTAATTTTTACCTTTTGAGCCCCCAGGTTCGGGGAAGTGGTATACCGCAAACTATTTGCTGACATGTTGCTGCATGCGTCATTCCCTTTAATTTAATATGCAACATGACCATACTCTGAAAAAAAATTGGGCTCTGCCAAACCCCCTTAGTCCACCAAGTGGGCTGGACCCACGTCTTCGAACTAAAAGTCCGTTTGATATGTTTGATATCTGTTGTACCTCTGTCTGCATGCAAAAGTTCAGTGAAAAATATTGACAACTAATTGAGCTATTGCGAAATTTAAATATTTGAACTTTGATCCCACTTAAGGGGTCAGTGTGGAGTAAAATTTTGATCACTGTGATGCTTATCTACAGGCACTGTGTAATTATGGCCTATAGTGATAAGTTGTCCGATATAATAGCCTTTGTAAAATGTGAAGTTTGTTATGCAAAAAGTCAATATAGCTTTTGCATACGCCTAAACCTAAGTCAAAAAGGGCCATAACTCAGTCAAAATTTTGCCGATGACCTCCAAATTCGAACTTGACCTGTATTTTATGATGTTATAGCCATCTATCAAATTTGAATTAAATTGTAACATCCCATCAAAAGTTATTGAAACCACAACTTAGCAAATCTAAATAAAAAAGGGCCATAGCTTAGTCAAAAATATTGGAATGACCTCCAAATTCGAACTTGACCTGTATTTAATAATACTTCACCCTTCCGTACATTTTGAATGACGTTGATGCATCCCTTCAAAAGTATTGATTTGAAACCAAAAGTGTGACGCCCGGACGACGCCGACGCAAATGACAACGCAGACGTAGTCACGACCCCTATGTGTCGACCATGCTTCGCAGGCGACTCAAAAAGGCAAACCAAACAACGTACTTACTATTCTAATCCATAATTTTTAAAATATTGATATTATAGATTGGCCTCAGCACCAGAAAACTTGACTTTGTTGAATTTGAACAACAGTCACACACCATCCTGCGCGTCGTCTCAGTCTGATCAGTGCCTTTATTGTTCTCTTTCTGAAAAATATAATAGTTCAACTTACTACATGCGCGGATCCAGAAAGCTTTGCCAGAGGGGGTCCAAGACTTACAAAGTTTTTTATGCCCCCAAAGGAACTTTGGGAGGCATATAGTAATCGCACTGTCCGTCCGTCCGTCAGTCAGTCCGTCCGTCCCGCTTTCGTGTCTGGTCCATATCTCCTATACTCTTTGAGGTAGGAATTCCAAATTTGGTGTGTGGATACGTCTCTGGGTGGCGGAGAGTGGCGTACCATTTTCGGGTTACTGTGACCTTGACCTCTGACCTAGTTTTTAGAATAATCGTGTCCGGAGCATATCTCTTATATTATTTGAGGGAGGAATCTCAAATTTGGTGTGTGGATGCATCTTGGGATGACAAAGTGTCGCGTACCATAATTGGGTCACTGTGACCTTGAACTTGACCTCTTACCTAATTTCTAGAGACTGCATTGAGTCTGGTGCATATCTCCTATATTCTTTGAGATAGGAATTCCAAATTTGGTGTGTAAATGGTTCTTTGGATGACAGGGTGTCACATGCTATTTTTGGGTCACTGTGACCTTGACCTCTGACCTAGTTTTAAGAATTATTGTGTCCTGAGCATATCTCTTATATTCTTTGAGTTAGGAATTCCAAATTTGGTGTGTGGATGCATCTTGGGATAGCGGAGTGTCATGTTCCATTTTTGGGTCACTGTGACCTTGACCTCTGACCTAGTTTTTAGAATAATCGTGCCCGGAGCATATCTTTTATATTATTTGAGGTAGGAATCTCAAATTTGGTGTGTGGATGCATCTTGGGATGAGGAAGTGTCGCATACACTAATTTGGTCACTGTGACCTTAAACTTGACCTCTTACCTTGTTTCTAGAGACTGCATTGAGTCTGGTGCATATCCCCTATATTCTTTGAGATAGGAATTCCAAATTTGGTGTGTAAATGGTTCTTGGGATGACAGGGTGTCACATGCTATTTTTGGGTCACTGTGACTTTGACCTCTGACCTAGTTTTAAGAATTATTGTGTCCAGAGCATATCTCTTATATTCTTTGTGTTAGGAATTCCAAATTTGGTGTGTGGATGCATCTTGGGATAGCGGAGTTTCATATACCATTTTCGGGTCACTGAACTTGACCTCTGACCTAGTTTTTAGAATTATCATGTCCAGAGCATATCTCTTATATTATTTGAGGTAGGAATCTCAAGTTTGGTGTGTGGATGCATCTTGGGATGACGAAGTGTCGCGTACCATAATTAAGTCACTGTGACCTTGAACTTGACCTCTGACCTAGTTAATAGAAACTGGTGCATATCTCCTATATTCTTTGAAATAGGAATTCCAAATTTGGTATGTAAATGCATCTTGGGATGCCTGAGTGTCACGAACCATTTTTGGGTTAATGTGACCAGGATCTCTGACCTAGTTTTCAAGAAATATTGTGTCCAGAGCATATCTCCTATATTATTTGATGTAGAAAACCCAAATTTGGGGTGGTTATTCCTCTTGGGATGGCGGAGTGGTGCATAACATTTGGAGGCACTTTGACCTTGACATTGACTTCTGGCCTCATTTTTAGGTTTTTCGTGCTATATTACAGCTAACTTTCCTCAAATGTGTCTTATGCTAGACCAATTCCTTTGGGGGCATTCGTCACGTGTTTGTGACATTTCTTGTTTTCTTATGAGGAGACACAGGTTCCAAATAGCAATAAAAGAGGTGCAACATTGAATGCTGGCTTGGTAGCTTCGTTATTTTTCAGGGATCTGGAACAGTATTGCTTAGAAACCCTATATATTTTTTATTATTTTTCAGGGGGTGGGGATCCGAGCTCCCTGTCCCCATGTGGGTCAGTGCATGTACTACATGCAGCATTCCAATATTCCAGCTAGCCGCGGTAGCTCAGCGGGACACGGTCGTGAACCCAGAAGAATATATAATATGAAATATGATAATTACGTATAAGTTATAGATCATTATTACAATTTATAAATGAATTAAGCGGGAACGAGCGCAGCGAGTGAACCACTCAATTTCTATATAATTGTATTTTTATGATCTATGACCTACTTACAGTTTTCTCATCCCCAACCCCCCCCCCCCCCCCGTTTAAAATAGCCGAATTGACCACTCCACAGATTTACTTAATGATTTTACTTAATAGATATTACACATATTGACAAAATATGTGATTAAGTTGGCCAAAAATTTAAATTTTTGTTCAACCGGATTGGTTGTGAAGCACAGGAAGGGGCGGAGTAAACTATAATGTTGTTTGTTATATGACTGGAGAGAATCCTGTCTCCTGATTGGCCAGATTTGTTTTCATAAATCTCTATGTCTACCTGAAAACTGAGGCGAGTTCAATAATGCGAGCGCTTGCTAGCGCTCGTTGTACTGATGTCAGGCTTTACACATAACGAATATAGATAGGTACCAGTCAACGAGCGCCCGGCGAGCACTCGCATTATTGAACTCACCTCAGGTCTAAACTGCCTCAGAAGGTGATATAGGATGAAAACCAGCTCAGACTAGTTTCCAGAAGTTAATAATTTTGACACTTCTGCAATATCACCCTCTAGAGAGCTAAAAATAGCATGATGAGTATTAAACTAGCATGTGCTGCATGAAATTGACATGATTTGCTGTTTCACATCCCAACAGGTAAACTAAAGACTTTCATGAACTTTTACAACTGTTTTGTTTTATTTATTCATTTATCTTTGTTTGAATAAATAAAATGTAAAAAAAAGTTTTATGATTAAATTTTACATGGCACATTCAGAGAATTAATATACATTTCAAAATGCAAAATACTACATTAAAATATTTTAATAACATTTGATAAAACTTGTAAGAAATACCTTAGGTTGAAGGTTGAACAAGACTTCAACAACAAAAGTGAAAGTAGAAAAGTTTCATTCTTAGTTGAAAAGTCATATAACAAAACAGTTATTGACTTCAATTTCGGTAGACATGAGGATTTATCTACCCTTAAAGTGATATTCACCTCGGCCTAGCGGCCTCGGTGAATTATCACTTTTTCGGGTAGATAAATCCTTATGTCTACCTCATTGAAGTCAATAATTGTATAATATAAATATGACTGGAGAGAATTCTATCTCCTGATTGGCCTAATTTGTCTTCATAAATCTCAATGGCTACCTGAAAACTGGTCCAAACTGGCCTAAAGGTGTATACAGGATGAAAACCAGCTAAAATAGTTTCCAGAAGTATAATACGTTTGGCACTTTTCTAATATCAACCTCTAGCGAGCTAAGAATGGCATGATGAGTATGAAACGAGCATGGGCTGTATGAAATTTACATGATTTGCTATTTTACCTCCCAACAGGTAAATTAAAAGACTTAAATGAATTTTAAAGGGCAGTTTTGTTTTGTTTGTTCACTTTTCTTTATTTGAATAAACACAATGTAAAAAATGTGTTTTATGCTTAAATTGTAAATTCCACATTTAGAAAGTTTATATACATTTCCAAAATGCAAAATACTACATTAAAATATTTTAATAACAGTTTCTAAAACGTGTGAGAAAGTCCTTAGGTTAAACATGACTTCAACACCAAAAGTGAGAGTAGGAATATTAATTCATAGTTGAAAAGTCATATAACAAAACAGTTATTGACTTCAATTTCGGTTGACATGAGGATTTATCTACCCTTATATATGATATTTACCTTAGCCTTGCAGCCTCAGGGAATATCACTTTTTCGGGAAGATTAATCCTCATGTCTACCGCATTGATGTCAATAGTTGTATATTTTATTGTTTTACTGATATTATTCTATTCACAGTCTCCACCGTTCCTGATGTTAAGGGGTCCAGACAAGGATGGTAACATTCCTGTAGGAAACGAGAGATTTGACGGTAGGTTATATTTGGGCCTCGACGCGAAAAGACCTGTCTTCGGGGGTTTCGAAAAAGCGAAACTCAAACCAGTCTACTCAGCTAGAGAGACTAGCTAGAAAATTGAAATTTCGCTCAAAGCAAGTTAATATATGATACTTTTCAGTAAGCGAATAATAAAGGCGCTTATCAGTCTGCGCGGATGCGCAGACTGGTCTGCGCATTTGTTGTTCGCAAACCTCTGAAGACAGGTTTTCTCGCGTCGAAGCTCATAATCCTTGAACATAATCAAGGTAGCAAAATATCCTCAGAATCAAGTTATTTTTGATTGTATTATGTCAAGTATTCTGTTTAAGTATCATTCTGATATGGGTCTTTGTTTCTCACAAGTACATGTGTCAGTGGTCTCTGAAAAAAACTATTTTTTTTTTACTTTTTTGAATTGGGAAAATCAGACATGGTATTGGGAAAAAATTTGGCTATTTTCGATTGGGAATGTGGCCGAAATTCAGCCCTTAGAGATGGGCAGAAAATCCTCTGATCCTCTATATTTTCTACACTTTTATTTTTCACGAAAACAGGTTATGTTTATGATCTGGCTGAGTACATCGCAGACATTGTAAACATCGAGTACCAGCTTGTACCAACAACAGAGTATGGCGAGTGGAATGAAGAGAATGAAACATGGTCTGGTATGGTTGGACAACTGTATGAACGGGTAATATGATATGAGTTTTAAATTTATTTGTTTTTTGACGTAACATTGCATTAAAAGCTATTTCAATCACGTGACGATGATGAGGCCATTTAACCCTTAAAGCGCCAATGACGACTGCAACAAACGACAAATTTTGCGACATCTTTCCTAGTTTTCGAAAAAAAAAAGAAATAATATTTCATGGGAATTGTCTGCCAGCAGACTATTCTCATGAAATACCATGGCTTATTTGTTATTATTGAAAAGGCGGCAAAATTTGAAATTGTTGTCTGCTGCCAATTATAGCTGCGCTTTATGGGTTAAGGAACACTGCATGTGCGGGTTCAACTCAAGTTTGACAACGTTTTATTTCTCTTTATTTGATGAGGGGTGAGAGGATCCAAATACCACTAAAAGCGGGGCATCATGGACCCGCCAGCAAAACGCTATTTCGCTGGCGGCCCAATAATGCCTAAACATTGAATGCTGGCTTGGTAGCTTTGTGATTTTCCAGGAGACCGGAGCAGTATTACTAAGGAACCCTAAAACTTTGTGATTTTCCAGGGGGGGATGGGTAGGATCGGGGGTCGGACTCCCTGCCCCCTCCCTGCACCCACCCCCTCTGGATCCGCGCATGCACTGGTGAATCCGATAAATGATAGGTACTGGTTCAATCCTAAGCAAAAACAAGCTGATTGCAAATGGGTTAATGTATTCTTTAAACGTATATGTGCAGCAGTCTAGTGGGCATGTAAGCAAAAATAGTGGCCAGAACCTTAATCTCTGTTCCTGTTTTATATCAATCATGTGGATGCAACAAGTGGGGACCCTGACCATTCTGTGCCGAATCAAAGCTGATCTGTGTATACACTGTCTTAAAACATTGTACAAATGTTTGAAAAAGCTATATGCCCAACTTGCCAAATATGGTAATCCAAGTCTCAAGTGCTGACTTAAATGCATTTTCATGGCAGGCTGTGGCAAAGGTTAGCTTTCTGCAAAAGCGACCATTTTGCGGACAGCTAACATTTGCCATAGCGCACTTAAAATGTCAAGTTTGGTAGCCAAAAGCTAAAAAGATGGCTCAAGGCAAGTTTTTTCTTCATAACACAGTGGTAGATCCAGAGGCGGTTCATGGGGTTTGTTCCGTCACCCGTCTTTAAATATCCTATGAAAATGAAATAATTTGGTCTCAGTGAGACCAAATTATTTCATTTTCATGGGGTATTTTTGAAAAATGAGAGAAAATCAGCAAAGCGAACCCCCACATAATTATGAACTCCATTTCCTGAAAGCATTGATCCACCCTGTAACACTTTTTTATTATTCATTTTCAGAAAGCTGACTTTTGTATTGCACCTCTGACAATCACATATGATCGTGAGATGGCCATAGATTTCACCAAACCTTTCATGAACTTTGGTATCAGTATTATGATTAAGAAGCCAGAAATCACTAAACCAGGAGTATTTTCCTTTATGGAGCCTCTCAGTCCTATGATCTGGATCTGTATAGTATTTGCATACTGTGGTGTTAGTGTGGGACTGTTCTTGGTCAGCAGGTGGAGTCCATACGAGTGGGAGTCAGGGTACAATGCGCAACAAGAAAATAAATTCAATGTATTAAATTCTTTGTGGTTTACAATGGGAGCGCTCATGCTACAAGGGAGTGATGCTTGTCCCAGGTAAGACTTCACAGAAGTATCATGAATACACACACCTTTTCTGGTCTACTGATATACTGGCTATTTATTTGAAATATACTGCATTTTGCATGCAAACTATTAAAGTTATCAAGAAATAATTTATTATCAAAGTCACATAAAATCTTGACTTAA
The DNA here is from genome assembly GCA_964019695.1 of Loripinus fragilis. Lineage (NCBI taxonomy): Eukaryota > Metazoa > Mollusca > Bivalvia > Lucinida > Lucinidae > Loripinus > Loripinus fragilis. Next base: position 93,162,109 of record OZ026521.1, on the reverse strand, counting down.
CCCCCATGTGACTAAAATAAATGATATTGTGTTAAAAAGGGCGTTCATGTTAGTTTAATACGACTATTCCAATACAAACCATAGCTTTTGTAACGAGCAGTTTCTATATATGGTGGCCATTTTGATGACGTCATAACTAGCCTCAGACATGGATCTGAGATAGGTGACCCCCTTCAGATTAAAGGTAAGACATCATTGAAGATTTTGATATAGGTCATCATAAATCGGCACAAAATTTGCACAGGACCTATTTTTTGTCCCGAAGGGACCTGACTAACACTTATATAACACAGTGCTCTATCTGCGTATTGTAAGCGCATAAATTCGTATGAAATGAGCTCACAAAGCACTAATCAAAGCACTAATAATATGCATTAATGAAATGGAAACGACAAGTTAACAATACAGTACTGAAACAGTATTTTGAAACTTCTACCATGCTAAATCCCAAACACAGTGTGGATCAGGATAAGCTGACTTCTGAGAAACCAGTTATTTAGTATCCACACTGCTTTAACTCTGTTTCTTCATACAGCAAGTTGCTCAACTCTTGCAAGTTAATTGGACTAAAATTAAGGAGGAGTGTAGTATATAACATGTATGTATCGTGATAAGGATTTATTTTCTTTCACTAGCATGAAATATTGTCAAAAATAAGTTTGGTAACATTTGAGAGAGTACGAAGAGCATAAATGTCATGCAGAGTGCAATCTACCCAGGCAGCAAGTCTGATCAAGTCCCGAGCCACTTATTGGGTGAAAGTTCAAAATTTCCAAAATCCTGAACTTTTGCAATTCAAATTTTTAAACTTGCAGTATGCCTTCAAAATATTAATATTTAACTTTAAATGCTTAATTGTCTTTAGATAAACTGTAAATATATCAGAAAAGCTATTATAATCTGCCTAATTTAGTATTTTGACAAAAGTCAGCCTCAAAATCCTGAATTCAGGAATAATCCTGAGGGAGTGCAGTGGCTCAGTGGTAGAGTGCTTGACTCGAGACCGAGGGTTCGAGCCTCACCCGCATCACTGTGTTGTGTTCTTTAGTAAGAACATCAACCCTAGCTTAATACTGGTTAAACCCAGGAAGACCTGACACTTTATAACTGAAAGATTGTTGATGGGACGTAAAGAATCTCACCAAACATAAAAAAAAGGAATAATCCTGACAACTTTCGCCCATGATATCAACCCTCCAGTGAAATGCCATTTAAATGGCATTTCGTTTGTGGGTCGATAGTGGCCCGTTTTGATACGTTTACCAGGTAACTATTTAGGTTGTTCTTTCAGGAGTGACGACCAAATGATTATTGTTTCTTTCCTTTTATTTTCAGGTCATTTTCTGGACGAGTGATAGGCACCGTCTGGTGGTTTTTCGTTCTTATAATTATATCATCATACACTGCCAATCTAGCTGCCTTTCTTACTATTGAACATATGCAGACACCTATAGAGTCAGCAGACGATCTTGCTAATCAAGATGAAATCAAATATGGCACCGTCAAATCAGGTTCAACAAAAACTTTTTTTAAGGTATATAACACAATAATTGGCTATCATCCCGAGAAAATCATATTTTTTTGATAACAACAAAGGCTCAGACCAGCATTCACATCCATGCAGTCTGACTAGCGCCACATTAAATGCCTAGTCTCCGTATGTGAATAGAGTGGTTTGAGAATGATCTTGACACAAAACTAGAAGAACTATAGGTCCCTTAAAAAGTAATTTCACTACGCAATATTTCCAAAAGTTTTTTCACATTGTTATACATTAATGGTCTATGTTTTACCATACATGTCATTTAATTCTCATGCCAATCATATCAACGTATAATCAGACAACATTTGTATATGAATATAAATACATTCCAATGAAAACACAACATCATACTCAAATATTTTGCAATGAAAACACAACTACATACCTGTATACCTACATCATAAAGTCAGACTTCGTTGCACCTCCATTTGTTTAATAAGATCTGCAATTCTCCTTGGCATTGAAGTGTTAAGTTCTTTCAGGACGTTCAGTACTACACTATACCACGCTCCACATACTTGCATCAACATCTTTTCTTTAAAACGTGGCAGTTGGTTACCAATAGCTTTCTTCATTATATTCAGAACATTATCTATGGAATTCATTTCTGGCGAATTCCCTGGCCATTCCAGAACGGGTATTTTGTTACATTCTAGGAATATTCTAGTACTTTTAGAGTTATGGCATGGCGCAAGATCACGCATAAAGATATATCCCTTCTGTAGGAATACAACGCATTCTACTAGTCTGTATTTCACAGTCATTATATTCGACGCCTTTGATGTGTTTGGTGGAAACAGAATGAGAAATAGCATGCTAAGTGTATGCAGACTACAGTTTAAACGCCAGTAAGTGTACAAGTCTGGAGAGCCATTAACAGCAGAGGCCTGTCTCGTCAGAGACAAGTGAATGGTAACATGCATAGTGCAAAATACCAGAGTGATATTATTCATGATATTGAAATGACATGTGAATGCGTTGTGTTCCTGGCCTAGAGAAATGATATATTTTATGCGTGATCTCGCGCCATGCCATAACTCTAAAAGAACTAGAATATTCCTAGAATGTACAGGAACACCCGCTCTGAAATGACCAGGGAATTCGCGGGACATGAATCCTATAGAAAACGTTTGGAATATAATGAAGAAAGAAATTGGTAACCAAATGTCATGTAAAATAGAAGAGATGTGGAAGCGAGTATGTGAAGTGTGGTATAGTGTAGCACTGAACGTAATGGAAGAACTTTACAATTCAATGCCAAGGAGAATTGCAGGTCTTATTAAAGCAAAGGGAGATGAAACGAAATACTAGTTTTATGATGTAGGCGTACATTGTTGTTGTGTTTTCATTGGAATGTACTTAAAGTAATGTTGTTGTTTTTTCATTGACATGTATTTGATATGTATATACAACTGCTGTCTGATTATATGCTGATATGATTTATAGAAACAAAATGGCATGAAAATTTAATAACATTTATGGTAAAACATAGGCCATTAAAGTATAATAAAAATGTAATTAACATTTGGAATATTGAGTAGAGAAAAATCTTTTAATGGACCTGTACAAGACAGGGCTTCTAGCGATGAGGCCAAATTTAGCCAGCTTAAGAGTTGTGTATCGTAATTGATTCTTTTTGGTTTTCTGTTTATATGAGAAATTACCCTTTCCATGTCATATAAAATGTATAATTATGCATGAGCAGCCAGAATCATGCCAGCTTGAATAGCCTGTATCTAGTTGTCATGACTTGGGGCCTTATATCTGTAATGTTTGTGGCAACCTCTAATGTGATGCAATGCCAAATGTAATAAGCTAAGATTATTGCATCCTCCATTATATTTGTACTACATTACGCGTCACAATCAATGCCTCATGTAATATTGATATATATAAAGTAATTGTTCTATGCCAAATTAAATTTAGACAAAAGGTATGAATATATCAATCAGTATATTAGTGTTTCTTTCCAAACACAGAGCTCACATTTTTATACTTATTTAATCTTCCGTATTTTTGAAAACTTTCAGACATAATAATTTATCTTGAGTCTCTTATGCCATTCAACGCTATACAGTCACAGATTCACTAAAAATGTTGCTTACTCCTGTTTTATTATAATGCATCTCTAAATACGTGCTAAAGAGAATGATTTATTTTGTTCTCCTTTATCGATTGATAAAGCTTTTATGGTTACAATTAGTGTAAAGCCTGATGATATGCAACCTTTCGTGGCTTCTAGTTGGGTTTAACAAAGCTTGCAAGTACAGTAAAACCTGTCTACAACGACCACTCTCAAAAACACAAAAAAATGGTTTCAAGACCAATTATCACTTAATGAAGGTCAAAGTATTGCAGAATGCTCCAAGTGGAGCATTCTGCAATACTTTCGACCTTCATTGAGCTACCATTTGCCATTAAGATCTTTTGTTTTCTCTACTTTTGAGTGGCCGCTTAAGACAGGTTTTACTGTATTCAATTTATAGGGTGACATGTTTTCATGTTTCAGAACTCTAATGTGTCCACGTACCAAAGAATGTGGAGTTTTATGTCCTCCCACCCAAATGTGTTTGTAGACAGTGTACCAGACGGTGTAGACAAAGTTCGAAAAGCAAAAGGAAAATATGCCTTTCTTTTAGAATCACCATCTAACGAATATCTTAACAGCAGAGACCCCTGTGATACATGGAAGGTGGGGCCAGAATTGAATTCAAAGGGATTTGGAATTGCAACTCCAAAAGGTTCCTCATACAGGTGAGGTCATGTGATGCTTTATGTACGTAGAAGCCATTTTATAAATATTTTGTATATCTTCTGGCTTTGTGTATGTAGATGTATCACAGAAGCGATTGTATAAATATTTTGTACATCTCCTGTACATTGCATTTATTCATACAGCAATAGGGTCAGTCGACAATGGAACTCTTCCGGAAAACGAAACCACAAACAGTTGCAGATACTAGCTTCGGTCTTTATCATTGAATGATGCCAAATTTCAGCTAAAGAATTTCGCAATAAAGAATTTTCCCATACAAACCAAATAAAAGACTTTCAGAAAAGGTTGTTTTTCAGCAGAATTCCATTGTGATATTTCTCTGTTGTTGTATTTTTACTTTTTGTAAGTTGAATCTTTCTGTGACATTTGTTGTATTTTTAGTTTTTGTAAGTTGAATCTTTCTGTGAGATTTCATCTTGTTTTTCACTAATTGATATGGCTTTATCTTTCGAGTATACTAATGGTTATGTGTCATGGGCTGCTCAATTGTAATTGTTTCATGCACAAATCAAGAGGGGGGACAGGGCAATGACCCCCCCCTCCTGAAAAATCACAAAATATAGGGTTTCTTAGCGATACTGGTCCTGATCCGCTGAATAATCACAAAGCTACCAAAAATAGTGAGTATGATCAGGATATACCATAATCACAAACCGCAGACAAACCCATGGTACCACCAGGAAGAGCCACACAGCCATCATGAGACACCAGGAAGAAAAACTAAGCAAAGCAACCAGCTCTCTCTTCCTCATTAAGATGATTGCAAAACTAGAATGGAAATAAAGTAACGTACAACAAAACATAGAACAATTACAGACTCCCACAATGGGAGTAATAATAAACAAAGTCAACAACAGAACCACCGCCTTAGAATGGACAGCAGCCTAAGCCACGGGGGGTGGGGGGCTTAAATGCACTTTACTGGTACCACATCTTCGTTGTTGAAGTACAAGAAATGTTCAGCTCGCATGGAAGCCTTCTAGATAATGCAATGTATCATCATGGAGAAACACTCTAAACAAATTAACACACTATGATGAAACAAAGAAAAGGGCTCACGACTCACAGATAGCCACAGCTAAATAATAGTAAATGAGTATGATCAGGAAATACCACAATCACAAACTGCAGACAACCCTGTGGCACCTCAAGGAAGGGTCGCTCAACCATCACGAGACACCAGGAAGACAAATTAAGCAAAGCAATCAGCTCTCTCTTCCCCATCAAGATGATTGCAATACTAGAATGGACATAAAGTAACGTACAACAAAACATAGAACAATTACAGACTTCCACAATGGGAGTAACAATAAAAAAAGTCAACAACAACATAACCACCGCCTTAGAATGGACAGCAGCCTAATCCACCAGAGGCTTAAATGCATTTTACTGGTACCAAATCTTCGCCCCAGATTCCGCTGTTGTTGAAGTACAAGAAATGTTCAGCTCGCATGGAGGCCATCTAACTAATGCAATGTATCATCATGGAAAAACACTCTAATCAAATTACTACACCATGATGAAACAAAGAAAAGGGCTCATGACTCACAGATAGTCAAGTTAAGCCACGGTGGGTCCAGCTACAGATAAGCATCAGGCACCAACCCACCGATTAAAGCTTTACGTCAGAGCCGTCATAGAGTCTGAGGCCTGACCCACCGTCGTGCAATTCAAGAGGAAACCATAGTTATAAACTGTGATTGGGTTTAAAACTAGGCATGCAGATTGTCGCATGATATCCAAGTTATATCCAACCCTTATATAATGTTTAACTATCTTTTTGAATTGATCACTAAAATTAGGTTTTCCAACAATTCGTTTGAATTTCTAGACTAAATCATCATAAAATATAGGTTCTGATATGCCTCGTTGCAGAAGAGTTTTTAACCCAATGTTGTATTTAACAATTAACTCTGAGTGTCTGTGGTAGAATTTAGAAAATGCTTTTCGAATTTTATGATATCTATAACCTTGTTTTAATAATTTAGCAATTAAAAATAAGTTTCTGTTGTTGAAGTCATCAACATTAGAACATACTCTAGCAAAACGAATAAGCTGAGAAATATATACACCATAGGAAGGAGAGCGAGGAACATCTCCATCAAGAAATGGGAAATTTACTATTTCAAAATTAAAATCATCCCGTTTATCATAAAATTTAGAAGAAACTATGCCATTTGTTATTGACAAGTTCAAGTCCAAAAACGGAGCTTAAGTATCAGAAGAATAGGCCATATTTAACTGAAGTTCAGTGGGATATATCTGACCTACCATTTGTTCAAAATAAGGATTATCAATATTAAGTAAGTCATCTAAATATCTGAAGGTAGGGTAAACCTCAAGTTGAGCCCCGTTGGGTCCAACTACAGATAAGCATCAGGCACCAACCCACCAATTAAAGCTGTACATCAGAGCCGTCAAGCCAGCATTCAATGCTGGGTCATCATCCGCACGCATGACGTTTCGCTGGCGTGTCGATGATGGCCCACTTATAGTGTTATTTGGATCCTCCCTCCACCCATCCGCTAAAAAAAAAAAAAAAAAAAAAAAAAAAAAAAAAAAAAAAACGTTGTCAAAGTTCAATGGTTTACCATTCATTATTAAAGTTTACTAATTGAAAATATTCAGGTCGCTATTATAGCGCACCGTGCAGACCCTGACTTGATGCTTTATTGAGTGGCATATTGTCTGGGTCTTGATTGTTTGCTAATGTCCCACCAAGTTATAATTATATATATAAATATCATATAATGTATAAATAACACATATCTCATTGGTTTGGAGGGTGGTGGAGTGGACAAAACAATACTTCACGTTGCAAGGTTTTCTGGAAGAGACATTACAAACCATATACCATGAACTAATTGCGTAGCATCCAGTGTGACGTCAGAATGTCTATTCATTTTGCATGGTCGAGCTGTAGCATCAACTCGTTCAATAGTGGCAGAAAAAAGGCAGTAAATGCATCAATTATAATTAATTTATCATATGATAAAACAATTGGTGACTTATGTTTAGTAGAGGTTATAGATTATTTCACGGTGTGTTTGATCCCAGCCCTGATCTCAGCCCGAGTAGACTGTATCAGCCTGAGCCCGAATTATCATATTCTTATGCGTGTAAAAAGCTATGAAATTATATATTAAATTCTTATCAACAATCACTAAATTAAGTGACTATATCAGCCTCAAAGGCTGAAACAGTGCATGTATAATTTAAACATTCAAACTGCTGAGAGATGAGGTAGTTAATACAAGAAACCATTTAAATTACGTACTGCATGTACATTCAACAGTTTTCATTGAGTCGTTTAACAATACTTAAAAAAACACTGGATGGTTTGCATGGCGTTACAGGCGAACATATTTGCGGCCTTGACTGATCATTTCGCCAATCTTTTTGTTCGCGAAAACGTTGCGCGCGTCTTTGACGTTGTCGTACGTTATGACGTTCGAAAGTTTGACGCTGACGCCATTTTGTATGGAGATACTAGGTGTAACAAAATGGATATTTCAATGTTTTAGTGCTGTTTTCAGTGCGACTTTGGTTCGATTGAGGTAAAATATGCAAGAATACGTCTAATTTCTTTACTTTTACATGTTTTTGCAGTTATTCCCTGTTTTTTTTCTCCAGGGCGAGATCAACTCCTGGGGAGGGCTGGACAGGAAAATACCGGCCCCCGTATCAGCCCTCGTATCAGCCCTCTACATGAGTTTTGGATGGCAGGGCTGGACAGCTCTATTTGACTTGATCGATACTGTTGGGCCAAAAGTCTAGTATCAAGGGCAATACTAGTATAAGTATATGATAAGAAGCATTATTGGACAGTAAACCTAATCAAATGACTCCACTTTGAGCAAGGCAATATGAAGTTTACTAGTCAATAAAATATCCATGTCCACCTCAACATAGGTCAGTACTCCTATACATTTGTTTGACTATTTTGTAGGGATAAAATTAATTTAGCAGTTTTGGTGCTTATAGAAGATGGAACTTTACACAAGTTGAAAACAAAATGGTGGAAGGATAAAGGAGAGTGTTCAGATGCTGAGGTAATCTATCAAGCATTTCTCAGGTCTATTTGGATATAATAACAGTTTTATGCTTATTGTACAGTTCTGGGGGATTTCAAATAGCATTTATTTATTCCGTTATAGAATTTATTTATTCTAATAACTCGAGGCTGGTTTTGATCTAAGCAGACTGCATTGACCCATTTTAGACGTCATGCCCTTTAGCACTGTTTGTCAACCTTACCATTTATGGGCTTTTTAATGTCATGTTTGTAATGGTTTCCCCATCACCTGTGATCCACCCCTTTCATGGGGCTTATAAGATTTTCAAATTTCTGATTAAAACAGCCTGCGAATACTCTTTAGTATTACATGGAAGTACTATCAATGGGTACATGCAGCCAAATGCGTTTTTTATGACATTTGCGATATTTGCAATTTATATGAAATGGTCTGTATACTGCTATATAACGACTAATCCAATATCGCAATTTTCATGAATAAAGTGATGGATAAAATAATATATGATACAATAAATTGCTTATAATAATCCCAGATTACAGTTATATGGAATAAGAAGACTAAAAAGAGGCTGTGTATAGAAAGTCCTTGTATGGAACAAATATCATTTATAGATGTAAAGGCATCTTTTCTCATAGCTTTGATAGAGAACTGTAGATTGACAAAAAAATGAACAGTTCTATCCAATTACGCCTATATTTAAGTGAAAGATTGAGGTAATTTTTAAACATAGTTTTTTCAGATGTGATGTTGCTAAATAATAACATGTACTATAAAACTATGAGATTCTATATGTGAGGTCATAATATACTTTGTGATGTTGGGACTGGTAAGGGTGAGGTTGGTACCATCAAACTAGTTAGCTCTCCAGTAAAAATTTCTTTTACTGACAATTCTAATGCCATGCTTCTTTTGTCAATCATTTATGTTATTTGTGTTTCGTGTTTGTCATGCTTTCTTGTCTGTACATTGCAGCCATCTGGTCACCTGATGGGAAATGTCTGGCATCTTGGCTCTCTTGCATGTGATGTTTTCTTGTGTGTTTGTCACTTTTCCATGTGGTGTTCTAGGTCTGGTGTGGTACTTGATTGTAATGATTCCTGATATTTGCTTTCTTACTTACTTTGGTACTAAATTTAAGTTATCAGTGGATCTTACAGTTATTGAACATGCTATCCATTTTGGGCTATATCTTGCCTCACTGTCATAACGACTTGTGGAGTAGTAGTATTGTAATTATTGCAAACCAAATTTATATGGGCAACCACACAAAAACTTGGTATTTTTTCCATATTGGCAAATGCCTCTAATAAACGCCTATCCTGTCGTATCCAGTAGGACTAGGCATCTATTTTTGGTTTGAGCCTTAATCTACATCCATGATACTTTTATATGCAAGCAACAAAGGCTCCAGTGAGTCTGTGCAGACTAGGATGAGCCTTCATTGCTTATTGATGTGACAAATATTAAAATCTCATGTGCACATTCATATGGGCCGCAACGCAAGAAAACATGTCTTCGGGGATTCCAACAAAGTGAGATTCAAACAAGTCTGGTCAGCTACTGAGACTAACTAGAATAGTAAAATTTCCCTTGCAGCAAGTATGGATATTATTATTCCTAATAAGCGAATAACAAAAGGCGCTGATCAGACTGCGCGGATGCTCAGGCTGGTCTGCGCTTGTTTTGTTCGCATACCCCCAAAGACAGGTTCTGTCAAGACGCGGCCCATATAGCTTTTGTTTTTGAATATTTTCAAGAATGTCCAATATTTGATTAACATGGTATCATTATGTTGTTATTTCAGGAGTCTGGGAAGAGAGAATTATCCTTGAGTAATGTTGCAGGAATTTTCTATATCTTAATAGCGGGATTAGTATTTGCTATCGTATTAGCAAGTGCAGAGTTCTTGTTTAAAAAATCAAAACTTATAGAAAAGGTATGTAACCTCGCTAATGGCTAGAATGCTTGTACTTTTGTAGCCAGTTATATTGCAGGAATTTTCTATCTTTTAATAGCGGGACTATTTGTCATTGTTTCTTCAAAATAATAAACAATAATTTTGAATTTAAAGTAAAGACAATCAACATCGACAAAAACGTAAATTACATATTATTAGATGTCACTGTTTAGGGAAAAAAATTACATTAGTAAATCTATATGGTACTAATGAAGATAATAAAACATTTATTATACCAATATAATGTAAATAATCCTCAGAATTGAAAATGATCAGGTAATTATATGTGGCGACTGGAACTTAGTTTTAGACCCAGACCTGAACTACAATAATTATTTACATGCTAATATCCCTAGAGCAAGAAAAGAGATTTTAGATTATATCAAAGAAGAAAATATATTAGATTGTGTTAGTAATAAAGACTGTAGATAATATACATGGCGCAGGTTAAACCCAATTATCATATATTCGTGACGCTATTTGCTGCGATAACCCAAAGTCTGCATATGAGATGAGCTCTTTCCCGCCAACTGGTTATCAGCCTGCCATGATGATAACCGGAAGTCAGTCATTTTGAATGGCGAGAGTTTTTTGTTATTCTTTCATGCGGGTCTGTTTATTGATGCCTTGTGGTCACCTGCTGGGAAAGGGCTGACCTCACCTCTTCGCACTTGTTTGTGATGTCTAATTGTGAAGTTGTCACTTTCTCATTGGTATCAGGGGTCAGGTTTGGTGCTCGATTCCTGACCTTTGCCCCCTTTCTTACTTGTATCATGTCCAGCACAAGACGTTGATCATTTAATGACGTCGGATGTAAACAAGTGGTGTGATGTGTCAAAGTCAACGTCAATCCTTTGTTTAATTAACTTACATTTTTGTATGTCAAACGCATTAAAACAAAGAATTGGAATATGTGACAAATTGATTATCTGTGGGTTTTTTTTTGGTTATCGCCCTCAGTATCAACCCTCAGCCATTATCAGTTCTTGATCTGATAATGGGGTTTTGGGTTAATACTTCGGGCCATAAGCAAAACGCTGTGAGATAACCCCTAATTATTATATGTCACGTCTGAGAGTAAAATAAGGTCAAGAATTAAAATCGATAAACCACTAGTGGTTTACAGATTTTTGGGATGTTTTTAACGTCACGCATATGGCAAAACCCTAACGTTTCCACACCAAAGTGTGTTTTCAAAATAATTTTAAATATGTCATATGATAAATAGAATCTAACATTTGTGCTCCTGTATTATTGAAGTTATTTAACTCGTTGCTTATCAGGCAAGAAGACTGGGTGTGTTTTGTTCTTTTCAAGATTAAGGATGAATAGTCACTAACGTGTTTTCTTCAGTAATATAAAAATAAAATGACAAAGATTCTTACTATTCAAAACAGTGTCTTAAAGCAATTTATCTTTTAAGAGAGAGGCGCTGCTCTGTGTAATAATAGAAAATTATTGCAAATTGTCTTGAAGTGTATAAATGTGATACAAATGACCATCAATTACGAGGGATGATCTAAAAGTTCTGATCGTTGCCTTGTGGCTTTGTCCAGAGACAATTTTGAGAGGCTAACTATGCACCATTCAAAAGATCTAGTTTTTACCTTTATAATGATGCTAATATTTTCAAGCTGTACTGTTTCGATTAATAATTACAGCACATGATATATGGTCCACTCATTACCACTGGCCTTTTTATAATATAGACTAATAATAATATTTGAATCTGAATCTTTCAAGCCCAGCATTTTTAAAACTACAAAATAAAACCCCATTTTCTTTTTACTTTTTGTTACTTGTAATGTTCATTCAAATGTTAGAATGGCGACAGGTTATGCTGATTCAATATTTAAAGCTCAATGAGGAATTATTATGACGTCATTGAAATTGACAACTACATCATTTTGAATACATTGCGGAATTTTCATTTCCAAGAATATTCTATTGTTGTCTATCAATTTGGACTAAAACATGCCGAACCAAATATCGGCAAAATATTTGAGACCAATTCAATTTTGATTACAAAATATCTCAATTTGAATTGGCATATTGAATTTAATTATATTTTTGCAAAAAAAAAAATGATTGATTTTAAATAAGAATTTTTCAAAATTGTTATTATTTCAGATGGATGCTTTGTGCATTGTTTAACCCAATATTGCATCATTTTACGATATAGTGCACCCTTGTACAATTAATTGGGTTTTGTTTTTAGATAAACACATACAAATGTGTGTACCTCCAAATATTGACTTCATTTGTGGACTCGTTTAAACTTTCTAACGTAGGTTACTATTAGTCTACGGCGATACAGATAATTCATAGTTGCTTCAGACAAAAGTCAGTTCGTCTTCGTTTGCCTAAAATATTTTTTACCTTTAATACGGCTTTTGTTATGGTAGCAAGGGCCATTCAAAATTTCAAGTGGTCCAAAGTTTGATTATAGCTGACAGTTGCATAGCCATACATGAAAGGGCCTAGAAACGCCAAGTCATATCGAAAATTCGCCATATTTTCAGAACATATTGGCTAACGAATGAACATTAAGCTGCCATAAAAACGAAATGCTGAGACTACTCTTGTCTAAATTGTGATGTCTCCAACATGCGCAATCTGCTTGATAGGTCAGTGCATTGAGGGCATAGTTGTTTGAGATAGATTTCCGGTCGCTCCTTCAAGTTACATAAAACATGTCAGAGCAGTGTATAGACAAAGAAAATATTATTATTTGGTACAATTTTCAGGCATGTGGCTTTGCTGGTTACAAAGATATCACATCAGGATCAGAACTTTAAGATCATCCCTCGTACCATGAAATATCTTGTATAGATTTTTGTTGCGAATGATAGACTTTGTGTATTCATAACTGGCATACAACTAAACCTCTTCATTCTGGATATCAGGGTACTTTGGGAAATAGTGACGATTCAGATGAAATGCCACTTTATGCAGTATTCCATAAAGGTCTGCACTGTTTGTTAATATCGTAACAATCTTTAGAGAGAGGCACTGCTTTGTGTAATCATAGAAAATTATTCAAACTGTCTTGCAGTGTATTAATGTGATACAAATGACTCTCTATGGAAAGTCAGCCTCAATATTCTGAATTCAGGATTAATTCTGAAAACTTTCACCCATGAAGAGGGAGGGGGTATTGGATATTTAATAATAGTACGCTTTTAAGTTTATGTTGCTTTCAAAAGCTCTTACTTGTATAAAAAAACCCTGTATAAACAAAAATGGCTATTTTATCATGGAGGTGGATACTTTTGGCTATATTGTTGTATGTACAATTTATACATCTCACACAGATCACTTTATATAATTTCAGACGCCTTATATGAAAGCCACAGAGACAGCTGTCACATTAGTAAGTTCAACACCAACTACAGAAAAAGAAAATGGTTGTTATAGAGAACATCCACACTTTACTGTGCAAAACTGCGATAAAGAAGAGGCAACGGTTAGTATTGATAGAATGATACAATGCTTTCAGATAATATGCAGTCTTGTTAATTAAATCACATAAAAAGTCCAGTTGCTCAAGCCTATATGAATACGAGAATCAATGGCTCTCTACCATACCTAATAGATGCGTTTAGCGCATTTATGACACAATCTTGAAATTTTCAAGACAGAAATGGTACCTCAAAGTAATTTAAGTGTCATATGATAAAAACAATCTTACACTTCTGCTGATGTAAAGAAGGAAAGGTGGCAAAGATCAGGAATTGATACAATCAAGTACCATACCTGACCCAGGATACCAAATCGGAAAGTGATAAAAACACAATAAAACATCACAAACGAGAGCCCAGAGGACAACCCTTTCCCAGCAGGTGACCACAAGGTAGCATGAACAGACAGGAAATCATCACATTTTCTCTTTTCTTCAACATGTTTAAAAAAATAATAAATTCAGGAGCACTCATGTTAGATCCTGTATTCAGGGAGGGATTCAGGATTTCTGAAAAGGGGGTCCAGCAGTATAAAGGGGGATTCAATTGCCTGTTTTTACCTCTTTTTCTGTCGGGGATTGCATGTCGACATACGCGCAAGTTCCGACGTTGCTTCTGGCGCACTCGTGCACGACGTTGACGTTGACGTAACGTCGTTGTTATTGTTATGATGTAACTCGATTATACACAATAAAGGAACGAACCTGACACGATGCTTAGCTTACGATTCACCCAAATACTAGACCCATTCTCGATATTTTCTTAACTATTCTCATGGGAATGAACTAAGGGGGTTCAAATGAACCCCCTTCCTCTGGATACGCCACCCGTATTTATTTTCAAGCTAGTTTTCAGATAAGTAGAAGATTAGCGGCTTTTAGGGAGAAGTTTAGGCCTAAATAATTTGATGATACGCACTAAGTTTAGCACCAAATAAAAATAAATTGTGCATTTTTTGGACAGATTGGACCACTAATGTCAATAAAAAAGTCACAAAATGTTATCATAATTAATTTCTTTTTTTTTCAGTTTAGCTATGGATACTCCCCACCAAGCATTGGGTTTGAACATTTTATGTATGAACAAGATCACACAGACTTGTGATGGTAGCTGTCTATGGTAGCTGTAATCATCTCATTGTGCCAATCACAAACAATTCAATATTAATTTGAGCCAGTCATAGGATATAGGTACAGTCTCACCAAATACTTCCCTGTTCACACACATCAAGTATAGAAGCATGTCTCGAGGTTATAAAACATGAGTACAGTCTCAGACTCAAAATAAAGCACAATGATTGGATGCTTGCGGACACGTGTCCGCAAGCAGCCAATCATTGCACTTTATTTTGAGTCTGAGACTTATGCAAGTTTTATAACCTCGAGGCCAGGTGTATGATAACAATGAAAATGAGACTATAAGAATCCATCATGAGTGTGAGGATGGGATAGGAAAATCCGTCCCCAGGATCACCGTTTGGCATCACAAGGTTTATCGAGTGATGACAAACGGTGATCCTGACCAACGGATTTTTCTATCCTACCCTCACATGACTAATGGATTCTATTTCTTGCTCACCATTAAATACTGCATTTTCATGTTTAAAAAGGTTCCCAGAAGTTCCTGAATATGCTGAGATGCGATATGATATGATGACATCGCTTTAACATAACAATGGCCTCACTGGATGACTATGTTGCATGAGTTCCAATACAACCAATGTATAGCCCTCATTGACAGCCTGGGTAGGATAACATGGGTTAGATAATATTTTCTATCTCAGGATAAAGTATCAGATATCCTTATCCGGTGTGCAAGAAAATCTCTTCTGCTGATGTGTTGGCTTACTGAACTCTTTGCTTACTAGTGTCGTCTGCTGATAACATTTGTAAACAGTTTGTCGCGCCTCATCTCGATCCAAACTATTTGACATTCTGATGATATCTGTGGAAGAATTTTTTCCAAAAAGTTGGAATTTGAAGAACAAAAAAACAACCGCAGATGACAAAAAAACATATAAAATTACCCAGTAGTCAAAGGGATAGGAATTGTGTGCCTTTATCTAACGACCTGGCCCATAAAAGCATAATTG
This sequence comes from Loripinus fragilis, assembly GCA_964019695.1. Taxonomy (NCBI): domain Eukaryota; kingdom Metazoa; phylum Mollusca; class Bivalvia; order Lucinida; family Lucinidae; genus Loripinus; species Loripinus fragilis. Next base: position 93,146,243 of record OZ026521.1, on the reverse strand, counting down.
AGCCGTGACATGTGATTTCCTACAATGTGGCATTTTGACAAGTGTAGACTCAGATAAGCTTGTGCAACCTAATTTTAAGCTTAGAAACTCCAAATGATCTTCGGTCAGTAGCTTAATATCCATAGAATATTCAATTGACTATAGGCCTTGAGCTGGCTATAGACCCCCCTCCCCCCCCAGGGGGAATTTTGTACACTATGATTTTCTGAAACTACATTATATAAGACACAAAATAAAAGATGTTAGCCCTCTGAGAGTGGCAGCGTTAACGTGTGACATAACGTTATATATGTTACCCCCCGAAATAGCATTAAATGTCCCTGATAATGTCTCAACCATGACATGTTCGTACATATTTGCATGCTGACACAGGTTTATGATCTTCTTATAACACACTTACATATTTTTCGTATTAGTTTTTATAAATATCTTGAGTTATTACCGTTATATACGTTACTTAATGTTTCCTGCGTTATTCCCAAGTATCGGTATGGTATTTATTGAATATACTTGTATTACATCTGTCACAGAATATAGTTAATCTATAAGACTGCTACTTAAATGATTTAAAGTTCTTTATTATGGTCGCTTTCACTATTTTTCAGGCCCATGTTATGTATGTTACCTTCAAAATAGCATTAAACATTCTAGTTAATGTCTCTAACAAGCCCTGTTTATACTTATTTGCATACTGGCACAAGTTTATGTACTTCTTCTAACAAGGTTTACCTATTTTAAGTATTCATTTAATAAATGCCCCGAGCTTTAACTGTTATGTGTGTTACCAAATGATACATAAGCCATTCTGAGTATCTGTATAGCAGTTGTTGACTATACATGTATAAAGTCTGTCAGAGAATCAAAAAAATGGACAGCTCAGTTCTGGGCAGGGTATATGGATATAATTCAGATGGTGTTCACACTGATTAGGGCTACAAAAAAACAACTTTGAATTGCATGTCAGCTCTATCTGTATGCATTGTTCCCAATGTTAATTGCAAATGATCACAACAGCTATGCACAATATGTACCTGTGTAACTGATTACTCATATAAATTTATCTGATACACATCGCAGATGCAAAGAACTTCTCGAACAAAATGGGTTTATTGTGACACGACCATTGGTTCTTTGCTTGAGAAATGCTTTTGAGATAACTATGAGGCAAACAATAAAGAGGTATTATAGGCTTCAGCAACTAGTACTACACTTCGTACTACAGATGGAATGGTGTATTACTCATCACATCAGAGCTCAATATATTGAAACAACTCTTCAATGCACTGATATGAAATACGAATACTAGAGGCAGTTTCAGGCTTCACCAATCCTTTTAGTTCTAGTTTGTAAGACAATGAACTGTGCTTTTTTGTCTTTCGGTGTTCCTGCTAAGCTTGGCATAGCTAATATCTTATTGAGGCTGATGACATTGGCAGGAAGGCTGTTGCAGACTGCATTGAATCACTTTTAGTTAAAAAATCTGTCTTTCACAACCCTATAAAATGCTCCAAGCTAATAAAATTTTGAGGTTTGCGAGGTCAAGCAAGAAGATATTGTCCAATTTACAAAGCATAAACAGCCAGCTAAGGGCTTAAATGAGCGTCTTTGGTCAGCATGACGTCTTTCTATTGAACATATTGTTGACCTTGAGTTGACACTTCGGTTCCTTCTGGGACCTGTACCATGGTCACTGTCAACTCCTGATAGAATTTCCTCCAAAACTGCCAAGTCCAAACTTCTGCATGGCTTGCAATCACACATTGAATCAACATTAGATTGGCCATGTAGTGCTGCACATAACTTTGATGTTAATGCCATAACTACAGAGCATAATAGCTTTTCCTGTCACCTTCAAGGATCTGATGGCACCAATATTCAACCAGGCACTAAAGGCAGGGCATGTTGGTTTTGTCACTTATAAATATATACAATGTATAAGCAGCAGTCTATAAAGTCTCAGAAACGTTCTAGTGGGGGGGGGGGGGGGGGGAGGGGTTCTCTATCAGTATAAATGGCAGCAGTCTATAAAGTCTTAAATTTCTAGTGGGGGAGGGGTTCTCTATCAGTATAAATGGGAAGGAAACAAATGTTACACGTTAACGCTGCCACTCTCAGAGGGCTAACATCTCCATGTACACATATACTGATAGAGAACTATCATTACCTGGGTGTTTTGTTCAACACTGGTGTATGCAACAAAAGGTGCACCTTCTGAATGTCAACAACAAGGATATGGGGGAAGAGATCTACAGTAATACACTGTTTAACAGATTGTGACACTACCAATGTGCCGATGTGTTAGTACCACGGAAAGGTTGTTCCTACCAAACTGATAGAGAACCCCTCCCCCACTAGTTCATCAACATTCTAAGCAGGGTAGGAAAACAAATAAAGAATTGCTCTAGGCACTCATCGGTGATATGAAGCCCTAACATGTGCTATTTATGTAATTGTGAATAAGCTGCAGTACGACATGTTTCTGAAAAGAGTACCAAAGCCATACACATATACTGACTTATTTCAAATGGCATGAACATGAGATTACCTCCACCCTGCGTTTCTGTCCTTAAGATGTACATACAGAGATTGAACTATCAAGTCTTTCCCATGAAAACAAGTGAGCCTATTCAGATATGGACAAAATGTGTGTAAAATAAATGGGAAGGAGTCAAGTACCTCTGGGTGAAAGAAAACTTGATTGTACCCTAACAAAAGAGCCATAGAATTATATTTTACATTTTGTGTGATATGGGGTTACCATGTTCAAAACTCAACAACTCGAACCATATAAAAGGTAGAAAAATAATATTTGCAGTTTCCAAAAGGTACATAAACAAACTTTAATACAAAATGAGTTAGTAAGCACGTTCACATTAAAAAAAAATATCAAACTGTATTAGTTTCATAAATCATTTCTATAGGAATAATGAAAAAAAAGTAACATACGTAACACTTTGGGGTGAATATTTGTTTTCAAAGGTCCATATCTGTGATGCAAAAATAGCTTATGTGGATGATATAGCCAATTTGTAAATCTTACCTTATGGTTTGCACTTTTCAGATGTCATGTCATTTACTTAAATTATCAAAGATGTTGATGGGTAATATATATAATTGGCTGTTACAAGGTAATGGTGCCATTACCAGAATGCTAGCACATTGCAAAATCCTTGCAAGATGAATCTGATAGAGGATTAATATGCTGTTAAGGAAAATTCTTTAAACCCTTGGATAATATAAGAAAATTTGCTCTATAACTTCTACCTGACGAGGTTTCTTTGATCTTTTAAGTTGTTACTCGCACATTGCACTGTATGTTACAAACTTTCCATGAATATTATATTAACTATATTTGATGTCTCTATAAAAGAAAAGAGGGTTTATTGTAGTTTATGTTTTGAGTTACTTCCCCAACAAATGAGCCAGAGTAAAAAGAAGTACATGGACCTGTGCCAGCATGCCAATACGTACAAGCAGGTCGTGTTGGAGGCCATATCTTGAACGTTTAATGGTAACGTATGTCACCTGGGCTGTAAAATAGTGTAAGACACCATAATAAGGAACTTTAATTCATTTGAATAGCAGCCTTATAGATTTACTACATTCACTGATGGATGTTAATACATGTATAGTCAATAACTGCCATACTGATACTTGGAAATAACATATGAAACACTAAGTAACATATACAACGACAAAAACTCAAGACATTTATAAAATTCATGCTAAAATTCTGTAGCTGTGTTATAAGAAGTTCTTAAACCTGTGCCAGACTTCAAAAGAGTCTGAATATGTCATGTTGGAGGCATTTTCAGGAAAATTTTATGTTATTTTGCGGGTAACGTACGTTACATGATGTTACCCGCTAACGCTGCCACTCTCAGAGGGCTAACATATTTCATTTTGTGGTTTATATAATGTAGTATCTAGAAATCATAATGTACGAAATTCCCCTTGTGGGAGGTGGGGTCTATAGCCAGCGCGAGGCCTAGAGAATTACATTTTACATTTTTGTGTGATATGGGGGTACCATGTTCAACATCTAATAACTCAAAAAGTATATAAGATAGAAAAGTAATGTTTGCAGTTTTGAAAAGGTTATTACAAATTCTTTAATATAATAACAAATTAATGAGCTTAAACCAGTTTCAATGAAATTTAAGACAAACTACATTAGATGCATTTATCATTTAAAAGGGGGTTCAATTAAAAAATGTAACATACACTACATCCGGGGTGACTATATTTGTTTTCAAATGTCAAAATCTGTGGCCCAGTAATAGCTTACTTAGAAAATATAACCAATTTGGAAATCTTACCTTATCTTTTGCACTTTTCTGAAGTCTTAAAAAGAATTTTAATTATCAAATATTCCGTAGGGTAACGTATGTAACAGGCTGTTACAGCTTAACGCTGCCATTGTCAGAGGGCTAACATGTTGCAAAATCCTTGCAAGACATTTGGCTTTAAGAAAAATATGGTCTACAAAATTCCCCCTGGGGGGGGAGGTAAACCATATCCAGCCAGTGGCCTACTAGCAAAGGCTCTGATCAAACTGTGCGTATGCGCAGGCTGGTCTGAGCCTTAGCTGGTCACTCATACCACATTGTTGGAAATCTCATGTGGCGGTTCAATTATATACTTAAACGCAAAAGTTTCGCAACTCTTACTAAAATGCTATTTCCTTCTTTTTGAGCCAAAAATTTTACTCCATGATATTATGATTAACAAGTCCAATGATTTGCCGTTCAAACACATGAAAATCAGACCAGTGAGACTTACGATTGCTGATCTTCGACAAGAAATGTAAGGCAACCCAAATTTGAAAAGTCACAGAGTTACAATACCTTACATATTATCGAGTCACACTGTTACACCACCTTACATTTTATTCGGAAAAGGTGTTTAACCGTTATCTGTTTTCAAAATCAGAAGGGCAGATAATTCCAAGCAGGTTATTTTATGCATTTGGTAACGGTTATTACGTCAACGTAAAGCTTTCGATATTTGACGGAATTGCCGTTTAAGCACAACTGAATATCAATAATCGAGTTTTTAATGTCACAAGTGAAAACCTTTAACACATTGCATAGAAGACAAAAGTATCGCGTGACATAACGGAATAACATGAGCAATTTTGATGAATTGGTTGACGTTAACAAAGAAACACAGCGACTTTGAGCGTTGATAAACGTTAATTGTTAAACCTTAAAATGTTTTCCGTCAGATACGACATCTGGCTATCACATAGCACCGTTTGTTTTCAAATCGAGATGACAATCTTTATGCTAGACGTATTTTGTTGAAAAACACTGACGTCATTATAACGTCACAATGAAGAGTATGATCAAAACTGATTAATGGTAAATCATTCCGCATTGTGCAGGCACATAAAATATGATTATATTAATATTCTAACATGGACCATACTGAAGAAAATACAGATATTAAACGGTTGCGAAACTTTTGCGTTTAAGTATATTAATGAGAAGAGAAAATACATAGGAATGGCTCTAGGCCTCCCCATACATAACATTTTCTTTTCTCTTTGAATTTACATGAAAATCAGTGTATTTCATGTAATACTTCTAGATTTAAAGACATTGTTTGCTTGTGTTAATGGGTTCTGGTCCCAGGCAACAATATTTCAGTCGTGTCAGGACGTTTTCTGAATCTAACCATAAATTAACAGAGGCTGAAGTGCCTTGCTCAAGGACATTTGGAGTGCCTTTATCAAGAGTCTATGACTGTACCATCGAGCCAATGCGCTCATCTAGATTTAAAAACTGCATCTTTTACCCATTCCAATCAATCATTTGATAACATTAGCCTATCAGCTATTCGTCTATACGCTTAAGCCGAACCAAAACCAAATTGCATAGTTTTGTTTTTGGTGCACCTTTCACATATGGACCAAATCCGCAGACAAAATCTAAGAAAATGCATGTATAATTTGACACAGACCTAGTAAGTCTACAGACTTCTAATATTGTTCCATGTCACTGCCTTAAGGTTGTGGTCTTTAAAGTCGCTGAGGGCTTTGTCCCTCAAAAGTCTGCAGTCTGTAGTCTTGTAGTTGTAAAATAATCACGCTATTGTCTCCTTGGACAATCCATCAATGGCTTCAATGATAACTGAATTATATACAATGCATGTGGTTGTGTATGTGCAGGTGTAATTAAAACTATGCTGTGTGATGCTGGTTACAAACCTGTCATATTTGCTGAAATTCAGCCCCTGAAATAAAAAAATATATCCAATTTGTGATGTATTAGGTTTGACATTCTGTTTGGTTTTGGCGTATAATTATGTGAAAGCCCTCATAGGTTTTAAGACATTCTATTTTTTTTCGGTTCAGTTTCAGTGTATATGTGAAATGGCTCTAAGGATCAGAGGGTTGCTTGTTTGAGATTCACCTGAGACACTTCATTGTGTCCTTGAGCAAGACTATTTATCCTGTCCTTAATACTAGTTCCATCAAAGAAGACAGGAAAACCTCCCGACATGACTGAAAAATTGTTGACTGGGTTGTAAAGCATAAGCACAAACAAACCAAAAATGATCATTAATCATAATGCTGATGGTACATCCATCTACCAATCAAAACAAAATTCATTTAATTTGCATTTCGTTAAAAACTGACAGTTTTGTTTTAAACAAAATTTGTTTAATTTTCTTTTTTTGCACTAAATAGATTTCTTTCTTTCTATCTGACGCAATTTTCTATTTCATGATCATATTAAGGAATTTAAATGTTTGCAAGATTATCTGTGTTAGTTCATAATCATATTTTTAACATATGAGCCAGCACATGAGATTTTGATCTGTGTACTTATCATATACAGTAAACCTGTCTAAAACAACCACTCCCAAAAAGACCAAAAATTGGTTTTCAAGACCAATTATTGCTTAATGCAGATCAAAAATATTGCAAAATGCTACTTCCGACCTTCCTTAAGCTACCATTTGTCACAAAAAACTTCCATTTGTCATTAAGATCTTTGTTTTGTTTTTGATAGGCCGCTTAGAACAGTTTTTACTGTATGCTCCAAATCAGTATTTAAACATGTATGCACAGCTATGTGGCTGAGCTAGAGCCCTAATTTTAGATCTGAGCTCCCGTCTATTGTCATACTTTTAATGAATGTGAGAAGTGATGGCTCTGGCAATACTGTCTGAATGCCTAGACTTATCTAAGCTTTGCTGCTCGCCGATGCAAAGTACCAAAATGGCATGTCACCTGGTGCAATTACACCAATAGTTTATAGAGTTAAGTTATGCAATGAATGACAGGTTATGTTTGAATTTGTAGATATTGCGTTATATAATTTTAACTCTTTATCTTGCTAGGGGCAATTTTTGTCTTCTGCTGATAACACTTGCAAGCAGTTTGGACCCAGATCAGGACAGACATTCTGTCAGTTCTGAGTCGTATCAAAATAGTTTAACACTCCACTAACACTCCATCTAACACTGATAGTGATCCCAGAAGAATAATATGAAAAAGTTAATTTTGAAAAAAGTCAGCAGACAATAAATGCATGAAAAGAGTTAAGGGTTTCCAGTATAGAGAGTACTGGCCCCAAGGTAATAAAACTTTTTCATGCTCAACTTAACTAAGCATGAAATTTCAATTGCTCATAAAACTAAAATACCAACAAATAAAGAAGTGTGTTGCTTTAAGTCTCTCAGATGTTGTATTTATCATGCTGATAAATGTTAAAATGCCAACACTTGTTGGCATTTTAACATTTATGAGCAGGATAAATTTCATGCTCAGCTGAGCTGAGCATGGAAAACGTTTTATAACCTCAGGGCCTGACCCTTGAGAGAAGAACATGTAATTTGACACTTTTATGCTTCTGAAATTGCATGGATGAAATTGGATTATTTCTAAAATCCAGAACTTCAGAAAGTTACCTAGATTAACCCATTTATGCCTCATGGGATTTCCCACCTTTATCTATTGGACTTACCAATTTCAAATTTAAGGGTTGTTGGGTAGTAATATGTATTTTCGTTCAAATTTTAAAAGTACATTCTTCAAGCAAACCGTGGAGACCCTGATCAGACACCACATTTTGTGGCATCTGGTCTGGGTCTGCACTGTGTGCCACTGAGCCTACATCCCACAAAAAGGACACTAGGTTTGATTCTTTACGTCCCATCAACAATCTTTTAGTTATAAGGGACAGGGCTTCCTGGGTTGAACCAGCTCTAAGCTAGGATTAATGGTCTTTCTCAAGGACACAACGCGGCTCGAACCCACTGCCCCTCGGTCTCAAGTCAAGCACTCTACCACTGAGCCACTGCGCTCAGGACACTAGGCTTATATGGGTTAATATGCATACAGATATGAATGGTGTAATGCCCTTAGCTAATCTGACACAAACCAAAAAGCTATTATTATCAGCCAAATTCAACCTTTTAAGGCTAAAAGTCAGCCTCAAAATGTTGAATTCAGGAATAATCCTGAAAAGATTGATGCTCATTAGGTGTGATAAATATTAACTCCTTGCATGCTGGGTAATTTCAGAAACACTATCAGTGTCAAACAGCTTTGATCCAGATCAGGACCGACGTTCTGATCTGTGTCCAAACTGTTTGCAAAGCTAATCACAAGTAGCCACTAGCCAGAAGAGTTGATTCAACGAAATATAATTTTAGAATGAATAACCTACAAGTCCTTAATAGTCTGCCTCAAGTAATGGAATCTTTCAGAATGGTTCTGTTGTTGTTGACTTTTTGTTTATTGTTACTCCCATTGTGGGAGTCTGTAATTGTTCTATGTTTTGTTGTACATTACTTTATGTCTATTCTAGTTTTGCAATCATCTTGATGGGGAAGAGAAAGCTGGTTGCTTTGCTTAATTTTTCTTCCTGGTGTCTCCTGTTGGTTGTGTGGCTCTTCCTCGCGGTGCCATGGGTTTGTCTGTGGTTTGTGATTGTGGTATTTCCTGATCATACTCACTATTTTTGAAGACTCCACTTAGGTTAAAAAGGCAATATGCATACTTTTATTGAGCAAAACTAGACTTGTCTTCGAAAGCATTGTGTGTTTTGTATGAGATATCCCTTCTGTGACAGGGGCAGCAAAGAGTAAAACTGATATTTAGGTTTGTCTAATTTTTCCTTGTGTTCACGTTTACAGTAAATGTTCTAAAATTTCAAACACATTTCAATTTCTGTTTTCTAAGAAATGGGTTATCAGGGCTGGAATTCACCAAATGCTTGTCAGAATAGCAAACAGGGAAGACCCTGATCAAACTGCTTCTTCAGAAGCAGTCTGGTCTGGGTCTGCTCTGCTTGAATCAGCCTTTTTGGCTGGCAACTAGTGTTAATTTTTTTTTAGAATATTTACCATAAAGAAATGCACTATTACTGTACAAATTACCACAACACTACATGTCAAATGTATAAAATTGTTAGTTGAAACTAAAAAAAAAAATGAAAATCTTTTTTTGTTTTTTGTGTTGTATTTTTGCACCTAGTTGTACATAGACCTGCAATTTAATTTACCATCTGGGAGTGATATATTATACAGTTTTTTCATGCATCTTTGTAGTATAGTAAAAACTATTACCCTGAGGTGCCGTCGACGACCTGATGCTCTATTGCACGAGGCCGTAGGTAGTGTGACTATACTACAAACAGGCATGAAATAACTGTTTTATTACCCAACCCATTCGATGACATACTTAGCAACGTTCCTTAAATGGTATTGCTGTAGACAATGTGGTTTTGTTGCAAAACAGAAAACTTCACCTAATTTGCTCAATTTTGGTCTAAAAGTGTTCAGGTTGTTCTCGCCATAAACAACGAAGTCATTGGAGTTTTAAGTTGTCAAACCATGCCTCTTGTCCGCCAATGTTACAAAACGTCTCCTGGTGTAACAAACCGTACCCGCATCGTCTTCGGGCATGTTGATAAGCGCCCTCGAGTTTTTAACAGCAAAGCATAAACAAGACTATGGTATTGTCTCAGTCAATAGTCAAAAATATTGCCTGGGCAAAAGTGCAGTGACTCATGACATAGTAAAAAATAGACAATTACTCCATATATAGACGATTGGGTAATAATGCAATTTATTACATGTTCTACTAAAAATAGTAACAAAATGCTTAGTTACCCGCGCTGATACTTCTCCTGATTCCAAACCCATAACAGCTGGCTCATGTGAAGCCTAAATGAAGGCATTCACGTCACCCTGACATAAAGACCCGCTCATAAACATGTGATGAAAAGTTAAAATCGTGGCAGCGGTGTTACCAGGCCCTCGGGCAAATATGGAAACACCAAGCCGATATGTCTGGCAACACCACGGTGGCCATGTATTAACCTCTAAGTACTAAAATCGAAAAGCCAGTAGTGAATGAAATATTTTGGCAATATCATGTAATGAAGCCCATTACACTACTGCATATACTTTACAAAAATTTGAAGTTTTCAAACAAAAAAAACAAGCCGAAAGTAATTTAGTGTCATATGATACTGAAAATAATATAACATTTGTGCTCCTGTATTTTATTGAATTTATAACACTTTTTGTGAAAAAAAAGATAAAAATGTTCAACAAAGCCTCACATTTTATTTCCTCAACTTGCTTAATAATTTCAGTAATACATAAGCACTCATGTAAGCTCCAGAAAAGAAGTCAATATATGGCAGGATATTGTCTGATACCAATAGCTCACTTGAAGCATTTCGTGCTGCATGAAGCTTTTGTTTGATTTGATTCTTTACATCCCAGTCAAAAAAAATTCAGTTATGTTGGGACGGGTCTTCCAGGGTTGAAACAGTACTAAGCAAGGATTAATGTGTATGGCTCAAGGACACAACGCAGTGATGCCGGTGAGGCTCGAACCCACAACCCTTCAGTCTTGAGTCAAGCACTCTACCACTGAGCCACTGCCCTCCTGTTGCATGAAGCTGAAAACACTGTAAGCAATGGCACATAGTGATTAATATACAATTTTATTTATCCTATAAAAGTTCACACTTTAACAATATCAGCAAAATATACAAGTACGCATATACAAAAAAACCTGTGTAAAGCGGCCACTCAAACATAGAAAAAACAAAGATCTTAATGGCAAATGGTAGCTTAATGAAGGTCGAAAGTATTGCAGAATGCTCCAAAGGGAGCATTCTGCAATACTTTTGACCTACATAAAGCAATTTAGTCTTGAAAATCAATTTTTGGTCTTTTTAAGATTGGCCGTTTTATACAGGTTTTACTGTATAAAATTTTAAAAATTGAGATAAATCAACAGTTCTTAGACTTATAAAATACAGGCATAATTCATTAAGGCCTATTATTCTCATCAACTACAGATAGCACAGCTTGAGAGATTCTCCAAGAATACCCCTGCCAGAGGGAATAAACTCTCGAAATTTAAATAGATCTATTTATGAAACCTATATCTCATTTAAAACCATGACCAGTTTTGCATGTAACCATCCCATGATGATGTCAAATACTGACATTATCAGAATTCAAGCAAAATTGCATGCAAAAGATTATGTTTAAAGTGTTGTTATTATATGTTTGTTTGTTTTATTTGATTCTTTACGTCCCATCAACTATCTTTTCGTTATAAAGGGACGGGTCTTCCTGTGTTAAACCAGTACTAAGTAAGGATTAATGTTCTTGCTCAAGGACTAAACGCAGTGACGCTGGTAAGGCTCGAACACTCGGCCCTTCCTAGGGTCTCGAGTCAAGCACTCTACCAGTGAATCACTGCACTCACTAAATTGCTATTATACTAGTTTTTTGGAAGTATAGCTTGCAATTCTCTACAATCCATATAAGTTAACCTTAATTTAAGTGTTATAAGTTTTGATCTCAAAATCAAAATTAATCAGGTAGTAATCCAGGCACCATTACTACAGGATAAGTCCCGGTCAGCTACAGGAGAAAAATTAAAATATCCAAAATCCTGAAAAACATCATTGTATGCATGGGTGAAAGTTCAAAATTTCCAAAATCCTGAACTTTAGAAATTCAAATTTTTAAACTTGCAGGATGCCTACAAAAACAGATAATTTCATGTTTTGATGGTCAATTGTCTTTAGACAGACTGAATATAAATCAGAGTATCTATTATAATCTCCCTAATTCAGCATTTTGAGGCTGACTTTCTATGGAAAGCCACTTTCTATGGAAAGTCAGCCTCAAAATCCTGAATTCAGGATTAATCCTGAAAATTTTCACCCATGTTTATGTATTATTTCAGCCATCGGGTGTTTGATTTTGTTGGCAATTTATTTTTCTTTTGATAAATTTTGCAACAGTACCTGTTCTTCTAATTAAGTACAAAATGTGTTGCCCATTAACGGTATCTAGCAATAACTTAATTATCAGATGCTTTACAGCATTTGTGGATAATGTTTTACATGCAATTAAAGATACCATTTGGTTTTAAAACAGTACAAAATTACTCTCATATGTGACAGTGAAATTACCTCATGTGTATGTTTTCACTGCCATTAGAATTTGAATAATTTTTATTTAATTGAGGTAGCACATGAGATGTGTGTACTTATTGCATATACTCAAAAAGTTCCTTTAATGGCTCATGCTAGAGGGCTAAATAATATTGTGAATCTTCATCTGCATCCATGCATTGTGTATGTGAGCAGTGAAGGATCCGGCAAATCTGGAAGTTTCAGCAGGCTAACCTGAGCCCTTGTTGCTCAACACATGGTTGAAAGTTCCAAATTTCCAAAATCCTCAACTTTCGAAACTCCGATCTTCCCTAATTCAGCATTTTGAGGCTGACTTTCTATGGAAATTCCTGAATTCAGGATTTTGAGACTTTCTATGGAAAGTCAGCCTCAAAATCCTGAATTCAGGAATAATCCTGAAAACTTTCACTCATGTCAACAATGCAATACGTTAAACTTTCTAAAATTTCAAACACTAGTTGTCTGCCAAAATGGCATAGACAAACAGCACAGACCAAGATCAAACTGCTTCTGACAAAGCAGTCTGATCAGGGTCTTCCCTGTTTGCTATTCAGTTAACTATTTTTTGCATTCCCGCCCTGATAAGCCACATTTTCTTTGAGAGCAGAAAGTCAAAAGTGTTCAAATTTTTGGAAATTTACCGCAAATACCAAAATCTTGTGCTGGCTCAATTTATTGAGTCAACACTATCATTATTGCTTAGGAGGTGTTGGTGTAGTCCTTTTCTTATTTTTAGGCTTTCCTCCAAATGTCTGTAATTGTTGAGCAGGTATAGGCTGTCTTATGATTGGATGAAATTGTAATGGTTGCTGTCCCTGTTTCTGAAAGGACTGGATCTGCGCCTGGAACTGGGGTAGTTGTAAGAGCGTGGCAGCATGTGCTAGGGTTGTCGGTACGCCGGCCTGCGGCTTCTGGTTCACTGATATCTGTGATAGTATAGGCTGTCCTCCCATTCCTGGGTTCGCCAATATTGCTGAAAATTTGAAAATTCAAAGATATACTGTAAATTCAAAACATTTTGCGAGGGTTTTATTTTCGCGAAACTCCGCAGACTCCGCATCTGCGGAGTTTTGCGAATATAAAACCCTTGCGAAATGGTGAAACTCTTTGTCCTTTACTGATGTAGGTCAATCATGACAAAGTTGCAATTCTTTTACATGGCAAATATGTCTTTTAAAGCTATTCACGAAAATAAAATTCTCTCACAAAATTTCCGAATTTACAGTAGAATGTTAATACTGTAAATGCAAAAACTTTCGTGAGGGTTTTATTTTTGTGAAACTTTGCGGAGGCAAAATTTTGAGAAAATAAAACTCCTCACAAAATGGTAAAATGACATGTCAATTTACTGATGTAGGTATATTTGTTTATATCAGGCTCCAGTCACAAAACTTTAACATCAAAAATATGAGCTGCGACATATGATTTCCATTAATGTGGCATTTTGACAATTACATGTAGACTCAGACGAGTCTGTGCAGCCTCTGTTTAAGCTTAGAACCTCCAAATGATGTTCCTCCTGTAGCTTAACACTCAAAAAATATTCAAGCGATTAGCAAAGGCTCTGATCAGACTGCGCATATGCACAGGCTGATCTGAGGCTTTGCTGGTCGCACATACTACATTTTTGGAAATTTCATGTCAAGGCTCATTATGTATTTTAATGCTATTTACGAAACTAAAATTACCACAAAAATTTGTGAATTTATGTACAGTATATTGCTTATCAGACAAAGCAATTATTTCATATAACAGGAAAAGGTTAGACAAATCAATGAGTTGGTGCCAACATGAAGGCCTGTCGTCTTCATTAAAGCTGAAAAACAATGCAGTCCCTGTATAAACCCTCTCATTATAACACAGATTTAGATATAACACTTTTATGTACCTCGCACATATTTTTACTGTGGAATTTTACAAAGGAATTATAGGAAAATGACAATCATGGTCATGTTATACCCCCCACATGTTTTAACAATGGAATTTAACAAAAGAATTTCCTATAATTCCTTTGTAAAATTTTCCCTTAAATGATTCGTATATGACAGGGTAAATTACAATGTACCGCAAATATAGCATTTTAAAGGGAATCCAATATACAATTTTGAAAAGATCTAAAAGTGGAACCGATTCCTGCAAATATATCCATTTTTCATAAATAAAACTTACAATTTTCAACATAACCTTATAACTGGTACCCATTATATTTGGTGATTTGTCTTTCTATATAAATCCAGATGCATTCTACAAATAGTTTCAAGAATGAGCTGACAACATGTTTGAAAACAAGTAGCCCAATGGGCAACGATCACTCACCATGGAGCCAGCACAATGTTGGGAGACAACATAATTTAGGATGCTCATAGGCAGGTAACATTGAACTTGAAACAATGACCAGAAATTAATTCAAAAACATAAGATATTATGCCAGTTCTAGTTATCTGCAGGTCTTAAAAGGTCTGAATAAAAATTGCAGAGAAAACCTGGTGAATGTATTTTGATGCTCAAAGGGCAGCTCACTCCTTAGTCAGTGATGGGATCTGACCAAAATTCAAACTTGTCCATACTTTTATGTATGTCCTGTTAACCTACATAATGAAGAAAATCAAATGAAAAATGAAGGCGCTAGAGTGGTCACAACATTTTATAGCTATACTTTAGACGCTCATGAACAGCTAACTCTTTAGCTGGTGATTGGGTGTGGCCGAAAATCAAACTCGTTCAAACTTTTATGGGTGTCCTTGTTACCTGCATGAATAAGGAAGATCCATTCAAAAATGAAGGTGCTAAAGTTGTCACAACAGATCTCCCATTGTAAGTCTATGCAAATTTTTATGATGCTCAAGGGAAGTTAACTCCACAGTCTGAGGTTGGTTCTACTTTAAATTCAAATTTATCCAAGCTTTTATGGTTGTCCTTGTCACTTGCAAGAATGAAGAAGATCCATTCAAAAATGAAGGCGCTAGAGTGGTCACAACAATGCTACATTATCCATCAATTTTTAAGATGCTCAAGGGCAGCTAACTCCTTCATAGGTGATAGGATCTTGACGAAATTCAAACTCATCCAAGCTTTTATAGTTGTCCTTCTTGTCCGCAAGAATGAAAATGATCTATTCAAATTTGAAAGCACTAGAGTGGTTACAACATTTTGCACATTATAAGTCTATGGTGATTTTCTAAGACGCTCAAGGGCAGCTAACCCCAAAGTCCAAGGTCTGATCTGGTTGAATTTCGAACCCATCTAAGTTTTTATGGTTGACCCTTTTACCTGCAAGAATAAAGAAGATCCAATCAAAAATGAAGGCGCTAAAGTGGTCACAACAATAGCCATCGATTTTTAAGATGCTCAAGGGCAGCTAACTCCATAATTGGTGATGGGACCTTGACGAAATTCAAACTCATTTAAGCTTTTATAGTTGTCCTTGTTATCTGCAAGAACGAAGAAGATCAATTCAAAATTGAAAGCACTAGAGTGGTCACAACAGATCTCCCATTATAAGTCTATGGGGATTTTTTCAGATGCTCATGGGCAGCTAACTCCACAATCCAAGATCTGATCTGGCGCAATTTTGAACCCTTACAAGCTTTTATGGTTGTGCTTGTTACCTGCAAGAATGAAGAAGATCCAATCAAAAATAACGGAGCTAGAGTGGTCACAAGACTATTTATTGATTTTTCAAAGGCTCAAGGGCAGCTAACTCCAAAGTCAGTGATGGAATCTTGCCAAAATTCAAACTCATCCATGCTTTTATGGTAGGGTTTGTTACTTGCAAGAATGAAGAAGATCCATCCAAAAATGACTGCACTAGAGTGGTCACAATATTTCTCCATTATAAGTCTATGGGGATTTTCCAGACGCTCAAGGGCAGCTAACTCCACAATCTAAGGTCTGATCTGGCTGAATTTCGAACCAATCTGAGCTCGTACGGTTGTTCTTATTACCAGTAAGAATGAAGAAGATCCAATCAAAAATGAAGGCGCTAGAGTGGTCACAAGACTATTTATTGATTTTTCAGACGCTCAAGGGCAGCTAACTCCGAAGTCAGTGATGGAATCTTGCCAAAATTCAAACTCATCCAAGCTTTTATTGTAGGGCTTGTTACCTGCAAGATTGAAGAAGATCCATCAAAAAATGACTGCACTAGAGTGGTCACAATATTTCTCCCATTATAAGTTATGGGGATTTTTCCAGACGCTCAAGGGCAGCTAACTCATAAATCCCTGGTCGGATCTTGCTGAATTTCCAACCCATTTAAGATGTTATAGTTGTTCTCGTTATCTGTAAGAATAAAGAAGATCTAATCATAAATGAAGGAGCTAGAGTGGTAACAAAGTTTTTCCCATTATAACTCTATGGGAGCTATCTGTTGCCATGGAAACCAAAGTTCTGATCAGATCTGGCCCAAAACCTTATGCAGCCAATCCCCCACCCCAATGATGCTCTAAATGAAATTTGATTACGATCTGTCGGCTGGTCTCAGAGATATTCATGTTTGAAAGTGTGGACGCACAGACGAACGGACGCCGGCTCAAGTCCCATACTACGAGGGTTAGTCAAAAATAACTGAGCCCCACCTAATAACATTTGAATCTAGTAAATTGGACATGTAATTGAATGATATTTCATTGAAGTTATATGTCATCTATTTAATCACCTAATTTACTTCTGTTGGTAGGCTTAGTCTAACGGTTGCTAGGCAACAGAATATGACCTGTCAAAGGGGTGCGTTCACGCTGTGGTACATCTTATTCTAAGCGTGGCTATGGAAACAGTAATGTAAAAGCAAGGCTTTATTCACTGTCGTCTGATATCTTTAACATGTACCTATTCAGTGTCACAGATCAGAAACCAACTGATCCCAAATTATAGATGCTGTGGTAGTTTGATTTCAGAATTTATCAAATTTTAACATGCCTGACGGCTTATAATTTACCCCACCCAAATCAAATTTACACAATTTTAATACAAAATATAAAATATTAGCATTATAATGCTTTAACATGACTGCATACACATACCAACCCTCAGACATATTAAGTTCCTTTATTTAAATTCACAATTTTGTTTCCATGGCAACACAGTTCTCGTGTATTTGAAAATTTGTGGAATTTTGGCGTTTTTTGTTGCTAGGCAACGCATTCAATCAATGTTCACTTAAACATTAAAAAACTAAGTGTACTGAAAAGATAATATGATAAATGTTATTCAAATAAATGTAAAATATGTCTTTAACAAAAACTATCAAGCAAGCAAGCTTTTTAAAGACATACTGTTTTTTCATGGTGGCTGAAATCGTGAACGCATCGCTCTGACTGACGATCTTCAGTTGCCTAGCAACCATAATAAAAGCTTCACTAGGATAATTCTTCAGGGTCAAAACATCGATGACATATCGTACTTATAGAAAATAATCACATTTGTTGTCTACAATACCAAACTAAAATTTTATGAGGTAGGGCTCAGTTATTTTTGACTGACCCTCGTATAAGCTCACCCTGAGCCTTCCGCTCTGGTGAGCTAATAAACAAGCAAGTACTTTGGCAGACAGTGAAGACCTAGATGCAATGTGACATTTCATCAGAATCTTTACCACCTCTGTATTCAAACAGTAACCCACAGTCTGTTACACTAACCAACAGTTTTGTTTGGCAAAAAGTAAAAATGCTGAATTTCATTTATTTTCCATCTTTTATTTCATCAAAACTTTGTAAAAAGTATTCCCAAATACTCTGCTTAATTCCTGCTTAAGCAGATTATATCCAAACAGTGCCATTGTTGAGGAATTCATTAAAATAACAAATTAGTGACCTACCTGAGGTATTTGGTCCAGTATTGCTACTGATAGGTTTGGCACCAGCTGGTACCTGGCCCACTGCCTGACCAGGCTGGATGGTAGCACTTGTTTTAAGAGGAGTTCTCGGTGGAAGATTTACTAACTGTATACCTTGTTGACCAAGCTGAAAAATAGAGAAAATAATATTATATGGGCAGCGACGAGACAAAATCTGCTGAGCTACAGAGACTAGCTAGAATGCTGAAATTTGGCTTGTAGCAAGTTTGGATATTATACTTTCCAAAAAGCCAAAAGCAAAGGCGCTGATCAGACTGCGCGGATGCGCAGGCTGGTCTGTACCTTTGTTGTTCGCAAACCCCGATGACAGGTTTTCTCGCATCAAGGCCCATATAATGTGGTTACATAATTAAAAATAAAAATATTCAGCACAGGTCCAGTTAAGCGAAACGTTTGACTGAAAATTAATTTTTTCCCTATCTATCCCATTTAAACATAATTGAGCTGTGACATGTGATTTCCAACAATGTGGCATTTTGACAAGTAGAGACTCAGACAAGCCTGTGCAGTCTCCTTTTAAGCTTAGAAGTTATAAATGATGTTTGGTCAGTAGCTTATAGCGCAATGAATATTCAAGCGACAAGCAAAGGCTCTGATCAGACTGCGAATTGTTGGAAATCCCATGCCACGGCTCATATTATATTGTGGTTACATAACTAAAAATAAAAATATTCTGCATAGGTCCAGATAAGCATAACGTTTGAGTGTAAAATTATTTTTTCCCTATCTATCCATTTAAACATAATTGAGCTGTAACATGATTTCCAACAATGTGGCATATTGACAAGTGTTGACTCAGACGAGCCTGTGCAGCCTCCTTTTAAGCTTAGAAGCTATAAATGATGTTCAGTGAGTAACTTATAACTCATTGAATATTCAAGCAACAAGCAAAGGCTCTGATCAGATTGCGCGTATGTGCAGGCTGATCTTAGGCTTTGCTGGTCTCACATACCACATTGTTGGAAATCCCATCACGGCTCATTTGTTTTGGGGTACTAAAAAGAACGGTCTCATTGTGATTTTAAGCACCCACAACATATGTTTTGGTTGAAATGCAACAAACTTTCTACAAACTCTCATCTCACTTTGCTACATTCAATTTTTGGGAACAATAGGTATAAATTGATTAAAATGTCTATATCAATAAATACCTGGAACACAGGCATGGATGAAGAAGCCCTGAGTTGACCATGTGACTTGATACCAGCGGGAACCAGTTGTGTAATGTTACCACTCAGTCCTAGTGGAAGTGACAACATCCCAGCAGGAGCATTCAATACTGTACTAGTATTGCTTAATACACCTGAAATATACCATACTCTATTTTCAGGGTTCATACAGGCAAGTTTGAGTAAAATTCAAGGACTTTTCAAGGACTTTTAAAAGACTCTCCTACAGTTTTCAAGGACTATATGTTTATGAGAAATACTGATTTAAGTGTTAAAATTCTACTTCAGAAATCTAGACTGAGATAATGGAGAAATTAGTACTAGAAAATGAGTATAAAATTGTTGTGCTTTTATTTTGTGCAGCATATGCTGCACCAAACAAAGGCACAACAATTTTTTACTGATTTAGATTCCTATCAACAGTGTTGCATCCAAAAGAAAGAATTCAAGGACTTTTCAAGGACTTTCAGTGATTTTCCAGTACTTTTCAAGGCAGATTTAATCTTCAAGGACTTTTCAAGCAAGCCCTCCAAATTCAATGTGCGAACCCTGATTTACCCTAAACATTCCATTACTTTAATCATATACAGTATTTACACTAAACTTTCCGTTACTTTACCATATGCTATTTACCTTAAACTTTCCGTTAAATTATCATGTGCTATTTAGCCTCAACTTTCCGTTACTTGATCATATACATATAAAATTCCATGGTAAAAATCATTGAGAGCCACAAACTGACCTTGTTATATACAAATCTTGTCTTATTACGAGGTGTTTTATAAAGGGACTGCTCCTGAGGAAATTAATAGCATAATACACAAATAATGTAATCTATAATACCTGTGACAACCTGGGTATTAGCAGGTGCTTGAGTTGAAGACACTGTGGCTGATGGCAATGGTGTTACCATGGTTACAATGGAGGATGCTGTAGCAGTGGATGAAATCTGAAAGAATTAGAGGATCTAACATGAGAACTCCTGTTTTACTGAATTTATTAAACAAGTTGAAGAAAAGAGATAAAATGCGAGGCTTGCTGAGCATTTTATCTCTTGTTCGAAACAAGATTAATGAATTCAATAATACAAAAGCATGAATGTTAGATTCTATTTATCATAAGACATTCTAATGCATTTGCTTTTGTAACCCAATGTTAGATTGGATAACGGCAAAAATTTACGACAGTACATCCTGCGATATACTGTCAGAAATAGTTTGACATCATTAATTACGTCACATTTCGTTGGATGACGTGCAGCTTGTTGCGGGTTGAACGCTCCAATTTGAGACGAGACTGCAGAGGTGCATTAGAATGGGGATAACCATATTCAAAATTTTCATTTGGGGAGGTATATCGTCGAATATAGGGTCGGAAATCACGTTTTACGGCTCCCCTCGTGCGTCGCCGTAAAACTAAATTTCCTACCGTATATCCCACGATATACCTCCCCAAATGAAAATTTTGAATAAAGTTATCCTCTGATTAAGATTACTTTGAAATCTCATCATTATAATTTTGTCATTGTGTACGCACGTTATGGACTTCATAACATTTCCCGAAAATCTGTAAACCACTAGTGCAGGCCCCCTAGCAGACTCTCATGAAATTAAAGGTTTTTTATAAAGGCTATTTTAGGCAAAATAAAGGTTATTTCATTGAAATTCTAACAAAAAATAAAGAGCTAATCAAGTTAAAATAATGGAGTTATTTCATCGGATCCTGATCTTTAAATCCCTGCTATGATAGATGATGGTATGTTTCTGGTACAGGAAATCCTTAGGCAACAAATATATAGCCATCTCATCACAAATCAATAGGAGATTCCCCCTGTTGTGTTAACCCTTGAGTGGAAAACCTTACTATTAACCTAATCCTTGCATTGCACAGTGTTGGATTGAAAAATTGATCATATTTACTGGTCTGGAAGGGGGTGCCAGGGTCCTCCCCTGGAAAATTTTAAAAACCAAGAAAGCAGGAGAGGCCATCTTTGGTCATTTTGTAGGGGCAATTTTACCTTCAGTAAATGAAGAATTTCAGAGTATGTTGTTCCTATTTATATTGTATACTCTTTTTAAATAAAGATTTAGAAAACTATTCATATATCTGCATTAGTCTCGTTCGTGTGCAGATATCACTGTTCATATTTGACAACCGAAGACATCAGCACATTTCACAAGTTAACCCTGTTCATCTGAGACCAAAATGAATTGAGCCCAGAGTTCAATGGATGAGCCTAGCCCAACTTTTACAGACTACCATTGCAGTTGGTAGTGTGTCCCGCCTAATGTTCAGGAGCTTTGCAGGTTCTATTCCCATGTCGGACACATTCTTTCACTAGTTGTCAGTTACTGGTGAAAGATTAGCACATATGAAATGATTTGGATTAAGCCAGCCTGCGAAAAGTGTAGTCATTCTGACATGACCTGTGCTGTTTAGCAAGGATGTAAAACAAAAACAAAACTGAAAGCATTTATATATTTACCCTATCTTACTTTTTTTTTTTTATTGCTGCCTTATCTGGTCTCAGGAAAACTGACCATTAGACCACTATAGTCACCCTGGTGCAAGAGTTAGGTAGACACAATGGTCTGAGGATGAATACAGCTTTCTGAAAAACTAAAGCTGTCACAGACATTTTTTGTCAACATACTTATGGTCTAATTCTTATGTTCAAACTGATCTTGCAAAAGTAAAGGTTTATTAATCAAAATAAAGGTTATTAAAGGTTTTTCAGCCAAATAAAATGTTTTAAAGGATTCCAACCAAAATAAAGGTTTCAGAAGGTTTTAAAGGTTCCACTAGGGGGCCTGCTAGTGGTTTATTGATTTTATTGCATGGCGTTATTTCACTCCCAGACACAAAGTCATATGATAAAAGAATTTCATTATCAAATAATGTTTTTTTTTGGTTGGATATGAGGTTTTACGTCCCAGTCAGCTATGGTCATGTCAAGACGGTCATTCACCTAAGCACACTTTCTTCCTAGGCAATCTTGACTAAGCAGTTAACCAGTACTTTGTGCACATACTTTCGCTTATAACTGACAAAAACCCTTCTTGAATCAGCAAAAGGAGAAGAATGACTGTATTCAATCTCCATGAAAGTATGGGACCTGGCCAGGATTGAACTTGTGACCCCTACAGTGTTTATTCTAGGCAGAGGGATTCCCCAATTGTTTGAAAATACCCCCTAACTTTAAGAAGGATGGGGAGATATTTTTTAATAAGGATAAAAAAAATTTAAAATTTAAGTAAAATGCTCACTATTCTATAAAAAATACCCCCTGGTTTTCAAATCCTAGAATAAACACTGCCCCTGGATTTGCAGTCAACTGCACTATGGGGCCCGGTATATCAAATGTTGGGAATCTGAGGGTAATAAATGGACAATGTCAGAAGAAAACCTGTTAATGCCTTATTTGCCTTATCGTAAGAGAAAACCTGCCTTTGAGATTTGCCACCAGATAAGACTCAAACCAGCCTGCTCAGCTACAGAGACTAGCTAGAATTTTGACATTATCCCTGTTGCACATTAAGTTATTTTACTTTCCAGAAAACAAATATTAACAAAAGTGCTGATCAGACTTGTTGGCATGCAGCAAAATAAGTTCTTTTTATTGCAACAAGGCCCATATGCAAACAAGAGAGGCACAGGTCAGTCTATACATCAGAGCCATTTCTGTTTGCTACCTATATAGTATGATCAACTGTATTCCATTTGCTACATGCAATAAAGTCAAGATGGTCCATTATGTATATTAAAGGTTTATTCTTTCCAAAAAGTATTGGATTTCTTTCTTTTCTTAACAGTGCAGACCCTGATGCAAAGCCACCTTATATGGCATTTCACCTATGTCTTCTCTAGTTGCCTAAGTATCCGTTTGGGGGGTTCTGGTCCTCAACCAATAACACACTCAATGTGTGCTTAAAAGAATATTTGCAGATATACAATCAAAAACAGTAGTTGGCTCAGATTAACACAAATCCTAATACCCTAGCCTCTTAAGTCAAGTAAATTTTAGAATTCTGGGGTACCAGTCACTACTATCACATCAACCTGGTTCTGTATTACAGGATTTGTCGAGAACAAACTGACAGGAACTAGTACAGCAGTCCTGCCTTATATACATATCTATGGCACTTCAGCGCGTATGACATTGACTGAGGTACCACTCACTATTTTGTCCAGTGTGGTTGTACATTGGAGAATTTGTAGAGATCACACTTATGGGTTCTGGTATTACAATCTCTATGAAGTACCTGAGACCCTGATTCTGTATCACAGGTAGCGAAGAGATCATACTTATAGGTACTGGTGCTGCGCTACTGTCTCAATGACCCTACTGGAGACGTTGGAGCCCCAGTGACATTGACTGAGGTACCACTCACTATCACCCCAGCCTGGTTCTGATTACACAGGGTTTGATGAGATCATACTAATAGGTATTGGTACTACAATACTACCTCTATGAACCTACCTGAGATGCAAGAGCCCCAGTGACATTGACTGAGGTACCACTCACTATCACCCCAGCCTGGTTCAGCATCACAGGGTCTGAAGAGATCATGCTAATAGGTACTGGTACTGAGATACTACCTCTATGAACCTACCTGAGATGCTGGAGCCCCAGTGACATTGACTGAGGTACCACTCACTATCACCCCAGCCTGGTTCTGCATCACAGGGTTTGAAGAGATCATACTTATAGGTACTGGTACTGCGATACTGCCCCCGGGTACAGACAGAGACACCTGAAAAGTTTAAATAAATTTGTGTTAATTTCATTTTCTTTATTTATAAATTAAACATAAATTACAGTAACTGTTTGTGTCATTTTGTACAAGTTCAAGTAGCGGATAAGGACAGAGCGTAGAGCTTCCATATAACCTCTCACCAGCGGTGGTTTTGGCAAAAACTTTACTCATTGGATTTCTACAGAGGAATAACAGTTCAGTCCTAAACCCTCAAGGATCATTAGTGTCAGCTGTTGGGTGTTTTATTACCTCCAACATTTGACTGCAGAGAACCTGATAGCCATCAACAAGATAAACATCACAGGAAAATGTACAACTTGGCATGCCAACCCAGTAAAGACTCAGATCAGACTGCACATCCACATAGTCAGATCAGAGGCTTCACTGTACATATCAGCAAGTATTTAGTATTAAATAAGACTGCTAGTGGCAAATTTTGTCGTCCGCTGCACAGACCGTTTGGAGTCGGATCAGGACTGAAAGCAAACTGGTCCTCATCTGGATCCAAACTGTTTGATACTTTTATTATTATATATATATTTTTTTTAAAAATGCTTACTTTTGAAAAAAAAAGTCATTGCTTAAAGCTAGTTTGCTGCAGGTTAACAGGATGGAAATCGGAGCGGAGCATTGTAAAAGAAAATATTCTGCATGGCAAAGGTGTAGATTGTTTCTCCTGAAGGTGTATTACATTCAGCCGTTTTGTAGCAGTAAATTTATGGATCTGGCATGCCAGTGTGACCACAATGTTTAGATAAGGATTCAGTTGCACTGTCTGAAATGAACCAATGAGAGCACCTTTTAGTAAAAGAACTGTTGGCATAGGGGATAGCTATTCTTATCGGCTGTTGACAAGTTACAATAACATTTCCTGCAGATATTTCCTATAAGCCATATTACTATGATATCGTAGGAAAAGAATCAATAGTCTTGTAAAATAATACTTTTGGGGGGCAACATGACCACACTTTATCTGACAATAGATGTAATGAGTCACCCTGTAAAGAATACACCCTGTATTTATAGGAATTGCTTTATTTGCATATTCTAAAACTTTTGGGAATGGGTCATATATCCTTGTTATTTTGGCTAATTGGTATTTGCCACACCAGTTGTTTACCAAGCCTATGGCACTCACTTATGCCTTCATTCAAAATACTTTTGACCACTCTAAATATTTGTCCCGCTGAACTCCGATGCAACCATTTTAAAAATACTGTAGATCCTGATCAGCTGGCATTTCGTGAAGCCAGCTGATCAGGACCCACAGTTTTTCAACCTGAAAATACATGCTTACAACTAGATTGCTGCAGGTCAGCAGAATAACAAAAGGGTCCTTGGTCACTGGGCCGCTCACCTGAGAATGACTGTTTATAGGGTCAGGGGAAAGCATCATCCAGCCCACAACCCAGCATGTTATGAGCTATTATGATGGATCCGGATTTTCAATAAGACTGGACATAAAAATGTTTATTAAAGTAAAGTTGAGGATAATAATCGGATGTAGAGCCTAAACTGAAATGATCAATACATTTAAAACAAAAGTCAATTAAATATGATCAATGGCTAACAAGGATAAAGATTTCTGGAGAACATATTTTTCAACAGATCTTTAAAATGAGCCAGTGCATGAGATTTCTAACAATGTGTCATTTTGACATGTGTAGACTCAGACGAGCCTCTGCAGCCTTCTTTTAAGCCTAGAAACTCCAAATGCTGTTCAGTCAGTAGCTTAACAATCATAGAATACTCAAGCGACTAGCAAAGGCTCTGATCAGACTGCGCGTTTGCTGGTGGCATATACCAAATTGTTGGAAATCTCACACAATATACAATTCCCAGATAGACTTTATGTTATTTCGAAAGAGCCTGCGCAAACTTGTTATGGATGTGAAGGTGATTCCTGGAGAGGAGGTTGCTCTGCAGCATCAGCTCCTTGTGTGCGACATGATGATTGATATGCCGCCCCAAATTAAGCGCAAATTCACCCCACGTCCAAAAGTGTGGAAGCTCAGAGATCCTCAAACGTGTAGCCGATTCCAGGAAGTCTTCAAGGCACATGTGCCCGCTGTGGAAACTGAAGCGGCTACTACTACTGAGGAAATCTGGGCGAAACTCAAGACAGGTTTGCTGAAGACAACAGAGGAGGTGTGCGGCACAACAAAGCCCCACCGATGGCGACTTGAAACTTGGTGGTGGAATAAGGAAGTAGATGATGCCATCACAGCCAAGCGCCAAGCTTTCAAAGCATGGAAGGCTGGCAAATGCACACGAGCATCATATAACACTGCCAAGCGCATCTCCAGACGTGTGGTGCACCATGCACGCCACGAAGCAGACAAGGTGGTCTATGAGGGCATTGACCACAAGTCGTCTGATATCTTCCGCCTCGCCAACCAGATGAGGAAAGAGAATGTTGATGTTGTAGGCGAAAAGCCAGTGAAGAATGACACTGGGGAAATGTCAATGAGTGAGGAGGCAAAGCAGAATGCATGGGCTGAACATTATGAAAGGCTTCTCAACGTTGAATTTGATTGGGACCCTGATCACCTGTCCAATGAACCTCCGTTAGAAGGCCCGCCTATCCCAATCACTATTGACATGGTGAAGAAGGCCATCTCAAAGATGAAGTCGGGCAAAGCTGCAGGTCCATCAGGCATAGTGGTGGAGATGATCAAGGCAGCAGGTGATACAGGGGCCACCATGATCCGAGATCTTGCTACTGCGATTATCCGTGATGGCAAGGTCCCAACAGACTGGGAGGAAAGTTTCATTGTCTGCCTTTACAAGGGCAAGGGTGATGCTTTGGATAGAGGCAACTATCGAGGCCTCAAGCTGACTGAGCAGGCCATGAAGATCCTAGAGAGGATTGTCGATGGTCTCATAAGACAGGTGGTGTCTATTGACGACTCCCAGTTTGGCTTTGTCCCAGGAAGAGGCACTACAGATGCAATCTTTGTGGTCCGACAGCTGCAGGAGAAATACTTAGCAGTGAACAAGAGGCTTTATATGGCCTTCGTGGACCTAGAGAAAGCATTTGACCGTGTCCCTCGGAAGGTTATCTGGTGGGCCCTGAGAAAGCTAGGCGTTGAGGAATGGATTGTTCGTTTAGTCCAGGGAATGTACGCTAATGCACGAAGCCGGGTTCGTGTTGGCGAGGGTTTCAGCAAAGAGTTTGAGGTGAAGGTCGGGGTCCATCAGGGATCCGTACTCAGTCCCTTGCTCTTCATCATTGTGCTGGAGGCCTTGTCACGTGAGTTTCGGGCTGGTGTTCCCTGGGAGGACCTATACGCAGATGATCTTGTCATCATTGCTGACTCCCTAGAGGAATGTGTCAGGAGGCTCTTGATATGGAAAGAAGCCATGGAGAAGAAGGGATTGAGGGTGAATGCAGGAAAGACAAAAGTCATGATCTGTGGTACAGGCCTGGACCTCTTGCAGAGTTCAGGCGAATACCCATGCGCTGTCTGTCGTACAGGAGTAGGCAACAACAGCATCTACTGCAATGGCTGCAAACTTTGGGTGCATAAGAAATGCAGTGGGCTACAAAGACTGACACCAAATCCTGATTATAGGTGTGCACGGTGCATGGGAAATGCTCGCCCTATTGACGGCAGACCACAGAGTGAAGTCCAGGTTGGACCTGATAAGCTTGAGGTGGTAGCTTCCTTCTGCTACCTAGGTGACATGCTTTCTGCTGGTGGAGGCTGTGAAATGGCGGTCACTACTCGTGTGAAAACTGCCTGGAAGAAGTTCAGGGAGCTACTACCAGTTCTCACATCCCGCCACCTCTCTTACAAGACCCGTGGCCATGTGTACAGCTCTTGCGTGCGGAGCGCCATGCTCCATGCCAGTGAAACTTGGCCACTTACCAAGACAAACCTGCAGCGCTTGCAACGCAATGATAGGGCCATGATCAGACAGATCTGCAGTATCAAGCCAGAGGATGTGGCCAGGGTAAGGTCAAGCGAGCTACTGGCAAAGCTTCAGCTTGAGGACCTCGACCTCATTTTGAGAGAGAGAAGGCTTCGCTGGTTTGGGCATGTGGCGCGTTCGAGTGGTGCAATCAGAACAGCATATGATATGCAGATTGACGGCAAGCGGGGGGCAGGGAGGCCCAAGCAAACATGGAAGAAACTGACAGAGAAAGACTGCCGTGAGTGGAAGCTCACCACAGTTGACCCTCAAGAAAGGAGCACCTGGAGATCAGGTGTGAGATCTGCTATGCGTGCAGCTAGCCAGTTACCTGGAAAGGGGCCCACTGATGTGGATGATGCCCCTGCACCTGCACGTTAATCAAAAATCCGATTATGATATGATTATGATGACACAAGGTCCATTTGTGCTAAATTATCTTCAAATCAGCCCAGTAATTTTTGTAAAAAAGATTTTTTTAAAGCTTTACCTACATATATATAGGAAAAATGGCAGCCATGTTTTTCAATGCATCATTATGATTTGAACAACCTTGGTAGGAGGTCACCCATGGACAATTTGAGCCATATTATTTTCAAACTGCTCATTAGTATTGACAAGAAGATTTTTAAAGTTTTCTCAAAATATACATAAAAAATACTGGTCCCGCCCCCTGGCCGCCATGCTCTTGGACAGATCAATATAATTTGAATGTTCTTGGTAGAAGGTTACCCAAGGACCATATGTGCCAAATTATTTTCAAATCAGCTCAGTAGTTTGTAACAAGAGGATTTTTAAAGTTTTTCTATTGGTTGCCATGGAAACAAGAATGCTGCATGGAATTGAAATCGTTGAACAACTATAAAAGAGGACCATTCAAAAACTTTCCTGTATTGTTTGGTAAAACCACAGGTTTAGATAAACAACACTTTTCAGCGTAAAAGTGTAAATATTTTCTTACCCATTAATTTTTACATATGTTTTTGGTGCTCAAAAGAACCATCTCATTGAGACGGTTCTTTTGAGTACCAAAAACATAAGTTTTGGTTGAGCAATAAGACAGTTAAATTTTCTTTACAAACTCTAAACTTAAGTCCTGGTGAAATCCATGTTTACCTGCATGTTCTGTAGTCCCTGTAGATTGGCTATATTCATTCCTGGTAGTCCAGTGAGATTCTGTATGTTGATATTAGGTGGAATCCCTGTGATATTAGCTATGTTGATATTGGCCATACCGGATGGTGGATGATTGACTGTTGATGCCTGACTAGTCTCCCCTGTAGAAAATAGACAGCTTTATTGGACAAGACATACATATTAATACTGGGTGGAATACATGTGATATTGGCTATGTTGATATTGGCCATACCAGATGGTGGATGATTGACTGTTGATGCCTGACTAGTCTCCCCTGTAGACAATAGACAGCTTTATTACACAAGACATAGATATTAATATTGGGTGAAATCTCTGTGATGTTAGCAATGTTTGACTGTTGATGCCTGACTAGTCTCCCCTGTAGAAAATAGACAGCTTTATTAGACAAGATATAAATATTAATATGAGGTGGAATCCCAGTGATGTTGGCTACGTTGATATTGGCCATACCAGATGGTGGGTGATTGACTGTTGATGCCTGACTTGTCTCCTCTGTAGAAAATAAGACAGCTTTATTAGACAAGACATAAATACTGGGTGGAATTCCTATGATGTTAGCTATGTTGATATTGGCCATACAGGATTGTGGGTGATTCACTGCTGGTGCCTGACTAGTCCCCCCTGTAGAAAAAGACAAGACATAAATACTAATATTGGGTGGAATCCCAGTGATGTTAGCTATGTTGATATTGGCCTTACCGGATGGTGGATGATTGACTGTTGGTGCCTGACTAGTCTCCTCTGTAGAAAATAGGCAGCTAATTAGACAAGACACAAATATTTTTATTAACCAACCCTCTATATAAGGAGTAATTGTCTATATTTTGCTATGTCATGAGTCACTGAACTATTGACCAGGCAATATTTTCAACTATTGACCATGGCCTGGTTTCCTGCTTCCCTGTTAAAAACACACATGCGCTTATCCGTATGCGCGATGAAGATGCCCGTACGGTTCATTTATGAAAAGTGACATTATGCAACAATGGTGAAAATAAGGTATGGTTTGGCAACTTTGAACTCCCATAACTCCATTGTTTATGGTCAGAAACATAAAGTGTGGGTACTCGCTTTTTTTAGTTAAACGAACGGAACATTTTGAGACCAAAATTGAGCAGAATTTCTGTTTTGCAACAAAAGGGCATCGTCTATAGCAACTCCATTCAAGGAACGCTGCTAAGTATTTCATAAAATGGGTTGGTTAATAAAACATTTATTTCATGCCTGTTTGTAGTATAGTCAAACTATTACCCCTCGGTACCGTGGACAACCTGACGCACTATTTACACGACGGAAGGCCTCGTGCAATATTGCATCAGGTCGTGAATGTGCATAAGGCCTTCCACAGAATCCCGGGGTAATAGTATTGACTATACTACAAACAGCCATGAAATACCTGTATACTATTACCCAACCATCTATATATGGAGTAATTGTCTATTGCTTGCTATGTCATGGGTCACTGAACTATTTCCCAGTCCATATTTTTGACCATTGACTGGCACTATACCATGGCCTGGTTTCGCACCTTGCTGTTAAAAACACACAAGCACTTATCGACATGCGCAACAACGATGCGCGTACGGTTCATTTATTTGCAACAAAGGTGAAAATGAGCCACGCTTTGGCAACTTTAAACTCCAATAACTTTGTTGTTTATGGTCCGAAACATAAAGTGTGGATACTTGTTTTCTAAGTTAGAACGAGTGGAACATTTTGAGACCAAAATTGAGCAGATTTGGTGATTTTTTTCTGTTTTGCAACTCCTTTCAAGAAATGCTACAGCAACTTCATTCAAGAAAGGCTGCTTAGTATTTCATCGAAAGGGTTGGGTAATAAAACCATTATTTTATGCCTGTTTGTAGTATAGTCAAACTATTACCCCTTGGTACCATTGACGACTTGTTGCACTATTGCACGAGGCCGTAGGCCTCGTGCAATAGTGCATCAGGTTGTCCACGGTACCTTGTGGTAATAGTTTGGACTATACTACAAACAGGCATGAAATAACTGTATAATATTGGATGGAATCCCTGTGATGTTAGCTATGTTGATATTGGATTGACTGTTGACGCCTGACTAGTCTCCCCTGTAGAAAATAGATGGCTTTAAGAGACATGGTATAAATAAGTACACAAATTTCTTTCTTTTCATGTGTTCTTAATTCCATCATTGTGACTTAACAAACTGTTTCTAATGACTAATAATTTGCAAGTCATTATGCTTTCGTTTTGTCATAATGCCAGCAAGAGCCATGCAAGCATATGCAGACAAAAGAGATCTAGGTCAGCCTGCATATCTTGGCTAATCATGACAATTTTTGTCTGTGCATATCAGGTTACTCTTAAAACACAACAATAAAGGTCCTATAAGACAGGGCCACCATTTGATGAACTGTTTTAACATACCAGGCACACCCTAATAATAAACACATTATGCAAATATTTTTTAAAAGCCTGTACCCTCTTGAAAAAAGTGTAGATCCAGATCAGCTTGCTTCTAGCTGATCAGAATCTACATTGTTTTTGTTTCAAGGATGAATAAATATTAGCCCTTTTCATTCTGAACATGTATTTGAGCCACGACATGATATTTCCAACAATGTGGTATGTGCGACCAGCAAAATCTCAGATCAGCCTGCGCATACGGGCAGTCTGATCAGAGCCTGTGCTAGTTGCTTGACTATTCTTTGACTGTTAAGCTACTGACCGATCATCAATTGGAGTTTCTAAGCTTAAGAGCAGGCTGCAGAGGCTTGTCTTAGTCTACACCTGTCAAAATGCCACATTGTTGGAAATCACATGTCACGCCTCATTTGTTTTTTTTGAAAACACTGTAGATCCAGATTTACTGTTTACCTCTCTGATATGCTTACAACTGGAATGCTGGAATTTAACATGATACAAATTGGGGAGGAGTGTAGTATCGTACATAGAAAATATTCAGCATGACAATGGTTAATAAATATAGCAAGAACTTATATATATGAAGATTGAAGCATAAATAATTATATAAAGATTGAAGCATTTGATCAACTTTACTTTTTCAATGGCATAGGTAGCTATATTACTACTGCCAGAGGTCCTTTGGAAATAACCCTGAAAACTTTGTATAATGCCTAATAAAAAAGGGCTATCTTTTTGTACAATTAGCCAAAAAATCTAAATTCAGGCATGATCATGAAAAATTTCACCCAAAAGTATGGTATTCATCAATTAGTCTCATAATGTAGCTCATAATGTACAGTAAAACCTGTCTTAAGCAACCACTCAAAGATAGACAAAACAAAGGTCTAAATGGCAAATGGTAGCTTAATGAAGGTCGAAAGTATTGCAGACTGCTCTCCTTGGAGCATTTTGCAATACTTTTGACCTGCATTACGTGATAATCATTCCTGAAAACCGATTTTTTGTCTTCTTTTTGGGTGGCTGCTTAAAACAAGGTTTTACTGTAGGTACACCTACCTTGGCCCTGTCCCTGCATATATGTTGCCACATTAGCATGGTGTGGAGTCTGTGCCAGGTGGTGAACTGTTCCAGACTCCTGTAATGATGTTGTCTTCCTAGCAGCTGTCACTGGTATCACAGGTGGGGACAATATCTGTGGGGGAGGGGTAGGGGTGGGGGTGTTAGAAGGAGTTCTCGTGAGACTCGTCTGTTGTTGTAGAACTGGTGGGTTAGACTGTTGAGGAGGTGGACTGCCAAACAACTGGGCTGTAAATTTAAGAGAAAATAGTGTGTTGGAAAAATGAACTCTTTTTACAGGCATATTTGAGTAAAATTCTAGGACTTTTCAAGGACTTCTAAAGACTATCCTACAGTTTTCAAGGACTAAATGTTTAGGAAAAATCCTGATTTTAGTGTTAAAATTCTACTTCAGAAATGCTAGACTGAGGTAATGGAGACATTAGTATTGGAAAATTAGTATAAAATTGGTGTGCCTTTATTTGGTGCAGCATATGCTGCACCAAATAAAGACACGCAATTTTATACTGATTTAGGTCTCTATCAACAGTGCTAAGTCCTATAGAAAATAGTAGAATTCAAGCACTTTTCAAGGCTTTTGAGTGATTTTCCAGTACTTTTCAAGGCAGATTTAATTTTCAAGGACTTTTCAAGAAAGCCCTCTAAATTCAAGTACTTTTCAAGCCTGTGTGAACCATGGAAAAGAAATGTTATATCTCAGAACATCAGCATGTGTAAGGTCACTATTTATTGTATATGTGCAACTATCCACTGGGGATATAATGCTAAATTGTGGCCTGAGCCTTAACCTACTCTAAATTTTACACATGGGTGTAAAGATAATTGGAACACACCTCGCCTATATAGCTAATGCTAAAAAGTTGTGTAATATACTCCTCAAAATAATTGAAGGACCAATACTATCAATTATAAGTGATGCATTTTGACTAGAACGTATTTCGGAAAAAAAAATACAATCTAGCCTAAATTTTTTGGACATCTTTGATGCCTTATTGCCAAGTGAAACAGCAAAAAGAAAGTGGTATAAAATGTTACTAACAAGGATTCTTTTGTCATTTTAAAACTTGACCTAAATGAATTGGAATGTCATTTTTTGTGTGTGATCCATGGACCACATAACTGCATGAAATGAATGAATAAAGCTTTCAGATGCTTAAATCTCTGTTTTTCCATGATTTTATGATGTTTTAATCCCATCGATACCACCCACCTCTTCCTGTGAGAGAAAATTGCCGCGTTTTGCTGTGGCATAATGGCCAGACTATAGATTCAGACTACTGGTTTGGGCGTTTATCTGTGACAATCTTTAAACAATCTGTCGGGACATCTTTCTAACACTCAACGGCACAGAATGACGATTGAAAATCTGATTCTTGATGGCCAAGTACACACATTGTTTTCAGAAAACAAAACAATGTCAAAACTCCATTGTCAGAGATGAAAATGCTTGCTCCCCAGTATATTGAAACTGTTTGAAGATTATTTTTGCATGTAACCTAAACTGTTTAAAGCAAAGTTTAATTTGGTTTCACTTTCATTCAACTCGAATGACCACAGAAGAATTTCTTTTCCCCACCCACTGCCGTTTGAAAGTGTGTTTTTTGAGGGTATGTGCATTTGAGACACAGTTATGGCAGAATTAGGCATGGGAACCATTAATAATGATTCTTGATTTATGGGAATAAAGAATAGAATGATTTGGGCCAAGTTTTACAGAATTTAAATGTTTGAGCTAATTATACTTGCGTTCTAAAATCATGGTCCTTTAATTATTTTGAGGAGTATATAACAACAAAGTCACAGCTTTGGAACTGCAAGGAAAGTGCATAATAGCTGACATCAATTGTCACTGGAAAATGATGTCAGTCATGGTGTTAGATGGTGCAACATCATTTTGATGCTTGAAAATTGTTCCATATACATGTAAACGTATGGGAAACAGTCAAAATATTGCAGGATTTCTTCAGTGCAATAGCGGAAAGTTGGAAATGTGTTTTCAAATGTGTTTTTGTCATTTAATGTGATTGAATCGAAATAGATCTGCTCTAGTACATGACTTGATTAGTAATAATTCACACTTTATTGGTCAGATGTACACAGATAAATCACTTGCACTGCACGCTCAGGATTTGATCTTCTTTACAACTGACCTTCAAACAGTGAATTATTACTCAACAATTCACTGCTAGAGCTGATCTATTTCTTAAATATACATATTGATAGAGACAAGGTAGTTGAAGATTTAAACAGACATGTTCACCTATAGATCAACATGTACCTTATTTACTGTCTTTTAAACAACTGACATCCTCCAAAATAGGCAAGCTGTTGTTTTATTTATTTATTTTAGTTATCAATTAATTGATTTATTAAATATCTTTATCATTGCACACACTATGTCCACATCTTACTTCATAAGAGATTTAAGGCACCATTCTATCCAGCAATACCACACCATGTAGGCAGTGACTGCTAATTTTTTCATTTATATATCAAAACTGCATTTCCATTTCCCCAAAACAGCATTTTTGGATGGCATATATAGTGTTACGTGTAACCTACTTTTTATATCTAAAGCGTCCGTTTGGGCGAATAGAAGCACATTTTAATCTTTTATGGTCGCCGCCAACAAGCTGAGAATAGGCAACCGACAACGATTCGATATCAATGCAACAGCAGACAGTTGAATTTGCGCTCTTTCGGTCTGGTGTTAGCTATAAATATACAGCTGAATCATTGAATTAGTGAATTAATTTATCTGGAACTCTGACCAAGAGATGGCTGCCGAGGGTATGCGGTCCAACATTAAAATACCATCTCTATTCATAATGTATTGTGCATTGAAAAAATAACCCTTCTTAATATGATGATCACTTATTTATGATCATTTTTACACCAGTTGGTTCAATAGTGCGTGCATCATAGACAAAAGTAT
Source organism: Loripinus fragilis (assembly GCA_964019695.1). Lineage (NCBI taxonomy): Eukaryota > Metazoa > Mollusca > Bivalvia > Lucinida > Lucinidae > Loripinus > Loripinus fragilis. The sequence continues at coordinate 93,110,503 of OZ026521.1, read as the reverse complement.
TCATCACTCTGTGACGTCGCTCTTTAAAACAGTGTATTCCAAGATTTTTTTTGTAAAAATTACTGTCACTAAGTTAATGGGTGCAATTTCACACAGCTTACAGTGCTGAATAGCAAATAGAAAATAGCAATATACAATTAAATATCAAGCTGATAACTCTTTGGTTCTTATGTATCTATTGTGCGTTCAACGTGATTTTAAATTCTAGAATTCTATTTTTCCAATGACACTAACGTTAACCTCATCAAAAAATAGAATTTTATATGTTTATCACGAAAACCAATGTGCTATCATAAGGTACTCATTTCGTTATTGCTACTCCTTTAGTTTTACAGGAATATTTTTGCAAAACTCCCTAGAAATACACTGTTTTAAACGGCGGCGATATTAAGTGACGAATACTTTTGTCCACCATCTGTAGTTTCTTTATCTCTCCAAATGCACTTTTCCAAGGCGGTACTTCTTTCGTGGATTCTTTATCTCTCCAAATGCTCAATTCCAAGGCGGTACTTCTTTCGTGGATTTTTTACGTTTTTTCTGACTTGTGTTTGTTATGCCTTTGTGCGCTTCTGTTTATTTGTGCCTTGCGGTCACCTGCTGGGAAAGGGCTGACCTCTTGGCTCTCGTTTGTGGTGTATAACTGTGAGTTTGTCACTTTCCCATTGGTATCATGGGTCAGGTGTGGTACTTGATTGTATTGATTCCTGATCTTTGCACCCTTACTTACTTTTATATAAATCATAGATGAAATACTTTTAAGAGATGTCAGAGAAGGAGGTACTAACCCTGGGATACAAAACACCTATGATACCTGTGGTACTTCTGTTTTTCACTACCCCCTATCCCCCACCCCCTATGTTGAGTGGTCCATGTATTGCAACAAAAAATGGCACTACTTTGAACATGTCCGATATGATAAATGGCCTCTTATCTAGTTGGGTGATTGATATAGAAAGGTGCTTCATCACTAGAGTCGATGCGTATTCATCATTGGTATTGATCAATTTATCTAGTGTGACTTATTGCCAGTCATAACATAAATCACAGTACGCGTGCCAAAACTGTTGTTCTAATACACCGGTACTCGGGAAAAGGTGAAGTTACATCATTCTTTCCCAGTGACATGATGCATGTTCATTTTGCAACAAATACCAAAGTAGCGAAGTAGCCAGGCCTTAAGAGCCCATTTCAAAAGGATGTTTAAATCTATTATCCCGTTGAATTATTTGCAATGTGGGGCACTTCTGAAAGCCATCATTTTGATTTCCAGCGACTTAATGATGACTTAATTGGCAGTTAACTTTTAATGACGGTTAAATGTGTCATGGTTATGATTCTGAAAGACAGCAAAATGCTCATGTCCATATCTAGGCAACGCCTAAGTTCATGTACATATCTAGGCATATCATATCCATGCTTAAATTCATATTAGAAAAAAAATTAGAAAGCATACCAACAGGAGGCTGAGTGGTGACTGGACTAGCAGTGGGGGTATTATTTCTGGATCCTATATTTGTGTGTATCCCCAGCTGTTTCAGTCGTTGTGAGGCGGACTGTGATTGGTTACTTCCTTGCTGAAGTCTTTGAGACACTATCTGTGATTGGTTAGCTTGTTGGATGTTAAATTGAAGCTGACTGGTTGCTCCGCCTGAAAGGGAAGGAGGTCTGGTTATTTGTTAAACACATATCAAATCAGTGGCTACAAATATAAGTAATTGGCTAAAGGTGATTCAAAAGTGACATATTTGCGAAAAAGTGTATTTTGATCAGCTGTTGGATTTTCAAATATTGCTTTCATTTATTCCTTCACACTTTATTATTGTGCCATATTTTACTCTTTGGATGCTAGATTGTTTTCAATACCATCCGGATGTCAAACAGTTTGGATCTAGATCAGGCGCCACATTTTGTCAGGCCTGATCTGGGTCCAAAATGTTTGCAAACTTATGGTTATCAGCACTTTCAGCAGACAACAAAATTCACGCCTAGCTGGCAAAGAGTTAAAGACAAAACAACTTGTCGATACTACTTTCAGGCTAAAACCTTGGCTTAAGTTAATTTCATTTGGCTCCAACTTTTTCCATTTGACTAATTTAAAAGTGTTGCACGGCTATATCAAATTCTGAGCCCTGATTTATGACCCACATACATGAGATCATAAACATAATCTACCAATCATATTAAGATTGCATTAAAGTACTCTATGCTTTCTAGGATTGTGCTTAATTGATAAGTAGCCATGGAATATATCTAGTATATCATCACAGCTAAAATTAGGTGTCCGAAAAGAGACACAAATATTTTAATTTGCAAATGTTAATGGATAAAAAACCATGTTGTATTTGTAAAGTATATCTAAAATTATCATATGACATCGCATCTGGGGGTGATATAATGTAACATAATATTTGTGCTCCTGTATTATTTCAACTTGTTGCAAAAAAGTGATAAAATTTTTGGCATTTTACAGTTTTTCCCCAAATTGTTTAATAAATTCAATAAAACATGAGAATTCATGTAAGATTCTCTATTGATCAATGATTAAAATATTGATGGTAAAAAACCTGTTTACAGCCAAATTGAATAAGAAAAGGTATTTAGTCATAAATGTTTTCTCTTTGGCAATAAACAGGTTTGTAGTTTTTTGCATTGGGATTTTCAATGTTTGATCAGATCAGGCCCCGAGGTTATAAAACTTTTTCCATGCTCAACTCAGCTGAGCACGAAATTTATCCTGCTCATAAATGTTAAAATGCCAACAATTGTCGGCATTTTAACATTTATTAGCATAATAGATACAACATCTAAGAAACTTAAATTAATACACTTCTTCATTTGTCGGTATTTTTGTTTTTATGAGCAGTTGAAATTTTGTGCTCAGTTGAATCGAGCATGAAAAATGTTTTATAACCTCGGGGCCTGTCTGTCCAAATACAGTCTACTCTCGTTACCTCGAATTCCAAGGGACTGGACAAAATATGTCGAGTTATCAGTAGTTCGAGGTAACCAAATCATGACATATGGCTACAATTTTGGGGCGAAATAAATCACATTCAACTCATCCATTAATAGATCGTTATTAGGAGCTATTACATTGATGAACTGCGTGAGAATCAAATGACATTACAAATTGATATAAAAAAAGAAAGAATATAAAAGGAAAAAATAGAATTGTTTCTCATGTACCATAGCCGTCTCGATATTATGCCTGTGTTTTCACTTTTTAAGACAAAATAAAATAAACATAGCATTTTCAGTTCAAAGTAAGTATCGGTAACTGGTCCCGCGGTCGCAACAACGTCATATTTTTAACACGCACATTTTTAATTAGCATATGCCTTCCCAATCTATTTTTGGCATGATATGACCAATTTGCGAAAATAGCCTTACACGCACAACTGTCCAGTGCCTGAATAAAACACTGCATCTGTTTTTCAAATAAAAATTAAATAAATTAGCCTGAGAAACAGATAAATATTACTTTGGCCTTATTTAAAACGAGCAGTCATCAGACGCGCTTAATACTCAAGAGATAGCTCAAATATGACACATTTGCCCATACTTTCACTTACATCTCGAAAGAATATTGATGTTGGCTTCGACCTTACATGTACCCGCTTTGAATTTGTACACAATAGATCAAAAGAATTCGCCGACGGCGTTCAGTTATGTTATTATGCAACACACTAATTTACAACTGCATGTGTCACACACGTGGGTTAAGTCTGGTTGTTCATTGATCAAACAATTGATGGTTTTAATGGGGATAATTAACGTTGAAAACGGTGGATTAAAAGGAGGCACATTCAGATAAAAAGGCAAGTTAAAAAAAGACAACCATGACTGTTGTTTTCTTATGAAATGGAATCAACTTAGGCATTGTAAAATACACTAAAATGGATCAGCGGGACTAGGTTTTCATAACGAGTTATCAGTTTTATTGACTAAGCCGTTGTCGAGATAAACGTTTTGGAATTGCAATAATATATAAAGGGAAAATACCAGGACTGGGCCGTCATGTCAAGATAAGTGATAGTATTGAGTTATGCATAGTTGAGTTAACGAGAGTCGACTGTATATAGGGTAAATAGGGTAATTAAGATTATGTGATAATATGTCTGTTACCTCGAGCGCAGTGGCTTAGTGGTAGAGTGCTCGACTCAAACCGAGGGTCCGCAGGTTCGAGCCTCACCGGCGATCTGCTTTTTGTCCATGAGCAAGACACATTAATCATAGCTAAGTACTGGTTCAACCCAGGAAGACCCATCCCTACATAGGTGAAAGATTGTTGATGGGACATAAAGAATCAAATCAAACAAACAAAAAAGTCTATTACCTTATGTATTTTGGTTGGTAGGGGTAATAATGTTCTGAGTTGCACCCAGCTGAGTTCCTGGAGCTAGTGATAGAGATAGCTGTATTGGCAGGCCTCTCTTCTGACCCAGCAATAGGATAATTAAGATAATGTGGTAATATAAGTCTGTTACCTTGTGTATTTTGGTTGGTAGGGGTAATAATGTTCTGAGTTGCACCCAGCTGAGTTCCTGGAGCTAGTGATAGAGATAGCTGTATTGGCAGGCCTCTCTTCTGACCAGGCAATAGGATAATTAAGATAATGTGGTAATATAAGTCTGTTACCTTGTGTATTTTGGTTGGTATTGGTAATAATGTTCTGAGTTGCACCCAGCTGAGTTCCTGGAGCTAGTGATAGAGATAGCTGTATTGGCAGGCCTCTCTTCTGACCAGGCAATAGGATAATTAAGATACTGCAATAATATAAGTCTGTTACCTTGTGTATTTTGGTTGGTATTGGTAATAATGTTCTGAGTTGCACCCAGCTGAGTTCCTGGAGCTAGTGATAGAGATAGCTGTATTGGCAGGCCTCTCTTCTGACCAGGCAATAGGATAATTAAGATACTGCGATAATATAAGTCTGTTACCTTGTGTATTTTGGTTGGTATTGGTAATAATGTTCTGAGTTGCACCCAGCTGAGTTCCTGGAGCTAGTGATAGAGATAGCTGTATTGGCAGGCCTCTCTTCTGACCAGGCAATAGGATAATTAAGATACTGCGATAATATAAGTCTGTTACCTTGTGTATTTTGGTTGGTATTGGTAATAATGTTCTGTGCTGCACCTAGCTGAGTTCCTGGAGCTAATGATAGAGATAGCTGTATTGGCAGGCCTCTCTTCTGACCCAGCAATAGGATAATTAAGATACTGCGATAATATAAGTCTGTTACCTTGTGTATTTTGGTTGGTATTGGTAATAATGTTCTGAGTTGCACCCAGCTGAGTTCCTGGAGCTAGTGATAGAGATAGCTGTATTGGCAGGCCTCTCTTCTGACCAGGCAATAGGATAATTAAGATACTGCGATAATATAAGTCTGTTACCTTGTGTATTTTGGTTGGTATTGGTAATAATGTTCTGAGTTGCACCCAGCTGAGTTCCTGGAGCTAGTGATAGAGACAGCTGTATTGGCAGGCCTCTCTTCTGACCTAGCAATGTGGAACACTGACTGGTTGCTGTGCTAGTTTCTCCTGCCTGAACAAAAAATAAAAATTAACAAAATCAACACATACAGTAAAACCTGTCTTAAGTGGCCACTTAAAAATAGACAAAACAAAGGTCTTAATGGAAACTGGTAACTTAATGAAGGTCAAAAGTATTGCAGAATGCTCCCCTTGGAGCATTCTGCAATACTTTTGATCTGCATTAAGCGATAATCAGTATTGAAAACCATGAGTAGCCGCTTAAGAGAGGTTTTTGTACATTCAGCCATTCAACCCATACATGCTAAATCTATATATATCTTGTTTTATAAATAGTGTTGATCTAGATTTAGGAAGCCAGGCAGATGATCAGGATCTACAGATTTCAACACTCTCTGCTTGTTAAAAGATGCTAATAACTAAAACACTGCAGGCTTATAGAATACATAATAGGAAAGAGTGTAGTACGTAAAAATATCCAATATGGTGATAAGGGCTAATTCATATGCCAGTTTTAAATGTAAAAAATTATTTTGAATTTAACATGTAAAATAGTTATTAGAGCCATATGTATTTTGTCATTGTTTAAAATATTATACAAACACAGCTTACAATAGCAAATGGATGTCAAGTGTCTGGAGAGGCAGAACAGAAACTGTCTTGAGTCTAAGTCTATGCTGGTCCAATATGTCTTGCCCATGTTTGAACATAAAGTTACCATATTATTGAGAACTCCAGGTTTTGTATTTTTTTTTTTTTTTTATGTACCAAGTCAACAGCTATGGTCATGGCGGGATGGTCAGTTGACTTAACCACACTTTATCCTGGGCAAGCTTGAACAAGCAGTTAACCAGTACTTCGTGCACATATTTTCGCTTGTAACTGACAACAACCCTTCTTGAATGGTTCAGCGGATGGGAGGAGAATGACCGTAGAAATTATTTCATGATCAATCTCCATAAAAGTATGGGACTGGGCCAGGATGGAACTCGCGACCCCTGGATCTGCAGTCAGACTCGCATCTGTTGCCAGACACGTTACCGACGTGCTACACGGCCCGGTGAGAGATCTCCTGGTAAGGACTGGAATAACCTATTAAAGACTAACATAAACAGTGCAGTCCCTTTGTAACATACCTCAATATAACATTGATTTGGAAATACAGTGACCGCTTAGGCCACTCAAAAATAAACAAAACAAAGGTGTGAAAACTATGTGGTATCCTATTGCAGGTCGAAAGTACTGCAGAATGCTCCACAGGAGCATTCTGCAATACTTTTGACCTGCATTAAGCAATTATCAGTCTTGAAAACCTATTTTTTGTCTTCTTTTGAGTGGCCACTTGAGACAGGTTTTACTGTAACATGGTGATGTTGTTGCTCTCAATTTTTTTCACCATGGAATATTTCTAAGGATATACAGGAAAATTACAATTTTTATTATAATTCCTTTGTTAAATTGTCCCTTTATAACATGTTCACTTATAGCATAGTCCATTTCTATGGATCCCAAACATATCTTTATAACAGGATTGCACTGTACTGGACTAGATATGACATAAGAGACAGCACTGTACCTGACTAGATATGACATTGGTAGCTGTAAGACTCTGTTTCGATGATACAGGTGTACTTGTGGGCGGGTCAGGTCGTGTTCCCGGGGGTGTGGTTTGTGTACATGTGACAATTGGAGGCTGTCCTGGACGCTGAGTTGTTATCTTTACAAGCCGCCGCCCCTCTTCTGTGAAGATTTCTTTGAACTGATTCAAGTATCTTAAGAAAAAGAAAATAAATACTGAATATGGTACTATACATAAACAGAAATTGGGGACCAAAGAAACACTATACTTGTGAAATATTCATTTGATTCTCAGGCTATGTTGTTTTTGCAAGCTATATATCAAAAATAAACTGTACCAACTCCTTGGTTTTCTGGCAAACATTGTGTAAAACCTAATGTTTTAGTAATAATATATACGTGTTTCAAAATAAGTTATTAATCAGATTATTTACTTAAATACATTTTGAGAATTATTGTTGAAGAAAGCTGTTGCATAATTAAGCAACTGTTGATTGAAAAGCTTATAAAGGCTACATAATGGAAAATCAGATGTATGATTATTTAGCTGTATGACAGTATGTCTTATGGAAAGTGTTATAAGTGAATTGTTTTATAAAGGACAATTTTACAATGGAATAATAGGAAAATGACCATGAAATGGTTATTTTCCTAAAACTTTTAGTAAAACTCCATAGTAAACAAAATTTGGGGGTCATGCCTTGACCATTCATTTGGGAAATAAATTCACATGGAATCATGAACGCATTGAGTTTCTTGCAAAGTTAACTTACACATGAGGCCCGATGTGTTCATGATTCCACAGACCAAAAACTGAATTTATTACTTCAGGGTTTATACAGGCAAGATTAATTTAATTATCCTATGGTTTTCAAGGACTACAAATTTATGAAAAATACTAATTTTCATGTTAAAATTCCACTTCCGAAATGCTAGACTGAGATAATGAGGACATCAGTATCAGAAAGTAGTATAAAATTGCTGTGTCTTTCACAACTTTAGATAAACAAAAAGGGTTACGTGCATTAAGAGGCTATTTTGGACCCCTATGAGGCAAAAAAATGAAAATTGCTTTTCACAATTTTCTTCTTATTAGTCTATAAGAACAATAGCCAAAGTGTAAAAGTCTGGGATTGATTCTATTTTTACCGTTGCTGTGGTAACAAAAATGGCTGCTGAAATAGGCTGAAAATAGAAAAAAGACCATCTTTGAGCAAATTTAAGACATTTCACAAGAGAAATTAACTCAGAGAACAAGCAAATACCAAAAAGATATTTTAACAGAGGGTGAGAATTATCACGGCACACAATATATGAAAAGTTTTCTTTGGTATTCCCTTGTGCTGATATCTAATTTTTAAAAAATCGGTCTCAAAAAGCCTTAAATTTGGCTCAAAATGACAATTTCTCTATTTTAAGCCTATTTTGTTGGCCATTTTTGTTACCATAGCAACGGAAAAAGTAGAATAAATGCCAGAATTTTACACTTGGACCATTCTTCTAATTAATCAATTGGGTGAAATTGGTGAAAAGCAACGTAAATAGACGTAACGGAGGTGTCTGAATAGCCAAAAGGCCAAATTTCTGCTCTTAATGTCATGGCCATATATGTTCAATGGCACACATATTTCAGCAAACAAACATTATTGGATGACGTTGACATTGGTTCACCCAAATGGCCTGTATGTGGAGGTGGCATAAATCAATTTGTTCATGAAGGTATGAATGACATCTCATATGTAAAGGTTCATTTAAATACCTACAGTGGAAATGTAAATATATCCAAACTTGCGTTATAATCAGGCCCTGAGGTTATGAAAATGTTCATGCTCAACTCAATTGAGCACGAAATTCCAACTGCTCATCAAAACTAAAATGCTGAAATATAAAGATTTTTCTTTCTTTAGAACTCTAAGATGTTTAATTTATCCTGCTCATAAGTGTTAAAATGCAAACAATAGTTGTCATTTTAACATTTATGAGCAGGATAAATTTTGTGCTCAGTTGAGCATTGAATAAGTTTTATAACCTCGGGGCAAGGTAAGCTATAAAGGGACTCCACTGTTCCAGATTCAAGTTTATAAGAGTACATGGTCCTTTAAGCACACTCTGACAGAACTTTGGGTTGTTTAAATGAACTTCTGAAGAACAGTCAAGCTAGTGATGCAATTTAAATTTTAATAAGGATTCATCACTTATTTGTATGGGAATGTAACATGAAGATTTATTATACAATATAGTTGACCCTGGCCTGTTAAACACTTCTTAAACCTAAAATAATTCATGTACTTTCAATAAATGAATTATTTATTTTAAAAGTGCTGCAAAATAAAAGTAATTTTCTTTAATTAAGACTGAAATTCAATATTTTCTATTCATTTACACTGCTGGTACTTACTTTTTCACTCCATCAGAATTACCGAGCATAAATCTGAAAGCAAAAACACAGGTTTAGATATTAAACAAAAATTTTCAGCAGAAAATTGTAAATATTTTCTTACCCATCAGTTTTAACATATGCTTTGGGTGCTCAAAAGAACCATCTCATTGAGACGGTTCTTTTGAGTACCCACAACATATGTTTTGGTTGAGAAATAAGAAAATTAGTTTTTCATTACACACTGACACACTCTTATGAAATAAAGTCCTGCAAAAATATACTCAATAATTGAATCCATTAAAACATTCAACACTAAACACTACAAGTAGGTCAGGAAGAACAGTGTAGATCTAAAGTGATGATTTGTGTGAGTCATCTAATCTGGATCTACCCACCTTGCTTACTCATTTTGCTTCTTTTCTCAATCTCAATTTTTTCGGTTTTCTGTTCAGGATTTGTCTAACACCCCTCTTTAACATAATGGACTTTTTACAATTTAAATTGGAAAAGTTTACCTCAGAAACCTAGAGGTGATAGGACTAACTCTTGTTGAGAGATCACACTGTTACCAAATCAAGCATAAAAAATGCCAGGTTTAAAGCAGCTTTAATAGTTAAAACAAAAGACAAGTGTAAAATCAAAATTACTGCATATTTTTTTGCATAAACGTATTATGAAAATGTCTGAGAGACTGTTTGACAAATATAAGGTATTTATCATGTAACTCTTTTCTTGCTAGTGCCCACTTTTGTCATCTGCTGATCACCTTTGCAAACTGTTTAGACCCAGATCAGGCCCGACAAAATGCGAAGGGTGATCTGGATCCAAACTGTTTGACACCATGATTGTATTCCTGAAAGAATTCCTTGAAAATGTCAATTTTGAAAAAAAAACAGCAGATGACAAAAAATCATGCAAAATTGCCCAAAGTGCAAATACTTGATGAACCCAAACTACTTACTTGCAAGTTGCCCCCTGTGATTTATTCTCGATAAAGTCGTGATCAAGGTAAAGCTCTCCAAGGTGGGCATCATCTCCAGGTCGGTTAAAGATGGTGAGTTTAGCTAGTAGTTTCTTCTCTTGAGTAACATCACGCTCCAAGGTATGTTCTTCTATCAAAACCTAGACAACATATAAAACAGGTCAGTTATAGATGGTGAGCTTAGCTAGTAGTTTCTTCTCTTGTGTCACATCACGCTCCAAGATATGTTCTTCTATCAAAACCTAGACAACATATAAAACAGGTCAGTTATAGATGGTGAGCTTAGCTAGTAGTTTCTTCTCTTGAGTTACATCACGCTCCAAGGTATGTTCTTCTATCAACACCTAGATAACATATATAATAACAATTTCCTACGTAATGCCATTAACAACTCAGTCCAGCTATTATTTAATCATCATTATCAGTGTTTTTTTTATTAATATCATTACTATCAGGTGTTTTTTTATTAATGTGCAAGTGCAGGAGCATCATCCCAACTAGTGCTCCCTCCCCCGCAGACACAGGGGTCGACTGCCAAGAATTTCTACTCAAGGCAGTCGCTCTCCGTAATTTTTTTCAACGTCATTCTAGGCCTCCCTGGCATAGCAAATCTCACACTTGATCCCCAGGTCTTCCAGTCATGTTTTGTTTATTGATGTGCAAGTGCAGGAGCATCATCCACATCAGTGCTCCCTCCCCCGCAGACACAGGGGTTGACTGCAAAGAGTGTCCATTCAATGCCGTCTCTCTCTGTCAATTGTTTTCATGTAATCAGGGAGGCCCAAGCATTTAAACCACCCGATATCACATGCTGTTCTGACCACTGTTTTTTTTTGCCTGATCTGGGTCCAAACAGTTTCCACAGGGTATGGTCAGGTGACAAAAGTACCCTATAGGGTGGAATAAGTTCAATGTATGACAAATAAGCTATTTTTCTTACCAGAGAATTATCCCTTAAAGCATTTGGTTCGGGTTTCTCAAGAGCCCTGGCAAACTTCTCTACATCCACAAGTTCAGGGGCACTAAGAGCTACTGGTCTTTGCTTCCAAGTGTCAACAGCCTAAAAATAGATGTTTATATCACATGTTTGACGGAGAAATACCATGATTTATCAAACAAATAAAAGCAGCAATTTTGTTTTTGTCTAGAAAGATTTATTTCCTCTAGGGAAATAAATCTCTTTAGCCGGAACTCATTTTTCCTGATCACAAGTGACCAAAGGCATCGATGAGATGAAATGCATGCCATATTCATTTTCGTTTTATAATTTACAATTTTACAAACATAACACTTCTCTGCACTTATGACGTCACACACATTAACAAATGACGTCATTTACACATGCGATGATGTTGCATAAGGTTTCTGTCTTCCAACACTGAAACTGGAGGATTGAGGTACAAAACCAAAAAATTCTAGAAAAGCACAATAAATTTAGTACCAAAATGTTCGTTACGATCTAACTAAGAAAATGACTACCTACAATTTACGTTTTCGTTCACTAATAAAAAAGTTACAGACTTTGAAATTCTGAGGTGGACTCCATGAAGAAGATTTCCAAAATGGCTGACTTCAATTTGTTTTAGCAGGGAACAGCTGATGTATTACTACTTAGGTCAGGACTAGTCTTCAACTAGACAGGTTGTGTTCCCGCTAGTTTTGCCACATTGCATATCGTAGTATTTTCTTGATTTAAGCAAGTAGTTTCAAGCAGGATACATGTAATATACAGTTTATTGAATCATTCTATTTAAAATATGGGATTTATAAACCTCGGGAGGTGAAAAATCATATAAAGAAACTGGTGCTTGTGCACTTGTTTCTTTATTAGACTTTTCACCTCCCTCGGTTTATAAATCCCATATTATAAATAGAATGATTCATAAACTCGTAATATAATGTATTCACTAACTCATGTTTGACTGCTGGCAGGTGACTACTGCCATTATAAAATTAAATATAACATATTCAATAGTCTACTTTACAAGTACACATTCTCCTTCAAGTGCATATTGAGTATCTACTGCCATTATAAAATTAAATATATAGAGGATATTTACTTTTTTGAGGTGAGTACCAAATATATTTCATCCAGTGCAGTGAAAAAAATCAGTATTTTTCACGAGTGCGTAGCACGAGTGAAAATGCTGATATTTTCACCGCATGAGATGAAATATATTTGGTATTTGCCGATAAAAAGTAAATTTTCTTTTTATTTTATAGTCAACGGAAATACAGAAATCACAACCTTACTTTTTACTTGGTTGCTTCTCGTTCGATTTGACTTTTGCAGTGTGTTTATTGGGTATAACATTGGGTGTAAACATAGTTTTCACCTAAAAAATGGCTTAGAATCATATTTTAACGAAAGAAACGCAAGAAATCAGCATTTGAGGAAAGTCTATTGAGTGTGCCTTAGGGTAGGCGTCACGTGCAAACTGGCGCTTCGCCAGGTCAAACAGTGATGCCATTGGTTTGATGTTGACGTCACAACATGCGTAGCGTTATTTTTGACAAATATACTTCACTTAAAACCTTATGTTAAAAAATCCCAGTCACAAAATTGCCACGAAAGCCTTGTTTTGCTACAGTTCTATTCTATTCTACAGTGAAAATATAAATCGTATCAGTCACTAGTGAAAAAATACGATATTTTTTCACTGTAGAAAAATACCAATTTTACGCACATTTGATATGCATTGAATTCACTGCTTGTGATAAAATAAATCATATTCAATAGTCTACTTTACAAGTACACATTCTCCTTCAAGTGCATATTGAGTATCTACTGCCATTATAAAATTAAATATATCATATTCAATAGTCTACTTTACAAGTACACATTCTCCTTCAAGTGCATATTGAGTATCTACTGCCATTATAAAATTAAATATATCATATTCAATAGTCTACTTTACAAGTACACATTCTCCTTCAAGTGCATATTGAGTATCTACTGCCATTATAAAATTAAATATATCATATTCAATAGTCTACTTTACAAGTACACATTCTCCTTCAAGTGCATATTGAGTATCTACTGCCATTATAAAATTAAATATATCATATTCAATAGTCTACTTTACAAGTACACATTCTCCTTCAAGTGCATATTGAGTATCTACTGCCATTATAAAATTAAATATATCATATTCAATAGTCTACTTTACAAGTACACATTCTCCTTCAAGTGCATTTTGAGTATCTACTGCCATTATAAAATTAAATATATCATATTCAATAGTCTACTTTACAAGTACACATTCTCCTTCAAGTGCATATTGAGTATCTACTGCCATTATAAAATTAAATATATCATATTCAATAGTCTACTTTACAAGTACACATTCTCCTTCAAGTGCATATTGAGTATCTACTGCCATTATAAAATTAAATATATCATATTCAATAGTCTACTTTACAAGTACACATTCTCCTTCAAGTGCATATTGAGTATCTACTGCCATTATAAAATTAAATATATCATATTCAATAGTCTACTTTACAAGTACACATTCTCCTTCAAGTGCATACCGAGTACTTAACCCTTTTCCCTTCAGTCACCACTTTGTTGTCTGCTCTCTCATCTGCTTATGTTCTTAGGAAGCCTAAATTGCAAACAATATGGACCCAGATCAGACTGCTCCCCTTGGGAGCAGTCTGATCAGGGTTCATAGTGTTTGCATTCATGATAAAATCTAGTCTGAAATGAACTTGAATATAAGCAGCAGATGTAAAAAGCAGGCAGCATTTTCAGGACAAAATATATCGGCAGATAAAAGTTACTGTTGCCTTCACACTTAATGAACTAGTGATTTTCAGTCAAAATTCAGAAATGTAATATCATTATTAATAAAAAATTTATACAAAATTTGTATTGGCAACTAAACATTCTAACATGCTTATGGCCTACAAAGTAAACAAGTGGAAACTATCTAAAAGTTGAGATAAGATGTTTTCCTCCATATGTGGAAATTTTGCGCTTTCCCATAGTGCTCCATCAGTTACAGGACTGTAGCAAAATATCAAATCAAAATTGGCATATCCCAAAATAGACCATAGGAGGAATTCTGAGCCAGTGTATGTACAGCCATATGGAGATGCATCAGTGCGGGTTTGACATTGTTTAAACCCCTAGCACTTCTGGCAGCTTGGTATCACAAATGGTACAATGTTGGACAAATTTGCAACCAAAATTTACCCAAAGTTGAAAGTACTTACAGTCTTGCCCAACTTCAAGTTTACAGCTGAAGCGCCTTTCTTGTCTTTTTTCTTCAGGATGAAGTCGTGTAGTTTCAGCTCAGCTGGAGCAGCACTCTGTGCAAATTTTCTCTTCCTGTTCACAGCTGCCTGGGTAAACTTCTTGACACATCTGAAATGAAGACATACAGTGTAGTCTATTTATGAGGATGATTAGAAAGCTCTCTGCCCCTTGTACTTTGGGCTACCAGGGAATGAAAATTTGACAATTACTTTTCAATATAATCTCCCTTCTAGGCAATGTACTTAGTCCATCTCTGTTAGTGCTTTCTTTTCCCTTCAAAATAGAAGGCCTTTTCCTGGTCTACTCGTTAACTGCCTTTATTATGCCTTCATTGCTTCCACACTGTGTACCACGAAGATGGGATTTCAGTTTTGCGAACAGATAGAAGTCAGAAGGAGCCATATCAAGATAATATAGGGGATCAGGAAGGATTTCAACCCCACAATTTCAGTTGCAGCAGTCATGGCAACTTGTGACGCGTAGGCAGAGCACCACAAGTCAGTTTTCCGCGCCTCTTTCTTGCGATTTACCAGCATAGCCGCATCAATTTGCCTGCATAATATGCACCGTTTAAACGGCGTTTCGCTGGCAGGCGATGATGGCCCAACTTTAAATGCTGGCTTGGTAGCTTTGTAATTTTTCAGGGGATCCGGACCAGTATTGATTAGAAACCCTATATTTTTTGTTATTTTTCAGGGGGAGGGGTCTCGACCTCCTGTCCCCCCCCCCTCTGGATCCGCACATGAGATGATATTTACAGGATAAAAATATATTGGTAGGATATGGTTTAAGTTTACCTTTTCATCATGGGTGAGTTGAATTTCTTCCTGTCAAACTGCTGTCTGTTGGCAACCAGTAGTACTGAAGGTGAGGGGTCAAGACAGAGCGGCTCCTCGGTTGCCAATAGTAACTTACTCTCCAGCTGAAATATGTCCTCCTGTGTCCATACATGGCCATCATTGGTCATACTGTTGATATCACACATCAAAGTCTACAAAGTAAAAAGATTTCTATCTATGTTGGTTGTGTCACAACAGGCCTTCAGATTTATGGTGGGCCTGAGTCATTGTCCCATGTTTTCAAAATATGGCCCATCACTTTCCAAGGCAGTGGGCCTACTGGACCTATCCTTTTTAGTTGTGAAAAACTCTCACTTTTATAAAAATATTCATCTTACAGCGAGTCTATGAACTCCACAAACCAGAAAGTTCATGTAGGTAGTCAATACAGTAAAACATGTCTTAAGCAGTCACTCAAAAAAGACAAAACAAAGATCTTATTAATAATAACAAATGGTAGCTTAATGAAGGTCAAAAGTATTGCAGAATGCTCCCCTTGGAGCATTTTGCAATACTTTTGACCTGCATTAAGTGATAATTGGTCTTCTTTTTTGAGTGGCCGCTTAAGACAGGTTTTACTGTATAATCAGCAGTCAATATACATATATGCACACAAGTGTCTGTTTCAGTGTGTAGGTAAAGTGTACAACCCAAATGAACACTGTGGTTAGTTTGATATGCTTGGGCCCATCATTTCAGAAAATGACCCACCATTTTTTGCTCCATGGGTCACTTTGGCCCACCAATTTTGAAAAAATCTGAAGCCCTGTCTCAAACAGTTATGTGCATTAAGGGGGTTATTTTGGCCAGGTCTGAAGAACATTAACTCAAGTGTAAAGGTCTGATATTTAATTAACTTTCACTATTCATAGGTTTAGATAAGCAAAAATGATCTGTGTAAAGTTGTAAATATTTTCTTACCCATAATTTTTGGCATATGTTTTGGGTGCTTAAAATAACCGTCTCATTGCGATGGTTCTTTTGAGCACCCACAACATATGTTTTGGTTGATAAATGAGATAATTAGTTTTCTGTTACGCACCTTTAACTAAAGATCTGACTATTGGCATAGTAACTGGAAATGGTTGCTGAAATAGGCTAAATCTAGCAAAATTGTCATTTTGGACCAGATTTGAGACTTCAGGTGACCTTTTTTAGAATAAGATATCAGCAACGCTTAATCAAAAAAACAACATTATGTTGGTTATGCTTATCATCTTTTAAAATATCTTTTGGTATTTGCTGGTGCTATATGATTATTGCTCTGTGGTAAGACTCAAATTTGTTCACAAAATGACCATTTTCCTAATTTCAATTCATTTTGGTGGCCATCTTCTGTTAACATGCATAGCAATGGTATAAGATGTGTAGGTTTAAAAATGCCAATTTCAGAGCAAAGACTGACATCACTTAGTTATGTTCATTTCTATGCACATGACTGTTGAAGATGTCATGTTTTGTGATGGCCAAAGAATGCCTGTATGTAAAGGCAAAAATCTGTGCCATAACAGAACATTAATTGCATCAGTTGTTAAAACATAGGTTTGTGCTTGTTTAAACATGACTTTTAATAGCGTGAGACACACCATTTTATGCAAGAATTCAAGATATCAGTAGTTCAATCTACAATGAGTTGGTTTATATATCTTATCTTGTATGGCATGGTCATGTCGCGCATGCATCTTCCTGGACAAATTCAATTACCGGTATCGCCATCCCTGGCCCTAGACAACATGGGAGACCAAGGAAGTATTGGAGTGAGTGTTTTAAAGCGGATGTCAATGTTTGCAACCTAGAAGGCATCGATCCCCAGAACACAGAAGCATGGAGATCTGATGTGAGAGGACAAGCCAACTGCAGCTTACCCCAGGAACTGGGAAACTATCTGCAGTCTAAATATCAACCAGGATTAAGTTAAGTAAGCTCTTGTGCCCTGAACACTTTATTAAGGTAATGGTAGATTATAACCAATAGCCAGAGACAAGAAAATTAATCGGAACTGCCTCGGCCATTTCCACAAAATTCCGTGGAATCAGACCACTGATGTATATCTAGGATCTACTTTGATAACGCGGGTGATAACATGATGCTGACGTTATATAGCCTGACGCTGACGTCACAGAAATCATGTTCACACAATAACAAGTGTGATTGCAGCAAAACAAACGGTTAAAAATCAGCAATATTTTATTAATAAATACATAAAGTTCATTTATTCTGCTGATTAAAAACTTTTCGGGTAATCAGAAAAATGGATTTTACTAGGGCTGAACTCACATGTTAAAAAACTAATTTTCCTTACGCTTTTTCCGCCTAACAAAATGGAGCTTTTTCGTACATAGTACTATATGTAATGCACCTTACATACACCCGAGGCTTGATTCAACTCCCCAATTGTGCCGGACTTTCACAAATGACAACAAGATGAGTGCAAAATGAAAATGGGTTCTTTCTCATCCAACAACATAATACATAGATCTAGTTAAGTGAATGTTTTTAGCGTAAAATTGTTATTATTTTCTTACACGTCAATCTAAACATGTTGTGGGTACTCAAAAGAACCGTCTCATTGAGACGGTTCTTTTGAGTACCCACAGCATGTTTTAGTTAAAAAATACAAAAACAAACTTTCAGTTGTACACTCTTATCTGGGGGTCTGATACTGTACCTGTGGAGTTGGTCTAAGCAAGACATACTGTGAATCGTAAGATCCTGTAGCTGATCGTCTATAATCTCGAACTTCAACAATCACACAACCACTGTAGAATACATTCACCTAAAAAGGGATATAGATATAAACATGAAACACAGGTTTAAATAAACAAAATTTTTCAGCGTAAAATTATAAATATTTTCTTACCCATAATTTTTTGTGTATTTTTTCGGTTCCCATAATTTTTTGTGTATTTTTTCGGTGCTCAAAAGAACCATCTCATTGAGACGCTTCCTTTGAGTACCCACAACATCTGTTTTGGTTGAGAAATAAGAAAAATATTTTTCTGTTACGCAATCATAACTAAATAAAGGCATGATGAAATCAAAAACTTCTCTTGCTATCAAATCTCCTGCATTGATTGCATTATAAATTGCTTTAACTCATATAAACCTAGCGTCAATTTTTGTGGGACATAGGTCAACAGTGCAGACGCAGATCAGATGCTGTTTAATGGGTGTTTCTAACAATTTAATCAGATGACCATTTTGTTCGGTGGAGCAGAATTTGAGCAATTTCAGTATAGGACAATATGGGGAATGATTCTACGAAATTATTTTTGATGCTGTTTAAAAATAGCCATATTGGCTATTTTGTCCATTGGACAAGAGCAAAACTATTTGAGCTATTAAATAGGTAGAAGAAATAGTATATATGGGTCAGTACTGGATATTTTGGGTTTAGTTTTATTTGATTCTTTACGTCCCAGTCAACAATGTTTCAGTTATGTTGGGACTGGGTTAAACCAGTACTAAGCTAGGATTAATATGTCTTGCTCAAGGACACAATGCAGTGATGCCAGTGAAGCTTAAACTCGCAACCCCTAAGCACTCTACCACTGAATCACTGCACTCCCTCTGGATATTTTGGTATTTATCACATATGAAACATGGGTGGTAGTTCAAATTTCCAAAATCCTGAACTTTTGAAACTGAAATTTTAAAACTTGCAGGATGGCTACAAAAATTAATAATATAAAGTTAAAATGATTAATTGTGTTTAAATAATCTGAAAACTAATCAAAGAAGCTATTACAATCTCCTTAATTCAGCATTTTGAATTCCGGATTAATCCTAAAAACTTTAACCCATGATGATAATGTGCAAAAGACTTTAATCATACATTAGGGTGCATCCAGTAGGGCTAGAGCTATAAATTGCCTGAGCCTTTGTTGTTCAACAGTGTGATAAGTACCAAAATCTCATGTGCAAAATCTCATGTGTTAGCTCATATGCCTTCCAAAACAACCCAGAGGTCTAATTATAAGGCCATGTTATATCACTAATCTAGATTTTTGTCTTTGTTTAGATAGAAAAAAAATCTTATCACATGACATCGCGTTTGGGAGTGATATAAGGTCATGCAGTATAATTTTTCCCCTAACGCGTTTTATAAATTCAATAAAACATGAGCACACATAAAGATCCTCTTTTTAAAACTAAATGAAAAAAGTCAATAAGCAATGCTTATTAGATACCCCCCGCACAGTAAGAGTCAGTGAAAAAACTTGGCAAGTTATAGTTCGAACAAGAAGACCTTAGTTTTGATAAGAAGATTTCAGTAGAATCTGTGCAAACAAAAATTATAAACTCCTTCATGCATATGTTCAATGTGTCTACATTGTATCCGCAAAGTATCAAATTGCTCTATCAAAAGCTGTAGTAGGAGTTGATCGGCCCATAAAGGCACTATCCATGCATATACAAAGGCCATATAAGGGAATAATTGTCTAAGTTCTCACAGTTGTCATTTTGTCAAAATTATTTTTTGTGAACCAAACTCCTTCATGCATTATGTTCAATGTGTCTGCATTGTATCGGCAAAGTATCAAATTGCTCCATCAAAAGCTGTAGTAGGAGTTGATTGGCCCATGAAGGCACCATCTATGCATATACAAAAGCCTAATAAGGGAAAAATTGTCTAAGTATTCACAGCTGTCATTTCGTCAACAATTATTTTTTCTGAACAAGACTCCTTCATGCATATGTTCAATGTGTTTAAATTGTATAGGCAAAGTCTCAAATTGTTCCATCAAAAGCTGTGGTAGGAGTTGATCGGCCCATGAAGGCACCATCTATGCATATACAAAAGCCTTATTAGGGAGAATTGTCTAAGTTCTCACAGCTGTCATTTTGTCAAAAAATATTTTTTTCTATACCAAACTTCTTCATGCATATGTTAAATGTGTCTTCATTGTATAGGCAAAGTATCAAATTGCTCCATAAAAAGCTGTGGTAGGAGTTGATCGGCCCATAAAGGCACTGTCTATGCATATACAAACACCTTATTAGGGAAAAATTGTCTAAGTTCTCACAGCTGTCATTTTGTCAAAAATTATCTTTTCTGAATTAAACTCCTTCATGCATATGTTCAATGTGTCTACATTGTATAGGAAAAGTATCAAATTGTTCCATTGAAAGCTGTGGTAGGAGTTGATTGGCCCGTATATGGCCTATAATAGCATAAACACAAAGCACTATATTAAAAGCCATTTAGAACTACAAAGGGAAATAACTCTAATAGAATTGGCCCCTAGCCCTTACTTTTTTGTCTCAAGTATTTGTCTTGTATATATGAACATGTTTGCAAGGTTTGATGAAAATCCAGCAATGACTCTTCGAGTTATTAAGGAAAAAGCACTATATTAAAAGCCATTTAGAACTACAAAGGGAAATAACTCTAATAGAATTGGCCCCTAGCCCTTACTTTTTTGTCTAAAGTATTTGTCTTGCATATATGAACATGTTTGCAAGGTTTGATGAAAATCCAGCAATGACTCTTCGAGTTATTAAGGAAACAAAGCGTTACGGACGGACGGACGGACGGACGGACGGACGGACAACGTGAAAACAGTATACCCCCTACAAACAAAGTTTGCGGGGGGTATAAATACACATTGATTTGTTTGTTTGTTTGATTTGATTCTTTATGTCCCATCAATAATCTTTCAGTTAAACAGGGATGGGTCTTCCTGGGTTGAACCAGTACTAAGCTAGGATAAATGTGTCTTGCTCAAGGACCACAACGCAGTGACGCCGGTGAGGCTCGAACCTGCGACTCCTCGGTCTCAAGTCAAGAACTCTACCACTGCGCTCCCTACTCCCTCTGGATATTTTGGTATTTATCACATATGATAGTGTGCAAAAGACTAATCATCCATGAGGGTGCAGCCAGTGGGGCTAGAGCTTTAAATCACCTGAGTCTTTGTTGCTTGACAATTGCGTTTAGTATCGAAATCTCATGTGTTAGCTCATATGCCTTCCAAAACATCCACAGAGGTCTAAGGCCATAATATCACTAATCTAGATTGTTGTATTTGTTTAGATAGAGAAAACCATCTTAAAACTAAAATACACATTGACTGACATATTACAGGTAATTTTGGAAGGGAAAACACTTCATCTTTCAGCATGGGTGAAAGTTTGAATTTTTCAAAATCCTGAACTTTAGAAATTCAAATTTTAAAACTTGCCGGATGCCTACAAAATTGAATAATTTCAATTTTAAATGATTAATTCTGTTAGATTATCTGAAAAATAATCAAAGAAGCTATTATAATCTCCTGAATTCAGCATTATGGGGCCTCAAAATCCTAAATTCAGGACTAATCCAGAAAACGTTCACCCATGCTTCAGCCAAATAGAAAAAATACTAATATAAAAATAAATACCTGAGCCTTTTCCAAGAGGTCAACCAGAAAAGGTGGCAACTGAAATTATCAAGATAATAATTATAAAAAAAAATCTGAATTGACAATGTTAATCCACTCATCCTTATCATTCTAAAAATTGGGTAAAGACCGAGATGAGATGCAAATACCACATATACCATACACTCAGCTTCCCAAGTTCCCACTAACATATAACATGTAAATTCATTACTGCTGTTTGACTTCGACCATGGACATTAAGTCTGAGCGACGATGTCAAGTGATATGTCAATAAAAATGATTCAGTCACGTGCTAAGTGTAGATTGGATTGTTCTCTCCTAGCCTACTGTGTAAAGTTATTAACCGCGACACTTCGAGCTGTCTGGAAGCAAAGCCTACCTGTGTGTAATATATGCAACATGTCATTCTTATTCAGACAGACATTTCGAACTGTCTCGGTAATTTTCCGCAAATAGATTTGTCGTTTTAACTTTGCCTGCTGGCGCTATTACCCTTGCATACAATTTTTTTAACAGATCAGTTTGTCCCAAACGTGATACAAAAAGATTGCTGCCAATAACCCTTGCAAACAGTTTGAACCTAGATCAGACCCAACCAAACGTCTGTAGCTGTCTGGTGATGGTCCTAAAATAGTCTTTATATTGACAAAACTATGCAAACTTATCCAGCATGCAAAGAGTTACTAGTTTCTATAAATAATAATGCAACAGTCAGTCAGTGTCAAAAAACTTTTTATCTGGAGCTTGCAAAGACCGCTTTGATCCTAACCCTCAAAACGCCGATCATGACAAATAGCACTGTACACTCTTTTGTCATGTATTGCTTGGATTTCAGGGAGAAAATAGACCTTGATATTTCATAGGAATTATCTACCAGCAGACAATTTACATGAAATGTCGTTCCTTATTCGAAACTTTAAAAGTGTTGTTTGTTTTTTGTGGACAGCTTTATTATCGCGTAAGAAATGTGTGAAATGTCTACACAGACCCAGGAAATAATTCATTGAATACATGATAAGGTTATATGCTGTGTAATAAGGTTATATGCTGCGGATTATACAAGGCAGTTAAAACTGTGCACCAGGCTACACAACACGGACCCTGATATTTGTGATCTATGACATGCAAAAAGCATCTATTTTCGGAGCACTGACACGTTACGTATACAGTGACCTTTCCCTTTACACAAGGTAGGCGTTTCTTTCCTTATATATGAATCCAATCAGGATCGACCATGTGACTTTGTGATGAGCTGCTGACAATCGTTGTGCTCGCGCTCGTGAATCGGTTTGTCCATGGCCGTGTTCCAACGGCTGTATAGACGTTTAACTTTTAAAAAACTTGCTGGGTCAAGGTGGAAATATACATTAATACGTAAAACATTAAAGCATCCAGATCAAATGTGTCTATATGCAATCAAAAGTATAAACTGCATTTTGCATGCTAAAAACAATGTGCAGGCATACTGATTAGACAGATCCAATCAGATATTGCTAGATAAATCAATTTTTACATTATATGATGGTAAAACACAGTTGTGGGATTTATAAAAATAACTCACTTTTTAGCCCTTCAATTTATATAGTATGAACACACAATTTCTACATTGGGAGCGCAGTGGCTCAGTGGTAGAGTGCTTGACTCGAGACCGAGAGGTCGTGGGTCACAGGCGTGGCGGCGTCACTGTGTTGTGGTCCTTGAGCAAGACACAGTTATCCTAGTTTAGTACTGGTTCAACCCAGGAAGACCCGTCCCTGTTTAACTGAAAGATTGTTGATGGGCGTAAAGAATCAAATAAAACAAAACAAACAAAAACAATTGTTATAGTTGTTAATGCCAATGTACCTGGTGGTGTGTACTGAAAGAAATATCAACTTTTAATTTATATTATCATATGACGTCGCGCCTGGGAGTGAAATAACGCCATGCAATAAATTCGATAAACCACTAGTGGTTTATAGATTTACGGGAAACGTTATGACGTCCATAACAACATTGCGTACATTATGACAAAATTATAACGTTTCATGGTAGAAATGAGATTTCAAAATAATCTTAATGTCATATGATAAATAGAACCTGACATCTTGTATTATTGAATTTATTAAACTCGTTGCAAAAAAGAGATAAAATGCTCGGCAAGCCTCGCATTTTATCTCTTTTCCCCAACTCATTTAATAAATTCAATAAAACATGAGCACTCATGTAAGATCCTCTATCTAAAACACTATCTTTACTCTGTTTCAGTATGAAAGATAGTGTTTTAGTATGAATAAATACCCTTTGGATTTTTTATTGAGATAATCAGTTTTAATTTATATCTTAGAGAAAACATGATGTTAGCATTTATAAGAATTTAAAATGCTCTTCGTATACTATATATTATATACTTGGGCCAAGCCATAATTACCTCAGAATCATCAATGTACTCAAGTAGTTCTGTCACCTGAAAAGTAAATACAGATCTCATAAACAATCTTTCTTATAATATTTTATACATGTATATTAACATTATGGAATATTTGGCTGACTCAGGTATATGTTCTGTTAAGGAAACCTTTTGAATCAGGGTTCATACATGCAAGCTTGAGTAAAATTCAAGGACTTCTAAAAGCCTCTCCTACAGTTTTCAAGGACTTAAAGATAATCATGAAAAATTCTCATCTAAGTGTTAAATTTCGACTTCAGCAATGCTAGACTGAGATAGTGGAGACATCTGTGTTAGAAAATTAGTATAAAATTGTTGTACCTATATTTGGTGCAGCATATGCTTATCCAAATAAAAAAACAACAATTTTATACTGATTTCGGTCTCTATCAACAGTGCTAATTCCTACAGAAAATAGTAAAATTCAAGGACTTTTCAAGGCCTTAGAGTGATTTTCCAGTACTTTTTTAATTTTCAAATACTTTTCAAGAATGCCCTCTTAATTCAAGTACTTTTCAAGTCTGTGAAAACCTTTTCAATGTAAATTTGTATTCATAATGGCAGTTTCACTGTCTCTGTCTCAATCCTAGCTTACTCTTTAACATCAGAGAGTAGCTCTTATTGCCAGGGTACAAATAAATGAAAGACATGTAAGCTTACCTCATATGGCAGTTTCACTGTCTCTGTCTGAATCCCAGCTTTACCCTAAGGCTTTAACATCAGAGAGTAGCTCTCATTGCCAGGGTACAAATAAATGTAGGACATGTAAGCTTACCTCATATGGTAGTTTCACTGTCTCTGTCTCAATCCCAGCTACTCTTTAACATCAGAGAGTAGCTCTCATTGCCTGAGTACATATAAATGTAGGACATGTAAGCTTACCTCATATGGTAGTTTCACTGTCTCTGTCTCAATCCCAGCCTTACTCTTTAACATCAGAGAGTAGCTCTCATTGCCTGAGTACATATAAATGTAGGACATGTAAGCTTACCTCATATGGTAGTTTCACTGTCTCTGTCTCAATCCCAGCCTTACTCTTTAACATCAGAGAGTAGCTCTCATTGCCTGAGTACATATAAATGTAGGACATGTAAGCTTACCTCATATGGTAGTTTCACTGTCTCTGTCTCAATCACAGCTTTACTCTTCAGCATCAGAGAGTAGCCCTCATTGCCTGGGTACAAACTAAGCTTACCTCATATGGCAGTTTCACTGTCTCTGTCTCAATCCCAGCTTTACTCTTCAGCATCAGAGAGTAGCCCTCATTGCCTGGGTATAGATTAAGGACCAGACAGTTCAACTTATCCCTCTGGACAAGCTTTGGTAATAGTAAGGTATTGCGCTGTAAACTCTGAAAACAGACATATTGTAACAGTGTAAACCATGATGAGAAGACTATGCAGGGGATAACTTTTATAAAGTGTCTTGCTCAAGGACAAAACACAGCAACTTTATTGCTGGTAAGACTCAAACCAACAGCCCTTCAATCCCCAGTCTAATGCTTTACCAACTGAGCCACTGTGCTCCACGTTTCAAAAGTTATACCAAAGTAAAAATTTATTTCAAGTACATACAGAGGGACCAAAAACAATACGCCCCTGGTTTTCCAGGAAGTTGGTGAATAATAAAAACACTTTATATGCCAAATTCATCATGTGTGTCAGCCAAAAGCAAAACGTCAGCACAAAACCATACTTAAAACATTGACACATGCTGATGTCCCCAAGTATTAGAAATCTAAAGTAAGGGTTGAGCTATCACCTGCTACCATAATTTGTGTATGAAAATAGCCAAAGCTCTGATGATTTGTTACATGAGTGCCTTATTATATACTATTAATGTTTCATATTTCCTTTATAGCTAAACATTTTTCCAGATAAGAGTGTGTATTGGAGATCTGATTTTCTTTATTTCTCATCCAAAACAAATGTTGTGGGTACTCAAAAGAACCGTCTCAATGAGATGGTTCTTTTGAGCACCCAGAACACATGTTCAAATTGACGGGTAAGAAAAAAATTACAATTTTACGCTCATATAATTTCCCTTTCTGGATCTATGGCTAAATGTTTTGTAAGAAAATGTCTGTTTCACTTACTCCGTTGTTTCACTGAGATGGTTCTTTTGAGTACCTACAATGTATGTTTTGGTTGAGAAATAAACAAAATAGTTTTCAATTACACACTCTCACCTGGAGGCCTGACCAATATCTAAAGTCATACTCAGGCCTTTAGTTAAGAGTGCGTACCAAAATATATAACTTTCTTATTTCTCACCCAAAACATATGTTGTGGGTACTCAAAAGAATCGTCTCATTGAGACCGTTTTTTTGAGCACCCAAAACATATGTTTAAACCGATGGCTAAGAAAATATTTACAATTTTACGCTCAAAAATTTTGTTTATCTAAACCTATGCATACTTCTACCTTACAAAACTTACATTATCCTCATCCTGTCTTCCAGTTTCTTCTATATATAGTTCTAGTAGCTTCTGATGGATGGATTTTCTGAAATTTAGACAACAATCAAGACTTTAGTTAAGAGTGCGCAACGAAAATTAAATTTTCTTATTTCTCAACCAAAACATATATTGTGGGTACTCAAAAGAACCGTCTCAATGATACGGTTCTTTTGAGCACCCAAAACATATGTTAAACCTGATGGGTATGAAAATATTTACAATTTTACGCTGAAAAGTTTTGTTTATCTAAACCTGTGACAACGTCCCATCAACAATCTTTCAGTTAAACAGGGACCAGTCTTCCTGAGTTGAACCAGTACCTGTGGCACCAAAATAAATGACAGTAATTTTTATTGTGTTTTATATGGTTTTGGTTAAGCTAGGATAAATGTGTCTTGCTCAAGGACCACAACGCAGTGACGCAGATGAGGCTCAAACCCGCTGCCCCTCGGTCTCGAGTCAAGCACTCTACCACTGAGCCACTGCACTCCCTATCCTTTGAGAGTTTAATAGTATTAAGTATGGATATATACCAGGGTTACAGTGTTTTGTTGGGTGTAAGAAAGATTGCTCTTTAGGGCTTACATTTTGCCTTACCTCTCTTGGATGAATTTAAAGGTAAACATAAAATTGTTCCTCTACAGTCATCTATCCATATTTACTTACAGTGACATTCAGTATTATCTTATCAAATATATAATATACTTTTGGCAGCTTGTAACTGCTTATCATATACTTTTAGGTCGGGGGATTCGCCGTCCCCTCTGATGGATATTTTTGTAGTTGTAGTCAAGTTGTTTGAGAGTGGTACCTACCTGCCAGTGGGGACACTACTAGTGGGAGTAGTTAACAATGCTGAAGGATTTTTTCTGGCTAATTCTACCAGGTACCTACCTGCCAGTGGGGACACTACTAGTGGGAGTAGTCAACAATGCTGCAGGATTTTTCCTGGCTAACTCTACCAGGTACTGAAATTAAACAATAGAGAATGTAATGTGTTAGCTTTCTACCATTCACATCTTAGTGGCCTCATGTCGCGAGAAAAACAGTTTTCTAGGTTTCTGACAAATTACGACTCTAACCCGGAAAACTGGCTCAGCTACAGAGATTAGCTAGAATATTGAAATTTTGTGTGAAGCAAGATAAGATATTATACTTGTCAATAAGTGAAAAATAGAGCCACAGATGTGCATGCTGGTCTGCGCCTTTGTTGCTTGCATGCAACAAAGTCAAGTTTTTTCGCTATGAGGCCATACAATCCATATAGGCCATCACATAACAATACATTACATGATAGTACTTATTGCATATGCATAATGTCACCATTTTACTTACATGTTCACTCTACATAGAAGTCTAACTTCAGGACTTTAGTTAAGAGTGTGTACCAAAAAATTAATTTTCTTATTTCTCAACCAAAACAAATGTTGTGGGTACTCAAAAGAACCGTCTCTTCAGCTATAGTCATGGTGGTACGGTCAGTTCACCTAACCACACTTTTTTCCTGGGCAAGCTTGAACAAGCAGTTAATATTAACCAGTACTTCATGCACATACTTTCGCTTGTAACTGACAACAATCCTCCTTGAAAGATTCAGCAGAAGGGAGGAGAATGACTGTAGAAATTATTTCATAATCAATCTCCATGAAAGTATGGGACGGGGCCGGGATCGAACTCGCGACCCCTGGATCTGCAGTCAGATTCGAATCTGTTGCCAGACACGTTACCAACTGCGACGCGGCCCGGTTGAAAAAACATGTATTCTTGCAATATATTCCTTAGCCAAAACAAAATTACTCAGACAGGAAAAACATGTAAAAACAAAGTAGTCCCAGATCAGACTGCCAGTGCCAAAGCAGTCTGATCAGAGACTATTTGTTTGCTTTCTCTAGCAAATTATTCATTGTTAACTAGGATGATTTGGTCCAAGCCATCAACTGGAAGATTCAATATTAGAAATTCATCACAACAGATGTTAAGAAATTGACTCACCTCAGCATATTCCACAGCCCTCTCCAAAGACGTCATCTTATTTTCTGTTTTTCCCTCATTCTTCTTTACTGTCAATCATCTGGTTAACCTGGAAAACATGTCTCTGTCTAAATATCTTAAAACAAGGACACCCTAATGAACAGGTGAGTTTAAGGACTTGCTTAAATAAGCTTTTTACAAAATGTGGCTATTATTCTTATTTCATACCATATTTTTAAGACGGTAAAGAGCTATTCATAGCTAATGTTATACTGTTTGTATCTTCGACTATATAAATAAATTTTGCATTGTATTGTATACCAAATACATGTATATAACAGGCCTTCAGTTAAGAATGTGTAACAGAAAAATAATTATCTTATTTCTCAACCTCAACATATGTTGTGGGTACTCAAAAGAACCGTCTCAATGAGACAGCTCTTTTGAGCACCCAAAACATAAGCTGAACATTAAGGGTATGAAAACATTTACAATTTTACGCTAAAATTTTTTATTATCTAAACCTGTGATATAGTATTACCTGTGGATGCATAGAAGAATAGTCTTGCTGCTCAACAGTTCTTTTGTACACTCACAATATATATTTTAACACTTCCCCTGCCAATATTTCTTGTCCTGAAAATGCTGCCTGCTTTTTATGCCTGCTGCTGCGCTGCATATACTCAAGTTCACTTCAGACTAGATTCTGTCATGGAAGCAAACTCTATGAACCCTGATTATATTTCTCCTTTGGTTGTACACATAAATCTGATTTCATCCTCCTATAAAGTACTGTCCATCTCTGGCGTATTGTAGTACTGTAGTTGATGTGCTGTGTAAAGATGTCATCAGTGAGAAAAAAAGAACTATTTTACTGTTTTTACAGTGCAGTTAAAACATCTGTAGGGAATCTAGCGGTAGTGGATGGACTGCACCTGGTGCTTGAAGCTTTCTAGTAAAGTGCAGTCAATAGCAGAGTGTGGAAGATTGCTCCAGAGGCGAATACAGGTCAGTCCCGTTACTACGCGCCAATTGGGGTCCACAAATCTCATTCATGATATACACATGACGCAGTCTAGGGAGTTTAGAAAAAAAATCTAAAACAAAATAAAAAATTTTACATTTTTTTTTTAATTTTGAGAGCCAAGGCGGAAACTAGTTATTCTGGCCCAGAAAATTTGCACACTCTAGTTTCAGTTCTTCAGTGCATTCTTTGCTTCCAAAGGATAACCTTTTTAAGAACATATTCAGAAGCATGGTCAGCTGTACCTTAGTCAGTGTGGGTTTCAGGAGAGGTTCTGGGGTTATTTAAATTCCAATAACACTTACTGTATATTTTTCAGATAGTTTAATAATTACAAGCTCTGTATCATATGTTTTGTCATTCAAATCCCTCCAAAATAACTCAATTTTAAACAAAAATCAAGCATTTCAAAAATTGAAGAAAATTTATTCACATTGGTGTCATCTTTTTAGGTGGATTTCTGACAATTTTCCGCTAAATTGCCTAAAATGGCACTTTGTTTTTTTGCTGATGTTCATAAAGACGGATAAACTTTCAATATATACAACAATACAGTCTTAAACCGGTACCTAGATTTACCGGAAAGACCCGAATTACCGGAAAGACTGCCGAAATACCGGAAAGACCAAAGAATAATAGGGACATTGATTGGTGATTATTGATTAATGAAATGTTAGTTTATAATTTAATACATATTTTTATTTTTTATTTACTTGTGCATTTCTATATAGTGGACATTACAGAAAATAGACATTACAGAATAAAAATCTAAAAAGTTAATTTCAAAATTCAAATATATTTTAGTAAATACATGGAATTTGGAAGAAAATGCAGTGTCACGATTCACATACTGGCATGTCCACTTTACTAATCATTTACATTGATTGGGTATTAACAAGGGTCCTTTAATTAGGCTGGTTAATTCCCCCTTATTGACACCTCGAAGCCAATATACACATGTATTCTTTCGAGTTGACACGTTGATTGGGATTAATTATCAGTAGTGGTTAACAAGGGTCCTTAAATTGGGCCTTAATCCAATTTATCATTTCTTCGAATAAACAAGATTCAAAGAGAGGGTTAAATATTAAAAAAAAAAACGATACAATTATATTGGCAATAAACATATAAAATACTTTAAGCCCCAAACAGGTTAATGCATTACTAAGCATAAACTTAGTGGATATCATATTTAAACTCCCTATTATTCTTTGGTCTTTCCGGTATTTTGGCAGTCTTACCGTTAATTTGAGTCTTTCCGGTAAATCTAGGCACCCGTCTTAAAGACAGTATATTGAACCATTGCTTTTTGAAGAAAAATCACAGATATGCAGAGAAATAATGAAGATACGGCTAAACCTAAAAGTGATAAAAAGGTTACAGTTGGTGAAGAAGTAATCATTATAGACAGTATAGATAATCCTTCTGGTGTTAGTGACTCGCGGAAAATAAATGAGAAGTTGAAGAGTAGCTGTTTAAATACAGATTATGTTGAATTTGCTTACCCATTAGCCAAAGGAGGTGTAGCAGTGCATTTCAAGGATTCTTACCAAGCAGAGGAAGCAATAAATAACTGGCCACGCAAAGTATTCAGAGAAAAAGAAAGTGTGCATCGCCCAAGAGGTAATAGTGGACCCAAAGTTGGTTTTGCAAAGAATATGGATCCCGGATATTCTAAACAGCAAATTTTGCAGAGATTAAAGGATAAGGGATGCACATTAAGTGATTCATAGAAATACAGGTAGGCCTATGCCAGTGGTGAAAATCTTCCATGAATCACATGAAGATTTGGTAGATACTATAAATACAGAACTGGGATTGAAGTTTAATGGTAAACAAACATATGAGGAGTCCGAGAGAAGAAGGAAAGTAGTGCGTTATTTTAATTGCATGTGTTTTGGCCACATTGGCTCTACATGTTTGTTACTACAGCATTGTAAGAACTGTGGGGAGGAACACTCAGCAACTAATTGTTCTAACAGTCCAAAATGCTTCAATTGTGGAGGATCACATAAAGCTTCATCAAGCAAATGTACAGTGTATCAGACAAAGCTTAGGGAAATCCAAGTTCAAGACATTGTATAAATACAGAGTATCCCTTTCACTAAACTGTCAATTTTATAACAAAAACAATAAGATTACCAGACGCACGCTTATAACAAAACATACCTGAGTGATTTTACTAGGAGAGACTATATTACCGGGAATTAACATACCTGAAAGATACTTCGGCTAAATGGCCAATACCAACAAAAACAATGATTATTTAATCTTCAACATTTGCCAGTTTTGAAAGCTCATAATGTAATATTTGTATGTTCTAATATAATATAAGTGTAAACTAACCCTTGGTACTAGGCAGGAGGACAGGAGGGCAGAGGAACTTAGCTTTTGTAGGTCTGCATTCACTGGCGTCTGTCTCAGTTCTGCTGTAAACGTGTACAGCACGTGAATCACTCAACCCTGACATTCCTCCTGCTTACTACCCAGTAACCCTTTTACCCTACTCACAATAGTCCGGTATAGTACTCGGGGAGTTACCTCTGTCACCGGCTACCTAGCTCCATAAATTACTACACTCCTCCCCACTTTGAGAAAGAGGTCTTCACCATAGGTAGGGTTCCTGAAAAGAGAACTATAATGGCCACGCCACAGGCCATCATAGAATACTATACCTTTTCAATGTCCTTATACAGACCGGGTTACCTTGAGTGAACTCTGCTCAAGTTCAACTCTATTTGAAGAATCATATTGACGTCTGTCTTGTTGAGCCACACGCCCAACCCTCATACAGTGAGTGAGCCACAAACTCAGCTGTAATCTTGATTCTTCGTCAGTCACTGAGCCACATAGACCCAGTAGTTCTCGGAATCTTCATCTATTGGTGACTCTCCTCGATTCCGCTGTCTTAACCATGAACATGCATATCTGGAATCTTCATCTGTTTGCTAGTCACAGACATAGCCGTCCTCTAGATCCTGCTATCAGCCAGTCCTAATCTTGAACTTGCATGTCTGGAATCTTCATCTGTTGGCTAGTCACAGACATAGCTTTTCGCTGTCAGCCAGTTGTACACCAGTTGTAACCTTTAACCATGCATCTGTCATTATACACATCATACCTTGGAAGTTGCTTTCATCCTTGTTTCACAATGGCGAACACAGTTCAACCACTGCTACCATC
This sequence comes from Loripinus fragilis, assembly GCA_964019695.1. Taxonomy (NCBI): domain Eukaryota; kingdom Metazoa; phylum Mollusca; class Bivalvia; order Lucinida; family Lucinidae; genus Loripinus; species Loripinus fragilis. Next base: position 93,077,520 of record OZ026521.1, on the reverse strand, counting down.
TTGAATTTACATCTTGACGATACAACTTGAAGCTACATTTTGAAGAAACATCTTGAAGAGGTAATCTGCGTAGAAGTCACAATGGCGAACACAGTTCAACCCCTGCGACGATCTGGGAGTAACATCTTGAAGATATAATCTGCGTAGAAATTACAATGGCGAAACACAGTTCAACCACTGCAATGATCGTGAAGTTATGTCTTGAAGGTATCATCTCTTAGAGATCTGGTATCTTCTTATGTATCAACCTTCAGTGCATTTCCAATATCTACATGCCGGCTGTTACAAGCACTTCCGGATGCAATTGTTCTATTTTAGAGAATCATCAGCTGTATTCTTGATTCCCTTACTAGTCACTGATCAGCCAATATCTTGAAAATTCATCTGTCAGGGAGTCACATTCCCCACTCTGCTTGCTGACAATGCAGGCCACGGACCATACAAATGTCATACTTTTGCATTTCCTTGAATTTTCATCTATTCAGAAGTAATACAGACTAAATTGTACCTTGAATCATCTGACAGTGAGCCGTTTACTCATCTGTAGTCTTGATTCTCTTTTGGCTGTTCAAAGACCTGGTGTAATTATTTCTAACTATTTTAACTCGACTGGCTGCAATCTAGAATATTCCACTATCAGTGGGTCACAGCCCAGCTGAAAGTCCTGCATATTCATCTGGCAATAGGTCACTAAGACCCAAAGAAATACTGAATATTCATCTGACAATGAGTCACAGCTCAAAGAAATATTGAATATTCACCTTGCCAGCTGCACCTGGCACAGAGTCATCGCGACTCAAATAACAATGGACCATCCCTTCAGCAGTAAATCACTTAAGATACTGCAATACAGAATATTCACCCCCAAATGAGCCATAAAGACCCAATGGAATATGGAACATCCACCCAGCAATGGATCACTAAGATACAATGCAATATTGAATATTTGTCACACAATGAGCCCAAAGACCCAGTGAAATGTGGAATACCCACCCACAGTGAATCATAATGATAAACTGCTATATCAAATATTCATCCCACTATGAGCCGTGAAGACTCACAGAAATGTGGTCCTTCCATAATCAGTTAATCACCAAGATATAACTGTACTGTGAAATATTCACCCTACATTGAGTTGTAGCCTCAAAGAGAATATGGAATGTCCTTCCAGCAGTGAATAATTATTACTAACATTCAGCTGCAATACTTGGATAGGTCACTGAGCTTCACGCGCAGTTGCGTATGTTCACTATATCCAGTCTATGATCTATGGTTGATATCATCTCAACAATCCCTGAACAGGTCCCCATGTAGTTGATCCACATCAGTTGAGTCCAACACAGCTCTCCTGTGCCCCTGTAATTAATTTCTTAAGTTACAGCAAATTCAACCAGACTATCCATCAAATTAATGATCCATGGTTGATATCATCTCAACAATCCCTGAACAGGTCCCCATGTAGATAATCCACATCAGTTGAGTCCAACACAGCTCTCCTGTGTCCCTGTAATTAATTTCTTAGTTACAGCAAATTCAACCAACTATCCATCAAATTAATGATCCATGGTTGATATCATCTCAACAAATCCTGAACAGGTCCCCATGTAGATAAACCACATCAGTTGGGTCCAACACAGCTCTCCTGTGCCCCTGTAATTAATTTCTTACGTTACAGCAAATCCAACCACACTATCCATCAAATTAATGATCCATGGTTGATATCATCTCAACAATCCCTGAACAGGTCCCCATGTAGATAATCCACATCAGTTGAGTCCAACACAGCCCAACTGTGCCCCTGTAATTAACTTCTTAAGTTACAGCAAATTCAACCAAACTATCCCTCTGGAAACTGAGTTTACACTTTATGGCGATCTCCAACCAAACTCTTCTTGTGCAGCCTGAGTTAAAACCTTACGGCGGAGTTCCACAAAAAACTCTTCTTCTGCCACCTGAGTTAAACCTGAAGTCGGAATCCAACCAAACTCTTCTCCTGCATCCTGAGTTGAACTCTTGGTAGTCTCACCAAACTTTTCTTGAGCTGTCCAAGTAAACCTTATGGTACAGTCCCACCAAACTCTTCTTGTGCAATACGAGTTAATTTCATATGGTAGTGTCCACTCAAACTCATCTTTTGCAGAATTTGTCCATGAACCATACGCTTTACAACCATATCCCACTGTAACAACCCCTCTATCCAGCAGCTACAATGCATTATGGATCCAAGAACTTCAACCAGCTCAGACTAAGAATGATCTGTTCAGACGGTGAAAACGGTCTTAAAACCCGACGAATAGTCACACTCAGAATGATCTGTTCATATGGCGAAAACACAACACCATATATTTTCCTGAAGCTCTTACTTGTTACAGTATTTTCTTCTGGAGTCAAAGCAAGCAGCTACCAGCTATACTTCTTCCTCCCAATCCTGTACCCAAAGGAATCTGTTCCGTCGGCCATAGTGATGTCTACTGTCAAACTGTGAATCCTGTCAGCACTACATCAATATCTGCCATTAACATCAGTTTTACCTCCATCTTGATTAATTTAGGTCTTTTGTACCAGTACATACATCTGTTTCTCTGCTGTCACCACATAATTGTCTGTTGTCCCCACCTGTAGTAAGCTGTATACATTTTGAGCTACAAGCACAGAATATTTTGAGATTTTCACAAAGTTTGCTGCCATCTAATTCTTCAATGCTTCACTACTCGCACATAACACGGGCTACAAGCCACAAATATCTAAACTTATAACTCACTTCTCTCTTCTTGTTTTTCTTTAAGTTTCCTGGGTTGAACCAGTACTAAGCAGCTGATAAAGTCTCTTGCTCAAGGACACCGCATAGAGATTCAGCTGGCATTGAGCCTCGAACTAGCAGTCCTTCGACCCCCAATCTAGCGCTCCACCAACTGAGCTCTCACGCGCCACATAAGATCCATCTTCTTAGCATCTTTGTCTCTCTGTCTGAGACAAGAATCATTCAATACTTGTGCTGCCATCTCATTCCCAATGTTATCAATGGTCCTGCTGATGAGCACATTGCCACCAGCCCAAGTGCACCAGACATACACGTCATGTTGATGAACACACGCCAACAACCATAGAGCACCGACCTAAACATTTACCATTTGTATAACAGGACATCATGATGACATCTCTGTCTTTTATACTACCACAGCACACTTGTTAGGCCATCTTCCTTCGACCGTGAACATCTGTTCCTGAACTAGAAGACGCATCTACACTATATTGATGTGATCTTGCTCTTGACCTTGACCTTGGAGACCTTGACAAAGAATGCTTCTTGTTTGCATACAATTGTAATCGAACATCTGGTACAGTTGCAATCAAACATTGTTACAGTTGCAATCACATATTGATATACCGTTGAAATCATCTATTTGATACAGTGGCAATCACATATTGTTACACGCGCAACAACTTCTTTGCTACAAATGTACTCAAATCCATTACAGTTGTACTGTGTGACATTGACCTGGACTCTGTATAAGATGACTTTGTTCTATCTCTTGTGACCTTGATCTTGATGACCTTGACCCTTGAGTCACTTGATCTAATGCTGCATGTTTTCCCATCTATTCTCTTCAAATCTAGACTAAGTCTTCTTGGTCTTTTTTATGAGTGATAATGGCTAATATGTTGTACCTTACTCTAGTCTATATCCTCTACTTGTGGGGATTGACATGGTCTCTCTTCAGTTATTCTAAAAGCTACCATTCAAATATATCAAAAGGGCCATATGAGGCTATGTAATTCAATTCTGGCACTACCGATGATAAATCTGCTGATTTTGAACACCATAGGCTGTTAACAATATCATAGAATATTTGAAGTATTCGTATTTCGCGAATTTTAATCCCATTGGTCATTTAGTTATACCCATAAAATCGCGCAATTTGATTCCATTCGATATTTAGGTATACTTATAAATTTGTTGACATTCTTCAGGTCGCTCCAGATAACTAGCGACTTAAATTTGTCATTTCCTCTCCAATTCTGGGAATTTGTCTCTGCTGAAGACGTGTAGACCTTGACACGAACAACGGGTACCTGGATGCCCTAAATTCTGGTATTCATAGCCGTTACTTTCCTCCCCTTTTTGAATTTTAAAGCTTTTTCGCAGAAGATTGGTCTTTTCCATTTTTTTTTTTAAAAAAAAATACAGTACTTGTACTGGCACGACCACGGTAACTGAACAGCGTACAAGCATGAGCAGTTTACAGTGTAAACTCTTACTGAACAGCGTACAAGCATGAACAGTTTACAGTGTAGATCTTTAATTAATCTTTACTGGTACAGGATCCGAAACTGTCTACCAAAACAGCTTCCTGAGAACGGACGAGACCCATGAAATTTTTGTCAGACCTGATGCATGTGCGTTTTTTAAACTGTGTCTGCACGACGGTAGTTTTCTGAAAACGGCATGCTAGCGAGACTGCACAGAGTCTATTTCACGCTATTAAAACAAAAGCACTCGCCTGTTCCCCTTTAAACTGCGCTCCAATTGCAAAATGTGCAGGCTCGACGGGGACTAAATCTTACGATTGAATTAACAACCGAACACGCCGTTTTATGCACGTGCACACATCAGGACCTCCCGCCAATTACGAAATCGAAAATTTCAAGTTTAGGGCTACCAAGAATTAGCTACACTTTCTTTCTGTTCCGTTTTCATGCTTAGTCGGTTTACCCGCTAAACACTCTAATTATTTAAACTTGTTGACGTTTTTTCCACCTTCACTGTAAATCAAACACGGACAACACGGTCACGCATCGTCGGAAAAAACAGTCAACAATTACCAATAATTAGACAATTGTGTTTTCCAAAATTGATATCCTCGCCGCCATTAATGTAATATTTGTATGTTCTAATATAATATAAGTGTAAACTAACCCTTGGTACTAGGCAGGAGGACAGGAGGGCAGAGGAACCTAGCTTTTGTAGGTCTGCATTCACTGGCGTCTGTCTCAGTTCTGCTGTAAACGTGTACAGCACGTGAATCACTCAACCCTGACATTCCTCCTGCTTACTACCCAGTAACCCTTTTACCCTACTCACAATAGTCCGGTATAGTACTCGGGGAGTTACCTCTGTCACCGGCTACCTATCTATCTATCTATCTATCTACTAATACTGCAACACCCCCTCGCGGGGATTATGTACCTAGCTCCATAAATTACTACACTCAGCCTCAACAACATGTTTCCTATATATACATTTACCTGTATGTCTGTGACCAGTCCGAGTATATTGGGACCGAGAGTTAAATGGAAACTTGTTGAGAGCTTTTACAAAGTTAAAGATTGCAAGCTTTTTTAGAAAAGCTTTAACTTGCTTTGGCTGTGTTTTTAACTAAATGAGAGCCATTAACTGGGCTTTGTGCTAGACAGTGCTCGCAGATGGATTTCTTCTTAGACTCTGTAATGGATACCTTGTTCTTTTCTGGTTAAGTACTATTTCAAAGGTTTTTCTAGGGTTATATTGTTGCTGTTGTTCATTTCAACAAAATAATTAGGCCTGCTCTATGTAGTTTTGTTAACTGAGTAAGCCGGTACACTGGGTGGTGCACAACCCTAAACTCCCCAGGAACTAAAACTCGTGCATTTTTCTCAGCTCACAACTGCCGTACGCTCTACCTTCTGCCAGTTAATAGCTAGCCTCCTTCAACTTGTTGCAGGTTGTGCTATGTTTAAGGCACACGGAGAAAGGAACAGTTCATCTAGAATGTTGAGCTGATCTTGTAGCCAAAATGTGTACTCAAAACTTAAAGTCATGTATGTCAGAGATAGATCAAAACATCATTATTTACAATTAAAAGGAATTTTTTCATGAGTAAGGTCAATTATTGTATTGAAAAAACATGTACCTGTTAAAAGAGCAAATGTTAAAATTTAAAAATGGATGGACCAGTATTGTGTAAGAAAAGTAAAAAAAAGAAGTATCACGCATGGAAGCGTTTCACATTCAGTCACAGCTATGTAGACTATGAGAATAGAGGAGTTTCCCATTATCGGATTTTACCTATATCACGTGACATCGGCTGGCCAGTCCAGCAATTGGACTACTTCCGGTATAAAGCAACATATACTGACTGTTGATCTCACATTATAGAACTTCTATATATCGGTTAAAATTTTATTTTAAAGAAATAAAAAAAAATACGGCAATTATTACTTGAAGAGTCTGACAAGACTGCGTGTCAACAGGGTCATTTATGGTTACATCTGTACACTGTCCACCGAGTGATAAGATACATTTTATTTTGAGCTGGCCCAAATGGCATCCGGTTCTTCAATGAGTGCCCGGGGGCCCTTTGAAAACAATACAACCTTGCACGCGTGTCTTTAGAACTTCGGCACGCGTGACCCGTCGCTTTCTTTGAAGTTGATAGGAAGCCCAGCTAGACGTTTACTTATCACATATATGTATAAGCCTACAAAAACGCCCACACAAACTTATCCAGGGGGGCTTGAGGCTGAGCCGTCGTCACCTACATCTATAGTGTGTGTTTGTGTGTGTGTGTGTGTGTGTGTGTGTGTGTGTGTGTGTGGTAGTTCTACTAGAAAGACCCTGGTGTGTGCGAGCAGCGAAAACTCTCGCGAGTCTGTGCACAGAGGCTATAGAGTCTGCTTTAATCTGCGCCGATTTTTATAATAGTTCGAAATCAAAGTATATTTTACACTTACTGCATGTTTAGTAAAAAATACGGAAAGCTTATGAAAATATATATTTATCTTTTTTTTTTTTCGAGAATAAGAAATCTTAAGTTCTTAATAGCTAGACTACAGTGGATTGGAATTTTGGTGCGTACTATTAGTGGCCCAAATAAATACTGCTGTTTCTTTGAAACATTTAGATGAAATTAGACATCTGTAGAAATTCTACCCGAAAATTCTTCGTTCATCAAGTAACTTAATAATTAAGATCTGTAAATGTTCCCAAATGACTTACAATGCGAAGCTATGAAAACAGATACTGTAGAAACACTTTTGAAAAGTTTCTTTTAACATTCGGCGTTCATACGTTTACATTTACCAAGAGGGATATGAGTTACCCGGCATTCAGTTTTGGGCGCATATGCGGTTCTAAATTTCAAAACCTATGCTTTTTCGTAACTGGTTATCTACAAATAGGGACCCATTTAAATACCCACTCTTTTCAACTCGAGGTGCTTGGGTTTCAGACATTTCAAAGTGAGCTTTAAGTAGTTTGAGCTAAAAGGAGTTTGGTTGCAAATGAAATTGAATCAAAAAATTATTATTCTCCTCTTATCTTACACGCGATCCGATTCTTACAAAAAATATGTGTTTGAATACACAAAAACATGCATTTCAGTGAGACGGTTCTTTTGAGTACCCATGAAACATTGCATATTACGAAAGATACCATATTCGGAATCAAATGTTTCGTTTATTCTATTCGACATATGCGTCTGCATCGATGTACCAGGGTTCGAGCTGTCGAGGTTTAACTCTATTGCTGCAACTTCTAAAAAGTAAGAATAGCGCATTTGCTTCTAGCGCGAACATGTCCAAAATATTCTTTTACTCAGATGATTTTTGGCTAAAATGAGACGTTTGTGAAACAGGCAGACAGTTCCCTATTATTTCCGTTGCTGATGAAGGCCTTGGAGAGATGTGTTTCCCCGCGGGTCTACACTCCCTTATGGAAAAGTTCGCATATATGGCGATATAAAGACATCCCTTCTCGGAAAAGTTCGCGTAAAGACACATCGATTTCTGTGATATTTTGGACATTCTTGTTGGGAAAGTTAATAAATAGTGTAGACCCGCAGGGAAACACAAAATCTCATCAGGACCTTCGTCGGCAGCAGCAGAAATAATTGTTGAAAATATATGCCAGTACGCGTACTACTTGAATAAAAGTCTGCAAGGCTTCGTTCAGCGTAAATTAGATAAATTTGAGATAAAATTAACTCTTTTTGTCATCATATGTAATTGTGGTACATATAATTGCCATTTTCCTTTTGTTTGGTGTTTTAACTGTAATGAATATAAGTGAAATGCATGCAAAATTAGTAGTAAGTTATAACAGCTTCATATACCGGAAGTAGTCCAATTGTTGGACTGATCAGCCGATATCACGTGATACAGGTGAAATCCGATAATGGGAAAGGGGTCTATTACTGTAAGAAATAGTGCCTCTAAAGCAGTTAGATTTGCCAAGAAGAGATATCAAAGGGGAATAGCAGAAAGTGTGAAAATATCACCAAAAACATTTTGGAGTCATGTAAAGGAAGAAACGAAGAGTAAAAGTAGCATAGGGGATATAAAAGATCAACATGGGAATATAAAAACTGAGGATGTGGATAAGGCAGAAATATTAAACGACATTTTGTTGCGTCAGTATTTACAGTAGAAGGTAATGAAGAAATGCCAGAATTTGAGCAAAAAGTGAAAAATGATGAAATTATAAATAGTGTGGACATTAAGGCAGAAAAGGTACTTAAAAAGTTAAAAACTCTAAATAGTTCAAAATCATGTGGCCCAGATGAGTGTCATCCGTACTTTCTTAAAGAGTGTGCAGACGAGATTTATCTCCCATTGACTGATATTTTTCGTAAAACTATAGCATCAGGAGAAGTGCCAGAAGACTGGAGAAAAGCAAATATAACATGCATTTTCAAAAAGGGTAACAAACAAGATCCAAGAAATTACAGGCCAGTGCCCCTGACCTCAGTAATATGTAAATTGTTGGAGAGTAATATCAGAGAAGCTATAATGGATCCCTTTCAATTTATAAATTGTTGTTAGATAGTCAATATGGATTTGGAAGGAATAGAAGCACTGTATTACAGCTATTAACAGTTACGGAAGACTGGACCGAGGCATTAGACAATAATTTGCAAGTAGATACTGTATATCTGGACTTCAGAAAGGCTTTCGATAGCGTTCCTCATAAACGTCTCATCAAGAAATTAGAAGGGTACGGAATAACTGGAAACTTGTTGAAATGGTTGAAAAACTTTTTAAATGATAGAAAGCAGAGAGTTGTCATCAATGGAAAGTCTTCCAAATGGAGTGATGTTTTATCAGGAATCCCCCAAGGGTCTATACTTGGTCCATTATTGTTCATAATTTACATAAATGATTTGCCTGGAGTGGTAGGAAGTGTATGTAAACTATTCGCAGATGACTGCAAACTTTATCGTAACATTGAGTCTGAAGCAGACATGATGGAACTGCAAGAGGACATTGAAAGACTGTGTAAATGGAGTAGAGACTGGCTTTTAGGATTTAATATAAAGAAATGTAAAGTGCTCTCATTTGGTAATATACATTTTGAAATTGAATATAGTTTGACTGACAGTGAAAATAACTCTCATACATTATCGCTAGAAGACTCTGAATGTGATCTAGGCATATTGTTCAAGAAAAATCTCAAATTTGATGAGCACATTGACAAGGTTGTGAATAAGGTGAATAGAATAAGTGGTTAAATTGGAAGGAAATTTACACATATTGATAAAAGCACATTTTTAACATTATATAAATCATTAGTGAGATCTCACGTCGACTATGGGAACTTGATATATTATCCAACTACTAAAAAGTGCAAGCAGATCCTGGAAAATGCCCAAAGACGGGCTATCCGTCTGGTACCTGAGTTACATGGAATGTCCTACAGAGAGCGTCTAATGGAATTGATTTTATCAACTTTGGAATATAGGAGAAAAAGATATGATATTATTCAAGTGTTTAAAATAATTCGCAAAATAGATGACATTGACATGAGCAAATTTTTTACATTCACGGACAACAGCCAATTAAGAGGACACAATTTAAAACTGAATAAACCTCGAGTTAATTAATCTATCAGATTGAATTCATTTGCAATGAGAACTATCCCAGTGTGGAACAATTTACCATCAGAAATAGTAAATTCAAAAACCGTGTTGGAATTCAAAACTAAACTAGACAAGTTATGGAAAAACTGAAGATATGACTTATCAGAAATTTACTAATTTTATTATGTAACACAATAACCGGAAGCGACGACAAGAAAACAAGAGAGCAGAGGGGAAAAACAAGCCTTTGGGGCTTAATAAGTTTCCCGATGACTACAAGTAAGACTACAAGTAAAACATCCTTTCTTTCTTTCGTTCTATCTTACTGGCTTCGCTCATACTTGAGCATTACGCCAGGGAGTGTTAATTTTGAAATTTTGATAAAATACAAAAGAAAACAAACAAGAAAACCCCACAAAAACTGTTGGCTGAATTTTTGTTTAAATAAGTAGTGCCCTAAACTCCTCTGTGGACTGGATATTGGCCACAGAAGGAGACAGACTATTCCAATGTGGGATAGTTCGGGGGGAAAAAAGAATTCTTTAGGGCATCACTGTGTGTCTGGTGTCTGCAGTATTGGGCACTATATAATTATGTGATGACCTGGTAGCTTTCAAACTGTGAGCAGGGGTCATATACTTGTCTTTTTCAATAGACACTGTTCCACAATGAATCATGTGAAAGAGAAACAAGTAGGATTGGTCCCTCCGGGCCTCAAAAGATGGCCATTCAAGCTCATCAAGCATTTCGCCGACCGTGCGGCACTACTCGTGTTTCGCTATCTCCTGCAGGTCCAGCGGGCTGCTGTCCTCTGAACTTTCTCAATCTGATTAATCTGAAGTTCCGAGTGAGGGCTCCAAATGGGTGCTGCATACTCTAACCAAAGTTTTGTATGCAACTTCCTTAGTACTCCTAGGTGGAAAAGTCAAGTTCCTGTGACGGAAACCAAGTGTTCTTTGGTGCAGTCTTTGCTTCCAAAGGATACCCTTTTAAGAACATATTTGACTCCGCTACAGCTGGTGACTGGGACTGTGTGGCGGCGGTAGAACGTCTCCATGCCCTTCACTATAGTGTAGATTTTATTTTCTTGTCCTTTGGGATCATGGGTTTCATTGTGGAACTTTGAAACTATTAGAGGGTTACTGATGACGCCTAAATGGGAAGAAACTAGCTAGTCTGGCCCAGGAAATATGTACACTCTAGTTTCAGTTCTTTGGTGCAGTCTTTTCTTCCAAGTGATATTCTTTTAAGAACATATTTGCCCCTTGCTCAAAGAATATATCTATGCACAGAGTTGGGATGCTGGAACCGTTCTGAGGAAACAGTTTACAAAAGTTAAAAAAAGAAGTTATCACCGAAAATCAATGCGAAAAACATTTTTAAAAAATCGAGTTTAGTGACATCAAAACACTTAACTCAAAATACCTAACCACGGACCATATATAACCATATAGGGTTCATGACCTAACATATCATTAACATCTAGAGGGGTTGGTGGGGTTGGACTCAATATCAAAATGGGTAGGGCGTGCAAATATGATCACAGTACACCTACCCATTTTTCAGACACGACTGAGATATTAAGATGCAGTATACATGTAATCTGTAGTAGAAAAGCTAGACGAGTTTGCTCAATTCTTCTTGTTCTTGTTCTTGTTCTTGTCCTTCTTCTTCTTCTTCTTCTAATCAAGTGCAAAACCCACTCTAAAGCAATTTCGCACTGTGAATTTTTTGGCCTCATAAGAGTCCTTATCTGTTTTTTTTTTTCTAAAATTAAGTATGACCATGAAACGCCTAAATCACATACCGCAGACCAACCCACGACACCGGGAGGAAGGGATGCAGCTCGAAAACTCACAGTCACATGCCATCATAAAGCAACCAGCTCTCTCGTCCTTAGGGGGATGAATGCAAAACTAGAAACGACATAAAGTGCAGCAAAGAAAGCAAGGACTATACACAAAACCACTTCAAAACAATAATAGCTATTGAATCAACAAAAGAGCCACAGCCTTTGAACGGACAGTAGCCAAAACCAATTGTATGCAGTTTCTGCATTTCTTGGTCATTAGCATTAATTTTACATTTTGACTCCAGATCCGGCGACCTGGGTTCAAAAAATTTAGTAGCAACAGGAATGCCCACGGCACAGCGAGGAAGAGAAACAGAGCACTGACAGCCAACGACAGTAAGAAAACATTAAAGCAAAGCAATTAGCTCTCTCTCAATTGGCAAAAGATTGCAAAAAACCCACACCGAAAACAAACAATAAATAAACAACAACTGAATCAACGCCTTAGAACGGAGAGTTGGTTCAATCAAGGCCACGGAAATGGGGTTGCATAAAGACACGAGTTTCTGCTTTGTTAAAGGTCCCCTTTAGATAATGGCCCTCATCATCAAAGCCCAGCAAAGCAAATTAATTGTCTCTCTGTGTGTGAGGCCTAAAAGGGTGATTGGATTAAAGTAAGAAAGGCGACAAAGATCCGGAATCGATACAATCAAGTACCACACCTTACCTGACCCAAAACAGATTAATATATAGTTAACTATGATACTTTATCATATGACGTCGCGTCTGGGAGTGAAATAACGCCATGCAATAAAATCTGTAAACCACTAGTGGTTTATCGATTTACGGGAAACGTTATTACGTCCATAACAACGTTGCGTACATGATAACAAAATCATAACGTTTCTACGCCAGAAATGAGGTTTCAAAGTATTTGTCGTATGATAAATAGAATCTAACATTCGTGCTCGTGTATTGTTGAATTTATTAAACTCGTTGCGAAAAAGAGATAAAATGCTCGGCAAGCCTCGCATTTTATCTCTTTTCCCCAACTCGTTTAATAAATTCAATAAAACATAAGCACTCATGTAAGATCCTCTTACTATATTGCATTACAACAATTACATTGCCTGCTAGTGGTGTATTTTGTCGTCTGTGGTTGATATTTGCAAAGTTTTTAGATCCAGATCAGACCTGTCAGGACGTCGGGGCTGATCTTGATCCAAACTGTATCACACTCTGATAGTGTTCCTGAAAGAATGTTTCGAAAAAGTTAATTGCAATAAAAAGGTAGCAGACGACAAAAAATGTAAAACATTACCCAGCGTGCAATGATTTAGTGAGAATCATACTTGAAAATCATTTACATGATTTCAGAAATGATGAGTCTTGCAAAAATCAAGTATGATCTGGAAATACTACAATCACAATCCAAGGCACCGTTAGGAAGAGTCACAGAACACTAACAGTCACAAGACATCAGGAAGACAACTTACGTAAAGCAACCAGCTCTCTCTCTCTCTCTCTCTCTCTCTCTCTCTCTCTGCAAGATGATTGCAAAAAATAACACACTGCAGACCAGCACACGGCACCGTAAGGAAGATCCAAATAACACAAACAGTCACAAGACATCAGAAAGGCAACTAAATTAAAACACCCCGCTCTCTCTTCCTCAGCAAGATGATTGCAAAACTAGAAAGGAAACTAAGTACTGTATAACCGATTAGATACAGTTTGTGCATCATATCATCAGTAAACTGGATGATACGGTGTATTGTGGACACACACAAATACACCATAGCCTTTGCGAAGGAATTTGACTAGGCACCACAACGGAGGATATTATACAGATTCCATAACCTTTGGCTAAGAGGGTTCAGCCACACGTAAGTCAGCTTATGGACCTGAGGAACGTGTTCAGGTTTATCAGTTCCTCTCATATTAACTGCATTGTTGCATCTTGACCTAATAAGCGTTGTCTATCTCATTGCTTTATCAGGTCAAAGCGACCGTATATTGCACTTTTTCAGCCTTAAAGTCATGATCACCAGTTTATGGATGAACTGATAAATAGGGTAACAGGTTCGCGTCGTTTACCAGGCTTGGTTTCGAGTACACAATCGCTCGTCAGTGCCTCAAAATTCAACAAGTGTTCTCGAAGCCTTGCCTGTTAAACTTGATATAAAACACTCACCTAGTACCCTCTATATTTTAATGCTATACATGTATAATAATGCTCGGCTTCGAGAACGTATGTAATTGTCGCGATTCAACAAGCGTTCTCGAAGTGGTAAACTTGAAAAGCAACAACCCACATTTTATAAGTGTTTTTTTTTATCAGTAGATGATTAAATTTACAGGAACTGAAAAAGGTAAGCCGAACCCAAAATGTAGAACATCCGGTTTCGTCTGAATGATAATAAAAATGATAAGACAAGTCGGAAGCTTTGGTTTGCATAGGCCGCGCCACGACAAAATGTATCTCAACATCTGCCAGTGATATACATGTAGGTTCAGCTAAACTCGCTTCGCACTGACAAAGTGGCTTACTGATCGGAAACTGTTTATACTATCCTAGTTAGCATTTAAAAACGGACCACCGTCGGCCCGCCAGCGAAACGCCATTCAAATGGCGTTTCGTTGGCGGGCCGATGGTGGCCCGATACTATGTGCTGACTGGGCTTCTTCGACATAACTTTTCTTTGATTTGTTTCTTTAAGTCCCATCAACAATCTTTCAGTTCTAAAGGGACGGGTCTTCCTGGGTTGAACTAGTACTAAGCTAGGATTAATGTGCCTTGCTCAAGGACACAACGCAGTGACGCCGGTGAGGCTCGAACCCGCGGCCCCTCGGTCTCGAGTCAAGCACTCTACCACTGAGCCACTGCGCTACCTCCTTCGGCATAACGTTCAATGTATCTTTTAGTCCAGAGATGTCCGATTTGTGGGATGCTATGTGTAAAAGGGCTAAAGGATATGTTGCCATAGGTTTCTTTTTTGCGTTAGACGGCACATTAGCTGAGATAAGACCATTGTTAAGAGAACCATTATTACCAACCTTACTAACAGAAAGGTAAGCTTGTATAAACACATTATAAGGTAATACTTTTCTACAAAGATTTCGACCCTTTCTTCATTGAGGAATTTTTCAACCTCGTCTGATATTATAGCATTTCAATGGTATAGACAATTCAAGCAATTTGTAGGATTTTACACAAAGTTTTGTTTTGTAATACCTGAACTATTGCTAAGATAAAAAAACAACAACAATTATCATGGTCAGACAATGTCAAGGCTTGTTGAGATGTCATAGTATTCTATAATGGCAATTCATCTGCATTACAATAATGATACGAGTATGTGCCAAGTTATAGAATGCGCATGTGTCAAATTTAAGATTTTTACCACTTGTGAGAATACATGTAGCAATTGTTCATTATTCTCATTTTAAATTTGCCTATTCACTGAGATTTAGCAAAAATATTTCAAGCATATCCATTTCTGTTTTCAATATTTGAATAGCAACACACTGGTAAATGTATACGTCGATTTGGCGGTATTTACGCGTATTGCCGGTACTTCATAGACCGGAAGTGGTAGATATTGGTGTTAAAACACGCCATATGCCTAAAGGACTATAGAATTAGATCATTTTTAAGTATTCGGCATGCACATGGCGATTTATGTAAGCATCGCCATGCACATACTAAATACTTAAAATGATCTAATTCTATAGTCCTTTAGGCATATGGCGTGTTTTTCTATATAGTATTAACACCAATATCTACCACTTCCGGTCTATGAAGTACCGGCAATACGCGTAAATACCAGCAAATCGACATATACATTTACCAGTGTGTTCTTATTCAAGCCGAATGGAATTTTTCACATTTATCAGTTGCACCAGTTCATTTCCGTTTTATGGATTGTTGGATGTTTTCTTTTTCGTTTTTATTCAAACTTTTATAGAACATGCTGTAAGCAAACTGTGGAGACCCTGATCAGACGCTGCGTTCTGCGGCGTCTGATCTGGGTCTGCACTGTTTGCATATGTCCCACAAAAAGAAAGCTAAGATTATTTGGGTTAACATATGAATTCTATATTACTTTTGTATTAACTTTCTTTCTGGCACCTTGCATCACTCATTACAGGAATAATAGCCCAAAGATTTGCCAAATTTAAATAATGGAAATTGATCAAATGAAAAAGTGTCCTCTTATCTCCATACCGCTAGGAAATTAAGTTTGGGGCCTTTGTTTTGACGCTCAGAATAAAGTATATAACAATGTATCAACCGTTCCAAGGCGGTGCTTATTTTGTGGATCCTTTTTGTTATTTATGTTTCATGTTTGTTTTTATTATGCTGTCTTGTCTGTTTCTTGCAGCCTTGTGATCACCTGCTGGGAAAGGGCTGACCTCTTAGCTCCCTTGTGCGTTGTGTTTTCTTGTGTTTTTATCACTTTCCCATATGGTGTCCCGGGTCAGGTGTGGTACTGTTGTTGGTGTTGTTTTATTGTTTATTGTTGATCCCATTGTTTGTGGAGGTTCTGTGTTTGTTTCTTGTTTTGAAATGCAGAACTTTGTGTCCTTCTAGTTTTGCAATAATCTTGGCGAGGAAGAGAGAGCTGGTTGCTTGGCTTAAGCTGTCTTCCTGGTGTCTTGTGACAGTCAGTGTTCGGTGGCTTTTCCTCGCTGTGCCATGGGTTGGTCTGCGCCGGCTCTGTTGTGTGTGATTGTGGTACTCACTTGGTCACTTGTTTTGGGCTCGCTTTTGTATTTAGAGATATACATTTGTACTCATGCCATTTAATACCTTCAATGCATTGTATTTATAGGTTTCAAAAAATATGAAATTGGTGTTCGTGTGCCTGTCTGTGGCCCTATTTGTGACAGGGACATTCTGTGAAGATGATGAGCAGAATGATGTACCGAACGAGTCTGAGTATACTGATGGAAACACCAGTCCTGCAATCAGAAAAGCATCAGAGAAGCGCTATCTTCTTGATGGTAGGTTAACTCATTTCATTCTGGATACCGGTAAACAGATACTTTGGCAAACAGTGAAGACCTAGATAAAATGTCATATTGTGCAAAACGTCGGGCCTGATCTGGATCCAAATAAATTGACACTCTGACGGTATTACTGAGAGAAGTTTCCAAAACGGTTGATTCTGAAAACAATCAACCGACGACAAAAAGCATGCAAAAAGTTACCCAGTAGACAAAGAGTTAAGCTGGTTTCATAAATGTCATACTTAAAGTTGGGCCGTGTCGCGACAAAATTTGTCTTCGAGGGTTTGCGAACAACAAAGGCGCAGACCAGTCTGCGCACTGGTCAGCGCCATTGTAATTCGCTTTTAGGAAAGTTTCATATCGAAACTTGCCACAAACAAATTTTCAATAGTCTAGCCTGTCTCTGTAGCTGATGAGACTGGTTTGAGTCTCCCTATTTTAGAAACGCCGAAGACAGGGGTTGTCGCGCGTCGTGGCGAACACATAAATGACCAGTGTTGAGTCCTCTATGGATGCCATTGTTGCTATTGTAACACAATGTCTGTTTCAGATAAACCAGTTTACGCAAGTATTGTACTACAATTTCTGTTTCAGATAAACCTTTTTTATCACATATTGTAACACAATGTCTGTTTAAGATAAACCAATTAACGCACGTATTGTAACACAATGTCTGTTTCAGATAAACCAGTTTACGCACGCTATTGTTGTAACACAATGTCAATTTCAGATAAACCAGTTTACGCACGCTATTGTAACACATTGTCAATTTCAGATAAACCAGTGTACGCGCGCTATTGTAGCATTAAGATAAAGAAGCTTTATTCTTGCATAGATATCTATTCGTATAGCTGATTACACCCATTGTCAAATGAACGAAAATCCATGTTCAAATCAGGGGATTCGCGTGCTGTTTGAACATGGGTCTGAACTTGAAAATACTTAAAATGAGCCCTGCATTATTTGCATGGCGTTATATACGGTACGCATTGCGGACCAGTCTGATCATTTCGCCGATGTTTTTGTTCGCGAAAACGTTGCGCACGGTTCTGACGTAATGACGTTCGAAAGTACACAGCCGACGCCATTTTGTTTAGAGAAATCCAGTGTAAGAAAATGGACAATTTAATGTTTTAGCAGCGTTTTCAGTGCGAATTGAGCTGGAATAAGGTAAAATATGCAAGAATAACGATCACACATGTTTGTTTCACTGCATTAACACTTGCTGGGTCCCTCGGATGATGTTGAACACTCGGCCTATTGGCCTCGTGTTCAAACAGTATCCTCGGGACCCGGCAAATGTTAATGCATGAAAAAACATGTGTGATCCCTATATTTAACGTCGCTTATTTGAAGCAAACAGCACAAGCTCTGTAGAGCTTTTATTGCGACATAACAATATCTAACCTGCCTTACTCTTTCTTCCTAGCAAAACCCCTTTTATGCGAGGGTCAGCAAGGGAGTAGTACCATTTTTTACACCTTTGGTATGGTGCGGCGGGATTCGAAATACGACCTGCCGCTCCGAAAGCGGACGCTCTACCAACTGAGCTATCGGGGCGGTAGCACAATGTCAATGTCAGATAAACCAGTTTACACACGCTTTTGTAGTAACTCAATGTCTGTTCCAGATAAACCAGTTTATGCACGTATTGTAAACACTGTGTCTGTTTCAAATAAACCCTTTTACGCTATGGTAACACACTGTCTGTTTCAGAAAACCAGTCTACGCACGTATTGTAAAACAATGTCTGTTTCAGATAAACCAGTTTACGCACGTATTCAGCATGGTACTAGCGCCCACGATGGTCGGGTAGAAGTGTTTGCCTTCAGCAGATGGGGAACCATATGTAACGACGACTGGGACGATCAGGATGCTGCTGTTATATGTCACATGCTTGGTTTTCCCAGGTGAGATAGATGTATTCCTCTATTGAATAAATAGAGAATACTTGGTGAATGTCTTTTGATATCAAGTTTACCAGGCAAGGCTTCGAGGATGACATGCGCTCTTGAAGCCAAAAATAGTAAGTGAGTATGATCAGGAAATACCACAATCACAAACCGCAGACAACCCCATGGCATCGCGAGGAAGAGCTGCTCAACCATCACGAGACACCAGGAAGACCAATTAAGCAAAGCAACCAGCTCTCTCTTCCCCATCAAGATGATTGCAATACTAGAATGGACATAAAGTAACGTACAACAAAACATAGAACAGTTACAGACTCCCACAATGGGAGTAACAATAAACAGAAAGTCAACATCAACAGAACCACCGCATTAGAACGGAAGCAGCCTTAGCCACCGGGGGCTTAAATGCATTTTACTGGAACCAAATCTTCGCCCTAGATTCTGCTGTTGTTGTTTACCAAGCCTGGTAAACTTAATTTCGAACGCGAACCTGGTATATTCTTTTTGTCAGTTGACAAGTTACTTCCCTGTTCAAACAAGCAATTATGACGTAATTATCGATTTTTGTGTCGATTTCGCGCCATTGGCGACGTCTTTCAAAAAGTGAAACATCATCACGACCTGATAAAGGCACATGCCGTGAGGTAGCCAGCTTTTATCAGGCCAGCGTGCAACAATGCAGTTAATATGAGAGGTAACTGGTAACACTAAATGCATTTTAGCTGTGTGACTGAGATACATAAGTATATAAACTATGAACAGTGTTTTGAGTGCGGCTCAAAACAAGTAAAAGAAGCCCTATATACCAACCATGAGCACATGTCATCTGTTGAGACTTAAAGATGTAGCACTGTTATGTGCGTATATAACTTAGACGTTTGCTAATACTAATAACAAAGAAATGCATATAGTAGTTTCAAAGATAGATTAGAATCGTTTAAACAAACCCTGGCGAGTTTACCTTGATTTTGGGCGTGCAGGTAGTCTCAGTTTACAGTTATATTGAACATACCCAGATTACTGCATATGTAGTGAAAAATCATGTTTTACCTACTGTACCTGTTTATAAGAAAAATAGAATTGCCTCATTACTATGTATCTTTGAAACTACTATATACAAGTCAGAGTTCGCATAAGGTTGAAATAAACAACAAAGAACAATGAAAAAAGATTTTAGTGTAACTCTAATCATGTGTCTACGTATGACAAAAAAAGCATGTTATTTCACTGAATGTTTGGCTACAGCTTTTTACGCTATGTGAAGGGTAAACCATGATTGAATAGGATATCCTAAAAGCAAATTTGAGTATTTCAGGATACAGGGTATTTGGCCTTGTTTTCTAAGAGGACAATGAAACCTTAATTTGGATATGAGAAAGTTTGCCAAAAAGTGATGTAATAGTTAACTCGAGTGTATCAAAATAAATTGGTTCCCTTTTCCACTGTTGCCAGTCGTTTTTACAGATGCGTTGTATGCACTTTGCAACCTACCCATAGTAATTGCTTATCCAAAATGTTTATTTAAAGGACGAATGCGAAGGCAAGGCGGACTGGGAATGGTGTTGGTCTAGGGACTATACTGTTAGATAACGTTCACTGTGTTGGAACCGAAGCATCGATTGAGTTATGTCCGGCCAATAAATGGGGAACAAATGATTGTTCACACCTTCAAGATGCTGGAGTTACTTGCGACAACTGTACGTCATGTGAAATGGCAAAGTTCTTTAGTTAAAGTCAGAATCAACTTCAAGCCACTTGGTGAACAATTCAAATGAGATCACCTTGCACTAGATTCTAGTAAAGATGCTAGAAGATAGTTAGTCACCATCTGAACAGAAAGTAGTCTAAACAGTTTGAATTGATATCATGGTAAACATACTGTATCATGAATAGGCTGGAGATAGATATTTTTGTTTTATTAATTTTATTTGATTGTGTTGTTGAACCAGAAACAAGCACTATTTATCATAGAAGCTAATTATTAATGTTTTGTAATACGAGGAAAGCTATCTTAAAAGGGTAATAAAATCGAACAATCTCATATAACTCTACCTTTGATACCATCTATTACCTAATGAATATATTTCATAACGCCAGGAATTTAGCTTAAAAGTATATGATGAAACTTGAGCATACTATCTAGAGCGTCGTCACTGTCATATGAATAAGTGCCCAATATTTAATAGCACACATTATAATTTAATGTTACATATTTTAAGATAATCTAAAAATATCAATTGATGGAAAAATGTAATAAAAGTACATGCGTGGATCCAGAGGATGGATGACCGGGAATCCTGACACCCGCCTGGAAAATCACAGCTGTAGGCTCAATTAGTAATACAGGTATGGCCCCTTGGAAAAATACCAGAATTTGGTGTCGGGCTATCATCGCCCCCACTTTATCGATTGGGTAAAGGAATTCTGGTACGGACCCTTCTGACATCTGTTAAATATGTAAAAGACGTTGATGGCAAAAACACCAAAACAAAAACGTCAAAACATTGGACCTGGACCCCCACTCCCGACAAAACTTTCTGGACCCACGCATGAAAGTATAAGGTGAACGTAAAGCTGCGAAGGAAATCACAAATTAATTTGATTTAAATATCTAGTTTTGCAAGTCACTCAACGGTGTTATAATCTATATCTTTTACAGCAACTCGCCCCGACAACTTCCTACTTTTCACAGACACCTCCAATCATTTGATCTTCCGAATGGACTTGACAACAAACAGTGTTGTTTTAGTGCCTTTAAGTTATAGCCGTAACCCTATTGCCATAGGCTACGACCCTGTAGACGACAGAATATATTGGACAGATGTGATGGTAAAGGAGATACACAGTATAACATCTGATGGACAAGACCAACGTACCGTCAAATATCTTGGTTCAAGTAAGCTATATTAGTAGTTGTTGGTTTATTGTTGCTGTCCAAATTGTGTACGTCGTAAATAGATAAGACATCTGATAGACAAGACAAACGTTTCATTCAATATCCTGACTCTAATAGGCTATCTTATGCGCTGTAAGCCATAACTGATGGGCAGGACAAGGATCCATTACATATCTTGGCAACAGTATGTAATACAGTCGAATCTCGTAAATTCGAAGTAAAAGGAACTAGAGGTTCGAAAATTCGAATTTTAGGGAGGTAGACATAAAAATATATAACCCCATCAAATATTATAATCATTTTTTTTCTATCAAACTTAGATTTTGGGCAAGTATAAGAAACCGTCTCAATAAGTACCCAAACATTTGCCATTATAGACAGTTATTTACATAGATCACGAATAGGTCATATACTCTGAATCCAGTGTTTCCCCAATCTATTTCAAATTAGCGAGTATTTCGAAAAACTTGGAGTGCGAATTTTTGCGGTTTTACTATAGTATAAGTGTTCGACCTACACGTAGACATCGAGCCCTTCTACAAAGGTGGACAAAACATTTTAAGACCAGCTTTATGCATGTGCCAAATGTACATGTAGCATTAAATGTGCAGGCCCACATGGAATACAGTTTATAATATTATTATATTTCCCCATAACATTGCTTTTAATTCGGCTAGCAAAATATTTTTAAGCCCCCGCCAAATTATTATTAAGTAAAATAACGTACTCACAGGCCTCAAAATATCTTAAAATAGGTACTTGCCCTGGATCACAAAAAATATTAGCATCTATGGGAAAATCAATTTATACTAGAAATATCAAAATTTTTATTTGCCCTGCAGCCTTACGAGCGGACGAGTGCTATTATCAAGGCCTAAACTGTACTCATATGTGCACATGTGTGTTTTTGTTAATTATAGACTCAGTCGCTGACGGGCTCGCTGTTGACTCTATCTCTCGACTGCTGGTTTACACGGATGCGGGAACAGATACAATAAACCTGTTATCATTGGATGGCACAAAGCAAAAGGTTGTAATCAATTCTGGATTAGATCAACCAAGAGCCATAGAGCTAGATCCTCTTAATGGGTAAGCATGATCATATCTTAAAACTCAACGATTGTACACTATCATTTTTATCTTAGTTAACCTAGACATTCGGACCGGACAAACAGTATTCAATTCTTCAAATATTTAAATGGTTTGGTAGTATTTCGAGAGTATATAGACGGACGTGCCAACACTTGGTATTTTGGTTTGTGATATTTGTTTGCTTCAGAGTTATATACTGATCTGACTGAACTAAGTAATCATATTTAAAAAAGTATCGTTTATTACAGAGTGATGTACTGGTCTGACTGGGGAAACCAATCTAAAATTGAAAAGGCTAACTACGATGGCAGCAACAGACAGACCATAATCAGTACAGGACTTAAATTTCCAAATGCTATTGCTCTGGATCTACAAGGTAATTATTGACTAAACTGTTTATGTTCAAACCACTTCCTAACCAAGTGAATTAGCAAAAGCTCAACCGAGGTAGTTTTTCTGTACTTCTTCCTTGAAACACGTGACGGATCCTAGAGTGGGGACTGGGTATGTTTTGTCAGGCCTGATCTGCGACCAAACTGTATGTAAAGATTATAACAGACGCCACTAGTAGGTAAGAGCTAATTGTTGTTTATGTAACTTGTCAATTTACCTGTATTATTGTGTTTGTTCTCATTTTATGATCATTCAACATTTTCCATCTTTATTATTTTCTGTAAAACCAATCTTCCTACCATTAATGATATAGAAAATAAGCGATGGAATTACAATGTTTTCTTAATACGGAGGTTGAACGTTTTTATTTGAATTGAACCCAAATAATCTGGAAAAACGGATCCTTCAGAAATAGAGGGATCTTACTTTATAAGAAAACAGCAGACTCAGTTTTATTGGGTCTGTTCATGAGAACTAAAGGAACTTGCAACAATCCTCACGCCCCCTAGCACCAGCTTAAGCGATATTCTGCTTTCCGTCAGAACCCAATATTCCTGAAGGACCAGAATATGAAAAAATATCAACACTATATCGATGTACGGGGAGAAGTTTTGCCAACTCCACGCGGCATAACGACAGCTGTTGCGACCTCTAAAACCTCTGAAAAAAAAACGGATCCTTTAGAAATAGAGAAAACCTACTTTATAAGAAAACAGCAGACTCGGATTTATTGAGTCAGACTCTGTTGATGAGAACTAATACTGAGGCTCTTGAAAATTGAAAAAAAAATTGTTGAAAAAGATTTATATCACAGACCACCTATTACACCTAAATTGTCATTCTCCTATGGTAAAACGACAACAACTTTGATAGTAGATAGTAATCTTATCATTTACCTCTCCTATTAACGTTTACCTATCTCACCGCACTGTTATCTTTATGGGTCAAAATGACGCTGCACTTTTTGAATGACGTCCATAACGTTAAATTGTCGCGAAAATAGATAATTATGTAATAATCGCCAGTTTGAAGAGTAAACCAATGGGTGCGCTGATAAATAGAATACTGGGTGAGTGTCTTTTGATATCAAGTTTACTAGGCTCGGCTTTGAGAACGTATTTTGGATCGGCCATCACAGCGTTGCGATTCAACAAACGTTCTTGAAGCCTTGACGGTAAACTTGATATCAAAATACACTCACCTTGTATTCTCTATCCATACTCGCTGGTTCCTTTAAGCAATCTTGCAGTGGTAATTCAAGTGGGTATTACCAATAATTAGAAGAATAAACATCTCTAGAACCCAATTACAGTGAAGCAGCAACAAGCTCACTCTCCCATGAGAGATGACTGCAAAACCTTAAAGGACACTAATTGTTGCATTGAAAAACACAGACCACCCCATCCACAAGAAAAAATGAGAGCAACATTAAACAATGAATCAACAATAACAGAATCACTCCCTAAGAAGTGAGGGTAGCCGAAGCCACCTGGGGTTGGTTTAAATATATTTAACTGGCCAGATCTTAGTCCTAGATTCTGTGGTTGTTAAACACGAAACCAGAACACAGATTAAAGAAGTAACACACATGAATACAAGAATACAATTAAAGTATATTCAACCAACTCTCTCTCTCTCTCTCTCTCTCTCTCTCTCTCTGTGTCTGTGTCATCGATATGATTGCAATGCTGTACATGACACGACGTACTATATGAGCTAGCGCATGAGATTGTCAACAATGTGGTATGTGCGACCAGCAAAGCCTCAGATCAGCCTGCGCATATGCGCAGTCTGATCAGAGACTTTGCTAGTCGCTTGAATATTCTATGATTGTTATGCTACTGACTGAACTCCGTTTGTAGTTTCTAAGCTTAAAAGGGGGCTGCGGAGGCTCGTTCGAGTCTGCACTTGTCAAAATGTCAAATTGTTGGAAATCTCATGCCGCGGCTCAATTATCACAAGCCCAGGCTAACAAATTATGACGCAACAACAACAGGATCACTGCCTTAGAAAGTTCAGCAGCAGCAGCATGTTCTCTTTGTATATTGAGTATCTCACATAAATGCTCATGTTTATTGAGTTTATTAAACAAGTTGAGAAAACAATGCGCGGTTTGCTTTCCTTTTTCGCAACAACTTTAATGAATTTAATAATGTTAGGTTATTTTTTTCATAGGACATTAGAATTATTTTAAAATCGCATGTTTGGCGTGAAAACGTTACGGCTTTGCAATCTTTTACGCAATGTTATAACGTCATTACATAAGGATACTAAACTGTTAACCACTAGTGGTTTACCGATTTTATTGCATGACGTTATATCACTCTCATATACGACGTCAAGTGATAAATACTTTAAAATCTTAAACTATATATTTCTGCAGGAAACAAAATCTATTGGGCAGACGCTGGTACAGATAAGATAGAAGTAGCCAATATGGATGGAACTAATCGTCAAACACTGTATGAAGAGCCATTAGCCCATGAATTCGGAATGACCTTATACCAGAATGTACTATACTACACAGACTGGTCAAAGACGTAAGTAACAAATGTACTATAGCAACAAGTGTGTATGGCTGGTAAATGCCACAATCACAAGCCTCATACCAAACCATTGGCAATGCGAGGATGAGACAGAGATTACAGATACCACACACCAAGAACACAATCTATAGAAAGCAACCAGCTCTGTTTTACTTAGCGAGACGATGGACAGTAAGTCTGTTCAGTGCCTTTGTTATTCAATTTTCGGAAAGTATTGTAGCTTAACTTGCCTCATTGCAAAGCTTCAATATTCAAGCTAATCTCTGTAGCTATGCAGACTTGGATCGAGTCTAGATAATTGGAAAACATCAAAGAAAGAGTTTCTCGCGTAGAGGTCCATTAATAAAACAATATCCCCCAGTTAAATCACTCTATTCTAGATTATAAAGATAATAGAGGAACAGACAGACTTCTGCTTTATTTAGTAAGTTGCATATACTACAAGGTTCCTTTCTATAGTTTTATTTATATATTTTAGAGGTGTGATGAGACTATCAACATATGGAGGTATAGCGGAGCCAGTGGGTCCACCAGGATTTGGTCGACTTAATGATATCACTGCTTACCATTCTGGATATGGACCATCAGGTTTGCAGAATTTATACATAAAAGGTGACCAAGAAATGCCACAATCACACACTTAAGACCAACCACGGCACCGCGAGGAAGAGTAAAAATGAGCCGCAACATGTGATTTCCAACAATGTGGTATTTTGACAAGTGTAGACTCAGGCGAGCCTGTGCAGCCTCCTTTTCAGCTTAGAAACTCCAAATGATGATTAGTCAGTAGCTAAACACTCATAGAATATGCAAGCGACTAGCAAAGGCTCTGATCAGTCTGCGCATATGCGCAGGCTGGTCTGAGCCTTTGCTGGTCGCACATACCACATTGTTGGAAATCTCATGTCGCGGCTTAAATAGTAACAGTCATACGAAATTAAAAGGCAAGTAAGTAAAGCAACCAGCCCTCTCTTCCCCAGCGATATGATTGTAAAACTTGAGACGACACTAAGTACTGCACAACTAAACATGGGCCATACACAAGAATGGGAGCAACAAGTTACACTGAATCAACAACAAAATACTACATCACATTAACCGGAACGACTAAAAAACAAACGATCTGACATATATTCACACTGGTAAATGTATACGTCGAGTTGCTGGTATTTACGCATATTGCTGGTACTTCATAGACCGGAAGTGGTAGATATTGGCGTTAATACTATATAGAAAAACATGCCATATGCCTAAAGGACTATATAATTAGATCATTTTTAAGTACTAGGCAAGCACATGGCGATTTATGTAAGCATTTAGGAATAGATTCGAGTACCGATCTAGATGATCGGTACTCGAATCTATTCCTAAATGCTTACATAAATCGCCATGCACATACTGAATACTAAAAAATGATTTAAGTCTATAGTCCTTCAGGCATATGGCATGTTTTTCTATATATGATTTAACACCAATATCTACCGCTTCCGGTCTATGAAGTACCGGCAATACGCGTAAATACCAGCAAATTGACATAAACATTCACCAGTGTGATATTAGGAACAACATAATACAAAAAAGCAGCAACACAGTCACTGTCTTAGAATGCACAGCAATCCTAATCACATAAATAGAGAATACTAGGTGAGTGTCTTTTGATATCAAGTTTACCAGGCAAGCCTTTGAGAACGCTTGTTGACATCGCGAGGCTTGCCGAGCGATTCAACATGCGTTCTCAAAGCCGAGCCTGGTAAACTTGATATCAAAAACTTGAACCTGGTATTCTATTTATCAGTTTACCCATTGTTGAACACTCTTAAAACTAGCGATTATGACGTATTTTTTTTTATTTTTGTGTTGATTCAGCGTCATTAGCGACGTAATTCAAAAAGTGCAACGTCATCATGACCTGATAAAGGTAAAATGCCGTGAGATAGGAAACGCGTATTAGGTTATGTTTCAGTTTATAATAGGGGTGACTGATAAATGTTGGTTTAAGACAATAATGCTTGCTTTTATTAAGATTTTCTCTTGAAACGTATTTTGTAATTTGATTTTATTCTTTTCCAGGGCCAAATGGGTGTTCCAGATATAATGGCGGATGCAGCGGCATCTGTGTCCCAAGGCCTGGTATGGGCCGCAGGTGCCTTTGAAAACGATCGTCAATCAATAAGAAGAAATCAAATATAAAAAGTAGGGAGTTTGTTGGCGTTGGAATATATTTGAGACGTGAATAAAAAATGTTACTTTTGAACTGATAATTGAAATAAAATGTTTGGTTTGTTATGGATAATACATTTCTAAATGCATTTGTTTTTGTGTGTTTCTTATTATTTCGACGACAGTTATCAAGATACTCTTTTGCTATAATTTTTAAACAGACAGTCATGCCTTACTTTCAACAAGTGAGTGAGTTTGACCAGGCCTCGAGGTTATAAAACTTGAGTAAGTCTCAAACTCAAAATAAAGCGCAATGATTGGTTGCTTGCGGACACGTGTCCGCAAGTAGCCAATCATTGCACTTTATTTTGAGTTTGAGAATGAATTCAAGTTTTATAACCTCGAGGCCTGAAATCGCCACAATCACACACCTCAGAAGAGCCTACATACCACCAGAAACAGACGCAGAACACCGCCAAAAAGAAAATTAAAATATTAATTCAAAACAATCTTTGGAAAGCCTTCTTTTTCTGGTCAAGTCACGTTGATAAAGATTGGATACAACATAGATATAATGCAACAGTCTGCATGTCTGGTTATAAACCCAATCACTGTTTAAATCTATGGTTTCCTCTTTATTAGTGCAACGATGGGCCAGGCTTCAGACGACCGAAAACTTTCGTCTGTTGGTTGGTGCCTGATGCTTGTCTTTTACTGAGTCCACCGTGGCTCAACTAGAGGTTTTCTTTAGTGTATGTTAAGGGCCATTTTCTTTGTTCCATCACAGTAAGTGTACTTGATTTGATCGTTTCCCTGTGATATGATAAACTGTATAAGTTAGGACCCCCCCTCCAAGCGAGATAAACAATTATTTGAGGTGCCTAACCTCTGGTGGCATTCTAGGACGGCGATCATATATGTAGTTGTTGATTCGTTGCTTAATGTGTTCTCATTGTGTGTGCGTGGCGTGTTTGGTACTTGTTTAAGGGTGCAATCATCTCACTGAGGAAGAGAGCGCTGGTTGCTTTTCTTTAATTATGATCATGCTTTCGTGTGTATGTCTGTGTTCTGTATTGCTTCCACTCGATGCCTTGGATTGATCAGTGATCTGCCATTGTGCATTTCCTGGTATACTCAAGGCTTAATAATTTTGAATAGGGGTCAATGAGATATGAGGCGGACATAAAACCTGTGACCTTAGCAGGGTGTTCGAAACATTCGCTCTGAATGCTGCATATTGCGGCAAGCACATAACAAGTGTGAAATATAATTATAATAAGGCTAAGGGATTTCAAGTTATCCAGATAAATCAAAATGTCGCAGATGGACACATGGACAGAGAGGCGTACGGACGGTCAATATAACTCACCACAAAGTACAATTACACCTGTACTAAGATTTCAATAAAAAGATGTATATCTATAGGATATCCGACTAGATACTAGTTACATGATTCATGATATAGACAACAATATGACTTGAAAATGAGCCCGTTCACGAGAATTTGATACGTATTGCATATGTGTAAAGTCTTTATAATTAACGTGCATGTCTACTTGGTATCTTGTCCATCCTCTACTATCCATTCTTTTGTGTGAATGTGAGCAGTAAACCTTTAGGCATGACTGTTTGGGTGCGCAATCTCGTCTGAGTCTTGGCTGTTGGCCAAAGCAATTTAACCCATATAAGCCTAGAGTCCTTTTTTGTGGGACACAGACAAACAGTGCAGTACCAGATCAGACGCCGCACAATGCGTTTGATCAGGGTCCTCACTGTTTGCTTACAGAAAGTTCTATTAAAATTTGAATGAAAATGAAAAATACTACCAAACATCCCTTTATGCCTTATAACAGAAATTGTCTGAAATGGACGGTTCCAATTGATAACGGTGGGAAATTCCAACCGGCTTAAACGGGATCTCATGAACTGGCTGAATATTTCCGTTCACATTACAAGTATTCAACAGTCGCTTGAAAAATGGTCCCCCCAATGGCCAGATATGTTCACATTATCCGCTAGTCTTAAAATCTTATGCTAGAACGGACGCTGCGTTTGAATATCCTGTATTTTTTTACAGGTGATCTGCGCTTACAAGTATCTTCATGTCAAAAATGAAACTTCAGATCCGAAGTTGCTGGACTGCATGGCCCATACAAAACGATTGCTTTTAGTTTGCAAAGTTTATTAACAAATCGATGTATTATGCATACATGTGCAGTGATGTGTTGTCTTCCATTCATTCGTTTTACATTATACATTACGCGGTTTTATTATATAATTGTTTAACTTAAATGTGTATACTCGTTTACATGGTCAAAGTAAGTAAGGTTGCAAAGATCAGGAATCAAAGACTTTAAGTAGTTCTGATCTGAGTATACACTATTTGGCCAAGGTGCTTCTAAAACATTTCAACAAGGCACCTTTTGTTGTGACTGGCGCTTTAAGGGCTAATACATATACAGCTATCTTCTCAAATTACATCGAATGATTTTGTTTTATATAAAGCAGTTTTTGTGTCATTATTGAAGTTACACTTCTTCGTGTGAGCTTCAATCATGGATATTGAGAGGGGACAAATACTGTTAGGAGCATTATTACTGTGTCTGGGGACTTCCTGTGGTACCAAAATTACATGTAAAGACCCTACTCCAAGTACAAAGACAGTGTATGGATTTAATGAAACTGACATTAATGGGACGAAGACAATTCCGCTCTCTTGTTTTTCCGGCCAAGTGTTGGCCATAATGAATGTAGCCAGCTTCTGAGGTTCAACTGTTGCGTACTACACTGGTATGAATGCCCTTAAAAAGGAATTTTCGAGTGGATTTGAGGTCCTCGGATTTCCATGTAACCAGTTTGCTATGGCAAGTATTGATATTACGTTTGTAAAACGGTGGTTGAGGGCAGTTTCGTTCGTTGCACTGACGTTACCATATTATGGTTCCTGTGTGTGTGTGTGTGTGTGTGTGTGTGTGTGTGTGTGTGTGTGTGTGTGTGTGTGTGTGTGTGTGTGTGTGCGTGGGGTGTGTATTCTCAGGTATTTTACCTTATCTTACCTAAATTATACCCTTGGATGTGCATGACATAAAAACAGCATAATTTATTGGACCCCACCCCCCCCCCCCCCCCCGAAATATATCCACAGAATTCTCCTTGGTGATTATAAAACCTCAAAAAATATCGAAATTCAAAATGTTGACCCTTAAAACACTATAAAAAGATCAGGGTGTACACACCAAGTACACCCAATCCCCACCTCCCCCCCCCCACCCCGATGATAGTAGTACCTGGTGCACGACGGTTGAACATCAACATTGTTAGTTCATTGTTTGTTTGTTTTGATGCTTTAATTTGTCAGTTATGTTGGGACGAGTTCCTGTTTTCTTGGATTGAACCGTCCAAAATGACTGAATAATTGTTGACTGGGACGAAAAGAATCAAAACAAACCTTAATGCACTTTATTGTTATGGATTGGTTATAAAAGCAGGCTCCAAAGACGAACCTTTTTCTTGGACAACATTTTATACGATTTGGCACTAAGTTTTAAGACAGGTTGTAGGGATTCCAATTTGGCACTAATTATGCTCCCCTGGTTGCGGAATTACTCTTTTTTTATGAGAGGGACTTTATGATGTCTCTTGTTGATGTTAAGCAGGCTGATATTACGTACGCTTTTACCACTACATCCAGATATTTGGATGATATTTATACCCGCTTTTTCTTTAGTAATTAAGTCGGTCCGTCGTCCGTCTGTCTGTCCGTCCGTCACTTTTCTTGTAAATGCATCTTCTCCTAAACATTTTGACATAGCAACTTACTTGTAGGCGCATAGGTCACATGATGTAGAGGGAACTGAACAACATTTCCTGTGACCTTGACCCCAAGATTAAGTTCAAATAATGTATTTTCTCGTAAATGCCGAGGTGAATATCACTTTTAAGGGTAGATAAATCCTTATGTCTACCGAACTTTAAGTCAATAACTGTTTTGTTATATGACTTTTTATTTAAGAATGAAAATTTTGCCACTTTCACTTGTGTTGTTAAAGACATGTTCAACCTTTAATCTTAGACATCTAAGGACTTTCTCACAAGTTTAAGCAGCTGTTATTAAACTATTTTAATGCAGTATTTTGCATTTTCAAATGTATATTAATTCTCTTGATGTGAAATAAAAAATGTTATCATAAAACTGTTTTTTACAGTTTGTTTATTCAAACAAAGATAAATAAGCAAACAAAACAAAGCAAAACTGCATGTTGTTAAAATTCATGAAAGTCTTTAATTTACCTGTTGGGAGGTGGAACAGCAAATCATGTCAATTTCATGCAGCACATGCTAGTTTCACTCTCATCATGCTATTTTAGCTCTCTCGAGGGTAATATTGCAGAAGTGTCAAAAATATTAACTTCTGGAAACTAGTTCGAGCTGCTTTACATGCAATATTAACTTGTGGACCGGTGTAGACCAGTTTCCAGGTAGACATAGAGATTTATGAAGACAAATTGGGCCAATCAGGAGACAGGATTCGTTCCAGTCATATAACATTATGATTTATATCTAAATTCCGTGAAGGACTTAAATCTTTCTTGCGCCAGTGACTTTCGGAGCCAGAGTTTTATAGTGTATAAATTAAAGAAAATTATTGGGACTATGCTTTCAGCGCAGTTTAGCAAAATAATTTGAGCCGTGGCATGAGATTTCCAACAATGTGGTATGTGCGACCAGCAAAGACTTAGACCAGCCTGCGCATGCGCGCAGTGTGATCAGAGCCTTTGCTAGTCGATTGAATATTCTATGAGTGTTAAGCTAAGTACTGACTGAACATCATTTGGAGTTTCTACGCTTAAAAGAAGGCTGCACAGGCTCGTCTGAGTCTAGACTTGTCAAAATGCCACATTGTTGGAAATCACATGTCACGGCTTATTTCTCATTATATTAAAAAATATCGGTTATAATATTAATGTATTGAGGCAGAATGCATGCTTGGTGGTAAACCCACTTTGCTTTCCTCTTTAATTGCACGCCGACGGATGAGGAACTCAGACTCTATGACGGTTCAGATTCAAAAGACTTTATCTATAGATCATGAGCGGGTTGGGGCCTGATGTTGTGTCTATGGTCAGGCCCACGAGGTTTAACTGTTGGATTTTTGCTCCGGTATTTAGTTGTATGTACTGTTGAGGCTTTATCTCATTTTATATCTTGATAAATATGTACTAGGAGATTATGCATCTATAATTAGGAATCTTTCATGCGAACCAAACATCTAGTATGTGTCTTGATCCTCATCAGATGGAACCATTAAACATGTTAATTTAAGCGGTCCAGTGATTTTTGCGGACCGTTCAAAAGCGGTACTTCTTTTGTGGATCTATTTTGTTAGTTATGTTTCATGTTTCTCTTTGTCATGGTGTCTTGACTGTTTCTTGACATCCTTAAGTTCACCTGCTGTGAAAGGCTTGGCTCTCTTGTGCGTAGTGTTTTGTCACATGTACATAATTATTATTATATTTTGATCCACATCAGCAAATAATGGTGAGGTTGGAACCATTAAACTGTTTAATCCCCTGACCGTTCCAATGCGGTGCTTTTGTGGATATTTTTGTTATTTATGTTTCATGTTTGTATTTTTATACTGTCTCGTTTCCTTTCCCATATGTTGTCCTGGGTAAGGTGTGGTGCTTGATTGTATCGATTCCTGATCTTTGCCTTCTTCCTTACTTCTATTCAAAGCCATTTCCCGTTTGCTACGTTTGAGTGGCAACGTTTTGGGAATATGAGACTGCGCATTAATAGTATCCTCTCAGGACAGTGGTGTGTCGGCTGTCTCTATCTCTGGCTATACATCTGTCTCTTAACCTGCAAAGTAAGAAAGAGGGCAAAGTTCAGGAATCGATAAAATCAAGCACCACACCTGACCCACGATACCAATGGGAAAGTGACAACGTCACAATTAGACATCACAAACGAGAGCCAAGAGGTGAGCCCTTTCCCAGCAGGTGACCACAAGGCATCAACAAACAAACGTGCATGAAAGCATGACAAAACAAGACAGAAACAACATAAATGATCCACAAAAGAAGCACCGCCTTGGAACGGTCAGTACAAATATTTTTCTGGAGGGCTTAAAGCGGTTTAACGGTGCACCAAACTTACTCTTAGTTAAGATGTTAGACCTGACCTTGTAATTGGACCTCACTCGCCGTAGGGGTTTAATTCAGCCTTCTTTGAAACAGAGACTGACTAGAATATTGAATTTTAGCATGTCGCTGGTTGGGCTTCTATACTTTACAGAGAGCGAACAGCAAATGCTCAGACCAGTCTGCTCATCTGCGCAGTCTGGTCATCGCATTTGGTGTACGCATGCAACATAATCCGTTTTTCCCATATGCTTTCAGCACGAACCGGGAGTGACTGGCGCCGAGATTTTGAACACAATAAAGTATGTGAGACCTGGAAATAACTTTGTTCCTAACTTCAAGATGTTTCAGAAATCAGAAGTCAACGGGAAGAGTGAAATTCCACTGTACACTTATCTTAAGGTAAGCTGCTAATTATTGTACTTCTGAAAAACACACAAAAACTAAAAAAAAACACCCTCCCACCACCCTCACAATTGAACGATTTTTAAATGCATATCTTTTCATATACGCGGACGGTAGCGGAGCGCATTGACTCAGTTGATTGTTAGAGATAGGATCTAAGGGTACAATACTAAAACAATTGAAGGATATTAAAATTCTTTTGACCCTATAACAGTTGAGAAAATAATTTCCTTAGAAGGCATTTTCGTATCTGATAGAACTACCAATATGCAATTCAGCAGAATTCAAAATAAAATATACGGGTCATTGGTTACGATACAGTACCACACCCAATGTACCAACCCTCTTTACCCAAAGTTAACAAGCAAAAAAGTTAGCATTTATACTTTTTGCTGCAACCTTTACCTGGTTATTACTTATGTTCTAATTCTGACCACAGACAAGTGTTCACACCCATTTATCAGTAATTGCACCTAAAACGTGACGACTTCTTCAACAAAAATGCACAGATATGGCATACCCCAGCCAATATGACAACAAATTGGATGTAAACCCTTACACAAACTACAAAATTAGGTGTCATACCTTTGGCTGAGAGCCAGCAAAGATTTTGGAGACAGCCATTATGGAATACAAACGATAAAAATGGGTTTCAATCATTATTGAATGCTTGTGATTTTCAGCATAGAGGGTTGCACAATTCGGACATGTACTGTACTTTAATAATTGAAACGAGACTTAAATCAAACTTTCATTTTGATTGCAGATATCTGGAACTATGAAATGCATGCATTATTAGTCTAGTTTTTATTGTCATAAATGTTAGAGATGGAATTGAATCTAAATATTCTTCAATTGTTTTTTGAGTATAGTTCGAGACTCTCTGGAATCATTGTAACGTGTCCTTGAACAAGACACTTTATCCGCTGGTTAGTACTGGTTTAACCCAGGAGGACAGGAAATCATCTCGACAGGACTGAAAAATTGTTGACTGGTACGTAAAGCATCAACAAAAACAAATACACGGACACGAGAAAGGGAAATTTGCCTGTCCAGCCAATCACACTCGACTTGGGATTATCATTGCGTGGAAGAAAATGTGAATTCTGACCAACTGGTTTCCTAATCTGGAGCAAGTGATCGAGATCTAAAACGCACATGTACTCTGTTTAAAAAAATATACAAAAATATGTGCTCAATGAGCTTATTATATGAAGGTCAAATGTTCTATGTCTAGAATTATTAAATGGAGCTTTTATGATATCAAACATATTATTTAGACCCTCAAAGATGAAACACTCACTAATTTGTTCATGACTCTCACTAGGTGCGATCATTATTTATTGTTTCACCTTTTAACTTTTACGAATTTAAACAATAGTTTTGTTTTGTTTGGTCATTTTTCATTGTTTAAATAAACACAATGTAAAAAAGTGCTATATGATTAATTATTATATAACTAAGTTAAAAGACTGATTTTCATTGGCTTAGAGCGCTCACGTGGCCAGTCAATATATTGTCATATTCACTGGCTGGTGCGCGCTTGCTGGTGAATATTAATTACTAAAATTAGATTGCTTGTGTTTTTTTCCGTTCCGGTTCTGCTTTTCTAAAGCGCCGCTTGTAATCCTATCGTAGTTGCCAAGAACGCGACAAATCACGCACTGGAGCTGATCTATTTCGATTTTATTGCACAATAAACGACGAAAACAAATTTGAACTCTTCAGCTTCTTCCAACTTTCCGCCTGTGCACTGAAGAACTCCCGCCAATACTTAGACCACGTCGCATACGTTTACATGTATTTATAACGTCTTTCAAGCGTAAAAACGACGTTACACCGTCTAACGCCATAAATGACGTTATTTACCAGTAACAAATGACGTCAGCTATCACACATTTTCCCTGTGCTTTCCACGCTGTGAATTATTGTTTGATATATCACACTGTTTTATCATTGGCTCTACAGGCGAGGCGTGTTAGAATTCTTGTTAGTTAATTGCTGAATGATGACACTCGTGCACAACATATATAAAATAGTAAAAGGTGGTCTCATCTAGGTTTGCACTGTTTCTGCTAAATACTTGACTGTCCCAAAACTTGTATATATGTTCAGTATTTTTTCCAGGTGCAATGATACCTGTACATCTTTCTCTAAATGTTATATAATAAAACAGTTATTGACTAATGAGGCATTGGATATGATGTGATATCGACCAGAGAATACCAGTATTGACCTCGGCTCCGCCTCGGTCAATATTGATATTATCTGGTCGATATCACATCATATCCAATGCCTCATTAGCCAATAATTGTATAATGTTACATTCCACATTCAGAGGATTTATTTTTCATATATATACATTTTAAAATACAAACAACTACATTAAAATATTTTAATAACAGTTGCTTGAACTTGTGAGAAATTCCTCAGGTTGAACATGACTTCAACAATAAAAGTGTAACTAGAAACTTTTCATTCATAGTTGAAAAGTCACATAACAAAACAGTTATTGACTTCAATTTTGGTAAACATCAGGATTTATCTACCCTTAAAAGTCATATTCATCTCGGCCTTACAGCATCAGTGAATATCACTTTTTCAGGTAGATAAATCCTCATGTCTACCTTATTGAAGTCAATTATTGTATAATAAAGGATGTTAAAGAATGAATCATTTTATGAAAGGTTTAAATCTAGTTCATGTGCGTGTATGGATAAATAATGAACTATCATCATGAAAGAACAATTATACATCTACCAGAGTGAATGAAATGAAAAGAAAAGAAACATTTTTCCGTTTTGGCACATCAACGGTTACTCGCACCATTGGGCTGTACATATTTGGTCAGAGGGGTATGAAATGATTCTTTTAAGTTTACATGTCTTGTCTTATGAGCCAACAGTCACGCCCTATAGTTGTGTATGCGAGCAGTGAATGCTCTTATCTGAGCCTTCAATGATCGTTTTGGTTTTAAGTACCGAAACATCATATACTGGCACATTTCTTCCCCAATGGAATCAAGTTTGTTTCCTGTGTGATCAATAGGAAAATGTATGCTTTAGGTTTCTGGTGTATTTTCAGGGACAATGCAATCCAGTCTCAGATGAGTTTAGGCCAAAAGAAAGACTCTTCTATGAAGGTATGAGAGTGAGTGATGTACGTTGGAATTTTGAGGTATTTCTGATCAATAAACGAGGTTATCCAGCCTACAGATTCAGTGTCGGTACATCTATGCAAGATTTTGCAACTGCAATCAGAGAACTGTTAGATGAACCAATAGTATAAGGGTACGTTACTCCTTGTTCATTTTGATTTTTGTAATGTCTTAATCATATAAATTGAAATTTTGCGTACTCATTACCATATGTTTACTCGTTCAAATTAAATTTGTAAAAGAAATTTATATTTTTAGCAGAATACACTTTATATCAAAGGGTACTTATTTTGGAATCAGTATATTTTGAGTGCAGTGTAGATCAAGGTCAGCGGATAAAGATAAAAATCAGCTGGCTTCTGACGAAGTCTGCTGTTAAAGAATTTCACAGGTTTGCATGCCGCCATAGTCAACTGTAATAAATGTGAAAATGTAACTGAACTGGGCTGAAAACAGATCTGTTTGTGACGATATCAATTCCTTCAACGCGTCCAAGGTTACAAATAGGAAACTATTCAGCTTGTAAAGTAATTAAATACCTGTGTTTGAAATTATATTATCAGTATCTGACAGTTTTGATTTTATACACCATGTCATATTATACCAGTTCAACTAAAAACAACACTATTTCATAATTAGCACTGAGTTTAATTATAATGTTTAATACTGTATAGTGAAATCTCAATAATTCAAACCCTGATAGCTTAAAGTACATGCTTATGTCGAAATAACTTTAGAGTACATTGTGCCCAAACTATAGGGCGTATTTCTGAACACGTTCCTATGTTTGCTATCGTCTTCCAATATGAGGTCAGGAATCATCAATGACTGTAAAGTTGACCTGAGGAGATGTAACAACCATCCCACTACAGTCTGTTATATATCGTATTCACATGTTAAAACTATAAGTATGTACATGGTGGTTGGCTGATCATAGTTGGAAGATTGTGCGACGCAGTCCTGAACCCTTTTATGTCGCTGATATAGGTGACGTTGTTGGCAGACCATCACAGTCGAGTATGGTGCGAGGGAAGAAGGAAAAATTGTAGACATTTAGTCTTGCAGATGGTTGGTACAGTCTTTGGCCTCTCTTTCACCTGTCATTTAGTCACAGTAGGTGACCTAATACAACATGTATAAACCCATCATGCCTCTAGATAAGAATGCGTATTGGAAAACTATTTTCTTCATTTCTCACCCAAAACATATCTTGTGGGTGTTCAAAAGAACCGTCTCAATGAGACGGTTCTTTTGAGCACCCAAAACACATGTTTAAATTGATCCATGGGTAAGGAAATAGTTAGTTTTACGCTCATAAAATTTCCTTATCTGGGCATATGCCCCAGTTCATTGTCAGCCTATGTCTACATATTTGTTCTTATAAGGTTTTCCAACCAAGATCCTGAACCATCCTAGTGACACAGCCTAGTGTCTTCTCCCTAATTTTGTTCATTGTGAACCTAGTGCCTTTTCTCTGTTGTGAACCTAGTGCCTTTTCTCTGTTGTGAACCTAGTGCCTTTTCTCTGTTGTGAACCTAGTGCCTTTTCTCTGTTGTGAACCTAGTGCCTTTTCTCTGTTCAAGCCTGTTGATATCTGCACTGGGGCAGGAGTCCCAGACTGATGCAGCTTATTCCAGGGTTGAGAGTAGTAAGGACTTGTGTGTCCTTTCTCTGACATCTCTGCTGCAGTGGCAGATATTACTTCTGAGAAAACCAAGGGTTCTTGAATCTTTAGCTGCAACAGCATTCGTCCAAGTAAGGTCCTGGCTGATTGTCACCCCCCAGGTACTTTGCACTCAATCTGTCAACAATTTCCAAAGTGTGCCCATGCAAAATGTACAATGTGGATACTAAAAAGAACCCATCACTAAGGTGCCTAACAAATATCCACTTTTTGCTCTACCAACTTCCTTTAGCTCAAAACATGCTTTTCGATAGGGTGCATAATTAAACATTAAGTATCTTATTTCTTTACCCAAGCATGTGTTTTGGGTACTCAATAGAAATGACTCCATGAGACAGTTCCTTTGAGCACCCAAAACACATAA
Source organism: Loripinus fragilis (assembly GCA_964019695.1). NCBI lineage: Eukaryota > Metazoa > Mollusca > Bivalvia > Lucinida > Lucinidae > Loripinus > Loripinus fragilis. The sequence goes on along the minus strand of OZ026521.1, from coordinate 93,038,129 downwards.
CACTGAACATTTTTGTTTGTTGCTGTTCTTTTATAGACCTTTTTTCCACTAAACACTTTGTTAATCTGGAACTGTGTCAAAGTATACTTTCACAAAACGCTTTGAGGCGTGATTGTAACCGTAACTGTATTGAATGAATCGAGGGCCATTACTTAGAGGTCGTGGTAGAAGTATTCTGAAAAATTAGTCTTGAGAAGTCAATATTTTAATATGCTCTCAATTTCGTATTGTCAAGCTATCTTGGCCATTATACAATTGATGCATTCTTTTGAGGTTGACATCAAGATTTGTCAACCCGAGAACAGTGATGTTCACCGAGGCGAAGCCGAGGTGAACATCACTTTCGAGGGTTGACTAATCCTGATGTTAACCGCAAAAGAATGCACCAATTGTTTTGTTATATGACACTGTCTCTATTTTCCTAGTTTAATCTAAAGTATTTTCATATTTATAAATTTACTCCAGTCAGATGTTCCTAGTGCACTTTCACTAGGAGGATTATTTCAACAAATTTCTGCAACTCATATGAGATAAGCAAAATAAGTGCATTTTTAACCTAGCATTCTTTTTGTAGGACACAAAATGCGGCATCTGATCAGGGTCTCCACTGTTTGCATGCATACTTTTCTCTTACAACTTGAATAAAAAATGAAAAATACCACCCCACATCCCTTAAAACAGAAATGGACTGTTCCAATTGATAACGGTGGGAAATTCCATTCTGCATGAATGCGTTAAATGCTGTTCTCATAAAATGAACAAATTCTGAATTCAACACATTCTACCTGTGAAATATACATAATAAATCAGTCAGGGTTGCAATATCTATTTTAGCTCTCTATCAACAGTGACAAAAGTAAATGTTACATGGGCTAGATTTAGTTCAATCTATTTTAGCTCTCTGTCAGCACTGACATTAACAATGTTATCCTGTCCTGAGCTCATCACTGTTTGACATCAAGATCTGTCACAACCAGTGCAAGCTAGTTTCAGCCAATCAGAGGAGGTCTTTTATAGGAGTCATATAACAAATATAATTGTGTCTGCTTCACCTCATTGTGTTCACAACAGGCACAACTCTATGAACTGTTTGCAATACTATGTGTTGGGTAATGAAGTGTATTCATTAGAGCATGTGCACTTATTCTCAAGAATGATATATTTACTTTTACAGCACATATACCAGATTGAAGCTCTCCTGCCACGGACATCGTTGGAGATATTAACCCAAGATGCTAATCAGAAATATTACTTACAAGCTCAACCTATTTACATATAATGAACTTTTCCACATTTTTTTCACTTAATAATTGATATGAATTTGAAATATGTTTCCTTACACACCAGATGCTTTCTGTGTTCGTTTAGTATTTTTCGTTCTCTTCAGCCTAATATTCATATTTAGTTTAACATCGACTCTATGATTGGTCAGTTTAAAACAACATGGTTGTTGATTGGCTAGGATGTGTTATACACTCTATGAAGAAATTGGCATTCATCTTCATGGGGAGGTAACTGTTGATAGTTTTAACTAAATCTGAACAAAGGGATAATTGTGCCAAATAAACCAGCGAATGAAATAATGGTGCTTAAACCATATATGGGCATCGATGCAAGAAAACCTGTTTTCTGAGTTTGCGAACAACAAAGGCCCAGACCAGCCTGCGCATTCAATCAGTCTGATCAGCGCCTTTGTTTTTTGATTATTGGAAAGTACATGTATTATATCTAAACTTGCCACAAGCCCAATCTCAATTTTCTAGCTAGTCTCTGTATCTGAGGAGACTGGTTGTCAGAAACCTTGAAGACAGCTTTTGTCGCGTCGTCACTCTTTCAACACATATGTCACACTGGTAAATGTATACGTCGATTTGCTGGTATTTACGCGTATTGCCGGTACTTCATAGACCGGAAGTGGTAGATATTGGGTCAATACTATATAGAAAAACATGCCATATGCCTAAAGGACTATAGAATTTGATCATTTTTAAGTATTCGGCATGCACATGGCGATTTATGTAAGCATTTAGGAAAAGATTCGAGTCTATTCCTAAATGCTTGCATAAATCGCCATGCACATACTAAATACTTAAAATTGATTGAAGTCTATAGTCCTTTAGGCATATGGTATGTTTTTCTATATATGATTTAACACCAATATCTACCACTTCCGGTCTATGAAGTACCGGCAATACGCGTAAATACCATCAAATCGACGTATACATTTACCAGTGTGTATGTGCAGCTATCAAGTTGGACTAGAAGTGTCAGAAGTCTTGGTCTGAGCCTTTATCTACTTTCATCATTTGTGAATTTCTGGTGAATGGGCTCATCTTAGTCTTCATTGCTACACTATGCAAAAAGTCCCAAAAATCTCATGTGCTGAGATACAAATGTAGATCTTATATTTTTTGTTGTGATATGTATTGATTAAAATATTAACAATTCAGGAGTCTTCAACTGTTTTGTTTCTTTAGTTTAGCATGCGTGTATGTCATATATAGCACTATGAGGGAATAACTGTGCATGCCATACATTAGTATTTACTTCACTGACTGATATAACAGAGAATACATTAAGATGATAACCATATTCAAAATGTAAATTTGGGGAGGTATATCAGCGGATACACAGTAGGGAACTTAGTTTTACAGAGATGCAAGAGCGGAGCCGCAAAACATGATTTGCGACCGTCTATCTTGATATACTCAATACCTGCCGTAATGAACATTATGAATATGATTATACCTCTGATGCACTTTAGTGCATGCATGCTTACCGAAAACGTTTTTGTTTTGTCTCAATTTGGAGCGTTGCAAGATGGATTAAGCCACACGTCATCAAACAAAATGCAGCGTAATCAATGATGTAAAATTATTTCGCACAGTATATCACAATTTTTTGACGTATCCAATCAGCAGTCACACGTTATCCAATCAGAGGTCACATTACTAAAGCAAGTGAAGTTACCATCAAATATAAAACTTTGGCAAACTGATTGGTGAAATTGGTTTATTGACCAGTCAAAATTGTTTGGGTAATGTGGATTCAAATGAAAAAGTCAATAAGCAATGCTTATTAGATACCCCCCCCCCCCCCACAGTAAGGGTCAATTAAAAAACTTAGTTTTGGCAAGTTATAGTTCAAACCAGCAGACCCTAGTTTTGAAAAAAAGATTTCAGTAGAATCTGTGAAAACAAGATTTCAGTAGAATCTGTGCTAATGATCTTAAAGCTTGCAATCTGGAACATTTGTTAAGATCAAATACACAAAATCATTCACACCTGAAAGCTCTATATATCAAAGCTTAATATATCGGAAAATAGTCTAAGTTCTCATAGATGTAATTTTATCAAAAATTATTTTTTCTTAACCAAACTCCTTCATGCATATGTTCAATGTGTCTATATTGTATAGGCAGCATATCACATTGCTCCATCAAAAGCTGTGGTAGGAGTTGAACGGCCCATGAAGGCACCATCCATACAAATACAAAAGCCTTGTTTGGGGAAAATAGTCAAAATTATTTTTTCCGAACCAAACTCCTCCATGCATATGTTCAATTTGTCTACATTATAGCGGCAAAGTATCAAATTGCTCCATCAAAAGCTGTGGTAGAAGTTGGTCGGCCCATAAAGGCACTATCCATGTCTTAATAAGTCATATAAGTGAAAAATCGTCTAAGTTCTGACAACTGTCATTTTGTCAAAAAAAAAAATTTTGAACCAAACTCCTTCATGCATATGTTCAATGTGTCTGCATTGTACAGGCAAAGTATTTAATTGTTCAATCAAAAGCTGTTCTATGAGTTGATTGGCCCATAAAGCCACTATCTATGCAAATATAAAAGCCTTATTAGGGAAAATTGTCGTTCTCACAGCTGTCATTTTGTCAAAAATTATTTTTTTCTGAATCAAACTCCTTCATACATATGTTCAATGTGTCTATATTGTATTGACAAAAAAGTATCAAATCACTCCATCAAAAGCTGTGGTAGGAGTTGATCGGCCCATGAAGGCACCATCAATGCATATACGAAAGCCCTATTAGGGAAAAATTCTCCAAGTTCTCACAGCTGTCATGTTGTCAAAAATTAATTTTTCCGAATCAAACTCCATGCATATGTTCAATATGTCATCATTGGCAATGTATAGGCAATGTATCAAAAGGTTCCATAAAAACTGTGGTAGAAGTTGATCAGCCCATGAAGGCAGCATCAATGCATACACAAAAGCCCTATTAGGGAAAAATTCTCTAAACAGTTCTCACAGCTGTCATTTTGTCAAAAAATATTTTTTCTGGACCAAACTCCTTCATGCATATGTTCAATGTGTCTATATTGTATGGGAAAAGTATCAAATTGTTCCATCAAAAGCTGTGGTAGGAGATGATCGGCCCGTGATTGGACTATATTAGCATAAGTGTAAACCCCTATATAAAAAGCCATTTAGAACTACAAAGGGAAATAACTCTAATAGAATTGGCCCCTAGCCCTTCCTTTTTGTTTAAGAGTATTTGTCTTGCATATATAAAAAAAGTTTGCAAGGTTTGATGAAAATCCAGCAATGACTCTTCAAGAAATCAAGGAAACAAAACGTTACGGATGGACGGACGCACACACAGACGGATGGACGCACACACAAACGTAAAAACAGTATACCCACAACAAACAAAGTTTGCCGGGGGTATAATAATCTGGAAAAACTGATCCTTCAGTAATAGGGAGATCCTGCATAATTTGAGACAAACAGAATTGGTTTCAATGTTTGTGCATGAGGATTAATGAAAAGTGCAGAAACTCCCAAGCCCCCAAGATCAATGGAAAATTGTTTACATTTCTTTGAACTCACAACAAGGCAACTGATGACAGCTGCAGAGTCTAGTTTATGACCAAATACAAAAAGGCAAGTGTTTTTGTTTATGAAAAAAAAACAAATAAACTTCACTTGACATTGTCTGCTGAACCCATTTTTATCATTCATTGAAAACACTGTGTAGATCCAGGTCAGCTGGCTTCTGGTAAAACCATCTGATCAGGATTCACACACAGTTTTCCATTCTACTTGTAAAATACATGCTTATAACTGGAATGCTTTAGGCTGTCAAGTTAAAATCAATGAGGAGTGTAGAAAATAAAAATATTCAGCATGAAAAGGGTTATGGTTTTCCTGACTGGCACATCCAGATTTTGCTTTAATTTGCAACTCGGCAAGGACATTTATCACTATTTGACTTGTCCTGACATGCATGGGTAAAAGTTCAAAATTTTAAAAAATCCTGAACTTTTGAAATCAAAAACTTAAAACTTGCTGTATGCCTAAAGAATGTTAACAATGTCAAGTTTAAATGGTCAATTGCCCAAAGTTGAACTTAAAATAAGTCAGAGAAGCCATCGAAATATGCCTAATTCAGCATTTTGAGGCTGAATTTCTGCGGAAAGTCAGCCTTAAAATCATTAATTCAGGAATAATCCTGAAATCTTTCACCCATGGGACATGGCCACCAAGTCAGTAGAACCATCTGGGAGACCGCTATTTGGTATGGAAGTTTTCTTTCTATATCAATTGTGTCCCATATACCGTGAACAATGTCAGAGAAGACATAAATCATATTCCCCACTACACACATACATGTACTTTCAGCAGAGAGACCACTATCTGGTATGGAATTTTCTATCTATAGCAGTTGTGTCCCACATGACGTGAACAATGTCAGCTAAGGCATGAACCATATCATATAATTATACTCAGAAGAAAAAGTATCGTCAGAATTTATGTTTTCTCATAAAATCAACAATACTGGATAAGACATTGTCAAATTGTATACATGAGTTGTATTATAGTGACTTTACATGTACCTGTTTATTGTATGATTCATAATGCCTCTTAAGACTGTATCAACCAAATTTCAAAATACACAATGTGCACATGCTGCGGTAAACCTAACAGGTGATTTTCTCATATGCTGTTTGATACTGAAAGAGAGTTGTTCCTATTGCAATTATCCGAATAAAATTCAGTGTTAGCAAGATTAAGACGCCGCCCAGGCTGTCCACAAGTTGCAGAAATACTGCGTTTGGACTTCTTGAAGCAGGTACACATGTTGCTGACGTGCCACCTAGTTTTGGATGTAATGAACAGACAATTTATAGCCTGCAAAGACGTTTTCGACAGTCTGGCAGTAAAAATGATAATCCTCCGCCAGTGAGACCACAGATAATGACGCCACTTGAAGAAAGGGTCATAGTGACGTCATCATGACGCAATCGCTTCATGGCTGCTTGGAAACTTCTTAAATGCCTTAGACATGCAACAGGTACGAGATTTTCTGTCTATATTGCCAGAAATCGTCTCAGGGGCACTAGACTGATTTTTAGTTTTGACATTTGAATTTTGATATTAACCCCTTTGTGTGATTTTTATGAATTGTGTTTATTTTCAGAGTTTTTTAGTTGAAAATAAGCACGTTAATAGGAAATTAAATGAATTTCATGTTGAGTAAGGTTTTTGTCAATATTAAGACTGTCTAGCAAAATTATATTACACAGTGTCTGTACTGACTAAACTTTTTCTACTGAACATATATGCGTATATGTCTCCATTAAATGTACATGCTGACATATCCAACAGGGCTAGAGGCCTTCATTTTGGTCTCAGTCTTGATCTACATCCATACTTTGTGTATGGGAGCAGGGAACACATTAGTTTTTGCTGATGGCCGATAAGATAAGCACCAAAATCTCATGAGCAGGCTATTTCGGTAAATGTTCTAAAAAATTTTATACTTTTTTTCTTTTTAGTTCTTCAAAGAAATGTTTGGTACCAGGGCTTGAACTCACAAAATGCATGGCATAATAGCAAACAGGGAAGACCCTGATCAGACTGCTTCTTCAGAAGCAGTCTGATCTGGGTCTGTAGTGTTTGTCTAGACCCCTTTTCTTTAAAAAATATGTCTGTTACCAGGGCTGAAATTCACAAAATGCATGTCAGCATAGCAAACAGGGAAGACCCTGATCAGACTGCTTCTTCAGAAGCAGTCGATCTGGGTCTGCAGTGTTTGTCTAGACCCTTTTTCTTAGCCAAATAGTTTTAGCAATTTTTTGTTAGCTTTATTGTACAATTTACAAGTGTATTTACAAATATTCGCTCTTGTAGGTGGGACGAGTAGAAGACGAGTTTCCCGCTACAAGAGAGATTATTTGTATATTCATGAGTATTTGTACAATAAAAAACTTCTATCATGACCAATAAAACAATCACTTTTTAATTTATTCATCAGGTATTCAAGTCAATTATAAGCTCCACCTTTGACCAGTCTTGTCGAAATTATCGAACAGCATAGATCAAAGGAAAGGCGGCAAAGTCATGATACAAGACCATTTACTGTACCTTCAAAGTAAAATACAACCACTGCAGTTTAATAATTTATTAGAGAATAAAATAGTTGACGAGGATCACAGGTCTATCTCACAGGTTTCATGTTCCAGAGTCCATCATATAAATAATGTATATTATCAACACCGATTCCTTTATTCTTTGATAATCTGAAAATAGAATATCATATAAATAATGAATATTATCTACACCGATTCCTTTATTCTTTGATAATCTGAAAATAGAATATCATATAAATAATGAATATTATCTACACCGATTCCTTTATTCTTTGATAATCTGAAAATAGAATATCATATAAATAATGTATATTATCAACCCCTATTCCTTTATTCTTTGATAATCTGAAAATAGAATATCATATAAATAATGTATATTATCAACATGGATTCCTTTATTCTTTGATAATCTGAAAATAGAATATCATATAAATAATGTATATTATCTACACCGATTCCTTTATTCTTTGATAATCTGAAAATAGAATATCATATAAATAATGAATATTATCAACCCCTATTCCTTTATTCTTTGATAATCTGAAAATAGAATATCATATAAATAATGTATATTATCAACACCTATTCCTTTATTCTTTGATAATCTGAAAATAGAGTATCATATAAATAATGAATATTATCTACACCGATTCCTTTATTCTTTGATAATCTGAAAATAGAACATCATATAAATAATGTATATTATCAACACCTATTCCTTTATTCTTTGATAATCTGAAAATAGAATATCATATAAATAATGTATATTATCAACATGGATTCCTTTATTCTTTGATAATCTGAAAATAGAATATCATATAAATAATGTATATTATCTACACCGATTCCTTTATTCTTTGATAATCTGAAAATAGAATATCATATAAATAATGAATATTATCAACCCCTATTCCTTTATTCTTTGATAATCTGAAAATAGAATATCATATAAATAATGTATATTATCAACACCTATTCCTTTATTCTTTGATAATCTGAAAATAGAATATCATATAAATAATGTATATTATCAACACCTATTCCTTTATTCTTTGATAATCTGAAAATAGAATATCATATAAATAATGTATATTATCAACACCTATTCCTTTATTCTTTGATAATCTGAAAATAGAATATCATATAAATAATGTATATTATCTACACCGATTCCTTTATTCTTTGATAATCTGAAAATAGAATATCATATAAATAGCGAATATTATCTACACCGATTCCTTTATTCTTTGATAATCTGAAAATAGAACATCATATAAATAATGTATATTATCAACACCTATTCCTTTATTCTTTGATAATCTGAAAATAGAATATCATATAAATAATGTATATTATCAACACCTATTCCTTTATTCTTTGATAATCTGAAAATAGAATATCATATAAATAATGTATATTATCTACACCGATTCCTTTATTCTTTGATAATCTGAAAATAGAATATCATTATAGCGAATATTATCTACACCGATTCCTTTATTCTTTGATAATCTGAAAATAGAATATCATATAAATAATGAATATTATCTACACCGATTCCTTTATTCTTTGATAATCTGAAAATAGAATATCATATAAATAGCGAATATTATCTACACCGATTCCTTTATTCTTTGATAATCTGAAAATAGAATATCATATAAATAATGAATATTATCTACACCGATTCCTTTATTCTTTGATAATCTGAAAATAGAATATCATATAAATAATGAATATTATCTACACCGATTCCTTTATTCTTTGATAATCTGAAAATAGAAAATCATTTAAATAATGAATATTATCAACACCTATTCCTTTATTCTTTGATAATCTGAAAAAAGAAAATATAATATGGGTGTCAATGCAAGAATGACACAGGCGCAGACCAGCCTGCGCATTTGCGCAGTCTGATCAGCACCTTTGTTATTCGCTTTTTGAAAAGAAGCATATCTACACTTGCTTGGAGCGAAATTTCAATTTTCTATCTAGTCTCTGTAGCTGAGCAGGCTGGTTTGAAGCTCACTTTGTTGGAAACCCCGAAGACAGGTTTTGTGGCATTGAGGCCTATATCACTTTTAACCCATTTCAGACCAATAGAATTTTCCACAAAGCTACATACAATTTAAGATGGATAGTCCATTTCATATTTGAGGTGTCACAGGTTATTATTTCCAAAAATATTGTATTTCTTTCTCTGAAAATCAATTTAGTCTTAGAAAACAGTGCAGACTCTAATGAAATGCCGCATCATGCTACCTTTCACCTGGATCTTCAACGTTTGCCAAAGAACCCATTAAGGGGTTTCCGGTTTTCAATCAGTATGAGGTTTTGATAGTAAAACAAACGCCTAAGGTCATTCTTAAACATGCATGCACAGCTATCTAAAGGTGCTTGAGACATTTTGACCTGAGTATTCATCTATGTCCTTGTTTTCTATGTATGCTCTGGCCAGACTGTGTCAGGCCTCTAGCTAAGACTGCATAATCAAAATTAATTTTCTTTTTCTGAATCAAACCATATGTTGTGTGTACTCAAAAGAATCACCCAATACGCATGTTAAAATGATTGGATTAATTGATACTGTGATAATGTTGATTTTCCCTCATAGTCTTTTCCTTCCAGAATACTAGTACAGTTAAAACTCTTTATAATGTCACTCGTTATAACAGAATATGCAATGTCCGACATAAATTTGCTGGAAACGGATCTGTTTCCATTAAAATTCCCTCTTTATAACAGAATATTCACTTAACGACACCGACAGTAGCTTCTGGGAACAGATTTACATTTTCTATTGAAAATAAATTCATTAAAATAGAATTTTTACCATGCGTCAAACAATTTTGTGATCAGGACAAGGTCTTTTGCATGAACAGGTTTTTGTCTCATTTGATAAGAGGGAAGCTTTGTGCTTTTTGATACAATATGAAATTGAAATGATGTATACATTTGGAACAATAGCATTTTAATTCTTAAATATAATATTTTCTTTTACCAAATGATTATGATTTGGAAATCTGGTACTGATCAGAGTTTCCTTATAACAGCAAATTCCCTTTAACGTCAAAGATAGCTTGGAACAAACATCGTCGTTATAAAGAGGGTTGACTGTATTTAAGTGAAATTGTTGGTTTTGCCAGGCACTAGCTCATTTGAGCCGTGACATGAGATTTCCAACAATGTGGCATTTTGACAAGTGTAGACTCAGATGAGCCTGTGCAGCCTCCTGTTAAGCTTAGAAATTCCAAAATCCAAAATATGTCCGGCCAGTAGCTTAACAGTCATTTAATATTCAAGCAACTATGAAAGCCTCTGATCAGACTGTGCTTATGCACAGGCTGATCTGAGCCTTTGCTGGTTGCACAATGTAGTCTTGGAACAAGTTTTTGTTCAGCCTGGGGCTGGGTCACATGGGTGAAAGTTCAAACTTTTGAAACTCAAAACATGCAGTGATTCTGTGTGCCTACATAAATAATAAGTTTCTTGTTTAAATACTTGTTTGTCTTAAACGCATCCACGGTAACACCAGACATGACCCATTCAGTACCCACTGCATTCATCATGATATCAATAATTTATCACAGGGCTATTATAATCTGCTCAATTCAGTATTTTGAGGCTGTCATATGCAAAGTCAGTCTCAAAATCCATCATTCAAGAATAGAAAAAAGAATGACCAAGAAATACCACAATGACAGATCACAGACCAACCAACAGAACTGCCAGGAAGAGATACAGGATACTTCATAATCCTGAAAACTTTCACACTTGGATAAACTTCGAGGCTGTACTGCAATTCAGAAATTTTCACACAAATAAAACCCTTATGGAATGGCAAAATCACTCTCGTTTACTGATATACTTACTGTAAATCCTGAAATTTTTGGGAGAATTTTATTTTCGCGAATAGCGTTATAAGACACATTTGCGATGTAAAAAAAATCCCTAAATAGGCATGATTTACCTATATCAGTACACGAAAGAGTGATATCGCCGATTCGCAAGGGTTTGATTTTCACGAAACTTCGCATATGCGAAGTTTCGCGAAAATCTAACTCTCGCGAAAATTTCCGAATTAACAGTACAGTCTACTCTCGATACCTCGAATTTCAAGGGACTGGGCAAAATATGTCGAGTAATCAGTAGTTCGAGGTAACCAAATCATGACGTATGCCTACCACTTTGGGGCGAAATAATTCACGTTCAACTCGTCCATTAATAGATCGTGATACGGAGCTATTTCATTAATAAACTACGGGATGAATTAACCCAAGAATCAATTGATATTTGAAATTGAAACATTAAAATTTATCAGGTACCGTTACAGTCCGGACATTATGACTGTTTTTTCACTTTCTAAGACAAAATAAAATAAACATAGCGTTTTCAGTCGGCAACTGGTTCTGCCGTCGCAGGTTTAACCCTTCCGTAAGTCGTCATATTTTAAGCCCCAACAGTGTACATGCACGTTTTAATTTTCGTCGGCTTGATTCCTAATCTATTTTTGTCATGACATGACTAATGTCCGAAAATAGCCTTAAACGCTCAAGCCTGCTTTCAAAATAAAAAAAATTGGTCCGAGAAACAAATTAAATTATACTTTGGCCTTGTTTAAAACGAGCAGTCATCGGACAGAGATTACTCAAATATGACACATTAGCTCATGTAGCCGCTTTGAAGTTGTACCACAATAGATCAATAGAATTCGGCGACCGCGGTCAATTATATAATTATACATATACAACACACTCATTTACAACTGCTTGTGTCACACACGTGGACCAAGTGATCAAACAATTGGTGGTTTTAATGGGGATAATTAACGTTGATTGGAGACACATTCAGATAAAAAGGTAATTTCTTATGAAATGGAATCGAGTTAGGCGTTGTAAAATACACTAAAATTGATCAGCGGGACCAGTTTTTCGTAACGAGTTATCAGTTTTTATTGACTTAACCGTTGTCGAGATAAACGTTGTGGAATTGCAATAATATATAGGGGAAAATACCAGGACCGGGCCGTCAGGTCGAGATAAGTGATAGTATTGAGTTATGCACAGTTGAGTTAACGAGAGTCGACTGTTTACATCATGCTCCAGTTGCAAAATTTTTAACATCACAAACTGTCTGTTTACGTTATATGCATAAGTATAATTCTTGCCATTTTTTTTTACATTTACAGTATTTGGAATATTCAAGGTAAATCTAGTAATCTCAAGAACGGTAACTTACATTTCTTCTGTCGACATCTTAGTGAACCCTATGGCTAGAGCATGTTCTTTTCCTTCTGCCATTATTGCCTGAGAATGGTTAAGGATCAAAGAAGAATGGCGTTAGTTATTTACTGGAGAGCCCAGTTACATCCACAGGTTTAGATAAAAATTATACATATTTTCTTACCCATAATTCTTAGCATATGTTTTGGGTGCTCAAAAGAACCGTCTCATTGAGACGGTTCTTTTGAGTACCCACAACATATGTTTTGAATGAGAAATAAGAAAAAATTGTATTTGGTGCAAAGTCCTGTACATCACTACCCAGTGCAACTTTCATTTAGGATTTGTTGCGACCCAATGGCTCTCACCTTGACTATCCACCCATAGTAGATTTTACCGAGCTTCTAGATTATAATCAATCTCTGACAATTGTCTCAGAGTCCACTCTTTGGCTTAGTGGCTAGAGTATTGGTCTGAAACCAGGGTGGCTCGGGTTCGATTCTCAGCCAGGGAGTGGGAAATTTTTCAGCTATGCCGTATTATATCTAGCCATAAGAGCTGCTTTTGCTACCACCACCCCCTCCACAATAAAACATTGTCATTTTCCTACACATATTCTTTTGTAGTACTGTCCTCTTATGAAATAATTAACTATATGTATGACCTTTTAAATAGTTATAAATCATGGTATGCCTTTTGGTATCAATCAGTCAGATTTGAAGGTCAATCTTTCAGCATATAAAATAGTCAAAACAAGTTTTGCAACAGTTATAAAAATATATTTATTTTTTATATTGGTGAAAAAAAAATGAAAATAATACACATTTAGAGGAACCCTTTTAATTGCTCACAAAGACCTGAAAGTATGGTGCTTGTGTGTTTGGTCCGGAGGTTGCTGGATGAGCTCAAACAGAGTAACCCCCAAAATTTGATTTGTTTGTTTGTTTGTTTGTTCGTTTTGTTGCTTTACGTCCCAAGTCAACAGCTATGGTCATTGCGGGACGGTAAGTTCACCTAACCACACTTTTTTCCTGGGCAAGCTTGAATAAGCAGTTAACCAGTAATCGTGCACATACTTTCGCTTGTAACTGACAACAACCCTTCATGAATGATTCAGCGGAAGGGAGGAGAATGACCGTAGAAATTATTTCATGATCAATCTCCACGAAAGTATGGGACTGGGCCTGGATCTGCAGTCAGCTTCGCATCTGTAACCAGACACGTTACCGACTGCGCTACGCGGCCGGGTAAAATTTGATTTGAATAATTTCATGTTTGGGGGGGGGGAATGATATCCCACAGCCCAAAATGTGACGTCTGGGCGAGCCCGAATATTAGCATTTGGATTTTTAGTGTGCTCGTTTGAAAATATTTTTTTCCAGTATAATAAAATATTAGTACATTAAGCTCCCTTTTCATAACCCATTAGTCGTGAAATGTTACAACGTTTTTAGCATATTTTTCCTTAGATTATGAAAATTGTCCTTTTACTAAATTCAGTAGGTAGATTATTTTGCAAATATACTGAATATATGCAATACACATAAACTACATGGCCCTTGACTAGGTGTACTTTATGCATGGATGAATGGTTATAGTACATTGCTGCATAATATTGCACCAGGTAAATACATTGTCATCAAGGTTGAATTTGGACTACAGTTGCACTTCAAAATATTTCTTAACAAATCAGATAGAAAAAACAACAACAAAAATAATCATTAAAATGCTCATGATTTTGGACTTTAAAATACTTTCGCTGTGATTTGTAATTAAGTATTTATGATATAATACCCTTACACGTGAAAATAATTGATTTCTAAATGTTTTGGGAAGTCAAATTTTGCAACACCTACCCCCATTTGTAGCGTCTCCTGTTTTGTAGTAGGGGTCTGCCTGTCCAATTATAACCTTAATTCGTTTCTAATACATCAAGCGTCCTATTCAAAAGGATACCAGTGCTATCTTATGCATAGGGAAGTTTGGGGATGCATTTGAAAAATAGGCAGATACCCTATCAAAGTGTCAAAGGTCCTTTAAGCTTAGATACCGATTATTCCCACATACTGGATCATTTTTGCTCAAAGTTGCATATAATCATCCATAATAATTAGCTAAACTTTAGATAATAGTTATCAAATCTAAAATTATACAAATCACAGTAAGGGGGTCACTCTCTTTGTGCTCATCCAGCAACCTCTGGACTAAACACACATCCTCTAAATGTATATTAGTTTCAATTTTTTCGCCAATATAAAAAATAAATACATGTTTATAACTGTTGCAAAACTTGTTTTGAGTAATATGTGACCAGAGGTTCGCGGGGGCGGCCCGCTTTTGTGCAAAATGGGGAATTTTTTGTTTGTTTGTTTGATTTGATTTTTTACGTCCACTCAACAATCTTTCAGTTATGCGGGACGGTTCTTCCTGGGTTTAACCAGTACTAAGCTAGGATAAATGTGTCTTGCTCAAGGACCACAATGCAGTGACGCCGGTGAGGCTCGAACCCGCTACCCTTCGGTCTCGAGTCAAGCACTCTACCACTGAGCCACTGCGCTCCCCCAAAAAAAAAAAATGGGGAATTAAGCTCGTGCAGGCCACACTGATCCCACTAGCTCGCAGTTACTTTTCCTTGAACTGCGAGCAGGCTGATCGACAGATTTTTTGGTATAAGTGTTGTAAGTCGGGCCTGATCATAGGCCATAGAAACACAAGTCCTTTTAGAGTCTATTTTCTAATTTATTTTGTTTTCTTATTTTCTAGCTTTCCAAATTAATAACAGATAACAAGCATAGTTATTCTCCTCAATAATTATTATACAGTTCTATCCTATTCTCCACAATACAAAGTTCTATATAAAATTCTCCTTAATGCTAAGATCTATAGCTAAAGATAAAGTCTTATTCTGAACTCGAAATAGCTTAAACTAGGCACTAAGGTTTAAGGTCTGTAGTTGACCAGTGCACTAGCATTTCACCATAACTAGAAATTAGATGTTTACGCTTCGACTGCCTAAATTGAACTCCCAGAAAATTACCAAAATGGAAACCAGCAAGGCTCACTCATGCCGACCTGTCAATCAAAATATGTTAACTTTTTTTATAATTGGTTGATCTAAAATGATCTAAAACTTTTAGACATGAGATGAAATGAGTTACATAAGATGCCTGCCCAGTTGAAGATTAAACACCTGTGAAAGCATCTTAAATTAATCCCAAGGTGATTTCCTGTTTTGGTCTGAAATATGTTTTCTCAACTTGATAAGGTGTGAAAATATTAAAAGTTTTATATGCAAAACAAGCAAAATGAGAAAACTGTTTGTACATGAAAGCTGATTAGTGATTAAGACCTTTTAGTGACCACCTGTCAGGTGTGTGAATATCCTGTTTCTCTAAACTTCAAAATCTTGCTTTTGCAAGCCAAAATTAATCAAATTTTATGAAAGACGAAAAAAATTAAAAATAAAATGAATTCCCTTAATTCTCTGGAATTTGTGCAATTTTCATCAAGGGAAATAACCAATATACCTATAAGCATTTTGTAACTAAATAGCACACTGTCACAAATATATGTCTAGCTATCTAGTGGGGCTAGAATCCTAATGTTTGGTGTGATCTTTCATCTACATCAATACTTTCTGTCTGCAAGCAGTGAAGGCTCTGGTGAGACAGCACTTTTACAAAGGCTTGTCTGAGCATTTGCTACATGCCTATGCAATAAGTACCAAAATCTCATAAGCCTAAAATAAAAAATTGTGTGTTTCAGCTTACCCGACCATGCCTAACTTTTTGCCCCCAACCCTAAAGTTTTTAAGCATATTTAGGTAATTTCCAAGAGATTTCCCAGGTCGACCATCTTGTTTCCCCATCTTCCCCATGTAAAAACTTTAAAAAAAATAAAAATATTTTCCTACCTACCGTCCCTTTTTCAAAATTTCATGTAACCTGAAACAAACATATTTTTTTTGCCTTACCAGGCTCATATTATAAATATTTGTGCAGTCATGTACATGTATAAACAGACCAAGTCCAATGTATAACAGGGGGAGACTGCGGGACCAGACCCCTCCTCCCCTTGGAAAATCACAAAGCTTAATTCAACAACTGTCTAATAATAATGATTTAAATCCAAAATGGAGGAAAGTATAATTTTCTTTTTATCTTTTTAGGACTTCCAATGCCAATCCAATTGTTTTCTTTATTGAACTGGCGGTTAAGAATTTGATTGCTTGGTAGGCCTGCAAATATATTTATGAATACTTTTAAAACTCATGGAACTATTATACAAGGATACAACTATTGTGTTGTCTTCCACTTTTGTCATCCTAGCACCGGGTGATGTGAGACCTGGACACATGATATTGGCACCACTGAGAACAAACTTTATAGCCCCTTTATCCACTTGCATGTGAGGTAACATAAAAGGATCTGAAATTGAGAAATAATACAGTATTATTAACCAATTAAACCTTTCATTCATGAATAGCTCCACCCACTAAATAAACTTTCACATTTGTGCATAGAACAAAGAAATTACTTGTAAGGTCCACTAGTGTAGGATTATATCAAATCAAATTTCCATAAGCAAACAGAGTAGACCCTGATCAGACAGCTCTAACAAGAGCTGCCTGATCTTGGTCTGCTCTGTTTGCAAAAGTTTTAAAAGGGGTCTCTATGTGGTAAGAGGTTAAGCTGAATGGAATTTCTTACTCTTACATGTATTAATTACCTGCTTAAGGGTTGTTGGGTGGTATTTTTCATCTTTATTCTCATTTTGATAAACCCTTCTGTAAGCAAACAGTGGAGATCTTGATCAGGCATCTTATGTATCTATGGATTAACCAGAGTTCTCGGAAACCCCGAATCAGGCGTATTTTTATGCCAACTTTTGGTTTTGTATGCGTACATTTTCCTGCTGGGGATTTTAATTAAATAAGTTACTAAAACTTTTCATATTTCCGCTAAAACTAAAAACTCCAACTTTTCCAGGTCAACCTCCAATTTTCAATTTTGACTCCAACTTTTCCAGGGATGTTTTCTATAACTCCTGTTTCAAAATCCTAGTGAGAACTCTGGGTTAACCCTAGACATAAATAAATTTTGGATACTTAATTGGCGTTGCTTTCCAAAATTATCCCAAAATTTGAACATTTAAAAGTGCATTTAAACATTTTCTGTCATTGTGACATCATAAGAGAAACAGCACATTAACATACTGTAAAGCAGTTAATTCTTTAAAATATATTTTATTTATTTAAAAATTTGATTTAATTTCAAAAGAAAAGATTTTCAACATTTCTATATTCATTTAGGCATTTCAGGTGCATGTATTTCAATTGAACATAATTTGTCAAATTGTTTAAAATTCTGCCCATAGATTTCCGAGGAGCAGAGTGTTAAAGTTTGCTATTTTCAGCATATTAAAGTTTACTATATAGTATATTAAGGCAACCAGCCCTATTTAATGGCACAACTATTTTTGTAGGACAACGATTGGCCAATTCTCTTACAATCTTTAGAATTTTATTCATTTCAAAGATTTTTAAAAATGTTTTCTTAGCTGCAATAAACCATACAACCCTAGCTGTCGGCCTTGTTTTTAGACAGTCACAGATGATCAAATATTTTTTTCATGATTTTGGTAGAGGGTCTCCTGGTGACCCTTTTCTACCATTTTTGAATTTCAAGTTTTCAACCCTCAAAATATATAGGCCTCGTTGCAAGAAAACCTGTCTTCAGGGTTTCCGATCAGGTCATAACCAAATCATCCTTCTCAGCTACAAAGACTAGCTAAAAAATCTAAAGGGGAGGTCTCACCCTATAGAAAATTTACATAGGGTTCTGCCCACGCATGGATTTTTATAATATTATGCATAATGATTGCCTCACATATAACTATTCTATTTGTGATATAGTTTCCCACTTACCTATTTAAATGGTCAAAAATTGACATGTTATGTAATCGGGCATCTGCTTATGGGGGTACCTTCAGTTTTAGCCGCCCATAGCTCTTACAGTTTCATATAGTGTGTTCTAATTACTTTTAAAACTATCTAAGATCATCACTGATTAGATATGCATAAAACAAGAACAAGTTTCTGTAAAGTAAAATTCAGAAAAATATGATTTTGTTTGGAATTGTGCCCAAATTTCAGCTTCATAATATTTTTTTAACAATTATGTTTTAAAATTTAGGCATGTTCCAGTTCTTGTCAACCTATGAATTTACTCTCAAATTATGCTATACATATATAGATGTAATGCTAAAATTTTCAAGAAAATCGAAGACCGGTAACATGTTGTCCTAGAACTTTGAATGTTACAAATCCAAGTTCTCAGAAATGCAAAAAAACTAATTGTAGTTAATGAATTTAAGAGTCATTATCTGAGAGCATCAGACAGCCTCAATTATGGCTTGGAAATAGAAAAAATAGATTTTCTTGAAATTTTGCCCATTTTTAACTTCTGTCAAGAGATGAACAAAAATGCATATTTTTCTCAATTTTTCACTTCCGTATCCATGGCAACCACGATTTTCTATTTTTAGCATTTTCCAGCAATATTTTGAGCTAAAAATTACAATATTTTGGACTGCCCTACCAAAGAGGCAATGTGGCAAATGTTTGTGTTAGTGCTTTCAAACAATAAACATGACTTATTACTTTACCCTTGTACTGATTTTGTTACTTTTCCGTTGTCATGGTAACACGTGCTATGATGGATTTTTACATGCTATTATGCATTTTTCAATGCACTAAAAATTGGCAATTTTCAATATCATTTTTCTAAAAATTTCTACGTCAGATTTTTTTTGTTTTTCTCTCAATTAGTTAACTGATACCTATATTTCACCATATTGAAAAATTGGGATCGGGTTATTTTTTATTTTGAAATAAATTTTATTTGAAGTTTATTACTGTCGAAGCAAAAATATTATGTTTTTAGATGAACAAAATGATTATTATCTTTTGTATTTTATCTAAGTAGTGATTATCTGTCACAAAAAAGTACCGTTTCACACAACCATCGTGTAGCAATTCTAAATAATACTTTAAATTGTGGTTTAATGCTTATAATGATATAATATTAGGGATCAAAGTACCCCACCCACTAATGTTAAATGTAAAATTAAATGCTATTTTGCTTAAAACTGGACATTTCAAACAAATTTTATGACAACAGGAAATTTTAATTGATAAAATAAATTTCCCAGGATTGTTTTTTAAATTTTGGTGTATCTAACCATCTGGTTGCTATGGTAACTATCCAAAGTAATGTTACCTTAACAATGACCATATAACTCCGTTATCATGCATAACTTGATATAAATACCTTTTTCATTAATGTTATGTCATTGATTTGAGGAGCAAATGGATGTGTAACATATTGTTCTCTCTCATTCTTAGTTAAACCTCATTAAAAGCATGGTTTCCATGGCATTTGGGTCATTTTATTCCTATGGAAGCTAAAAAAGTTCCCATGTTCCACTAGAAAATGACCAAACAAATGATATATTTATTACATAACATAACTTTAAGATGTCATATATTAACTACATTTTGGCAAACTTACTATCGTAAACATAAAAAGGGTAGAAACAGGAATTCTATCCAGTCTTGACCTTAGATTTAGGTACTTATTACCCCACCCACTTATACAACATATGAAAACCCTTGTTTATGTATATAGTTTTCTTGAAATAAAACATATTTTATATATTATAGAAATTGAACTGTCACAAAGATAATTGTATATGGTCAATTAAAATTTGGTGTTGATAACAAAAACATCATTGTTGCTATGGTAACTGGTGATAAACTATTATCATTTTTTTTATTCTCAATGTTTCCACAATTATTTTATTTTGCTTTGGATAGAATGTTAACCCATCCCACCCCCTAAACATTGTGTCACTTTGAATTAAGAGCTTGCAAATATAGGTTTGACGTTGAAAATAAGCTTTTCTACATCTCCCGGGCTCTAATTAACTCCACCCATCGATTTAAAAGGTACAAATAAATTGAAATTTTGCCCAAAAAGGCAGATTCGGAAAAATGACAAAAGAGAATGTTTCTAAAAGATGTTTGTGAAAAGACTGGAACAGTATTTTAATTTTTGTGTCACCCAAAGAATGGTTGCTATGGTTCATATCATATCATATCATCATAATCAGATTTTTGATTAACGTGCATGTGCAGGGGCATCCTCCACATCAGTGGGCCCCTTTCCAGGTAACTGGCCAGCTGCACGCATAGCAGATCTCACACCTGATCTCCAGATGCTCCTTTCTTGTGGGTCAACTGTGGTGAGCTTCCACTCATGGTTAATGTTGATAATTTACACCTTTAATAGCAAATGCCAAAAATCTTCAAAAAGTCATGCTAGTTTTTTTATTCTTAAGGTTTCTATTATGATTTTAGTATAATAATTTTGATTTTAAATGTTACAAAAACAAGAGGGCCCAAGGCCCTTGGGTTGCTCACCTGAGAATGTCTGTTCATAAGGTCAGGGAAAAGCATCAACTAGCCCACCAAACAGTTTTGATAATGGATCTGACAGCACTTTCAATAAAACCCAACAGGATATTGAGATTAAATGATTTTTCACTACCAGTTCCATGGCAATCATGATTTCAATTTTTAGTATTTTTTAGCTATATTTTGAGTTAAAAATTTAAATATTCTGGACTAGCCTCCCCAAGAGGCTGTGTGGCAAATGTTTGTGCTTTCATACAATAAACATGACTAAGTACTTAACCCTTGTACTGGCTTTGTTTCTTTTCCGTTTCTATGGTAGCGCATGCTATGATGGATTTTATATGCTATTATGGATTTTTCATTGCACTAAAATTGGCAATTTCAAAGTAACCTTAGAAAGTAAGGGTGCATTATCATTTTTCTAAATATTTCTCTATCAATATTTTGGTTCTATCTCAATTAGCTGACTGATACCTATATTTCACCATATTGAAAAATTGGGACCGGTATATTTTTTATTTTGAAATAAATTTTATTTAAAGTTTATTACCGTTGATGTTTTCAGATGAACAAGATGATTGTTATCTTTTGTATTTTATCTAAGTAGTGATTATCTGTCACCAAAAAATGCCATTGCACACAACCATGATGTAGCAATTCTAAATAATACTTTAAATTTTGGTTAAATGCTCATAATGATATAACATCATGGATCAAAGTACCCCACCCACTATTGTTTAATGTAAAATTAAATGCTATTTTCTTAAAATTTGACATTCCAAACACATTTTATGACAACAAGAAAGTAAGTAAGGGTGCAAAGATCAGGAATCGATACAATCAAGTACCACACCTGACCCAGGATAACAATGGGAAAGTGACAAACTCAGTAAGACACCACAAACGAGAGCAGTAAGTTAGACATCACAGACGAAAACAGGAAGTTCTAATTCATATGAATATATTGCCCAGAAAAAAATCTTAAATTTTGGTGTAACTAACAATCTGGTGATGGTAACTATCTAAAATAATGTTACCATACCAATGACTAAATATCTCCGGTGTCATGCAAACTTGATATAAAAAAACCTTTTTTCATTAATGCTATGTCATTGATTTGAGGAGCAAATGGATGTGTGACAGTTTGTTCTCTCTCATTCTTAGTTAAACCTTGATAAAAGCATGGTTGCTATGGTAATTGGGTCATTTTATTCATATGGAAGCTTAAATGCGTCTATATTTAACAAGAGAATTGCAAAACAAATGGTCTAAATATTACTTAACATAACTTTAAGATGTCATAGATAAACTACATTATTGCAGACTTACTATCGTAAACATTGGAAAGGTAGAAATAGAAATTCTATACAGTCTTGACCTGAAATTTAGTTAATTGTTACCCCTACCCACTTATACAACATATAAAAACCCTTGTATATGTATATGGTTTTATTTTAAAATATTCTTTATATATTACAGACAATGTACTGTTACAAAGATATTTGTTTTTCGTATATTATAATTTGGGTTGATATCAAAACATCCTTGTTGTTATGGTAACTGATGGAAAACTATGCATGATCATGCCTTAGCAACCACATAACCTTAAAAAAACAATGCATGTTTTTATTATTATTATTATTTGCAAGGTGGCCATAATCATTTTGTGATTGGGATAGATTGGTTACCCTACCCACCACCTAAGCATTCTGTAACCTTGAATTAAGATGTTGCAAATTCAGGTTTGACATTAAAAAGTTTTTCTGCATCTTCTGGGCATCAATTTACTTCACCCATCGATTTAAAAGGTGTAAATACATGGAAACTTCGCCCAAAATGGCAGATTGGGAAAAATGATAACAACTGATGTTTCTGTGAGATGGATGTGAGAAGACCGGATCTTGCTTTAATTGATTTGTAGCCAAGTAGGAGAGAAACATTTTATTGATTTGTAACCAAGAAGGAAAGAAAACAAACTGTCGAACATCCCAATGAAAGGCTTTCAGATCAAATCATGCGTGTAACCCGAGATACGTGGTCATCTTAAAGTTAACAATATTTTGAATAGTTACCATAGCAACCATGATGTAAGGAGATTTAGGTTTTTTTCTTGGCAAATTATTGAAAACAATAAGAACTTCATTTTATCACACAACGTGTTTGAAACGCGAGGTTTTAAGACAAATAGCCATTTGTTATATGCCTGTTTTGAAAAAAAGGACACTATATGGCATGGCCCTGTACGTCTGTCAGTAAACAATTGTGATGATATTTTATAGAAATGTATATTACGTAGGTCAAGACAATGTGTCCCACACATAAATGATTGCTCCCCCTTAATTGCCGAGTTCCCTTTGAATATTTAAAAAAAAACTTGTACTCACCATAACTCAGTTACAGTCATTTATAGATATGAAATTATAGCATGTGTATAGGGGTCAAGACAAAGTGTTGCATACACTTATGGTTATTTTACATTTTTTCATTTCAGAGGTATGGCATTTTCTTGTTTTATGCTTATTTTGTGTCATTTTCATTCTTGCACATCCCATAATTCGATAACCACTTGTGATATCTTCATGAAGTTTTTTAGAAATGTGCCTTAGGTAAATACAATGTGTCATGAGCAAGAATGATTTTTCTCCCTTTTCAGGTTTCCAGGTTATGCCATTTTTATTCATTTTCCAAATTTCCCCAAAAAATTTGTGTACGCCCAATAACTTGTATAACATTTGAGATATCTTCATGAAACTTCATATGAATGTATATCAGGTCAAAACAATGTGTCACGTACATTCTTTTCTTTTCATTCATTTCTTAGTTATGGCCCTTTGATTATGTTTTAGGCTTATTTTGTGTAATGTACATTGGTGTACACCCCATCACTCACTCACTGTTCATGATATCTACATGCAGTTTTATAGGAATATGTATTACCTAAAGACAATGTGTAGCATGCAAACATAATGGTTCTCCATTTTCTAGTTTCCAAGGTTTGCCCCTTTAATTATTTCATTTCCAAAAATTATTATACACCCCATAAATCAGTAGCCATTTTGGATACAATCATGCGATTTTATCCGAATGAGTTTTAGAGCAGGACAATGTGTCACGAACAAGAATGGTTGTTCCTCCTATCTTAGTTTCTGAGTAATGCCCCTTTGATTATTTAAATAGTACGTAGCATACCTCAGTTACAATTAAATATATATCTTCATGAAACTTTATAGCAATGTGTATCAGGTTAATCCGATATGCCTGTACAGTTATGGTTACTTTTCATTTTTCTTTTCAGAGTTATGACCCTTTTATTGTTTTGGGGTTGTTTTTTTTTTTGCTTATTTTGTGTAATTTTCATTCTTGTACTCCCCATAACTCAGTAACATTTTTGGATATCGTCATGAAATTCAATAGGATTATGTATCAGGTTAAGATGACTTGTGGTGCGCAAGCATCATTGTTCCCCCTTTTATTAGATTTCAAGTTATGCCCCTTTTGATTTTTTTTCTTTTCTCCAAAAGTTCTTGTATGCCCCATAACTTGGTAACAGTTTGGAATATCCTCATGAAACGTTATAGTTTGTATGCTTATTTTGGTTTGTATACTTATTTAGTAGAATTTTCATTCTTGTAAACTCACTCAGAATTTATTCAGGACGAAAAATTGCTAGATCGTAGTTGTCTGCAATAATACTTAATTGTGACAAGTAGCAATTAACTTGCAGTGTCTACTGTAGAATTCGGAAATGCTAGCCCTGCACTTTTGCAGCTTCTGATGCAAAACGTTTCAAGTATTAACACGAAATTGTACTACATTTTTGTCCCAAACATGTATCTTTTAAAGCGTTTTATTCTCTCATTGGCTAGAGAACGAGCATTTGAAAACTGGCACAAAGGGGTTTCTATGTAGGGCACATGGATGTGTTAACATAACCCTATGGTTATTGTCAAGTATTATCAACCAAGCAAATGTACAGAAGGGTTTGAAAACATGTAGTGTGAAAAATATCTTGTATATTCAAGTAAAACTAGAATTGTCAGAGAATCTGGCTGTAGCCCCGATGCAGCGTTTTCATGAAATAAAAAGGCCAAGTTCTAAAGATACTAAGCAGGAAAATCTAAAGATATTGAGCAGGAACAAATTCTGACATCAATAAAGGGACATAACTCTGTAATAAACTAGATTTTGTCAATATGAATGCATATTTAAAATTTGATGAAATTCTGTCAATTTGTTCTCAAGATATTGAGCAGAAACAAAATTTTGGCGTAAATCAAGTGCCATAACTCTGGCAAAAATTTGCAGAAAATGACGTGTACTGATCCCAAGATAGATGTTGTCAATATCAATGCATATTTACAATTTGGTGAAATTCTGTCCATTTGTTCTCAAGATATTGAGCGGAAACAAACTTTTGGCTTAAATCAAGGGCCATAACTCTGGTACAAATTTGGGAAAAATGACGTGAAACAATCCCAAGCTAGATCTTGTCAATATAAATGCATATATAAAATTCGGTGAAATCAAATTCTTGTACAAATCTGCAAAAATGGACAGGAAATATCTCAACTTAGATCATGACAATATCAATGTACATACAAAATTTGGTTTAATTCTATAGAGTTGTTCTCAAGTTATAGAGCGGGAAAAAAATTATGACGACGGACGAACAGTTGTCACACGTTTTACATAGGCTTATAAAGCGAAATCATTCAAACAATCTTCTAGTCAGTCTGAAACCACAAGGCCTAGAGCCTTGATATTTTGTATGAAGCATCAACTAGAGGACGTCTACTAAGTTTGTTCAAATGATGCCCATTGGGTAAGTATGGCTCTATCCTGGGGGTCACATGTTTTACATAGGCTTATATTGTGAAAACATGAAAAAAAATATCATTTAATCTCAATTTCATGTTGGATTTTATTGAAAGTGCTGTCAGATCCACTATCAAAACTGTTTGATGGACTATATGATGCTTTCCCTTTGACCTCTTGTTTTTTGTAACATTTAAAATCAAAATATTAATATCATTATTGAAACTTTAAGAATAAAGAAACTAGCATGGATTTTTGAAGATTTTTGGCATTTGCTATTAAAGGTGTAAAGTGTCTCATCATTAACCATAGCAACCATTCTTTTGCTGACACAAAAATTAAAATACTGTTCCAGTCTTCTGACAAACATTTTTTAAAGTAAGTAAGGGTGCAAAGATCAGGAATCGATACAATCAAGTACCACACCGGGCCCAGGTTTACTCACATTTAGACACCACAAACGAGAGCCAAGAGGTCAGCCCTTTCCCGGCAGGTGACCACAAGGCACATATAAACAGACGTGCAAAAAGACATAACAAACATAAGACAGAACAAAAACATAAAAGATCCACAAAAGAAGTACCGCCTTGGAACGGTCAGTAAAATATTTTATTGGAGGGCTTAAACCGGTTTAACGTCGCGCCAAACTCACCCTTAATTCAGATGTGGATCAAGACACCTAGATATTTGGTTTGCATAAAAGACCTCTAACTTATCAATGCATCATCTCCTAAAACATATAAATCAAGATATAACAAGGAGATAAAGCAAAGATAAGGACTCAACAGTAAGTAAAACTGATTACCGGAGCAAAAGAAATCCAACAGGTAAACCCCGGAGGGCCGAACAAACAGCCAAAGCATCAGGTTCTTACCATCTCATCAATAGATAAGTCTTTAAGTCGGAACCATCATAGAGTTTGAAGTCCGACCCACCGGCGTGCAATTAAAGAGGAGAGCAAAGTTGCCAACCGTGATTTGGTTGACCACCAAGCATGCAGTCTGTTGCAATACATTAAAGCTGCATACTCTGTAACTATGAACATTTTTCGAAAATTTTTATTTTCTTTTTAAATCATTTGTAAAAGTAGAATTAAGCTATGTTTTCACAATAAAAATGTTCAGTACAGCTGAAAACTGCATGGAAAAGTGAATTATCTTATCAAATAGGTGTATTTTTCTCTTGTTGGTAATTATTTGCGTCCCTCCAATAATTCTAGACCGTTGAATTTTAACATAAATGCAGTTGTTTTGATAGTTGTTAAGATTTACGAAAATGGTAAAATGTTTACCTGAATTTGAGTATTTTTAATGTGTTCTTGAAAAATAAAAACATTATTTTTAAAATTAGAAGATCAAAAGTTACAGACTATGCAGCTTTAATGCTATAGCCAATCTTATTATAATGGAAAATTATTTTAATGAACTGCGCTGAAAAATTATTAGAGCCAACAATCTTCTTCAACTTATACACCAAGTCACCATAGAAATCAGGTTCCGAAAGTCCTTGGCGCAAAAGAAAATTTAAGTCCAACTTGGAATTTAGAAATCAAATCATAGTATCGTTTATAAAATTTTGAAAATGTTTTGTGAAGTTTATGATACCGATAGCCTTGTATAAGAAGTTTCTGAGTTAACTATTCATTGCGAGTGTTGAAGTCAGCAACAATGCTAGATGCTCTAGCAAAACGAATGAGTTGAGAAATATAGACTCCATAGGATGTAGAACGAAGAACATCACCATCTAAAAATGGGAAATTGACAATTTCAAAATCAAAGTCGTCACTTTTATCATAAATTTTGGTAGAAACAATATCATTAGAAATTGACAAATGCAAGTCTAAAAATGCGGCTTCGGTATCAGAGGTATTAGCTTTATTTAGTTGGAGCTCTGAAGGGTATAATTGACTAACCATATTGTCAAAATAAACATTATAAATATTCAAAATATCGTCCAAATATCTGGATGTAGTGTTAAACGCATCAATGACATCAGCCTGCTTATCATCAGAAAGAGACATCATAAAGTCCCTCTCATAACAAAACAGGAATAAATCTGCAACCAGGGGAGCACAATTAGTGCCCATAGGAATCCCAACTACTTGTCTATACAGATTGGTGCCGAATCGAATAAAAATGTTGTCCAACAAAAAGGTCAGCGCATCACATACATTTTGACAAGACCATGCATGATATTTTTTAGGTTTTTCTGACGTAAAAAATGCATTTCGGTCATTACATGCAAGATAAGGAGAGCCTTCTCTCTGAAAACATTGTATGTTGTCATTTTTTCAAATCTGCCTTTTTGG
Organism: Loripinus fragilis; assembly: GCA_964019695.1. Lineage (NCBI taxonomy): Eukaryota > Metazoa > Mollusca > Bivalvia > Lucinida > Lucinidae > Loripinus > Loripinus fragilis. The sequence continues at coordinate 93,009,915 of OZ026521.1, read as the reverse complement.
TCAAATTTTCAATTTATTTGTACCTTTTTAGATCGATTGGTGGAGTAAATTAGAGCCTGGAAGATGTAGAGCTCATTTTCAATGTCAAACCTATATTTGCAAGCTCTTAATTCAAAGTGAGACAATGTTTAGGGGATGGGATGGGTTAACATTCTATTCCTAGCCACAAAAATTGATTGTGGAAACATTGAGAATAAAAAAAAATGAAGATTTTTCAAAGTTTTTTGTGGTCGCTTAGGCATGACCAGGCATAGTTTTCCACCAGTTACCATAGCAACAATGTTTTTGTTTTCAACACCAAATTTTAATTGACCATATACAATTATCTTTGTAACAGTTCAATTTCTATAATATATAAAATATGTTTCATTTCAAGAAAACTATATACATAAACAAGGGTTTTCATATGTTGTATAAGTGGGTGGGGTAACAAGTACCTAAATCTAAGGTCAAGACTGGATAGAATTCCTGTTTCTACCCTTTTTATGTTTACGATAGTAAGTTTGCAATAATGAAGTTTATATATGACATCTTAAAGTTATGTTATGTAATAAATATATCATTTGTTTGGTTATTTTCTAGTTGAATATGGAAACTTTTTTAGCTTCCATAGGAATAAAATGACCCCAATGCCATGGAAACCATGCTTTTAATGAGGTTTAACTAAGAATGAGAGAGAACAATATGTTACACATCCATTTGCTCCTCAAATCAATGACATAACATTAATGAAAAAGGTATTTATATCAAGTTATGCATGATAACGGAGTTATATGGTCATTGTTAAGGTAACATTACTTTGGATAGTTACCATAGCAACCAGATGGTTAGATACACCAAAATTTAAAAAAAACAATCCTGGGAAATTTATTTTATCAATTAAAACTTCCTGTTGTCATAAAATTTGTTTGAAATGTCCAGTTTTAAGCAAAATAGCATTTAATTTTACATTTAACATTAGTGGGTGGGGTACTTTGATCCCTAATATTATATCATTATAAGCATTAAACCACAATTTAAAGTATTATTTAGAATTGCTACACGATGGTTGTGTGAAACGGTACTTTTTTGTGACAGATAATCACTACTTAGATAAAATACAAAAGATAATAATCATTTTGTTCATCTAAAAGCATAATATTTTTGCTTCGACAGTAATAAACTTCAAATAAAATTTATTTCAAAATAAAAAATAACCCGATCCCAATTTTTCAATATGGTGAAATATAGGTATCAGTTAACTAATTGAGAGAAAAACAAAAAAATCTGACGTAGAAATTTTTAGAAAAATGATATTGAAAATTGCCAATTTTTAGTACATTGAAAAATGCATAATAGCATGTAAAAATCCATCATAGCACGTGTTACCATGGAAACGGAAAAGTAACAAAATCAGTACTAGAGCAGAAGTCGATGGTACACCATCGCAAATACCCGCTTTTTGACCTATGACCTTTACCTTGGGGTCAAGGTCACACAAAATGCTGCTCAGTACCTTCAACATAATATGACCTATGCACCTGTAAAGTTTAAAGTTGCTATGTCCAATGGTTAAGGAAAAGAAGCATTTACTAAAAATACACTATATGACCTTGACCTATGGGTCAAGGTCACACCAAATGTTGTCTAGTGCCCTCCAAATCATATGACCTTTGCACCTGCAAAGTTTGAAGTTGCTACGTCCAACAGTTTAGGAGAAGATGCATTTACAAGAAAGTACATTATTTGACCTTGACCTTCAGGTCAAGTTCACACTAAATGTTGCCCAGTGCCCTCTTCATCATGTGACCTATGCACCTACAGAGTTTGAAGTTACTACGTCAAAAGCTTAAGGAGGAGAAGCATTTACAAGAAAATTCAACATTTGACCTTTGACCTTGACCTTGGGGTCAAGGTCACACAAAATGTTGCCCAGTACCCTCTACATCGTGTGACCTATCCAGCTACAAAGTTTGAAGTTGCTAGGCCTAACCGTTTAGGAGGAGATACATTTACAAGAAAATACATTATTTGATCTTTGACCTTGACCTTGGGGTCAAGGTCACACAAAATGTTGCCCAGTAACCTTAACATCATGTGACCTTTTCAGCTACAAAGTTTGAAGTTGCTACGTCAAAAGGTTTAGGAGGAGATGCATTTACAAGAAAATTCAATATTTGACCTTTGACCTTGACCTTGGGGTCAAGGTCACACAAAATGTTGCCCAGTACTCTCTACATCGTGTGACCTATCCAGCTACAAAGTTTGAAGTTGCTACGTCTAACCGTTAAGGAGGAGATTTAATTACAAGAAAATACAATATTTGACCTTTGACCTTGACCTTGGGGTCAAGGTCACATGAAATGTCACCCAGTTCCCTCTACATCATGTGACCTATTCACCTACAAAGTTTGAAGTTGCTACCTCTAACGGTTTAAGAGGAGATACATTTACAAGAAACGTGACGGACGGACGTACGCACGGACGGACAGACAGACGGACGGACGGACGGACGGACGACGGACCGACTTTGACACGAAATTAATATACCCTTTTTTTCTAAAGAAAAAAGCGGGTATAACAAGGGTAAAGTAATTAGTCATGTTTATTGTTTGAAAGCACAAACACAAACATTTGCCACATTGCCTCTTGGGTAGGGCAGTCCAAAATATTGTAATTTTTAGCTCAAAATATTGCTGAAAATGCTAAAAATAGAAAATCGTGGTTGCCATGGAAACCGAAGTGAAAAATTGAAAGAAACATGCATTTTTGTTCATCTCTTGACAGAAGTTAAAAATGGGCAAAATTTCAAGAAAATCTATTATTTCTATTTCCAACTGATTTTGACGCTCTCAGATAATGACTCTTAAGTGTTTGTTTAGTTTAAAAGCAAGTTTTTTGTGTTTGCTTTCTTCTATAAGAAAGATGGAATATCCAATATTGTTAAAACTTTATAATAACATAAATACTGATCACTTAGGGAGAACTTCACCTTGTCCAACTCCTCATAGAACAGTAAACTTTGATAATCTTCATAATACGGTTTCAATACCAGATTCACACTGATAGAAAGTCATTCTCCATATTTCATTCATTTCATTTGTGTCAGGGAATAGTTTGTTTCATCATGTCTTGATCACCAACATCATAAAATAAATATTTAATAACTATTACAACCTTATATAATCATATACCACAGTCCACAGTTTTTCATACTTTAAAACATGTTGCATTCTTTCCTGCGTGAGCAAGACAGAATCTTTAATGTTTCAAAGCTGTCATCCTTAATCCAATACTGACCACATAGAGAGAATTTCACCCTGTCGAACTCCTCTTGAAGTAGTTAATTTCATTAATCTTCACAATATGGTTTTATTTTGTTATTCACTTTATTATAATGCCAAAATACAGTATTCACCCATTTTATGTAGTTGCGGGATCTATTGCTTTATTATTTTCTACCACAAAATGCTGAAATATTTAAAGAATGCAAAGTACCAAACTCTACAATCATAGGTGCCTACAATCATTTTCCAAATCCTGTAGAAAGTCAAAGAATCAAATGGGATAGAAAATTAATGTCCACACTATCTTCTTAAAGTTTCATCTAGTACAATCAGATCGCTCAAAGGATAACTGATTCCCTGATTAAATTGCCATTTACTTGATTGAGGAACCAGTTTTGAAAATACATCATGGAAACTCCAGATAGTGATCAGCATAAAACTACGAATACATAACTTATTGAATATATAAACAAGTGAAAATGCAAAACGGGTCTGACGGTATAAGAAGAAGTTACAATGATCAGGAACTGAGGTAATCTGACCAAAGTCTTGCCCTTGCAACGGAATTGGCAATCAATCAAAACTTGAATTCAATATTCAACCCGAGACTAAAACTACAAATATATATAATACTAGGAGAACACTAGGAAAGTAGAACCTATGTGCAACTCTTTCCAAAAAGTAGTAAAATTGCAAACAGAGTTTAAAATAAAGTCAGTGCTTTCAGTTAATAAGTTTGCATGTGCATCTTGGTATTCAATGAGTTGACAAAATGATGAATTCAAAACAGTCATAACATTTGCCAGATATTAAATGCCTGTGCAACAGTCAGCCAGTGGTACATAAAGAATCCCAACAAGTACCTGGTATTAAAATAAAAAAAGCTTCACCCTAGGCTATTCCAAACACATTGACGTTTTAGGGGAAAATCATGCATAGCAACTTAATATCATATTAAACAAGGATAATACAAGAATAATTAAAAAGGTTAGAGACACATGCCATTGTAGGTAGAATGAATGTCAGTTACATATATGACATCACATATAAGTTTACAAAGGGACAAAATAAATGAAATAAGCGATCAAATGCCTTGCCTTGTCTAGCACTATTTGAGACTGAACCGTCAATTAAAACATTGGTATGCAAATACAAATCAAAATACATTTTAGACACATTCGGTGAAGAGATCATAGCACTGAATCCATTAATTGATGTGTTTCAACTTAATTTTGAGAAGTTTGATATTGCAGACTTTTTGTGTGTTACTCTAACTGATTGTTAAAGCTACACAAGTCTCAGATTTGTTTCAATGTCAAATTAAATATGCATTTGTACACGCATAGCTTTTTATTATCGATGTTTATAATATTTTTAATAATAAAATTGCGAAATTACATGGTTCCAGAACAAAACTAGCCTCAAACATTAAATTATGATAAATGTCCAAAAATGACCTACATGTATATAATGTGTTTTCCTGCACTGTTACCGGCTTCAAAAAATCTTGAAACTTTCTCAGTATACAGAAGACATGTTAGGCAAATTTTATAGGCAGTATCATAGGTTGACAAGGACAGGAACATATAGAAATTGTAGACGCAATTTGGCATACACGTGAATTTCAATTATATTTTTTTGAACATTCTTACTTTAAGATTTTGTTAAAAAATTGTGTGCATATTTTTATAGGCCAAAGTAGAATCAAAACAATCAATATTGAGTCCTTTCACTATTCCAGCTTAAACTGGGTGAGATCCGACAAAACTGATGTTTACAAATTGACAAAATATTATACAGGTGTCATTGAAAAAATGGAGTAAATCAAGGTGCTCTCCTGAGACCTAAATGCACAATTGAAATAAATAAATGCATTTTTATAGTTGATAGGTCATAGGTATTCACCATGTAAAACTAGATGAAAATCCATGCGTGGGCGCATATGAGACCTCCCCTTTCACTTGTCTCAAGCTTAGATATAAGCGAATAACAAAGTCGCTGATCAGACTGCCCAGAAGCACAGGCTGTTTGTTGTTCACAACCCCCCCGAAGATACGTTTTCTCAGGTCATAACCAAGCCACCCTTCTCAGCTACAAAGACTAGATAAAATAATCTAAATTTTGCTTGTAGCAAGTTTAGATATGATACTTTCCAATAAGCAAATAACAAAGGTGCTGATCAGACTGCGCAGATGCGCAGGCTGGTCTGGGCTTTTGTTGTTCGCAAATCCCTGAAGACAGGATTTCTCGCGTCAAGGCCCATATTTATAATCAGGGTGCCCACTCTTAGTCTGAAATAAAATTCCCTGACTTTTCACTGACTTTTCTCTGACCATAATTCATTTTTCCCTGACCATGTTACCGCCTTTAACTGCCTCCCTCTGTCTGTTCGGCCCGTGTCTTCAGCCTTCATATAACCATGAGTCGCAAATTACTCGCAATGAAAGTCAAAAATAAAACAAGAAACAAAAAATAAGGTCTTAGGTCATTTTTCAACAAAAAAATAACTAGTAAAGAGACAAATATATTATAATAACTGGATCGCATATTAATTATCCAAAAACTGACACACAGTCATCATCTCAAATCTGTTTGCTCAATTTTTGAGGGGTTTGAACAAATTCTATTTTAAAATTCCCTGACTTTTCCCTGACTTTTAAGGATTTTCTAAATTCCCTGACCATTCTAAAGAATTCCCCGAACTTGAAGAAAAAACAAAATTTCCCTGACCAGTGGGCATCTGATAATGAATAGTTTCATACTGTATATCATTACTAAATAGTATTAAATTGGGTGGAAGACTTTATCTATCTAGAAAAGTATACTAAAGTCTAAAGAGCTACGGTACCTACATTTATGTAATAACTTTAATGAGGGGTAGTATGGACCGTCTCTCTGTCGAAAAAACTGTGGTTCCCCACTGGAGTTGGCTAGGATCTCTATGTGATCATGGCTGAAATTAAACCAGGTGAAGTATTATTCTTGCATGGGAATTTGTTACGCGAAGCTGTTTGAAGCAGCAAAATCCATGTTCATATGTTGAGATTCACGTGCTGTTTGAACATGGCTTTTACTTGAAAAGGCCTAAACTGGGCTCTGATTTGAATGCATGACGTTACTCTGGAATGCGTTGCGGCCGTGACTGATCTTTTCGTCGATGCTTTCGTTAGCGAAAACGTTGCACGTGTATATAATGACGTTCGAAAGTTGACGCTGACGCCATTTTGTTTTGAGAAATCAAGTGTAAGAAAAGGGATATTTAATGTTTAAGCGACATTTTCAGCGCTGTTTATGCTGAAATCAGGTAAAATATGCAAGAATAATGATCACACATGTTTGTTTCATTGCATTAACACTTGCCGGGTCCCTCGGACGATGTTTGAAAACTCGGCCTAACGGCCTCGTGTTCAAACAGCTTCCTCCGGACCCGACAAATGTTAATGCATGAAAAACATTTGTGATCCCTATATTATACATGTAACTATTTCATTTTCATTGCATGATATGGGCCTCGACGTGAGAAAACCTGCCTTCAGGGGTTTGCGAACAACACAGGCGCAGACCAGCCTGCGCATCCGCTCAGTCTGATCAGCGCCTTTGTTATTCGTTTTTTGAAAAGTATCATATGTAAAGTTGCTACAGGTGAAATTTCAATTTTCTATCTAGTCTCTGTAGCTGAGAAGACTGGTTAGAAACTCGCTTTGTCTGAAACCCGGAAGACAGATTTGTCGCGACGAGGCCCATATAAAAACGTAGAATGAAAGGAGGGAAACAAAAACTTAAGAAGATACATTCTGGTATCTTTTTGAGACAACAAAATTTGGTTGTGAATAAAATGGGTCTACACTACAGTACATTAAACTTTTGTTTTCGGGAAACCCCTAAATGGGTAGTTTTACATACATGTACATACAGTGAAGACCCAGATGAAATGCCACATAAATTATAATGCTTCATTTCATCAGGATCTACACTGTTTGTTTAGGTAAAAAAGATCGTCAGACATAAAAATACATTATTCTTTAAAATTATAACCGCCATGCTGAAGTATGTGCCATTTCATCAGGGTATACACTGTTTGCTAACATAAAACAGTCTTTAAGGACTAAAATAAAGTAAAATCATAATTTGGAAAGTCTATCCTGATAAATGCAATAAACCATCCAAAGTTAATTGCCATCAGAGCCAAAAAAATAAATCACTTGTTTCCAGTTACCATTATATATTTTGGGGCGTACTCAAATTTTTTTCAAGCTTTATGGGGTATAAAAGTCTATTTTAGACCTTTTTTAAAAGTTTGCCTACCTATCAACTCTAAAATTTTGGAGATGGAACCGAAAACAAGACCGTTTTTTGGGTCTCAGTATAAAAAGGTTTAAAGCTGTCAGAATTTCTCAGAAATGACCAAACCATGCACATGACTGTATTTGACGAAATGCTTACCATTTTACCAGTTTGAGTGCATCTTTTTTGGGTAGCACTTGATCCATATAGGGCTCTATGAATGGGAACTGCTCTAATACTGCAGCTTTCACACCTCTCTGCACTGAAGATTTGGCATTGTTTACTCCAGATATATTCTCCTTGTCTTCAAATCTGAAAACAGAAACACGGCATTTGCAAGCGCAAATTGGGAAAAATAAAATGTCTAGGGAAACAAAAATTATTAGCATAAAATTGTAAATATTTTCTTACTCATCAGATTTAACATATTTTGGGTGCTTGGAGTAGTACCCACAACATATTGTTAATAGAATTTTTAACAAAATCAATAGACAAATTTATACAGAAGGGGTCTTCTGCAAAAATTTCCTCAATGAAAATTCAAAACTTTTACACCATCTAGATTGCATCAACAAAGTCTACAGTTTGGCTGGAGAATGATTTTGCAATTATTTGGCAACACATGCGCAGAGCACATAAAGCATTATTTCAGTGCTTTTAAGTAGACAAATCGATCTATCTTTTGATTGATAGAACCAGTGACCTATATTCAAGTAACTGGACACTTCATTTTCCAGCCATATAGGTATGTCGTGGGCCCGTGGCATGTGTCACGTGACTTACACCTGGAGCGCCTTTCATCATACACACACAAAATGGCAATGCAGCTTGTGAAACCACTGCATTTATAGGAACATTGAAGAGCGTACTTCATCGTAAATATCGCTTATTGGAATGAAGGAAAGACAAAGGTCATGATCTGTGGTACAGGCCTGGACCTCTTGCAGTGTTCAGGCGAATACCCATGCGCTGTAGACAGGTGTCGTGCAGGAGTAGGCAACAACAGCATCTACTGCAATGGCTGCAAACTTTGGGTGCATAAGAAATGCAGTGGGCTACAACCACGAACACCAAATCCTGATTATAGGTGCGCACGGTGCATGAGAAATGCCCGCCCTATTGACGGCAGGCTGTAGAATGAAGTCCAGGTCAGACCTGATAAGCTGGAGGTGGTAGCTTCCTTCTGCTACCTGGGTGACATGCTTTCTGTTGGTGGAGGCTGTGAAATATCGGTCACTACTCGTGAGACAACAGCCTGGACAAAGTTCAGGGAGCTACTACCAGTTCTCACATCCCTCCACCTCTCTTACAAGACACGTGGCCATGTATACAGCTCTTGCGTGCGGAGCGCCATTCTCCATGCCAGTGAAACTTGGCCACTGACCAAGATGAACCTGCAGCGCAATGATAGGGCCATGATCAGACAGATCTGCAGTATCAAGCCAGAGGAGGTGGCCATGGTAAGGTCAAGTGAATTAATGGCTAAGCTTGAGGACCTCGCCCTCATTTTGAGAGAGAGAAGGTTTCGCTGGTTTGGGCATGTGGAGCGTTCTAGTGTTGCAATCTGAACAGCATGTGATATACAGATTGATGGCAGGCAGGGGGAAAGGAGGCCCAAGCTAACATGGAAGAAACTGACGGAGAGAGACTGCCGTGAGTGGAAGCTAACGACAGATGACCCTCAAGAAAGGAGCACTTGGAGATCAGGTGCCACTAACTCGTACACATCTTATGTTGACCAACTTAAGATGGTCTTAAATTGAAGTTAAGTTGACGATCGTAACATTTAAGGTGGCGCTATTCCGATAACATAAAGCCGTCTTAGCGTATTCTTAACTGAAGGTCACCTTATCTTTTAAGATATACCTGTGTTATATTTATTCTCTCGTGCAAAGCGTGTTGTTTACAGTATTTAGAGCCGACTCAGTAGAAAAGATAAATATATGGGTTGCGACGCTTCGGGTAGGCTGAAATCAGCATACTCAGCTACAGAGATTAGCTACAATTTTGAAAAAAAATCGTGTTGCAAGTTGTGTTGCCTGTTTTTGTGTCTCTTCCTCACGGTGCTGTGGGTTTGTCTGGAGTCTGCCATCTTGGTATTTTCTAGCCATACTCACTTTGTGACTGCTATGCTTTCCAGTTAACAAAAATAAAGACACTGATCAGACTGCAAGGTTGCGCATGGTGTTCTGTGCCATCTTTTTTTTGTTTGTGACTAAGTCAGGTTTCCTCGAGGCGAGGTCCCTTATTGTTGATATTACCTATTTCAGCGTCGATCTATTGATATCAGTATTTTATATTTTTATTACCTTTTGTATTCGGGAAACCCAAAAACGAGTACTTATACAAACAGTAAAAGCCAAGATGAAATGCAAATTGCATTTCATTAGACTCTATACTGCGTGTAAAGATAAAACGATTGTCGGAAAAAAGAATACACTTTGTTTTTATGCCCCCAAAGGAACTTTGGGAGGCATATAGTAATCGCACTGTCCGTCCGTCCGTCCGTCCGTGTGTCCGTCCCGCTTTCGTGTCCGGTCCATATCTCCTATATTCTTTGAGGTAGGAATTCCAAATGTGGTGTGTGGATACATCTTGGGATGGGGGAGTGTCGCGTACCATTTTCGGGTCACTGTGACCTTGACCTTGACCTCTGACCTAGTTTTTAGAATAATCGTGTCCGGAGCATATCTCTTATATTATTTGAGGTAGGAATCTCAAATTTGGTGTGTGGATGCATCTTGGGATGACGAAGTGTCACGTACCATTATTGGGTCACTGCGACCTTGAACTTGACCTCTGACCTAGTTTCTAGAAAACTGCATTGAATCTGGTGCTTATCTCCTATAATCTTTGAGATAGGAATTCCAAATTTGTTGTGTAAATGCATCTTGGGATGACGGAGTGTCACATGCCATTTTTGGGTCACTGTGACCTTGACCTCTGACCTAGTTTTAAGAATTATTGTGTCCGGAGCACAACTCTTATATTCTTTGAGTTAGGAATTCCAAATTTGGTGTGTGGATGCATCTTGGGATAGCGGAGTGTCATGTACCATTTTACGGTCACTGTGACCTTGACCTCTGACCTAGTTTTTAGAATAATCATGTCCGGAGCATATCTCTTATATTATTTGAGGTAGGAATCTCAAATTTGGTGTGTGGATGCATCTTGGGATGACGAAGTGTCGCATACCATTATTGGGTCACTGTGACTTTGAACTTGACCTCTGACCTAATTTCTCAAAACTGCATTGAGTCTGGTGCATATCTCCTATATTGTTTGAGATAGGAATTCCAAATTTGGTGTGTAAATGCATCTTGGGATGATGGGGTGTCACATACCATTTTTGGGCCACTGTGACCTTGACCTCTGACCAAGTTTTAAGAATTATTGTGTCTGGAGCACAACTCTTATATTCTTTGAGTTAGGAATTCCATATTTGGTGTGTGGATGCATCTTGGAACAGCAGAGTGTCATGTACCATGTTCAGGTCACTGTGACCTTGACCTCTGACCTAGTTTTTAGAATAATCATGTCCAAAGCATATCTCTTATATTATTTGAGGTAGGAATCTCAAATTTGGTGTGTGGATGCATCTTGGGATGACGAAGTGTCGCATACCATAATTTAGTCACTGTGACCTTGAACTTGACCTCTGACCTAGTTTCTTGAAATTGGTGCATATCTCAAATAATCTTTGAAATAGGAATTCCAAATTTGGTATGTAAATGCATCTTGGGATGCCTGAGTGTCACAAACCATTTTTGGGTCACTGTGAATATGACCTCTTACCTAGTTTTCAAGAATCATTGTGTCCAGAGCATATCTCCTATAGTATTTGATGTAGGAATCCCAAATTTGGGGTGGTGATTCCTCTTGGGATGGTGGAGTGGTGCATACCATTTTGAGTCACTTTAACCTTGACATTGACTTCTGGCCTCATTTCTAGGTTTTTTCGTGCTATATTACAGCTTACTTTCTTCAAATGTGTCTTATGCTAGACCAATTCCTTTGGGGGCATTCGTCACGTGTTTGTGACATTTCTTGTTCTTTTTCTTTTTGAAAAATTACAACCTGACACCCTAGATATGTACAATGGACTATCCCAGTTCATTGTATCAAAACAGAAGGAAGAATTCATCAGTATAAAAAGGATTAAATTTCGCCTGGTTCCATTACAAGTCTTAAACGTACACGATGATCTGACAAAGAAAATGTGATTATGTCGCAGTCTGGGCGGCTTGTCAAAGATGGTTTTCAATGCGTTTTATGAACATGATTATCATGCTGGATTAGTTAATTTCAACAGCCCGCTTTTTACATACAATTAAAAAAGTATTATAGCTTACTGTATAAAAAACTAGAAATTTTAAGCAAAAGCTTACAAAAAGAGACCTCAGTCTATGCGACATAGTCCAAAAATGAATAGCAAAACGTCCAAAATTAATGCCGTATAAAAAGTAGCAGTCGGACTACGCAAGCAGGGGACGTTGAGAGCCAAGAGCTGTAACTCATTAGTACGTCGAAAACTCTGATCAGGCTGCAAAGTATTAGGCATCTCTGTAGTCACCCCGCTCATATGCATTAAAACGAACACTACCGAGGGCCCTCCCATTGGTTTTGGAACAAAGGAAACGGACATTGTATTATCGAGCCCCCCCCCCAAATGGTTTTGGGAACAGGGGAAAATGACATTTTGTTCTATTTTCGGGATCAAGTCAACAATGGAACAAGTATTCCCTGTGAGGGCATCATAACTGATCTTCCCAATAGAGTTTAATTATTCTCCATAGGTATTTTATGTTCCTTTGGCCCCACTTTTGGGGCTAACGTTGATACATGTTCTCTGGGTGAACTGCAATATCAACGTGATATGTTCATCAACTCGTATTTTCCTCACAAGTGTTTAGATACATGATAAACATGTATGTAGAAATGTACCCTTGTTTTCCTTAGAACAATACCATTGTTCCCATGGTCTTCCACCCCCTAATCATTTTGACCATAACATAAGATGCCCTATAATTACCAAATACAAACATACATAAAGCAAAATGCATGTACATACACATGCATGTTTATCTGCTACATGTGTACATGCATGGATCCAGGAATTTTCGCTAGGGTGGTGGGCGGTCCGAGCCCAACTGGTAGAAAAGAGCCCTGACAACTTTTTGGTCTTCAACTTATTTTACCGTGGGGGCCCAATGTTTATTTCAAAGAAACTATAATTCTTCCAGAGTCCAAGCAGGGGGGGGGGGGGGGTAAAAAATTTCAGGAGGTCCAACCTTTTCCAAGGTGATGGGGCCCAATTGCTTTTTACTATAGAACTTGTTGTTTTCCAGGTGATTCCGGACTCCATGTTCCCCCTCCGGATTCGGGCATTGCCTATGTACACATGTCTATGTTTGTGGCCTTTTAAAGTCACAAAAAACGAAGCACGCAGTAAGTTCTTCAAAGGCATAGGCGTTTAGGGTAATTTAAAAAAATGTCGCCAAAATTATATTTTATCTATTACGTTCGTTCTGGGTAGTACCTCTCGTAACCACTTAGACGACGCTAAGGTGACTATCGTGACCATAAATTTACCATGATCTTAAGTTGTCTCTGTAAATTAAGGTGCATACGAGTTAGTGGCCATAACTGTTAAGGTGAACGTAAGTTAAACTTGAGGTGATTTTAAGGCTTAAGATGTCTACGAGTTAGTGGCCCCTGGTGTGAGATCTGCTATGCGTGCAGCTAGCCAGTTACCTGGAAAGGGGCCCACTGATGTGGATGATGCCCCTGCACCTGCACGTTTAATAATAAAAAAAATAAATTATGATATAAAGTGTCAAACAGTTTGGACCCCTATAAGGTCCGGACAGAATGTCAGGCCTGATCTGGGTCCAAATTGTTTGAAAGGGTTATCAGCAGATGACAAGGTCATGTAAAGGTTAAATGCAAAAATAAAGTACATCAGTTCAACTTCAACTTGTCATAACCTATAAAGTGTCAAACAGTTTGGACCCCGATCAGGCCTGAACAGAATGTTGGGCCTGATCTGGGTCCAAACTATTTGCAAAGGTTATCAGCAGATGACATGTCAGGTAAAGTTTTAATGCAAAAGATAAAAAAAACAATGGATTTGACCCAAAGTTTTTTGAACCTGGAAAAAACAATTTGGATCCTAGTCAGGCCACTATGGTTGTTTTCCCAGACACCATGTATACATTAAGGGATACCAAGAGGGGGGAGGCCAAAATTGATAACTTTTTCTCATATCTAACTTTTGTCACAGCATCCAGTAGATCCAAATATTGCATGCGCTGATCCAGAGGGGGAGGGGCAAGGGACCGGGACTCCCTGGAAAAACACAAGTTATATGGGATTCTATAGGGAATAAGCAATTGGACACCCCCACCCCCTAGAAAAAGTTGGACCCCCCCCCCCTGGAAAAAATGTTGGAGCCCCTCTGGAACCTCGGAAAATTATAATTTTCTTTGAAATAAAACCATTGACATTCTGTAAAATAAGTGGAGGACTACTAAAAAGAACTAAAAACAGTTGTCAGAGATTTTTTTTATGACAGATGGACCTGCCCCCACCCCTGACAAAAATTCCTGGATCCGCACATGTCTTGATACAAATCTTGAGCTATTGTTGCTTCATCTATGCTGGAATGCCATATAATAATTGCTGGGGACTTTTCTTGAAAAGGATAGCCCTAATGACAGGCTGCTGTTGTTGTTGTTGGTAAATTCCTCCACTGTCTGGAGAACTTCACATAAGTGAATAAGCCCTTAATTGCACCCCACCAATTACGAATATTTATTTGTTCACACTGATTCAGTTGTTCACATTATTAAGCAGACTGAAGCGCATACAATGCTGTGCATAGCACAATCCTCTGGAGACTGATTCAAACTTGTGTAGAAAGTCTTCCCTATGGGTTTCACTGGCTTTCAGATTTATTGTTGTACAATCCAAAATAAGTGCTACTAATAAGTCAACGTCTTTATAAAAATTTCTTTTTGTTCTTCTGTCCCTTAGTATTCAATCAAAATACTACTGATCTTTTCCATGAACTGGTCTCGGGGCTCCGACAAACATCGACACTTCAACAGGAAGTGGATCATATCCTCAGCGTCATCACCACACAGTAGACACGTTGGGTTGACAGAATACTGATTGAATTTGGCACGATTTGACTGCAGAACATATGTGCCTGTCATAAGTTTTGCTTTGAAGCCTGCTTTCTTAATTGCCATAAGGTTAAAGCCTGCATTTTTCCAAAGATAATGTACCTCACCAATTTTGTAATTTTGAGTATTCAAAAATTTGAGTGACGATTTTTCACTTGCCTCAAGTTTTATTTTATCAACCCAATATGCACTGACATGTTTATCCACGGTCTGCTTCCATGCTTCTTTGGAAATTTCAGTATTTAAAAGATCAATGGTACTTGGCAAATTGTACTGAGATAGGATTGGACCGACATAGACAAACCAACTTTTAGATTTTTTGTCTTTGAGTAGAATTTGGCGTTCTGCAAGCTCCCTCTCAGTTGAATTACTACGAAGCACACTTCCCAAAGTGCCCAAGACACGCTTATGTAGATCTGTCACCAGAGGCAGCTGACCCGACAGTATATATACTGCCCCGTCAGCTGTTCTCTCATGGAGATGCATGACCTGCTTAAGAAATTTTTTGTGAAATTGATTGAGTTTTTGAATTTCTGAATTTGATAATGTCAAAACATCTAATCCATATGTGAGACGTGGTAAAACATAGGTATTCCAAAGAGACAGTGAATATTGTACCAATTAAAGGTGTGGAGTATCAAACTTGGAGGTGTGATGTGTCAGAATTCAGATTAAAAAAAGTCCTTTATCTATCTGGAATTTGATAATAGCTCAAGGTGATGGAATTTAACGACCGTTTTAATGTGTTAAAGCTCCTAAGATATTAGAGACACTCATTTCTTTCACGTCTAAATGATCGCAAACCGATGGCCATTCACCCCTCCCAGACCCGAGCTTTTTCAGTTTTTTGTGAAAAATCTGTGCTTTTATAATCAAAATAATCGTGGCGATACAAAAGACAATGTTTTCCCTTCGAAATAAGCGCAGACTGGTGAAAAAATCGGAGAATTTGAATAAATACCGCCCATTTTTCATCATTTTCCCGTTACCCGTAATGTTAAAATTTACAGTTCACATCACCGCGGTACATTTGTTTACCTGTGTCGCTATGGCTGTGACGTCACGGCGGTCCCGAGAATCACTTGGTAGCTGCTTAGCAACTATGTCATATTCAAGAATGGGTCAGATAAGTGGCCTCGAAATATCCTAAAATAGGCACTTACCCTGCATCACAGAAAATATTGGTATATATGGGAAAAAATTTAATTTTCACTAGAAGTATCAAAATTTTCACTTGCCCTGCAGCCCAAGGCACTCGTAAATACGAGCGGACGAGTGCTATTTTCGAGCCCTGGGACATATTCTATAGTCGCTCCGTATGGAGGAATCACGCATTGTAAAACTTATAAAATGTATCACAAGGCAAAAGTTTGTGTCCAAGTACACGTAATTCTGTGTTTCCAAGAGCATCAGCTGACGGCGACAAAACTGGAATTAAATCCATATGAACCTCGTCAGTATAGTACGTCATCACACATTTGATCGATAATTTACTTCATGGATTTTCGAGATATTTTTGTTGTTGTTGTTGTATTTCTAATCGGCATTTCATCGCTGCCTATGGCCTCTTTGTGCATTCTATTGTTAAGTCATCCAGGTATTTTAGGCATTTTGTAACTTAATGTTGAAGAGCTCAGCCGATATACTCGGTGAAAATAATGCCAGACGCTTATTAAAAAGCGTTCAAAATCATGAAATTTCAATTAATAATATATCGATAAATATGCTCGATTATTTTATAAACACTTTCTTTATCGAATGAAAATCATTTTTCAAATAGATGCTGAAAATTTCAATTCAAAATTCTGAGTAGTTTTAAAGATATTGCAAGTTATAAATTCACCAAAATACGTAGGTATTACGGAGAATTACCTGTGTTTTCACCGAGTGTGTAAAGCGCCTCGATGATCCAGAGCTGGATATGACGTAGCACTGTTTAATAGAATTTCTTCCAGGGCTTATTTTTGGCCGATTTTATAGCCGTTATTCGGTTATATTCCCAATGCCAAAAAGTATCCTTTTTTCCCAATTTTCGGAGGAAAATTCCCAATTTCATGTCTTAAAAATTTTTGAAAACAAATCATTAATTTGTCTAGTAAAAGTTGGCTTAAAAATGTGTGTACAGCATGTGTATTCAGGGTTCCCAATCACGAAAATTAGCGTGGTGTGAACCGGATGTTTACATTTTTCTACGGTCATGTATAAATTCAACCTGCCGTTTAATTATCAGGGCCCAGGGGTGTTATGTCCTCTAACCATCGGCATATCAGCCTTGGATTACTTCTTTGTTTTGATAGATAATTGTCCCTGTAAGTGCAACATTAAAACTTGTTCTCCCGATGCACAAAAGATAAATATCAAACAGCTGAAAAAATAGCTAGTTTAATTTGGTACATCTGTGTGTAAGGATGGGACTCAAGTGAGATAGAAAATTAAAGAGGTAAGATTTTATTTTGACTATCTTGTATCTGTCTCTTGTCTATCAAACCTGAAGAAGCTGGTACTTTGGTGTAAGTTTCTGTAGTTCAAAGTACCCCACCCACTTCTTCAGTTTTCTATCTTATCCCTACTTTATGATGGCTGGGGAAAGGGCTGGGGGTGAACGAAAAAGCATTATGTGTAGGGGAACCCCTGCCCAATTTTTTTTCAGTGTGTTAACTTAGTCATTTTCCAGCAAATTCTGTTTAGGGGAGCCCTGCTCCAGCAAATTCTGTTTAGGGGAGCCCTGCTCAAATTTTAGGGTGGGTTTGCATAGTGATTTTTAAGCAGTAAATAACAAATTTAGGCATACACTGTGCTTTAAAAATGAGTGGCTGTCAAAGTTTTTGTGGCTTCATGTACCCTCTAAAAATGAACCACCAAAATTTTACCCTAGAGGGCACCCTAAAAAAATATGAGAGGGAACCCCGGGATTCTGGGAATATTCAGCATTGCACAGTCTCATATAATACAACATGCAATTCTGATTATAACTTAACAGTACAGCCAAATTCAGATAAATATGATGTATTTTATGATTTGACAATGTAGCAAAGGACACTAAAAAATTCCCAATTTGGGGCGTTTACGCGCTAAAATTCCCAATTCCAGGGGTATGGGTCATTGTCCCAAAATGGTGAAAATAAGCCCTGTCTTCTCTTCTGTGTTTCTCCCTTGGTACTTAAACTCATGTTACTCTATGGGCATGCGTAGCCTTGATTTTTGATTTTGTATTTTTAGAATCTTTTAGCGTCTAAAGATAATCCAGACGTAGTTAGTAACTTACTGGAATGTGGATGCAGAATTCTACATTTCCGAAAAGATCCGTACGAATTTATGTGCACTAAACGTCAACCTCAACCACCTAAAATCTTATTATACTTGAAATTCAGCAGGTTGGTGGATTTTCTGAGTTTTTTTTAAAAATCATTCCTGAAGAAAAACAAAAAAAGGAACCATTTACTTACTTTTTAAACATATTTTGCAAAATGTGTGCCGGTTTACTTTATTTTAATTTACTTCCGGTATTGGCTGTGTTCGATTATTCATTTCCAACAAACTCCCCAGCAGCAGAAGTAAGTGAGTATGGTCAGGAATTACCATGTTGACACGCTGAGCAGACCAACCCCCGCCGCTGTGAGGAAGAATCATAGAAAACTAACAGTCACAAAACACCAGGAAGACACTTATCTATATATCTCTTCATAATTCCGAACCATCGTATTGAGTATTATTGGAATGTGACCTGCGCATGGTGTGTTAGTAAGAAATATTAAAAACGGTGAAGTGAAGGTTAAAGAATGATAGGGAGATGAAAATAAAGATGTCCAGGTTGAAACACCTGTCAAAAACCTATGTTATTGAGAAATGTCACCCTGCATTGAGACCTTATTTGCATAGTGATAGAGATACAGAATTCCAGTTAAGAATAAAGTTTTAACCGGGACATATATACTCCAAACAAACAGAGCTAAGTTCAATCAGAATGATGTGAATCCTATCTGCCAGCTATGTCATAAATGTGAAGAAACTCGCCAGCATTTTATTATTGACTGTGAGGATTTGACAGATGATAGAGATCCCATACTAAATGACTTTTTAACTGTATTAAGAAGACTGCTAGATATATATCCTCAAGCTGCTGATTATTCGCTGCTCCAGTGACTGATTGGCAGCAGTTGTCTGATTGATACTGATACACGTATACAAAGTTACATTTTAACCCAAATAGACTCTCTACATTAGCATAGTAGACGCTTGATCTTCAAAATACATGCATCCAGATACAGTAAGCTGCAAATGGCACCCAGGCGTAAAAGAAAACGATAGTGCACAGCAACACACACGGTGGCAGAGCATTTATATTTCTCATATTTATTGAGATAAGATGGTAGACAGTTTGACGACTCAGCATTTGTGTACATAAACTTTTATATGAGGTGGTGGATTAACTGTATATATTAATTGTGTGGTGTGGATATTTTAAATTAATCGTGGCTTTTAACGTGTGCACTGTAACATTTTTAAATATTAAAAGTTTTACGAACTCTTACTCAAGAAGATTTTACTGGTATATCCCAGGTGTGCCTATAAAGGCAGAATTTATTGAACAGAACAGAACAGATAGTGTTAGGTGTTAATAAGATGGAGTTAAAAGCAGGTTAAAAACAGTACGCATTTAAGGGTGTGTATGATTGATCCTGCTGACTCCTGTTTTAAAGGAGTCAATATCAGGAACCAGGACGAGATCAGATGGTAGCTTGTTCCAAAGAACAATGGAAACAGGAAAAATGAGTATTTATAAAAACAAACAGATGTGTGAATCTGTCTGTAAGAGAGTGCATGTGGCGAGTGTATACTTCAGGATGCTCAAAATATGACGGAAGTGGTATGGCAACTAGGCCGTAAACGATCATGTAAAACATAGCGAGGCGCGTGTCGGTACGTCTGTTTTCTAGCAATCGTCATCCAAGGTTGCTCAGCATATCCGTTACACTACTTTATGATGAGTAGTCATTTGTGACCCATCTGGCTGCCCTTCTCTGTACTTTTTCAATTTCATTTATGTTTTCTTTGGTGTAAGGGCTCCAGACGGCCGATGCATACTCAACCTGTGGACGGACAAGGGAGTTGTATGCCATAGTTTTGATATCTTTATTTTTAATGACAACATTTCTTTTGACAAAACCCAGTGTTTTGTTAGCAGAATTGGTAATATTGTTAATGTGGGTGTTCCAGCTCAGGTCCTTGCTGATGGTCACCCCCAGATACGTTGCTGCATCCACAGATTCTAGTTCCTGGTTATGCATGAAGTATCTGGACTTAACCAGACTTTTTGAGCGGGTAATATGGATTACCTGGTATTTGCCTGGGTTAAACTCCATATCCCAGATTCTCTCCCAATGCTGAAGAGACTCCAAGTCGGACTGAAGTACCTGACTATCTTGCATGTTGGTGATTGTCAGGTAAACTCAGGTAAACGGCAGTATCATCAGCAAATAGCCTGACCTGGGACTGAATGTTTTCAGGTAGGTCATTGATGTACAATAGAAAGAGGAGCGGGCCCAGTACTGAGCCCTGAGGTACACCAGAGGTCACTTTGACCTCCTAAGATGACTCCCCATCCAGTACAACAGTTTGAGTGCGACCTATCAGGAATGACTGAATCCAATTTAAAGTGTTACCTTTTTACACCCAAACAAGAAAGTTTATATATAAGAGTTTCAGATGATTTACTTTGTCGAAGGCTTTGCTAAAATCTAAAAGTATTAAATCAGTTTGTTTTCCCAAAGATAGCTGCCTTCCTGAGTCTTCTACTAGTTGAATCAATTGGGTCTCGCATGAGCGTTTTTCGCGAAACCCATGTTGAAGTTCATATAGGATATTATGCTTGTTTAGGTGTTTAGAAAGGTTGGAAGCATTTATGTGCTCCACAACTTTACATAAAATACATGTTAAAGAAATGGGCCTATAGTTTGAAGGTTCCGGTTTGTCGCCTTTTTTGAATAAGGGACAAACTTGTGCCCTTTTACAGTCAGCGGGGAGTTGTCCGGTTTGCAATCTTTTCTCAAACAAGAGGCATATAACAGGAGCAATCTCTGTCTTTAACTGTTTCAAGACTACTGGTTTGATGGAATCAGGCACAGCAGCCTTGTCAGGTTTCGGATTTGATAATAGCTTTAGCACACCGTTAAAGTCAATTTTGATTTCTGGCATAGTGGAACATAGGAGGGTTATATTTTCAGGAATATTCTCTTGAAAGAAATTGTGTATCTTCTTGGTACACAATTGACCTAACTTAAGTGGGGATAAGCGTGAGAAAACGGACTGAAATTGGGAATTTAGAAGATTTGCCTTTTTTACATTTCCACTATGCAAGATATTTTGCGAGTCCTTTGAGGTGGATATGCCCCGATTATCCTGCCTACTGTTTTTGATCAGGCTAAAAGTTTCTTAGGAGAAAACCCAGAACCTTCATTCTCATCACCAGAAACCACCCCAAGTATGTCTGCCAAATAATTTTCATAAGAATTTTTTTAACTTTAAGTAAAGCAACCAACTTTCTCTTCTCTACCAAGATGATTACAAGACTCTGAATGCAGGACTACGAATTCAGTCAAGATTTTACAAATACACTGGACAAAAGTGTCACACTGTTTGACCAATACATGGTCATACCCAGCTAGCAAACTATATAGGGCACATAGTGAACATATATAGGGAGTGCAACCGGGTCCCATATGGGCTGCCACATGTAAATACTATATGGTTAAACAAAATAAGTAGTGGACATTTAGATCAAGGTAAACAAGAAATTAAGTTAAAATGAATATATTGATATTATTATTATTATTATTTCTTTATGGGGCTGTTATGTGGAACCCTTCTGGGCACCCCACATTGATAGCCCAAATGAGACCCATATATGCAATTATGCATGTTTGCTGGATATGGTATCTTAGTTATGATAATACTTTGTGAAACTAAAGGAAAGCGCCTCTGGTCAATATAATGGACCCAGAATTGTTTGATTTATCAAATTTGATCCAAAACCGATTTGTTTTATGAAAAATTGCAAACCTTCTCTTCTTGATGTTTTACTTGTGTGTTAAAACTTTAAATTTTGCAACTGGAATTAGTGAATGTCACAACATGATAAGTAAAGTAGTGATAATAATTAGGAAAGTGCAGATATGTTAATATGTAAATGTGGCAGACGGAATTGGAAAAAATTATGTTTTTAACCCTTAGATCACCCAAGTCTCAAAATTCAAAAAGATAGATGCCAAGCAGTTTGAAAAAGACTCATTTGAATGTATGCCTACAAATCAGGAAACTAAATAAAACAATTGATACATTCAATCCGAAAAAGCTACAGGTGCTTATAAAACCAATGTTAAACTATTGAAACTTACCTTTACCATAGTTGAACCCATTACAGACTTAATAAATATTTATATGAAAACCTGTATATTCCCAAATGGTATCAAAAGAGCCCATCAAGTCACCCCTTTTTTTTAAAAAAAGATGATGCTATGACTACATGTACACGTAAGGAAGAAGGCAAAGATCAGGAATCGAAAAATTCAAGTACCACACCTGACCCAGGACACCATATAGGAAAGTGACAAAACACAAGAGAATATCACACACAGGGGAGCTAAGAGATCAGTCCTTTTCCAGCAGGTGACAACAAGACTGCAATACACAGACAAGATCATATCTCGAAGACAACCACAAATAGAAAAAGATCCACAGAAGATATGCCTTGTAATGGTCAGTAAGAAAGAGGTACAGAATGACTTAAAAGGTGAAAAAGGTGAAAAATATGATGCAGCTAATTATAGACCTAACCCGCCGTCGTGCAATTAAAGAGGAAACCATAGCTATTAACCTTGATTGGGTTTACAACCAGTCATGGAGACAGTTGCATGGTATCCATGTTATATCCAACTTTATTTTATATAACGTTTCATTATCTTTTTGAATTAATCACTAAAATTAGGTTTTCCAAAGATTCTTATGAATTTATAAAATAAATCACCATAAAATACTGAGTCTGAAATGTTCTGTTGCAGAAGAGTTTTTAAACCAATATTGTATTTAACAATCAACTCTGTGTGTCTGTGGTAGAGTTTAGGAAATACTTTACGAATTTTATGATATCTATAACCTTGTTTTAATAACTTAGCAGTCATAATTATATAAACTTGTTTTCCTTCGCAGAAACGTGACCTTTGCACATAAGAATACTAAGGAAGTTGCATACAAACTTTGGTTCGGTTTATGCTAGAGAAAGCAGCACCGATTTTGAAACTTTACTCTAAAACCGAGATTAACAAAATTCAGAAAGCCTAAATGACAACAACCCGTTAAATCTGCAGGGGTTGCGAAATAAAAGTAGTGTGAGTGGCATTCTTGATTAGCCTGCCTGGCCATCTCCTAAGGCCCGTACGGATCGGTCCACTTTGCATATTTTCCGTAAGATACATTGTAAAAAAAATCATGAAACACATTTCGATATCTATAATACCAAATGTTATACTCCACAGAACAGCTAACGTTACAGTAAAACTTGTGTAAAACGGCCACTCATTAATAGACAAAACAAAGATATTAATTGCAGATGGTTGCTTAATTCTGATTCGGGCAGACATTCACTCAACTTTTTGTTCTCTAATGTGCACGATCTTCTTGTTAAGCCCGCGCCTTGATGGTATGGCTGTTTCGAGCAGTCGCTCCTTCAAGCTACATAAAAATTTAGAGCTGAGGTTTGACAAAAAAAAAATAGAGCTGAGTTTTGACAAATAATGTTTTTTTTATTCGGTACATATTTCATGCGTGTGAAGTTGCTGTTGTCAGATATATTATGCCAGGATCTCACTGGTAAATGTATACGTCGATTTGGTGATATTTACGCGTATTGCCGGTACTTCATAGACCGGAAGTGGAAGATATTGGTGTTAATACTATATAGATAAACATGCCATATGCCTAAAGGACTATAGACTTCAATCATTTTTAAGTTTTCAGTATCTGCATGGCGATTTATGTAAGCATTTAGGAATAGATTCGAGTACCGATCATCCAGATCGGTACTCGAATCTATTCCTAAATGCTTACATAAATCGCCATGTGCATGCCGAATACTTAAAATGATCTAATTCTATAGTCCTTTAGGCATATGACATGTTTTTCTCTATAGTATTAACACCAATATATTCCACTTCCTGTCTATGAAGTACCTGCAATACGCGTAAATACCACCAAATCGACGATTACATTTACCAGTGTGACTATGCCAGGATCAGAACTTTCTTAACACCCCTCGTAAGACATTGCTGCACTTATAAAAATGAAATTACTTTTACTTTGATACACTATCATGATTATACATGTACTAGTTATATATTGGAATAGGCATGTGGGATTTTGATTCTTATTATCACTAAAAGCATTATAAGGCGATCAGCAAATGCTCATACGAGTCAACCCGAATTGGCATTCCCTGTTCGCACACACAACGTCCAGACCTGGCCTCGAGGTTATAAATCTTATTCATGCCCAACTCAACTGAGCACGAAATTTCAACTCCTCATAAAAACTGAAATACCAACAAATGAAGAAATTTCTTGCTTTAAGTCTGTCAGGTGTTGTATTCATCGTGCTAATAAATGTTAAAATGCCAATGTATGTGCAGGATAAATTCGTGCTCAGCTGAGTTTAGCATGAAAAAAGTTTGATAACCTCGGAGCCTGAATATAAGGATCAGAAAAATAGATATTTATTTTTTATTGGATAGCTGAGTATGTTTATTGCAAGCATGTGATAAACATCGTTATCTCATGTATTTGTCGATTTGATTAATGTGGATTGAAAAAGTCGAGGATAGTTTATATTGTAACGTACATGTAGTCAGCGATACTGTTCTAATGATAGATGCAATGTACATGACTGTTACTAATTGGTGTCGTTAAATGCATTTATTAAATGCAGTTCTAATAAGTACTATATCATAATTGGGCCTCGACGCGAGAAAACCTGTCTTCGGGGTTTGCGAACAACACACACGCAGACCAGCCTGCGCATCCGCGCAGTCTGATCAGCGCCTTTTGTTGTTCGCTTTTTGGAAAGTAGCATGTTAACTTGCTACAGGTGAAATTTCAATTTTCTAGCTAGTCTCTGTAGCTGAGGAGACTGGTTTGAAACTCGCTTTGTCGGAAACCCCGAAGACAGGTTTTCTCGCGACGATGCCCATATGATATTGGAATAGTGTTTTGTTCATTGGTATATGATATTCCAGCTGGTGATCCTTGTTCACAATTAATTCTTTGCTGAGGAAAGCAAACAGACTATTCTCTTAGAAGCAGTAAGACGTAACTATTTGGCTTGCGCATACTGCTCCTGCGTAATTTGGTTCTGAAAAATAAATTAACTCATGGGAAGCACAGTTCCAACGCATATCCGTGATCTGTTGGAGATACCAGAATTTCTGCTTTGACAACACATACATAAACAGTGGTTGTCGTTCATCACATGGTATTCTTGTGTAATATTCCTATGGTTGTGGCTTAAACTTCTAACAATGGGCGTGGTGACGTGGGTAATAATTGTCTGTCTTTTACTGTTTTTTGGAAAAGGTAAGCAATACTGCAGGCTTCGTATTACTTGACTTTTTGCTTATTGTAAAGGTGGCGCCTCATGAATGCGTAATTAGGACTAGTCAACCTTAGGCATAGGTACAAGCGGAAAAGGAGGCGTGGTTTTATTCAAAAGTAACTGTATCATCTTGTGTCACCACCTCAGTCATTATTAAGTCCTTAAAACGCCAGCAAAATAACTGCATCTGAAAGTGTCTATTTAACATAAGCAGGGAGGCAAACATTGTGGACCCAGATCAGACTGCTCCTACTGCAGTCTGATCTGGGTCCACGATGTTTATCTATGAGGCTTCAACTTTTTAGTGGACGACAAAAAACATACATTTTGTGATTATGCGCTTTAAGGGTTAATAAATGTGAGTTCAGTGTGTATACGGTTAGGATTTTCATGAAATGCACGCACGTTTGCGCGGCTCAAAAATCTTATCAACTCTTTACCAAATTATAAATAAAACCTGATTTCCCTTCCATAGCAGATGAAATCGTCTAACCACACCCAGATATGAATATTAAAGTTGCCACCTTTACAGTAAGCGAAAAGTCAAGTAATATAATAGAACTTTTGCTCTATGTAAAGGCGGTAAGTTTAATATTCATATCTAGGCGTGGTTAGGCTATTTCATCTGCTTAACAAGAAAAATCAGGTTCTATTTATAATTTGGTGAAGAATTAATAAGTTGTTTGGGCCGCGCAATGGTGCGTGCATTTCATGAAAATCCTAACCGTATACACATTGAACTAACATTTATTCAGCCATAATCACAAAATATATGTTTTTTGTCGTCCACTAAAATATTTGAAGCCTCATAGACAAGCAGTGAGGACCCAGATTAGACTGCTCCTGTAGGATCAGTCCTATCTTGGTCCACAATGTTTGCCTCTATGCTTATGTTAAATAGACATTTTCAGATGCAGTTATTTTGCTGGCGTTTTAAGGACTTATAAATAATGTGTTTTTCGTCTATACTGAGGTAATGGCGCAATATGATACAGTTACTTTTGAATAAAACCTCTCCTCATTTATAGCTTTTGACTATGTCTGAGGTTGACCCGTCCTAATTACGCATTCATGAGGTGCCGCCTTTACAGTAATCCCAAAAATCATATAATACATCTTATCTTTTCATTATCATGACGCGGCTCTAGGAGGTACAAATGTAATCCGCTGTTATGGTCACGTTATTTAATGAGGTCCATCACAACGTTGCGAACATAATGACAACATTCTGATGCTTTCAGGCTAAAAGGTGATTTTAAAGTTATGTTCATACATAAGGTCATATGATAATAGAATCTAACATTCGAGCTCCTGCATAACTCGCTGCGAAAAAGCGATAAAATGCTCGACAAACATCGCATCAGCTCGTTTCATACCTTTAATAATTCATGAGCATTCGTGTTAGATCTTGTATAATTATATCCTTGCAGCTGGAAACCAACGGTGGAGCAGCCAGAGGCTTTTATCATGTTGAAGCCCACCATAAAAATAGAGGATTAAGAGATACCTGGCCTAGTTACTAAAATACTTTTCCGATAGTGAATAAAGGCGCTGATCAGACTGCACGGATGCACAGGCTGGTCTGCGCCTTTCAGGCTGGTCTGCGCCTTTGTTTTTCGCAAGCAACAAAGTCATGGTGTATTGCGTCGAGGCCCATATGATGTTGAAGCCTAGGCTTCCTGGTCTTCGCCTGGCTACGCACCTGAATGTAATTTCTCAAATGCACCTACCAATAAACTACAAGATCCATTATTGCCCTTCATTTTTTTTTCAAATCGAATAGCTAAAACACTTTTAGCTTAACAAACAAACCGGAAAACAGTAAGGCAAGGTCTGCTACCAGTTAACTGGCAGCAGCGATTTTACGTTAAAATCGCTGCTACCAGTTAACTGGCAGCAGCGAATTTACGTGAAAATCGCTGCTACCAGTTAACTGGCATCAGCGAATTTACGTTAAAATCGCTGCTGCCAGTTAACTGGTAGCAGCGATTTTAACTTAAATTCGCTGCTTCCAGTTAAATTTTTATTTTTATTTTGACAAGAAGGTTTTAGTCGGTGACACATTGTGCAAACCAGTGTCTATACATGCAATAATGTAAATCTGGATCCAGAAATGTGTCTCAGGAGGGAGAGGGTGTCTAGTTGGAGACCAGGGTGTTTCAGACAAAGTTGCACAATTTAAAATGGAGGGTCTGAGGTCCGGATCCGCAGTTCCCCCATTGGATCCGCGCATGTAATTATTCACAGAGGGTTTGGAAACAAAATGGGATTTTAAGTTTTATTAATTTTATTTTGCTTTTGAAGAACATATATATATCGTACAAACATTGTATAGAAAGCAACAATAAAATTAACGACTAATGTTAGCAAATACATTAGGCCCTTTTGTGACATAATTTAAACATATTTGACTACGATCGTCCTGTGCATCCTGCATTACGTGAACGTCTCCGTACTCATAAGATGTGCGCTTTTAAAATTAATCAAAACTAGCAACAACATATTTGTTTGTTTGTTATATAGTCACTCTTTTACGTTTTTGGAAGCTCAACATAGCCCATACTCACACTTTAACATGAAACAAATTCGGAAAACGTTAAACAACTCATTAAGTAAGGCATTCACTAACATATTGCTACTTCAGTCGATGCAAAATAACTTTCTATACACACTACAATAATAATACTGAAGCGAACTGGCAGCAGCGATTTCACGTTAAAATGGCTATAACCAGTTAACTGGTAGCAGCGATTTTACGTTAAAATCGCTGCTACCAGTCAACTGGCAGCAGCCATTTTAACGTAAAATCGCTGCTACCAGTTAACTGGCAGCAGCCACTCCGAAACAGTAAACACAACGCACAAAATACTTTTCTCACGGACACAACACACTGTTACAATGTACACAGTTTCGATTCCCAATCTAATGTTCTTCACTATGCTTCTCCTTAGATATTTTGCGTATGCCACAAGAGGTTTATAGGCCTATGTCTAAACTTTAATTTGGTTTTAAGTTTAGTAGTCTAGGATAAGTAACAGCTGAGATATGAGTAATTTGTAGGCATACCCTCATTATCAAATCCGCTAAGGGTTGCCATGGAAACCATGCATTTTCACATGGCCATACCATTTTTTGAGGACAACTTCGTTTCGCATTCAGGGCGTCCCAATGAATAATTTTGCACCCATGAAAAATTGTTCGGAGGGGGGGGGGGCCGCCCATAGCCAACTATCATTACGGTGATGTGGCGAAAATCGATAGCCTTATCAGCTTAGGGATTAGCGTCGGCCTTCGGGTAGATTTTCCGAATGATTTCCGTGGATTTACGATGTGTTCAGCTGGTCAGTGACACAGCGGGGGTGTACTTATCTGTGTTTAAGTCTGAAAATATTGAAATTGATCTATGGCCTAAAGCGATTTGTTTTGTATGTGTCATGGTAATGCTTTTTCATTCTCTTGACCGAGTTGTTTCTTGAAATTTATAGCTAGAATGAAAAACTCAAAATTTAGCTTTTACTTCTATAGAGCGAGACGCGAATTAAGTTAATAACATAGGAGCTGACGAGACTGCGCGGATGCACAGACTGATCCGTGCCTTTGTTGTTTTCATGAATAAAAAAATGAACAATAAATGAGTCTTGTGAACAGACTCGAGTCAGATGCCGCAAATCGCTAAAATTTAGTTTTTCTTTCTATCTTTAAATATGCAAGCTAATGATGTGTTTCACACATTTTTGCCATATCACTAAGCCTATGTTAAAAAGAATAAAAAGCAATTTTTATTTCAATTATTTTATTTAGTGATTAATGAACAACACACAAACAAACAATCAATAGCTAAAACAATATTTTATACTTTAAATAATAATAATTCATTAGCATCGCCATCGAAAACATGTTCATGCCATAATGCGAACAACAAAGATTTAGATTAGACTGCATATTTATGTAGACTAGTCAATGTCATTGTCGTTTGCTACATACATTAGGTGAGAAACAGAGCCGAAGCTGTGTAGTCGGCAAAATAATCGCAACAAACAGGTTTTCATGGCATATTCCATTGGGATTTTCGACCAAAAAAGCTCAAACAAGCCTGCTCAGCTACAGAGACAAGCTAGGAAAGTATTTTTGCGTGCCACTAGTTTTACTATTGTAGTTTACAGAGCGTGAATAACAAAGGCGCTGACGAGACTGCCCTTATGCACAGACTGATCCGTGCCTTTGTTATTTTCATGAAAAATATGCATTTTTTATTCAACTGGTCAAATGCATTTTTTCAAAATTGGCATCAGTTGATTTTTATTTTTCAAATTGTTTCGAAAAGTTATTTAAAAGAAAATCATCAAATTATTAAACAGTTTGGATGCAGATCAGGCCTGGCATTTTCCGGGCCAGATCTTGGTCTAAGCTGTTTTAAAGACACTCACATGCAGCAAAGTCAGGTTTTCTCGTGACAAGACCCATGATTAGACATGTTTTTAGCTCACCTGAGCCGAAGGCTCATGGGTGAGCTAATAGTATACCAGTCACTCCGTTGTCCGTCCGTCCGTCGTCCGTCCGTCAACATTTTCAAACAACTTCTACTCTGAAACCACTGGGCCAATTAAACTCAAATTTCATATGAAGACTCCTTAGGACGCGGGAACGAAAGTTTGTTCAAATGGTCCTGGTCACATGACCAAGATGGCCGCCATGCCCATATATGGTAAAAACCCTTTAAAAATCTTCTTCTCCAGAACCAGAAGGCCGATGACCTTGGGACTTGGTATGTAGCATTGAGGGTGTTGGGCCTACCAAGTTTGTTCAAATAATAATCCTAGGTTGACCTTGACTTACTTAACATCAAGGTCAAATTTGCTTCCTAATGTATTTAAATGGGATTTTTTTGAAAAGTTGATTTTTTGAATACTGTTAAAGCCAAAGTGATTATTCTTACCTGATATGTAAAAACTAATGAGACAATGGCTATAAATAAGTTTCAAAGGTCAAGGTTGAACTTTGCCCTTTCAGTCAAGGTCCCTCATATTGTGGTCCCATCAATATATTAAAACATAGTTTTCTCACAAATCATGGGCCCAATTGAACTCAAATTTCTTGTGAAGACTCCTTATGATAAGTTAGCCAAAATTTGTACAAAATATTTTGGTCACATGACAAAGATGGCCGCCACACCCATATATGGTAAAAACCATTTAAAAATCTTCTTCTCCAGAACCAGATGGCCAATGACCTTGAGACTTGGTATGTAGCATTGGGGATCTGGGGCCTGCCAAGTTTGTTCAAATGATGATCCTAGGTTGACCTTGACCTACTTAACGTCAAGGTCAAATTTGCTGCCTAATGCATTTGAATGGGAAATTTTTTGAAAAGTTGATTTTTTTTAATACTGTGGAAGCCAAAGTCATTATTCTCACTTGATATGTTCAATCTAGTGTCTATAAATAAGTTTCAAAGGGCAAGGTCGACCTTTGACCTTCAGGCAAAGTCACTACTGTTGGAGTCCCATTAACATATTTAAAACATAGTTTTCCCAGAAACCACTTGGCCAATTGAAACCAAATTTCATATGACAACTCCTTATGATTAGTTAGCCAAAACTTATATAAATTGTTATGGTCACATGACTAACATGGTCACCACGCCCATATATGGTAAAACTCTTTAAATATTCTCTTCTCTTGAACCAAAAGGCCATTGGCTTTGGGACTTGGTATGTAGCATTGGGGATGTATGCCCTACCAGGTTTGCACAAATGATGAATCTAGGTTGACCTTGACCTACTTTATGGCAAGGTCAAATTTGACTCCTTATGCATTTATATGGAGAAAATCTTAAATTTTTCATTTTTTTATAACTGTTTAAATCAAATTCATAACAGTTAAACATATTGAGACAATGGTTTTATATTAAGTACCAAATGTCAAGCTGACCTGTGACCTTTTCTCCAAAGCCACTCATTTGGACTGCCACACACCTATCTAAACATCTTTTTCTCAGAAACCACTGGGCTGTTTGATAGATTATTCATTAGATTATTTAGGTCACTTGACCAAAATGGATGCAACCCCCATATATGGTAAATTAAATTTGTTCCATTATAAGCTGTGGTTGACCTTGACCTATTTTAACATTATTAAGGAGATCAGGTGAGCGCCTCAGGACCTTCAGGTCCTCTAGTTTTTTTATTTGTCCAACACATTCTTCATTATTTTCGTCAGTTATTTTAGGCCCAGAATATCCTGATATTTTGTAGGAACATATCTGCATCAAAACTTATTGGTGGGGGGATACCACCAGACCACACTGAAAAGCAAAGCTTTAATTAATTACAACAAACAAAACAGTATAACAGGACAAAGAAGAGAATAGAGCATATGTTTTAACCCATTTAAGCCGAGTGGAATTTTCCACTCTTATCATTTAGACCGCTCAATTTCCATTTCTGTTTGTGGTATTTTTTTTTCAATAAAGAGAAGATTATGCAAACAGTGAGTACCCTGTTCAGACGCCGTTGGTCTGTGTCTGCATTGATTGCCTAAATCCCCCCCAAAAGGATACTAGGCTTATATGGGCTAACAAAATAAAACAGGCCATGTACACTTAACATTTTCACGTTCCGAATGCATCTTGTGTCGAACAGGGAACATGTGGCGGAAACCTATGTCCAAACAGCATGTCCCCTGCACGTTCAGGCACACAGTACGATTCAAGTCGGTATTAGCGGCATCGGTACTAACCGCCCTGTCGAATAGTGACTGCTAACTCAGATTAGCATGTAAGTGTATGAAGATGTTAATAATCAAATAGAATGGTTTGTTGTGTATGCAAAAATCAATTATAGTGTATGTATGATTCTCTATGATCAAGTAAGTCATTTGAAGCTCATTTAATTAAACAAATGAATTGAGTTTCAATGACGTAATGGCCGCGATGCGAGAAAACCTGTCTTCGAGATTTTCGACCAAGTAAGACTCGACCCAGTCTGCTGAGCTACCTAGACTCGATAGAGTCTTGAATTTTTGTATGTATATTAATTGGATATTCATACATTCAAGATAGCGAATAACAAAGGCGCCGATCAGACTGCGCGGATGTGCAGGTAGGTCTGCGCTTTTGTAATTCGCATGCAACAAAGTTGCAATAAGAAGTTTGTTACTGAAGTGATATAAGCTCTTTAGCTTTCATTACTGCTGTCAATTTTTCAATAATTTTTTCTCTCTTTCGAAGCTTAGTTTTTTCACCCAAATCAATCAAGTTTTGTTTTATTTCCTGATCAGACATGTCTTCAAAATTTGGATGTGACTTAGCATGTGTTTCCTGGTATAGAGTAGTTGCCTCGTATATTTCTTCTACTCTTCTTTTTTTGCTTTCCCTAATATGAATGATTCGGTTACCCCAGTAATCGTTATCCTGTTTCTCATATTTGCGTTTTTCGCGGGTCAGTTCGGAGCGATGCCCTAGCTCAATACGCTTTCGCACTCTAAGTGCATCAGACGTTGGGTCATGTTTGTTTGATTTCGTCTGGTGTATATGCTTAATAGCATCGTTGGTTTTTTCAACGCCTTGTCCTGAAAACTTTGCAAGGCTACCGTACTGACTCACAAAAAATGGAACATGATACAGCAAGGTGTGTAAATACGGAGTGACATTCTTTGGCAAGTACCCTTCCCGTTTTCGCTTCCCGGTGTCCAGAAAAAGAGACATAAACCGTGTACTTTCGTGAAGATAGCAGTTTCATCGAATGTCATGCAAGATTTGAGAGTGATTTCTTCGTAAATTGCAAGGAAATTTTTCCACAATGATATTACAGACTCTCTGGTGTCTTAGTGCAAGCAAAATACCAGCTTATCTGGTAAAAGCCTTAAAACCTTTTTAACATCAGATCCGCAAAGAGATGTCCAGTCTAATTCGCCAGATTTCGATACCCATGTTTTAAATGTCACCCCGCATCCCTGGATGGCTTTGACAAGAAGAGAAAGATTGTCTGTGGATTGCCCTGTAATTTTTGCGTATTCATCTTTAGATTTGGCGTCATCTATGATATTCCTCAACAAAACATCCATATCCCGCATCAGCAGGTGTAATTCATCATTCATCAGGGACGACATGGTCTAGTTCAATATTAAGCAGGGGCTTTGTTTTTACTCCATATTTATTTTTTGAGGCTGAGGATGCGAGAGAGCGTATTTCTTCGATAGACCTGAAGATGTTTTTCGCATTATAATGATCTTGGGGAAATGTGATGACACCCCGATCTTCTTTTGACACTTTACACCACGGACATGCATAGTTGGCTATACTACTGTTTATACCATACATAAGCTGGATAAATTTCATATCGCCCCAACAAAAAATTCTAATTGGAAATGTCTACCCTGGTTTGAAATCGTTCCATTATCATGCAACATATTTATTTCTGCCAATACAGGACCAAGGCTTTTCTCAAGATTTGTATTGTTTTCGTCACAATTCACAATAGCCAGAACATTTTGGTTTAAATGTGACTGTGAAAAGTTTTCATCAAAGACCATGGAAAAAGAAATTACAATAAAGTTTGAAATGCGACTGGCCTTAGCGCCATCACCAGAAATTTTTATCTTCAACTTATCAGGGAGAGGTGTATTGCTTTCACAACAGCCTTGAATAAACTTTAATAACTCGCTTTCGAGACTTACGAATGAGCCTGGAAGCAAACCTGGAGTCCTATTCATTTCTATTTTTTAGTCCAACTCATTTCGGCAAGCCACTACATTATATTTTCGGGGCATTTCAGGCACATGTTGGGCTAACTCGTGATAAGCCTCATCTGATACCATTGCATTGTCACATATGTTTAAGATTTGCCTAACACGGACTTTTTCGCGGGGAGACATGTTTTCATAAGGGACATTTTCGTCATTCCCGTCCATATCTATCACGTATCTGCCTCCCCCAAATGATTCGCATACACGTTTTTTGGTAGTACCCCGAATGTTTCTACAAATTCT
The DNA here is from genome assembly GCA_964019695.1 of Loripinus fragilis. NCBI lineage: Eukaryota > Metazoa > Mollusca > Bivalvia > Lucinida > Lucinidae > Loripinus > Loripinus fragilis. The sequence continues at coordinate 92,975,553 of OZ026521.1, read as the reverse complement.
AAGGCTTTTACAACATTATTTTCCAACTTTGTCTAATATTTTTCTTATGTGAATTTGAGACATTGTCTAATCGCAATCCATCGTTACTTAATAAAGGTGTATGCGTATTGCTTGTTTTTACTTCGTCTAACTCATCCTTAAGTATTGATATTTGTCTTATTTTCTGATTGAATTTTGTTTTCTTATGTCCACCATTTAATTTTCTATATTCTGCTGCAGCCTTTTGACATTCTTTTGAAATTCTAATCTCAAGCCTTTCAGATTGTTTGAGTTGGAAATTTGGTAATTTTTTATTTAGCATTTCGGTAAAAGAGCCAGTAAACAATGCATCAGAAGTTAGTGTTCTTAATGTTCCATTACTAATTTCTATTGTGCCGATTTGCTGATCTGCGAAAGTATTATTTTAGTAGTGGGCGAATTGCACATTAAAAAATTGATTTCCTTCAGTGGTGTACGTGCCATTGCTACCGAAAATGTGGTATTGAACATGAAAATAATAACATTGATGGTGATGGTCAAAGAAATGAAGATGATTTTCATCGTTCACTTGTATGATCATCTACTACTGTAGCGTAGTTGTATGATTTACACTTTATTAAACATAGTTAACAAGAGGGTCGTTGTACTCAACGTAAATCTGCAGGAAATTTATATATGGAGACACTTTCACGAGAAATTTAAGTTTGGAGACACTTTCAGAGAAATTTATGTTTTCATCATTCACTTTACAGATCGTCCATACTGCAACTTTCAGTGCAGGCGAATACTTTTACACGCTCTACAGGAACCTTCTTTAGAACAAGAGAGTCGTTACACTTAACGTAAATCTTCCGGAAACTTAAGTTTGGAGACACTTTTACTGGAAATTTAAGTTTTCTCCCAGTCCCGTCTTTACATAAACCATAGTACCAATGGGAGGGTAATAAAAGTTTATCAAAATCACTCAGGTTGCAAAGAACTGAATTGTGGGCACCGAATATATAGCGATACACATCTAAGTGCATATTTGCATCTGCTTCCAAATCAGCAAACTTATCCATGGATGGATGTTTTCTTCGAAAGCATTAATGCTGCCATGATTTTTATCTTCAGTTTATTATATCTCCACCTAGACCAGCAAAGGTATTTCATCGTATTTCTCGTGCCTCCTACTGAAACAATTAAGGTCTGTGAAATGTCGTTGCTGCATAAGGGAACTAAATTGATATACATATTCTTACTGGCAGTCAGATCACACTGGTAAATGTATACGTCGATTTGGTGGTATTTACGCGTATTGCCGGTACTTCATAGACCGGAAGTGGTAGATATTGGTGTTAAATCATATATAGAAAAAACATGCCATATGCCTAAAGGACTATAGAATAAGACCATTTGTAAGTATTCAGTATGTGCATGGCGATTTATGTAAGCATTTAGGAATAGATTCGAGTACCGATCATCCAGATCGGTACTCGAATCTATTCCTAAATGCTTACATAAATCGCCATGTGCATGCCAAATACTTAAAAATGGTCTAATTCTATAGTCCTTTAGGCATATGGCTTGTTTTTCTATATATGATTTAACACCAATATCTACCACTTCCGGTCTATGAAGTACCGGCAATACGCGTAAATACCAGCAAATCGACGTATACATTTACCAGTGTGCAGATAGAAGATGCGTTTTCAACCGAAACATGGTATTTTTATTTTTTTTCTCCCTGAACGCTTTGCTCTGGTTTCATGGGAAACGTCTTCATTGGTCGCTTCCAATAGAACATACTGGTAGGATGCTCACATTTGCCATATATTAGCCCATGGTTTACTGGTAACCCTTAAACGTGTACTTTTTCAAGCAGTGAAGGCCCAAAGGATCTGCACTGTTTGCTAAGATTAATGCAACCTTCAAGAACAGAAATACATCACAATTTAGAAACTTCTACCTGTGACCCTTTAAAAACAAACATACAAGTCAATTACACACTTATTGTATCGATATGGAAGGAAACTCAACCAGAATCCAAAGATTAAAATCCATTTGGATATAAACGAAGGTTCAATAGTATTACTGTTTTAAGAAACATTATGCAAGAAAAGGAACCCATAGAAACCCATTTTATATATACTCTACTACAAAAGAAACCCATCAGTCTCTTCTCTGGGCAATTATGGAAATTAGAATTAAGAAATGAAAATATTTTATACCATATTCCGTAGAAATCAGTTCTGCATCATTTCATCGAATAATGTAACAGTTTTACCTAAATCTGTTCATGCTATTCGCCAGTCTTTAGAAAAGGAGTCATTTTCAAAAATGACAAGTTTTTCACTTGAGAATGAATATCTCGTTCTCGTCTAAATCAGTTCACTTGAGTTTAAGTAGGTCAAAAGCAGACACTTGAGTTAAAGTAGTCCAAAAGCAGACATGACCTTCTCCTGCAGCAATAACTGCGTCATAACCAGGTCGAACCAAAGGCATGTGACGCCGCACAACATTCTTGGGAATCCACGCCCATTCTTAATGGAAAGCAATCTGAAGCTGTCGAAGTATCCGAGTTTGCACTGAACGATCCCGGATGCGTCGCCAGAGCTCATCCAATAACTGCTCTATCGTATTGAGATCCGGGCTTACTAAACTTACACGGGTTGTTTTGGCTTCCGCACACACTTGATTGCCTCGTCAGAGACGGACAAACTGGTTATTTGATGAAGTGTACTGATTAAGACTAGAACTTGAGTGAAAACCAATTGTCTGAAACTTGTCCTTTTTAGAAATGACCCCTTGTCTATACACTGGCGTACAGCGTGAACGGGTTTAAGTAAAACTGTGACATTATTCAATAACTTGATGCATAATTGATTGTTAAAGAAGATGGTATAAAATATAATTTATTTTTATAACTTTTTTACCATAATTGCACTAAAATGTGACTGATGGGTTTCTTTTGTAGTTGAGTATAGATGAACTTGTCCATGCACTTTGGTAGTGAACAATATACCTTGTATTGTGTCATATTATGGTAACCTTCACCTAGCACATATATTGGGTCCTAGCCTCAACACAATACCAACTGAAACTTGACGACTAAAAAACCCATATTATATAGCCTAGCGTTCCATTTTATTGGCAAACAGCGCAGAACCTGATCAGGTAGTACGTGGCGTCTGATCCGGTTCTGCAACGTTTGCTCACAGAATGTACTTTTTTTTGAATGAAATTGAAAGTATATACCTAACAACCCTTACATTCAATATAGATTTGTCCTCATTGATAAGGGCGGGAAATTCCATTTGGTGTAGACGGATTAAAGTAGATAGATAGATATTCTTTATTTCCTTCACATAGGAGAGTATTTTTACAATCAATACATACATGAAAGGCATGAGAGAACATTTACAAATGTACATGAAAATAAAACAACGCATTTACAAATATCCAATTGACAGAGAGAAAAAAATGCCATCAGATGCAACACACCCCACCTCTGCCCAGAGCATCCTGAAATCAGAGTATATACAATGTATGCTTTCTAAAATACTTATTCAGCAACGGATGTGGTTGAGCACATCCGTATACTGAACAGTATATGAGATTGGCAGAGATGGGCTAGTCCATCGTCGGGAGGCTGTTATTTTCTCCCCACTTACCTATGTCCTTACCGAAACTAAATGCAAGAACGATCTTTTAAGTAGAGAGAAAACTACCACACCCTATACCAATACGAGGGACGTTTTTTATGTTCGTAGAAAGGTAGATTTAATGAAAACGGCGAAAATAAATGCATACATCATGCATATATTTGGAAAGATTGAGCTTTTATCTATATATGCAACCTAAAATTATTTAAAAATGCATTACTTTAATGTCATCTAAGAGGCAAAGACATACCTATATATCGCACACTGGAAATAAGGTAGAAATATGACATTGATGGACTTAGTCTCTGATATGGCAGCTGTGTAGCATAATACAAAACAGGGTGATGCTGTCCCGTTATATACCTTCAGAATAATAATATTCAAATAAAAATATCATCTTAAATACTTAACCCATCTAAGCCGAATGAACTTTCCTACCCTTATCAAAAGGACGAGCCCATTTCCAATTTAGGGGTGTTGGGTGGTATTTTCCGTTTCTGTTCAAATCTGTTAGAACATTCTGTAAGCAAACAGTGGAGACCCCGATCAGACGCTGCATTATCGTCTGATCTGGGTCTGCACACTTTGCCTATGTCCCACAAAAGGACGCTAGGCTTACATGGGTTAATCCTTAATTCCCATAGGAACGAATAAGTAAGCATACTTCGGTGGTATTACCTCGTCAATGTGACTTAATGAACAAATAGAGACTATGCACTGGCAGATGGTGATACATCATGCAAACAGCTCAGAGTAGTAATTAAGGCATTTTAAATTTACGCCACATATTGTGGATATTTCGAATGCAGCATGTCTTAAATGTATCCTGGCTTCCTCCCAAAATTTGTTCTAAGTCTATTTTTCATTTCAAGTAGTACATTTGACACAAAAGATATGTTTTGCATATATAAATAACCGTATGCAGGGAGGCTAAGACTAAGAATTTCCTGCCACATTTCGGATCTTTCATTATCAAGATAGGAACAATCATGGAGGCAGTGATCAACAATATTTTCATAGAACACTTCACAGAAGATGCAAAATTTGTTACCAGAATTTACTTCCGCCAAGCTTGAGATCATTTGTATGACAGGGAGCGCAGTGGCTCAGTGGTAGAGTGCTTGACTCGAGACCGAAGGGCCGCGGGTTCGAGCCTCACCGGCGTCACTGCGTTGTGGTCCTTGAGCAAGACACATTTATCCTAGCTTAGTACTGGTTCAACCCAGGAAGAACCGTCCCTATATAACTGAAAGATTGTTGATGGGACGTAAAGAATCAAATCAAACAAACAAACAAATTTGTATGACAGAAGTACAGTGTGGGAGAAGCTCTCTATGTTCCTTTGAAAAATACCAAATCCAATGTGAACTATAGTCATAATGTTATGCAGTAAAGCGACTGAAATCTTGCGTTTGTATTCTATTATGCCAGGACGAAATTGCAGATTCATGCAATGTACTCTTTAATACGCGTCTCCAAGCTAACTTACTCGGAAATAAGCTGCTTTCGAGATATGCCTCTAAAATATGTCTAAGTTGATATTTTCCTAATAACCTAAAAATGTCGGCTATAAAACCAATTTGTCTACCATTAGAATGTGTAGTAAATGACGCCAATCTGTTAAGGGATACATTTTAACCCATGAATTGGAATTTAGTCTACACATTTGACGAAAAAGTGTCAACTTCCTAGCATCTATTTCAAGTTCTATTGGAAATTCACTCAACAAACTTAAAGCGGCATCTGTCCGAGTACGCTTGCTTAGTGACTGCATATGTTTGACACAGAATCTATGGGCGCGTTCTTAAATTTATTCAATGTTATCTAAAAATAAATCTATGATGTCATGATCTCAAATAGCCTATGGGGTAAAGGGTTAATAGACCATGTAAGCAAACAGAGACGATCCTGAACAGACATCCTATTATACAGCGTCTGGATCTGTTCTGTTTGCTTACGCCTCATATAAAGATGCTAGGCTTATACTGGTTAAACATAAAGACTTAGAAAGCATTTTATCCGCGACAGTAGATTTCCAACAATGTGGCATTTTGACATGAATAGACTCAGACGAGGCTGTGCAGTCTCGTTATAAACTTAGAAACTCCAAATGCTGTTCGGTCAGTAGCTTAACTGTCATATAGTATTCAAACGACCAGCAAAGTCTCTGATCAGACTGCGTGTATGCGCAGGCTGGTCTGAGCCTTTGCTGGTCGCACATACCAAATTGGTCGAAATCTTTTGTCGCGACTTATTTGTCGTAAACACTATCTTTAACTGTTTTGTATTCGACTTAAACAGACTCTAGGCGCACCCCACCCTTAAAAATAAAACCACCCTTAAAAATAAAACCAATGAATAAAGATATAAAACAACCATATAGAGTTACAGTTTAATTATGAAATTAATATTGTAAAGTATTGCTCATTATATTATCAAACTGCATCCAAAACAATGTCTTAATTGGCATATTACTATCAACTAAAGTCGTAAAATTGAATAATATACACTATATCATATAAAATGCAATGTATTTCGTTTTTGCTGCGAGAAAATTAATCTTTTCTGCAATTCAGTATTATAGTGAAAATTAGATACTCCCAATGTGTTCAAAGCAGAAAAGTCGACTAAAATAATCACAAATAACAATCATGCACAAGAGCTATAAAAAAGGCTTTTGAGAAATACAAAATTTAAAAGTGAACGCTGAAAAACAAAAGTGTAGGTTACACGTACATTATTTTGTAAACGTAAACATAAAATGTTTTAAAACAATATGTGTTTTGTCTTTTTTCTCACATTAAAGTGGTGCCGTGAATAAATGTTACACGCATGGGCGGATGCAGAGGGAGTAGGGGACAGCGGGTCCAGAGCGCCACCCTGGAAATCCACAAGTGGATACAGGTTTTCTTATAAATACTGGAACGGACCTCCCGCGAGAAGCAATAGGGCCCTATGTGAAATACGTTGATGACTAAAAACAAATCGTTGTCAGGGCCACACCCCCTGAAAAAATTTTCTGGGCCCACCCATGACAAGCATGCATGTGAAGCAAAATATACAGAGGATATTCAAATGGTTTTTGTTAAATATGTCTTTTATTTCACGAGTGAAGTGGATAATATTTATATTTCATGAGTGGCGCTGCCACGAATGAAATATAATTATTGTCCACTTCATGAGTGAAATAAAAGACATATTTAACAATAAAACATTTGAATTTTCTTTTTATTATCTACAAATTCCCATAATTTTTTAAGATAAAGAGGAGCGAATCTTACTTTACATTAGCTTTTGTTTTGATTTTCTACTTGTAGCAGTCGAATTTATAAAAGCTCTTTCTTTTATTAAGCTTCTAAGCGACTCTGGCTTTTTGGAAATAGGAAACACCAATAGTTGTTTCCCTTAGAAAAGTAACATATATGCCATAAAGAGTTGCTTCCCTTAGACCATATTGAGAAAATAGAAAAAAAGTAGTTCCAATCTTATGGTTTCTCTCCCGTGAAAATATCAAATCTTATTTTTCACTGCTGTGAAAATACAAGTTTTTATATTTTCACGGCTGTGAAATATATGCATTATTTTTAATCAATATTTTCCTGTATTTCATTACATAGTAAGTAATAAATTCGGTTAGTCGAACTTATAAGCCGTTCTGTATTTATGTATGTACATATGCAGTTATTTAGTGGGGGCAAATTATCTAGTTTTTGACCAGAACTACTACTTCTACTGCAAGTATATTGTCGTTTCTGTATTTGTTATCCTCAATTTCTTTAGGTTTGGAGTTTGATCCTCATACGCGCTGTGTGCTGTGTCCTTAAGCAATAAATCCAGTGAGAGTACAGTGGACTGAGAATGCAAGCTGGCTGGGAAACTTTTGCTACATTTTTCAGCATTGGTGTCCACTAGAAAGTAGGATCACTGCTCGAAATACTAGAGGGAAGATGACGCAGTTTCATTGTGATGGATTTAACTGCATAGTTACTTATGTATAGGAGAAACTCCAAGTATCTGTCCATTTCTGAAAAATAATGTATAAGAGAGCACAAAGGGGCCAAGTGATCATTATTTTTCAGGAATTGACAGATACGAGGAGTCTCTCTTTCTTAAAATACACCTTAAATAAGACATTGTATTATAGCACTAAGAATTCAGAAAATGAATTCAGCATTCCTGTCATTGGATCTTTTTTATATTTCAACAAAACCTACTTTCTCCCAAAGGCAGTCCATTAAAGGAAACAGCGTTTGCAATTAAGCGAAACATGCGTGGATTTCGTGGTGTAAAACCAATTGTACATTACGAGGTGTGTTAAACTTTTGCATGATTTTATCATGCATTTCCCCCGCACTATGTGCACTCCACGTTGGTAATTATTCATTTTTGTAGTGCTAGTCACACTGTCTGGATTATGATTCGATTACAAAAGACTTTTATCATTATGTGTTATACAAATACATGTGCCACGGATGTTTTACCAAACATTTTTGATGTAGATTATTATAAAGTATAGAAACTGAAATCTTCCTCGCGGTGCCACGGGGTTGTCTGCAGTTTGTGATTGTGGTATTTCCTGATCATACTCACTTACTATTTTTGACCCAACTTTCAGCGACTGTGACTGTAAAAGCGATATCTACGCAAAAGTAATGTAGACTAAACTGTTCATTCCTGAAAATAATGGACAATTTCAACAGTGGAGTGACGTCATAGGTGTATTTTAATTGGTTTGAAACCCCAAAGATAGGTATTCTCAGGTCGAGGTCCCTATCTAGTCTCTGTGTCAGTCTGTGGCTGGCTGAGAAAATATATCAACGCTTGCCATAAGCGTAGATGAAAAGTTTTCTCAGTCGAGGCAAATGTGAGCTAATACATACTTCAACAATGCTGAAATGGTTACGAGAGCATTGATTCTCCGAATTGCTCCTCTTTTCAAAATGGAGACTTCTCTTAAATAAAGGAGAGAATTTGTTCCCTTCGGGAGCTAATTCTTTCCTTTAAGAGCAGTCCCTAACGTTGTGGTAAATCACTTTATCTACAATATATAATTTCCTTTGAATTTTCATTACGCACTCACCAGTGGTGGATCAAAAGGGGATTCAGGGGGCTCTGTTTAACCCCTCCATGTCCCCCGTTTGTAAATATCCTATGAAAAATGAAATAATTTAAAATGAAATAATTTGGTCTCAGTGAGACCAAATTATTTCATTTTCATAGGATATTTGAAGGTCTGAGTGAGACCAAATTACATGTATTTCATTTGCATGGGATATAAGAAAACTGAAATAAAATCAGCAAAGCGACCCCACACCTTTATACATATGAACCCCCTTTCTAGAAATCCTGGATCCACATAACTGCGTAATCATAGCTATGTCTATGTATTTACAGGTTTTTGTCAGCAGCTTAATTGTACTTTCCAATTAACTGATGCTTCTGGAACGATCATGGCTCCCGATTTCGACGATGACGGAACATACGAACCTAACCTGGACTGTACATGGAGAATAAAAGCTGCACAGGACCACATTATTATTCTAGACATCTTGTTTATGGATATAGAGATCATCTCAGATGAATGTGCATACGACTGGCTACGGGTAGGTAGTATTTCGTTCACCAGCTCATGAGATCGTGTTATCCAGTTACTGTATGTATATGAGGAAAAAAATCTTTCAACATGCCTCGACAGCTAAATATCGAGGGAAGATTCGAAATCTTGTTCTGAGCTTTCATCGTTTTCCAGATTGTGCAATCAACGTAGGTTTTTACAAAATTATCTGGATGCACGGACTCGTTTGATGCATTCGCTGGTATCCTACGCAAATATGTATCAAACCTCATAAGCTGATTAATTTATTTGCCCCAAAATGCCGATTTATGTAGGGAAGCTAGCAGTTAATTACATGGAGTCACATGTCTAGCCGAGCACTTGAATTTACTTGCTGTCTTGGAGGCCTGACCATTTTTATTGCTTCTGAATTGAAATTATGATCATTCATATTATTCCAATGGAATGTTTAAGAATTGAAATTATTATAAAGATATCTGCAAAAATGCAATGAGTAGTATAGGGGTCAGTTTGGGGGAATGCCTTCGCATGTATGGTGGACATATTTGATTCTATATTTAGAATGACATCAACGTTCGTTGTTAAGAATGACCTCATCAGTTTGTTTGTAGATGATCATATGTTTGGTACATCACATGTATCCTATTTATATAGTATTCTCGATCTAAAGCTTGGATTGCAAAGATTAGATGGAGAGTTAAAATTACAAGTGTCCATATATTTAAAAACAAACAACAGAAACTAATCGGCATACTATTTTCTGTTTTGGTATTGCTCCATATAATAATAATTTTTAAATTTAAACAACATGTACATAAAGTTTAGATTTCGATTACATTGTAATCCTAGGCTTATGCATTATTATCAGCTATTTTCAATTTACTGAAATTGCGTTTGGCTATATTTTATATTGGATAACTATTTTTAAAAATAGGACAATAATAAATGTACCTTATATTAACAAAAATATATATGCAGCTGAAATCTAGGGACACAATGGAATTTACTTGAGCACGCACCCAGTTTTATTGTCACTTCCATTGTTGCAGTCCATAATTGTTTGATGTTTTGTTGTAAGTTACTTTATGTCAATTCTAGTTTTGCAATCACCTTGGTGGGGAAGATAGAGCTGGTTGCTTTGCTTAGTTTGTCTTCCTGGTGTTTTGTGATTGTTGTGAGGCTCTTCCTCGTGGTGCCATGGGTTTGTCTGCAGCTGAAATTTCCTGATTATACTCACTTACTATTTTTTCAGTATCCAATCGCAAAAAATGCATTTATGGTGCAAACATGCCATAATTATACATTCATTTCATTACTGCTGCAGGTATTCGATGGAGAAACTGAGCTTGGTAGATTTTGTGGCACAATGGATCCAGGAACTTTGTACTCCAGTGGTGGGAACATGACTGTGCTCTTTGGCTCTGACGAAACGGAGCAATTAGAAGGATTTAGAATCTACTACTTTCAATTCAAAGGTAATATTCCTGTTATCACATTTTTAAACTTTAGATCCTTACTGTCTATTTGATCGTGCATTCCCTCGTCAAATGCCCTTCCTTTCATTTATGCAGATTTAAACGGTTACAAATTATTATCAGTTTTCCTTTCTTCAGTTGTCTTTGCTAGAAGATGTCTACAACTCCTTTAAACATGTAAATATACTTAACTTACATAAACATAAATATGCCATAAAATCAACATCAGATATTAGTGAAAATCAATATGAGCGTATAAGCAATATGCTAGAATCACTTTAGCTAGGAATTCAATATTATTCATAATTATTGACACCATGATTGACAAATCAAACAAAAAATAAACACAACAGATGGGTGACTATGATAAGTTTCTATAAACGAAATTGTCCTATTCTGCTCTGTGGATCACTACTGCGGCCAAAAAGTAAAATAGATTTTCTTTAATTTCTGTTTTATTCCTTTAAATTAATAAATAAAACAATAACTTAAATCTAGCCAATATATTGTTTAGTTGGGTTTGGTCTAATATTTTGATGTTGACGAAAACTTGTGCAAACTATGTTTATTAAGATAAACTAATCAATGAGAACTTCTCTTGAAAATATATGTATAGTGTTTTTTGTTTCTTCTAAATTTCAAAATAAAGATTTGATGATTGTTTTTATCTTAGCAACCAGAGCAGGCCAAGATGAAGTGTCGCCTTTTGAACAAAGGGTTAAACTTGCATGTTCAGCTACTAGATATATTTACTCTGTTCTGGTACTTAATCTTCTATATACTTTGTGTATGCAAACAGGGAAGCATTGAAACATTTAGCAGTGGTTAGTACATTATGTGTGAAAATAACACAGTCTCAAACCAGAAGGTCTTCCAGAGCCTCCCATTAGAATGGACAGTACTGTTTTCATATAAGCTGATCACATTTCATTGCAGACGGGGAATGTGAGCTGCAAGTGACAAAACCCTTAGGAATAATAAAGACTTTTGACACCAATGGAGATGGGTTATATGAAAATGTTGACATAATCTGGCATTTTGAGCACGAAAGAGCAACATTACAAATATCTTTTACTTCACTGGATATACCATCGTCCAGTACCTGTGATATTGATTATCTTAAGGTAAGGGCTTGAACCCCCAAAAGCAGTATGAGCTTTCCAGTTCTAATGAATCAGACTAGTATTCAATTTTCAATATATTAAGTTAACATAATTTATGACGTAGAGTCTGGGATCGTTACCTGTCTTTTTTATTATGTGCAATAGAGTTATGGCCTTTTATTTATGTCCACTCAATATCTTTAGAGCAAATGGATAGAATTTCAACAAGTTTTGTATATGCATTCATATTTACAAGATCTATGTTGGGATTGTTATCGGCCATTGTTTGCTTATTTGTAGCAGAGTTATGGCCTCGGGGGAGGGGGGGGGGCGTAACTACCAATATATGACATAGAAAAAATGTGCATGCCGAATAGCCTCCCTTTTCAGCGCTGGCAGATATACAATAAGCCCCCCTTTTCTAAGAAAAAGTATATGACTTACCCAGTATTTCATCATTGATATATGAATGGTCCCGTTTTTGGACATCCCTGTTTGAAAATACCTATATTTTTGCTCAGATATTCAGAGTAAGAAAGGGTGCAAAGATCATGAATCGATACAATCAAGTACCACAACTGACCCAGGATACCAATGGGAAAGTGACAGACTCACAGTTAGACACAACATACCAGAGCCAAGAGGTCAGCCCTTTCCCAGCAGGTGACCACAAAGCACATATAAACAGACGCGCACAAAGACAAAGCAAACACAAGACATAAAAACACAAAAACATAAAAGACCCACAAAAGAAGTACTGCCTTTGAACGGTCAGTAAAATATTTTACTGGAGGGCTGAAACCGGTTAAACAGCGCCAACCTCACCCTTAATTCAGATGTGGATCAAGATAAATAGTTATTTGGTTTGCATGAAATACCCCTAACTTATCAATGCATCATCTTCCAGAACATATAAATCAAGATATAACAAGGAGATAAAGCAAAGATAAGGACTCAACTGTAAATAAAACTGAATACCGGAGCAAAAGAGATTCAACAGGTAAACCCCGGTGGGCCTGACAAACAGCCGAAACATCAGGCTCCTACCATCTCATCAATAGATAAGTCTTTAAGTCGGAACCATCATAGAGTCTGAAGTCCGACCCACCGGCGTGCAATTAAAGAGGAAAGCAAAGTTGCATACCGTGATTGGGTTGACCACCAAGCATGCAGTCTGCTGCAATACATTAATCTTATAGCCAATCTTTTTAATAATGGCAAATTATTTTAATGAACTGCGCTGAAAAATTATTAGAGCCAACTATCTTCTTCATTTTATACACCAAATCACCATAGAAATCAGGTTCCGAAAGTCCTTGGCGTACGAGAGAGATTTAAGTCCATCTTGGAATTTAGAAATCAAATCATAGTATTGTCTATAAAATTTTGAAAAAGTTTTGCAAAGTTTATGATACTGATAGCCTTGTTTAAGAAGTTTCTGAGTTAACAATTTATTGCGAGTGTTGAAGTCAGCAACATAGCTAGATGCTCTAGCTAAACGAATGAGTTGAGAGATGTAGACTCCATAGGATGTAGAACGAGGAACATCGCCATCTAAAAATGGGAAACTGACTATTTCAAAATCAAAGTCGTCACGTTTATCATAAATTTTGGTAGATACAATATCATTAGAAACTGACAAATGCAAGTCTAAAGAGCCTCTTCGGTATCAGAGGTATTGGCTTTATTCAGTTGGAGCTCTGAAGGGTATATTTGACTGACCATATTGTCAAAATAAACATTATTAATATTTAAGATATCGTCCAAATATCTAGGTATAGTGTTAAACGCATCAATAACATCAGCCTGCTTATCATCAGAAAGAGACATCATAAAGTCCCTCTCATAACAAAACAGGAATAAATCTGCAACCAGGGGAGCACAATTAGTGCCCATAGGAATCTTAACTACTTGTCTATACAGCTTGGTGCCAAATTGAATAAAAATGTTGTCCAATAAAAAGGTCAGCGCATCACATACATTTTGACACGACCATGCATGATATTTTTTAGGTTTTTCTGAAGTACAAAATGCATTTCTGTCATTACATGCAAGGTTAGGAGAGCCTTCTCTCTGGAAGGTTCTTTCAATAAGATCAATAAGTTTATCTTTAATTAAATTATGAGGTAAAGTAGTGTAAAGAGTTGAAAAATCATAAGTAGACAAACTGGTCGCATTGAAATCTCTAGCTTTAAGTTTATATAAATTTCACCTGAATTTTTAATAGACCAAAATAAGTTTTTACCAGATCTCTCGTATACCTTTTCACAATATTTGATAACATGTTTTTAACAGCTGTAAGACACGGGGTTAACAATTTAGAAAGTTCTGTTGTCGTACAAGAACTAGAAATAGCAATAAATCTTGCTTTAAAGGTTTTTATGGAGTTTAGGTAACCAGTACAACGTAGGAACTTTATCTTGATTTTCTTGAGCTTTGACACCAAAATGTAGGGCTGTATGACAACCATGCCCATCAACAATCACCCTCTCACTTAAAGAAGGCTGCAGGTTATATGCATTAGTGTCAATAAGCTCATGCTTAAGAGTATTAATATAATACAATCGTCAAACAACTACAACATTGTTAGTAGCTTTATCTGCTGGAACCAAAACATAGTTCATATGAAAATCCTGGATACCTCGTTTAAGATGACGAAAAGAAGATTTAGGTTTAGGGGGAAAAAGATGAGTATTACGAGAGTAAAATGAAATACGAATATCAATAATTTTAAAAATGTTAGTCTTCCATTCCTTCAAGGCATCAGGTTCAACGTTTTCCCGTTTGCACCAACGATTACTAAAGTCATTTAAAGAAGCAGCGATCTCTCTACGACATTTAGAGAAATCAATATTAGAGGGAAGTCTATATTTTGGACCCTTAGAAATAAAATTGCGAACTCTAGCATCAGGAATGACATTTAAATTACCTGTAATAACATGCCCTGCAGAGGGATATAAATAATTAGAATTTTGACAATCTCAGGAGGCAGGAGTATTGGAATCTATATTTTTAACATTTACAATTTTATTAAAGTTAAATATAGTAGACCTAATTGGTTTGTTATATTTGTAACAAATGATAGGAGTTTTAGAATTATTAAAGTAATTTGGAATAGATGAAATCACTAAATTATCCTTGAAGATACTATGTAAATCAATAAACTCAATACCTTTGTTAATGAATGGAATTTTGATAAACGGTCGTTTATGGTTGGCCTTAGAATCGATATAAGGACTAAGGAAATGTTGAACATAACACCTTGTAAGGAGTGCTGCTTTATATAATTTGTATGCTCTATCGTAAAGTTTATTAGCCTCTAACTCTAAATTACGTAAAACTGAGATAGGCAAGGAACTTAAAAATGAAAATAAGCCATGCCGACCATGATTAGTTAAAGCCAAAGAAAGATCCTTTAGAGAAGTATTTAAGCGTTTTTCAGACAAATTTTGCGCTTAATGTTGCCCTTTTTATGTTTACCATGAGATCTACTTTTACGCTTTTTACATTCCAAAACAGAAAAAACATCAAAATCTGGCATTTTAGAAATGCTACCTTCATAGTATATAATATCATTAAAGCCTAAAGGAAATTGTAAAGGTGATTGCAAAATTTAATCCATTTAAGTTCAGTTTCATGTCTCTTTATATTTTAATCTAGTTGATAAATTTGGAAAAGCTCAGAAACCAAAAATTGTAATATTTATTGCAAAGAGTGTATATAAAAATCAAAGAACAGTATTTGAATATGTAAATAATTTGTTCAATCCAGTTTATATATGAATATGTCATAATAGTGCGGTGGTATATAATATTCAGCATGGCAAGGGTTAATGGTGGCACCGCTTGTTTATTATCCAGGTATATGACAACAACGTATTGCATGGTGTATATTGCAACTTGAGGCCACCAGAATTGATAACATCAGATTCATCTTATACTCGTCTCCAGTTCCATTCCCAAGGTAGAAACAGTGGAAGAGGATTTACCGCAGTACATAAATTACAAATAGCAGGTAAATAAAGAACAGAACAGAACACCTTCTTTATTACTCTCAAGTCATACAAACATGACGTTTTAGGACAAAGCAAATCTCATTTTTATTTCAAATTTACCAAGCAAGGCTTCGTGAACGCTTGTTGAATCGTGACACTGTTTAGCGATCCATGCATTCTCAAAGCAGAGTCTGGTGAACCTAGCATTTTATTTTATCAGTTTTCCAAGGCATTGGCTTGCGATTATGACCTAATAATTGGTTTACACGTCGATTCAACAAATAAATTGCTATAACATGTTAATCAGGGCCCAGAATTTCAATGCCTCCTTAAAGTTAAGGAAGACATAAGTTAAGTATTGATTTTTCAGGATGCGAAAAATAACGTTTAAAACTTATTAAAATCAAAATAGTTTCATTTTTTTCTGAAGATCACAATGATATCTTTGACCACATGTACCACATCGATCCATGCAATTTATTTAGTATTTAATACAGCATGTTGAAATATCAATTCTTAACTTAAGGCTTCATTGACTTTAAGGAGGCATTGTAATTCCTTGCCCTGATAACGATAACTGCAGCCCTCTGTAAAATAGCTCAGCAGAATTTGACCAGTCAAAACATGGCGAAAAAGAGGGCGTTTCTTATAAAGGAAAAACATATTTATTTTTATTCTCACAGCCTTCCCAGTAAAAATATTTTAAGTAAGAACGTATATAAGACTCAAACTCAATGTTAGGACTCCAGCCCTACTAGGGAGCAGAGTATGCATGTTGAAATAATGACTTTACGCATATGATAAATACAGTAAAACCTGTCTTAAGCGGCCACTCAAAAAAAAAGACCAATATTTGGGTTTCAAGGCCAATTATTGCTAAATAAAGGTATTAAAGGTCAAAAGTATTGCAGAATGCTGCAAAGGGAGCATTCTGCAATAATTTCGACCTTCATCAAGCTACCATTTGTCATAAAGATCTTTGTTTTGTGTATTTTTGAGTGGACGCTTCAGACAGGTTTTACTGTAACTTTAACAAAATCTAATGAACTCATCAATTTAACATTAATAGCGAAGGGAACAATTTAGATGGGTGTCAAAATAGAGCTAACCATGATATAAATGTCACTATGAGAAAACGAATTTCCATGAATATAAATAACATAGCACTGCATACTGTAAATTCGGAAATTTTCGTGAGGGTTTTATTTTCGCGAAACTTCGCATATGCGAAGTTTCGTGAAATTAAAACCCTTGTGAAATGGCGAAAATACTCTGGCGTTTACTGATATAGGTAAATCAGGCGCTAGTCGCGATTTTTTTTAAAGCCGCAAATAAGTATTACAGGTAAAAAATTTACGAAAATTTCCGAGTTTACAGTATCATGCGCATCAACACCATCGGATGGGGACCTTTATTATTCTTTTTCTGGAAAGTTATCTGTAATCTGCAGTCAAACTTGAATAAAAAAAACCACATATCGACAATGATTGCTTATGGCTCAGGATCTCGTACACCCGCACTGCAGCAAATGTACGGTATCGGGCCACCATCGAACAGCTAGCGAAACATTATTGGAGTGGCGTTTTGCAGGTGGGCCAATGGTGGCCCGTTTTAGATGTCTATTGGTTAGGTTCTACATTAATAAATGAGCCGTGGCATGAGATTTCCAACAATGTGGTATGTGCGATCAGCACAAGCTCAGACCAGCCTGCGCATACGCGCTGACTGATCAGAGCCTTTGCTAGTCGCTTAAATATTCTATGACTGTTAAGCTACTAACCAACCATCATTTGGAGTTTCTAAGCTTAAGAGGAGGCTGCACAGGTTCGCCTGAGGCTACACTTGTCAAAATGCCACATTGTTTGAAATCACATGTCATGGCTCAATTTTTATTTAATGCTTGTAGGAAGTGAAGCAGAGTGTGGCGGACTGGTTGTAGAACCAGAGGGTAAGATTCGGACCTTGGATACCGATGGCGATGGACATTACGAGAACTTGCTGAATTGCTTGTGGGTTATCGTAGCGCCAGAGTACTATCAAATCAAGCTGAGTTTCATCGAGTTTGACATTGAGTTCAGTCTCGTGTGCAGTTTTGATGTTCTGCGGGTATGCGTTTAAAATTGAGCCTTTGTTCCCTTTGTTACTCATTGCTCAAGTCTCGGTCAATAATGATGATCAGTTAAAAAAAGCAAGCGAGTATGATAAGTAAAACTGTGCAACACAAATGGTTAAGTGTACCAATTCGGTCATTTTTGTGTCCCATGTCATTTTTGTGTCTCATCTACATTTTATCTTATGAACAATGTATTTTGCACTGTTTTAAAGTTTTTACCATTATGACGTCGCGTCTGGGAGTGAAATAACGCCATGCAATAAAATCTGTAAATCATTAGTGGTTTATCGATTTTCGAGAAACGTTATGACGTCCATAACAACGTTGCGTACATAATGCCAAAATTATAACGTTTTACGGCAGAAATGAGATTTCAAAGTAATCTTAATGCCATATGATAAATAAAATCTAACATTCGTGCTCTTGTATTATTGAATTTATTAAGCTCGTTGCGAAAAAGAGATAAAATGCTCGACAAGCCTCGCATTTTATCTCTTTTCCCCAACTCGTTTAATAAATTCAATAAAACATGAGCACTCATGTAAGATCCTCTATGTAATTTTAGTCTAGGGTTATGGCCTAACAGTCAAGTAAAAGAACAGCAATGGGGGTGGCCAATAGTCCCTCCTGACGGTTTTAATCAACAGCAAGTGCCCCCAAAACACCCATCGAAATAGAATGTAATTTTAAGAATGTATTGTACCCAAATGATTGTTTTTATAGGCAGTTTAAATGATATTCTATTGACACATATACCTCACATTTAATGTCTCTCATTTGTTTGAAAAGCAAAAAAAATGTCTTTATGAATCATGTCCCACAATCTAATGTGAATTACGTTACCATTTGTACTGTCTCGTAAAGGTTTAGTTCAAATAAAACATCTTTTTGACAAAAAAAAAAAAGTATGTCCATGGAAAATAGAAGCATATTTGGAGCAACGTTGTTTTATCTGGTTCAGATGAAGTGACATCCGAGGTTGCTATGAATTACGTTGATGACTAAAATGTTATCAGGACCCACCTGATGGAATGATCTGGACCTGCGCATGTCCCTTTTCTAATTGCAGCTGTACGATGGACTTTTGGAGTATTTTATCCAAGAAAGTTCCTTCTCTCAATACTGTGGCATTGAACTACCTGTACCAGTGTACTCAACATCTAACATACTGGTGGTGTATTTTGAGTCGGATGGTACGTCTACTGGACTGGGGTTTATTGCTTCATACATGCACATTGGAGGTGGGTACAAAAAAGCAACCATCTTAATTGGGCCTCGTCGCAAGAAAACCTGTCTTCGGGGTTTCCATCAAAGCGAGACTCAAACCAGTCTCCTCAGCTACAGGGACTAGCTAGAAAAATGAAATTTTACCTGTAGCAAGTTTACATGATGCTTTCCAAAACGTGAATAACAAAGGCGCTGATCAGACTGCGCAGATGCGCAGGCTGGTCTGCGCCTGTGTTGTTCGCAAACCCCCGAAGACAGGTTTTCTCGCGACGAGGCCCTTATGATAAATACTTTAACCCTAATTGATTTAACACGAATGGATTATTCCTTCTACGAGGGTGGTCCCAGTAAACCGTGGACTTTTGTTATAACACGAGACTGTGCATCAGGAATTCTATGAATTTGTGCGTTATGTTTATATACATCTAGGAAACATTTTGTACAAATACAGTTGAAATCACAGTGTGGATAACAAAGTTATGAACCTTTCCTTGACGGTGTGTCAACGTGTGTGGAGCAGGTCAAAATCTTTGCAATGCAGTTCATCAAGTCCAACTATTAGCGCACATTTAATAAAATTTCTCAGTAGTATTTCCCACAACGCATTACCTCCTATTAAACTGGTGACTATTCGAGATGTAGTGTTGAAAATTTGAAATGTTTCTCCCTGCGGCATTGATTTTTTTAAAAGATTTATATTGCCTTCTACATTTTTATTTTTCAGGAAAAGCTAACTTTATAAGAACGGTTCGCCACAAAAATTAAGGCGCTCTCTTCTTTTCATTAAATGACTTTCTGTTAATGTAAACTATTTGGCAGAAAAGTCACTAATATTGTAAATGAATTTCATGCGAAATTATTTCAATAATACCACAAAGACAAGTTCTTTTTCTCATGTTAACTGTACACATGTCATTTTGCTGTCAGTTATTTTAATGTTTTATTATCTACTAAGTAATGAAATACAGGAAAACATTGATTAAATATAATGCATATATTTCACAGCCGTGAAAATATAAAAACTTGTATTTTCACAGCAGTGAAAATACAAGATTTGATATTTTCACGGGAGAGAAACCTTAAGAGTGGAACTTCTTTTTTCTTTTTTCTCAATATGGTCTAAGGGAAGCAACCCTCTTGATGCATATCTGTTTCTTTTCTAAGGGAAAAACTATTGGTGTTTCCTATTTCTATGGAAACTTAACAAAAAGTCAGAGTCGCTTAAAGGCTTAATAAAAGAAAGAGCTTTTATAAATTCGTCTGCTACAACTAGAAAATAAAAACAAAAGCTAATACAAAGTAAGTTCGTTTCTCTTAACCTTAAAAGATTATGGGAAATGTAGATAATAAAAAGAAAATTCAAGTATTTTTTGTTATATATGTCTTTTATTTCACTCGTGAAGTGGACAATAATTATATTTCATTCGTGGCTTCGCCACTCATGAAATATAAATATTGTCCACTTCACTCGTGAAATAAAAGACATATTTAACAAAAACATTTGAATATCCTCTATATATACGTTGTCTCGTATGAAATATAAAACATTGCGCTTGTGTGATTGCTAAACATATTTAAACAGAATATTTAGCGATCACTTGAACTAGGAGGACTTACTCAAAAACAGAAGACAATATTTGACACCAGTAAAGCTTATATAAAAAGAGTATAGACAAAACATTAGGACCTGGATGGGTGGTCCTGAAAGCCTCTAAACATTTAAATTTTGGCCACTTTATCGCTTAGGATAAAATATTGGCCTAATTGATTAAATTCACCTGATAATGAGTAAAACCTATAATCGCCATTTTCCGCTCAATCGTTTTTTAGAATGTGTCTAATCGGTAATCAAACTTGTTTTTTGATCCTCAGTGTATTTTAGGACAAACTCGTTAAATTTTGGACTGAAACAATTGCTACATGTTATTTTTTGGGCTAAAACACGGTCTCTAATCAATATAAAATATGGTCAAAACTCAGATATACCTCTTCCATGCCCTCAAACATTAGCCCATCCCTTTCTGAAAATGTAGAAAAACAATTTATGATGTGCTCTGCACACGCCGACACACCGTCAAATAAAAGTTCATAACTTTGTTATCTAAGCTTCGATTCCACCCATACTTGTACAGAATGTGTCCTATATGTATACAAATATATCATACAAATTTCATAAAATTCCTGATACAATGTCTTGTAATAAAACAAAAGACTATGCTCTACTGGACAACCCTCGTATTTTGATAATTGTATATATCGAGGGGTTGCAGTGTTATAATTTCCAAATAAAATTGTAGTTTCCTTCTCGCTTTATCTTAGCAAAAAGGGTAAATCCTTATGAAATGCCGCATGATGCGGCATTTCATCTGGGTCTTCACTATTTGCCAAAGACGCTTTTAGGTGTTAGCACAATTGTACTGAGGAAATTGCGTTATAGCAAGTACTGATAATCACTTTTCTAAGGCCTACACAAAATAGTATTGGTGGTTAATGACTGTTATATACATAATGTGATAAATGAAAGTCGTAACTTGACTGTCAGACCGGTAAAAAAAGGCCAAAACACATAAAATCATAATTACTACTGGTAACAGTTCTTGACATATGAACCTTGCGTAAAACTCTTTACTACAATAACCCTTTTTATTCTGGATACTGGCAAACAGTAAAGACCAAGAAGAAATGCCATATAACGTGTAGTCTTATCAGAATCTGCACTGTTTGCTAAAACAATCTTCATGGACAGAAATACATCATTGTATTATGCAAAACTTTAAATATATTCAGAAACATTTGCTACTTTGATGACATCAAGATGTAGTAATATTTGCGTGGTAAAATAAAAGCATGTGATATTTTGTATTTTTATGCTTTTTTTTCAAAAGTCTGTTATGTAATAATTTATGAAATGCTTCAAAGGCCGTTTTCTCAGATCCACTCTTATATGTATTAGATAATCCATCTGAATGAAAATGGCTAATCTGGACACATTTTTGTTTGTTATTAACAGGTAATGATATACATGTAAGAGCAACACCAGAAGTAGCACAAACAGTTGGCAGTACGACAAAAACAACAACAACAACAACAGATCATATTACATGGAAAGGTACAACAATGGAAGATGATACCACTATGCAAGAACTAACCGACGAAAGCAGTACAACAGTGGGACTGCAAACAGATGATCCAACAACAACAGATCACATCATATGGGAAGGTACAACAAATGAAGATAATACCAGTACGCAAGGACACCCTGACGAAAGACAAACTGAAACAGCAAGATATATAACGGGGAGTACTGATCCGGTAGCCCCCTTTACTGATCTTACTGGCTCAGATAATACCAAATTTGAAACCACAGAAATTTCACAGGAGAGTACACCAAGCAATTCATCAACAGTACCATATAGCCTCGCATCTATAGATGACCAGGAAGAAACGACAGGAGATACCACAACTGACCAACACACATTGATAAACACAACTGGTGAAACATCATCAAGTCTAACAAATATGACTGTGAGCAAGACAATCAGTTGGCAATCTACTATAGTCACACTTGACACTACAACAGATCCAGGTAGCTCTGATAATATGACAAGACTTAGTGTAGATCAAACTCACCCATATTCATCAAACAGCTTGTCGACTCCTGATGCATTGAGGGGAGCATCAACTAAAATGACACCTATCTCATCCCACAATTGGACAATGTCGACAAAGAAAGCGGCTTCTGAAGGGTCAACTACTGATGGCTATGTAAAAGATATAGCACCAATTAATTCAGTATCTTTTTGCGCCGCCTTAGTTCAGTTTATAATAGCTACAGCATTCATATACAGTCAGACATAAGTTAAGCATCGCCCCAATATTTTCCTTGAAAAACGAAGGAAGCTTTCCAGTCATGAATATTTTCTTGTTTTATTTATTAGAATAGATCAATTGGTGACAATTTACAGCTAATTTTGATTAGATTATCATTGAAGTAAACAACAAGGCATGGTAAATGCACACTTACCCCTAAACCTGTCCATATTCTCTTCCCCATTATGCTGTTTTCAAAACGCATATACATGTAAAGTGTTAGTGTCATATTGTTACAATATCAAAGACAAATTCTGTCTGAAAATTTCAGATTCATATCTCTAAAAGAATAAAAAAGTTATGGATGTGTAAAGAAAGGCATGTTATATAGTGATAATGCAAACATTAAAAGCACGCATTTAACTTTCTCTATGATCCTTTATAACTGACATGTGACCTAGAGTTCAACAGCATCAATTTGGCACTATTTTGGAAAATAAATTTAGATTATTTTTGCGTTTATTTGAATTCAAAGTAAGCACTTTGGGTTAAGCTGTGACACTTTTTAAGGTAAGGGGTTGGTGTATATAAGACACCGTAGAAATTTAGCAAAATGATCAAATGGCATTCCGATATGTCCAGCAGACCAAGAAAAGACTAGAGCAACAATATGTTACAAACTGGTTGTTCTTCTGAAGAAATTTGTACACGAAAAACGTCTCTGAAATAATGTTTGGGTGATGCTTAACTTATGTCTGACTGTATATATTGCTAATTAATAGTCCAATTATTTTATGTGGTTGTAAAGGGGTGTACTGATTTAAGATTGTCAATCCATGTGTCTGTTTTACTATATGTATATCCACTACTTATTTTCCAATAATTTAAAATGACATTTTTGGATAGGTGTCAATTTCTGTACTGCTTTGACATCATTCAAGCTAACCTTTCACAGACAAAAATGAGATAACAGCCAATATTATAAGATCTATTTCTATTGTTGAGATTTTCACACTTGATATGTTTTTGTATTGATTTGGTACATGTACTTTCAGTCAATATTATCACAAAGTAAGAAAGACAGTAATGATCAGGAATCGATACAATCAAGTATTACATCTGTCCCAGGGAACCAGAGGGGAAAGTAGCAACTTTCTTTCAGGTGACCAGAAGGCAGCAATGAACAGATGCGAAAGCATGACAAACACAAGACATAAATAACACAAATGATCCACAAAAGTGATACCGCCTTGGAACGCCATATCTTGCTTAATAGATGAAAAAAGAATTCTAAAGTATCAATGGCAATCTAAGGTAACTAAGTTCATAACTGATCTGACATATAACAAAAAAGTAATTGAATGTAATTGTAATTACTCCCATTTAGGACCTTATATTTTATAACGTTCAACCAATGCAATTAAAGAAATAGCTTATTCACAATTACAATTTTGATTACTCCAACTCTGTCTTATATACATATATGTTGCAATTGAGCAACGGTTAGACAAAACGAGTCATTGTTTGTCTTCCTGGTTTCTCATGATTGTTGTGTGGCTCTTCCTCACAATACCACGGGCTTGTCTGAGTTTGTGATTGTGATATTTCCTGATCATCCTCACTTACTATTTTTTATGGTCAATACCAAGTCTCTGATTATGGTTCTTCGTGCACAGGACTATCAAAAAGAACAATTGCTCTGTAATTTAAAAAAAAAATCTAGAACACTATTTTCTTTCAGTTCTCAACTAAAATGTTGGTTATCAGGGCTGACATTCACGACATTAGTGTCAGAAAGCAAACAGGGACTGCTTCTTCTGAAGCAGTCTGATCTCGTGTCTGCACAGTATGTTTTGGGGGGCTTTTTTGACAGGCAACTGGTGCTCGACGTTGTATAACATATAGCGTAATAAACGTTCAGCTTTAACATTAGTACTCGTGATAAAATAAAGCAAACAACAATTTTATAATTGTTAATTGTATGTTTAATAATCTAAGTGATATCGAAAACAAGAACTATATATATCATCATAAGCATCAATGGTACACAGTTTATACTGTAAAGAAAAGTAGGCGATATTGTGACACAAAAAGTCTAGAGATTAAACTCCTAATTTGTTGTGTAAATAATTTTGTCTTTTTATATAAGGCTATGTTAGCCAGGTTCCTGCATAATTTGAGGGCTGAACATTTTAGTAATGAGACTGTAAGGACATGCCAAAATACTAGGGTTCAAGAGACAATTTGGCAAAGAAAAAATAAAAAAATAAATGACATGCTTTCTATATTGCATGCGAAAGATGCATTTTGGATATCTTTGTTTTTTAAGATTTTTCCGCGCTCTACCATTGTTAGTTCTAGGAGATCGCGTGGTGACAAAATGTAAAAAAACCCGTGACAATCCATAGAAAACAACCTGCGCATTTACACAGTCTAATATTCTCTTTCTTAAAAGTAGATTTATTATATAACTCAACATGCTATAGCCAAAATTCTAGCTGTTCACAGTATTTTTTGTGGCTAGTTAGGGTCTTACTTGGTTAGAAATTTCTAAGATAGGCTTTATGACCCAAATCAAAATGAAAAGAAAAGTCAGTTCATAGGAATTGTCACGCATAATATATTAGCTGTGACATTTGACTTTCAACAATGTGATATTTTGACAAGTGTAGACTCAGACAAGCCTGTGTAGTCTCCTTTTATGCTTAGAAACTCCAAATGATGTTCAGTCAGTAGCTTAACACTCATAGAATATTCAAGCAACTAGCAAAGGCTCTGATCAGACTGCGCATATGCGCAGGCTGATCTGAGGCTTTGCTGGTCTTAGATACAACATTGTTGGAAATCTCATGGCATGGCTCATATTGTAGCAATAGACACTCAAAGGAGCAGGAGTATCTCAATGAGATCTACTGAGTCTTCAACGCCTTTACACACTGATTATATACGAAGATAAACAATTCATCCATTGTACAACTAAACTAACTAGATGACCAAAGTTGTAGGTTTAATTAATGTGTTTTGCGGCAGCATTAGTCGCCTAATGATTAACTTAGTAAAAAATGCGTGCCAGCATGCCTGGCTCCAAATAATCTGACAATGATAGTCCGGTGTTGTACTTGATTATATTGATTCCTGATTTTTGCCATCTTTTTTACTTTTAAAGTTAGAAAAAGGGCAAAAATCAGGAATGGATACAATCAAGTACCACACCTGATCCATGATACCACATGGGAGAGTGACAAAAACACAACTAAACCCTTCATATACTGATGGATCTTCCTAGACATATGCAATAAGCATGGGATTGTTCTTTACATATTTTATGGGGTCACATGTCGAAATTTTTAAATCATGATGCATATCTGTCTCTGAAGATTCTTTTGATCCAGCAAACAGTGCAAACCTTTATGAACAAATTGTGATCTATATCATAATTTTTATCAGCATCTAGAAAACAACATGACGTATTTCATACTTTGTTCAACAGGTAGCCAGACACCATGTTGTATACATTCAATTTGTTGTTGCTTATAACAAACATTGAAATAAATATTTTATTACACTTATCCCTTATGGAAATATCACAATATGTAGCAAATTGCTTTGGTTGCACTGCTTAATTGGATATATCTTTAAAGAGCTCTCATTTGCATGAATTTTTTCTGTATAAACAAAAATGTTTTTATCAAGGAGACGGCTACCTTTGGCCACATTGTTGTATGAACAATTTAGACATCTCACATAGATCACTTTACACCCCAACATATAGCTTTTGAGCAATAGGCAGCATGATTTTCAATCTGATGTCAGTCAGCATTCTGTGTGATCAGTCACTATCATATGGGCCTTGTTGTGACAAAATCTAACTTCGGGGTTTCCGACAAAGAGAGTCAAAGGGGCAAAAGTCCTCAGCCTCAGAGACTGGCTAGAAAATTGAAATTTCGCTTGTTACAAGTTTAGATATGATATTTCCAAAAATCGAATAACAAAGGCGCTGATCAGTCTGCGAGGATGCGCTGGCTGTTCTGCGCTTTTGTTGTTTGTAAATCCCAGAGATAGGTTTTCTCGCATCAAGGCCCTTTTATGATAGTTGCCCACTTCGAATCGAACTATAGTTCCTATCATAGTAACTATAGTTTGATACAAACATCGATAGTCGCTACTATAATGACGACACTAACCTACTAGATATCAAAGGTGGGTTGAAACACGGTTACTCTAGTAGATAGTCTGATTCCCTGCACTAGACCTATCTAGCAAGATGGTTTTCAGATATGTCAGTAGCCTCAAAATGTTTATTTTTACAAAATAAAACATTGCTTTGCTCTATTTGTGGCCACTTATTCGATATTGTATATATTATATGAGGTTTGCTTGATGTGTTCTTCATGACTTGTGTTTCATCGTGCCTATTGAAGCGTTATTTAACATAGCTTATTTGAAGTTGACAACACTACTGATGTTTCAAAGATGCATAATAACAGTACTATGCTATTTCTTATTGAAACAGGTAAATAAAAATAAATGTTATACTGCAGTTAGGGGTAGTTTAGGACATATACCTGTATAAAACACCTATTATCTGGATTAGTTCATATATTTGTTTACAACGATACTCATCTATCTTTAAATCAATAGTATCTATGTAGAGCTATACTGCATGGAAGGTCAATAATGTATCAACTGAGTTATTTAGGTGGTATTACTAGACTTTTCACTTACTGTAAAGGGGGCAACTTTAATATTCATATCTGGGCATGGTTCGGCTATTTCATCTGCTAAACAAGGGTAATCAGGTTCTATTTATAATTTGGTAAAGAATAAATAAGTTGTTTGGGCTGCGCAAACGTGCATGCAATTCATGAAAATCCTAACCGTATACACACTGCTCTCATTTATTAACCCTTAAAGCGCATAATCACAAAATGTATCATTGATGTCGTCCACTACAATATTTGAAGCCTCATAGACAAACAGTGTGGACCCAGATCAGACTGCTCCTACAGGAGCAGTCTGATATGGGTGCGCACTGTTTGTGTCTATGCTTATGTTAAATAGACATTGTCAGACGCAGTTATTTTACTGGCGTTTTAAGGACTAAATAAAGTGTTTTGCGTCTATACTGAGGAAATGGCGCAAAATGATACAGTTACTTTTGAACATAACCGCGCCTCATTTTCAGCTTTTACCTATATCTAAGGTTGACCAGTCCTAATTACGCATTCATGAGGCGCCGCCTTTACAGTAAGTGAAAAGTCAAGTAATATTTTAGCGCATCCCTATCGTTATTGTAAGTTTAGATATTTTCGCACATTCAATTCAAATGAATTTATTATCTCTGCTAGAAAACCTACATTGCGGTTTTGTTTTACATTAGCGTTGGTGAGTAATTCATGGATTCTCCCAATAACCTTTTTAACCTTTTTCAGACCAATGGAACTCATCAAAAAACTTCATGCAATAATTTCAGGATGGCCCAATGTACATGTATATACTTAGGGATCACAGGTTATAATTTTAAAACAAAAAGAGTTTTTCTTTCTTGTAATGCAGCATTTTCAGGTTTTCACTGTTTGCCAAGATACCCATTAAGGGGTTTCAGGTCCAGAAAGGATTAAGCAAAAATAGGAAGGATCTTACAGAGCACTTACATGAAGACTCTACATTTCTCTTTTTTTTCACCAGCAAAACACCAGACTGTTTTCGCCAGCAAACATGTGTCTGTTTGTATGGCAATATTAAGGCACGCCTGATTTAATTGTTTGACAATATACAACTAATAATGGCGATTAAATCTGTGCTATTAGAATGGTTTCCTTTGTTGAATCACTTTGTTTTTCTTGTGATTCTTTGATTGGCGACGGTGGTTCAAAATGTTTAATTTCTACAACTGTTTCACTCTGCGGAATGTATCTGTTTAACACTGCGAATATTTGATTGTTCAGGAATTGGAATCTTCTTATCCTGCTCACCATAGCTGCCAATGCCTGGAAAAAAAAGTGAGCCGCAGCATGAGATTTCCAACAATGTGGATTTTGACAAGTGTAGACCCAGACAAGCCTATGCAGCCTCTTTGCAAGCTAAGAAACTCCAAATTAAGTTCAGTCAGCTGCTGAACAGGCATAAAATATTCAAGCGACTACCAAATGCTCTGATCAGACTGCGCATATGTGCAGATTGATCTTAGCCTTTGGTGGGCGCACATACCGCATTGTTAGAAATTTCAAGTCGTGACTCAAATATCAACTATGATAATATGGGTCATTGCACGAGATTTTGTTTTAATTGCATATGGTTAAAATGCCTAATTCACGCATATGTTGACATATACTGTGGGCTATAGGTCTAATGTTTGTTCCAAGCCTTCATCTACATCCATATTTTTGTGTAAATGAGCAACTAAGTCTCTGACGGGTCTGTGCTTGTATACAGACTCGCTAGAGTCTTTGCTGCGCACTGATGCAATAAGTACTGTACTACAAGGTGAATGCCAATGATGAATGATTATTCCTTACGAGCTGAACAATTTTTGTTTTTCAACAACAGCAGAATCTAGAGCGAAGATTTGGAACCAGTAAAATGCATTTTAAGCCCTCAAGTGTCTTAGTGAGGTGGTGGTTCTGTTGTTGTTGATTCGTTGTTGATTGTGATTGTGTTATTTCCTTTATCATACTCACTTACCTTTATGATCCGTGCCACCCTTTGATAGCAAAGCAAATACTATTGCAAAGACTTACAGATTTCATGGTTAATATTTTTTTTCCACCGACACCTAACAGTTTTATGTCATGTGCTAGTTAAAATAATGACCCGTATCAGAATTAAGTTGGCAACTTTGCTTTCCTCTTAATTGCACACTGGTGGGTTGGACTTCAGACTCTATGACGGTTCAGACTTAGAGTCTTACCTATCGATGAGAGGGTAGGGGCCTGATGCTTTGGCTGTTGTGAAGCCCACAGGAGTTCACCTGAAGGATTTATTTTGCTCCGGTAATAAGTTTTATTTAATTTTGAGTCCTTATCTTTGCTTTATCCCCTTTTTATATCTTGATTTATATGTTCTAGGAGAAGATGTTTGGATAAGTAAGGAATCTTTGTGTCTTTATGCACATCGGAAATAAGGCTGTGGTTGGCGCCGTGAAACTGGTTTAAGCCCTCCAGAAAAATATTTTTTTTTACTCAAGGTTCCAAAGCAGCATTTCTTCTGTGGATCATTCATGTTATTTAATCTTGCATTTGTTATGGTTCCGAGCGCGTCTGTTTATTGATGCCTTTTGGTCAACTGCTGGGAAAGGGCTGACCTCTTGGCTCTCGGTTGTGATGCCTTATTGTGACTTTGTTACTCTCCCATTGGTATCCTGGATCAGGTGTGGTACTTGATTGTATGGATTCCTGATCTTTACCCGTTTTCTAACTTTATATATGCGCAAATGCACCAGTAATTTGTTGGGTTAGTGTAAGCATTATGCTTAAATGGGAATTTTCAAGCTTTTTTACATACACATCGGCACATATATGTACAGTAAAACCTATGTAAAACGGCCACACGAAAATAGACAAAATAAAGATCTTAATGACAAATGATTGCTCAATGAAGGTCAAAATAAATGCAACTTGGAGCATACTACAATACTTTTTACCTGCAATAAGAGCTAATTGATCTTGAAAAACAATCTGTGGTCTTTTTATAGTGATCGCTTTACACAGGGTTTACTGTATAAAACTTACAATTCCATTGACAATATCTGTCTTCATATCCACTCTGTTTACCCGTAGTAGTTGATTACTAAAGTCAAGGGTTTCAAACCTTCTTTGTTGTCCTAAGAGAACAACCAGAGCACATCCTGCCCAGTTGAGACCTTCACCAAATAGCTCTCTGAATATATAAAACCTAACTATAGATCAATAAATCATTTTAGACAGTTCATATGTTAAAATACTTATACTATACACAAAAGCAGCATCAACGAAGGTTGCGATAATTTTTTGGAAATACACAGGCATTACCAATCACAGTCTATAGCTATGGTTTCCTCTTTAATTGCATGATGGTGGGTTAGGCCTCAGACTCTATGACGGCTCTGACGTAAAGCTTTAATCGGTGGGTTGGTGCCTTCTTATTTGCAGCTGGACTCACCGTGGCTCTACTTGAGGTTTTCTTTAGCTCTCACTATCTGTGAGACGTGAGTCCTTTTCTTTGTTTCATCATGATGTGTTAATTTGATTAGAGTGTTTCTCCATGATGATACATTGCAATAGTTAGAAGGGTTCTATGCGAGCTGAACAATTCTTGTATGTCAACAACAGCAGAATCTACGTTTTGGTACCAGTAAAATGCATTTAAGCCCCCCCCCCCCGTGGCTTAGGCTGCTGTCTGTTCTAAAGTGGTGGTTCTGTTGTTGTTGATTGTTTATTGTTACTCCCATTGTGAGAGTGTGTACTTGATCTATGTTTTGTTGTACGTAACTTTATGTCCATTCAAGTATTGCAATCTTCTTGATGGGGAAGAGAGAGCTGATTGCTTTGCTTAGTTTGTCTTCCTGGATTCTAATATTTGTTCTGTGGCTCTTCCTTGCATTGCCATGGGTTTGTCTACAGTTTACGATTGTGATACTTCCGGATCATACTCATTTACTATTTTTGAAAGAGACTACAAATACAGTTCTAAAAAAAGGACTTAATCCTACGGTTAAATCTCTAGGCCCACCTGATAGCTAAACATTTATGTTAAGAGTAATTCCATGCATTATCTATAAGTAACAAAATCTGATGCACTGGCCACTTTGTATATATTGATCTGAAAATGTTTGGGTTTCCACTGAATTGAGTTCTAATGTGAAGATGTGGCCATTGAAATTAATTGAAGTCCCCCTCCCCGGCTTCAGCCACTGTCCATTCTAAGGCTGCGATTCTGTTGTTGTTTATGCATTGTGTATTGTTGCTCAAATTGTTTGTGTAGGTTTTATATTATAAATCAAAAAAGTAAAATTTGTCAAAGGTGCAATTTGGTTTCCCATATCGTTAACTAAATAGCTAAACGGCACAATGTAGGTCATGTGGAGTCGACAGTAAACACAATGGGATTTATAGATGCTTGTTTTGTGCAATGTTTGGCGTCCTTTAAGTTTTTTAATCATGTGGCTTGGGGGGAGAAAGCTTGATGTTATACTTTAATTGTCATCTTGATGTCGTGTTGCTGTTATTGTTATTTATATCTACCTCATGGGGCTGTGAGCTAGTCTGCAGTTTTCGCTTGTGCTGGTTTTTAGTCAAATTTAGGCACTCTTCTGTATAAATAATGGGTACTTTGTGCAAACTGTCCATACAGAGCTCAGAAACATTGCATTAATACCATTACAAATATCAGAAAATGTGCTTTTATATTCCAGTAATGTTCATTAAAATGTCAGAAACATTGATACATCATATGACGTCTCGTCTCAGAGTATTATAACGCCATGTATTTAAATCAATAAACCAGTCTAGTTGTTTACAGATTTTGGTAACACAATGTAATTACGTTTGTAATAACGTTGCATATACAATATTGTATATGACAAATCTTAGCGTTTTTCATGCAAAGTAGTTTTATGGTTATATGATAAAAAGAATCCAACATTCGTGTTTCATTGCAATTATTAAACTTGTTGCGAAAAACCTATTAAATGCAGGAAGGCCTCGCATTTTATCTCTTCTTCCCAACTCGTTAATAAATTCAATAGAATATGAGCACTCATGAAAGATCCTATATTCCATCAGGAATATTGCAAGTTAATTTCATACAATGTCAGGAACATTGCATGAATACTCTTTATGAATACTCAGAATATTGCATATATTGTGTATACAAATATCATTACCATAGTCAGGATTTGCACTTGATATTCATATATTGCATCGATTTGGTTGGTTATTTTTGCTCACATTGTTTGTGGGTTTTTGTGTTATGTCCTTGGTTTGTTTTGTAAAACGCTTTGTCTTTATGTCCTGTTGTTCAATACTTATGCAAAATAAATAGATAACCAGTTGCTTTTCTAATATCATCTTGATGTAATGTTGCTATGTTGCTTTTAGTGGTCTGTGCCGCTTCTTGACGGTGCAGTAATGCAGTATGTGATTGATGAATTTCCTCTTTATATTTTCTTACTTAAACGACCTAGTAACTTCAATTGTATTTTTTCATTTTTGTGTGTCTATGTCTATGGCCAATAGTCTCAGTATATTTATGTACAACATTTACAATAACTTACTCTATGGTATATTCGTTGGCACCAACTGGGATACAAAACACAAATTGTATGGCACTCCACAACCTATGAAACTCTGTACATTCATCAATGTTCATAACACCATTAGCTGGTGGACCACCTCGCCAAACTGGATCTTCCAAAAATTGTTTGATCTTCGTCAGTATAGTTCCAAACATTGACAGGCCACAACATAGTCTTTCTCTGGACAAAAGATCACCTTCCTTAGCCATAACAGATTGCTACAATGGTAAAATTTCGTATTGTAAAATAAATCGTAATTGAATACTTTTGTAGTGTACATAAATATAATGCACTTAATCTGTGTGAATCAAACAATCCTTGAACAACTCATTGTAAAAACCAAATATAATTTTATTGCGTATTTTGCAGGGAGCAAGAGAATGAAAATTATTAAAATATATCAACTACTAAATTTAGTAGAATGTTATAGTAAGTACACATTAATGATGATTACAGACGTATGTATCCATTTTGCTTATACATGCCTGCTGTTATAGAAAACAATAGTGAGTTTGAAAGGACATAAGACAATCACACACCACAGATACCGCAAGGACGAGCCACATAACACTAGCAGTCACAAGACAACGGGAAGACACTCAAAACAAAGCAACCAGCTCTCTTTATCTCATCAAGACGGTTGTGAAACTATAAAGGCCACAAAGCACACATAACAGAACTAAAACCAAACAGAGAACTCCCCACAAACAATGGCAGCAACAATGAATAATGAATCCATAACAACAGAACCATGACTGTTGAACATCTCAAAAAGTCAATACAACATAGTTTATCGTATGACGTCGCGTCTGGGATTGAAATAACACCATGCAATAAAATCGATAAACCACTAGTGGTTTACAGATTAATGGGAAACGTTATGACGTTCATAACAACGCTGCGTACATAATGACAAAATGATAACGTTTTACGGCAGAAATAAGATTTAAAAGTAATCTTAATGTCATATGATAAATAGAATCTAACAATTGTGCTCTCGTATTATTGAATTTATCAAGCTCGTTGCGAAAAAGAGATAAAATGCTCGGCAAGCCTCGCATTTTATTTCTTTTCCCCAACTCGTTTAATAAATTTAATAAAACATGAGCACTCATGTAAGATCCTCTATATAATTTTCATTGATACACACATCTGAAATATAGCGTAGGAACCAGCTCTAGCCCTCAATTCTGTATTCTATTTAATAGAACTATGTTTTCATGATTTATATTCATTGCTTTGTTCTTTATATTAAAATAAATAAAAGTATAGGGCGACCAAGAAATTTGTTGCTTTACGTCCCAAGTCAACAGCTATGGTCATGGCGGGACGGTCAGTTCAGGTAACCACACTTTTTTCCTAGGCAGGCTTGAACAAGCTGTTAAACCAGTAATTTGTGCACATAGGTTTGCTTGTAACTGACAACAACCTTTCTTGAATAAATCAGCAGAAGGGAGGAGAATGACCATAGAAATTATTTCATGATCAATCTCCACAAAAGTATGGGACCGGGCCTGGATTGAACTTGCGACCCCTGGATCTGCAGTCAGACACACATCTGTAGCCAGACATGTTACCGACTGCGCTACGGGCTTCGACATATAAATGCTTTAATTACAAATCACATACATGTACCAACCAATGGCATCATGACAAAAGCACTAGACCACTGGTAGTCCTGTACTACATGCTGAGCTACCAAATGACAAAGAAAGAAAAATATGACATGTGCACCAAACAAAGGCGGAATATTTGCTGTTTGCCTTAAAATGTTGTGTGTCTTTATTTACCAGTATAGTGCACCCTGAGAGATTAGACACATGACCATGCAGGTCTGAATCTTCAATGTGTGCACATACTGCTACTTTGGTTTTGTCAAAACGAAGCTTTTCAGATTTGATCGCTGAGTTTGCAAGGAATGGGATATTTAAGAGCAATTCTCTGTAACCACCAAAATATTTTCGCCACGCATAGTCAGGGATTTTGATAAAAACGTTATATTCGAGTAGAGATGCATCAACTTTAATAATAAATTTTGTTGAGTTTTTCAAAAAGTGCAACCGTTTCCATGGTAACAGACGGAGAAGTTCCGAAAAATGGCACTTTCATGAAAATACATACCCTCATTTTCTTTTCCTTATTCATCGAATTAAGCTAAAAGTTATCAGTAATTTTATGTTTATGTTTCAAAGTAGATAGATTAAGCTTTGTGATTTTAAAAAAGTTAAGAGATTGGAGTATCTTAGATATATTTTATTTCCAAAAATATTTGTATTTTTGACAAAAAAAAACGAGTTTGGGGTCAAATTTGATAACAAACTATTCAAAATCGCAGCTGTTCTGTGTGTTACTGCATATATTATTAGAAAAAGGACACTTTGAAAAGTTAAATTGTGAAATAAAATTCATGGGAACTTTTAATACTGCAGAAAAATCAGAATTTTAATTTTGTCCAAAATTATTGCTCTCAGAGGTATGCATTTTATGCCTTAACTTTATAATTTGTAGATAAATTAAGCTATTTTATGCATGATTACGGTTAATCTGCAGTAAAGACTGATGTAAAAGCATAAAAACGGCATTGAATGACACCGGAGACACCCTGGAGACCTTAAAAGGAGGATCAGCCTAGCAACAACACAACAGTCAAAATTACTTCCCCTTTGTAGCTCTTCAAATAAAGGGGCATTTAGCAATGTAAATTACAAACACGAGAAAGAAACAAGACTTTTACAGGTTGATATCTCTTCTCATATGTGTTTTTGTTCCGATAATGGCCATGAGTTGAAATATTTGATTGTTAAATCAAAGTTTCTACTTGCTGAGGATCAGTTTTAAACGGATAATATCCGTCAAACCGAATTTAACACTTTACAAGTTTTGATTTTTAGAAAAGCATCTACATTTGATCGGTTTTCTTATGGAAATACCAGTTTACTGCCAATTGTGAGTTTACTCTTTTCTTTTTAAAACAAAATGCTTTCCAATTAAATAATCTGCAATGTGAAAAGGGGCTGTTTGTGTGTTTCTGCTCCGGGTAATGGCTCTGGGAACCTTGCCAGACTGCTAGAAATATGGTGCATGTAATAATAACCAGAAAGGACTGGAATAGCTGGTGAGTAGGCCCCTATGTTTTAGTTTAATCAAAGGCTTAGTTGCTCTGATCAGTCTTATTACAGAAAGGCACTCTTTCCAAACAAAGTAAGCCCCACCCTAACCTTTGGATAGGGACGTTAACTGGATGTCCCCTGTGCAGGGAAAGTCACCCCCTGTGCAGGTTAAAGAACCCTACGGTAATTTAGATATGGTTACTTGTAGGCATTCATCCTGCAACCCGGAGTGTACAAAGTACTCCTGCCGATAATACTCGAAAGAGGGTCTGGCAGTATATAGAGAAAGAAAGAAAGTAATATGTAACAACCATTCACCTGTGTGAATGAATCCCCGTCCCTTCTGACAATTGAAAATACATTGTATTTTTTTAGACCTGCTGAATGAAAAAGATCAGGCTTCTGCTACAACGCAGTTGCCGATCCAGAGGGGGTTTGGTCAAACATGGAGAATTCTCAGAAAAATCAGGAAAAATTAATTATCAGGTATATTTAACAAATCAACCCCCCTTTGTAAATTTGAACCCCCTCTCAAGAAATCCTGGATCCTTCCCTGTACAAAGCAATAAAAGCAGGCTATTTATGCATTTACTAGATGCATCTTCTTAAAATATATGTACTCTACAAATTCTCTTTCAAGTTTACACATTCCCTTTCAAGTTTTTAGATCCATCTCTCAAAGCGCACTTTAGGTTCAGAGTTGACAGGATGGCTCATTTGCAGCAACCTCAATAAAAGGTGATTTAAACGCAATCACCTTAACTCCCAGCCTGTTGGATAATTAATGCAGTCAGTAATGGGTCTGATTAGTAGACTGCTATAGTCCGGTTGTTTGAACTCCGAGCCGGTGGCATACATTCCTAAAGATTATTCTGTATACTTCTTACTCATGTATAGCAGTTGTCAGTAACTGCCAGAACTTCACAGAAGTATGATTGAGCATGTGCCGTGTAATTTGGCGTAAATGAAACTCTAAGTACTGATACACCATGTAAATTATATATATGAGAATAAGGATAACTGAGTTTATTGATTATCTTGCCATGAAAGAACATTTGTTTAAAGCAATTCAGAGCCCCAAACAAATCAAATAACATTTGTTTTACCTGGCATAAAGAAAAAATACCTCAGCAGAGATCAAGATAAGGATAGTTTTTGCGCCTAAAAATGAAATTATTTTCTTTCCCATGAATTTAAGCAGTGTTTTGAAAGTGCAAAAGAACCGTCTCATTGAGATGGTTCTTTTGAGTACCCACTACATATATTGTGGATGAGAAGTAAGAAAAATATTGTTTCCAGTACACCCTCATCTGGAGGCCTGCCTCTATGGTCAAATTGTTGAATAGAGTAAGAGCATATTCTTTGATGGAGTTTGGAAAAATAGTTCTTAAAATGGATGTTTAACAAGGGAAAGTACATGTAGGCTTGGGGCAAAAAAAAATACATATAAATTTCAGCCATTTTTATATATCCTTTCTTGATGGATAAAATCTCCTATCAAGTTTCAACCAAAATAGACTAAATGGATGCATCATTTATATTTTTAGGGATCATAGGGTAAAAATACCCCTATATACACATGTAAATGAAATGCTATATTAAATGAATCTTTCTCATATTGTTTTATCAAATGAGATGCTGTATTTCTATGGCATCTCATGCATCTGTATCTTTATTGTTTATCTATGTTTCCATTTAGGCATTCATACTCACAGTTCAACAGTCCCGCAAAGCCTGACCATTAGACAAAAAAGTAAATTGTTGAATTTGGACCTCTAACATTTAAGCTTTAAAAAAAGACTAATCCATCAAAAATATCAAGAAATTACATGTACATGAACTAAACAAGACTTGAGAAGCTATTTACCACACATACATGTACATGTATCATTCTAGCATAGAATCAATATACTGACTTAGATGCAATTCTGTGGACTATAAAGTAAGAATGATAGCAAAGAACAATAATAAATACAATCAAGCCCAGGACAACATAAGGGAAAGAGACCAAAAGACAAGAAAATACCACATACAAGAGAGTAAAGAGCTAAGGTACATGTACTTCCTTCCTTAACTCACCCTCAACCCTGTCAAAAAGGTCAAAACTTTTTTTCTGATCATCATGCGGCATAAAAGGAAAAGTGTAGAACAAATTGCCAAAATTTGTTCGGACTATTTCTTACCAATTGCAACCATGGAAGGGGTTGTTTTGTTTTTTATATGGTAAATTTTGATATATAGATTTTTTTAAGAAAGTTTGAAATATGAAAACCTGGGCTCAAGGGCTGACCAGAAGGCATGCTGAGGTCCAAATAATTTTTAAAAGTCCTAATATCTCAGAAACCATTCAGATTTTCACCCCTAAACCATATATACTCATATATCTTATGACACAAAGTATCCAGTAATATTGATCAGGAAGTCCCCCAGGTGTGCCCACTGTTGAAGCATTCAAAAGCACTTTCTGAGAAGTCCCTCCAGGGCATGCCATGATTATTCATATTTCTTATGATGCCAAGCATTCAGTTATAATGACCGGGGTGAGACCCCAGGGAGTACCAACACATGGCCCATCTCATTTACTGCATAAAAGGCTTACTATCTTGGAACTGCTCAGATGATGATCACTACCCATAAACCATAAATTTTCATGTTTCTTATGAGAAGAAAGTATTCATGCCCCTCCAGGGCATGCCCAGCAATTCCCCACCCCATTTACTTCATTAAAGGCTTAATATCTAGGATATTGTTCAGATTTTCATCCCTAAATCTATATATGATGTTTCTAATGGTAAGATACATTCAAAAACACTGACAGTGATGTCCCACGAGCATTGGGGTGGTTTGGGAGACTTTATAATCACTAGATTACAATCTTATATCCCGTTCCTCATGAAAATGCTTAAAATGTCAACATTTGGAAACTGGTTCTAATTGATAATTGGAACAATATTATCTATATTTTCTGGACATTTGATAGCAAGGATTATTTAATGGCTGGCTTTTGTTTTGAAAAAATATGAATAATTTTCTTGCAAATAAAAGTGAATGAAATAAAAGTGAATGAAATCACTTTTTCCTCCTGAAATTGCTCAAAAGGCCAATATTCCGAAAACTAGTACTGCTTGATTACTAGAGCGTTAATGGCAATTTTTGATTTTACACATATAACAATTGTATTATGATGAGATCTGATAGAATAAATCATTTTTTTACACAAACTAATCTTTTCTAAATAACTTCATTCCTCATAAAGCTGCTTAACAATTCAAATTTCCGTTAATTCGTACCGTCTGATTATTTGTACAATTATTGCTATTTTCTTAAAATTTTACAGCAATTTCTATTTTACTGAGGAATTCTGACATAGTACAGTAAATCCCCACTAAAATCAATGGTTATCTTATCTTAATTTGGTCTAAAAATGCATATTATCCAAGATTCCAAAAACTAGTACTGTGTGATCATTAGGACAAAAAGACATTTTTCGCATATTTCCAGGCAGTAACTGATGATTAATGATAGAATGAATAACTTCAAATGAAATAGAATAGTTTTGTAACACTAAACACAACTTTCATTGTAAAATTTTAATTATTAAAATGCTTAATTATTCAATCTGAACGCTTATAAGATTACTGGGGTTCAGTCAGGTTTTTGCATTTCAAATTCCCCAAGTAGATTCGTGTTATGGTTTACTAATTCCTTGCTTTGTTACAAAATTGCTGATTGGATGATTAACTAGCGGAGGTTACTTAAGGGGTAATTTCGCACCTTTCGTTACAGTTGAATGTAAATTGCACACTCGAGCAGTGGTGACATAGAAAAAAATTTCGTCGTGCTGTCGTGGCGTTATACAGAGAAAGGTTTGATAGACATTGTTGAACAGTATTAATATAGAAGGCTATCTTGAGAATTGAAGAATTGACTGTGCTTCATTCAGCCTTCAACAGACTGACATAATTTATCTACTTTTGTTCTATAATTCAATAGAGAACTCAAAATGAACGTTATATAACGACAACAACGCATATATTTATCTCGACAGTGCATTTGACTCTATGAGATTTAAAAGTCTACGCAGTGCTTTAATATTATTACTGACACTGGTTGTTCCTGAAATTACACTTATCATGTCCAAGGAAGATGGTACTGGGGCCAGAGCTAAAACCTCTGGACAGTTAGGGATAAATTCTCCGCCAGGTAGATCATTGCGGAACAGGCCTCCAATAGACTACAGAAGGATGAATGATGGCAACTTTGGCCGCTATTCAGGGGATGATTTTGATTCAAAACCAGACCTCTATACGGATACAGAGAGGGAATTCTCGGATGAGTACGATAAAAACCCGTGGGGAGTCTCTGATATGAAAGAACAGACAGAATACCTTGGAGATGGTCCCTCAGCCATGGCGGACGAGGCAGAAATTTCTTCGTTAAGACAACAGCTGGACCAACTGAATAAAGAGGAAGCCGCGCTGAAGAAGAAGACTGAGGTTGAGGAACTGAAACGACAAGTAGCTGAAAAGAAGAAGGCTGTCGCCAAGCTTAGAGGTAATACATGTAACCGCAAGGGTAAAACATCGCAAACAACAAAACAACCAACGAAATCTGATGACATGAACATTCTTACACTAAGAAAATCCAAACAATTAAGAAATAAAGTTAAAAAAGAATTAAAAAGTACAGGGTTGATAAATTCAGATGATTGTCAAAGTATTAGCAGTGCCAGTGATGAATCTTCAGCTTCAGATATTTCAAGCAAATCTGTGAGTCACAAATATTCAAAAAATAAACAAAAGTCTAAGAAAAGCAAATCCAGTAGAAGTTCATCAGAGTCCGAGGCCAGCTTATCATATAGTTCATCTGACTCTGATTCTGATGATAAGAAACGTGGACATAAAAAGATCAAATCTGGCATTAAAGCTAAGGCTTCAGACTCTGTTCGCAAGTCTCAGAGATATCCACAGGCTCACCTGCGATTCGAGTATGTTAGTTCGAATTTATCATTTGAGAAATTGGATATTAATTTATTCATGGCCGGTGAGATTGAGATTATCTCTGATAAGCGAACTAAAGAAATAGAAAAAAATGGCAGAATGGAGTTATTGAAGAAGATTATGTACTTAAGTACTTCTTATGAATTCACAGTACTAAAATCATATTATGCTGCCGTTTTAAGAGAAATAGAATTGGGGAAAAAATCTTGGAAAGATGATTTTCAGTTTATTGAAACTGCCATATTGTCCAAAACTGTCCCTAAATCTAAAACAATGGTTTCAAAATTCAAAAAGCTGTTTGTTAACTTTAGTAAGA
Organism: Loripinus fragilis; assembly: GCA_964019695.1. Lineage (NCBI taxonomy): Eukaryota > Metazoa > Mollusca > Bivalvia > Lucinida > Lucinidae > Loripinus > Loripinus fragilis. The sequence continues at coordinate 92,933,934 of OZ026521.1, read as the reverse complement.
AAAAGGAAGAATGGGACAATTCTGAGGAGACCAGTCAGGTTTGGTTCTGTAACAAATATCAGAGAAACAAATGTTCCAGCAAGGGTAGTCATCTTCTAACCATTAAAGGCCAGGTACGTAATGCTCAGCACATTTGTGCGACTTGTTGGTTGAAGGATAAGAAAAAATTGCAGCATCCTGAATGCTCATCTGCCTGTACTTATGCAGCATGACTGCAAAGTAATGAAATACCCAGTATTCAGAATCCCCTGTTAGATCTATTCCTGCCTAAGTTTTGTAAATTTTATAAACCAGAACTGAATAAATCAGAGCGCTTTTGTAAACATTCAAAAAACTGTAAGGTATGTCATGCCGTAAGAAATATCTCCACATCAAGCATAAATGAGAAGGTTCAAATACATGAATTAGTCAAAAAATCAGGTAAGTTCAATTTTGAATGTTGTAAAATTCCCATAACTACCAAAGTTAATGTGGATTATATGAGAATGATGCTAAGAGATTACAAAGACAAACAAGTTTGTGATCTTTTATTGTATGGTTTTTCAATAGGCTTTACAGGAGATGAAAACACTTTGGAAAGACCTAAAGAAATCTGGAAACATAAAAATTATAAAGGGGCTGAGGAATATCCAGTAGATATAAATAATTACATAGAGAAAGAAAGTCAAATGGGATCTTTAATTGGGCCATTTAAATCTAATCCTTTTTCAAATAGCCTCATCCTTTCTCCATTAAACACTGTACCCAAAAAGGATGTTTCTGAATGGCGCATTATCTTAGACTTAAGTCATCCTAAGGGGCTATCAGTCAATGATTTCATACCCAAAGATATTTACCTTGATGAAAATATGCCTTTTATTTATCCAAGGGTGGACGATTTGGTGCAGATGATAAAGGAGAAAGGGCGGGGCTGTTTACTTTTTTAAGAGGGATCTTAGAAAAGCTTTCAGACAAATTAGTATTTGTCCTAGCAGTTACAATGTTGTAGCTTTTACTTGGCAAAAACACATATTTTGTGACACGGTCCTTAGTATGGGCATGAGATCTAGTAGTCAAATTTGTCAGCGGGTAACCAATGCTGTCTCATTCATTATGTTCCAGTTAGGTGTTCAAATTCAAACTACTTAGATGATTTAGCAGGTGCAGAAAATAGAGACAGGGCACATTTTGCTTATTCTTGTCTAGGAGCAGTTTTACAAAAATGTGGTTTCAGAGAATCTGTAGATAAAGCAGTACCACCCAGTGAGATTATGGTATTTTTAGGGGTGTTATTTAATACCATCACAATGACTTTGGAAGTTACCCCTGAAAGAGTTAGAGAAATTCTTGATTTAGTTCAAATTTGGTTGCTGAAATCGTCTGCTAAATTGAAGGAAATTCAATCCCTATTGGGAAAACTGCACTTTGTCGCAGCTTGTGTCAAACCTAGCAGAATATTTGTTTCCAGAATGTTAATTTGGCTACGTTCAGTATATAAGTCCACACTTCAAGAGCACAAAATTCCTCTTATGGTCAAAAAAGATTTGCAATGGTGGAGTAAGTTTTTACCAGTTTACAATGGTATTTCAATGATGCAAGTGGAAGAATGGTCAAAACCAGATGAAATTTTTTCGTGTGATTCTTGTTTGGAGGCTTGTGGTGGATTTTGGATGGGGCATTTTTATCATGCAAGATTTCCAAGTTCATTTAGCAATAGCAAATTTCATATAACAGCCTTAGAAATGATTGCTCTTATTATTTGCTTAAAGCTTTGGGGTAGATACTTTAGAGGTAAGAGAATCATAGTATTTTCAGACAGTAATTCTGCCTGTTTGGTAGTCAATAATGGTAAAGCGAAATGTCCAGTGTTGCAGGAATGCTTACGTGAAATTTGCTACATAGCTGCTATTTATGAATTTGAAATAAGGCTTCAACACTTAGATAGCCAGTCCAACCGCATAGCAGATCACCTTTCAAGGTTTCATTTGGGTGAATGGCATCGGCAAAAATTCTTAGAGCTAACTGAGGAATTTGATTTAACTGAAGAGCTAGTTCATGATTCCTTTTTTCACTTCGTGAACACTTGGTAAGAGTTGAAGATATTTGCCTTTATTTTCAGAAAACCATTTGCAAGTCTTAAAAGAAGATTTGAAGTACTCAAATAAAGCTGCTTTTGCTGCTGGAACAAGAAAAAATTTGATTGTACAATGGAAATCTTTTCTTCTCTTTTGTATGTATTTTAGATTTCGAAGTCTTCCTGTTTCTACACAAATACTGCAGTTGTATGCTCATTTTTTAAGTAGGACATTTAAATCAGTTGATTCCATTAAAAATTATATTTCAGGCATCATAACTATGCACTTAATTTTAGGTTTTCCAGTCGAACAAATCAATAGTTTTGTGCTAAATCTCTCTCTAAGAGGTTTGACTAGAGTGAAAATGCATTGTGTTAAAAAGGCGGAGGCAATCACTCCAGAGATTTTGTTGCAAATTAGTTCGGTTTTAAATCTTGAAGATGATAGTGACAAGGTCTTTTGGTGTTTATTTTTGTTTGCCTTTTTTCTTTTGGCACGTAAATCTAATCTTGTTCCAACATCTCAAGCGGATATCTTGAACAAAAAATGTGTTTTGAAAGGAGATGTTAGTGACAAAGGTGAGTATTTAATAGTAAGATTTAGATGGACTTAAACTATTCAGTATGGTAAAAGAAATTTAGATCTGCCATTAATACAAATAAAAAATTCAATTTTATGTCCTGTGCAAGCATATCGTAATATGTGTAATAAAATCAAATTAATTGAAGATTCACCTTTATTTGTTCTACCGAATAGGAAAGTTTTAACATATATGCATTTTCTAAGAAAATTAAAACATTGTATTAAAGAAATTGGTTTGGATCCAGGTTCTTTTTCAACCCATGGTTTTAGGCGAGGGGGGGCAACACTGGCCTTTCAAGCAAAAATTCCCTCTGACAAAATAAAAATGATGGGTGATTGGAAATCCGATTGTTACAGGCAGTATTTGGCTTATGACCTAAAAGACAAATTATTAGTGGCTAAGGAATTAAGGCATTATCTTCTTCAACACTCTTATTAGCTCTTTGCTAACATCGCAATAGTGGAAAGTGCTATGAACTTTATATTATCTAATAGACAATGTGTCTATCAGTGAAAATTCAGTGTTTATAGACAATGGTGGATACAAATAGTGGGAAGACAATTTCCAATTTGAGGAGTAACCGATATTGTGTTTTTATGTTTTTATTACACTTGTTCAACAAAGATACATCTCATTTAGCAATGTGAAAATATAACTCCAAATAATTAGAGCCGACATCAATGTGGGCTTACTTATTTGGAGTTATACCTACTACCATACTGTCCATACAGGTGAGGGTAATAGCTCTCAGTTAAAAGAATTTATTATCTGAGTTGCTATGTATTATCACATAGATCACTTTTCACAAATGGTGATGTATATAATTTGAACTAGAATACAGCTTAAGGTACAACTTGTTCATTGGAAGTTTGTAAAGGTACTTGTTGATAATTGATATAAGAACTATTTAGGGCGAATGAGTGGTCATAGCTATGTCCCTCATCAGGCTATGCACTTAAATAGATTGATTTGAGTCCTGGCTATGAACATATGATAAATATTGTCTTATGCTAGATTCTGGTTCATAGGTTGTACTAAACTTTTATTTTATAATTTTAATGGTCTTGGATCATTATACTTTAATCAATTATAAGGCTTCAAATCAACATTGGCTTATTTTTGTATATATTTAGCAGATCTGACATCAAGAATGACAACTGATGATGCAGCAAAATAAGTTAACATTGAACTTGCAATCCACACATCTATTGTCAAGTTATATATTTTAGTATAGAACTAAAATACTAGTTTCTTTTCCTATTTTGCAGAGTGCAGAAGGGTTCTGGTTGTGGGAGATTCGATAATTCAGCATATAGATCATATTGAGGGTGTCGATGTCATATCTTTTCGTGGGGCCACCATTGGAAAGCTGGCAGCGTTATTCTCAAAAGATGCGATGGCCTTAGAGAAGTATGATTATATCATTATTCATGTTGGTACTAACAACATAGGCAATTTTGTCAAATTCAAAATGTCTCACAGAATAGCATACAACGGTATAATTTCAGACTTTGCCAATCTGATTGCAATTGTTCGAAAGAAAAAGCCAGGCATAACAATATTAGTGTCGTCAATACTACCTCGACCAATTGACCACTCTGCAACTGATGATATTATCAAGGAAATTAATTCTTGTCTGAAAGATACAATGAGTATAGATATGGATTTCAAATTCATTTGTTCTTATAAAGCTGTATCTAAATTTGGTACCTATCAAAGGTACCTTTTTGCTAAAGCAGATCAAGGTTTTCACCTCAACACAGAAGGTTCAAATAGGCTTAGAAGCTTTTTCTTGAGGGTTATTTCAACAGTAGACTAACTATAAGTTCTATTTTCAGAATTGTACCTCATGAATTGTTGAAGTTTGATGTCATTTCTACTTTGCATAAGCTTGAAGAGCAGAAGAAATGCTATTCGGTTTGAAATTCTTGAAATTTGAAGTGAAGAATGATACAGATGGTAAGAGTTTTGGGGTTGCATTGCAGAACAGCTTTTGTTGGGGCTTACCACAGAATTCTAATTGGCATTACTAGACATGTATGCCTTGTTACTTTCTGTTAAATGTTTTATTAACAGAGTAATATATATTTTACATCAAATATCTGTGTTAGTTCTTTTGGAGCTGTTTTGTAATGTAATTTCCTCTTGCTTCTTATCATTTGAACTTCTTTTGTTATTATTTGAATTTCTTTGCTTTATTTTAAGAAGGTTTTAAGATCAGTTGCTTTTAAGTTTATTTGCACAAAAGCCAATGCAGTTACGTAAGGCAATTTCACATTCAGGGATGATGAACAAAGGTAACAATTCACATTTGGAATTGATTTTCTCTGAAATTAGTCACAATTCATTAGTTGTGACTGCGAATTGTCCTGTAATGCATTTATGTCTCAACATGACAGTATATGCATAATCAAGAGCGCACAATCATAACCTTGTTTAGTTTTGATTCTTTACTCCTAAATTCTAAAATAGTTCTGTCAAATGTTGGCAGTATTTAGGCTTGCATCATAAATCTAAATCAAGGGAATTAATTCAACTGATCTTAAAATTGGCCTGGTTTGTACAGTTTGATTTATGTTTCTTGTTTTGTTCAGTTTAATGTTCTTGCTTTGTACAAGTGCAACATTTACTAATTTTGTAGCAGTTCTTTATCCTCTGGAGTCATATAATTTCTTACTGGTACATATAGGCTTAAATATGATGAAGCTATAAAGCTAGATTTAAGTTTTTATTTAAGTAAATCTCTGATGTTATGAAATTATAATTCTTGATATTTTTATTATTATTATTATTATTTAAGTCCTTGTTTATTTATTTATTTAAATATATTTTCTTCTTGAATGATTAATTCATTATTATATAATTTTTTTTTTGACCTTTGGTTTGGCGGTATGTTGAAAATTAATGTAAAACATTAATTATAAATTTGAAAAAGATTAAGCATTTAGTAAAGAATGCGTAACAAACTTAATTTTCTTATTTCTCAACCAAAATATATGTTGTGGGTACTTAAAATAACCGTCTCAATGAGACGGCTCTTTTGAGCACCCAACACACATGTTCATAATGATGGGTAGGAAATTAAATGTGACATTACGCTTAGATACTTTGCTTAGTAAAACCTTGAGGATTAATTTCCTATTTGTTGTCACCACATATTATTATTACATACAGGTCAAAATAAATCATTTATATTGAAACGCTTGTGCTCATTTTTAGTGATAAGGAAAGGCAGAATAATTGTCTTATATTGCCAAAATCATCACAGTTTAGTCACATGTACAAAACAGCATTATTTAGAGGAATCAATTTGTTGGTCCAATTTAAAAAGAATTACCCAAAAAACATCAAATACTCCCATAGATTTTATTACAAATATTTTATGACCTAAGGTTGGGTTGTCAGAATCCATTGAAGTTGAATACCAGTATTGCTGCGTTTTTTTTTTGTAAAATATCCCTAAAAATTGCCAAAAAAAACATTTTTTCACATTTTGGAATTTTGCCAATTTTGGTATATTTTAGGACCCTACTGCAACCAGCACGTGCATGATAGAACTAAACTACATATATCAATCAATCAACGATTATACAATATTGTAGTTTGGTCGAAACCATTTGGTTACAGAATGTTTTTTTGAATAACTGCAAATACTTTAAAATGAGTTTTTTTTCATAATTTCAAAATACAGAATCTACGAAATTTGCCCAAAATGAACAATCATGGTTTCCATAGCAACCAAGGGTAACAAATAAAGAATTACTTTATTTTTGGTGGTTTTGGGTTATATATATGTACAACATACAAAAAAAATCAAGTTAATCTGAGACTATGCGTGCCGGACCCCTATTTAGATTTTTTGGTGGTTACAGAGAATTGCTCTTAATTAGCTGCTGTGGTAATATTAAATTAAAATGATCAGTTTATCACAACGGATAGTCCACTATCTGAGTTGATACCATACCAACTTAATAACAACAATAAACACATGCCAAAACAATAAGAAAACAACACAACAAAGTAAACAAGCTAAAAATGATACAATGAAAAAATGTTTTATAACCTTGTGGCCAGGTAAAGCCCGAATGTGTCTGTTTATTGAGATGATCTTGCCAAAGATTTTGCTGTTCACACAAACCAATGTTTGCAATACAGATAAAACACTGAAATATGTCAACACTTTAAAGCTATACATGTATCAGTCAGAAAAAATATTGTAACTATTAGTATTATGTGACTCCTCCCCACAGTGTCATGTATTGGTCTGCAGTGTGTGATTGTTGTATTTCCTGGGCATTATCACTTACTTTAAAATGCCACATACACATAATGCTGAAGCATAAAACAGAAACATAAAACATGCTATATACCTCTGTGTTTCCTACTTTCTCAACTAATGGTACAATATTGATAGCTGAATATTTGGCTTCCAACTTCTTCATGATAGCTTTGAGCTCTTCTTCCTTTGTTTGATGAGTGTCACCATCTTATGTAATGAAACAATCAAATATTAACAATACTTATTATCTTGATACACACAATTAGTACATGTCTGTAAAATAAATTACTATCAATAATTTAAAAGGCATAATTGTGAGTGACATGGGAACAACAAACAGGTATAACGATAAAGGTAACGATAGAAAAACATGGCAATAGATCAATGATTAAGGCACAATTTATTGCCAGGTTTTGCTGCGGTATGCGGCAAAAATTGCTAAAGTACTATCTAGACAGAATTGCTTAGGACTTATCTGGATTTTGGTGGAAAAGTAATGTTGAAAAAAAGTATCAAACAATTTGCACACAATTCATAGTGTTTCTTGCAGCTTGCTTGATAGGAATCGAACCTAAGGAAAACACATTTTGCACTAGGTCAGCCAATTAACTAAGGGCTCTTATAAAATTTGCGCTGATTCAAACAAACACACATAGCTTTGTCACGAAAATTTTAGATATATAATAATTACATAGATTAAATGGCATATTTCCCCCAAAAATGTATGAACTTAGAAAATATGTAAAAAGCTGGCATCTTGCACAAATTTACTGCAGCGAATACACAGTGTAAAACATCTAGATCAACAAAACATCCTGCATGCTCATATTTAATATTATCATCATTTGTATTCCACAGGGAATAATATAAAAAAAAACATACTGCCAATTTTATTCTTTGCATAATATTTTGGTCAGAAACCTCTATCAAATAAAACATGCCCTCTAATATGAACTGTTTAGCCATTTGTACTTGTTCATATCCACTGGTGAGCATGTATGGTGACCATGCTCTTCTGAGCATGTTTCGTTTACCAACCATCTGCTACAAACAAGACTTAGTACGAAATGGTGGAACAGTGAAAATGAAGTTCATATCAGTGTGCATGTTTTTTCTTGATAAAGACATCTTGCCAAAATAATGAGTTAAGAGTAAAATTAGCATAGGTGTCAAATTTGATAGTTCATTTAATATTTTATTCACAATTAATTTAGCAATTGTTTTGTATGGGTGAGCCCATCGACATCAGATCTCGAGTTTCATTTGCTGTTATGAAGATAAAAGCGCCGATCATCTGACAAGATTTTCCATTAAAAAAAAAATACAGAATTACCAAACGCAGTGGCCGTGCTAAAATGACGTTTTATTTTAAGACTAGCGGGTAACGTGGGTATTTCTGATCATTGGGGGAAGCTGAAACCATTTTCAAACGATTGTTTGGGCACTGAAAACCAACAAAGCATAGCAAGTGCTGCAATTTTCTGAACTTTCTCAGAGAAATAAAGGACCAAGTTTTCACAATTTGACGTTTTTACTAATGCTTTTACGTTATCGCCTTTAAACGGTATTTCTAGTCGGGTTTTCTTGAACCAGACATTAACAAGTAAAACTGTTTGATGCTTTCCAACACATTTAGACATATACTGTTGAATGAAACTCTTCACTACTACAGTGCACGAGCCGAAAGATAAAATCAAACGTCACCGTTATCTCGAAAATGGGTCGCACCATTTTTCAGTAACTTTAGGTTACAATCAACCATTAGATGAGTTACATTGTAAGCCTGTGATATCTTTGTAAACTGACACTCTGTTGAATTGAAATGCCAATTAATATTAGAAGTTTAATCAAATAATGACTACGTTTTGACGTCATTGATGGCAGCTGATTTGTTTTAGCATGAAATCTCTATCACATTTGACACATAACCAATAGTTTTTATGGGCTTATGATGCATGAGGAAGATGAGAGACCACCAAACAAAAAATCACATGCCTATAATTTCAGCATAACTTACAAAGGGTGTGATTTTGCTTACTGACCCCCTCTGAAATTCTTGCTCTCCCCAAATGCCTATTTAAAGGATGGCGTCTGAAATTTTGTGGTTTCATTTGCCTAAGATCCTGTTCTCGTCATTGCAATTGAAATTGATCGGCACTGCACGAAGATGAGCACAAACAATATACGAAACATTTGAAATTGCTAAACTTATTGTGTATAGTATATCTGTTAGGTTTATTTATCGAAAGAAGAAGAACACAGAAAACCAGAGCTACTTACCTTTAACGCTAATGTAAGGTTTAGGTATGCTGTTCTGAAAGGGGCCTGCCTGCTTCAGGTCACAAACTTCCTCCTGTGTCTGTAAAAAGTTAAAATACAGTAAAACCTGACTAAAACGGCAACTCTAAAAAATCTAGAAAAATTGGTTTTCAAGACCAACCAATTTCTAAGACCAATTATCGTTTAATGCAGGTCAAAAGTATTGCAAAATGCTCCAAGGGGAGCATTCTGCAATACTTTTGATCTTCATTGGGCTACAATTTGTCATTAAGATCTTTGTTTTGTCTTTTTTTGAGTGGCCGTTTTACACAGGTTTTGATTTACAGGTTTACATTGGTATCCTGGGTCGGATGTGGTACTTGATTGTATCGACTCCTGATCTTTGCACTCTTACTTACTTTTACTGTATATTGTTAAATAGGCTAAAACTGTGTCAGAAATATCTTTACTGTAATCTTGTTAAAATATAGTTACGTCAAAGTTATAACTGATTAAATTTTTATGCGCTATGACAAGAGCTTGCACATCAATCATTTATAATGTAGAACACATATCTTTTTCTTCAAACCTTTAAAATGTATAGCTGCATTAAATCTACTGGATATTAAGTTAAATTAGAATAGAATTTTTTTTCATTTTATATTTTCAAGTGTATTCATTAAGTGAATGGACGAAATGAGTAGACCAGACTACACAGATATAATTCCAACTCAATGTTTTTCTGGTTTTTATTTGGCGATTTTGATTGGTCCATTGCAAATTTGAATCAATTTTTACACTTTGATAAAAACCCGGGCATAAGAATATTTGATGTCGGCCTTGATTTCACAGTGTGACGTCACTTAGCAAATAGCAACGTCATTGAACAATAACGTCATCAAAACAGTGCCTGCCTGAAGTTTCAACGCAAAAGGGCGGTGTCAAGAAACTTTTGCCGTTGGACCGGTTTAAGCCCTCCAGTAAAATATTTTAACGACCATTCCAGGGCGATACTTCTTGTGTGGATCTGTTGTGTTTTTTCTGTCTTTTGTTTCCTATGTCATCAAAACAGTGTCTGCCTGAAGTTTCAACGCAAATGGGCGGTGTCAAAACGAACTTTTGCCATTGGACTGGTTTAAGCCCTCCAGTAAAATATTTTAACGACCATTCCAGGGCGATACTTCTTGTGTGGATCTGTTGTGTTTTTTCTGTCTTTTGTTTCCTATGTCATCAAAACAGTGCCTGCCTGAAGTTTCAACGCAAATGGGTGGTGTCAAAACGAACTTTTGCCGTTGGACCGGTTTAAGCCCTCCAGTAAAATATTTTACTGACCATTCCAGGGCGATACTTCTTTTGTTGATCTGTTGTGTTTTTTCTGTCTTTTGTTTCCTATGTTTTTGTGCATGTCTAATTATATGTGCTTTGTAGTCACCTGCTGGGAAAGGGCTGACCTCTTGGCTCTCTTTTGTGGTGTCTAACTGTGAGTTTGTCACTTTCCCATTGGTATCCTGGGTCAGGTGTGGCACTTGATTATATCGATTCCTGATCTTTGTACCCTTACTTACCATATTTAGATAAAATAACGTTTACTATTGTGAAAACTTCAGTCAGGACTTGCGAAAGTAAATACCTTTAATCACCTTGAGTTTTTTGTTAGTTGATCCGTGGTAGGGCTTTTCAATGAGCCAAGCAAGTAGTATTTCCAAGGATTTAGCAAAATTAAACCGTTCAAAAATTAATAGAGTTGTTTTGAGCTCATACTTACATATTCGCTCCCTAGAATATCTTTTTAGTCATTTTTATGTAGTAAAACACTTTTTTAAACCGGCAGAAATTTCAAGATGCCTATCCCATCTTCCATGGACGGTTCTGAACTATTTTCCATCAGTGGGCATTCAATTTTAAAACATTGTCAATAATCATTTACACAGAGGATCTTACATGAGTGCTCATGTTTTATTGAATTTATTAAACGAGTTGGGAAAAAGTGATAAAATGCGAGGCTTGCCGAGCATTTTATTACTTTTTCGCAACGAGTTTAATAAATTCAATAAAACAAGAGCACGAATGTTAGATTTTATTTATCATATGACAAATACTTTGAAAACGTTATCATTTTGTCATCATGTAGGCAACGTTGTTATGGACGTCATAACGTTTCCCGTAAATCTATAAACCACTAGTGGTTTATTGATTTTATTGCATCTCGTTATTTCACTCCCAGACGCGACGTCATATTATAAAAATGTTTTGTTTTATTCCAAAGTTAGATTTATAAGTAATGATTTTTTGTCTATTTTATCTATGTGTAAACTCCGGTGAATCACTCACTAATGAAGGCCTTTATGTATAGTCTGTGATTAATTCAAAGGCGTTTACACATCGATAAAATCACAAAAACAACACTTGATTCATATAATACTTGTCTGTGCCCTGTTTGTTCCCTTGCAAACAATATCAGGTTTTTTTGTGTTTTAAAAACAACAGAATCTAGGGTGAAGATTTGGTACCAGCCAAAAGTATTTAAGCCCCCAGGGTGGCTGAGGCTGATTTTCGTTCTAAGGCAGTGGTTCAATTGTTGTTGATCTGTTGTTTGGTGTGCTTCTCATTTGTTGTGAGGGTTCTGTGTTAGTCTTTTTTATTTTGTCGTGCATTACTTTGTGTCCTTTTTTTGCAATCATCTTGGAGAGGAAGATAGAGAGCTGGTTGTTTTGCTTTTATTGTCTTACAGATGTCTTGTTTCTGTAAATGTTCTGTGACTCTTCCTCGCGGTGCGTGGGTTGATCTGGGGTGTGTGATTGGGGTATTTCCTGATCTTACTTACTTACTTTGTAACTGGATGAATCCAATACTTCATTGACCAAATCTTTGTATGTAAATAAAATGATTTTCATTACAGAAAAATCATCTTAATTGCAATGAAATATAGTTTTCAACTTTAACAAGAACACTTTACCGTAGCAGCGTCTACCATTTACCATATGCCACTCTTTTAGTCAAGAAATATATACAGTTTTCAGTAAAATTCCTTTGCTTACATAAACATTGTTCATATTTATATAAATGTAGTATTTAACGAGATATCACTGCCAGTTTACTATCTGCGATACGCTTACAATAGAAAAGCAAAGTCCCTATTGCCCCATGTTATTTTTGGATAGATAGTAGTAAAACTCTACCGCTACTACTGGTTCGCTATTGTCAATGAATATTTTACAATCTGACCTCAAGTAGTAGTGGTACTTGATTGTATCGATTCCTGATCTTTGCACCCTTACTTACCTCAAGTATAACCTATTACTACCAACATCTCATAGTAAAACACTTCTCACTATCAATCATCTTTCAAGCAATATGGCTTGTTTATGCAAACGTTTTACAATTCTATACATTACTTTTGTAGAAATCTCTGAACCGACATTCTCACCATGAGGTCCAGTTATAAAAAAATGCAAATGTTATTGGGGCTCAAACGTACTAAAGTAAGGTATTGTGATTACTTACCATAGCTTGTTCAAGTAAAAGGCAAAATAACATTGCATTTCCAACTTCTCTAAATATCTGAAACACTTCCATCTTTAAGTCAGGATACTGAATCACATCCTTCAACAGTTTTTGGTAATACTCTAACACATCTACAATATGAATAAAATAACAATGAGTATAAATCTCCTAAATTAAACTTATGAAACCTATCTATACTGTAGATATCACACATTCAATTTAACTAAACAAATTTTGTCTGGTTAATTATACATTGATAGGGTTACAGGAAAAGGTTCCTAATAGCCATTACATTTCTGTTTGCTTATATTACATACAACAGTTTAAATCCTATTCTTGTATGATTTTACACAGGTTGTGGGTGATCATATGATAGGCCCAGAAAATATGCACACTCTAGTTTCAGTTCTTTGATGCATTCTTTACTTCCAAAGAATACCCTTTAAGAACATATTTCATGCATTTATAAGCAAATTTGAGCGAGTTTTCGAAATAAATGAAGGCTTAAATAGTTAACTAAATAAAACAAAAACTGGTAAGAGATGGCCATTTTTCCCGATGTTTTAGTGGAGACCTTAAATTGCTCCAAAAAGTGAGACAATGGTCATAAGGCTAAGTTCTGATTTAACATAAGAAACAGGAGAATGACCAAGATATGTCACATACCACTGCACTGCAAGGAATAGCGAACTGGCCACCTACATTGTTAGATTTAGGATAAGGGTAAATCTTGCGGTAAAAAGAAATAAATGATTTCAACTAATGGCACACTTAACGCTTCTTAAGTAGCCATACTGCTATTTATCTTGTGACTTATACACATGAAGTGGTGGCTGTATTTTAGGTGGCAACACTTTTACCAATATAGTCACATATATATAAAGTATGTTTTACCTGGTGATTTAAACACATAATGTGGTGGCTGTATTTTAGGTGGCATCACTTTTACCAATGTAGTCACATATATAATATAAACTATGTTTTACCTGGTGATTTAAACACATAATGTGGTGGCTGTATTTTAGGTGGCATCACTTTCATCAACAATGTCACATATTTCTTCATCTGTCCATTTAGCTAATAATATAATACAAAATAGTTTAATCCGTGTACTACTGAGATTAAAGCAGCATTTTCACAGTGTTGATTAAGATCAGCTGACTTAAACTTAAGCCATCTGATGTAAATATGCATTGATTTCAATGCAGCCAGTGGATATATTGCAACACAATGCAAATGAAATATGAGCCATGGCAAGAGATTTCCAACAATATGGTATGTGTGACCAGCAAAGGCTTAGACCAGCCATACGCGCAGTCTGATCAGAGCCTTTGCTAGTACCTTGAATATTTTATGATTGTTAAGCTACTGACTGAACAGCATTTGGAGTTTCTAAGTTTAAAGAGAGACAGCACAGGCTCGTCTCAGTCTACACATGTCAAAATGCCACATTGTTGGAAATCACATGTCGCAGCTCGTATCTGAGTATCAGGTAAACATGGTTATGTAAGCATAACAAGGGTAAATGACATACTCAATATATAATTATGAATTATTAATCAACAAGTAAACGGTATATAATCGTAGATGTGGTACTGTGTTCACTGTATTCCTACACCAACAAATTTGTGTTGCTGCTTTCCATCCCAGTTCACACAGTTTTACGCATGTTGTGAAGATTTCTTGTCTTCTTGGGTTGAACCTTGTGCTTAGTAACTGATAAAGTGTCCTACTTAAGGACACAACATCCTGCTCAAGGTCGTAACACAGTGAATCCGGTGGGTCTTGAACTTGCAGCCTTTCAATCCAAAGTATAATGCTCTACCGAGTCAACCACTGCGCTCTGCTTCAAACAGAGATATAACAATCTTGATACTTCACTTATTTTGCTATTTTTGATAGCAATCCTTGAAGTTCCACGTTATTAATTGCGCAATAAGAATACACATTTTTGTTGTATGCAAACAATAAAGGCAACAATCAGCTTGTGTAGTATACACTCTGTTAAACGTTTCACACACAATTTTGAAGATTCTAGCTACAACTTTTATATAAAAGATAGGTGGAGTATACCTGGTCGCAATCATCAAGCCTAGCTTTTCTCTCGACAATGCTAGATTTGAGGGAGCGCAAATAAAAAAACAACAAAGTGAGTTGTTTGCTCAGTTCAAGCTCTATTTCCTACACAGCAGGCAAACAACCTTAAATCAACGTCGATGTGACTTTATGATGTCGCATCGACGTTGATACGACGTTGATTTGACGTCATGTGCCTGCTTGGCAGTTATTACAAATCCTTTGCATTGAAATCAATCCGCTTGGCAAGACAAATGATGTCTTCAATCAGTTGAACAGCAATGACTTAGACTAGACAGGGTAAACACCTAGACAGATATAAGTCATTGTACAGAGCAATGCTTTGATTGTGTTGTACACCATACGCTTTTCTGGCTTAAAATCACTCTATTTGAAAGCCAAAAGCTCTTCTTTGTTCTTTATAATAAAAGATAAACAATATAATCCGTAATAAGCTAGCTTATTAATTGAGAAAACTGAAGATTAGTAAGTTTTATTACAGCCATCTTTTTTCATGGCAAGAAAGATGTATGTGTCTTGATCCACACCAGAATTATTGGTGAGGTAGATACCGTTAAACATATGTCAAGTAATTAAGGGTGTAACAATCAGAAATCGATTCAATCAAGTACCGCACCTGACACAGGATACCAATGTGAAAGTGACAAACTCATAGTTATACACCACAAACGACAGCCAAGAGGCCAGCCCTTTCCCAGCAGGTGACCACAAGGCACAAATAAACAGACCCACACAATGGCATAACAAGCACAAAAAAAGAAAAAAAACACATAAAAGATCCACAAAAAAAGTACAGCCTTGGAAAAGTCAGTAAAATATTTATCAGACGACTCCCAGTGATTCTTTTACAGATCGTTCCAAGGTGGTGCTTCTTTTGTGGATCCTTTTTGTTGTTTTAGTTTCACGTTTGTTATTATTATACTATCTTGTCTGTTCTTTGAAGCCTTGTGATTACCTGCTGGGAAAGGCTTGACCTCTTGGCTCTCTTTTGTGTGATGTTTCCTTGTGTTTTTGTCACTTTCCGATATGTGTGACGGGCAAGTGTAGGACTTGATTGTATCAATTCCTGATCTTTGCATTCTCCTTTACTTTCCCAGTGATGATATATTGCAGAAGTAAGAAAAACACTGTGTGGATAAACAATTTTCATGATATATGACGAATAATTGGCTAGTTAAATAGATTAAAGCCTATGACGGCCCTAGCTGCTGTCCATTTTTAGGTGCAATTGTATTGTTGATTATTTGTTTGTTGTAGCTCCGATAGTGTGTGAGGGCTGTCCGTTCTAAGGCGGTGGTTCTGTTGTTGTTGACTTTTTGTTTATTGTTACTCCCATTGTGGGAGTTTGTAATTGTTCTGTGTTTTGTTGTACGTTACTTTATGTCCATTCTGGCATTGCAATCATCTTGATGGGGAAGAGAGAGCTGATTGCTTTGCTTGATTTGTCTTCCTGGTGTCGCGTGATGGTTGAGCGGCTCTTCCTCACGGTGCCACGGGGTAGTCTGGAGTTTGTAATTGTGGTATTTCCTGATCATACTCACTTACTATTTTTGTGAATTGCTTAAAAAAATTGTACTTCAAACATTTACATTTTGCGGTATTTCTAATAGGTGCTATTGACAGTATAAACAAAAAAGGCAAAAATATGAAACTGCAAAATACAGTTTTGAATTCATTCACACATACGCAATTAAGGAACACACATCATAAGTATGTTGGTATCTGCATCGATAAACCAATGTTTGAACTTCAGGGTGTGTTTCAATGCAGAGGAAACCACGTCTTAAAAGGGGCAATAAGTAAAAAAAAAAGAATATGCTCCCGTGGGGAGCATATTCTTTCCTTTAAGAATAGCATCTAGAGTAGCGTCTTTTTCTTATTTTTTTCCTTACTAAATAGAAAAGTACTTTAAAGGGCATTAAATTGAGCAACATTCAGATCTAACGCCAATGTTTCAGTCTTTTGAAATCTCCAAAATTGTTTTTTTTTTTTGCAAATATGTAGTGTTTCACAGCAATACTAACCTGCTCCGAAACTATTTTGAGAAGTTCTTGTAGTATTACTGCTACTCCTTGATAGCCACATAGTCGGCAAATCGCTCTGAAGTGATCCATACCTACAAATCCTTTATATTGGCTATAAATAGAGTTGTATATTTTCGCTAGATCTTCTGTTCCCCAGACATATGCTGGTGAAGATGGTTTGGGTGGTTTGTCTCTTTCACATGGTGCACACAGAGGTATAAGCCCTTCATATTTCACAAACCTGTGAAGAAGGTTACACTTAAGAAATGAATTCGATTTTTGGAAGGTTCATGGAATCATGAATACTTCGGGTCTCTTGCAAAGTAAGTGAAGCCCCAAGGGCTTCACGTTAACTTTGCAAGATACCTGAAGGTTCATGGAATCATGAATACTTCGGGTCTCTTGCAAAGTAAGTGAAGCCCCAAGGGCTTCACGTTAACTTTGCAAGATACCCGAAGTATTCATGATTCCATGAACCTTCCAAAACTTGAATTTATTGCTTATATATACATTTTATATTATCAGTCAAGTATCAATTTTCAATTTTCACCTAACTTGGCTGGGTTTCCAGATATTTTGAATTAAATCAGACATAACGTAGGGTTTGGAACAGCCAAAACGCCAAATTTTCGCGCTTAACGTCATGGCGATACGTGTTCAACGTCACGCAAACGTCATGGACTTGACGTTAGCCCGTTCAAATGGCGCGTATGTGGGTGTGGCTTAAATCGATTTGTTCATGAAGGTATGAACCACATCTCAAATGTAGAGGTTCATTTAAAGGCTCGCAGTGGAAATGTAAATATTTGCTAGTATTCTATCAATGTACGACCAATACAATACGAATATTTTCATGACCTAAATGAGCTCCAGATTTTAAGTTTTTAAAAATATAAGATTTGAGCACATATTTTGTCATTCCATTAAGTTCATGAGATCTTGCAACTAATCCCATAAAAATGTTCCTTGGTTAAACACGCATGCGCAACTAGCACAGGGAATATGGGTCTAAGTTTGGCTAGACTGTGGAAATGTGCAGGCTGGTCTGAGCCTTGTCTATATGCATATTTGATAAGTGCCAAAATCTAACATATAATAAACAATCTAATCGCATCCTTATTTTATTTATTTGAAAATCAACCAGAATACAAAGGGATAAAACAACTTATCATATGACGTCGCGTCTGGGAGTGAAATAACGCCATGCAATAAAATCTGTAAACCACTCGTGGTTTATCGATTTTCGGGAAACGTTATGACGTCCACAAAAACGTTGCGTACAGAGAACAAAATTATAACGTTTTTACGGCAAAAAATGAGATTTCAAAGTAATCTTAATGTCATATGATAAATAGAATCTAACATTTGTGCTCTTGTATTATTGAATTTGTTAAACTCGTTGCGAAAAAGAGATAAAATGCTTGGCAAGCATCGCATTTTATCTCTTTTCCCCAACTCGTTTAATAAATTCAATAAAACATGAGCACTCATGTAAGATCCTCTATATAGTTACAAACCTGTTTGTAGAAGCATTGTAGCAGTAACATGGTAGAAAATCATAGTTTAATTCCCAGAACACGTGCAATGTGATTCTTCCATATGGTGCAGTCACGTTGTGATTGGCCTCTTTAACCATTGAATCAAAGTCGTCCAGAGTAAGGTATTTGGATAAAAAGTGATGTGTAAGTTTATTGACCATAATCAAGGCTTCTAACTCCTGCAAAAAATGTATTAGTTAAACTATTTAATGAGCAATTAAATCGTTAAGTTATAGAAATTAATTTTATGAGGACAGTCTTATATTGAATATAAAAGGTTGGACAAACATCTGGCCAGTAAGATAAATAAAAGGACCCCCTTGAAACTGTGACTTCTCTCCACTCTAAGGGGATGTTTCTGTTGTTATTAGCCCTTTGATTGCTGTTGCGTTGTATGTATGTGGTGGTGGTGTTGTCTTTTGAACCAGGACTGTGCATTATATTCCTATTGTAGACATTACACATTGCGTGGACAATATTGTATTAATCCATTTAAGCCAAATTGACTTGCCTAGCTTTTTGCCAACTGTTAACAGAACATTCTGTAAGCAAACAGTTCAGACCCTGATCAGACACCACGTTTTGCTGCATCTGATCTGGGTGTGCAATGTTTGTCTTTGTCCCACAAAATGACGCTAGGTTTATATGGATTAAGAAAACCAGGGCCTGGTTTTTGTTTCTAGATGTATTTGTATATCATATTCTAGGCAAAAATTGTTCAATTATATTCTATTGTAGCCACATGCGTTTCACATATCCTCACCATATTCTGTCATTTTCAAATAATCAGAATAAGCTGAATAAGTTAGATTCTTTAAATGTAGGGAGACTATTAAACCAAAACAATAAATGCAGGCAATGCTACTCGTTTGGTTAAAATGCATTTAAGTCCCCCTTCCAGTAGCTTAATAGCGTTTATTGCTGTCCGCATAATGCTGTGTTTGTGTTGTTGTTGATGCATTTTGATTGTATCCCCAATTGTTGGTTATTTTTGATCCTTGTTTTGTTAAACAGTAGTTTGTGTCCCATCTAGTTATGCAAATTGAATCATCTTGCTGAGGATGAGAGAGCTGTTTGTTTAGCTTAAATTGTCTTCCTGATGTTAAGTGACTGTTTGTGTTCTGTGTCTCTTCTACACTGGTCTGCAATGTGTGATTGTGGTGTTTCCTGGTCATACGTACTAACTGTTTTAGCTTGTTCATTTTAAAGCTGGTGAATGATTGTTGTTCTTGCTTGAAAGGAAATATTTCTGGATAGATGGAACATATTAACCAGAGACAGAATAAATACAATATCTGCATGTGTTGTAGCAGAGGAAATTCTGTGTACTTCACTATTTAGTTATTTTGAGCAATTGGAATTTCCTGTTCAATTCAGCAGAACATGACAATAGTTTTATAGTCATGAGCACGGCCAGGTTTACATACAACAATCCCTGTGATGTCCCGGCTATCAAATATTGAAATGGCAACGTCTAGAGATTTCTGTAGGGAAGCACTTATTCTTTGACCAATGAGCTTGTTCAGATCTATGGAACGTCCCAATATCTGTACGTGTCTTTGCTTCAACAATGTTGCATAGCGGTTGGTACAAGGATTGTTGTTGTTGATCTCGAAGCATGGAGAATCACCACCTAGCATTATGCTGATAAAAAGACAAATGAGACAGTTATTGAGATTTTGGTTCTTGTCGCATATGAATGAATCACCCACGAACCTTTTGAATACAAATGGATTATTTCTTCTGGGTTGATATATATATTTATCATAGGATAAGAATATTATCCTGAGTTCTTGGTACGGTAATAAAGATTGAAGACGTTTTCGCCTTCAATAGTATATGTACGGTGCAAAGTAAGTAAGGTTGCAAAGATCAGGAATCGATACAATCAAGTACCACACCTGACCCAGGATACCAATGGGAAAGTGACAAACTCACAGAAGACACCACAAACGAGAGCCAAGAGGTCAGCCCTTTCCCAGCAGGTGACCACGAAGCACATATAAACAGACGCGCACAAAACATAGCAAACACAAGACAGAACAAAAACATAAAAGATCCACAAAAGAAGTACCGCCTTGGAACGGTCAGTAAAATATTTTACTGGAGGGCTTAAACCGGTTTAACGGCGCCAACCTCACCCTTAATTCAGATGTGGATCAAGACACATAGATATTTGGTTTGCATGAAAGACCCCTAACTTATCAATGCATCATCTCCAAAAACATATAAATCAAGATATAACAAGGAGATAAAGCAAGGATAAGGACTCAACAGTAAATTAAACTGAATACCGGAGCAAAAGAAATCCAACAGGTAAACCCCGGTGGGCCCGACAAACAGCCAAAGCATCAATCCCCTACCATCTCATCAATAGATAAGTCTTTAAGTCGGAACCATCATAGAATCTGAAGTCCGACCCACCGGCGTGCAATTAAAGAGGAAAGCAAAGTTGCCAACTGTGATTGGGTTGACTACCAAGCATGCAGTTTGTTGCAATACATTAATGTTATAGCCAATCTTTTTATAATGGGAAATTATTTTAATGAACTGTGCTGAAAAATTATTAGAGCCAACAATCTTCTTCAACTTATACACCAAGTCACCATAGAAATCAGGTTCCGAAAGCCCTTGGCGCAAGAGAGATCCAAGTCCAACTTGGAATCCAGAAATCAAATCAAAGTATCGTCTATAAAATTTTGAAAATGTTTTGCTATAGCCCTGTTTAAGAAGCCTCTGAGTCAACAATGTATTGCGAGTGTTGAAGTCAGTAACATAGCCGGATGCAAGTCCATGTTGTAAGGTTATTTTAGGCTATAGAAATTTATATAAAGTTTAGTGATTCATGCTTTGATTTAGCTGCTCCCTTTACTCTTTTTACTCCGAACAGGCAGAACAGATATCAAGTGTGCTCGAAGATCTGCGCTGGCGTACTCTGGCTACTCCGTCTTCCAAGGTGGTGTAGACAGAACAGTCACGTGACCTGTTCCAAAATAAGATGGCGGAGCTCTGCCTGCACTGTACTGAGATATTTTTCTGTCTTTCCAGATAAGTTCTGATAATTATTTATATTGAAAAAATATGGTCATTAGTTGGTTGGTTGGTTGGTTTTGTTGCTTTACGTCCCAAGTCAACAGCTATGGTCATTGCGGGACGGTCAGTTCACCTAACCACACTTTTTCCTGGGCAGGCTTGAACAAGCGGTTAACCAGTAATTCGTGCACATACTTTCGCTTGTAACTGACAACAACCCTTCTTGAATGAATCAGCGGAAGGGAGGAGAATGACCATAGAAATCATTTCATGATCAATCTCCACGAAAGTATGGGACCGGACCAGGATCGAACTCGCGACCCCTGGATCTGCAGTCAGACACGCATCTGTAGCCAGACACGTTACCGACTGCGTTACGCGGCCCGGCCTGGTCATTAGTAAAAGGGATTGAAAGTACATGTATTTTGTCTTTCTATTTTCTTCTTCTTAGCAATCGGATTGTGTTATATTTTCACAATTCAAACAACAATCGCTTGATTTACTCTTGAGTACTCCAAAGTGCCAAGTTTTGCTTGTTTTAGATGACTGTTCTGGCATACTCTGCGTACTCTAAAATTTCTAAATCAAGTCCGCCCAAGGTCAAGCGAGGCAAGGCATATACTTAGAGCGTTTCTGCGATTTCTTCCACACCCCTTCCACCCACTGGTTAGGGTAAATCGTGACATAAATTGATTCCCTTTATTAGGGATTTTACACGTTTGTGGTTGAAGATTTAAACGTATCTAGACTGCAGAGTAGTCTGAGTTAAGACATCGCACGGTGCTACGGTGTCTGTTCATGGTTTACAATAATTTCATACATAGAATTAAATTTAAATTCATGAAGAACATTATAGAAAAGTTTTTAAAATAAGAGATTTTGATTATTATTTCCCTGTAATATAAAGGATCATTGACGGTTTGGGCCTTATACGCCTATTTTTCTGATTCCCAGAACGCTGCTTTTGAGCTTCAGGTGTGATGCATGTAGTATCAGTGCAATAGGTGAATCTAATGGCAAGAGCCAGCTAGCAAAATATTTTCAAAATTCCTTCGCACTCAAGAGATTTTGCGGGTAGAAAGGGGAGGGGGTCTGAAATTTCATGATAATGAAAAGTGACTTAAAAAGTGATTTCTGCACTTTTTCTTGATTTATTCTGTAGGCATGGTGATATCTATTAAACATATCATATGCAGAGTATTAACGAATCACGATAATTGATGAAATTGTTTTAAAAACAAAATATGTTATGTATTAAAATGATTTTTTGGAGATAATTTAGAAGTTACCTGTACATGTATGACTACATGTACCGTAAATAATACAAAACTGAAAGCTCAACAAAAGAATTGAATACTTTTGAAGGAATAAAAGTGTCCCATTTAGCATTGGACAGTAAAACAGATTCTAACTAGATCATTTGAATATTACTTTTGCTTTGTTTAAAGGGCATAGCATGTCGAAATGTATTTAAAGTGTCAGAATATTTATGGTATATATATATATACATGTATAGCCAAGTTGAAAGCCTATACCTATATGAGATAATATTTTGAACCTGTTATAACTCTTTGCATGCCAGCGGGGATTTGTGTCGTCTGCCAATAGTCTTTTGCAAAAAGTTTGAATCAAGATGAAGACCACAGAATGTCGGTCTTGATCTGGATCCAAACTGTTTGACACTCTGATAGTGGTCCCGGTGGTTTGTTTGTAAAAACTTAATTTTGAAGAAAGTCAGCAGACGACAATAAAAACATGAACAATTCCCTAGCATGCAAGTAGATAAGTACAGGACGTTTGCAAAAGAATGTGGTATTAAATAACAGTTAGCGTTTTTCTTATGAAAAAATGCATAAACCTTACTAATTCTACTTTTAATCTTTATGTACTTTATAATAAACTAGCACAGAATACAAAGCAATTTAAGAGGTTGGTTCTAGAGAATTCATTTCTGTCATTCATTTCTTATTCGGTAGAAAAGGCATTTTATGGGCTTAAGCCCTGGGTTTTCGGGCTGCTGAACATCTTTTCCCCCCTTGTGCCAGCAAGCCACTTCCATACAATGTGTAAAATATGGTAACACATATACAGGTCAAAGCTTTTGCTGGCACACGGGGGGGGGGGGGATGATATTTTAAAAAAAGTTTTCTGATTTCTGATTTCTAAAACTGATTGTTCTACCCAAAATTTTATATCTTTGAAGCGTTTGATATCGAAAATGGATTTCACTGCCATAAAGTACTCAGGTCAGGGTAGCTTCATGGTTAAGAAAGGGGCGATTGACAAACTTTTATTTTTACTGAAAACCATAGGCATTTACGATAGCAAGTGTCAATGATCCTTGATTGAATCCTTCGGTTCTACAAAAATAAAGTAAGAGAACTGAATATCAAGATACGGTTATTTAGAAATCAGGGTAGATCAAGTTAAGGTACTGTTCTGAGCTACGGTATCTGATCATTATCTACACTGATGCCATATGTCACATATTTCAATTAATTCAGTTTACTGCTATAGTACGATTATTTAAGTTTTAAAACTGTCCTTAAAATGGAGATCTTTTGGGTTTTCTCATTATTGTGCTATTGGGGCATGTTTTGACTTTGTTGTTTTTCAGTCTTTTTCAGACATCACTACTTATATCTAGAGAGAGTGGTTTTCTGAGTGTTATTGTGCCATGTTAGTGATGGGTTCTGGACTGTGGACTGATCTTGGAGCTTAATTCTTAAATAATTCAAGTATTTGTGTTAAGAGACGATTGACTTCCCACTTACTTCTATACAGTGGATATTAGAGAACCTCATCAGAGTGAAAGATGTGAGATTGATAGTAATTATATACTTAATAAAGTTAGATACGCTCCGGTCTGCGCATGCCACTACTAACACAATATTAGCTGTTGTCTTATTTATCTGAATAAATAAGTGTCGCCCTTCTAGGATATTAAGTTTAGATAATAAATAATTTATGTTTGGCTGAATAGGATGAAAGAAAACATAAACTAAATTTGGGATGGTCAATTGTATATATCTAGGGGTCTCCAGTTAAAATGTTAAAAATATTGTAGGCTTTATCTGAAGATCTTTTTACCTTAATAAACAGTGTAGACCCTTATGAAATGCCTCATGTATGTATTCATATAGCATTAGATATAACAAGGCTGCATAAAAGCACAGGTTTGTCTAAGATATCCCCACAAACATATGCGATAAGTGCTAAAATTTCATGTAATTGTCACAAATTAAAGTAAAAAAAACTTCTCAGAGAAATTGCTATTGTAACTAAGAAATTAAATGCGATTTACAAATTGACTGACAATATAAACTCTAGTACTCTTTCCACATAAGGTAAACACTATGAGTGTGTAATTGCTTTTATACAGTAAACACTGAAGGACTTTACAAACGCAAAAATTGAAAATTATTATTTTTTGAACACAGAACATTTTTAGTCTTCTTTAACAAGTTAAATCGGTTGGAAACGACTCTCTGTCTAAATATATATACCTAAAACCGGCATTTTTATAGACATTGGCCAAAATCAGCTACGCATCCGTGATTTACATTTTTTTGCACGTGGCGTTCCAACGAATCAATGAAGCAAACTATTTTATTATTTCACATATAGCTTGTAGGTATACATGTATAAAAAACACAGTAGCTTTAGTTTTAAAGCTTTATTATTCGAGCCACGTTTGTCTGAACATGAACGACCTGGCGCAATTGGAATGTTAAAAGCTGGGGTGCGTGTTTCTGGCGTCGCCAGATATTATAACTGCCATCCGTCAGCTATACAGCACCTCAGAGATTGTTACCAGGCTGCTAGGACAGTAAAAGGCCTGGCCAACTAAGAATGGCGACCGACATGAAGACGGCAACTAACGTCAATTATATCGACGATATTTACATCGACGATATCCGTTACTGCTGGCTATCAACATTGCCAGAGGAATAGCAGGGTTCCAAGGGTAATATGTTTCAGATTTTTAATAAAAATATTTTATTACAATAACTTTAAATCATGCTCAATTTCAAGACAAATTTCAAATTGCAGCTTTGGAATCTAAGGGTATTGTCTTTTGATAGACTGATGCTCTAAATTTATTTATCATTTTGATATGAAATTTAAATCATGATTTGTTGACATATTGATGTTTATTTTTGTCAAATCTCAATTAAATAGATACATTAAAAAGTTGTTAATGTTATGAATTTCGATTTTTGCGTTTTTAAAGTCTATCAGTGTATGCACTGATACAATTGTGAACAGCTAGAGACACACTTTAGTATTTTTAACAGACTGGGATGTCTGAATGAGAGAAAACTATTCTTTTGCTGTTACAAAATAAAGAAAATATAGAAAATATGAAAACTATCCAATAATGGTTGTTCCTATTTAAATACTTATACACATTTGAATGCATTCATAGAACTACTACTACTACTTCTACTATGCAGCAGAAAGACTAGCAGTATTGAGAGTTTGAGACTATTAGATTAACCTGAAATTGCATGCTGCATGAAACAGAGATGGAAATGAAGTATTTAGTTGTAACGTATTTTAACAACAGCAGTATCTAGGGCAATAATTTGGCCTGTAAACTATATCTTAACCCCCAGTGGCATCTGATGATGTCCAGTCGAAAGTTATGATTCTTTTGTTGCTTGTTCATTATTTGTTATTGCTCCAATTGTGTGAGATTATTTTGAGTTTGACACTTGTTCGCTATGTAGCTCTTTGGCTCCATTCTAGCTTTTTAATTATCTTGGGGAGAAAGAGGGAGTTGAGTGCTTTATTTTAATTAACTTCTTGCTGTCGTGTTGGTGTCTGGGTTGTGTTTCTAGTCTCACAGTGCCATAGATTGGTATGTGGTAGGTGATCATGGTATTTTCAGATAATACTCACTTGTTTGTAAGTACCTTGGCCGAGTTCATGTTGCTTTCTTTAGAAATTTGTAAATTTATAAAAAAAATCTCTACATTTCACACATTATGACAGCATTTTCATTAAATGTTTATCGGTAAGTTTGTAACAGTACATTAATCTGATTTATGTAGAAACAGGCTGAAATATTGAATATCGATAATTCTTATTTTTACAAAATGGTAAGTCAGATATATCTTACAGAACTTCAGTTAAATGAAGCAAATTCGTTTGATACTGATGTCCCTTTTTTGGACTTGTTCATTACTAGTTGCATAGATTCATCCATAATTTACGATAAAAGAGGTGATTTTAATTTTAAAATAGTTAATTGTCCATTTCTGGACAGAAATGTTCCTCACTCTCATTCTTATGATGAGTAGAGTTTGCAACCTATTCCTTTTGCAAAAGTACGAGCAATAACAGAAACTAATTTTTGACTGCTTTTAATTACTAATAAAAGCTATCAATATAATAAACTTTGTAAAACATTTTCTAAATTCTACAGCAGACTCTCAGAGTTGATCATTAAAAAATTGATTAACAACACTGCCTAAGGAGTTTATGTTTAGCCACTGTGTGGTGAGGTATTTTGCTTCTTGGTTGGCAATCGCTCGTTGAGATGGACAAGAACAGTCAGACCCCAACAAATGGCACTCATAATGTCCTGCAGTGAAAAGGGATTTCCGTTTTGGTGACCATCTTGTTTATCGTTTTTCGGACAAAACCCATATTCAGACATGAACAATATTTTGATAAAAGTAGTCCATATATGACAATTGAAAGAAATTGGGTGATAAATGACCAAGTTCAAGTGTCAACACGTGCAAACCAACAGGAGGCGGCCATTATGATGGCCATCTTGTTTTTTTCATCAAACAAAACATGGGCGAGAGTTTGATAAAAGTAATCCATGCATGAGATTTGGTAGAAATTAGATGATGAATAGCTAAACTAGAGTGTCCACAAGTGCAATCTGACCAAAGGCGTTGGCTATTTTTGCAGCAATCTTTGGTAAGGGACAAAACCCATATGCAAATTTGTGTGAGAGTTTGATAGAAGTAATCCATATATATTTTTTTGAAAGCAATTACATAATAAATGACTGAGGTAGAGTGTCCACAAGTGAAAACTGACAGGCAGCTGCCCTTGTGCCAGTCATCTTGATTATCGTTCGTTGGACAAATCCCATATTTAGCTCTGACTATCTGTGAGTCATTAGCCCTTTTCTATGTATCATCATAGTGTGTTTATTTGATTTGATTTGATTTTGAAATTGTCAAATTCCCATTTTTAGATGGTGATGTTCCTCGCTCTACATAGTATGGAGTCTTTATCTCTCAACTAATTCGTTTTGCTACAGCATCTAGCTATATTACTGACGTCAACACTCACAATGAATTGTTAACTCAGAAACTTCTAAAACAAGGCTATCTGTATCATAAACTTCGCAAAACCTTTTCTAAATTTTATAGACGATACTATGATTAGATATCTAAATTCCAAGTTGGAATTAAATCTCTCTTTCGCCAATTACGTTCGAAACCTTAGTTCTATGCTGATTTGGTATATAAATTGAGAAGATTGTTGGCTCTTATAATTTTCAGCACAGTACATTAAAAAGAATCGCATTATAAAAAGATTGGCTATAACATTAATGTATTGCAACAGACTGCATGCTTGGACCCACCGAGGCTCAACTTGAGGTTTTCTTTAGCTCTGACTATCTCTGAGTCATGAGCCTTTTCTTTGTTTCATCATGGTGTGTTTATTTGATTACAGTGTTTCTCCATGATGATACATTGCATTAGTTAGATGGCCTTTATGCGAGCTGAACATTTCTTGTACTTCAACAACAGCAGAATCTAGGGCAAAGATTTTGTACCTGTAAAATGCACTTAAGCCCCCCGGTGGCTTAGGCTGCTGTCCGTTCTAAGGCAGTGGTTCTGCTGCTGTTGACTTTTTGTTTATTGTTACTCCCATTGTGGGAGTCTGTAATTGTTCTATGTTTTGTTGTGTGTTACTTTGTGCCCATTCTAGCATTGCAATCATCTTGATGGGGAAGAGAGAGCTGGTTGCTTTGCTTGATTTGTCTTCCTGGTGTCTCATGATGGTTGAGCGGCTCTTCCTCGTGGTGCCACGGGGTTGTCTGCAGTTTGTGATTGTGGTATTTCCTGATCATACTCACTAACTATTTTTGGTGGTCAACCCAATCACAGTTGGCAACTTTGCTGTCCTCTTTAATTGCACGCCGGTGGGTCGGACTTCAGACTCTATGATGGTTCCGACTTAAAAACTTATCTATTGATGAGATGGTAGGGGCCTGATGTTTTGGCTGTTTGTCGGGCCCACCGGGGTTTACCTGTAGGGTTTTTTTTGCTCCCGTATTCAGTTTTATTTACTGTTGAGTCCTTATCTTTACTTTATCCCCTGTATATATCTTGATTTATATGTTCTAGGAGATGAGGCATTGATAAGTTAAAGGTCTTTCATGCAAACCAAACATCTATACGTCTTGATCCACATCTGAACGAAGGGTGAGGTTGGTGCACCGTTAAACCAGTTTAAGTCCCTCCAGTAAAATATTTTACTGACCATCCAAGGCGGTACTTCTTTTGTGAATATTATATGTTTTTTCTGTCTTGTGTTTGCTATGCCTTTGTTTGCGTCTGTCTATGTGTGCCTTGTTTTCACCTGCTGGGAAAGGGCTGAACTATTGGCTCTCGTTTGTGGTGTCTAACTGTGAGTTTGTTACTTTCCCATAGGTATCCTGGGCCATGTGTTGTACTTGATTGTATCGATTCCTGATCTTTGCACCTTTACTTACTTTGATTGTTTCTTTGTGATGATACATTGCATTAGTAAGGAGGCCTCCATGCGAGCTAAACAATTTTGTGTTTTAACAACAACAGAATCTAGAGCAAAGATTAAGCGCTAGTAAAATGCATTTAAGTCCCCCACACCTCGGTGGCTTAGGCTGCTGTCCGTTCTAAGGCAGTGGTTCTGTTGTCGTTGATCTATTGCTTAATGTACTTTACAATATTTTTAAGGGTATTCTAGGTTTGTTTTTGTTTTGTTATGCGTTACTTTGTGTCTATATAAGGTTTGCAATCATCTTTAAGAGGGAGAAAAAGCTGGGTGCTTTGTTATTATTGTCTTCTATATATATTGTTACTATAAATTTCTATGGCTCTTTCTCACAGCGCTATGGGTTGGTATGCAGTGTGTGATTGTGGTATTTCCTGATCATACTCGCTTACTTTTGGACCAAGAGTTTGATCGAAGTAATTCACATATGAAATTTGGAAGAAATCTGATGAAAAATGACAAAGTTAGATTGTCCACACAATGAGACAGAAATATGGACAGATGGATGGACAAGTCAAAACAATAGAGCTCTAAAATAGGCCATAAAAATTATATTGCACGTATGGGTGGTTTATTGGTTATCCTGTGTTTGAGACTGTTTGGACTGTGATTTGTGATTGGAATATATTCACTGTTTTACGTCTTCTTAAAACTCATATGATGTGCACATAAGCGCTACTGAGTCAATAACATGTTGTATATTATACGCAGAACCAAAAATAAGGGAACCCTTTTATTTCATTTTTTATTTTACCCAAAACATATAAAGGATATGGAGTCTAAGTCAATATGTGGTGTTACCTCCACGTGCAGCAACACATGCACGACATCTGTCGGGCATACTGGAGATAATACGGCATATCGCTGCTCTCAGAAACTGCTGTCCTAAAGTGTAACACCAAGCTCCTGGAGAAATACAAGGGTTCCCATATTTATGGCTCTGCGTATACATTGTAGAATATAATTCCACTACTTTGGTACTTACTGTCCAGCCATGCTTTTGTAATGTGCAAATATTTGATCACTGAGTTTGTACACTAACTGGTCAAAGCAAAGGTTAACCTGTACGAGAAAGGAACAGTACATTAGAATAAGTGATGAGTTATTCTTTAAATGTTTATGTGTAAATAGCTTATCACGAAGCTTGTATATTAACTGATCAAAACAAAGGTTAACCTGTAATAGTAAGGAGCGTTTTAACTTTTGACCAGAGCCTAAGTTATCTCTATTATTTATAAAAGTTTGATTGGGGTATATGAGGCTCATAGTGATGACTAACCAAACATCTATGTTTCTTGATCCGAATTAAACTAAGTGAGGTTAAACCTGTTTAAGCCCTCAAGTAAAATATTTTACTGACCGTTCGAAGGCGGTACTTCTTCTGTGGGTCTTTTATGGTTTTTTGTGTCTTGCCTTTGCTATGCGTTTGTGCGTGTCTGTTTAACTGTGCCTTGTGGTCACCTGCTGGGAAAGGACTGACCTCTTGGCTCTCGTTTGTGGTGTCTAACTGTGCATTTTTCGCTGTTCCATTGGTATACTGGGTCAGGTGTGGTACTTGATTGTATCGATTCCTGATCTTTGCAACCTTACTTACTCAATGCAAAATAGAGCTGATTTTTCTACCAATAAAGACCAAAGGTGCAGATTGGTCTTTATTATTATTTTCCTCTATAAAATAATACATGAACCTGCTTAATGGATAATTTCAGATATCTGACTGGTATCTGTAGCTAAACAGGCCTATTTGAGCACTAGCTCTACCCATATGCAAACCACATCGACATGTTTTGTCTAGATGGTATAGGTACCTCTGCTTCAACTTCGTCATACAGATACTGCTGGTGAAAGCGGGTTAGTGCACACACAGCACTGTCATTATAAAGATCCAATGGGTATAAAAGATATCTGGAAATAGTGGAAAAGACAAATAGTCAGTGAATGAGTACATTTCACATCAGGAAACACTGTCAATGCTCTGGCGAAACTGGACATATGCGTAGACTTGCCAGAGCATCTGATGATCGCAAAGTATGACAGTCAAATAAGGCTCTAAAATCAAGAACTCTTGTTTTGCTGGATACGTCAGCATTAGAGACATTTGCGCAACAGTAAAACCTGTGTAAAAATGTCGCTCAAAAATAGACAGAACAAAGATTTTAATGACAAATTTTAGCTTAATGAAGATCAAAGGTATTGCAGAATGCTCCCCTTTGAGCATTCTGCAATACTTTTGACCTGCATTAAGCAATATTTGGTATTGAAACCCAATTTTCTGTCTTTTTGGGAAAGGCTATTTTACACAGGTTTTTCTGCATGCAATAAATACTGAAATCTTGTACTTGAACCCATATACAAAACCATTGATAACAGTCATTGAATATGGCAAATTAACCTAGAGAGGATGCAGATCAGCCAGTGCATTTGAACAATATTATCAGAACCTTCACCATCTGCATGAAGAAGTGCACAGTAAAATGTATAACTAGTCTAAGAGCTGGTTGCTTTACTAGGATTTTATTCTTGCTTTTATTTACGTGTCTTTGTTTTCCTGTGTTTTAAGTACAAAAGACAGCAAAGATCAGGAATCGATACAATCAAGTACCACACCTCACCTACGATACCACATGGGAAAGTGCCGAAAACACAATTAAACATCATAAACGAGAGCCAAAAGATCAGCCCATTCTCAGCAGGTGACCACAAGGCAGCAATGAACAGAAGCGAGAGCATGCCAAACACAAAACATAATTAACACAAGTAATCCACAAAAGAAGTACCGCCTTGGAATGGTCTCTTTTCATGGTAAATTTAGCTTGCTTTGCAATGCAGCAGCTTGTATGATGCCTGTTATGAATTATCATTAAATTTGATATATCTTCTGCTTGATACAATCCCTATGCTATGATCTTTTACAATGACATATCCAAAGTAAAGAAGCAGGCCAAGTCATACAAAATTGTTTTACCATACAATGAAAAAAAGTATAAACTCAAGATGAGAAAAAAAGAACATTTTTATATAAAAGACCAAATAAAACAGCAATTGTTATTAGAGATTATCTCATAGGGTTTGGGTTATTATCCGAACTATCAACAGGAGACCCCATTATCAGCCCGAAAGCTTTAGCTCGAGGGCTAATAATGGTCGAGGGTTGATACTGAGAGTGATAACCAAAACCCCATGTATAATCTGTTTATCACATATTCTATTCAACTATTTCAACGCGTTTGACGTAAAATATTTAAGTAAAACAGAGGAATGGCGTAAATTTTGCGTTATTTCACGCCACTTGTTTACATCTGACGTCATCAAATGAACAATGTTACCTGCCCGGCATGACAACTTCTCTACATTCAAAATACAAGACTTCCGGTTATCATCACGGCAGGCTGTTAACCAGTTGTTGAGAAAGAGCTTATCGCATATGCAGACTTTCGGTTATCACGGCAAAAAGCGTCTTAAATATATGTGATAATGATATATACATGGCGTCACCGCTAAGCACCAAAGCACCTTGCTGAGACAGTTTTCAAAATAACGTGAAGAAATTATATTGAAAATGAAAATATTTTTTTGTTTTGAAAATCTGCATAAATATTGAAATGAAAATTGAAAAATACATGTGAAATTCGGATTTTCAGTTTTCCTGACTTATCAAATTTTCTCGCTATCGCCCCAGGATCTTCAGTAAGTAATCCTCAACATCTTTTAAAAAATTTTGCGACTTTTTCGCGCAAAATTGTAAACCTTTTTTCATGTACACAAAGTTGCAATGAAAGTAAGTTGGCTCCTGTGTGCTTTTTTTAACTCACGGTCACTTAATTTGGCAAAATAGCATGGTTTTTCCCTACATGATACATTCGGGCCAGGATATGACAAAAGGTACCTTATGGTTGTGATAATCAAAACTTAGCTAATATTAAGTCTGTAAAAATACCCCTCAAGAGCTTTCCCTGAAAATTTGAAGCAATTATCTTTAATGTTGACAAATATATATAAGCGACAAATATATATAAGCGACATATAATCTGTCTTTGGAACATGACGTCAAGAAGTATATTAACCCTTATATGACGTCAGAGGCTGGTCTCTAGTTGCTTGTTGGATATTTTCGGGCTCAATATAAACATCTGACAAATAATAGTAATGTATTCACAAGCATTATCTATGTAATAATGTAAATGCAAATGGAATTTTATGAAAATGCCGTTTCCAAGTCGTTTTATAGGCAATAAAAGTGACACAGCCTTCATTTTGGGCCCTTGTAGGCGATATGGCCTCATTGTTGCCACGGCAACATCACAAAATTTAAAATATAATCAGAAACGTTTGCTACTTTTGTGACATCAAACTATAGAAACATTTTTGTGGTAATATAAAAGCATGTGATATTTTGTAATTTTAGGTGTTTTTCAAATGTCTCTTATGTAATAATTGCTGAGATGTCTTAAGGATCCTTTTCCTCAGATCGGTGCTCATTTATCTTAAAATATGAGGTTTATCTACATTACAGTACAGAAATCTGACAAAAAGCTGCTAAGTTGGTGGTGCTTAACTTTTGACGCTGTTTATATTATACATACACTTTATGTCTTATATGTTAAGAAATAATAAAAGAGTTTACAAGCATTGCATAAGTTAGAAAGCATCCTTTTGAGCTAAGCAAATTTTGCGTTTAAACAACAACAGAGGCCATTGCGAATATTTTGGTAACATAATGCGTTTAAGCCCCCACCCTCCCCTCAGTGGCGTAGGCTGCTGTCCATTCCAATGCTGTGTTGTTGTTGTTGTTGTTGTTGTTGTTTCATTGTTTATTATTGTTCTCATTGTTTGTGGGGGTTCTGTGTTTGGTATTGTTATGAAGTACTAAATGTCCTTTTGCAATCATCTTGATGGGTAAGAGATATCTGGTTGCTTACTTGATTGTCTTCCTGATGTTTTGTTACTGTTAGTGTTCTGTGAATCTTCCTCATGGTGTTGTGGGTGTGCCTGTACTGAATGATTGTGGTACTCCTGGTGACACTCATTTACTTTATTCGTCCCAAAAGCACTAATCAGTCTCATTGAGGTTTTTTGTGCTATAACCATTGATAATGCAGAGGTGGCAGATGATGTTTTTACCCCCTTACAACTATTGTAGTTTGTGTTTATGCCTGACTGCCATTTCTGCAATTTCAATTTAAAGTAAGCTTGCAAAGGCTCCCAAACATACTGAGATTCACCATTACGTGTTCGTACCATTTTACATTACATAAATGTCACCTAAACATGTTTGTTTTACTTATCTGCGGTTAATGCTAGAAACAGCATGACATTAAAAAAATGGACACGGAACATTGCTGATTGTACCAGCACGCCACATCCCCCCACAAAGAAAACAACAGAAAAAAGAACAAAAACAAAACCAACAATTGACATACTCACTCTGTCATAGACGACTCCCTCTTTTCCAAGATATTATCTGTGAGGATCCAGGGCATTGACATTTCTATAGGAAACTGTATTCTCTCGCCCATAGTTAGCTCCAGGTAAAACTCTCGGTACCAAAGCTGAGACAAGTCACATATATTGTGGATGCATTCTAAACATCAAACACAAAGTACCAATCAGAATTCATATATATGTGCCACGACATTAGATTTCCAGCAATGTGGTATGTGCGACCAGCAAAGCCTCAGATCGGCCTGCGCATATGCGCAGTCTGATCAGAGCCACTGCTAGTCGTTTGAATATTCTACGACTGTTAAGCTACTGACTGAACACCATTTGGAGTTTCTAAGCTTAAAAGGAGGCTGCACAGGCTCGCCTGAGTCTACACTTGTCAAAATACCTCATTGTTGGAAATCACGTGTCGCCCCTCAATTATTTAATGAGCCAGGTTATACACACAGATGTATGTTGTCATGCGAGGACCAAGAAAGTTTTGCCAGAAGGGGCCTGCTTTAAAACGTTCTTTTTTTGTTTTTCTTTAGTTTATGAGGGGAGAGAGGATCCAAATACCACCACTATAAGCCAGCCATCATTGGCCCGCCAGCGAAACGCCATTTACTGGCGTGCCAAAGATGGCCCAACATTGAATGCTGGCTTGGTAGCCTTGTAATATTTCAGGGGATCCAGACAAGTATTACTAAGAACCCCTATATTTTTGTGAATTTTCTGTGGGAGGGTCTGTGACCCCCTGTCATCCCTCTGGCTCTGCGCATGGTTGTTCAGGGCTGAAGCATTACTTCCCAAAAAGTATGGTTTATGTCAGGCCCCGAGGTTATAAAACTTTTTTCATGCTCAATTCAGCTGAGCACGAAATTTATCCTGCTCATAAATGTTAAAATGCCAACAATGTTGGCATTTTAACATTTATTAGCATGATAAATACAACATTTGAGAGACTTAAAGCAAGAGACGGCTTTATTTGTCAGTATTTTAGTTTTTATGAGCAGTTGAAATTTCGTGTTCAGTTAAGCTGAGCATGAAAAAAGTTTTATAACCTCGGGCCCAGATGTCTGCAGATTAGTAATCATCATTGTCCATAATTTTAGCATCACCCAACCACTATATTGCCATATGGACATTAAGTAATGTCTTTATTTGAAAAATTAAGTTAAAACGCCCCATATAAATTGTTTTACTGACACATGCAATAGCAAACATATAATGGAGAATTTTGATTATGTTTGACTCAAATAACAAACACATATAAAAACTATTTCTTTTGGGTGTTGAATAGATTCAAGAATACAATTACAACATACAACCATCATAAATGTCTGACAAGGATCACCCTTAAGGCCATCATAAATGTCTAACAAGGATCACCCTTAAGGCCATCATAAATGTCTAACAAGGATCACCCTTAAGGCCATCATAAATGTCTGACAAGGATCACCCTTAAGGCCATCATAAATGTCTGACAAGGATCACCCTTAAGGCCATCATAAATGTCTGACAAGGATCACCCAATCACCCTTAAGGCCATCATAAATGTCTAACAAGGATCATCCTTAAGGCCATCATAAATGTCTGACAAGGATCACCCTTAAGGCCATCATAAATGTTTAACAAGGATCACCCTTAAGGCCATCATAAATGTCTATTAACAAGGATCACCCTTAAGGCCATCATAAATGTCTAACAAGGATCACCCTTAAGGCCATCATAAATGTCTAACAAGGATCACCCTTAGAAATCAAGAGCTATGCTTCATGATCAGAAATATTCCAGGAGGACTGATTTTTCTATCTGTCATTAACCTATTGAAGCCGAATGGAATTTCCTACTCTTATTATTTGGAACTATTTCCATTTTGAGAGTGGTTGGGTGGTATTTGTTATTTTTATTTAAATTGTTATAGATCAGTTTATCAGCGTCTGATCTTGGTCTCACTGTTTGTCTATGTCCCAAAAAGAGGATGCTTTGCTTATATGTGTTAACAACAATGAAACTGACTAAAGATCAATGGATGTTGTTTTACTTATAGATTAAAGATCAATACTATAATTTTAATGTTTGCTTCATGCTACATTTGTATCAAAAATGAATCATCCAAATTAACAAATATAAATTGTTAAATAGCAGCCAGTTTAATCGCTATAACAAAAGATAAAAGTCAAGATTTATTTGCTGGTCATGTATGAGTGCCAAAATTGTAAGACTTCAGCGCAGTTCATTAAAATAATTTCTGATTATAAAAAGATTGGCTATAACATTAATGTATTGCAGCAGACTGCATGCTTGATGATTAACCCAATCAGGGTTGGAAACTTTTCTTACCTCTTTAATTGCAGGGTGGTGGGTCGAACTTCAGACTCTATGGCGGTTCCGACTTTAAGACTTATCTATTGACGGGATGGTATGGGCCTGATGCTTTTGCTGTTGTCAGGCCCACCAGGGTTTACCTCTTGGATTTCCTTTGCACCGGTATTCAGTTTTATTTACTGTTGAGTCCTTATCTTTGCTTTATCTCCTTTTTACATCTTGATTTACATGTTCTAAGGTGATGATGCATTGATAAGTTACGGGTCTTTCATGCAAACCAAACATCTATGTGTCTTGATCCACATCTGAACTAAGGGTGAGGTTGGTGCACCGTTAAAACGGGTAAAGCCCTCCAGTAAAATAATTTTACTGACCGTTCGAAGGCGGTGCTTCTTTTGTGGTTCATTTATGTTATTTGTGTCTTGTTTTGTTATGCTTGTATGCACGTCTGTTTGTTGATGCCTTGTGGTCACCTGCTGGGACAGGGCTGACCCCTTGGCTCTCGTTTTTGATGTCTAATTGTGACGCTGTCACTTTCCCATTTAGCATCTTGGTATCCTGGGTCAAGTGTGGTGCTTGATTGTATGGATTCCTGATCTTTGCCATTTTTCTTACTTTGCAATAAAAAGTCCTGTAGTATAATAAATAATTCAAACCATTCGATTGCTGAGCACAACACAGCAATGAATAATGTTGATGATTGCCAAAATCTGATGCAAATAAAAATATTACCATTCAAGTTGAGCATATATTTCCAGAAGAATGAGTTCTTATGGAAAGTTTCAATGACCCGTAGGTGCTGGGTGTCGATATCTTTTCTAAATGACTTTTTTGCTGAACCACTCTTCTCTGTCAGGACAGATTCCAACATTGTTCTAACCATATATAGCTGCAATATATTTTTATTTCTATAAACTTGTACAAACATAAGTAGTCTTTGAAGAATAATTCAGAAAATTATGTGAGTATGACTATGAAGTACCACACTCACACAATACATTCGTGAAAGTCCGGCACAACTCGAGAAGCAAATCAAGCCTCGGGTGTATGTAATGTGCATAATACTATGTATGGGAAAGCTCCATTTTGTTAGCCGGAAAAGGGGTAAGAAAAAATTAGTTTTTAAGCATGTGAGTTCAGCCCTATTAAAATCAATTTTTTCTGATAACCCAAAAAGTTGAATCAGCAGAATAAATGCAATTTATGTATTTTTCAATAAAATAGGGTTATAGTGATAGTTTATTTTAAAAAGCATTAACTTTATTAATAATCGTTAGTTTTGCTTCAATCACACTTGCTTTTGTGTTGGCATGATTTTTGTGACATCAGCGTCACGCTATGTAACGTCAGCGTTACGTTATCACCCACATTATCAAAGTAGATTCTCAATTTACATCCCAGGTTCGATTCCACCATATTTCACGGTATTGGCCGAGGCTGTTCCGATTGTCACACAATGCAGACCAACCAACGGCAGACCCAAACAGTCTAAATAAAATGAAAATGCTATAGTGTAACCCATTGAAGATGGGAAACCTCCTAAGTGGTACCGTATAAAAGAGTGACGATCCAGATGAAATGCCACATAATGTGGCTTTTCTGCACTGTTTGCTAAGACAAAATCGATCTTCAGAGAAAACAATGGATCTTTTTAAAAATAATAACCTGTGATCATTCAATATACACAATGGGTCATACTGTCTATTGTACGTAGCGTTTTAGAAAATACCATTAAAATAGATTTAAAAAAAAATAACCTGCGATCATTCAATATACACAATGGGTCATACTGTCTCTGTTGTACGTAGCGTTTTAGAAAATACCATTTGTCGAAACAGAGATACCTCTTCACATCATAGCAAATGTTTGATCTAACAAAATGTAGTAAATTAATCAATGGTTGATGTCCATCTGATTATGGCGTCGCCATCAGAAGTAAAATAGCATCATGTAATAAATATGCAAATTAATTGGTAACATTATGTAATAGCGGTCATATTAATATCTATACCCATATACTTACATGTATGAACATTCTTGACGCATGCACACTATAAAAGGTGAAATGTTATAAAAATTTGAGCGTCATATGATAAATAGAACCTATCATTTGATACAATTTTTATTGAATTGATTAGTCATGGGAAACAAATGATAAGATGATCCACTTAGCCTTGGATCTTACCATTATGTTCCAACACTTTTATTAAATCAAATTACAACAGTCACTTATGTCAGATCATGTATGTATTATATATCGTCGGTCAGGAGTCAAAAACTCGTATCTTTGATTTTCACATTTTTCAGGAGAGACAAAAAACTGAATAACTTTTGCTAGAGGTGTCCTATATTGCTAAAAGTCAGACAAGATTATATTTAGTAACATCCAAATTCACTGTTATTGGTGTTTCTAACTTCCAATGAAGATTTCACGTTCGTTATGAAGAGTTTCACTTGAGTTACGTCATTTTGAGCATATTTTCATGAAAAACCATCAGTTACAACTTTTTGAGCATCATTTTCATGGCAAAAACCTCGTATCTTGGTAAAATGAGCACCAAAATAATGGTATCTTTCATAGATACCATATTTACGAGAATTTGACAGAATGTGCGCCATGCGTTTGGTATTCACGCATTGACAAAATCAGAGTTACGAGGTTTTAACTCCCAACCGACGATATTTTAACCTGCTCATTACAGGAAAATGGCAATATGATCATATAAGCATCATACATCTTGTTACCTGTGTTGAAGATGGACCAGCTGATTTTCTTGGTAACTCAATTGTAAAACCGTCAGGAGGGTCTTTCTTTCCTTGCATAGCAGGATCATTCTTAGGTTCAAAACCTTGTATCCAATCAGCACAAGTATTTCGTACAGACATGAAAAGCCTTAAATAAACACGAGGAAAAGTTAACTATGGTATCTGATCTGGCTCATGAAAATCAGAGTGGCAATCATGCCCAATAATGACTCAGATCAGCCAGGTCTTTCGCCCAGTGGACAGCTTTAGTCGTCTCTGAAATATTTTAGAAGTTGCTTGGTCAGACATTGTTAACGAAGTTCAAATTACTCCTATAGGAGCCAATTGGAGCAGTCTGATCTTGATCCACACTGTTTGTCTCTACACTTACATTAGCCAGTAATGTAAGCTTTATGCGACTTGAGCAGATGGCATTTTGAAATGTGATTTTGCAGATGCTTTAAGGTTTAAGCAACTAGCATGTGTATATAACGTTCATTAGAGTGTTGTGCAAGTCATTCATACCACCTTTCTGTGTACTGATGATGAACAGAGGATGTGAAAGCACAAACGTGGTATGTTTCACCATCACCCATTGTTATATGACTCCTATGAAAGACCTCCTCTGATTGGCTCAAACTAGCTTGCACTGGTTGTGACAGATCATGATGTCAAACAGTGATGAGCTAAAGACAGGTTAACAAGTGTTGTCAGTCTTGACAGAGAGCCAAAAATAGATTGAACTTAATCTAGCCCAGGTAACATTGCTTTTTGTCAGTCCTAACAGAGAGCTAAAAATAGACATTGAAACACTGACTGGTTTCTAATGTATATTTCACAGGTAAAATGTTTGTTCATTTTATGAGAACAGCATTTAACCCATTTATGCCGAATGGAATTTCCCATCGTTACCAATTGGAACAGTCCATTTCTGTTTTAAGGGATGTTAGGTGGTATTTTTCATTTTTATTCAAGTTTTAATAGAAAATTATGCAAGCAAACAGTAAAGACCCTGATCAGACGCCGCATTCTGTGGCATCTGATCTGGGTCTGCGCTATTTGCCTATGTCCCACATAAAGGACGCTAGGCATATATGGGTTAAAAATGCAATTATTTTGCTTATCTCATAAGAGTTGCAGAAACTTGGGAAGTAGATTGTTGAAATAATCTTCCTGGTGAAAGTGCACAAGGAACATCTGACTTGAGTAAATTTAGAAATATGAAAACACTTTAAATAAAACTAGGAAAAGAGAGACAGTGTCATATAACAAACAATTGGTGCATTCTTTTTCGGTTAACATCAGGATTAGTTAACCCTCGAAAGTGATGTTCACCTCGGCTTTGCCTCGGTGAACATCACTGTTCTCAGGTGGACAAATCCTGATGTTAACCTCAAAAGAATGCATCAATTGTTTATTGCTATAGCAATGGGCAATACAAAAACAAAACTGTCATTTGTTTGACATAGCATTGGGTAAAATCAAACAGATACAACATAAGGTGCAATGTGTGGAAACAATCTCCTACAGCTTTCTGACTATGTACATGATTAAACTTTTAATTGATAATATTATTATTAGTTAGAATATTGATGCAACAAAACACATAGACATCCTTCTAGCGCTGGAAAAGGAAATGCAATTATTCGTTTTTTATTAATTTAGTTTCACCATTAATTTAAACAAAGAAATGCTTAGATGGCTTTTCTTAATGTGCCACCAAATTTAGGAAGAATACTAACACTTTGATTGTATCATGTTTCTTCCTCACCGATCTTCTAAGGGGCTCTCTGAGAATAAGTTGTATGAACTGTTGTAATTCCATGTACATATGTCTTTTAATTGCGCTTTGAAGGACACCTTCTGCTCGTAACATTGCTCTTTGTAGACCCTTAATCATGCCAATGACTTCTACTAGCGCAAACTTCTCCTCATCAGAATAGTTGTATCTTGTCGCCTAAAAATGTAAAATATCATGAAGAATTACCGATTTATGCTAAGTGCCCCATGAAGAGTGATAGGCATGCAGTGTAGAGACAGATGAGATGTTGCATCTCGTAAGGCTCTGCATTGTGTTTGCTTTTAAAACATTATGATCAGCAAATAAATAATTGGCCATTTTAGCCGCTGCTGTATAAAACTAAAGCAACATACCAAAATAGACATTAGAACATTAAAAGTGTAATATTTGAAATAAGACATAACCCATTTACCAGTAGTGTATGTGTTTTTCTGATTTGATGCAGTATCAAGTTATCTAGCAATAATGAAACATTCAATTTTATATGCTCATAGAAGCTAACAACTACCAATTTCTCTTGACCTATTGGCCAGCAGATGAGATTCTGTTAATTATAAGATCTGCAAGAATCGAAGGCTCAGACAAGAGTCTTTGGCTCTGGAAGTAGATGTAGGCTATAGTGTTTATTATATTTTCTTGTCTGCAGGGATAATGCATACCATTGTTGAACTTTGAACCCTTTAGAGGATCACTGATGAGGCATGATTGGCCAAAACTAGCTAGTCCGACCAAGAAACCTTGCACAATCTAAACCTTAGTTCTTTGGCGTATTCTTTGCTTCCAGAAGATAATATTTTTTTCTGAGAACATAGTTGACTCTGTTGGTTTAAACAATATTTTATTCACAATAACTTTAACGTATTTTGATAGATGCATACAATATTTCTAGGATTTGATGGTAAGCACTGGGCTTATATGATGTCATCTCCCTATTTGACGAATTGATGGCGACTCTGTTGTTGTTTATTCACAGGTCATAGACCAACTGACGACATTTAAATACAATAACAACACTGCTTACCTTTTCATATGCCTCAGCACTTTCAGGGCATTTTTCATTTTGGTGCATGTCTGTTGGGTTCAACAACTTCCAGGAATACTGAAATGATAATGTGTATTATTCCTTAAACTAGCCAGTGCATGGATTTTTAGTGCATGCAATCTCTTTAATCCAGTTTTATTCTCCTAAAAGTAAACATATGTTACTTCAAACAATTAAGACACGTAATATGAATATGTCAAAATCCTAAAATAATGATTAAAAGTAAAAAAAATGAAGAATGTAAACATAAAAATCATTCATTGATGTCTTTTACTTACAATCATTCCAATTGAGTTACTTCAAAAACTTAAGCCATGTAATATGAATATGTCAAAATCCTAACATAATGCTTGAAAGTAAAAAGTATGAAGAATGTAATAATAAAAATTGTTCATTAATTTGTTTACTCGCAACCATTCCAAGCTTTCCAATTGAGTTACCATTCCATTGACCGCTAAAAGCGAGCCAGTACTGCTGCTTCCAGATGCGTTCCTGGTGCGATCTCAGTGCGACCAGTCCCCAGGGTAACTGATTGTTGTTTGTATTGTAATTATCACTTCCCTAGTAAAAATGCAGCATAAAAACAAAACAAACTCAGACTAAAATTAAGACTGCTAGCTTTGCTGGCTACAGCAGCATGGGCTTTTAAATTTATTAAAGACTTTGACGAATGTGTAATTACTATCAAAATCTCATGCACATGCCCAACTGGTTCATGTATACTGTTACACTAATGTAAAAAGCTGTAACTATGATATAGTTGATATAATATTGCATTTTGTGGTATTTACTTTGGGTGTTCACTGTTTGCT
Organism: Loripinus fragilis; assembly: GCA_964019695.1. Lineage (NCBI taxonomy): Eukaryota > Metazoa > Mollusca > Bivalvia > Lucinida > Lucinidae > Loripinus > Loripinus fragilis. Next base: position 92,890,620 of record OZ026521.1, on the reverse strand, counting down.
AAATACCCCTTAAGGGGTTTCTGGACTAAAAAAGCGTCATTGTGATTGTGGTATTTCCTAATGATACTCACTTACTAATTTTAAAAGGATTCTTAATAAATACTTCACCAGGAATTATTCAGTTAAAATGGATAAGATTAACTTATTAGACTCACCAATTCTATCACTCTCTGTGTCCAAGTTGACAGAAGATGAAGACCTTTCAAGGCAATGTCGTATAGTCTCTTGTAGTTCACAGCAGATTTTGATATTGTCCCGCTTAAATGGCTTGCCTTAATGGGATATAACATGAGAGTTAGTAGTTTAAACTGTATCTTCTATTTATTTATTCATTTAAACTGATTCAAGTTTAAACTACTTATGCAAATCGTACTCTCTTAAATGAGACCAGACACGCACTATAGATGTTGTTTAACAAATACCTATAATACTAATTTGTGCTTTTAGAAGAAAACACATGTCCCCCTCACATTTCATTGAGTAATATTACTAGTGACTTTGAAAAAATTATTAATGTCACAAATATCTAATCGTCTTATCGTCCATTAACGCCCCCCCCCCCAATAACATTCCTCCCAGTGGTGTATTTGTGCCAATTTGGTCAAAATCTGGGAATTAGTTCAGGAAATAGAGAGGAGACAAGACTTATGTCAGGCTCTAGAAATGATGCTCCCACGTCAGTTTGGTCTACATATGACCATTGCGTCAGCATACAGAGTAAAGTTATTATTTTCATGAAGTTATATTACCCTGGTAGCCTTGAAAATTAGGTCAAGGTAATGAAGATCTAGCATTTCTTGAGGTTCTAACAGTAATGTATCTCTGTTATTTTAGTAAAAATATGGCCATTGGTTCAGTAGATATAGTGCAGACAAGGCTGTTCATAGAATTATGTGACCTGGTGACCTTGAAGTTTAGGCAACTGTCATGAAATCAAATCATTATAGAGCCAGTGCATGAGATTTCCAACAATTTGACATTTTGACAAGTGTAGACTCGGACGAGCCTCTGCAGTCTCCTTTTAAGCTTAGAAACTCCAAATAGTGTTCAATCAGTAGCTTAACAATCATGCAACACTCAAGCAACTAGCAAAGGCTCTGATCAGACTGCGCGTATGCGCAGGCTGATCTGAGGCTTTTCTGGTCGCACATACCAAATTGTTGGAAATCTCATGCCATGGCTCATTTCTTCTTCGACTGTCCTGTAAGAATATTTATGCAAGTTTAGTTAAAATCAATCTTTTGGTTCATAAATTAGAGCACAAATAAAAAGCTATGACGACTCCAATTCCAACATTGACATGATCCATACCAAAACAATACATGTGTCCGCCCACTCCCTTGGAATATTTATGTGTTTACAAAACGCACAGAATATTTGAGATATATTTCCAGTGTTTCTGTAGACCTTTTGTAGTTTATTTATTGGATAACTGTATTCAAAATTTTCATTTAGGGAGGTATATCATTGGATATACTGTCAAAAATTTAGTTTTAGGGCGACACGCTAGCGGAGCCGTAAAACGTGATTTCTGAACGTATATCCGATGATATACCTCCACAAATAAAAAATTTGAATATGGTTATCCCCATTCTAACGCGCTACTACGGTTTCTTCTCAAATTGGAGTGTTGCAAGCCGCACAAAGGCGTACGCATCCAATGAAATATAATATAATTAATGACGTTAGACTATTTCTGACAGTATATTGCAGGATATACTGTCGCAAATTTTTGACGTTATCCAATCAGACGCTGCGTTACAAAAACAAGTGCATTAGAATAGAATATAGGGGTCAATCATGCTTTTTCTATGCATTAACGATCGCCAGGTCCAAGGGAGTTTTGCCTATACATACCGTACACTGCATTACTAAACATCTCTGTACGGAAATGGTACTAAGTTTGGAACTTAAATAAATAATGTGATCATATATTATTGAATTTATCAAACAATCAGAGGAATACAGGTAGAATATGAGGATGTTCAGAGCACTTTATCATATTTCCAAAACGAGTTAGATAATATCATTTTATTTCATATTTCCAAAACGAGTTAGATAATATCATTTTATGTTAAAGGCATTTTAAACTCGTGTTTTGCTTTACTAGGCTGAAAATGTTGACATATATATATATATACAGAGGGATATAGTGAATCAACTGAGTCGATAGATGCTGTAAATATTTTGCGTCTAGCGAGATTCGAACCCACGACCTCGGCAACACCGCCTAGTACTACACCAGACACCAACGCTACCAACTGCGCCACTGAGACATCCCCAAAAAGGATGTTCAGGAAGCGCTGATATTGACGACGACTGATGCAGTAATATATATATACACAGCAATGTTATTATCTTTATTAGACAAAGTTACTAAGTATGTAAACCACCAGTGGTGTATCGACCTAAGCATGAACAAAGTTTTATGACCTCAGGGCCATGTCATTTCTTACCAGTTGGCTGAGGTAGACTAAATGCTCATCTCTGATTCCGCTCAGATGCAGTAGAATATTAGACTGTGAACTGCTTTGACTTGACTCACAATGTGGCCACCTGGAGCGATCAAAGTTCAGACTACTGGTGATATATTGGTAAGGCTTAATCTGCATATCACCATAAAGTGGTACTATCTCAAGTTGCTGTAACGATAGAATGTGGCAATATATGAATAGTATTTAATCAGCATATCATCATAAAGTGGTACCATATAGAGTTGCTGTAACGATAGAAAGTGGCAGTACATGAATATTTTTTAATCATCATATTATCATAAAGGGGTGCCATCTCGAGTTGCTGTAACGATAGTAAAGTGGCAACATATAAATATTAATTAATCGGCATGATGTCAACATAAAGTGGTACAATGCACTGATATGGTTTAATCTGCATGTCATAACAATGTGATACTATCTCAAGTCATTATAATAAATAGTTAAATGGTATACCGCTGGCATGGCAAAATTGTTATGCCACTATAAAGTGATGATATTATAATCACAGTAAAATCTATTATAATAGTATGGCTTAGTCTGCATATTACCATAACGTGTAATTTAGTCTGCATCTTACCATAAAGTGAGGCTTAGTCTGCATATAACCATAAAGTGTGGCTTAGTCTGCATCATACAGTAAAGTGTGGCTTAATCTGCATATTACCATAAAGTGTTGTTTATTACCATTAAGTGTGGCTTAGTCTGCATATTACCATAAATAGTGGTTTAGTCTGCTCTTACCATAAAGTGTGGCTTAGTCTGCATATTACCATACAATGTGGTTTAGTCTGAATCTTACCATAAAGTATGCCTTAGTCTGCATATTACCACAACGTGTGGCTGAGTCTGCACATTATCATTAAGTGTGGTTTAGTCTGTATATTACCATAAAGGGTGGGTTAGTCTGAATTTTACCATAAAGTGTGACTAATTCTGCATCTTACCATAAAGTGTGGCTTAATCTGCATCTTACCATTAAGTGTGGCTTAGTCTGCATAGTGCCATAAAGTCAGGTTTAGTCTGCATGTTACCATAAAGTGTGACTTAGTCTGCATGTTGCCATAAAGTGTGGGTTAGTCTGCATATTACCATAAAGTGGAACTATCACTAGTCGTTGTAACCAATAGTCGAATGATGATCATCATTTGCCTATTGATAACAGCAACTAGATATAGTACCACTTGTAGGAATTGCCTAATATGCATATCACAATAAAATGTACTTTCTGGAGTTGCAGTAAAACACTCATAACTCGCTGTGTTACCACTAAAATAAAGTGTTAAGTACAATAAATCAAATAAATAAGGCACCAGAATAACACTCAGTAATGGCAATAAGCAGTTCAGTGGGATAACATTGATATCACACGACAGTCTGTGTGTTTGTGTCTGATGCTTGTCTTTGGTTGGGCCTTCCAAGCATTAACATGAGTATTTAACGGTGACAATCTCTGAGTGATGCGCCCTTTCTTTGTTTCATCATAGTGTGTTTATTTGATTAGATTGTTTCTTTGTGATAGTGCATTGCATTAGTTAGGAAGCCTCTGTTTTAACAACATCAGAATGTAGGATAAAGAGATGGCGCCAGTAAAATGCTTTTACTCCCTCAGTGGCTTTGGCTGTTGTCTGTTCTAAAGTGGTGGTTCTGTTGTTGTTGATTCATTGTTGATTGTTGCTCCTGTTGTTTGTGGGGTTTTAGTGTTTGGTCCTTGTCTTTGTCATACTGTGTTGAGTGTTTCTTGCAGCCTTGTGGTCACCTGCTGGGAAAGGGCTGATCTCTTGGCTCTCTTGTATGTGATGTTAACTTGTGCTTTTGACACTTTTGCATACGGGGTCCTGGGTCTGGTGTGGTACTTGATTGTATCAATGCCTGATCTTGCCTTTTTCCGTACTTTGTTTTGCAGTGTGTTGTGTCCTTTCTTATATACAATCATCTTGTTGAGGAAAGAGCGTGAGTTGCTTTATTTCAATCGATTTTCTAATATTTTGGGACTGCAAGTGTTATGTAGTTCTTCCTCACTGTGTCTTCGATTAGTCCGCAGTTCGATTGTGGTATCTCCTCGTGTGGCACACTTACTTTTTCACTACAAAGAAATGCCTGGAGTGTCTAAGGAACAAACTAGATATAATATAGCCAGTAGGAAAAGGCTATACAGAATAGAAATAATATATTGACCACACTAGCTATAAATGCTTTTGGCCAGCTTTTGAAAATTTGGTACTAATCCAAAATGATTAAAATCAAGTTTAACCTTATCTGGCTGTGGTTTTTGTACTGACAATATCATCTGCGTTTTACGTCTGCTGCACATATTAAAAGTAATTTATTTCAGACTTGAATTTTTCATAGAAGCACTGCGTGTATGTTCAGGCTAGTCTAAGCCTTCCTTGGTCGCACATACAACTTGTGGGAAATCTCATGTCACGGCTCATATTCTTTTCTTTAATAATAGCCAATTTTTAGACGTGGTTTATCATATGACGTCGCGTCTGGGAGTGAAGTAACGCCATGCAATAACATCGATAAACCACTAGTGGTTTATAGATTTACGGAAAACGTTATGACGTCCATAATAACGTTGCAATCATAATGACAAAATTATAACTTTTTACGCTAGAAATGAGATTTCAAAGTATTTTTCATATGATAAATAGAATCTAACATTCGTGCTCTTGTATTATTGAATTTATTAAACTCGTTGCGAAAAAGAGATAAAATGCTCGGCAAGCCTCGCATTTTATCTCTTTTCCTTAACTCCTTTAATAAATTCAATAAAACATTAGCACTCATGTAAGATCCTCTATTTATTTTACGTTGAAACATACTCTGCCGTTCGAGAGTTATTTAGTGTGACACGGATCACACAATACGTTAAAGGTGTGTGTACATTTATTGGTTGTAATATTCTCTAACTGAATTTGAAACTGTATTTCGCTGTCTCATATTTTGGGGAGTTTTGCTTTTATTGACAATAAAGTCAAATAAAAATATCTTCCAAATGAGCCAGCGCATTAAATTTCCAACAATGTGGTATGTGCGACCAGGAAAGCATCAGATCAGCCTGCGCATACACGCAGTCTGATCAGAGCCTTTTGCTTGTCGCTTGAGCATTATTTGATTGTTGAGCTACTGACTGAACACCATTTGGTGTTTCTAAGCTTAAAAGAAGGCTGCACAGGCTCGTCTGAGTCTTCACTTGTCAAAATAGCACATTGTTAGAAATCTCATGTCATGTCTCAAATATAAGTGTTTAAAGTATTTTTTAGACCTGAGCATTTGGCTACATTCATACTTTGTGTGTTGCAGCAGTCAAGGGGCTGTCGTATGTGATAAGCATATGTATCAATGCATTTTGCAACATTTTCATTTCATTTACCTTCAAGATTTTGTCGATCTTTGAAATGTTGATTTTTTTCCGTTGGTCCATTTTGTAAATGCTGATTTCTTTGTTATCCATCATAAACAAACCCAGAGATATAACCTAAGTATAGACATGGGAAAATACAAATAAGGCATTGAATATAATAGTCACGACCAGCCTTGATAACACTGAATCTCCTGTGTCCCAACGTTGCCCGTTCTCTAAAGAAGCATTTAACTTTCAGATAATGTATGAAGGTGATCAAGTAACACTCAAAAATAAGTGTGTATGACAAGGAAATACCACAGTCACACAATGCAGACCAACCCATGGCACCAAGATGAAATGGCACCAATAGGAAAGTTAATGCAATATATGATTGTTAAGTGCAAAGACTGACTATCGTAATATGACGACATAAAATGCAAGTACTGGTAAACGTTTATGGTAACCACGAAATACAACCACACGAGTCGTGACATCAAAAGGTAAGTGAGTATGACAAAGAAATGGCACAATCACACACTGCAGACCACTCCATGACATTGCGAGGAAATAATACTCATAGGAAAGTTATTGACAATTGAAAATCCAGACTTAAAGGATTTATTCATGTCTATTTGTTACATAATATAACAGGAACCCCACTGCTCATAGAAGAGGTGGTCAATACTTTTGATAAATAAGGGGCTTCCAAGAGGAAATCGGTACCTGGCTAACTGCATATGGAAATGACTTAGTGATATAACTGGCAAAATAAAATTACATTTTACCTTTAATTTGATAAAAACAAGGAATTGGTTTATAAAGCATCAAATTATACCTTAGTAGTTTTATGTTTGTGCAGGTTTCAATTTTAGAATTCCCATCTAAGAAGTTATATCCATAAGCAAGAATTACTGGCTTTATCACTTATCTATTTCCAAACTCAAATAGTATTTACAAATCCTTTAAGAGATAAGGACTACATCGTAACACCTCATTGAAGATGTTTATATGAAGGAGCATTTGTTTTGATAGCATTATCACACCTTACTGCAATATTAAAGCTGCATAATCTGTAACTTTTGATATTTTCATTTTAAAAATATTGTTTCTATTTTTCAATAACACAGTAAAAATACTAAAATTCAGGTATACATTTTACCTTTTACGTAATAATTAACAAATTATTAGTGCCAAAACAACAGCATTATGTTAAAAATTAACTGTCTACAATTATTGGAGGGACGCAAATAATTACAAACAAGAGAAAATACACCTCTTTTTATAAGATAATTCACTTTTTCATGCAGTTTTCAACTGTAAAAATTAGATTTGTTGTAACAACATAACTTTATTCTACCTTTGCAAATGATTTAAAAAGAAAATATTTTTTTTTGAAAAATTTACAAAGTTACAGAGTATGCAGCTTTAATCCTTTGTTCACTGGAAACCCATAAACAGGTACTTTTCAAAAAGTCTACCAAATAGTTGGAATATGTCAATTTGATTTCAATCAATTAATGTCATATTGGTGATCGGCTAAGTGTCTAATCAGACTTCAATCACGTGCAGTCTAATCAGGGACTAATTTATTTAGTATAATAAATTGCCACCTCAAAATTACCATACATTGTCATTTTTCTAACTTAGAATACAAAAAATGATCAAAAATAATAGTTAAAATTGTAAATTGTAAACATTCTTCATGATGTTAATTAATATCTCTTTAAAAGTGTATTTTTGTTCACACAGTAGCACAACCATTTAAATTTGAGAAAATGTCTGGGATTCAGAATATAAAATATAAAATAAATTGTCGCTGACAGTTTTGAATGCATCTTGTTCTAGTTTCCCCTTTATTATCTTAATCAGTGGACCAAGGAGGATGGCTTATCTGGTTATTAGTGTCCACCGCTCGGGAGGGGGGGATAAACTAATTATGTTGCAGGAGTAAATACCTTTAACACAAATCTGTGGGGTTTTAAATCCAAACCAAACCTTGACGCGATTAACACATATCTGTGGGGTTTTAAATCAAAACCAAACCTTGACGCGATTAACACATATCTGTGGGGTTTTAAATCCAAACCAAACCTTGACGCGATTAACACATATCTGTGGGGTTTTAAATTCAAACCAAACCTTGACGCGATTAACACATATCTGTGGGGTTTTAACTTTAAAACCCCACAGATATGTGTTTATCGCGTCGAGGTTTGGTTTGGAGTATTAAAGGCAAGGCTCGAACCACCCTGCTTAGCCACACTAGCTTGTTAGAAAATTAAAAGTATCACGCAGGCATTCAGTTCAGAATGCTTAACAGAAGATATTTTTCTTTTTTTCTCAACCAAAACATATGTAGTAGATACTCAAAAGAACCGGCTCATTGAGACGGTTCTTTAGAGCATCCAAAACATATCTTATAACTGATCGGTAAGAAAATATTTACAATCTTAAGCTAAAAATGTGGTTTATGTAAACATGTGAGATTCATTATACAAATAGTAAGTAAGTATAGTGTTTTTAACATGACCAGGAAATGCCACACTCACATGCCTGTCTGATGCAGCGCTGACAAAAGTGAAATTTCATTTTCAAAGAATACCTTACCTTGACCAGCATGGCCTTTTCCTGTGGTTCAAGGTACATCTTATTCTCATACATGTGTACACAAATGTTGACAACTTCAGCCAACAGATCTTCGTACCCCTGTATCGTCGATAGAGCCTTTTTCAAAGAATCTCTGATAGTGTTGGTTGTGGCAAGAAACATTGACAGGTTTTGTGACTCTTGTAGAGCAGACTCGTTCACAACAACCTGTAGAAACTGTGAAGCCCTATTGAAACAATACGCAAAGTGTAAGTTAATACAAAAAGAGTTGGCAGCGCCACCTCACTAGGTGCAAACAAACGCTTGCTTTCTTATATATACAACATGATATCAACTTTTCTTGAGTGATAAAATGACACATTTTGCTGTTATTGATGGAGCTATTCGCCAGATCAATACAATTAAAAAGAACATAGTTTTAAAGCAGTTGAAAGATTACACCAATGTGTTGTAAAATTATATGTTTTAAAGCGTTATACCATGTACTACAGTATACATAGAGGATCTTACATCAATGCTCATTTGTTATTGAATTTATTAAGCGAGTTGGGATTATGCATGCAACATTGTTATGGACGAGGGTCTAGATGGGGTATAATGATTAGTGAATAATGGCCTTTTTTATAATGAATCGTGAATAATGAGCCAAAAAAATAATGAATAGTGAATAATGAGGGCCTAAAATAATGAATAATCCTATTATTTTTAATGAATAGAAGAAAAAATTAATGAATAGTGAATAACCAGATTTTAATGAATAATGAATAATGCTAAAAAATCTAAAAAAATATCGATGCATTTGTTAAAGCCTATACATGTACTTATAAAATATTGACTCAGTTTGTTCTTTAAAATTGCTCCCATCCTTTGTAATTGATTGATTATCATTAGGTAATTGTACAATTTATAAAACTAAGAGACATAATTTAGCGAAAATCCATACAAAATGGCATCTGAAATAGAGATTGAAACAGAAAAGTCCCAAAAACTCAAGAAAAAGACACAGGAAGTAATCATGTGGTTCCTGATATGCTCACATTCTATGATTCTGGTCTCAAACTGTGAAAGAAAGAAGTAGGTCCAAATTTAGGGGGTGGGTCGTTTCGGACTTGGTAGATGGGTCATTTCAGCCAATTTTCAGAGTGAGTCATTTCGGTCTGGTTGTTTTGGCCAAAGTCTGAAAGTGATAATGTATGCATTATTATATGTGTATGAATGTACAGATGGGCAGGTGTTAAGTTTTGTGAAAAAACAGGCTGAAATGTAAAAAGGGCCCTTTCTCAACTCCGGCTGAAACAATCCATGTCAAAATGCCCCAGGCAGGGCCAAAACGACCTATTACCATTACAGTGTGACTCGGGGAAATCAAGAGAATTTAAAGAGAAAACAACTCAAAAACATAGATTTTGGAACAATTCAACAACATTTTCTGAGACAATTCCCCAACAACATTTTTTAGATTTAGAATTAAAAATCATTAAAGTGTCTGTGAATTAAATTGTCTCATAAAATGATGAGGTGTCTGTGAGTTGACTCAGAATTAATCAGTGAATTGTCTCATAAAGTGTTGGCGAGTTGCCTCATAATCTATTGATAAATTTTCTCAAAAAATGTGTCTAATCTATCTGTACTCAGCCCGTTTTTGTTCAGCTGCAAAAATGTCTTTTTTCAGTAAGGAGGGGGGGGGGGGGCGGGCAGGCTTACAAGTGGGACCTACTTTTTGATTTGCTCCTACTTTTTCTTAAAATTGCCCTACTATCCCTCATTTTTCACTCTTAAATGTTATTTACCCGTAAAAATCCAGAATTTTTTCCTCGCTCGCTCCGCTCTCTCGGATTTGATAAATTAACTAATGATTTTTTCAGGGAGCACACTGCAAAACATCATTTCTTTTAAGTTTTAACCCCAAAACTATTTTCACAGCTATTATCCTGCTTATTTAGTGTGGAATTTATTTCTAACTACTCATTGTGATAGATTTTGTACTTGGAAAAGCCCTGCTATTCCCACCTTTTTACACCAATAATCCCTACTTTTTCACTACTTTTCCCAAATTTTTATAGGTGCTTTTTCCCCACTTTTTTGTTAAAGGGCACTTGAAAGTCTAGGGGGCTAAAAGGTAGGGGAGTCATATTCATTTCCATGTGGCTAGAAGGGGGGTCGCCATTAATTTTGGCTTCCCAGCAGGTGTGCCATATTTTAATTGTCCCTATAAAATCATAAAAAATTTTCCTCGCTCGCTCGTTTTTTTAAATTAAACTCTTATCAGGCCACTTAATTTATCAGGTTTCAAAAGTTATTCTGTTTTGGTGGTTTTATTGTTACAACTTTTATCATGCTAATTTTGATAGAAAATTGATTAATCAGGCTTTCAGATAGGCCCTACTTTTCTTTGTGTTCCTACATTTCCCTACTTTTTCTTGAAAATGTCCTACTATCATTGCTTTTTTACTCTTAAATGTCATTTGCCCTATTAAAAATACAGAAGTTTTTCCTCGGTCGCTTCGCTCACTCAAATTTTAAAACATATAAACTATATTTTTAAGCATTATTTTGACCAATGCTTCGTGGGTAGAAATATTGGTATTTTTAAGTTTATTTAAATGAATGATTTTAATGAATAATTGGTCTTGTTTTAATGAATAACCCAAAATTTTAATGAGATGAATAATGGGCTAAATTTTTAATGAATAGTAAATACCAGACCCCCCCCCATCCAGACCCTCATGGACGTCATGACGTTTCCCTAAAACCTGTAAACCACTAGAGGTTTATCGATTTTTATGCATGGCGTTAATTCACTCCCAGACGCAACGTCAAATAATAAATGTAAATGCACGGCATAAACGTTAAAGATTGGTTGCGCTGAATCCGTTTTTTTAAAAAAACTGAACACACCCGTCAATCCAACTCCTTCATAGCATAAACTCAATGATATAAAATGAAGAAGAGGGACCTATATCCTAAGAATAAGAAGGACCTTACGTGTGTAATTCATAAAATTTCAGTCAATAGAACAATTCGAGTTCTGGAAATGCTATCCCATAGCCTCGATGTTTACCAGCGAAATAACTTAAAAAGAGTGCCCTGGATCAAAGACGGATTCTAGAATGTGTGTTGAAAGCTGAAAATGCTCCTTTTGTCCATTACAAAATATTTACAAACTGCCAAAGATAATATCCTTTTAAAAACGATACCTTTGTCTAAAAGTTCAATGAGTGTATCATCGCATAGCAGTGGCAAATTTCTAAATTTTGCTCACAACAACAGGAGACAGAAAGTTTTACCCCATTGCTATATGCGATGAAGGATGTGCTGATAGACAGGATATTTAGTGCGAAAACGTGAATGATTTAATTAGACATACACATTCGATATTCTTTGCGAAACAATGCATAACCATATTAACATAATCAGTGAAATCAATAATACACACTCAATAATCCGAATTTTATGGAGACCATTGATAACATGACTTAGTGACTAAGCGCCGAGAAAAGCGGTTAAAACTCACGGAATAAATGCATGTAAATCAACACCTCTCTGATAAGAAAGAAACCAGCATAAAACGTTACATTTAAACACACAGGAAAGAGTATCAAGCGGGGCTACATTTTGGTCTGAGTCTCCATCTACATTCATAATATATATATGCCATCAGCGAAGGGTCAGGCGAGTCTGCACAATGCGCTCACTTGCCTGAGCCTGCGTTGGTAGACTCAGCGACAACCATCAAAAAGTAAGTGAGTATGACTTACTCCGCAATCATAGACTGCAAAACAATGTGCATTTGTCCAAACGTTTTGAGTCAAAGTTGCCGCAGAAAAAGTTCTATTTTGTCTAGTTTGTCTTGATGATTACCTTCTGTAGTGAGCATGGTCGTTTCTTATGCTTGCTTTCATATTCTTGAGCTCGTCCAATTCGACAAACATGTTGATAAACTTTCCCAGAGTGAGTAGGTATGCTTCCGAAACAAAATCATTTCTCTTCTCTGCGTGACATAATCTCTTTACCTCGCCAGAGAAAGTAGCAATGGCCCTATCCTGTGAGAAATTAAAGTGAATTATTTTTGAATAACCCATTTAACTGAAAAAAACTTGCCTACCCTTACATGTATCAGTGGCACGACCCCATTCCCGTTTTAAAGGATTGTTGGGTGGTTTTTATTTGAACTCAAATTTTGATAGAACACTCTGTATATATTTATTGCACCTTTCTTTGATATTCCAATGTTTAGCTTCAAATGTCTCACAATGCATAAAGTGCAATTGTATCCTGGTGCAATGAGCTCGTAAACGTATATCATCCTCATTAAACACTGAACCGAAGTTCACAGTGGCCAAATTTCAATTTCATTTTTTCTGTCCTAGCGCCAATGATATTGAATTGAATTTTTGCCCAAATATGTGCATTCTTAAGGACTAATTAGAAAAGTTTTCTATCACTTCACCATTTTTTGGTTCAAAAATGAAAACAAACACTCTTTTGAATGAAGTAAGCGTTTTAGTGCAGTTTTTATTGAATTGGAGTTCATGTAATTACAAACCCGTCTAGCAGACTTGAAAAACATCAAACACTTGATGTTTTGCTTGTGACATTTTTTATATATTTTTTTTAAATTTCAATTACTGTATTTTCAGATATTTTCGAAAATCATCAGCTGCACATACTAAAATCATTGTATGTGTTTTATTAAATGTGACTATGATTGACCAAACACAATACAGCTTGATCAGCCCATTTTTTAATGATAATGTTTTCAAGACTGGTGTCCACTTCCGGTTTAACATGAAACTTTAAAGGTCATTTAAATGGCATATGTAAACGAATTTCTAATTTTCCCTAGTAGATTAGTGACGTCCATTCATAATAAATAATCGCTGAAATTGCAATGCCATGCCGCAAATAATAAAGCATACAGAGCAAATCAAAGTGTGTATGCAAGTTGCATGGTTAACACTTTGACTAATTTGTGACAGTGGCTCTCTTCATGTTATGGAAAGTTCAATCGTCAAAAAACGTTTGATTCTTTTTTTATCTTATATCATATCTGTTATTAACAGAATGGATAACGTATCTGAGCAATATTTTATATCATACTAAAAAGTGTGACTTTTTGAAATGCGGGCACCATTTCTCCTTTTGTAAGAGCGATTTTTACTTTCTGAACAGGCGCAAAAATGTAAAGTGGCCACTTATAACATCGTTTCAGTGTATCGCCAGTGCGTTCCATAGATATGTAACGACGATATTCTAAATATCGAGAGTATAATATACTGGTGTTGTCTTTACCTGGAAATGCATGAATCTTTTGAGCTTGGATATATGTGGTTCAAGAATGTCAACAACTTGCTCATAGATTTCCTTCCTGTTAGGTTGGTCGTTACTTTTGATCTGAAAAACACATTCAAGTCCCAGTAAAATGTCTATTATAGTCATGAATATGACACTTAAAACTCTGTAAAATACTTGAGCCAGTTTTCGTGATACTAGACCTTATCGTACCTATGTACACAGTGATTCTTAAAAAAATGCATGTTTAGATAATGTATTTCTGTTCCTCCTACTGTTTCATTTTCAGGTAAATTTGGTGTGAGAAAACAGGATTTATAGATAATGTGTGAAAAGGTGTTAATCCATAAACTGAGGGCATATAATTTATTTCAGTAAGGGTTAACCTAATACAGGTATAAAACGCTTAAAGGTGATAATTTCAGTCAAACCGATGGACTGACTGAAAGTCGAAAGGATAGACACATAGACGGACAAAAGCAAACTATATGATAAAGATGAGTAGATGAACGTATGGACGGATGCGTGGATGAGAGTATACGCTGACATGCATGCATGATGCAGATGTATGTATTCTTACGGCGGCACACCATTCCACATGCAAACAACGAAGTTTGAAGTCACGAAAAAGGCAGCATAAGGACGGAAGTGTTACGGACTGACAGACGAACCAACGTTCTCACATATGATAGTTTTTTTGTGCTTATGAGATGAGTGCCCATGTGATATGAATCGCGTTTTTCTCACTTCTGAACAACCTCAAGTGTATCAATTGTGGTCATGTCAGAACGTATGTGATGCAATCCATTATCTGATTATCTTTTGGACAGTATATTTATAAGAGTTGGCTCAAAATTGTAAAGACAAATTATAGGTTTTCGAATTGGTACTAATTGTGCTCCTCTTGCTGCAGAGTTGTTTTTGTTTTGTTATGAGAGAGAGTTCATGTTATATCTTTCTGACAATACTAGTAACCAAGATGATTGGTATTATTGACGCATTTAACTCTACCTCAAGATATTTAGATGATGTACACATGGAGTTGTTGCTCTCAAACGCATGTACCTTTGGTATTGTTTGAGAACAACATCTCCATGTGTACACCATCTAGTCAATGGATTTCTCAGCTGACCTGTGGCATTGCGTAGGAGCAAAATCTCTTGGTGTACACCATCTAGTCAATTAATATCTCAATTTACCTGTGGTATTGCTTGAGAGCAACATCTCCTTTGTGTACACCATCTAGTCATTTAATGTCTCAACTGACCTGTGGTATTGCAAACGAGCAACATCTTTATGTGTAAACCATCCAGTCAATTGATTTTTCAAATTACCTATGGTATAGCTTAAGAACAAAATCTCCTTGTGTATATCATCTAGAAATTAATGACTCGACTTACCTGTGGTATTGCTTGAGAGCAACATCACCATGTGTACACTATCAATTGATTTCTAAACTTATCTGTGGTATTGCTTAAGAGCAACATCTCCTCGCGTACATAATCTAGTCAATTAATGACTCGACTTAACTGTGGTAGCGCTTAAGAGCAGTATCTCCATGTAGAAACCATCTGGTTAATTGATTTCCAAGCTTACCTGCGGTATTGCTTAAGAGCAACATCTCCTTGTGCACACTATCTAGACAATTAATTTTACATCTTACAGCATTTCCTTGCGTACACCATCTAGTCAATGGATTTCTCTACTTATCTGTGGTATTGCTTCAGAGCAAACTCTCCATGTGAACACCATCTAGGTTAGTGATTTCTCTACTAACCTGTTGTATTGCTTAAGAGCAACATCTCCTTGTGTACACCATCTCCATCATATATAGTATCTAGTCAATTGATATCTGGACGTACATATGGTATTGCTCAAGAGCAACATCTCCATGTGTGCATCGTCTACTCAATTGCTATCTCAACCTACCTGTGTTATTGCTTAAGAGCAATATCTCCATGTGTACGCCATCTAGTCAATTGATATCTGGACGTACCTGCGGTATTGAGAGCTGGAGAACAACATCGTCATGTGCACCGAATCTAATCAATTAATATCTAAACCTACCTGTGGTATTGCTCAAGAGCAACATCGCAACCATCTAGTCAATAAAATATGAACATACCTGTGGCATTGCTCGAGAGAAACATCGCCGTATGGTAACCATCTTTTCAATTAACTTATAGACGTATCTGTGGTATTGCTCGAGGGCAACATCTCCATGTGTGCACCATCTAGTCAATTGATATTTGAACGTACCTGTGGTATTGCTCGAGAGCAACATCTCAATGCTTACACCATCTAGTCAATTGATATTTGGACGTACCTGTGGTATAGCTCGAGAGCAACATCTCCTAGTGTGCATCATCTAGTCAATTGATATTTGGGCGTACCTGTGGTATTGCTCCAGAGCAACATCGCCATGTGTAAACCATCTAGTCAATTGATATTTGGACGTACCTGTGGTATTGCTCGAGAGCAACATCTCCATGTGTGCACCATCTAGTTAATTGATATTTGGACGTACCTGTGGTATTGCCCGAGAGCAACATCTCTATGTGTGCACCATCTAGTCAATTGATATTTGGACGTACCTGTGGTATTGCTCGAGAGCAACATCTCCATGTGTGCACCATCTAGTTAATTGATATTTGGACGTATCTGTGGTATTGCCCGAGAGCAACATCTCCATGTGTACACCATCTAGTCTATTGATATTTGGACGTACCTGTGGTATTACTCGAGAGCAACATCTCCATGTGTACACCATCTAGTCTATTGATATTTGGACGTACCTGTGGTATTGCTCGAGAGCAGCATCTCCATGTGTACACCATCTAGTTAATTGATATTTGGACGTATCTGTGGTATTACTCGAGAGCAACATCTCCATGTGTACACCATCTAGTCTATTGATATTTGGACGTACCTGTGGTATTGCTCGAGAGCAGCATCTCCATGTGTACACCATCTAGTTAATTGATATTTGGACGTACCTGTGGTATAGCTCTAGAGCAGCATCTCCATGTGTGCAGCATCAAGTTAATTGATATTTGGACGTACCTGTGGTATTGCTCGAGAGCAGCATCTCAATGTGTGCAGCATCTAGTCAATTGATATTTGGACGAACCTGTGGTATAGCTCTAGAGCAGCATCTCCATGTGTGCAGCATCAAGTTAATTGATATTTGGACGTACCTGCGGTATTGCTCGAGAGCAGCATCTCAATGTGTGCAGCATCTAGTCAATTGATATTTGGACGAACCTGTGGTATTGCTGAAGAGCAGCATCTCCATGTGTGCACCATCTAGTCAATTGATATTTGGACGTACCTGTGGTATTGCTCCAGAGCAACATCGCCATGTGTAAACCATCTAGTCAATTGATTTCTCAATTTACCTGTGGCATTGCTCTTGAGTAACATCTCCATGTGTGCACCATCTAGTCAATTTATATTTGGACGTACCTGTGGTATTGCTCGAGAGCAACATCTACACGTGTGCACCATCTAGTCAATTGATATTTGGACGTACCTGTGGTATAGCTCGAGAGCAGCATCTCCATGTGTTCACCATCTAGTCAATTAATATCGTGACGTACATGTGGTATTGCTGAAGAGCAACATCTCCATGTGTGCACCATCTAGTCAATTTATATTTGGACGTACCTGTGGTATTGCTCGAGAGCAACATCTCCATGTGTAAACCATCTAGTTAACGTACCTGTGGTATTGCTCGAGAGCAACATCTACACGTGTGCACCATCTAGTTAATTGATATTCAGACTTGCCTGTGGTATTGCTCGAGAGCAGCATCTCAATGTGTGCAGCATCTAGTTAATTGATATTTGGACGTACCTGTGGTATTGCTCGAGAGCAACATCTACACGTGTGCACCATCTAGTTAATTGATATTCAGACTTGCCTGTGGTATTGCTCGAGAGCAACATCTCCATGTGTACACCATCTAGTTAATTGATATTTGGACGTACCTGTGGTATTGCTCGAGAGCAACATCTCCATGTGTGCGCCATCTAGTTAATTGATATTTGGACGTACCTGTGGTATTGCTCGAGAGCAACATCTCCATGTGTACACCATCACAGCATACTCCTGACCCTCTTCTAGGAGCTTATTCTGTAGATTGAAATAAAAAAAGTGTCTGTAATTGTATACAACTAACGGATTTTAAAACCATCATAAACAGAATAATCATAAATTATGAATATGTGCTTTGTTTTGTGTGATTATTTACCTTCCAATTTAAAAATATTTCAGGCATGTCGGGAGGGGTCTTCATGGCTTGAAACAGTACTGAGCAGCGAATAAAGTGTCTTGCGAAAGGACACATCACAGTAACTCCGCCAGCGATGAGGTTCGAACCAATAACCATTTCATCCCCAGTATAAAGCTCTACCAACTAAGCCAATGCGCTCCGCAATGAACATGTGTACATGTGTTGATAATAAACATAATTTTTGGAAAAGTCTAATAGTCTATTAGCTCACTAAAGCCAAAATGGAATTTTCCATGCTTATCAACTGGACCAGTACATTTCCATTTGGGCCTCGTCGCGAGAAAACCTGTCTTCGGGGTTTCCGTCAAAGCGAGATTCAAACCAGTCTCCTCAGCTACAGAGACTAGCTAGTAAATTGAAATTTCACCAGCACCAAGTTTACATATGATACTTTCCAAAAAAAGAATAACAAAGGCGCTGATCAGTCTGCGCGGATGCGCAGGCTGGTCTGCGCCTGTGTTGTTCGCAAACCCCCGAAGACAGGTTTTCTCGCGACGAGGCCCATTTTATGGTTTGATGCGTGGTAGTTTGCATTTTCATTCTAATTCTAATAGATCATTCTGCAAGTAAATAGTGGAGAGCCTGACGGTGAATTATGTGGCGTCTGGTCTGGATCTTCTCTGAAGGTTTGTATATGTCCCAAAAACGGACAGTATTTGGACAGCACCTATATCAGCAAACGATTCTTTGAAAAGGGGTTTTCTTAAATTGGTGTGTAAATAAGGCTATGTTTTGTTGTACGTTACTTTATGTCAATTCTAGTATTGCAATCATCTTGATGGGGAAGAGAGAGCTGATTGCTTTGCTTAATTTGTCTTCCTGGTGTCTCGTGATGGTTGAGCGGCTCTTCCTCGCGGTGCCACGGGGTTGTCTGCAGTTTGTGATTGTGGTATTTCCTTATCATACTCACTTACTATTTTTGTTCTGTGTCTCTTCTTCGTGATGCTGTTGGCTGGTCCATTATCGTGGATTGTGGAATTTCCTGGACATACTCACTCGAAATACCAAGCCTTATGCTTTGCATGAATATCTATGTGCATAACTTGTTCGATGCCATTTGCAAGCGAGACCTCTTTGAGTATTAAATGAAAAAAATAATGTGTTTTTTTGAAACAAGTGTGTTTACTGTATATGAAAATCAACACATATATCCTGATCTGTTTGCTCCAACAAATAATAAAAACTGTTTTAATTTCTGGCATCCTAAATAATACCATTCTGCAATACTTGTTTAAGTATGCTACTGTTCATTGTATTTTATTAAAACATCAGATATCATTTGTTTTCATTCTTGTCATTGATACAAATAGTATTACTTAAGGTGTAGGTGAAAAAAGTTGTTGCCGATAGTGTCGTTTTTAATTGTGAAATCAGCTGACCAGAATCCACACTGAATATTATTGCTATCTGTTTAAAGGATGGCAACTATAATTGACTAAGTTTGCAACCTGTATGGTAGCACCAGCTGAGTGGTGTAGCATGATATAGCTCTTTCTGTGAAAATTAAATTACCTGTATGTATTATCTCATGGTGTCACAACACTGAAATGATCCACCCAGCTCATCACCATCTCCGCAAGCGGAGATGGCGATAGGCCGGGCGTGTCACTTAATAGAATATCACTTTTGTTTGAAACATCTTTAAAATGGCTTCTGTACATTCAGTCAGTAAACGACACCACTCTTTATTTAAGTGCTGAAAGAAGGCAAGCTTTGTTTTGAAAAGCTATAACTTGTAACTAACAATTCCTAGGGTACCAGAACCAAACTACCCAAAATGGACATAATGTGCGAACAAAATAATCACAGATCAGAGGAGCAAACTGAGCAGGGCCTATTTGTTGACCATAAAATGACAGCACCTACCAGATCCGCATGCACCTTCGCTTCCTCTTTGTATTTCGCAACACCAGAAACAAACGCATCTTTGTCTTCAAAATTCGTATCAAAATTCGCCTGGTACTGTACAGGGAGGGATAAAGCCTCAATACACGGTTGTCCGTCTGTAAGGGAGAGCTTATGTAAATCGTTCACTTTGTGTAGCGCATCAGTAAGAGTCACCTCCTTATCTATGACAACCGGCGGAGCCGACATCGGTACCTTTTCTTCTTCTGTCATCTTTCACTATTAAAAAACAATCATGATATACTAGTACACTAAAATTACACTTTAAACCTTAAATAAACATACACAACATAATGCGGCCCCTTTTATGTCTGCTGAAATGATTTAGGTGGCCCCTTTTATGTCTGCTGAAATGTTTTTAGAGCCACTTCAACAAATAGTGTAAAACCAGATCAGACTGATCCTGTAGTCCACACATTTTGCCACTGTACTTACATTAGTCAATCATGTTAGCAAATAAACACATGGAAAAAAGTTAGGGAACATAGTTTGTTCTGACGATTTATATATATATATATATATATATATATATATATATATATATATATATATATATATATATATATATATATATATATATATATATATATATATATATATATATATATATATATATATATATATATATATATATATATATATATATATATATATATATATATATATATATATATATATATATATATATATATATATATATATATATATATATATAGTATTAAAAAAGTCCAATAGAATGCACAAATTTTTATTTTATATGGCTAACCGGTTTCATGTTAAAAAACAATTTTCAAAGCCTTTAAACGTTGCGTTTCTTTGTTGAAAGTAAAATGGCGCTACGTTGTATATATATAATCCAATTTTCTTTAGCCTGACGATACTGAGTTTATAAGTCATATATTTCAAGCATCACCTGGTTACAGCCTGAATTATTGATGTCCACAAGATTTAGTTTTTTTGGCGACGGAGGATACGATATGCCACATGTGAGACATAAGACATGAGCGCTTTCAAAATGCATCAGATGTAAATGCAAAGTTCGAATCCATGTCCGACTCTGAAAAACTAACATTTTGAATAAAAACTGACATTTTACAGACAAAAACAGTCTCCACATTATTTCAAATAAACAGGAGGCGTAGATCAACTGTGAAAAAAAGTCTCCACATTATTTCAAATAAACAGGAGGCGTAGATCAACTGTGAAAAAAAGTCTCCACATTATTTCAAATAAACAGGAGGCGTAGATCAACTGTGAAAAAAAGTCGTTTTAAAATGTAAAAATGGAGTCTTTTTAAAGGTACATTATTAGCATTGTATTTAATTACCTTTACTGTTTATAATAAGTTTATGCATGTACACAGCATACTTTATGAATCATCTTAAATATTTTATGATTATGTTGTAAATGTTAACCCTTAAAGCGTCAATCACGACTTCAGCAGACGACACATTTTGTGACATCTTACCCAATTTTCGACAAAAATAAGGTATGACATTACATGAGAATCGTCTGCCAGCAGATGATTCTCATGAAATACCATGGCTTATTTGTTGTTTTTGAAAAAGCGGCAAAATTTGCAATTGTCGTCTGCTGCAAATTATAGGTTGCGCTTTAATCATAGTGTCTTGTAAGCCATATAATGACTGGGTATCAATGTTAAATTGTATTTTATGTTTATAGATGTATAATTGATATGTGACACTTAAATAAACTATTTTTTACTCTGTGACTAATGTCAATTTTCCTGAATATTATTTGCCCTTTTATTTTTGAACGTCGCAGAAAGCATTTATGCAAAGCAAAAACAGTATGAAATAAACGAACGATGTATTCCTAGTGAATAAACAAATTTGTTTTAAAGAAATAGTAGTGTATTTGCTCCCAAACGCATTACCTTAAAGTATCTGCTTTTTGAACTGATTTATATGGAAACAGAAATTATTTAATATTTTCCAAATAACGCCTTTACTTGATAATTCTGTCGTGACTCTATGATCAGACTGTGTGCTATGAAAGTTTTAAAAATAGTATTTTCAATTTCTGGTCCAAATTTAACAACCTGCAAAATGTATGGACAATGAAGGAAATGTGATTTGGAAACCTGCCGTTGGTCAAGTATACCTCTACATGTACCGCCAATAGAAGGTCCAAAAACTGAATAATGGTAGTCAAGGTTTGTCATCGGACTGTCAGCTTTAAGCTTTTGACAATCAACCTCATGGAAGGCACGAATCGCAAGATATATCAACGAGTTCTTAAAATCAGAAGCGATTTTGTTGTATCCAGGGTGGACACTGTCCACCGCAGGTGCTGCTGAATGTTCATCATTTTCACGTATGAACCTTAAATAACCCAAATCTGATTAATTGAAAAAGGATAAAACATTAAAACGTAGGAAAAGTTTACTCTATTTTTATCTGGGTATTAGCCGAGGTGCTCCTTAACTTTTGTTCATGTGTATATATGCAGCAGATGCCATTTTAGATGCAATTTTAATGACTTTAAAGGTTAACGACATTTTTGTATTCTGCTGAAAGCCTTTGCGAACAGTTTGGATCCGAATCAGGAACGGCAGGACTTATCTAGATCATGACTGTTTCACACTCTAATTGTATTATGTACTGAAATAAATTTTCGAAAAAGTTAGTTTTGAAATAAAAATAGCAGACGACAGAAGCATGAACAATTTCCACGCATAACAGAGGAGTTCAATATAGTAATGTTGAGCATTTCTTGAATGCAAAGTTCATACACACAGGCTTTTCTAAGCCATCGCTGCACAATTTGAAAATGCAACTGCTCTAAGGTCCCTTAGCACTGGCTAAATAGGCCAATATTCATGGCGGGTTCACACTCATCAATCGCCTAAAGACATCCCCGCCAATCAGTGGAATTACTAGTTCTCACGTAGCCAGGGGGGCGTTTTCTAACGTTACACTGGTCTTCTTTTTCAATTTAATGAACAATAGGCTCTTCCTGGTTCAGGTATGTAGGATCAGTGTCTTAAGATGGTGTTTGTTGATAGTGGATAAAATGAGTCTTGACATATGATTTCCAACAATGTGGCATTTGACAAGTGTAGACTCAGACAAGCCTGTGCAGCCTCCTTTATAGCTTAGAAACTCCAAATGATGTTCGGCTGGTAGCGTTAGAGTCATAGAATATTCAAGCAACTAGCAAAGGCTCTGGCCAGACTGCGCGTATGCGCAGGCTGGTCTGAGCCTTTGCTGGTGGCACATACCACATTGTTGGAAATTCCATGTTGCGGTTCAAATGCATTTGTACACTAGACGTTTTAAATAGTCTTCCTTGTGCATGCAGGAAGAGGTTAGAATCGGGTTAATGTATACGTCTGATCGTAAGCTTATTCGAGTATCCACTGACAAATTAAACATCGATCAACCACGAGTACAGTATACTACTGGCCCGTCGGCCACCAACAGAGCTCAGCACGCATGATTATATTCAGACTGCGCTGATCGGAGTCATGGTTCGATTGGCGCACATGTCAACTTGTACTGTCCCGCCAGCCAAGAGTGACAGTGACGTCATATTTTGTTTAAAAGCTGTCAGGGACTTTTTAATCGTATTTATCCTATACGCCAGATAGGTTTCCATCGATTCGCGATAGCTGAAATGAAGTGTACATGCACGAGTTAATGCTTTACTCAACAATTGCATAACATATTTCGTCACTGTCACTCTTGGTTGGCACGACAGTACCTCCCGTCCACCTTTTTAGACTGTGTTGTTTGTTGGAGTCTGTACTTGTTCTATGTTTTGTTGTGCGCTACTTTATCCATTCTAGTTTTGCACGCATTTTGACGGGGAAGGGAGAGCTGGTTGCATTAATACGTTTGTCTTCCTAGTGTCTTGTGACTATTGTGTAGCTCTTCTTCGAGGTGCTATGGGATTTCTGCAGTTTGTTATTGTGGTAATTCCTTATCATAACCACTTACTATTTTTTTTATTTAATTAAAATAATGGCTTGTATTTTTTCTCTCGCATATTTGCTCATTTGGCCGATTTACCATTTGAACATGTAAAGTTCCGACGTCGATGGCGTATCACAGATTTGACGATGATTTATTACTTGCATATTCACAGTTTTGGCTACGATATATCATTTACACATTAAAAATCAGGCGATGATTCCCGTTTTTACAATTTCACAGTTCTGGCGACGATTCATAATTTCCGCAGTCTCATTTCTGGTAACGATTCACTATTTAAACATTCACAGTTCTGGCGATGATTAATCATTTACACATTCACATTTCTGGCGACGATTCAATATTTACACATTCTAATAATCTAATTTACACAATCCTTTTTTGCGACGATTTACCATTAACACATTAAATTTCTCAGTTCTGACGATGATTCACTATTTATTCATTCAATGTTCTGGCGACGATTCACTATTTAAACATTCACTGTTCTGACAACGAGTTATCCATTACACGTGCACAATTTTGACGACGATTTACCATTTACACGTTGACAATTCTGTTGACGATTCACCATTAACACATGCACATTTCAGGCGACGATTCACTATTTACTCATTCACTGTTCTGGCGACGATTTACTATTTACACATTCACAGTTTTGGCGACGATTTACCATTTACACATTCACAGTTTTGACAAAGATTTCTTATTTACTCGTAAATGTTTACTGTTCCGATGTCGATTAATCATTGACACTTTGACAGTTCTGGCGACGATTGACAAGTTACACATTCACAGTACGATTAACCATTCATATGGACGATTTTTCATTACACATTAACAGTTCTGACGACGATTTTCCATTTACATGTTCACAGTTCTGGCGAGGATTTACGTTATACCCATTCACAAGTTCTGGCAACGATTTGCAATTTACATTTGTACGTTACTTTATGTCCATTCTAGTATTGCAATCATCTTGATGGGGAAAAGAGAGCTGATTGCTTTGCTTTATTTGTCTTCCTGGTGTCTCGTGATGGTTGAGCGGCTCTTCCTCGCGGTGCCACTGGGTTGTCTGCAGTTTGTGATTGTGGTATTTCCTGATCATACTCACTTACTATTTTACATATTCACAGTGTTGGCGAATATTTACCATTTACACATTCGCCGTTCTGGCGACGACTAAGTTTGGACATTTCCACAGTTCTAGCAACGATTTGCCATTAACACATTCACAGTTCTGACGATGATTTACCATTGACTCATTCACAGTTCTGGCGACGATTAAGTATGTACATATTCACAGTTCTAGCACGATTTACCATTAATACATTCACAGTTCTGACGATAATTTACCGTTTACTCATTCACAGTTCTGGCGACGATTAAGTATGTACATATTCACAGTTCTAGCAACGATTTACGATCTACACATTCACAGTTCTGACGACGATTTACCATTTACTCATTCACAGTTCTAGCGACGATATACCATTTATTCACTCACAGTTCTCGCAACGATAAACCATTTGTTCATTCACAGTTCTGACAAAGATATACCATTTATTCATTCACAGTTCTAGCGACGATTCACTTTTATACATTCACAGTTTTGGCGACGATTTACCATTAACCATCCGCATTTCTAGCAAAGATTTATTGACACATTTTTAGTTCTGGCGACGATTGATCGGTTACACATTCACAGTTCTGGCTACGAATCCACAGTTCTAGTGATTTAAAATAGTAAGTGAGTTAATCAGGA
The DNA here is from genome assembly GCA_964019695.1 of Loripinus fragilis. Taxonomy (NCBI): domain Eukaryota; kingdom Metazoa; phylum Mollusca; class Bivalvia; order Lucinida; family Lucinidae; genus Loripinus; species Loripinus fragilis. The sequence goes on along the minus strand of OZ026521.1, from coordinate 92,864,957 downwards.
AATACCACAATTACAAACTGCAGACAAACCCAGGGTATTGTGAGGAAGAGCCACATAACATCACAGGACACCAGGAAGACACCCAAAGATAAACAACCAGCCCTCTCTTCCCCATCGAGATGATTGGAAAACTAGAATGGACACAAAGCAACGCACAACAAAACATGAAACAATTACATAATCCCACAATGGCAGTAACATTCAACAACGAATCACCAACAACAGAACCACCGCCATAGAACGGACAGCAGCCATAGTCACTGGGGGCTTAAATGAATTTTCTGGTACCGAATCTTCGCCCTAGATTCTGCTGTTGTTGAAGCACACAATGTTAAGCTTGCATGGAGGATTTCTAACTATTGCAATGTATGATCATAGAGAAATAATGCAATCTTAACGCACTATGATGAAACAGGGAAAAGGACTCACGACTCACAGTTAGTCAGAGCTAAAGAAAACCTCAAGTTGAGCCACGGTGGGCCCAGCTACAGCCAAGCATAAGGCACCAACCAACCGATTAACGCTTAACGTCAGAGCCGTCATTGAGTCTGAGGCCTGACCCACTGTCAGTAGCTCCCAGTAGTTTGATAACTCCTCAAAAGCTCTCAGTAGTTTAATGCTAATAAATAAATAAACACACTTGACACATTGCACGTTTAGTAAACTATAGAAAACTCTAGAGATTGCAGGATGTAGCTATAAAATACCGAAACCCAAATTTTAAGTGAAATTTCACATCTTTTTTCAAATGCATAATCCATCATTTAATGCTTGTGAAATATCTTCAATTAACCTGTAATTAATTACTTTCTGGTTCCATTAGACTCAAGCCATTTTAGAGGTCAGTGAGCTCTTTACCACTTTGACCTGCATACTCACTACTAGAGCAGAATCTTAATCCTCGATAATGGCAAAAAATCATAATATTTCAGAGTAATATTTAAATCAGTGTGTATATTGATGAGTATATTTTGATACATGGGCTCATGTTTGATAATTATTCCTAAATTTAACCCTAAATGCACTATTTATTATGAAAGCAGATGACATATTTTGTAATAACTTTCTTCTTGTAGGGTATAATGAAACATAGCTAATTCAACTGAAACTTATTGGAAAATGAAATTATTTTCTTTAACTAGTTGTAAAAATCTAATTTGCATTGAGCTGAATATTGTTTGTTTATTAAAACATAATATTCAGTATTCAATATTGAAATGAGAAATGTATGGAACCACTGAAAATCTAACAGATAAGATGATTCCATTAATCATTTAGCTCAGTGTATAAGAGGTTAAAGCCCATCTGCTTAATGCCCATTGCTGCAAGATGCCAGCCGTTTATATAAACCCAATACATGTAACTACTGCTGTAACTAACTAAACAGATGAGGGAAAGTTCTATGAAAATTAAATAAGAACATAATGAAACATTTATTTTTGAAAAAGTAAAGCGTTCAAAACCATGAATCTTCACTTTAAAGAATTTACACTGTATGAAATGGCTACACGTTTGTTTCTTTACAGGGGTGATTTTCGAATGTGTACAAAATTTGAATTGGCAGCGGTGGGATTCGATCCCACGCCTCCGAAGAGACTGGTGCCTTAAACCAGCGCCTTAGACCGCTCGGCCACGCTACCTGTACTGAAGGTTAGGTGTATATACTACTAGTTTGCGTTACTACATATAATAGTACGGTGGTATGTTTAGGACATTCATTTAGAAATAGATATTCCGTGTTCACAATTTAATAACCTGTGCAGACGAAGTAATAATCCGTGCAAATGGAATAATAATTCATGCAAACGGAATAATAATTCGTGCAAACGTAATAATATTCCATGCAAACGGAATAATAATCCATGCAAACAGAATAATAATTCGTGCAAATGGAATAATAATCCATGCAAACGGAATAATAATCCATGCAAACAGAAAAATAATCCATGCATACGGAATAACAATTCATGCATTCGGAATAATTATTCATGCTGACGGAATAATAATTCGTGCAAACTGAATAATAATTATCCATGCTAACGGAATAATAATTCACGCAAACGGAATATTATTCCGTGCACTCAAAATAAGATTCCGAGCTCATTGAATATTATTCCGTGCACTCAAAATAAGATTCCGAGCTCATGGAATAATAATTCGTGCACTCAAAATAAGATTCCGAGCTCATGGAATAATAATTCGTGCGCACGAATTGTTAATCCGTTAAAACGAAATAGAAATCTAAGAGCTCGATTTAATAGTCTATGAGCTCGAAATAATAATCTGTGAATAAGGGTTATTATTACGGCGGTATGTTTAGGACATTCATTACTTTCCATTTACAAATAGATATTCCGTGTGCACAATTTAATAACCTGTGTAGACGAAATAATAATCCGTGCATACGGAATATTATTCCATGTGAACCGTATAATAGTCTTCCGGGTATTTTCAATCAAGCTTTTAATGAGGAACATAACATAGCAAAACAGACCATGACAACACGCATATTAGACGCAGTAATCATTAATACGCCTGCAAATTTCACTCGGGAAGAGGTAATCAGACTATATAGCAAACTGTACATATGCTGATCATATGGGACTTCCTGTAACATCATCCAAAGAAAAGGTGTGAGCGTACATGCACAATAAAAGGGGTGGAATCTCGGCTGACACCTGACACTCATTTGCCTTTTAAAACAAAGTGTTAAATTTGGTGTGTCGCACTTGTGTTTCGTCTATTCGTGTGGCGGATTTCATTTTTTCATTGTTGTTTTTGGCGTGGCGTTTTTTGTCATTTCGTCTTTTTGTCTGTTTCGGGGCCATACAGGGACAAAAAGAAGTTACATATTCTTTGAAACACAATGTGGCTTTTAGGCGAAGCAAGGTCCCATGAACATGTAAACAAAGACCGTTGGTGTCTCAACTGCCACCAGATTTGGTACACTTACTGTCCTGCCAGCCAAGAGTGACAGTGACGTCATGTTTTGTTTACAAAGTTCTCAGGGACTTGGAATCGATACATCACTTGTGTATTAATCCTATCCGCAGGATAAGATTAATCTCCAAGTGATCTATCGATTCGCATTAGCTCAAGTGGAGTGTACAAGTTAGTGTTTTATTTATCATTGTAAACAGAACACGACGTCACTGTCAGTCTTGGCTGACAGGACAGTACATGTATGTTAAAGTGCGATATTTGTCAAAGTTTGTCGTTGCAATTGACGGATTTGCAGGCACGAATGTAAGCAGTCATACAGATTTAGTTTGTCCAACACATCAATAAAACCTCGACCAGGCGACATCCTTCCGATTTGCACACTTTACGCTTCGCTGTCAGGCATTGCGCCATATAGCCTACATATAAATCATAAGAATGCAATCACAAGCCATTACATATTTAAAAATCAAAAGGCGTAAAGATATATGTTTACATGAATTATCAGGGCATAACTTTATTATTTATTTGCCTACTAGTTTCATCTGCTGGCAACCTATGTAAACCGTTTGGACTCTAATCAGGCCTGATCTATATCCAAAATGTTGACACTCTGGTTGTACTCCTTAAAGATTTTTTCAAAATAGTTGATTTTGAAAATAATCAGCAGACGACAAAAAGTGAAAATAAACAGATGACAAACGTTAAGTCATAAGAGTAGCAGATGGAAGATTTTGTCATATTCTGTCTTGATATGTAGGGAAATAAGGCTTGATATTTCATGCTGATTGTAAACACATTGTACAAAGTTGCATTTGTTTAAAAGACAAAAATGAAAAAAATATATACATAAAATGTCGTCTGCTGTCATTCTTGGTGGCGCTTTATGGGTCAGCTATCTCATACACCCACAGGTGACTTGATAAACACTAAAGTCAAATCTCACCTCTGAGTTGGACATGCCTGATAAACTGTTGAATGGCAGAATACCGATCTGACTGAAGGTAGGGCCGTTGAGTATAGCACCGGTTTTGCGATTTTCAAATGTAGGCTACTTCACTGCCTTAAAAAGTGACACAACTTTGCACTAACATGTAGTCGCGCAGGCAGAAAAATGATGGCTGGACATTTCATGTCGCAGAATATAATGTCAGATTTCATCTACCCCATGCGAAAATCGGTTTTGTTGTATGCGGACACCGATGAGTCTACCCATAGGCTCAGTATGGCTTGTGTAGCTGCTGTTCCTGCCTCTGCAAAACTTGAGCATTTCAGGTACGGCTGGGCATTACCTTGCCTCAATGCCAGAAGATGGCTCATTAGCAGAGTGCGAAGTCCGTACTCAGCCTGCGTATGATATGGGGTATCTTTGTAAACCATTTAAGCGGAATATAATTTCCCACTCATATCAATTGGATAAGTCCATTTACATTCAAAGTGGTGTTGGTTGATATTTTGCTTTCTTTTTATTCAATTTCGGACTGCGGATGAGCAAGGTGGTCGGCGTCTTTGCTCTTCGCATGCAATAAAGTCCGGTTTTCTCGCGACGAGGCATTAAATACGGTGTCATACATGCTGTAACAGTCTGTGATTGCGTATGCGAGCAACGATGACTATTAAACGAGGCTTCGGATTTCAGCTCGCTGATGCGATAATAATCTTAATTTAGTGTGTTCGTCCCATGACAAAACCAACGCCCACCGAAGACACAGATCCGCACAGTCTAGACCAGAGTTAATGTATTCCGCCTGAAGATAACTGGGCCTAAGGTGCTCATAAGAAGTACAGCAAAGGCTCTAATCAGAATGATGGTGGCCGATCTGAGCCTGTCATTCCAGCCAACAAATGGTTTCGGGTCACTATCGGCCCACCAGTGAAACGCCATTCAAATGGCGTTTCACTGGTTGGCCAATACTGGTCCGCTTTAATATGCTACATGTACGTAGCTTACTGAGATGCTCACATCTAACGAAAAAGGTATCCTTAATCCGTAGACACTCACCCGCCCAACCGATTTCAATAAAGGCTCTTTCTGGGCGATGCCGGAAGAGTGATTTCTCTCGTAGAATTCCTATAAACACTGAACTTTTTCTTACCTGATGTGAAAAGCTAAACAACTCCACTTCCTCATTTAAAAACAGGTATCCAGGGTTGTAAACCTAATACGTAAATGTAAAATATAAGCATTCAACATTATCTATATGCTGTCAACCTTTAAGGAAGTTAACTTATTCACATTCTAAAAATAAAAAGCAAGGTATAATATTTTAGTAATCTGCATAGTGTTTTCATTTCATTTTCTATAACTATCGATCCTGTTATCTTAAATAAACATTTACTAAAATGTTCCGGGGTCTAAAACAGCGATGAATGCTGAACACACACGCACGCACGCACGCAAGCACACACACACACGGGAGCGCAGTGGCTCAGTGGTAGAGTGCTTGACTGGAGACCGAGAGGCCGCGGGTTCGACCCTCACCGACATCTGCATTGTGTTCTTGAGCAGACACATTAATCCTAGCTTAGTATTTGGTTCAACCCAGGAAGACCCGTCCCTATATAACTGAAAGATTGGCGATGGGTCGTAAAGAATCAATCAAACGGACACACACACACACACGCGCACGCACGCACATACGCACACACGGTTGCCAATATATTAAAGGACGGTGCTACCCTAAGCAAAACAGTATAGTAACTCCAAGCCCTACACTTAACCCTAGGCATGCCCTGTATATACCCTGTACCGGCAAAATTGAAAAACCAACAACACTTCACTCTTTTTGGGAGACCTGTCTGCGGGGTTTGCGAACAACAAAGACGCAGATCAGCCTGAGCTTTCGCACAGATTGTTCATCGCCGTTGTTATTCGCTTATTTGAAAGTGTCATATCTAGACCTGCTACATGTACAAGCAAATGTCAAGTTTCTAGCGGCTAGTCATTGTAGCTGAGTCGACTGCTTGCCTCGTCGAGTATAGAATTTAAAAGTACATGTATGCTGAGGTCGGACAAAGTAAGACGCTGCCTTAAATTTGATATCAGCATGGCATGTTTTTTTTTTTTGGGGGGGGGGGGGGAGGGGGTGGGGGCGTGATAACTTGGAAGTCATATTGGTAAAGATGAGCGGCCCGGAATTTCATCCCCCCCCCACTATTCATATACTTAGATGTCGAAAAATAAGACCTATTCATGATTATGGACCTAGTCATAAACATTTGTTGAAAGAGAACTCACATTTTAAATAACGAAAATAATTGAAAACGTATTTGAACATACTACCCTTCGAATTTCCGAACCTATACATAAGGAAAATATTCTCAAACATTTGTTGAAAGAGAACTCACATTACACACGAACGAAAATGATTGTATAGGAACAATAAAACGGCCATATATAGATACGGAAAGTTACATGTTTGGGTTTTTGTGTGGTTCTATACCTTTTGGTCTCAGCTTCTCGTGTCTTCAGTGCATTGTATGCATTTTATTGTTGTGATCCTCAAGAGGATGGTAATTATAATTGGCTAAGTTTGCAATTTGTATAGTAGGGTTGCACCCGTAGATTATCAGTGAGCCGCTTGGCTGGTTTGTTTGTCTACAACATTTGGACAGCAACTGTACTTTAGCGATGACAACCACCCGTGCGTGAATTCACGTGGTGCAACCTGAGACCTTCCTTACCAACCAGCAGCTTACAGTCAATACGTTATATACGACTCAAGACCAAGGAAGATAAGACATACCCAACAATGAAAAATTATCATGACAGATTTACCTGTATTAATCCTTATAGCGGTTTACACTGAAACGAATAGGAAAGTATTAATTAAACTCTTATTAAAAAAAGTCTGGAACATAATACAAAAAAATTGCTGTTAGCTTTAGAAACTACATTATTCTGCGAACATTTTGATATATTTTTCATAATTTTTGGATGAAAACTTAAACTCCCTTATTCGAGTTTTTTCTGACCACTTCTGAAATGATTAAACAAATAGTAAAAATGCCCCGTTTTTTCCGTGGATTGTTATTAAAAACATAATAATATCCCTTTTTAAATAATATTAGAAAAAATTGCTGGTAGCATTGCGTAGTGGAGACTTTTAGAAATCCTTTGATATTTAATTTGTTGAAATAAAATAAAAACTTAAACTCCCTTTTTAGAGATTTGTAACAGCGGTGTTGTGATTTTTTCTACCTTTAAGGTTTATCGGCCTTATGGCGGAAAATCACGAGTATCAAGTCAGTGATCGGTGGCATTTGTCTTCAGGGTATCATAATTTCGTATGATTATAATAAACGTCCGGAAGATTATATAATTATTCAGTTTGAATAAAACCATTTTGTCAATAATGGTATAACTTTTTTTATTGTGTTGTATGTATATTAAGAGATGTTGATGTCAATATTTTTTTAAAGCATATATAAAATAATAATGGGCCTCAACGCAGGAAAACCTGGCATATTATATGCGAACATTAAAGGCGCAGACCAGCCAGTGCACCCGCGCAGTCTGATCAGTGCCTTTGTTATTTGCTTAATGGAAAGTAAAATATCTAAACTTGCTTCATGCAAAATTTTAATTTATCATCTAGTCTCTGTATCTGAGCAGGTTGGTTTGAGCCTTACATGACTCTTAAGGGGTGTTTAGACGGCATGATTTAGTCGTCCTGACTTAGTCGTACATTACAAATCAGCTCGTGTAAACACTGCTATTACAGAGTCATATATGATTTTAGAGTCAGGACGACATGTCATGGGGGATAGAACTGGTTCTATTTGCCATTACAAAATCATGGCGAATTAGCCAATCAGCTTTGAGGTCACAGGGGTTAATAGCTTTCGGAGCAAGATAAAATAGATAACCCTAAACATGCCAGTATTTTGTCCTGAAAATGGTGTCTGCCACATATATTCAAGTGCAATTCAGAGGAGATCTTATCATGGAAATAAATAATATAACCCCTAGTAGTATAGGCGTCACTTTAGCGTTTTTGACGTCACTTCCGGTCCAAGATGGCGGCCCCCACGGCGTAAATCCAAGATGGCGGCCCCACGACTTCCGATCCAAGATGGCGGCCCCCATGGTGTGAGATCCAAGATGGCGACCCCTGTGACGCGTTCGGTTACACCTGAGAGGGTGAGTCAACGCCCTAGACCACGAGAAGGTAGCGTCACGTCCTAGAGCGCGGTGTCGTTCTTCTTCTCTATATACAAGGGGGTGAGAGGCCTCTCATTTATTTCCGAGTGGATTTTTTACGAAGTTCAGAACAAGATCCAGTCTTTAATGGTGTAGCGCGTCGCAGCGCTCGGTTTATCCTGTTCCCCGGGCAGACCCTTTTTTTCAGCTAGGTCCTTTCACGTCTTTTGGGCGGGTTCGGCTTTTTCTTCTCCATTGTTTTGCCATCCAATAGCCTCTGGTACTTCTCGTAAGGGACTAGGACTAGCTTTTCCATTATTCTAGCTCCGATTTCAAATGGGCCAACGTTATCTTTAGAAGCGTACGAATAAACTTTTGTTTACCGCCAAGAGCCTCCACCTTTCTTTGGTAACCCAGCGTCCTATCACCCAAAATGTACAGTTGGCGTCTGGAGCGTCTCAGGAGTTCTTTTTCGGGTTAGGGGCCTCTGATTTATCGAACGAACATGGATCTGGAGGAATCTATATTGAGGATTTCCAGGAAGGTAGCGTATAGGATCAAGGTGGTGCTTTCCGGTAAGGGCTTGGCAAACTTCATTTCTAGTTGGCAGTGCCCTTGTCTCTTGACATTGAATGAGTAGTAAGGATCAATCTCCAACGCGTATAAGCAATAGCCTTTAACATAGTCATTTCGTTTAACGTTTATATCTTTCCGAAAGCACGTCAGCGTTCTGTAACAGTCCACATACTGATCAGCTTCGTAATTGGGTCATAAAGGCTGAGAGGGATATATTTGTCCATCAACGTAGAAGTCCACCGAACTGCAATCGTAATCTCGAAAGTAGTAAGGACTTTTCTTGTAGTCTCCCATGTAGGAGGCACTAGCCACTAGTCCTACGATCAGTTGACAGGGAACCAAACCTTGAAAGATATCATCGGCGCTGAAATTGTATTGTCCAGATGGGATTGACGTTGTCTTGATTTCCAAACGTAAATATGGATAGATGGCTGGCTGTATTTTTAACATTTTTTCGTTCGACACTATAAGTCCTTCGTCTAATCGTTGTACACACAGTTTGAAAGAAGCATCTACAATTTGGACCTTTTCGGCGGGTGACAAACTGTCTGACATGAGTCTGAACGCGTCAAGACTAGGCCACAGCTTGATACCGATGCCAACGCCATTTAATAGCAACCTGGTTTGTTGAAATACGTCGAGGAGCAAAGGCCCTTCTAAGTCTACGATTTTTCCATCAAATGTAGCCGTACATCTCGCAAACAGGCCACTGTTTGATCCAGTTTTCGCGTCACTAGTGTCTTGTCCATTATCTTTGTAAAATAGTTGACTGGTAAGTATCCCCGTTTGATCAATCTCACTGGTTTTAAGGATGGTATGAATATAAGCTTTTTAAGGGTAATTGTTACCAGAGTGAGACAGGGGAGTCTGCTGAAAGGTCACGTCCACTTGACGGAATATGCTGTGTAAGGGCGAATTCACCAATCCGACGACCGCGTCCTTGTTCAAGGGGGTCCATCACCATCCATCAGTCGAAGCTTTACGTTTAAAACGCTATTTTTTAGATCGACGTAGGCCAACGACTGCGCCGTAATGGTAAAGTTGATGGTGGACGTGTCATTGATTTGATTGGTCGGTTTATATTTGATCTATTCTTTCGATTTTAGGGAGGAGTCTCTGGGTGCTTCTACAAATAAAGCTAACTGTTCTCTATACCAGTCGCTCATCTTAGAGTTTGGTCTTCCGGTCTTCGTCTATATTTCCTTTTAAGTGATGGAGGGGGTATGGCCTCCTTCTTACGCTTTCCGTCCTTCTTACGATCTCTTTTTGTTTCCGACTTAGCCATCTCTGTGGCCTGTGCTACCGGTGACACCAAATTGAACACCGGCCTTTGCGTTTCCATTTTGCTTTCTAAAGATTTCATTTCTTTCAACTCTCTGTATTTCCGTCCACTACCCACAATATAATGACCCTGACTGTCACGTTCTGCGTAGCCATCTCTAACATCCAGCAAGTGCTGATACCATTTGTCGGGATCCGAGACGTATGGAATCCACTTCTGCTGCTGGTAATCGTAAACGAGTCTAGTACCCATCTTTTTTGAAATGTAAGACGCAATGCAGGTTGTTCGAGTTAAAGTCCACCGAGTTCAGATGTTCGTCTTTTAATTCGATTCTTATACTATCTAGAGTTGACACTTTTACTGACACGTAAATTGGTCTCACGTAGGACTCAGACTTTGTTTTTTTGTATCTGGGTCCGATCTCTATATTTCTAAGTAACTCGATCAGTGAACCTCGTACGTAGGACTCTTCCACTATGTCAGAACACAGATATAATCGGGAACTTCTGGGTTTAAAATCGCAGTCGAGAGTTATATCGATTAATCCGCACATCCACTTTCCTTCCAGTATGTAGTGTTTAGGAAATTGAATCCAAAACTCGGAAGGAGAGTTCTTCTTACGTATGCCGGAAGAATCTCTGCTATTCAGGTACAGATAAAAGTCATTCATCTTTAATTCGCTACATCCCCCTACATTCTTACTACGTCGCCTACAATGGTTTTAATAAGATAAATCGTTTTAAGCATCACTGGAATTAGCGAATGATGACGATTTAGAAGACGTTTCTTCCATTCAAAACTTATTCATCGGGATGACAAGGTCTCTAGCATGCCCTTTGACCTTTTCAAGAAAGTTGAGTCTCTTCTTAAAGGATTAATGCGTCCACTCAATAGACTTGTTGCAACAACGGAAATCGCTCTTAGTTGACGTTGAGTGATATTACATAACATGGTTTTACGACCTGTAAGAGTTGTTTCTCTCAGAATCACCAAATAGTTGATTAAGGGGTACACCTGTGACCGCTCCATATCGCTGCCTTTTTCCCAAATCTCATTCTTACCTCTTACTGTTATAGAATACAAAATCAAAAATAGTCTATCGCAATGCATACTTGAACCACTGACCCTCTCATTAACGGTCAGATGCTCATTGGGCAAGCCATCCTTTTAAATTGAAACTATTATAATACAAACGCGAGCCATCCTTTTAAAACGACACTTTTACAATCGTTTCAGCTACATCCTTTAAGTGCACAAAGCAGCTTTCTCATCAGGCTAATTATCAGACAGACATCGATCTATCCATCCATCCATCCATCCATCCATCCATCCATCCATCCATACATACATACATACATACATACATAATACACCCACCCACCCACCCACCCACCCACCCACCCACCCACACACACACACACACACACACACACACACACACACACACACACACACACACACACACACACACACACACATACATACATACATACAGGGAGCGCAGTGGCTCAGTGGTAGACAGGTCATCTCGAAAATTGACATTTTTCTACAACATCGAATTTCCTTCAGCTCAAGTCAGACCAGACTGTCCCAGGCCCTATGAGCACATTTAGCTAATAACAAGAGTTTAAACTTATTTCTTAATAGACACCATTTTTTCAGGAGCCAACCAAGCAACGCAATAAGCGTGGTAAGGTTCCAACGAAAAACTGCTGCGGTATCGAGTTAAGCAATATTCACCTACATCCATACTTTTTCTATGGAACCTCTACCTACAACACCACAACCACCAACATTAACATTACCAGTTCAACCAACAACGCTAAGAACACCTATATGGCTCATATATAAACTACATCCATAATTTTTCTATGTCGACAATGCATTTTCGTGGGTGAGTCTTCCCTTTAAAACCTTAAAAACATTTAAGTATTATACATACCAGACATACATACAGGGAGCGCAGTGGCTCAGTGGTAGGGTGTTTGACTGGAGACCCAGGGGCCTCGGGTTTGAGCCTCACCGGCGTCACTGCTTTGTGTCCTTGAGCAAGACACATTAATTCTAGCTAAGTACTGGTTCAACCCAGGAAGCATGTATCTAACGCGTGTGATCTTCTAAAGCTCAGATCAGCCTGCGCAGTCTGATCAGAGCCTTGCTAGTCTCTTACGTATTCTACGAGTGTTAGACTGAACATCATTTGGAGCGTCTAAGCTGGAAAGGAGGCTGCACAGGCTTGTCGGAGTCCACACTTGTCAAAACACCATGTGTAACGGCTCACAGCATTTTTGTGCTAGCAGCTAAGGGTAAAGTACTCCTATTTCAATACGGAAAAGTAGCGGTAGTGAATTAAGACGCCTGATCGTTTAACCTTTTAAAAGACTGTTTATTGGTGGAATTGAATCGATGATGTAATAATTACAAATGAAACGTTAATCTACCTACCTGACACGTGAGTGTAGTAGTATGTAGGATGCCTTGGATTCAATGATGACCCCCAAAAGTTGGAAAAAGAGCTTACGTATTTCGAAACCAGAGACAACACGAGTACTTATCATAGGCCTTTATAACGATGTTACTAAAAATTGTACCGTTATTAAACGGACCAATCAAAAGACGGTACTATTACTAAACGGACCAATCAAAAGATAGCACTGTTACTAAAAATAGAATAAGGTATTGTTATTAAACGGAGCAATCAAAAGACAGCACTGTTACTAAAAATAGAAAGTGACACTGTTACTTAAAACAACGGACCAATCAGAAGAGACCTTGAAGAGAGCCAAGTATATAAGAAGGAGTGAGAAGAGATTTTCTCATTCTTAACATAGAATTTCAACAATCGACATCATGAACTCTGATAATCTGTCAGAAGAAATCCAAGATTGCGGTCGTCTACTGTTGGCAGACGGCCCCTGCGATCCTTTAGGGGACGAACCTAGACCCCTGGAATATACCATGAGAAAGAAAGAGGAGAGAACCTACGCAAAAAATGCGGCCGTAGACACCACCTTTCAAGTCAAAGTTAACGATAGATACTGCGGCCAACGCCTCAGAGACATACGACGAGGTCTTCACGGTATGTTCGAAGACATCCTCCAAGAGGCGCGCGGCGATCTGGCGGGCAACGATTTGGGACGTGTGGTGATTCATCACGACGGGTTACACGACCCCATCGTAGTTCCCTTAAGACCTTGGGACCGTTTAAACGTCCACATCGTGATGGAACATATAGAAAAGGTGCTGAACAGTCATCAAGAATTGTCCGTGAATGACAGTTTTGACATCACGATAGGGGCAATAGACTTACCCAAAAGGAACCGGAGAAGACCCATTACCAGCCTCCAGGGAGACAAGAATTCAATACAAATCAAGAAATCTCTCGTCACTATAGACAATAACGACCAATTGTGTATGGCGAGAGCCATCAGAGTGGGATGGGCCAAACTCAACTTATATACCAAAGAAGAATGGAACGATTTGACCCGATACCAGAAGTCCAAGAGTAACTCGAAATTAACGTTAGAGCACCAAAAAGTACCCGAAAGTCACTACAAAATCCTGAGAAACAAAAAGAGTAAAGAACAAAAAGACCTGGCCATGGCTATCAGCCGATTGGCCGGGGTACCCTTAGACCGACCCGCGAGTTTGAACGATATAGAGGCGTTTGAAGAAGTCCTGAACACCCGAGTGATGGTGGTGAGCGCTCGACTGGGCAACAAATTTATTACTAGTCGGAGCACCCACGAGCGACCCTGTATCTACATTTACTTGGTCGACGATTGTCATTTTCAAACCATCTCCAACATAACCGGCTTCTTTTCGTCAATATACTTTTGTTCAACATGCCTGAAACACTATGACCACAAAGAGAGATATTAGTGCGAAGTGACCTGTATCATGTGCAAAACGACAAACTGTCCCAAAACCGAGTCACCGGTCACGTGTGACCAGTGTCACATGACGTGTAGGTCGACGAAGTGTTACCAAGAACACAAGAAAGTACCCCTACACGAGAAGGGGGCAAAGAAGGGACAAGTTAGGGGACCTTCTGAATGCGATAAATGGTGGAAATGTCCGACCTGTTACAAAGTCATCAACACGACCAAAAGGGAGAAAAAAGACCATCGATGCGGAGAATATCTTTGTACGTCATGCAATAGATACGTACTGAGAGATCATCTTTGCTACCTGAGATCCATACCGGCCAAACAGGAATTTATTCCCAAGTTCATCTTGGCCGATTTCGAATGTAGCCAAGATGAGAGATCTGAGTGTACGGAGGGGTACGCGCCACTGATGAATCCCCATTGTACGGAATGTCAACCAAGTAGGACGTGTACTCCCTGTTCGAAATGCCAACGATGTAAGACGTCCTGGTGCTGAAAGACCACCCACAAACCTAATTTCGTAGTGGCCCATACGGTCTGTCCTACGTGTATAGATAAACCTGTGAAGTCCGAATCCAGGTGTCAAGATTGCAGTACCCGTTGCTCCAGATGCGAAGACCTAGACGTCCCTTGTACCGGAACAGCTTGCGGTTTGAGAGAGGTCGTCTTCCAAGGACAAGACACAGCTCGTACGTTCGGTAAATGGTTATTTTCGAGTCAGCATAAATATTTTAAAACCGTCTGTCACAACATGAAAGGATACGACGGATACTTCCTGTTGGAGTACTTGATAGACCAATCCATGAGACCGGACAAAATTATCTACAACGGGTCCAAAATCATGTACATGACGGTAGAAAAAGACCTCCACATCAAAGTCATAGACAGTCTGAATTTTCTACCCATGAAGTTATCCAAGTTACCCAAAGCCTTTGGATTGAAAGAACTAAAGAAAGGTTGGTTCCCCCAACCAAAAGACAGCACTGTTACTAAAAATAGAAAGTGACACTGTTACTTAAAACAACGGACCAATCAGAAGAGACCTTGAAGAGAGCCAAGTATATAAGAAGGAGTGAGAAGAGATTTTCTCATTCTTAACATAGAATTTCAACAATCGACATCATGAACTCTGATAATCTGTCAGAAGAAATCCAAGAAAGCGGTCGTCTACTGTTGGCAGACGGCCCCTGCGATCCTTTAGGGGACGAACCTAGACCCCTGGAATATACCATGAGAAAGAAAGGGGAGAGAACCTACGCAAAAAATGCGGCTGTAGACACCACCTTTCAAGTCAAAGTTAACGATAGATACTGCGGCCAACGCCTCAGAGACATACGACGAGGTCTTCACGGTATGTTCGAAGACATCCTCCAAGAGGCGCGCGGCGATCTGGCGGGCAACGATTTGGGACGTGTGGTGATTCATCACGACGGGTTACACGACCCCATCGTAGTTCCCTTAAGACCTTGGGACCGTTTAAACGTCCACGTCGTGATGGAACATATAGAAAAGGTGCTGAACAGTCATCAAGAATTGTCCGTGAATGACAGTTTTGACATCACGATAGGGGCAATAGACTTACCCAAAAGGAACCGGAGAAGACCCATTACCAGCCTCCAGGGAGACAAGAATTCAATACAAATCAAGAAATCTCTCGTCACTATAGACAATAACGACCAATTGTGTATGGCGAGAGCCATCAGAGTGGGATGGGCCAAACTCAACTTATATACCAAAGAAGAATGGAACGATTTGACCCGATACCAGAAGTCCAAGAGTAACTCGAAATTAACGTTAGAGCACCAAAAAGTACCCGAAAGTCACTACAAAATCCTGAGAAACAAAAAGAGTAAAGAACAAAAAGACCTGGCCATGGCTATCAGCCGATTGGCCGGGGTACCCTTAGACCGACCCACGAGTTTGAATGATATAGAGGCGTTTGAAGAAGTCCTGAACACCCGAGTGATGGTGGTGAGCGCTCGACTGGGCAACAAATTTATTACTAGTCGGAGCACCCACGAGCGACCCTGTATCTACATTTACTTGGTCGACGATTGTCATTTTCAAACCATCTCCAACATAACCGGCTTCTTTTCGTCAATATACTTTTGTTCAACATGCCTGAAACACTATGACCACAAAGAGAGATACGAGTGCGAAGTGACCTGTATCATGTGCAAAACGACAAACTGTCCCAAAACCGAGTCACTGGTCACGTGTGACCAGTGTCACATGACGTGTAGGTCGACGAAGTGTTACCAAGAACACAAGAAAGTACCCCTACACGAGAAGGGGGCAAAGAAGGGACAAGTTAGGGGACCTTCTGAATGCGATAAATGGTGGAAATGTCCGACCTGTTACAAAGTCATCAACACGACCAAAAGGGAGAAAAAAGACCATCGATGCGGAGAATATCTTTGTACGTCATGCAATAGATACGTACTGAGAGATCATCTTAGCTACCTGAGATCCATACCGGCCAAACAGGAATTTATTCCCAAGTTCATCTTGGCCGATTTCGAATGTAGCCAAGATGAGAGATCTGAGTGTACGGAGGGGTACGCGCCACTGATGAATCCCCATTGTACGGAATGTCAACCAAGTAGGACGTGTACTCCCTGTTCGAAATGCCAACGATGTAAGACGTCCTGGTGCTGAAAGACCACCCACAAACCTAATTTCGTAGTGGCCCATACGGTCTGTCCTACGTGTATAGATAAACCTGTGAAGTCCGAATCCAGGTGTCAAGATTGCAGTACCTGTTGCTCCAGATGCGAAGACCTAGACGTCCCTTGTACCGGAACAGCTTGCGGTTTGAGAGAGGTCGTCTTCCAAGGACAAGACACAGCTCGTACGTTCGGTAAATGGTTATTTTCGAGTCAGCATAAATATTTTAAAACCGTCTGTCACAACATGAAAGGATACGACGGATACTTCCTGTTGGAGTACTTGATAGACCAATCCATGAGACCGGACAAAATTATCTACAACGGGTCCAAAATCATGTACATGACGGTAGAAAAAGACCTCCACATCAAAGTCATAGACAGTCTGAATTTTCTACCCATGAAGTTATCCAAGTTACCCAAAGCCTTTGGATTGAAAGAACTAAAGAAAGGTTGGTTCCCCCATTTCTTCAACACCCGCGAAAGCCAAGAGTACCTCTGACCGTACCCAGATCCTAAATATTACGGATGTAACTTTATGGGAAATGAGGAAAGGGAGGAATGCCTAGCATGGCTCAAATCCAAAGAGAACTGAGTCTTCGATTTTAAGAAAGAAATGTTGGACTACTGCCGAAGTGACGTGGACATTCTACGTCAGGCCTGCCTCAAATTTCAAGAAATGTTGATGTCCGCCACGGGCGATTGTGTGATGGACCAAGGAGGAAAACCTCAGTGGACTGGGGCGGTGGATCCCTTCGACTCGGTGACCATCGCCTCGGTGTGTATGAACGTGTACAGAACCAAATTTCTAGAAGAAGGGTGGAGGGTCAAATTAGCGGAAGACACGAATTGGTTGATGGCCAAGTACAAGGATGGGCGCATGAAAGTCTTACAGGGTGACCGGTGGGTGTCGGAGGATGAGGTGTCATCGGGGAGAAAGAATTTGTTCGTTCCCCTATCGCCAAGATTCCACCAGGAGGGTATAAAACGGACCAGTACAGTAAATCGTCCATCCAGTACTTAGAATGGGTATCTAGAAGGGACAATATAAAAATACGTCACACCCTGAATGGGGGAGAAATATGTCTCTCGTGAACCAGATACAGGTTGGACGACTATTCCTAGGAGACTAATACCGCTTTCGAATACCAAGGATGCGTCCATCATGGATGCCCCCGATGTTTTCCCGAGGACAGAGAAGAGACGAAACACCCTCTGATGCAACAATCCATGAGTGAACTCTACGCCCTAACCATGAAAAAGAAATCTTATATCAAAAGTCTAGGAATGAAATACGTGTGTATGTGGGAACATGAATTTAGAGAAACCTACCGAAACGACCCAGAACTTAGACACTATCTCCAGAATTTAGACATCACGGACAGATTGGATCAACGGGAGAGTTTCTTCGGCGGTAGGACCAACGCGAGTCAACTGTATTATAGGACGAAAGAAGATGAAAAGATAGGGTATGTCGACTTCACCTCCTTATACCCCTGGGTCAACAAGACCTGCCAGTACCCCGTAGGACACCCGGAGGTAATAACGGCAGACTTCAAAGATCTCGACCAGTACTTCCTAATCGCCAAAGTGTGAATATTACCTCCTTCGGACTGTATCACCCCGTGTTACCCTATAAATCGAACGGAAAGTTACAGTTCCCATTGTGTCGGACCTGGGCGGAAAAAGAGAGTCCATCTCTCTGAGGGTTTTCTGACGAAGATCCAACCATGATGGGGACTTGGTGTACTCCCGAACTTCAGAAAGCGGTACGACTGGGATACCGAGTCCTCAAAATATACCAGGTATACCACTGGAAGGACACCACCCAATACGATGCAGAGATGAAAGAAGGAGGACTGTTCGCCTCTTATATCAACACGTTCCTGAAGTACAAGCAAGAGGCGAGTGGCCCTCCGGACTGGATCAAGACCCCCGAAGATGCCAAAGAGTATATCGATCGGTATTTCGAAAAAGAAGGGGTATCCCTCGACTGGGAGAAAATCGTACAGAATCCGGGAATGCGGGCATAGGCCAAGCTCTGCCTAAACAGTTTCTGGGGGAAATTCGGATAGCGACTGAACCTGAAACAGTCCCAATTCTTTCACGAGACTGAGGTGGATGCCTTTTTCCGATTTCTTTCCAATTCTACCAAAGACGTCCAGGATTTTCACATTGTGGCCAACGATACCATTCAGGTAGAATGGACCTATAAAAAGGACTGTCAACCGGAAGACAACAAGACGAATATCTACTTGGCGACCTTTACTACGTGTTGGGCCCGACTAAAACCCTACAGCATCCTTGAGAAAATAGACAGAAACATTCTGTACTACGATACAGACTCGGTGATTTACGTGAGAAAGACGGGAGAGAACGATGTACCACTAGGAGACTACCTGGGAGAACTCACTAACGAACTAGAAACTGGAGAACATATAATAGAGTTTGTGTCTGGAGGACCAAAAAACTACGCCTACAAGGACAATAAGGGAAATGAAACTTGTAAAGTGAGAGGGTTCACCCTCAACTTCACTAATAGCCAACTTATAAACTTTGAATCAGTGAAGACCCTATTGATAGACCCCTCCGAAAAATCGACCATTACCGTCACCAATCCTCATAAAATATGTCGTGATAAGGGAAAAAGAAAACTGTTTAATAGAGAAGAAGAGAAAAACTATCGAATGGTGTACACAAAAAGACGACTGGACAATTACGATACGGAACCCTATGGATATTGAGAAAAAAAGACAATGATAAACTTCTAAGGTCTAAATGGCCATTCAAATTTTGTTACTATCAAATACATTTTTGTCATTGTTATTTCATTTTTTGTCATTCATTTTTTGTCATTGTTATTTCATTTTTTGTCCTTGTTAACTCATTTTTTGTCATTGTTAAATCATTTTTTGTCACTGTCAAATCGATTTTTGTCCATTTACACATATTTTTCCATAGACTTCTTTTAATTTTTGTCACTGTCGAATCATCTTTTGTCATTGTCAATTCATTTTTTGTCATTGTTATTTCATTTTTTGTCCTTGTTAATTCATTTTTTGTCGTTGTTATTTCATTTTATGTCGTTGTTGAATCGATGTTTTGTACTTGTAAGAATGCTTGAATGTTTAAATTTGTAATAAAGATGACAAACTGGAAAGAGTATCTGTCTTCTTTGTATTTTAATCCCAAGTTAACATCCAGTTACTTAGGGCCGGAAAAGCTATATCAACTGGTCAAATCCCAAGCCAAATTTAAAATAGGTAGACACCGTATACGTAAATGGCTACAAGATCAAGAGGCTTATTCTCTAACCAGAGGTGCCAGACGCAAATATATCAGGTCCCGCGTCATAGTAGAGGGCATAGATATCCAATGGGATGTGGATCTCATGGACATGGTTGACATAGCCAAGCTGAATGACGGGGTCAAGTACGTCCTGGTTGCCATAGATATTTTCTCTCGCTTTGCTCACTGTCGTCAGATTAAAACTAAAAAGGATGAAGATGTCTTAGGAGCCCTCAAGCTGATATCATCTTGAACGCGAAAACCGAAGGCTATGAGAACGGATCAAGGACAGGAATTTCGTAGCAAAGTTGTCAATGCCTATTTAAAGAGTCAAAATATTCATCACTTTTACGCCTTGAACACGGAAACTAAGGCCAATTACGCTGAAAGACTCATCAAGACTTTAAAACATAAGCTGTTTAGATATATGCTAAAAAACAGAACTCAACGTTACATCGATGTCCTACAAGATATAGTACACAGTTACAATCATACAGTACACCAAAGTCTGGGTAAACCCCCTGCGTCTATCACCGAAGTGAACGAAGGGGAAAGTAGACTACAGCAATATTTATTGAGACCAGGTACCTCTAAACCAGTTAAAACGAAGAAAAACAAGAAGTACAAGTATAAGATTGACCAGACAGTGCGCTTGTCCCACGTGAGGAGCGTGTTTGACAGAGAGTATTCCCAAAAGTGGACCGGCGAACTGTTCAAGATTGACACTCGGTTTAGAAGAGAGGGTGTCCCCGTTTATACCATACCGGACTGGGATGGTGAGAGAGTTGAGGGTACATTTTACGAACCCGAATTAAAACCCGTGACTATCGACCCTACAACGGAATACCGGGTGGAAAAGATACTAAAGAGACGCATACGTAACAAAGTGAAAGAAGTCCTGGTGCGTTGATTGCATTGGCTCAAGAAATACGATAGCTGGATACCGGAAGCGGACGTGAAAGACTATAATTAGTCACGTGACTAGGACACTCATAAATACGTTAACAATTCCCGTTGCAACTCATTCCACCATGAAAATTACCAAAGTTGTATGTAGCGCTCATTTGAACTGTACCATAGACTTGATATCGTTGTGCCAGCGTTTGAGGAATTGCCGATATGAGCAGAGGTCATTTCCCAGCCTTATATGGCAACATAGGAACATTGGCGGCAATTGTTTAGTGTTTGCCAATGGCGTCATCAATTCTAATGGAAAAGCATTTAGCTTCCGTGAGGGTCGACAGAGACTTTGTAGATATGCCAGGCTGTTGCAAAAATATGGATGCCCAGTGTACCTCCCAGATGCCAAGATCATCACGGTCTCGGCCAGCCATACCTTAAGTGGTGGATTAGACTTATATAGGTTAGCTGGAGATAGAAGCCTTCTCTACGAACCGGAAATATTTCCAGCACTAAACTTCAAAATAGAGGGAGTCAACTTTTGCTGTTTTCATACCGGTAAGGTGGTCATCACTGGTATAAAGACCACGATTCAAATCGATGACGCAGTCTACCCCACCCTGATCGAATTGGAACTCTACGTACGTGAGAAGTGATTTAAAGTAGTAAGAATAGCAGTTTGCAGGATCACCTAAAAAGATGAACGATATCGAAACCAATACGAGGGAAAACTTTCCTTATCCTAAATCAGACAGTGAGACTCAATCATCGGAGGAAAGGTGGCACTTACTAGGGACTAGAGTGCCTAAAGCTGAAATCGTGTACTTTTCTCAAATGCTCATCGTGTACGTCATTATCATCACGTCAATCACCAACTTATCCCTACAGAACGGCTCGACGGAACTTTGGATCAGTCTACTGAGTAGTTGCATAGGATACGCCCTTCCGAATCCTAAGCTAAAAAATGAAGTGCACCTTGCCTTTTATACCCTGCTCCAGCATTTGCGTCAGTGGACAGACGGGAAGCGGAAAAACGAGATGGGTTTACCGATTCTTGACTCACATTCTGAACATGTATAGTAGAGATCCGCCTTGCCAGATTCTCTATTGTTACGGAATTTACCAACCCTTATTTGACGAGATGGAACGGACCGTAAAGAACTTTAGGAGTTAACAAGGATTACCTTTTTCCGAAGAGTTAGAAGAGTTCACCGCAGACCGCCGTCATAAATTGATCGTGATAGACGATCTCATGCATAGAGTGGTAGAGGACAAAGAGATGGAATTATTGTTTACGCAGGGAACCCACCACAAATACGTCAGCGTCATTTTAATTACCCAGAATTTATATCCCAGAGGGAAACACGCCAGGACCATAGCTTTAAATACGTGGTACTTGGTATTGATGAAGAATTTGAGAGACGTTTCCCAAGTAGGTATACTTGGTCGACAGCTATACCCGGGCCGTGTAAAAGGGTTCATAAAAGCCTACGAAGACGCTCTTGGTTCCAAACAGGGTTATTTGATAGTGGATTCGAGTCCTCACGGGGACGACCAATACCATTTGAGGAGTAGAGTCTTTCCCGGGCAAGATCCCTTGGTGTATCGACTGACGTAAGAAGGAGACCCAAACGCGTAAGAATGACCATAATGAGACTCCTCAAAGAACACAGACATTTTCTAAAATTATTCGGACAGACCGACTCTGCCCAGAGAAAAGCCCTGTTAAGAACGATTACGCCAGGTCAGATCAAAGCCTTGAGCGAAATCGCGCACAATATTATCAAATTTAGGATCGTGTTGACGCCTTCTGAAAAAGTACTCCTGAGACGCTCCAGACGCCAACTGTACAGCTTGGGTGATAGGACGCTGGGTTACCAAAGAAAGGTGGAGGCTCTTGGCGGTAAACAAAAGTTTATTTGTATGCTTCTAAAGATAACGTTGGCCCATTTGAAATCGGAGCTAGAATAATGGAAAAGCTAGTCTTAGTCCCTTACGAGAAGTACCAGAGGCTATTGGGTGGCAAAACAATGGAGAAGAAAACGCCGAACCCGCCCAAAAGACGTGAAAGGACCGTGCTGAAAAAAAGGGTCCACCCGGGTAACGGGATAAACCGAGCGCTGCGAGGCACTACACCATTAAAGACTGGATCTCGTTCTGAACTTCGTAAAAAAAACACCCGGAAATAAATGAGAGGCCCCTCACCCCCTTGTATATAGAGAAGAAGAACGACACCGCGCTCTAGGACGTGACGCTACCTTCTCGTGGTCTAGGGCGTTGACTCACCCTCTGAGGTGTAACCGAACGCGTCACAGGGGTCGCCATCTTGGATCTCACGCCGTGGGGGCCGCCATCTTGGATCGGAAGTCGTGGGGCCGCCATCTTGGATCTCACGCCGTGGGGGCCGCCATCTTGGACCGGAAGTGACGTCAAAAACGCTAAAGTGACGCCTATACTACTACCCCTGACCATACTGCTTCCAGGGAACAGTCTGATCTGGGTCGATATTGTTCGCCATAAAGACTACCTAAGAACATGAGCAGATGAGATAGCAGATGACAAAAGTGGTGACTTGAAGGAATGAGTTTTAACACATGTTCATAGCTATAGCAATGAAACTATGTAGAGCATGATGAGATGGCTCAAGGTGCCCAGCCAGTTTCTCCACTGTTGAAAGAAATCACACATGATTTTGTAATGCCGTCTAAACAGAGAAATCATAAAATCATGTATGATTTTGTCAGGCTGACAATATCATGCCGTCTAAACAGGCCTTTACCTTGACGACAGGTTTTCTTGCGACATGGCTCCATTATCATGTTTATGTCCGTTGCTCGAATTTAAAATATTTGATTAAACATTTCTGGATCAGTAATTAAAAGCTGGAGGCGCATGATAATTATTTGTCGCACTAACGAGCATAGAGGCTAGGGCCACTATCGGCCCGCCAGAGAAATATCATTTGAATGGCGTTTTGCTGGCGGGCCGATAGTGGCCCGCTTTATTATATTTATAAGAAAGGCCAAGACGAGACTGCGCATATGTGTAGACCCATAAAAAGCCTTCGCTACTCTCATATACACATGGATATAGATAAAGTCTAGGACTTAATTTTATTTCTCAACCCCAATGGATAGGTAGGACTAGCCTGGGTCCAGTCGGTATATTTTGGCAATATGAAATGCTAATATTCTAAAAAATAAGAAAATAAAAAGATACACCATCAAAGGTATCGGTGGTCCGTCATTGATTCCGATTAATATTGTCATTTTTGACCAAGAAACGGAAAAATAAAAAAGAAGAAAAAAAATGATCAGACTGGAACCTATCGAAATCAATAACGGACAACCGATACCTTTGATGTGATATATTTTTATTCTCTTTTTAGATTATTAGCATTTTAGAAAATATTGCCAAAATATTGATGACTGGACCCAGGCTAGAACCCAGGTTAAGGTAGGACCAACTTGACACCCGTCATACGAATAAACAAACGAAAAACGAATCAACAGAAACAAGGAACCATGCGGAGTGTATGTAAATATAGGCTCTGGTCTGGATTCAAACGTTAATTGTAATAAAACAATTCCGCTAATAATAAATTTGACAAAGTCATATACATGACTAATAAAAGGGCCTAGACCGGAGATAACCAGGTTTTGTTGCATGCGAGTGTCTTTTGGTATTAAATTTTATTACTTTTGCAATAAAAATTGTGCAGTAATTGTTTTTTCTTACTTCAGACCGCTACGTTAATGAAACCCATCAGGATCTACACTGCTTGCATTATCCGAATGTTGAAACTATTTTGATTTTATGATAGAAAGCAATGTAGACCTTCACGAAATGTCACAGAACGCAGTTTATTTGTTTGATTGGTTTGATTCTTTACGTCCCGGTCAACAATTTTTCAGTTATGACGGGACGGGTCTTCCTGTTTTGAACCAGTACTGAGCAGGGATTAATGTGTCCTGTTTTAAGACACAACGTAGTGCCGCCGGTAATCTGGGTCTTCGCTGCTATGGCTGTAATATTTGAGAATGGATAGGTGCTTACATCCGTCTTTACCAATAAACAAAGGATTACATGGATCCCATACGACGTTTACTTAGCTATGCTACAATGTATGTAGATCTGGACATGGTTCCAAACTTTTTGAAACTCTGGTATCATTTTTTCAACAAAGTAAATTGTGGAATATATATATATATATATATATATATATATGGAATTGTGGAATATATATATATATATATATATATATATATATATATATATATATATATATATATATACAGAGGGATATAGTGAATCAACTGAGCCGATAGATGCTGTAAATATTTTGCCTCTAGCGAGATTCGAACCCACGACCTCGACAACACCGCCTAGCACTACACCAGACATTGACGCTACCAACTGCGCCACTGAGTCATCCCCAAAAAAGGATGCTCAGGAAGCGCTGATATTGACAACGCCTGATGCAGTACATGTCGTATATTGGTTCCATTTCAATGCATGGCATCTATTTCGTTCGCAAGTGAAAGCCTGATGGATCCAAGGATACAAGTGAAATTAGATAAATATCAGAAGTGCGGAAATACAATTTCACAAACATCATTGCTTTCGAGCTACACAGGATCAGAAACTGATGCAGATTCAGACAGTAGATAAATACAGAGGGATATAGTGAATCAACTGAGCCGATAGATGCTGTAAATATTTTGCCTCTAGCGAGATTCGAACCCACGACCTCGACAACACCGCCTAGCACTACACCAGACATTGACGCTACCAACTGCGCCACTGAGTCATCCCCAAAAAAGGATGCTCAGGAAGCGCTGATATTGACAACGCCTGATGCAGTACATGTCGTATATTGGTTCCATTTCAATGCATGGCATCTATTTCGTTCGCAAGTGAAAGCCTGATGGATCCAAGGATACAAGTGAAATTAGATAAATATCAGAAGTGCGGAAATACAATTTCACAAACATCATTGCTTTCGAGCTACACAGGATCAGAAACTGATGCAGATTCAGACAGTAGATAAATACAGAGGGATATAGTGAATCAACTGAGCCGATAGATGCTGTAAATATTTTGCCTCTAGCAAAATAGCTATATATATATGATAATGAGTTTAGACAAACACGTAAACACGTGTCTAATAAATTAGCCTTTCTCGAGAAAACCGAATTTTGTTGCTTCTTGGTGATAAGGTTTTCAAAACGTTTCGACAAATTATAATTTTGAAAAATAACAACAACAACTGAATAACAGCACAAAAAACCGATAATATTTTATGTTTATGCATAAAGCCATTCTTTATACATGTTGCGTCTGATCGGGGACTGCACTATTTGCTGAAATGGCAGAGTGTACCATAAATAGGACATAATATAAATTGTGTGAACCCAGATGAGACTCCGCATAATGTGGCATCTGGTCAGGGTCTGCACCTTTTGCTGACTGAATGTCATAGTTAGCAACATTAGTTGTAATATCATATCCATCTAACCTGTTTGAGCAGAGCATCTCATAAACGGGACATATATACAAACAGTGCGAACCCAGATGAGACACCGCTTAATGTGGCGTCTGATCAGGGCCCACACTGTTTAGCTGATGTGTCAAGTTATCTAATAAATCTGAGTAGAGCGTCCAATAAATAGCACATCTACAATCAGTGCTCACCAAGATGGCACGCCTCATAATGTTCTTATGTGTAAAATCTCATTTTAACCCTTAATGCGCCAATCGCAACAAAAGTCGTCTGCTTTTCTCGTCTGCTGAAATGTTTAAGAAGCCTCTATGCCCAAACAGTGTGAATCCAGATCAGATTAAAGGAGCAGTCTGTTCTTGGTCCACGCTGTTTGCTTCTATACTTAATGGGTCGGAAATGATTGGCAATTATTTGCAGCAGACGACTTCAGCAGACGACATTTTAAGATGCATTCTTTTCATGGCGCTTTAAGGGTTAAAACTCTACTCTCTTTATAGTAAGTCGTTATTCAATTAAAACCATAAAGATCAGTGTTTTATTAGGATTAAGATAAGACCACTAGCCCCAGGGATTATTTTCACACCTCAACATCGCATAGCACCGCTTCTTTCCGGCAAACAACCGAAGTCTTCCGAAATTTACCTATTGATTGTCACCAGCTTGAGACGGGTGAAGTAAACGAATTTTCTACCTGTTAGAAAATTTCATTGTTGGACACGGCAATTACAACAACTGGCGACGAGGATGGGATATTCTCTGCCGTAAGCTGGTTGGTAAGGAAGAGAAGGCTTGTAAGGTCTGGGGGGTTGCACCACGTGGTTTCAAGCACGGGTGGTTGCATCGCTAACCAAACGTTGTAGACAATCCAACCACCCAAGCGGCTCACTGATAATCCACTGGTACTACACAAGCACCAGCCAAGTGGTGTAGCATGAGATAATCCTTTGTGAGAAAATTACCTGTATTATTCTCATGGTAACAGCCGCCTCATTGCGATTATGGTGTTACATGTATGTCATTTGATAGATTAGCTTTCTAATTGGCTTCTGAACTTTCAGTAAAGTGCCAACCCCCCACTTTAGCTAAATGCTAAAGTTGCAAGCTTTTTTGTAAGCTTTTATTTAAAAGCTTATACTTGTTTACTTTAATGATTAAGGGTATACTATGCTTCTAAAATAATAGTATTTCCATATGACTACTCAGGGGTGCTATAAACTATGGAACAGTGTGCACTGTAATGTTATTATAGTGACATGTGTTATAAATATACAATGTAAACATCAAAAACACACAGCCACATTGGGCCTACAAGTCACTTACAGCATTTTATATTTGTACAAAAAGAAGATAAACTTTCAACTAAGAATATCCGCATCGTATGTAATTTTGCATGTAGATATCATGTTCACTGTTAAATTATTTGAAAAATGCATATTAATAAAGTTATATATGTATGGTTTCAGTTGTAGAGTACAGACTTTCTACGTTTCAAAGCATCAACAGTAAATTTTGCAAAATAGATAAAATGGTTTTCAACAACATGCCAGAAAATGCTTCTCCATAATCTTTTGGACAATTTATTTATAAGATTTGGCTCGAAATTATGTAGACAAATTGTATGTATGTATGTATGTATGTATGTATGTATGTATGTATGTATGTATGTATGTATGTATGTATGTATGTATGTATGTATGTATGTATGCGCACTAATTGTGCTCCTCTTGTTGCAGATTTGTTTTTGTTTTGTTATGAGAGAGACTTCATATTGTCTCCGTCAGACAATAATCAAACTTATATTATTGAAGCTTTAACCCCACCTCCAGATATTTAGATAAGTAATAAAGAGGAAAACGATCAGGAACGATGCAATCAAGCACCATACCTGACCCAGGATAATAGAGAGAAAGTTACAACTTCACAATTAGACATCACAAACTAGAGCAAAGAGGCCAACCCTTTTCCAGCAGGTGACCACAAGGCATCAAACAGACGCGCATAAAAGCATAACAAAAACAAGACAGAAATAACATAAATGATCCACAAAATAAGCACCGCCTTGGAATGGTCAGAATTTATTTTTACTGGAGGGCTTAAATCGTCTCCACGATGAGCCAACCTCACCCTTAGTTCAGATACAGATCATGTCACATAGTACACATTTGAGATAGTGACAAAACGCAAGAAAACACAACACATATGACAGCCAAGACGTCAGCCCGTTCCCAGCAGGTGGCCACCAGGCTGCAAGGAACAGACACGACATCACAACACACACCAACATGAAGCATAACTAACAAAAACGATCCACAAAAGAAGAACCGCCTTGAAATATTCACTAGAGGGCTTAAACCGGTTTCACGGTGCGCCAACCTCACCCTTAGTTCAGATGTGGATCAAGGCACATAGATGTTTGGTTTGCATGAAAGACCCCTAACTTCTGGAACATATAAATCAAGATATAAAAAGGAGATAAAGCAAAGATAAGGACTCAACAGTAAATGAAACTGAATACTGGAGCAGAACAAATCCAACAGGTAAACCCCGGTTGGCCCGACAACAGCCAAAGCATCCGGCCCCTACCATCTCATCAATATATAAGTTTTTAAGTCTGGAACCGTCATAGAGCCTTAAGTCCGACCCACCGGCGTGCAACTAAAGAGGAAAGCAAAGTTGCCAACCGTGATTGGGTTGACCACCAAACATGCAGTCTGCTGCAATACATTAATATTATTACCAATCTTTTTATAATGGGAAATTAATTTAATGAACGACGCTGAAAAATTATTAGAGCCAATAATCTTTTTCAATTTATACACCAAGTCACCATATAATTCATGTTCCGAAAGTCCTTTGCGCAAGAGAGATTTAAGTCCAATTTGGAATTTAGATATCAAATAGTATCATCCATAGAATTTAGAAAAAGTTTTGCAAAGTTTATGATACCTATAGCCTTGTTTAAGACGTTTCTGAGTTAACAATTTATAGCGATTGTTGAAGTCAGCAACATAGAAAGATGCTCTAGCAAACCGAATACACTCCATAGGATGTAGAGCGAGGAACATCACAATCTAAAAATGGGAAACTGACAATTTCAAAATCAAAGTCGTCACGTTTATCATAACTTTTGGTAGAGACAATATCATTAGAAATTGACTAATGCAAGTCTAAAAACGCGTCTTTGTTATCAGAGGTATTAGCTTTATTAAGTTGGAGCTCTGAAGGGTATACTTGACTTACCATATTGTCAAAAAAAATCATTTTATCGTCCAAATATCTGAATGTAGTGTTAGAAACATCAATAATATCAGCCTGCTTATCATCAGAAAGAGACATCATAAAGTCCCTCTCATAACAAAACAGGAATAAATCGGCAACCAGGGGAGCACACATAGTGCCCATAGGAATCCCAACTACTTGTCTATACAACTTGGTACCAAATGGAATAAAAATGTTGTCCAACAAAAAGGTCAGCGCATTACATACATTTTGACAAGACCATGCATGATATCTTTTAGGGTTTTCCGAAGTAAAAATGCGTTTCTGTCGTTACATGCAAGGTAAAGAGAGCCCTCTCTATTGAAGGGTTTTTCAATACGATCAACAAGTTTATCTTAAATTAAGGTAAAGTAGTGAAAAGAGTAGAAATAACGTGAGTAGACAAACTGGTCGCATTGAAATCTCTAGCTTAAAGTTTATCTAAAATTTCACCTGAATTTTTAACAGACCAAAATAGATTTTAACCAGATCTCTTATATACCCTTTCCCAGTATTCGATAACATGACTTTTTAACAGCTGTAAGACATGAGGTTAACAATTTAGAAAGTTCTATCGCAATGCAAAAACTAAAATTGGCAATAAATATTGCTTTGTAGGTTTTTATTAAGTTTAGGTAACCAGTACAACGTAGGAACTTTGTCTTGGTTTTCTTTAGCTTTGACTCTTAAATGTAGGGCTGTACGACAACCATGATCATTGAAAACCACTCTCTCACTCAAAGAAGGCTGCAGATTATAGTCATAGTTTAGTTTAGTTTAAACGTATTTATTGCCAATACAAAGCAAGGGGTCGGGCCACATGTTTTTCCAACATTAGTTACGGCCCTTCCCCTACAGTATACATACAAAGCATTACATAGACAATGGCGAATATATCTGAGCCGGGACATGAGATTTCCAACAATGGGGTATGTGCGACCAGCAAAGGCTCAGACCAGCCTGCGCATACGCGCAGTCTGATCAGAGCCTTTGCTAGTCGCTCTGCCGAGCCACCGACCGAACATCATTTGAAGTCTCTAAGCTCACCAGAAGGCCGCACAGCCTTGTCCAGTCCACACTTCTCAAAATGCCACATTGTTGGAAACCACGCGTCGCGGCTCATTTCTTTAAGAACAAAGTGATGATAATCGTGAGCCACACTCGTCGCCATCAAACTTTTCAATTATAGTCATTGGTGTCAACACGATCGCGCTTGAGAGTATTAATACAATACAATCGTCAAACAACTACAACATTGTAAGCAGCTTTATCTGCTGGAACCAGAGCATAGTTCAAATGGAAATCCTGGATACCTCGTTTAAGATGACGAAAAGAAGATTTAGATTTAGGGGGTAAAAGATGTGTATTACGAGAGTAAAATAAAATACGAGTATCAATAATTTTAAAAATGTTAACTTTCCCTTCCTCCAAGGCATCAGGGTCAACATTTTATCGTTTACTTAAGTCATTTAAAGAAGCAGCAATCTCTCTACGACATTTAGGGAATTAAATATTAGAGGGAATTCTATATTTAGGGCCCTTAGAAATAATTTTGAGTGACTTAATAATGATAACCCTTATTTTAAACAAATGGTAGGTCAGATATATCCTACAGTTGAATAAGGTTTTGGCGAAGATTTGGTACCAGTAAAATGCATTTAAGCCCCCTCCCCCCCGTAGGCTTATGCTGCTGTCCGTTCTAAGGCGTGATTGTAACTCCCATTGTGGAAGTCTGTAATTGATCTATGTTTTGTTGTACGTTACTTAGTGTCCATTCTATTTTGCAATCATTTTGGTGGGAAGAGAGAGCTGATTGCTCTGCTTAGTTTATCTTCCTGGTGTCTCGTGATTGTTGTGCGGCTCTTCCTCGCGGTGCCGTGGGTTTTGTCTGCACTTTGCGATTATGGTATTTCCTGATCATACTCACTTACTTTTTTGGGGAATTTTACCTAACGACTTGTTCAATATAAATAATATATTATAACCATCGCATTTTCATTATGTTTACGTCTAATTGATGCTTTATTCAATGACGTCATTATTTTGGACTACTCTCCTTCCAAATTTTATCCAGTTAACCTGCAATATTCCAGTTATAGGCATGTATTGTCACTCACAGAGAAAAAAATCCAACCAATGTCCAAAATATGCAACGATTTGAAATCTGCCTTTTTACATGGAGTTGGTTAGAACACCAACCCCTATTGTGGATACCACAACATGTAATACTGTGGAAAATGAGCACTAGTAGAAGTATAACATTGAAATCTTGTACTGTATATTGTAGATAGTTTTAATGCAGAATATATCGCCTAGTGAAAAATAGTAAGTGAGTATGATCAGGAAATACCACAATTACTAACTGCAGACAAACACACGGCAGCGCGAGGAAGAGCAACACAACAATCGCGAGACACCAGGAAGACAAACCAAACAAAGCAACCAGCTCTCTCTTTCCAATCAAGATGATTGCAAAACTAGAAGGGATATAAAGTAACGTACAACAAAACATAGAACAATTACAGACTCCCACAATGTGAGCAACATTAAACAACAAGTCAAGAAATGTTCAACTCGCATGGTGGCCTTCTAACTAATGCAGCTATCATTTGGTACCAGTAAAATGCATTTAAGCCCCCAGTGGCTTAGGCTAGGCTTAGGCTACTGTCCGTTCTAAGGCGGTGGGTCTGTTGTTGTTGACTATTTGTTGATTGTTGCCCCCATTATGGGATTATGTAGTTATTCTATGTTTTGTTGTGCGTTACACAATGATGCGTCCATTCTAGTTTAGCATTCATCTTAATGGGGAAGAGAGAGCTGGTTGCTTTGCTTGGTTTGTCTGCACGGTGTCTCGTGATTGGTATGTTGCTCTTCCTCGTGGTGCCATGGGTTTGTCTGCAGTTTGTGATTGTGGTATTTCCTGATTACACTCACTTATTATTTTAACGTAAACGCCTTTCAATGACGTTTCTTGGGCGGGCCGAAGGTGGCCCGAGACTGGCTAGGTACTAACGAATGGTATGTTCATTATACAAATTGGTGTTCGTGATATTGGCGTCTCTTGTCTGCTTGACACAGTTTCAAGCATGTCCCTACAACTAGATATTTGATGTAGAAGACCTGTAGACCTGCTTTTAATGAGCCGTGTCGCATGAAAACCTGGTAACTATGTTACACGTTTACAACTCAGGCACAGCCCAGACTAATTGAATGCGCAGTTTTATCAGCAATTTTATTGTTTGCTCTCTAGCCGCAATGTTGGCTAAACACTTACTAGTGGCATACTTTCATCTTCCAAAGCACGAATACAGGTTTTCTCATGATCAACTCTTGATATTATTTACTACTTGCATGTATTCCTCTCCAATATATAATATATATATCCATTTCAAGAAGTGAATTGAAACTGAAAATATTACACAGGTAAGTGCCTTTCTGCGTGTTTGTTTTGCTTTGTTAAATTCCATATTTGAAACTATATTCCATATTTCAAACTGCTTGTAAATTCCATATTTGAAAACTCGTGTGATAATATATATAACAATCTATCATGAGTGTGAGGACGGGATAACAAAATCCGTCCCGGGGATCACCAATTGGCAGCACGAGGCTTGCAAATAATGACTATCAGTAATCGGGAGTCTCGGATTTTTCTATCCCCACCCTCACATGATTGAAATGTGACAAAACATGAATACGTCATTTTAATATAACAATGACGTCACTATTCTTCCAACGATCGGCTGTTTGAGTATTATCTTTTCCACGGTTTGGTACGGGATATGTGTGATAAAATGGGTAAAACAGTGTTCACTCCAATCTGGTGTGCAAAAAATGAACATATGAACCGTGACATGTGATTTCCAACAAGTGGCATTTTGACAAGTGTAGACTCGAACGAGCCTGTGCTGTCTCCTTTTAAGCTTGTAAACTCCAAGTGGTGTTCAGTCAGTAGTTTAACAGTCATAGAATATTCCAACGACTAGCAAAGGCTCTGATCAGACTGCGCGTATGCGCAGGCTGGTCTGAGCCTTTGCTGGTCGCACATACCACATTGTTGGAAATCTTATGCCACGGCTCATATAGTCTTTTTCAGGAAAGAAAGCACCTATGAATATGAAACGGACCGTTCAAGGATTCATGCTGGCTTTAATCCTGTGTATGTACCTTGTGGCTGTAGAAGCTCATGCTGACGGTGACCACCCATGGTGGGTTCCTAATCCTGGAGTTTATAATTATCGAATGTGGCAGGGAATACTGCCACCTAAACCTACCTTTCCAAGTAGGCGTAAGAAACAGTCTTCAGAGAAAAACAAACGTACACTTTCTCCAGAAGAGTGAATGTGAGTGAACACTTATACCATATGGGTCACGCCGCAAGAAAACCGGAGTTTTACATGTAGCAAAAAGTAAGTGAGCATGATCAGGAAATTGCATAATCACACACTGCAGACCTACCCGAGGAATCGTTAGGAAAAGCCACATAACATTCATAGTAACAAAACATCTGAAAGACAATAATAGCAAATCAACCAGCTTTCTCTTCCTCTTTAAGATGATTGCAAAACTAGAATTGACACAAAGTAATGCATAACAATACAGAGACAAACACAGAAATCCCACAAACAATTGGAAGTACATTAAACAATAGATCAACAACTACAGAACCATCGCCTCAGAACGCAGAGCAGCCTAAGCCACTGGGGGCCTTAAATGCATTTTACTAGGCTAAGCGCTAAATCTTCGCCCTAGATTCTGTTGTTGTTAAAACACAAAATTGTTTAAATTTGACTATCATTCTTTCAAGAAAACGAATGACAAAGTGGATGCAGTGGATGCATCTACTGTATCATTCGCTTACTGGAAAAAATGATACATGTAGTTAAAGCTACATGTAAATATTCCATATTCTTGCTAGCCTCTGTACCTGAGCCGTATGGATTAAACTTTACATGGTAGAAAACCTTAAAAAACATGTTTTCTGGCGACATGGCGCAATTATAGGTATCACACTATTTTTAATTGTTTGATTTTATTCTTTACGTCCCATCAACAATCTTTCAGTTTAACAGGGACGGGTCTTCGGTTGAACCAGTACTCAGCTAAGATAAATGTGTCTTGCTCAAGGACCACAACGCAGTGACGCCGGTGAGGCTCGAACCTGGGGCCTCTCGGTCTCGAGTCAAGCACTCTACCACTTAGCCACTGCGTTCCCTATATCACACTACTAGATACGCACTATACCCTTTCAATATCGAATAGTGTTTGCGCAATCTAAAAGCTCTGCATGTACGCATACAGCTCAGTGCTGATTCGACTCAGGTCTGAGCTGTATACGTAGGTGATAGATACGCATACGACTTACTACACATACAGCTCATATATGAGCTGTAATCAGAGGGTATGTACGACACCTACGCATACAGCTCCTTTGAACATATATAGTTACATGTATGAGAAGTTTTGGATTAGACAATGACTGCACTTTGGTGTTGTCGGTAAAAGAAGTCTTTCTAAATGCTTTCTTATCTACAGACTGGATTACAAATTGTGACATCCTGTTTATAGATGAATACCCACCGAAACCTAGGATCCAAGTCGCCTGACACTAATATGGTACTTTCAGCAATCTTGTTATCACGTTGCATGATGCTTGTCTTTAGCTGGGCTCATCATAACTCAACTATATATGGGGTTTCTGTAGCTCTGAATGTCTGTAAGTTAAAGTAAGGAAGAAGGTTAAGATCAAGAAAATGATACAATCAAGTACGACACTTTACCCGGGACACAATAAGGAAAAGTGACAAGAACACAAGCAAACATCACACACAAGAGAGCAAATAGGTCAGCCCTTTTAATCACAATGCTGCAAGGTACAGACAAGACAATATTACAAAGACCAACATGAAAAATAATTAACAAAAGGATCCACAAAAGATGCACCGCCTTGAAATGGTCAGTAAAACAATTACTGGAGGCATTAAACATGTTTAATGGTACATGTACTAACCTCACCAGTAATTCCTAATCCTAAAAGCCTTTTATCTTATGCTTGTCTCATCATAGTGTGTTAATTTGATTTGATTGCGTCCGTGTGATAATGCATTGCATACATTCTCCTATTGAGTAAAACATTTTTGTGTATACCAATAGCAGAGGTTAGGGTGAGGATTAGGTCAGAACATATGTTTAAGCTCACCACTCTCTCTCCTGTTGCTTCGGCTACTGTCCGTTTTGTGGCGGTGGTTCTGTTATTGTTGGTTAATTGTTTGTTGTTGTTCACAATGTTTTTTGTTTTTTCCTGGTCATATTCACCTGATCTTTTAAGCAAAATGATAAGTTGTGTAACATCCCTAATTTTAGATACTAAGAGGTATTTTATGCATTAATTACATGTAATTGTTTTATCTTTGCAGACCTTAAAGATAACGAGCCATTCGCAGTTACTGATACAGTGAAGAGACATTGTGTTTGAACCTTTCATCAAACCTTCTACCAGTTGTAAATGAATATCTTTGACAAACAGGCTTTAGTTTGATGTTTTAGCAAGAATTGAAATAAACATGTGATATTACAAGTGTAAGCTTTTTAAAAAACTTGCCTTAACTATAGTGGGTTGTTTTCTACTGACTGAAAGTAAAGAAGCCATTTGAAAGCTGTCTCAAAGAAAAGTTATGAATTTATAAAATGACACACCCATCCAATCGCCATCTCCGCTCACGGAGATGGTGATGAGGAGGGTTTGCCATTTTAATGTTGTGACACCAAGAGACAATAAATACAGGTAATTTCCACTGAAAGTGCTATCTCATGCTACATCACTAAGCCAGTGCTACCATACAGGTTGCAAACTTAGTTAATTATATGTGCCATACTCACGAGGATGACAACAAGAGAATGACAATGACATTTTAACATGCATATAATCAAGGGCAATAGAAATGTCCATTTAGTTTACAGTTTCTTCCCAGTCCCAACATGTTGCGTTTGTTAAATTTTATCACATGTTGTCACCACTTACGATGATATAATGCAATGTGGTAAAATCGTCAAACTACTAGTGGGTAAACGTTCGGCGATTGTTCAGCATTTAGTCTGCAATCGGTCGGCGACTGATTGGAGACTGGTTAGCTACTGGATGGAGACTGTTCTATTATCAATTTTTAAGAAATAAAGTGTTTGGAAAGAATAAAACTTTTTCTGTGCAAGTTGTTATCATAATAATGTATTAGATAAAGTTGTTTCGCTAACAACAAATCAGAACGCCACAGGTGTGGTTGTGATGATTCTGTTCGGACCTACTAGCTCTGAGCTTACATTTTCAGCATTTGATATGTCTGGCCCAATTTGTCTCTAGGGCAGCTGAGATCATCATCAGAATCAAAAGTCTGAATTACAGATGTAATATTTACCATCTGGTTTGGTACTGCTGTCTGTTTTTGACCACATCTATGTCCCATGATGCACACACTTTCAACGCCTGAGGTGAAACGATGTCAGGATGGCAAGTTAGCATCATGTTGAAGCTGGCACTTTAACCTGTCGGCGACCAGTCGTCTATCGGTCGCCAGTCATTCACCTATTAGTCGCAAACTAGTCGCTGAATATTTCACAACCAACGTATTCATGAAATCCGTCAGCGACAGATCAGCAATCAATAGGCGACTGTTGGGCAACTTGTTGGCAACTGATCACCGACTTCTAGAAAACCTTTGCAACTAATTGGCGATAGAGGTCACTCACAGCTAGTCTTTTGTGCATGCTCAAAACACTGGTCACGACTGATTTTGTACAGTGACCAATCGCCGACCTTGCTGTGACCTTGTTGCCACATTTGTAAAACCTTGCCGCATCCTCTGCGACCCCTCTGTGATTGTCATTTTTTAGTCGCGGCAAGGTCGCAGCGAGGTTGCAAGCTCTGTGGGACCAGGGTTAAAACAGCTCTTCTGACTTGGTGTTATGTTCAACATTTCCTTAGTCCTTATATCGATTCTGAGGTCAACCATAAACGACATTTTATCAAAACTCCATTCATTAACGAAGGTATGTAGTTTATCGATTTGCATAGTATCTTTAAGGATAAAGCAGTGATTTTCTCTGTTTTAAATTACTTTATTATTCAGAAACTCTTATTGTTTGATATTAATATAACAAACCTATGAGGTCTACTATGTTCTACTGTAATAAAAGTTTAACAAATTTAAATATAGATTCCAATACTCCCAACTCCTGAGATTGTAATAATTTTACTTATGTATATTCCATTACAGGGCATGTGATTACAGGTAATCTTAATATCATTCCTGACTCTAGAGTTTAAAGGCCCTAAATATAGAGTTCCCTCTAATATTGATCTCCCTTAATTCCGTAAAGAGATCGTTGCTTCATTAAATGCCTTTAGTAATCATAGGTGTAAAGGGAAAAATGTTAAATCTGATGTCTTGAAGGAATATAAGATTATTCTTTTAAAATTATTGATACTCATATTTCATTTTAATCTCAGAATACTCATCCTTTACCTCCAAATCCTAAATCTTTTTTTCGTCATGTTAAAAGAGGTATCAAGGCTTTCATATGAAGTATGTTTTGGTTTCAGCAGATAAAGCCGCAAAGTTGTAGTTGTTTGATAATTGTATCATCTTGATACTCTTATACACAAATGCCTAAAAACTGCAGGCTTCTTTGAGTGAGATGGTAGTTGTCGATGGGCATGGATGTCATTCAGCCCTGCATTTTGGTGTCAAATCTAAATATAACCAAGACTGGTTTCCTACGTTATTTTGGTTACCTTAACTCCATAAAACACCTTAAAAAGTCAAGTACCTGGTTGTATCGATTACTGATCTTTGCCCTCTTTCTTACTTATTGCTAATTCTTGTTCTTGTACGACAACAAGCAGGTCTAGTTATGGGTTCACTCCGTCCATCCATCGGTCTGTCCAGTGGGCATCCGTCTGTCCGTCTGCAACACTTTTGGGGTGGCTAGTTTGTGTTATCGTTAGCTCCAAAAGTTTTCATTCCTTTATATTCAAACTTTGCACAATAATTGTTCACATATTGAAAATGTGCACCTTTCTATTTTGTGCACATTTCATGAATATTTTCTTAAATCTTAGGGATGTTGAACTTAGACATTTTTCCATCCAAAATGCTTAGATAGTGTCTTGTTTGAGTAATCTGTAGCTCAAACTTTTTCATTTCTTTATTTCCAAACTTTTCATAATGATTGGTGTTGAAATCAGACATTTTTCCATACGAAATGAGTTGGAAGTTTCTGGTTTGTGTAATCTGTAACTCCAACAATTTGCATTCTTTTATATTCAAACTTTGCATAATGATTGTTCACACATTGAAGATAGTTAGAATATAATGTGAGTATGATAAGGAAATATCACAATCACAAACTGCAGACAAACCCATGGCACCGAGAGGAAGAGCCACACAACAACTTCGAGCGACCAGGAAAGCAAACTAAGTAATTCAGGCAGCTTTCTTTTCCTGATCAAGACGATTGCAAACCTAGAATGGACATAAAGTAACGTACGACCAAACATAGAACAGTTACAGACTCCCACAATTGGGGGTAACAATAGACAACAAACTAACAACAAAAAATCCAACGCCGTAGAACAGACAGCAGCCTAAACAACCGGGGGGACCTCAGATGCATTTTACTGGTACCAAACTTTCGCCCTAGATTCTGCTGTTGTTGAAGTACGAGAAATGTTCAGCTCGCATGGAAGCTTTCTAACTATTGCAATATATCATAATGGAGAAACACTCTAATCAAATTAACACACTATGACGAAACAAAGAAAAAGGCTCACGACTCACAGATAGTCAGATTTAACGAAAGTAAGTGAGGATGCAAGGATCAGGAATCGATACAATCAAGTATCACACCTCACCAAAGTTGAGCCATACTGGATCCAGCTAGAGATAAGCATCAGGCACCCACCAATTAAAGTTTTACGTCAGAGCCGTCATAGAGTCTGATGCTTGATCCACCTCAAAATTCTAATCTGCCTTGCGCCAAGGACTTTCATAACCTGAGTTCAATGGTGACTTGATGTATAAGTTGAAGAAGAATGTTTGCTCTAATAATGTTTCAGCCCAGTTTATTAAATTAATTTCTGATTATAAAAGATTAGCTACAACATTAAAGTATTGCAGCAGACTGCATGCTTGGTGGTCAACCCAATCACGATAGGCAACTTTGCTTTCCTCTTTAATTGCGCGCCAGGAGGTCGGACTTCAGACTCTATGACGGTTCCGACTTAAAGGCAGGAGTGGGGTATAAAAGGAAAAATAAGCCTCAATTCTGGCACTTTCTGTTTGGCACTCAAGCTGTGAAGATCTCCAGGAGCTCTTGAGGCTTATCTCTAATTTGATTGGCTTGTCTATTTGACTATGAAAATGATTGACACCTGTCATCAGCTCAGTGGCCATCTGTTTTTTGATATGGGGTAATATGTAATCACTATCAATTATGAGGTAATAGCAATAAAATTTGAATTATGAAAGAATTTTATTTTGGAATTTTTCATTATATCGAATTTTTGGAAAAAATGATCAATATTTGCTACTATATGTTTCTTATAAATAATTTAGTAAAAAAAATAAATAGAAATAATAAATTATTTTTTCACTTATATTCTTTTACTATAGAATTTACTAAAAAGGTTCTTTATCGTGACAAAATAGACAAAAGCTCTCATTTATCTATTTACATTTTCCTTACTTATTATATTAATCCAAACATAAGATAAATACATACATGTAATGCTACTTTATAAATTACTGTCATTGAAAATGAATGAGGCGAGTCATGTTTGCTATGTGTTCACTGGTTCATAATTACTCTGTAATTACTCTAGATAATTGGAATCATGGTCCAAAGATCACAAAACAGTTGACTGTGAATGTTTGTTTATACAGCAGTTAGCACCAATTGCATGGATGGACAGTAACCTTTCATTTTCTTAGTTTAGATTAATATTTATATGGGATAAATCTTACAAAGTTTTATTAAGGAAACGGCGAAGATCCAGATCAGCTATGCCGATCAGACCTCAAATTTGCATCTAATTAGGTAAAGTTATTTTGATCAAATTTGGGAGGGATCAAGTGCATATATATTCAGCATGATAATTATTGATAAATATTTTGAAAAAAAATTGTATGAATAAAAAAAAGAAAAATAATCAGATATTATATTGATTACATTAAATTTATTGAAGAAAGTTGCATTCATCATTCATGTCTTCATTTAATTTTTATCAGCTTGTTTGTTCTTATTTATCAATAATTATTACAAAAATATTGTCATTTTTGAGACAGTAGTAGTAGAAAACAAAACAGTAGCCTGAGGCTTATCTGCTAAACCAGATTAGGACAGTGGCCTGGTCAGTAGCTAAGCTCCGCCCACTCCACCCACTGACCATCTCATACAGGTAATAATCTCTCTGCCGGGGGGTACAGAATCCCTGCCTTTAAAACAAAAATATCTATAGATGAGGTGATTGAGGCCTGATGCTCTGGCTGTTGTCAGGCCCGCTGGGTTAAATTGTTGGATTTCTTTTGCTCCGGTATTCAGTTTTATGTAGTGTTGAGTCCTTCTCTTTGCTTTATCGCATTTTTTATATCTTGATTTCGTTAATTCATGGATAAGTAAAGTAGGAATGACGGCAAAAATCAGAAATCGATTCAATCAAGCACATTACACGCCAGACCCAGGGTACACATGGGAAAGTGACAACTTAACAATTCGACATCACAGATGAGAGCCGAGCGGTAAGCCCTTTCCCAGCAAGGAATCTTTCATGCAAACCAAACATCTGATCCACATCTGAACTAAGGGTGAAGTTGGAGCCGTGAAACTAGTTTAAGCTCTCTAGCAAAATATTTTTTTTACTGACCGTTCCAAGGCGATGCTTCTTTTGTGGATCATTTTTGTTATTTATGTTTCGTGTTTTCATGCTTTCTTGTCTATTTATTGCAGCCTTGTGGTCACCTACTGGGAAAGGGCTAACCTCTTGGCTGTCGTTTGTGGTGTCTAAATGTGAGTTTGTCACTTTCCCATTGGTATCCTGGGTCAGGTGTGGTACATAATTGTATCGGATCCCTATCTTTGCACCCTTACTTACTTTGTCTACCCTTTTGTGTGATGTTTTATTTTGCTTTTGTCACTTTCTCATGTGTCGGCCTGGGTTAGGTGTGGTACTTGATTGTAACGATTTCTGATTTTTGATTCCTTACTTACTTTAAAAACTATGCCTGACTTTATGAGGAAAACATAATTCTGATACGTCAACTACATATACGATATGATTTGGGCCTCGACGTGAGAAAATCTGTCTTCTGGGGTTTGTGAACAACACAGGTGCAGACCAGCCTGCGCATCCGCGCAGTCTGATCAGCGCCTTTGTTATTCGCTTTTTGGAAAGTAATATATGCAAACTTAGTGAAATTTCAACTTTCTCTCTAGTCTCTGTAGCTGAGGAGATTGATTTGAAACTCGCTTTGTCGGAAACCCCGAAGACAGGTTTTGTCGCGGCGAGGCCCATTTATTATACATGAATTCATTAGATTATTATCAGAAACGCATGTGGGTGAAATGGCTAAAGTATATTACCAATAATCTAATATAAATAAAGCATACTCAATGTCAATGTCACAGCTCATGGTCATGTGATTTACCCTTTTATATCGTGTCCGCTCCATATCTCATTGACTGTTTGATGAGTTTCATTTAACTGCACCGAAATGTTTATCTGGTGCTCATATTTTGATATCCTAAGACCTGACAGGCGTTGATATTTAACCAGATCTGTTGCATTGACTGTCCTAGTCTAACCAATTGGATGAGTTTACTTCCAACTTGGGGGTTGTTCGGTTGTACTTTTTTACCCTGATAAAGTTTTGATAGAAAACTCCGAACCAAACAGCAAAGAGCTTAATCGTGACATTTTGTGGCGCTTGACATTGCTCATAAAAAGACACCGGTCTTAAATCGGTTAAATGTACGCTCGTATCTGTGAAACATATATTTGATATCGAGATGAAATTACATAGTTCATATGACAAAAAATAATATTTGATTTTGTTTTAGGTTTACATAGAGACTCGTCAGAAATAGTAAGTGTTCCATTTATATTTTAACTTAATAACGTTTCACGTGGCTTCAAAGAGCATGTCGCAACCCAGGATTGCTTCGGCTACTGTTCGTTCTAAATCGGTGTTTCTGTTGCTGTCGATTCATTGTTTATTGTTGGTTCTATTGTTTGTAGGGGTTTCACTGC
Organism: Loripinus fragilis; assembly: GCA_964019695.1. NCBI lineage: Eukaryota > Metazoa > Mollusca > Bivalvia > Lucinida > Lucinidae > Loripinus > Loripinus fragilis. The sequence continues at coordinate 92,822,211 of OZ026521.1, read as the reverse complement.
TTTTGTGACTGATCTATGTTTAAAATAATGCAGGACTTAGTAGACTGGCTCCAGTCCTTAAACAACTATTCATCAATGTGTCATATCATATACGTGTAGCTAATCTTACTCTGATTGCTCTGTTTTAAAATAGTTTTACCAGAGTAAGACTAGCTACAAGTATATGAAACATTGATGAAAATCATTTTAAGGACTGAAGCAAGTCTAAGTATTTAGATTCTTTTCAAATTTTGCTCTCCTCTCGCTGAGGAAGATAGAGCTGGTTGTTTTACTTTCATTGTGTTTCTGTTATATATTAATGTCTTCTGTTCTTCTTTCTTGTGGTGCCGTTGGTTGATCTGTGGTCTGTTGTTGTGACTTTTCTGGTCAAACTCACTTACGTTTCGTCACTCATATTAGAATCAGGTAGTCAATTATCTTACCAGAAAGCTACACACGCGGGAAAGTGTCCTTGCAAGGACGATATTTAACACCAGATCTGATGTGGCTGGGTCAGCCGTAGCGTTATTTGATTACTCTCTACAACATGTCTATCAAGTAAGGTAGGATACTCTCCAGTGCAGCTTCGTAGTCTATTTGTGTTTATGTATGTAAGAAAGGCGGCAAAGAACAGGAATATATACAATCAAGTACCACACCTGACCCAGGATACCACATGGAAAAGTGGCAAAACACTATTAAACATCTCAAACAAGAGGTCAGCCCTTTCTCAGCAGGTGACCACAAGGCAGTAATGAACAGACGCGAAAGCATTAGAAACGCAATACATAAAAAAAACACTTACGATCCACAAAAGGAGTACCGCCTTGGAACGATCAGTAAAAATATTTAACTGCATGGCTTAAACCGGTTTCACGGCGCCAACCTCACCCTTAATTCAGATGTGGAGCAAGACACATAGTTTGCCTCTATTAACTATTCTCATATAATAATAATAATAATAATAATAATAATAATAATAATAATAATAATAATAATAATAATTATGATAATAATAATAATACAGCTAATAAAACAGCCAGCTCTATCCTCCCAAGCAAGAATAATGGAACTATAAATAACACAAAGCACCCCACTTACAAAACGAGATCGAAATTGTGGCCACATTTGATGGCGTGTCTTTACCTATGCTATAAGGGCCTCGTCACGAGAAACCCTGTCTTCGGGGTTTCCGACAAAGCGAGTTTCAAACTAGTCTCTTCAGCTACAGAGACTAGCTAGAAAATTGCAATTTCAATTGTAGGAAGCTTAGATAAGATTCTTTCCAATAAGCGAATAACAAAGGCGTTGATCAAACTGCGCGGATGAGCGCCTTTGTTGTTCGCAACCCACCGAAACAGGTTTTCTCGCATCGGGGCCAATTATTATGCCTAAGTGGCCCTGCTTACAACGATATATGCCATCAAATGTGGCCACAATTCTTGCTTGGGAGGATAGAGTTGGCTATGTCTGTAGTTTTGTGTATATTCATCTGGTCTGTTGTCATAAACAACATAAATATGTGAGGTTATTTTTGTAAGCATTGGGACACCGTAACAACCAGATTCTTGAAGTCAGGAGCAGCACTATTTGATGTACATGTTTTATAAATGTATTGATAAGATGGTTTGGTTGATTGAAAATCCGATTTTTGTTAATGGTATATACTAAACGAGTGGCGTTAATTTAATTGTGTGCTAGCGGGGATCTGCAAAGTAAGTAAGGGTGCAAAGATCAGGAATCTATACAATTAAGTTCCACACCTGACCCAGGATACCAATGGGAACGTTACAAACTCACAGTAGACACCACAAAAGAGAGCCAAGAGGTCAGCCCTTTCCCAGCAGGTGACCACAAAGCACAAATAAACAGACGCGCAGAAAGACATAGCAAACACAAGACAGGACGAAAACATAAAAGATCCACAAAAGAAGTACCGCCTTGGAACGGTCAGTAAAATATTTTACTGGAGGGCTTAAACCGGTTTAACGGCGCCAACCTCAACCTTAATTCAGATGTGGATCAAGACACATAGATATTTGGTTTGCATGAAAGACCCCTAACTTATCAATGCATCATCTCCTTAAAGCAAAGATAAGGACTCAACAGTAAATAAAACTGAATAACGGAGCAAAAGAAATCCAACAGGTAAACCCCGGTGGGCCAGACAAACAGCCAAAGCATCAGGCTCCTACCATCTCATCAATAGGTAAGTCTTTAAGTCGGCACCATCATAGAGTCTGAGGTCCGACCCACCGGCGTGCAATTAAAGAGGAAAGCGAAGTTGCCAACAGTGATTGGGTTGACTACCAAGCATGCAGTCTGTTGCAATACATTAATGTTATAGCCAATCTTTTTATGATGGGAAATTATTTTAATAAACTGCGCTGAAAAATTATTAGAGCCAACAATCTTCTTCAACTTATACACCAAGTCACCATAGAAATCAGGTTCCGAAAGTCCTTGGCGCAAGAGAGATTTAAGTCCAACTTTGAATTAAGAAATCAAATCATAGTATCGTCTATAAAATTTTGAAAATGTTTTGCGAAGTTTATGATACAGATAGCCTTGTTTAAGAAGTTTCTGAGTTAACAATTTATTGCGAGTGTTGAAGTCAGCAACTTAGCTAGATGCTCTAGCAAAACCAATGAGTTGAGAGATATAGACTCCATAGGCTGTAGAACGAGAACATCACCATCTAAAATGGGAAATTGACAATTTCAAAATCAAAGTCGTCACGTTTATCATAAATTTTGGTAGAAACAATATCATTAGAAATTGACAAATGCAAGTCTAAAAATGCGGCTTCGGTATCAGAGGCATTGGTTTACTCAGCTGGAGCTCTGAAGGGTATATTTGACTAACCATATTGTCAAAATAAACATAATTAATATTTAAAACATCGTCCAAATATCTGGAAGTAGTGTTAAACGTATCAATCACATCAGCCTGCTTGTCATCAGAAAGAGACATCATAAAGTCCCTCTCATAACAAAACAGGGATAAATCTGCAGCCAGGGGAGCACAATTTGTGCCCATAGGAATCCCAACTACTTGTCTATAGAGTTTGTTGCCAAATCGAATAAAAATGTTGTAGCGCAGCACATACATTTTGACACGACCATGCATGATATATTTTAGTTTTTTTCTGAAGTAAAAAATGCATTTCGGTCATTACATGCAAGGTAAGGAGAGCCTTCTCTCCGGAAGGTTCTTTCAATAATATCAATAAGTTTATCTTTAATTAAATTATGAGGTAAAGTAGTGTTCAAGGCGCATTATGAGACTTACCTATATTCCATTAATTTCAACCGGTTGATGTGCTCTCCCTTGACAGAAATTCAGTTTTTAGTCTTAAAATTCAGGCTCTGAATACAGATAAGTAACTTTTAGGGTACACCTCGCAGACCCTGAAATGTTAACCGGTTTACGCTTGTACAGTAGGTACCTGCATTGTCATGGATAAAGCAAAAGACTCTAAGATATTTTGCAGTTTTGCATTTATCGTGTGTTTTTACCATTTTTGAAAGCAGTTTGTTCTTGTAGAACTTACTGGTTACTTTTCGAGGTTTGACACTTAAGCTTGATTAACGGGCCAACCAGAATTCAAAAGTATGCCGTAATAAACTTCTTTCCACGCTTCTTGTTCACTTTTTGATGTCATACTTAGCTTGGTCTTTAGACAGCCACTGTTTATTAATGACGCGTCTTTGGGGCATACATTTATATATCCAGGTTCCATCAACTGTAAGTAGTTCTGATATTCAAAATCATTACACAGTTGGTGCTTTCATCAAAAATGAATGGACATTTTCATAGGAATAGCCTTTCTGTTCTTTAGTCAAGCAATGGGGGCACATCGAGCTAAATAATAGTGAGTAAGTTTTAATTGCTCAGTTAAAATCTTATCAGCTGACCCCAATGATATGCCAACACTATGACGATATTTTTCACTGTGAGTCTAGCGTCCTGTTTAATCAGGCCTGCCACCGCAGCACCATTAGCATTGATAACAAAGTTTAGGGCTGCCCAGGTCGGGTACCATCTTTTCAGCTAGTGTAGCAATCTTAAAAGTTCTTATGCCACCTGAAAACTAACAGTTTGGACACTGCAGATGCTATATGTATCTGACACAACTCATTGCACGTTTGTTAACCTGAAATGTTCGGATCAACGTGGCCTTTACTATAGGCCCACATTTCAAAACTTGCTTCCTTGAGTTTTCATTAAATAAAAATTATATTAGCCAGTGTATTACGATTGTGCATGTCTGAATTTTCAATAACTTTTGACAGAGCGAACGGATTCAAGCTAAGATTCGTTGCATTAATAAAAACCACTGCCCCTCGAAGTCACCGCAATTTTCACGTGTTTCTTACAGACATGTTGCAAGGAGGTGCATAAGCTCCAAAATTAAATGAACGCCCCTCGTACTTTTTTCTTCATATGTATACCTTTTAGTGTTTTTTTTCGCATTGGGTAAAACGTGTCGTGCCAGTACAAACGAAGCCTGTGTGATTGTTGAGTACTTCCATTCAAATTGCACCGACTTAATGGTGTATGTTGTTATAGGTAGAGGTCAACAGAGATAGTGTAATATGGTTACCTCGTTTGTTCAACTTTACCACAATTTGACATTGCCTTGTACAAAATGTTCTCTTTTGGAAATCAGAAAAGGCATTATATAAGCATTTTGCTTTTATTCCAGTCATGTAAATAAGGATATTTTTTTATATTGTAACACACATTTGATAGTGTCAAATAAATTTGCTGATAAGGATTTTTAAACCGAATTATAATTATGCATGAAAATTGTCGAGTTTTGTTATTTATATACGGCCAAATTGTTAAAGGTTGCACTATCCTATGGCAAGCAGTTTCGTCAGTCTACTCTTGTATAAAGCTGGAAAGCTACGTAGTAGCAATTTCAATTCTTTGATAAAAAAGTGAGTATGACCAAACATACCACAACCACACACTGTAGACCAGCCTACGACACGGCGTGAAAGAGGCACAGAACATTAACAACCAGTGAACCAATAACAGCAGGACCACCTAATTAAAACGGACAGCAGGGGTTAAATGTATTTCCTGGTGCAAAATCTTCGCCCAAACGCTATTTGGATCACTGTGCTGGTTTTCGTCTTTTTCAGAGCAGTGTTGAACAAGTTAATAGCAACATGAAAACTGTGGTATGCTTGCTGTTCGTCACCATTTGTATTATATGTTCGACTAACGCGGAGACGTCTGGTCCAATACCACCATCTGATGTATTCTTTAAATGGTTAGAACGTATGGCTCACGGGCGCTATAACTATACTACCAATCCACCGAAACCCAATGATCCATATGAAGATGATGGCCGGAAACATTGGTTTTTAAGGTAAGTGTTCAAACAATTAGGGGATAACTGTATTCAAAATTTGCATTTGGGGCGTCGGATATACATGTACGGTCGGAAATTCAGTTTTACGGCGACGCGTAAGCGGAGCCGTAAAACGTGATTTCCGAACGTATATCCGACGATATACCTCCCCAAATGAAAATTTTGAATATGGTTATCCCCATTCTAATGCACTTTTAACATTTTCCCTTCAAAAAGACAGTGGAAATCTACTTTGTTGCGCCTATACGTCCAGCGGCTGCCAGCTGCATAAAACCGCTTGCCAGCTGCATGTATTCACTTGTCAACCAATGAAAAGCGACGTTACGTAATGACGTCGGGTTTCGGACAGTATATCGCTGGATATACTGTCGCAAATTTATTACGTTATCCAATCAGACGTCGCGTTGCATTTGCAAGTGCATTAGAATGCAGTATGACGGCGGAGAAGTACGTGACTTTAAAACAACAACAATGGCGAATACCATTGTTAAAACCCGTGGATTCTGATGAAACTTTCTTTGATATTTCCATTAATATTGATCAGATTTGCATGGGATTTAAAACAGATAACCCCAGAAAATTGAAAGCAAAAGACGTATTGTATGCGACTTTCTGTCAAAGATCTGATCAAAAAGGTATTGGCGAGCAACCGAAAATTTTCGGTTGCTCGTCAATAGCTTTTTAACCAGATCTTTGTCCAAGAGTCGATAAGATGGACATGTTGCCTTCATTTTCCCAGGGTGTCTGCTTTAATCTCCATGCAAATCTGATCAATATTAATGGAGATATCAAAGAAAGTCTTACCTGAATCGAGGGCTTTTGACAAGTATCCGCCATTTTTAATCCTAAAAAGTCACGTGATTTTCCGCCGTGAGTATCCTTTACAGTGCGAGCCACTTCCGCCAGGCGATTCTTAAGTCTTTGCATGCCAGGTAATTATGTATGCTTCTATGGCCGTCGTTCACTTTCATAACAATTAACTTTTTCAAAAAATCTTTGAGGAACATGATCAGAGTGTCAAACGGTTGGGATCCAGATCAGGACCGACGTTTTGTCGGTCATGATCTGGGTCCAAACTGTTTGCAAAGGTCATGAACATACGACAAATGTCGCCAGTGTTAAATGTATACACATGTATGTGACTCGGGGACGCTTCAATTACAGAGCAAAGCCTACACCAGGCACATATGCACTTATTAAGTTAATCATTTGCTAAATTGATGAATAATGGTGGCTTTGTTTTAAAATGTGCAAGTTGATACTGATAGCCTAGTGTTGAGTGAAAGCGAGGTATTGAGTTAGATACGTGGGCGAAATGAGGTTTTATTAATTAATATGTATAAGCCTGTATTCCCGTTTTATATCTTTTTAATAAAAGGAAAGCAATCAAGTGTTGGATTTTGTTTTGATACACTTTGGGAAAACATGGAGGACTCCAATCTTTTTGGCTTTCTGGTAGTTGATGTGTAACAGACAACTTCAAGTCTCTTCTGCAGCGAGATGAATGCAAAACTTGATGGGACACTAATACTGCATTACAAAAACCACCCAATCAACAATAAATACCAAATCAACATCAAAACCGAACCAACACCTTAAAACGGAAAGCAGACATTGATACAGGGGCGCTTGAATAAAGTTTATATTCCAAATCTTCGCCCAAGATTAGACAGTCCTAAGGGCTGATACTTTACCTTAGCGGTCGCAAGGCGAAGTTTGGCTGGTCATCAAAATTACTCATTATGAATTCGGAATTTGTGCTGTTGTTTATTCATTGTTCATTGTTGTTCCAATTGTTTGTCTTTTTTGTTTTTTGTCTTTCTTTTGCTATGCAGTACTTTGTGTTCTTTATGTTTTTGCAATCATCTAGAGAGAGAGAGAGAGAGAGAGAGAGAGAGAGAGAGAGAGAGAGAGAGAGAGAGAGAGAGCTGTTTGTTTTTCTTGTATTATCTTCTGGATGACATGTGGCTGTTATCGTTCTTTGCCTCTTCCTCGCGGTGCCGTTTATATGAAGTATGTAATTATGGCATGTTTGGTCATGCTCATATTCTTTTCGAACACTAGCAGTGGCGTCATCAGTTATTCAAATTATCAAAAATATTAAGCTTCCTTGTGTGACATCATTTGCCAGATAGACAAAATAATCAAATGCAATCAATGAGCTAAAAGCAATATTATTTCTGCTTAAAAAATGATGTTTTATTTTTTTCTTAGCCCTTTTCTCATAGAGATTCCCTTTAACGCTTTGGAAAACAGAGCAGTCCCAGATCAGGCAGCTCTTGTTAGAACTGCCTGATCAGGGTCAACTCTGTTTGTTTTTGGAAATATGATTAGGTAATGTACAAATGTCAAAGTTTATTTATATAATTATTCATAGTGGGTGGAGCTTAGCATGACAACAGATAAACCAACAGCTTTGAAGCGTGACTGCATTTATGATATTGATATGTTGTTCTAGAAGGGTTTCAGGCATTTATTTACATTTACTACAAAAAATTTGACATATACAGATGTTCCAGCCCGACTGGTTCATTTTACGCGTTCTGCGTCCATCTTTTGAAATAGAAAGACCCAATGGTAGAGTGCTTGACTCGAGACCGAGGGGCCGCGGGTTCGGACCTCGCCGGCGTCACTCCTTTGTGGTCATTGAGCGAGACACATTTATCCTATAGCTTAGTACTGGTTCAACCCAGGAAGACCCGTCCCTAATTTACTGAAAGATTGTTGATGGGACGTAAAGAATCAAATCAAACAAAATCAACTGCAATCAATGAGCTAGAAGCAATATTATTCCTGCCTAAAAACAAATTGATTTTTTTTTTAAAATTCCTTTCTTAACCCTTTATCTCATAGAGACGCCATTTATCTTTTGCAAACAGAGCAGACCCAGATCAGGCCACTCTTGTAAGAGCTGCCTGATCAGGATCTACTCTGGTTTTCTTATGGAAACATGATTAGATATGATCTTACACTAGTGGGTCTGACAATGAATTTATTGGTTCTGTGTACAAATGTGAAAGTTTATATTCATATGTATATAATTATCCAGAGTGGATGTAGCTTATCATGACTTTTAGTTCATTCATATGTGTTTTATTTCAGACATTGAGACAGAAGAAGATGCGCGCAGAGAACAGCGCCTAGAATGCATTTAAAAGACCAAGAATTTTATTTTCGCGAAGACCACCAAAATACACATTTGCCACGTAAAAATCACGACTAGGGCATGATTTACCTACATCAGTAACCAATAGAAAGATTTAGCCATTTCAGGAGGGTTTTATTTCACGAAACTTTGCATCTGCGAAGTTTAGCAAAAATGAACTCTCACGAAATTTACCGAATTTTCATGACTACATTTGAGTTAGCACTCGGAATTCTGGAACTTCTTGAATATTCGCAAAATAAGAAAGAAGGCAAAGATCAGGAATAGATACAATCAAGCACCACACCTGACCAAGGATACCAATGGGAAAGTGACAACGTCACAAAAAGGCATTGCAAGCGAGAGCCAAGTGATCAGCCCTTTCCTAGCAGGGAAAGCCTTCTTTACACGCCCATTCTGACGTTTCCAGAGAGACCAGGGGTCTTTCTTGTCGTCTGACCATTTCCGTATTGCCATCCTTTGTGTATTGAAGAAGCGAATGCTCTTGCGAGACTGTGCGTTTGCAGAGGTTCATCTGAGCCTTCGCCACTCATCAATGCAATAAGCAATGTGCCAATATCTCGCGTGCTGGTCTAATTGTGCATTAGTACAATATTAACACACTCTGAGCTATTGCAATATACGAGCTCATAAAATATCCTTTTTAATAAAATAGCGTCGCCATGTGTCCAAATCTGAATGTATAGCATACAAAACGATCTCATCTTGATCCAAAATAACGGTCAAGGGACGAGTTAAAAATCCATTCTCAAGATGGTTACTATGGCACCAATGTTGGTTGCCGTGTTGTTGTTGTCTCGGACACAGGTGATAGACGCGGTGATTTGTCCAACCCTCCTCCCCCAACCCTCCCCAAAAATACAGCCCAGATATAATTGTAAAAACTGTGTTTTTACATCAAAATATGAATAAAATTTCATTTTATAAAATTTTCGTAGGACACTTCTCGTATTATTATCTTATAGAAAGGTATATATGTTCAATGGGATTATCTGTTTTTACAAGGTACCACTTGCAGTTTTGCTCTCGCAGCTCACCAAATATTGTTTCGGGGCCAAACTCTACGGCCTAGAATTATGCCGAAGGGATGTGGTAACAAAATGCCGCTTTAAATTCTCCTCGATTCTCTTGCGTTTGCATACAGCTGGCAGTTAAACAAAGCGGATCCTCAGGTCGTGCACGATCTGATAGGCAGATACATGTACATCTCCAGTATACATTACTGAACTGTAAAATGGACGACGGAATGCGCGAAAAATGCAGCTGGAAAGTACAACAATAACTAATTCCTATCACTTACTCGTACTGATTGCATTCAGCTTTTCTTCGGAAGAAACTTCTTTCTTGTCCTGACGAGAAGTTGCCGGTTTGTCTACCGGAAGCGGTGTTCTTCAATGGCGTCGATTCTATATTCTTGGCTGGAAATTTAGTGACGAGAGTAACATAAATCCTCTTACGTATAAATATACACGAATGACACTTTTCACCTCTCTCAAGAATGCAGATGATTTCTGTAAGGTCTTTCTGCATACAATTGGAATCAGTTATCAATTGTTGAAAGTTGACATTTATGAGCATGATAAATTTCATGCTTAATTGGGTTGAGCACAAAAATGGTTTATAACCTCGAGACCAGACCAAAATTGGCATAAATCTAAATTTATCGTGTGATCTGATCTTCGGCATAATTTCTTATTTTTTATTTCCAATAATCTTATTTCTCTCTTTGCTATGTGTTTAGACAAAAGCAGAATCTAGGGCAAAAAGTTGTCCAGAACTGTATATTTAAACCTCCCTTTGTCTGTAGAAAGGTACTGATTTTGTTATTTGTTGTGTTGGGTCCTTAGTTTTGACGTGTGGTTTTGGGTAACCCTTTCTACGTTAGCAATCAGATTGCTGAGGAAGAAGAAGCTAGTTGCTTTACTTACCCATTTATGCCGAATGTATTTTTTCCCAACCTTATCAATTGGACGAGTCCATATCCAATTTTTGGGTTGTTGGCTGATAGTTTTCCATTTTTATTCATGTTTTAAAAGAACCTTCTGTAAGCAAACAGTTTACCGATGTCCCATAAAAAGGACGCTAGGCTTATATGGATTAAATTGTTTTGTGGCTCTCTGTCTTATGCGTGTTTTGAGCCGCTTTTTTGTGCCATTTCGTTATTTCGTTCTTTCGTCTTTACGCCTGGCGTTATGGCGCGGCGCCAAGACAAAATAACGCCAAGCGAAAAGCGAAATAACGAAAAAACGCCAAGCGAAATAACGAAAAGACGAAATAACGCCAGGCGAAAAGACGAAAAAACGAAATACGCCACGCGAAATGACGAAAAACGAGCGCGAAAAAACGAAAAAACGCCATGCGAAATAACACCATTTTAAACTCTTATTTTTCGTCTTTTCGCATGGCGTCTTTTCGTTATTTCGTCTTTTCGCCTGGCGTTATTTCATCTTTTCGTTTTTTCGCGTGGCGTTTTTTCGCCTGGCGTTTTTTCGCCTTTTCGCCTGGCGTTATTTCGTCATTTCGCCCCGCCAGAACGCCAAGCGAAAAGACGAAAATACGCCATGCGAAAAGACGAAATAACGAAAAGACGCCACGTGAAAAGACGAAATAACACCACGCGAAATAACGAAATAACGCCATGCGAAATAACGAAAAAACGCCACGCGAAAAGACGCCAAAACGAAATTTAACCCTTAACGCGATTGCCAAAAATGCATCGCTGGTTTCTCGTTTGCTGCATTATTGATAATGTAAATGTAAAGGTAAAATGTGTGGACCTAGATCGGGCTGCTCTCGTATGGGCAGTCTGGGCTACGAGAGAAGTCTGATCTGTTTCTATACACACCTGAACCAAGAGGTATCTAACATTTCAGTAGAGGACAAACAGGCGACTTCTGTTGTGGTTGGCGCTTTAAAGATGAAAAGAAACTATTAGTCTCTATCTTATTGACAGGAGGCAATTAAAGGATTATTAAAACGGAGTGGCTGCTGCCAGACGTCTGGCAGCAGCGAAAAGTTGGATAAATCGCTGGTGACAGACGACTGGCAGCAGCGAAAAGTCGGGTAAATCGCTGGTGCAAAAAGTCTGGCAGCAGCGAAAAATCGGATAAATCGCTGGTGACAGATGGCTAGAAATCAAATGATCTGTGAATGGCACATAAATTACATGTAGCTGCCGACAGACGACACTTTGACGTTACCCATTTTCTAGAAGAATACTAGTACCGTGGTGTAAAATGCGATAATTTCCAAAAGAATGCGTTGGCCGAAGAGCCACACATGATCATGCCTTAGCAAGATCTGTGTGATTCATGTAAGCGAAAACAGTTGTTGAATTCATTTCTGTACACGTTCTTCTAGCTCAAACACCCCACCCCGTCCTGGCTTTGAGTATTAGATGTGCTGCCATGTACCTCTGTCGCTAGAGTCCGTTTCATTGTCCGGTACAGGCGCATGCGAGCACACATTATCTATTCGAAAGAAAGCCAAAGGAGGGTTTTTGTGTTTTTTTTTTAACTCAACAGTATATGCTTTCTCATATTGATCTGTATCTGAGGCCCAGGAAGGAGGTCCCTGGTATTCCATATCACTGTTTAAATATTTTGAAAAGTATCCCATATCCCTGAAAAGAAATTGGTAAATTCACCAAAATTCAACCACAATCAGAAAGTTTTGTATCGCCAAAACCCAAAATTACTTTGAAATTTCACAAAAGTATCCCATTTCCCTTTAATTAGTTTTAAAAAACCCTTCAGTACCTCGTAGCTCGCGACATTACTGTAGCTTCGACTGAGAGTTTTGTTATAAATGCAATAGATTACCGGGTAAGATATATTTTATAACGGGGTAGCTGTGTTCCAGTCTGGTCATTTTTTCTTCTAGTTTTATTTTTCCATTTCTTGGTCAAAAATGAAAATATCGATCGAAATCAATAATGGACTACCGATCCATGTACCTTTGATGTGGTATCTTTTAATTTCTTAATTTTTAGAATATTAGCATAAGAAAGAAAATGTTGCCACAATATGGACGACTGGACCTACATGAAGGGATATAACCGGACCGTGTAAATCTGTAGTTCTTCCAATCCGTTCTACATTTAATCAGTATCTTCTTTATTTTCCATTTGCTTACTGGTGATCGAGGATCGCTAGTTCGAGACTCATCAGGGCACTGTGTTGATTCTTTGAGTAAGACACTTTTATACAATCTGCTTAGTACTGGATCAACCAAGGAAGACAGAAGAAAGACAGAAGTCGTGATAGAAAAATTGTTGAATGGAACGTAAAGCATCAACGCAAGCATACATGTAACATACTGATTGGCTTCGACTGCAAAACATAAATTACATGTAATTTTCCAAAAATGTGGTTTGATATTATGTTGTTGTTGTTGTTGTTGCTGTTGTTGTTGTTGTTGTTGTTGTTGTTGTTCGGCCGCAGCGCCATTCTCATCTGATAAGATAACCTAAAAAGTATTTTCATTCATCTAACAGTTATCCAGCTCGATTTATTATTATTATTATTATTATTATTATTATTATTATTATTATTATTATTATTATTTGTTAACGTACAAGAATTGGCGTTCACAAAAGCATTCTTCTAGTATATGAACTAATCTCCATGACCACTTATATTTTGACCGTCTGAGGACCAGTTCCACCCACCGATGGAAAATATATTATATCAAAATGACCTTTATTTGATCAATTTAGTCTCTGTTGCTTTAGATGATCAGCTTTTTTTTTATTCGCAAACATTCTCCTTACATGTTAATAAATGAAAAAAAAATCCTAAAAATCTTAATTTTCCTGAGGACTTATTGGTTAACCCTTTTCAGACTAATGGAATTTTCCATAAAGCTACACACAATAAAGTCAGGATGGCCCATTGTATATTTCTTTTTATGAATTAAAAAATATGTTTCTTTCTCCGAGGATCGATTTTGTATAAGCAAACGGTGCAGACCCTGATGAAGTTTCGCCATATGTGGCATTTCATCTGGGTATTCCCTGTTTGTAACAACACACAGTATCTGTTTAGGGGTGTCTGGTCCACAGAGGACCACCTACTGGTCACGTTGTATGGCTTAACCACTTTAGTGATAACCGTAATAGAATTAATGAAAGACATATTTCGGAAACCGATGATTCCTACATGGAGATAATTTATTATGTACCATATTTACCCTCATTAGTCTGATAATTATATTCCTAAAAATTGAGCAAATTCGTTTGTAATAACGTGATGAGGTGTACCAAAGATAGGTAGGAATGAAAAACAATGTAAATCCTATTGAAAATACTCATTGACAGATCTGTGATCAAACTATCTGCCGAATATTTAGAATAAATATGGTATGGTTATTTTCAAAACCATAGAAAGTTATTCTAAATTAGGAAATTTTACCTTCAGCTGAGCATTTGAACTTGAAATAATTCATTTATGTAATCATGAAAGTGTTTCATGATATTGGAAATTTTGAAATACATGTAGCTTTTATAAAGATTTATCTCGTAGTTAACATAAATCTCGAATGGTTTGGACCACGGCCAGGCCCAACAGGACGTCGGACCTGATCTGTATTCAAGCTGTTTTGACACTCTTATTTGATTCCTGAAAGAATGAAAATGTGTGACTGACCTGCTGGATATCAGCACATTAATAAATTCTAAAAAGCTGAACTGCTTTAAAGTGGCCAAGCATATAAAACTTTATTTAATGGTAATATTTGATTTTGGCAAATATTTTATTTTACACCCTAACCGATATTATTATTAGCATGTCCAGCTCCATGAAAACGACCAGAATAGCTGAATTATAGCTTAGTTTGGTACAATAGTTGATGCACATATTAAAGCATCAGTCGCTGGCGAGCCGATGATGGCCCAACATTGAATGCTGGCTTGGCAGCTTTGTCATTTTTTAGGGGATCCGGACCAGTATTGCTAAGAAACCCTATGTTTTTGTGATTTTTAGAGAGGGGGGGTCCAGACTCCCTGTCCCCCCTCTGGAACCGCACGTGATCCTGTCTGAACGTATGTAATCGTATCTAAATGAGAGAACAGATCGTGGCAGACCGTGTCACCAGAAATTCCATAACTCTTGATTATGGCAGGAGATCAGGGTGATAAGGCCGCTGGCAGGATATGGTTTACCCCCCCCCCCCACCACCAAGGGGAATTCTGTAGGCCATATTTTTCTTAAAGCCCATTGTTTGACAATGGTTTTGCAACATGTTAGCACTCTGACAATGGCAGCGTTGAGCTGTAACAGTCTGATATATACATTACCCTACAAAATATTTGATAATTAACATTCTTTTTAAGAAAGATAACGTAATATTTCTATATTTGTTATATCTTCTAAGTCAGCTATTACTGGGCAACAGATATTGACATTTGATTACAAATATAGTCACCCCGATGTAGTGTATGTTACAGTTTTTCATTGACCACTGGTTTCATTGTACCCCTTTTTAACCCCTTTTAAATGATAGATGAATCTAATATAGTTTGTCTCTTGTAAGCCCTCTGACAATGGCAGCGTTAAGCTGTAACAGCCTGTTACATACGTTACCATACAAACTAATTGATAATTAACACTCTTTTTAAGACTTCGGAAAAGTGCAAAAGATAAGGTAAGATTTCCAAATTGGTTATATTTTCTAAGTAAGCTATTACTGAGCCACATATATTGACATTTGAAAACAAATATTGTCACCCCCAATGTAGTGTATGTTACATTTATTTCATTGAACCCCCCCCCCCCTTTTAAATGATAAATTAAACTAATGAAGTTTGTCTTAAATTTTATTGAAACCAGTTTATGTTCATTTATTTGGTATTATATTAAAGCATGTGTAAGTACATTTTCAAAACTGCAAGAATCACGGTTCTATCTTACTTTTTGAGTTATTAGATGTTGAACATGGCAGCCCCATATCACACAAAAATGTCAAATGTAATTCTCTATGCCTTGTGCTGGCTATAGACCCCTCCCCAAGGGGGAATTTTATACACTATAATTTCCAAATACTACATTATATATACCACAAGATGAAATATGTTAGTCCTCTGGGAGTGGCAGTGTTAGCGTGTTATAACATGTTACGTACATTACCCGAAGAACAACATTAAGTTTTCCTGATAATGTCTCCAGTATGACATATTGACACTTTTCTTAAGTCTGGCACAGGTTTAAGAACTACTTATAGCACAGCTACATAATTTTAGATTTTCAACTATAAGTAAGTCAATGAAGTCTGCAACAGCCTTCCTGCCAATGTCATCAGGCTCAATAAGATCCTTAGCTATGTCAGGCTTAGCAGCAACACCGAAATACAAACTGCAGTTCATTGTCTTCAAAACCAGAACTAAAAGGATTGGTAAAGCCAGAAACTGTCTCTCTAGTACTCGTTCTACTTTGCATCCGAGCATATTGAATATTTCATTTCAGTGCATTGAAGAGTTGTTTCAATATATTGAGCTCTGATGTGATTAGTAATACCCTATTCTATCTCTAGTATGAAGCGTAGTTCTTGCTGCTGGAGCCTTAAATACCTCATTTGACTTGGCAGGGGGTTTATTATTTGCTTGATATTCTCAAGCAAAGAACCAATGATTTTAACACACTAAACCCAAAATGGGAAGTTCTTTGCATCCGCGATGTGTACCAGACAAATTTATGAATGTAATCAGTTACTCAGGTACATATTGAGCGTAGCTGTTGTGATTGTGAGCAATGAACATTGGGAAGAAATCATACGGATACAGCTGACATGCAATTTAAAGTTGTTTTCCTTGTAGCCCTAATCAGTGTCAACACCATCTGAATTATATCCATATGCCTTGTCCAGAACTGAGCTGTTTCACAGTGACTGTTTTCAGAACTTCCGAGTTGAATGCATGGTATCTACTGTTTATGTGAGCAAGCAGCAAAGGTTAATAGATCACAAAATCATAATAGTTTAAATCACCATAAATTAAAAAGAAACTTCAATTTATTTCAGCCTTATAAATTTCTAAACTCTCTGACAGTCTTTATACATGTTTAGTCAACCACGTCCATACAGATACTCAGAACAACTTATGTATCATTTGGTAATACACATAACAGTTAAAGCTCATGAGATTTATTAAATGAATACTTAAAAAAAGGTAAAACTTGTTAAAAGAAGTACATAAACTTTTGCCAGCATGGAAATAAGTATAAACAGGGCTTGTTAGAGACATTAACTTGAATGTTAAATGCTATTTTGAGGGTAACACACGTACCATGGGTCTGAAAAATAGTGAGAGCGACCATAATAAATAACTTTAAATCATTTAAGTAGCAGCCTTATAGATTTACTATTTTCTATGACAGATGTAATACACGTAAAGTCAATAAATACCATACTGAAATTCGGAAATAACGCAGGAAACACTAAGTAACGTATACAACGGTAATAACTCAAGACATTTATAAAATTAATGCTAAAAATATGTAACTGTGTTATAAGAAGTTCAATTACCTGTGTCAGCATGCAAATATCTACGAAAACGTCATGGTTGAGCAATTATCAGGGATGTATAATGCTGTTTCGGGGGGTTAACGTATATAACGTGATGTTACACATTAACGCTGCCACTCTCAGAGGGCTAACACCTTTTTTTTGTGTCTTATATAATGTAGTTTAAGAAAATCATAAAGTACAAAATTCTCCCGGAGGGTCTATAGCCAGCTCAAGTCGTAGATAGTCTTACATTTGCAGTATTACTCATGCTTATACTTTCGCCAGAGAGGAAGGAGTCAAACAGCAGTCAGACCAGCTTCAAACCCAGTCACAAAGAGCAAGGAGAGCTGCCGCTTTAGGTGACGCTATTGATCTCTACAAATCTCATTTCTCACTCAATAATTACGGACATCAATATCGAAGGCAAATGAATCTGGAATTTAAGCCATTCTTAAACCATGCAATGTGCAAAAAAAACACACTCAAAAATGAATGCAAAACAAGATAGGGCGATTTCGCTACGATGTGACGGCGTCTGTAATCTGAAATTTAAACCCTTGTTCAACCATGTAGTATGCAACAAAAAAATCAATCTAAAGGAATTGAATTAAAAATAAGATAGTTACAGATGTTTTTTATACTAGAGAATTTTAAAACAGCTATGGAGGGTAGCCATTTGTTAGGCTGAGTGACCTCACAAAGTCCTAATTTAATATGCATGAGCAGGAAATCTAGTTTCCTGCTGCTCATTTTACCTTTATTTTCAGTTTTATTGATTCTTCTCTTGAGAATAGTTGATTTTGACGAACTTATATTTTGTCCAGGGTGACAAAAATAGCAAAGGATGTTTTGTCCGGGCTAGCAATTTTGTCTGGGGTGGCAAAAAAAGGTATGGGATGTTTTGTCCTTCTAGGGGATGTTTTGTACGGCCTCCATGCAAACACCTCTTATTTGATGCAATTTGAACAGGTCTTTTAGATATGATATGTCTGCACAATTTCCTAGGGGTGAGATTGAACATGACCTTACTCAGTTTGCAGTCTTTAGACTATGCAATGAATCAACCGGTTGTGGTGAAATGGGAGATTGTTTGCCACATAAGCAGACACAATGATAGACCTTGTATGTGAGTTTGACTTGAATTAAGATTGGTTTTGAATATATTTATTTAATAGGAATATTTATTAAATTGTCTCATTTGAATGTGAAACAATTATTTTATATCAGTATCTCTATATATTTTAGTATTATACACATTAAGAAATATGTGTTGAAAATATTGTTATAACATCTGTAACACGAGTTCATGGGCTTGCTATCAACAATGACTACAATTCCTAAGATAAATGCACCAGAGGCTAGAGATTCATACGTGTGTCGAATAGCATTTTTTTCTGAAATATCATCTCTTACATCAAGACAATTTCCTTTCTCATTTATTATGTCAGGTAACATATGTTTCATCCTTTAATAAGTAATCTGATCCTGGTGTCAAACTTTCAAATATGTGATTCTTTATTATTTTAGCAAGGTATTCAAAAAATTTAAGATATCCACCAGTACAGTGTCAAGTATTTTCATATATTTTTTCTTCGATAATAGATATCAAAATTGGTTACGTAAACTTGGGGGTAGTGTTGTTTGCCAGTTCATTTAAAGCAATAAATTTGAGATAGAAAAGCGAACTTTTTTCTATCAGTCAAATGAGTATATTATTAAACTAAGATACGAACATTTTCAAAATGCAAAAATCGGCTGTAAACGTAAATGATGTCAGTCACAATTACAATTTTCAAAGGGAAATTTAATCTATGTAACGCACATAACCCCATTGCAAGCTTTAATATTTCTTCTTCTTAGTTTATTACAGTAACATATGCAACAGGCTGTTACAGGCTAACGCCCCGGCGCACAGAGAGCAATATCTCTTAAAAGACTAAGATTGAGATTCTCTTTTAGATAGGATATGTCTGCAAAATTTTATAGGGGGAGGGGCAGGACCTTTTAGCTTGAAGTCTATGGTGAACTTTGGTGACTACTGTTAACCGCTGCAAACAGTTTGGGCCCATATCAGGCCCGACAAAAGGTTGGAACAACTGTTATGGGAATGACAATCACCCCTCACCCCCTACCCACACGCGCGCGCGCGCGTGCGAGAGAGAGAGAGAGAGAAAGAGAGAGAGAGAGAGAGAGAATACAGTTGCACAATAGCCACAGTGCTGATTTGAGTTACGCATGGCTCAAACTACCGCTCAGCAAGCACAATAAGGTCCAGCACATGATATTTCGGTATTTACCGCATCGCCGAATAGGTCCAGACTAGTCTGCGTACCCCAGTATTACAGATTGTCTAACCGATATTTATAACACCCTTACCAACTTTAGCACAAATTATCTCGTGATGTGCAAGGTGTACACTGATTTAGGTGGTATAAAATAGTTATACAATGTTTGTCCACCTTTACGTAAGATAATCCACTCGCAATAGCTACTCGCTAAAGCTCCTAGATTATCTCCACGTACAGGCGGACAACCCATAGTATTACTATTACCTAACCAACTTCATAGCTGTACATGCATCAGTAAAAAGACATTGAGCGAATGCCATAATAGGTACCAATAATATCATCACATGGTATTTCCATATTAATTCTCCTGATTCTTAAATTTCCTTTAAATATTGGACCGAGTACTCATATGATACTTTTATAAAAAAAAAATCTGTCTGTCTGGCAGCAGCGATTTCCTTGAGTTTTCGCTGGTGACAGACGTCTGGCAGTAGCGATTTCCTCGATTTTTCGCTGGTGACAGACGTCTGGCAGCAGCGATTTCCTCGACTTTTTGCTGCTGCCAGACGTCTGTCAATTAAAAACCCTTTGCGTGTTTGACATTTGAAAATTATTTTCAACATGCGCGGATCCAGAAAGTTTTTTTTCAGAGGGGTTCCAACACTGACAACTTTTTTTCTTCTCTTTTTCCTTTTTTTGTTGATGGGATGGAGAGAGGATCAAAATGTCACTATAAGTGGGCCAGCATCGGCCCGCCAGCGAAACGCCATTGAAATGGCGGTTCGCTGGCGTGCCGATACATGTATTGGCCCACCATTGAATGCTGGCTTGGTAGCTTAGTGATTTTAGGGGATCCAGATCAATATTGCTAGGAAACTCTATATTTTAGTGATGTTTCATGGGGGGGGGGGGGGGTCGGACCCCCTGTCCCCCCTCTGGATCCGCCCATTTGCAAGCATTACTTTTTATCATCTTTTTCTGAAGGGGGGATAGTGCCAGAGTGTCAAACAGCTTGGGTCCGTACAGTTTGCAAAATTCATCAGTTGATGACAAAATTTACCGCTAGCAGGCAAAGAGTTAATTTATGTGTTTATATCCATACTTCTACTGTGAAGGGCGTTCTTTACAAGCAATGGAGACTCTGATGAAATGCAGAATGATGCGGCATTTCATCTGGGTCTTCATTGTTTGTAAAAGACGGCAGCTCGTGGAGCTTACTACAATATTACTTAGACTAACTGGGGTGCTCCCGACATTTTAGTCAAATCAGACTATTATGCACCAGGAGGCGGGATATACAAATGACTGGTGCATTAAAATGGAGTTTACCGCCCGTGTGTCGGAATGTCTGTCTATCAGAACGTCCATCAGTGTGTGCTTTGTGAGCTCAACTCCTCTTACAGTTTATTCCAATTTTTAAAAAAAAAAAAAAAACTTTGCATATGTTTCGTTCATGAGCTGATTTGCATGTAATTTGGACATTCTTCATTTTCCCCCTCGAACTGCAGACAGACAGGCACGCACGCACGCACATAATCACACGGCTAAATCGACAGGGAGATAAACATATTCACAAACAATTAGTCGTGTGAATACATGCAAACGATCCCGAGTTACGCACTCTACCACTGAGCCATGCTCCTCAATATAGATTTGTCTCGGTTTGCTGAAATAAACGGTAGCTTTTTACTAGTAGTGTGGACCCAGATCAGACTGTTAATGTACAATGTAGGAGCATTATGGTTTTGGTCCACACTGTTTGTCCCAATACTTACGTAAGTCAACTGGGCCTTGACGCGAGAAAACCTGTCTTCGGTGGCTTGCGAACAACAAAGGCGCATACCAGCATGCGCATGCTCCGCGCAGACTGATCAGCACCTTTGTCATTCGCGTTCTCTAAACTTGCAAAAATTTTGATCTTCTAGGCAGTAGATGAGGAGACTGGTTTGAGTCTCGCTTTGTCGGAAACCCCGAAGACAGGTTTTGTCGCGTCGAGGCCCAACTAATGTTAGCAAAAATTATAGCATGTGAAGCCGCCAAATGTAGCCAGTTATAGAGCTTTTGACCTTCTTTCATCTTCTTCCATACTTTATGTTTGTGAGAAGATATGCCTCTGAGAGAGCTGTGCGTACACGTAGATCTGTCTGTGCCTTTTTGTTATTTATAAAACGATCATGTGATTGCTCGGATTGACTTTGCGATATTCATAAAACTATCATGTGATGGTTTCATGTTCCCCTCTTTTCGGAATAATTACTTGTTACATGTATCATATTCTGCACATGAATTTGCATTTCGAATGAACCTCATAGATTGCATAGATATTATGGCGTCCGATCAGTTCAGTACCAACAATGGGATGGTATCGTTGTTTGCCCTCTAAATTTCGTCTTTTCGCGCTCATTTTTCGTCATTTCGCGTTGCGCATTTCGTTTTTTCGTCTTTTCGTTATTTCGCTTGGACGTCGCGTCAGATGTTGGTGTTAATTTTAAAAACGTAGGGGTCCTCTCTATTGAAAGTTCTCTATTTCACTTATTCCATTATACATTTTTACAAACTAAACATCAAAGAAAAGGCTATTAATTATATTTTACATTGATGAAAAACGAAAGACAAATTAAGATACAAAGAAAAAGTTATCGCTAACATGTTCCGTATAAATTGCCGATTTTTTGCATGCAGAGATGTAACAGAAATCGTTTGGCGGAGTGTTTCTAAATCCAAAAGTTTTAACTAATAATGCTTGAAATCTTGTAATTTTCCCCGCATAGCTACTTTTTGTGCTTGTCCTCACGACGACATGCGCGAAATTGGCGTTAATCGGCAAACTAACCAGAAATAGCCAACCAAGCAAAGAAACGGAACGTGTAGAGATTTAAAGAAAACGTTGAAAACATGGGTTCTGTGTATTTATGTTGATGTATTACTTTTTAGCGCCTCGTGTTTTTGAAATTCGAAGTATATCACAAAAATGCGTTTTCAAAATAGAATTAAAATTTGAATTTATTCTTGATTTTTTCCATATTTAGAGCAAAAATTTGTTATTTTGCTGTGTCTAGCAAAAATGTCACACTCACGCAAATGGCGTCTTCGGAAATATGAGACATTAATTCAATACTAAATGAAAAGATGTTTCTTCAAACTTATTTCTCTCTAAATAAGATATGTAAATGCGTTTTTCATCTACTTTATGCTGTCTTTAAATTAAGAGAATTTGTTAAATATTGAATAAAATATCGCTAAAATGCTTTGTCTAGCAAAAATGTCACAGACGCCGTTTTTTTTAACTTTGCTAATCGCGTCGTAAAAACGTTAACATTTTAGCGTTATAATATGCGTAAATGCCAAAAACTTAATCGCGCATTTTCTTAAAACTTATATACTTATATACTGATGCATTAGCATAGTCTTGTAGGACACTGTCCAACATAAAGTAATATAAAATAGGTCACTGGCCAGAATTAATTCGAGAAATCTGAATATTCAGTGACCTTTACCCCTGCTTTCAGGAATATTCAGGAAAAATATCACAGGAGCTTGAAATTCGATCCTTATTGACTAATTTAGCCCCTAAACCGAAAGCACATAATGTCATTACGTAATGATGACATTTAAGCTTTTGGTTATGAGGCATATATATGTAATGTAAGGACCAAACTTCAAGCTCCTGTGTATACAGCCACAGGACATACCCACTCTCCACCAAGTGACGTTGCCGCTTAAATCAATGTATTTCCAGATGTTTTGCAAAAAATTATTGTCCAAAAACTATAGAAGCTACAATTTTGAAAAAAGTACCAAATGAAAGCAAATTGATTTACGCAATAAACATTTTTATTGTAGCTTCTCGGTTTCTGTTGTTTTCGTATGGTAGCAATTTAAACGCAAACACAAATTAAAATTACAAATTTTCGGTGACGTTAACGTTAGCGTCTACGGGAATAGTGATGTTTTAAAATTTACATTCACTTTTAAATGCGTTCTACTTGAGAACCAAAAGTGTAATTATTTTAATCATTTATTGTATATTGCTGCTCTCTATTTGCTCTTCATCCCTGTAAGTTTTATAAAATTTTACCCATTAAGTTTGTCATGGTATTTTTTTTACAAAATTCTAGAAAGGTCTTGTTCCAAGCGGCGACGTCGCAAAGTCGCAAACAACTACATGTCCCGAGACTGTACATCATATTGCTAGGTATTAGTAATAGTCAACTCATTGGAAGCCATACGATGAAAAGGGTGTGTCTGAAACTCAAACGTGACATGCTCGAATCTCAAATAAATTAATTTCTTTCTTATTTTCATTCATTTGTGTCTACATGTTTGTTTGGGCCAACACTAACTCTTGGCGATGTTTTGGTCATTATCGCATATACGCAAAAGCCTCGTGAAAATGTGGATGCTGACATACATGTATCAAGCGGTGATAGAGGTCTCAATTCTACAGCTATTTATCATCTACATTCATACTTTACTCTGACGAGCCTGTACACAGACTTTCCTGAGTCGCGAGTCCTAGTTGCCGGACAATGCGATAAGTACCAAACGCTGCTTACGTATTGGCTAATTTTAATATAAAACACGCAAAGGTGTGTGCAGCGAAGATATCCTTAAGACCTATAATCACCCTGTCTGTCCGACCGTCTGTCCATTGAAGTCTACTGCAACGAGAATAGATTTATGTAGTTAATAAGCACCGACCGACCAATCGCATTTACTACTGAAAATAATTGTGCTTACCTGGGTATACCCTACTTTTCGCAATTCTACTCGGGAACATGTATCAATAAAACCTTTAAAAAGTTATATATATATATATATATATATAAACCTTAACAAACTTTACATCTGATCATTTTACAACTGGGCATGTGTGCTTAGAAATATTAACGCAAGGAAGATCGCCTCTCTTATCTGTGAAAATCTCATTGTTTGACGTGTTTAAACAACTTTTGACGTTACACAAATTAACACCAACATCTGACGCGACGTCTTGGCGTTTTTTCGTTATTTCGTCTTTTCGCTTGGCGTTATTTCGTCTTGGCGCCGCGCCATAACGCCAGGCGAAAAGACGAAATAACGAAATGGCACAAACAAGCCACCATACTTCAACGCAGTGCCTTTGGCTGATATGTGGTCTGTGAATGTGGCATTTCCTGGTCATACTCAGTTGCTTTTGGAATCGAATTAAAAATCAATTTTATAAGCTGTGTTATTGCAGCCAAAATGCTCTTCATGGTGTCACATTTTGGAAAAAATCTATGATTCCATAATGCGCCGATGGCCGACTTAATCTGAAAAGTGGATCGCGAGAAGTTGTACATGTATATCTATTTCCAAGGTGACCTCTGCCATGGCGGCTATATTTTGTATCGTGAAATTACCATGTGAATAAATTTGATCACTCTATATAATGATTCATTGTTCTACACGATATGTCAGCAAACCCCGATGAATGAGTAGAAAATATATGTTCAAGATGGTCGTAATTGTGGCAGTGTTGGAAGTAGTGAAACCAACATTTTAACTCTCATGAGCAGTCTCAATGAAAACAAGTCTTCTTGCTTTTCTTTTCAATTTCTAATTTTGTGGGTTACACGTATTTGTATTTCGGTAGGATCCGTTTTCCAAATTATTCATAATTTAATTGAGTGAGTGCATGTGGCTGTCTTGCAATGTACGCATCGCATTGTTTGCATGCAGTATTGGATGCTTTGGCGAGCCAACTCTTATGGGTAGTCTCGCCAGATGCCTCATTGCTCGCATAGTTACATGAATTTATGACTCGGGGCCAAATAATATACCTATAGCGCAATCAAACTGCTGCATGCATGCTCAAACGATGACTTAATGCATATAAAGTGAGTAACCAAATAGCATGGATCGGTCCAAATGTTTGGACCAGCACATAAGAGTTTAGTAACTATCGCATTGTGGTTCAGATACACTCTTAGACCAAGATCTACGCATGCACGACTGAGCCTAAGCTGGTCGCATAAGCGATAAGCACCATCGGTCTATGCACTTTCATAATAAAGGGGTGATCGTTTATGTTTGCCACATACTTGTATTACATATTAGCACCCATGTTGACCCTATATTTCAGGGGCACAGCCATTTTAAACACACTGTTGGACCGTATCATGCGAACGAACGGAAGTTTAAATAGATAACTAGTCCTCAATAGGTGAACGTAGCATGAAATAAGATTATGTTAAGTGTCTCAGTGATATGAATGGATAAGTAGCTTATCTATGTTTTCATTGTCAGTACTCAGGTCCATCGGTCGCATTATATACCGTACACATGCGTGGTATTTGCCATCCATATATATATATATATATATATATATATATATATATATATATATATATATATATATATATATATATATATATATATATATATATATATATATATATATATATATATATATATATATATATATATATATATATATATATATATATATATATATATAGCATAATGGAAGGGTTTTTTTTATTTAAAAAAAAACACCTTGATACAAAGGATAAAGCCAAATTTGTAAAAATCCAATCCACATCCACACGAGAAGCTGACTCTGACCCATCTTGACACTGACCCTCGTGGCATGAGAGTTACTAGTAATCAACATCAGAAGCAAATTCGTCTTGACTGTTCATTACACAGCCCCACCTTAGATATTGTACTTGGTATGACCATTACTGATAACATAAAATGCCACACTCACAGACCGTAGGTACACCCACAGCATAGCGAGGAAGAGACACAGAACACAGAGACAGCCACGACCCACTTTAAAAAAGCAACCTACTCTGTCAAACAGCAAGATGATTGCTACATGTAAACTAGAAAGGGCACCGAAAACACCACCACAAATCATCATATTGCCAATGCGGTTAAAATATATTTAAGAAAACTGAACAAATCATACTTTTTGCCCTTAGCGAAAACAAGAAACAATATTGGTACGCAAAAATGTATTCTAAATGATTTATTAGAATTGTCACAGATTCTATCTCTATATCATGGGCTTGCAATAGCCGATTTTCCTCATGATGCCCTCTATCAAAATTGCACAAATAGTCCCTCTCCGCTGAACAAAGGGTTGTCAGAGCTCTAGATAAGAAATATCTTTAAACGACATCTCCTCCTGAACGACTTGTACAAATTCAAATAATTTCACAGAATTGTTCCTCATGATACCTTATACCACAATGTCACATATTGTTTTGCTCTGTCGAGCAAAACGGCCATCAGAGTTCTAGATAATATCATTAAACACCATCTCTTCCTGACCACTAATTCAAATTCAATATAATTCAAATTCAATATAATTTCACAGATATGTTCATCATAATGCCCCCTACCAAAATTGCACAAAATGGAACAGAAGGACCACCAGAGCTCTAGGAAAGAGAAATGTGATTAGACGACAACTGATTAAAACTCAAATTAATTTCACAGAAATGTTCCTCATTATGCCCTCTGTCAAAATTGCTTAAGCACTCCAAACTCTGTTGAGATGCCGCATATGACTCTTAACTGTTCTTCTTTGTTTATGACACATGTAATCTTCATTTGTGATGCACAGTTACCGTGGTTACAATGAATCCATTGTAGTTAAGATTTGAGTCTGTATGCTTGGACATATGTGGCAATTCAGACTCATATCAATGCTCTACTGGATTACATGCGATGTCGATGTTTCACTAGAGTCTTTTTACAGACATGCACTGCCAAACAAAAGTCAGTGTATCTTTTTACCAAATTTGGTTGCAGCTGAACTGCCACTAATAGTTTGTAACCTTTCAACTGCTTTAAAAGCTGTGCTCTATTTGGGCGAATTACGTTTGAGCGGAAATCATACCGTGACGGAGTATGAAATGAACGGAGAACCATACAGTCAGAAGAGCGGATGGAAAAAACATTCAAATGAGCGAATTTCCAGGTAATGACCTTTAGGTAAGTATCTGTTCAGTTGTATTACCTTTAATGGCCAACATTGCTCAGTCCTTATTAGGTGATTTGGAGCGCATTACAGTAGCGAATCCAGGGGAAGTTCAGGGGGTTCTCCCCCTACCCTTCCCGCTATAAAATATTGTATGTAAATGAAATTATTTCATTTAAATATTGTATGTAAATGAAATAATTTGGTCTCGATGAGACCAAATTATTTCATTTTCATAGAATATTTAAGATAAATGAGATATAATCCACAAAGCGAAACCAACATGATTTATGCATATCGGCCCCAGCATCTGGATGTTTACCTGGAAAATTCGCTCATTTGAATGATTCAAACAGCTGCTCTTTTGCCTTATGGTTCTCCGCTTTTTCGTAAAAATAAATCTGCTCTTTTGTATTATGGATCCGCTTAAACGTAAATCTCCCCTCTATTTGATTGGAAACTACAACAATAAAGGGTCGAAATGTTTGATATCTATTCCCATCAAAATGTTGACCTAAAGTTGTTTTAGTAGAAACATAAGTGTAAGTTTACACCAAAAGGAATACGTGTAAGTTAACACAAAAATTTAGAGCAGCTTTCACCTCGTTTTGTGTTAACTTACACATATTGTTTCAATACCATTGCTATCGGGCTCTGGTCAGATATCTGTTCGTAACGTCTTTTTTTTATATGGACTGGCTTATAAATGCGATTCAATTTATCATATTGTGTACGCATTTGTGTCGGTGGATGCACCTTTATCGCTTGGTGAGTGTCAGCCAAAGGTCGGTTGTGTCTTCCATATACTACCAAAACAAGAATGGAAACGAAAGGACTAAGTGAATGGGGAGATATAACTGTTGTGATTGTGTATTTTCTACTTGTGCTGTCTGTCGGAATATATGTAAGTAAGAATCTGATGTAGATCTAGTTTCACACTCAGGCATTCTGACATATGCCACGTGCGAATTCAACAACCCTTCTTTAAATGAACTTTGTCATCATCTCTTCTCTACTTGAAATTGTGTACTTTGGAAGCATATAATTTATATATGGAAGCAGATTAAGTCTGTCCTCCAAGAGCAGTTGAATATTGATATTACTTGACGTTTCGCTTACTGTGAAGGCGGCAACTTTAATATTCATATCTGGGTGTGGTTCGGCTATTCCATCTGCTAAGGAAGGGAAATCAGGTTTTATTTATAATTTGGTAAAGAGTTAATTAGCATTCTCCCTAAGAATCATGCAGGCCCAGTAGAAAAGCTGATAAGTGACTTTTTCAGAATGGAAAAAAATGTTGGCGCAATAGATTCCTTATAACATAAAAGTCACATAGCCAAAGGGAAACGGTTATTGTCATGCTGTTACCATGGCAACGACCAGTTAAAGATTTTGCCTCCAGAAGCATGTTTTCTAGTAATGAAAAATTACACTTTTTGAAGACAATGCAGCCTATTTATCTTTTAAAGTCTAATGGTTTATGCTGTATGAAAAAAATCAATAAGGTATTAACTTTCAATATCACAAATGGAAAAGGATAAAAAAAAACTTGCAGAGTATGTTTCTATGGCAACGAAGAGGGGCTATCTCTATGATATTTTTGGAGGCTTACGATTGACAAATTTCTATCAAAATTATCTTTTTACAGCAAAGGTGAGATTAAAGGTGTCAGCATAAGGAATGTACACTAATGCCTTGTGTCTTAAATGAAAGAATAAAAAAGGTCAAAATGTTTCTATATTTGGTATCCATGGCAACCGAAGTAGCAACATAATAGCAAAGTTTGAAAAATGCCTAACTTTACGGAATAAAATGACCAACGAACACAGATGTGTAGACATTAGTTTATATAGCATACGAAGCATCGATACAAACTTGAAAAGTTACACACACGCTAGTTTGGTTTTGTGTCTCAATTTGGTTTCCATGGCAACGTGAATATTGCTACTGGCCTAAAATTGCAATTTTTGACCATTTTTAAATGATAGTTGTTGAGACAGGAAATATCAAAAGGGATGAATTTTATTCTAGGGATATCCACTGATGCTAGGCGTCTGTAATGAAAAAATAAAAATGTTCAAAATAATCCATTTTCCTTGTTACCATGGCAACCAAAAATGGTGGGGTAGCCAGGTATGAAAAAAACCTTATTTTTTTGGCATTTTGAACTACTACAGCCATTCCCCCAGCGCACATAGAGACATATACAGTAAATGGTAAGTTCTAAATGGTATAAGCTTTCATAAAACACGAAATCATGCGTAGATTTCACCACCTTCTGGGGGTAACCATGGAAACAATCAGAGTACTGTCGGAAAAAGAGATTAAATAAATTGCATCTTAAAGTGGTTAAACATTTCCAGTTGGATATAATTCAAGTTTTAATATGTTAAAAAGATAGTTTTGTTGAGATATATTAACATTATCAATATGATTCCACCAGAATTAATAAGTTTAGTTTGATATAGTAACATTTATAGACTTTAAAAGTGGGTGGGGTAACCAGATATTTAACCAAAACGAGTTTTAGTGATTTTTAAACAAGTTTTCCCAATAGTGGTGGGGGTGATGGCATATTTGCATACTGCCAATACTTGATAGGGGCCTCCAAGTTTTATAGACTGTAAAAACATGTATGAGGTTTACATCTTTCTTGCCGTTACCATAGAAACAAATACAGGCCTGTTGTAAAATGGATATTAAATATATTGCGCCTTTAAACAGTAAAATGTACAGATGGTTATAATGCAAGTTCCCAATGTGTATAAAAGATAGTTGAGTTGAAACCTATTAACATTATCAATATGATTTAAGCAAAATTAATGCGTAAAGTTTTATTTGGTAACAGTTATAAACGTTGAAAGTGGGTGTGGTAACCAGATATATAAGAAACATTATTTTTAGTCATTAAAACTTTTCGAAGACAATACAGCCTATCCATCTCTAAAAGTGTTAAAGTGATTCCAGCTAATAATAATAAGTTTTGAATTAGCTAAAAGTAGAATTGAGTTAAGTCTTATTGACATTATCAATATGATATAAAAACTGAATAATTTGTAACAATTAAAGTGGGTGGGGTAATCAGGTATATAACGAAAACTTATTTCAATAACTTTTAGTCAGTATGCCAAATAGTGGCAGAGATATTGACATATTTGAATACAGCCAATATGTAATGGGACCTTTGAGTTTCATAAACTCTTAAACCTGAATTTGGTTTAACCTGTTTCTGGTTGTAACCATGGAAACAATCACAGGCCTTTTGCAGAATGGAAATGAAATTAATTGTATGTAATAGTGGTTAGAATTGTTCCACCTAGTTATTATATTACAGAATTTGATGTGCATAAAGATAGTTGAGTATAAAATTTTAGAACAAGCTTTGGATAAATCAATTTGAAATGATTTTATAGCTTTGAAGCCAAAACAAGTTTATGTTTTTTTTGTATAGTACAGTTATTGTTTCCATGGTTACGACCAGAAAGTGGTAGACCGGATGCATGTTCTTTTATTGTATGAAAGGTGAATACCATTTAGAACTTTTCAATAATTGTATGCACCTTTTAGTAGGCAGGGAAAATGATTGTAGTGGTTCAAATATTCCACAAAATAGGGTTTTCCAAGATTGGTTACCCCACCCACCTTTGGTAGTCTGGAATGATTTATACAAAGATCATATTGGGTTTATTTATTATTTTAATCTACTCCCTTTGAGCTATAATGTTTCAGCATATAAAGATCAGAATCAAAATTAGTGTGTTATTGGATATGTGAATGTGCAAAAAATGTCTTTTCACATTTTTTAGCCATTTTAGGCCAAATTCCTTCTTTTTGGGTATCATGGCAACAAGCAATAAACTGAGAGAACGGAACATAGCTTACTAAAATTATAAATACAACTAATGTGGCCATCTAAACAGAATAAGTAGTAAATGTAATCAAAGGAAAATTCATATCAGCCTGACAGATTTTAATTTCACATATTTTCTTGGGCAAATCTCAATACTTGTCATATTTTTTGGCCATAAAGTTAAAAACTTTTGTGGCATTTCCTGTAACTGTTGCCATGGTAACTCTAATCTGGAGTCTTTAAAACTATTATTTGTGTATTTGTATAACAGATATAAATCGTGTATAATACAGTATGTTGAAAATTATTCATATTTTGTCATGCTGGAAGGAGGTAGTTTGCATAGAATATGCCCTCTTTGTTGAATATGCCATTTTTTGTGAAATCACTGATTATATGATGTTTTGGTTGCCATGGTAACATGAATTGAGGTAATTCATTTGTAAATTTGAATTGGATGTTGAAAGTCAGGTGCTGGTTACGTAAAATGTGCAAAAATAATCAATTTGATCCTTTGTTTAGGGGAGATGTTTTGCCTTGAATATGCTCTTTTTTGTAAAATAACTGACAATCTGATGGTTTGGTTGCCATGGTAACCTATATCTAAATAATTTCATTATTTTCAATTTTTCGTTTTTGCTAAACAGGTGTAGACTTGCCAGTATAAATTTACATAATCCATATTTCTGTTTGCAGAAACAAGATAATTTGCATTAGAATTGCAGTATTTTGTAAAATTCTGACGGGCCGTTAGTTCCGTTGCCATGGAAACAAAAATTAAAAACATTTTGAGTTTTTTATTCATGGCATTTGTAAATCAGACATGGGTTATTTAGACACTATATATGTCGTTCATATACAGCTTTGCTGTAAAAAGTTATTCAGATTTGAAAAAGGTCAATTTTTAGAGTTCTGAAAATTGGTTTCCATGGTGAAAATTGGTTTCCATGGTGACACGTTTGCTGCTAGGGAACATTATACAAATGGCATGTTTCATTTTTCACTTAAATTTTGTGTACAACTAATGTGGGTCTCTTAATAGATCTAGTAGTTAATGTTATCAAAAGAACTTGTATCACAAAAGCCAGTCTGAAAAGTGTAAATTTCACATTTTTCCTTGTGCAAACTTCATTTTTCGTAATATTTCTTTGCTACAGAGTAAAACCGTTTGTGGCAATTCCTGTTGCCACGGTAACTATAATCAGGAATTTTAAAAACTATTATTTTGTGTTTGTATTGCAGATGTATATTATGTAACATTTGTTTAAAATTATTCATATTCTGTCGTGCTGGAAGGAGATAGTTTGCTTTGAATATGCCCTTTTCGTTGAATATGCCATTTTTGTAGAATCGCTGATGGTATGATGATTTGGTTGCCATGGTAACATGAGTTGTGATAATGCATTTGTAAATTTGAATTTGATGTTGAAAATTATTATTTTCATTTTTTGGATTCTGTTAATAAGATGTGGACTTGCCAGAATATGTATAAATTATCCATATTTTTGTTTGCATAAGCAAGATTATTTGCTTTGAAATGGAGTATTTTGTAAAATTTCTGACGGTCAGTTAGTTTGGTTGCCATGGAAACAAAAATTATAATCATTTTGAGTTTTTTTATTCATGTCATTTGTAAACCAGACATGGGTTATTTAGACACTATGTATGTCGTTCATATACAGCTTTGCTGTAAAAAGATAATCAGATTTGAAAATGGTCATTTTTTAGTGTTTGGAAACTGGTTTCCATGGTGTCACATTTGTTGCTAGGCAACACAATACAAACGGCATATTTCATTTTTCACTAAAATTTTGTGTACAACTAATGTAGTCCCCTAAACGGAGCTAGCAGTAAATGTAATCAAAATAAGATTAGTATCATAAAAGCCAGCCTGAAAAGTGTCAATTTCACAATTTTCCTTGGGCAACTCTCCGCCAATCTCCAAGAAATCTTATTTTCCGGTTTCCATGGCAACCACTGTCAGAAAAAGGGAATGTTTTGTTTTGTTAAAGTTTTTCAACAAGTCTGATTAAATAAAGGTAAAATTATTGATTTCTGTGACTAGTCACTTATCAACATCTGCATGATTCTTAGGGAGAATGCTAATTAATAAGCTCAAATTTATTAACCCTTTAAACGCATAATCACAAAATGTATGTTTTTTTTCGTCCACTAAATACTTGAAGCCTCATAGACAAACAGTGTGGACCCAGATCAGACTGCTCCTGTAGGAGCAGTCTGATCTGGGTCCACAATGTTTGCCTCTTTGCCTATGTTACATAGACATTTTCAGATGCAGTTATTTTGCTGGCGTTTAAAGGACTGAATAATGTATTTTGTGTCTATATTGAGGTAATGACGCAAGATGATACAGTTACTTTTGAAAAAAACCACGCCTCATTTTCAGCTTTCACCTATGTCTAAAGTTGACCAGTCTTAATTACGCATTCATGAGGTGCCGCCTTTACAGAAAGCGAAAAGTCAAAGAATACTTTGGAAGCATATCATTTATATATGGAAGCAGATCAGTCTGTCCTCCAAGAGCAGTTGAATATTTATATGTAGCAAACGTTAAAAGCAGGGGGGGGGGGGGCGGGGGGGGGACATCTTCAGGATGTAATATTGGCGGGATAAGGGTTAACCCTTTGAGGACCAGAAAACCCTAAATGGATACTTTTGCAAACAGTGAGGACCCAGATGAAATGCCGCAGAACGCGACAATTTAATAGTCTGAGTCTGCACTGTTTGCTAGTTTGAAATTCATTTTCATAGAAAGAACTGCAATATTTATTTGGAAATTATATCCATTGACCTATCAATATTTACAATGGACCATCCTGATTTTATGTCGCGTTCTTACATTGGCCTGAAAATGGTTACTGTAAGTCTTGGATATTCCACGCATTCAAAATTGCCTTAACCTTACCTCATACAGGCTCCTTTTAACACTTTTGCAAACAGAGCAGACCCACATCAGACAGCTCTTGTAAGATCTGCCTGATCAGGGTCTACTCTGTTTGCTTATGTAAATATGATTAGATATGTTCCTACACTGTCGGACCTTACAAGTAATGTATTGTTTCTTTGTTCAATTATGTATTAAGTTTATAGAATTATTCATGGTGGGTGGAGCTTTGCATGAATATCAAAAAGGTAAAGGGTTAACACGAATGAGTATGGCTAGGGAACGTCACAATAACAAATCACAGACAAACCCGTGACATGCACTGAACGATAGAATGCAACTATAGAATTGGGTCGGGTCAATCAATGGATGGTTTTATTTCTTACGTCCCCGTCAGCAATTTTTGCACGTCGGGTTTAGCAAGTATTAACCAGAGAATAAATTGTCTTGTTCAATGATACTGCGCAGTGCCTCCCGTGAGGCTCGACCCCGCAACCCCTCGACCCGAGTAAAGCACTGTACCATTGCACTCCTATTGATGGATGGGTCTATCGCAAACATTGTCGGTTACATGTAAAATGTTTGATTTTTATACCTAAAGAGTTACCTAGACCGTTGTCTCTAAGGCCATGTCAGTACGCTATGCAATTGTTGAAATCTACACACAATTAGCAACAATTTTGCCAAATATGAAAATCCTCCGTCCAGTTAAAGTGACGAGCCATAAGATTATTTTAGTATATTTGACCTTGACCTGTGATTAAAAAGTCATACAGGCGATCTTAAACTTTCGTTGTCATCTATACACGAGCACTCAAAATTGTTCTAAATAAAAACATCCTCCCTCTAAAGATGTAAGATAAGATGGCGTTAAAAGCCGTACAATTCTAGATTTTACGTATATGTTATCAAGGTTGTGTTGGCGATCTGAATCACGTGTAGTCATCCGCATATCATTAGCAATCATTGCGTCAAAAATGAACAGCATCCGCGATTAATCTATGGATGAGATGGCAGGGTCCTGATGCTTTGGCTGTTTGTTGGGCCACCGGGGTTTACCTGTTGGATTTCTTTTGCTCCGGTATTCCGTTTTATTTACTGTTGAGTCCTTATCTTTGCTTTATCTCCTTGTTATATCTTGATTTATATGTTTTAGGAGATGATGCATTGATAAGTTAGGGGTCTTTCATGCAAACCAAATATCGATGTGTCTTGATCCACATCTGAATTAAGGGTGAGGTTGGCGCCGTAAAACAGGTTTAAGCCCTCCAGTAAAATATTTTACTGACCGTTCCAAGGCGATACTTCTTTTGTGGATCTTTTATGTTTTTTGTTCTGTCTTGTGTTCGCTATGTCTTTTTGCGCGTCTGTTTATATGTGCTTTGTGGTCACCTGCTGGGAAAGGGCTGACCTCTTGGCTCTTGTTTGTGGTGTCTCCTGTGAGTTTTGTCACTTTCCCATTGGTATCCTGGGTCAGGTGTGGTACTTTATTGTATCGATTCCTGATCTTTGCACCCTTACTTACTTTACATTTTTGCAAAGCAGGGATACTGTCCATTACAAGACCGCTGAATGCCTGATTGGCACCCTTGGGCAACTCCCTAGAAACAAAATGGTGTCCACGATGGCCGCCGAAAAGTGTTTTTTCATTCTAAAATGATATGTATTGCATTATTGCTCTAAAATGGCACATCTTATGGGAAATTAATAAATCTTCATCAAAAACATCTGCAGCTAACTAAACTAAGACTTTGTTTGGAACACCTTATGAATGGCTGCTAAAGGGAGGTAATTATATTTAAAAAATTAAGGAACCTTTTGATTACCGCTTATCTTGCACAATCACCGTCTGAAAACAAGACATGTGGAATGTGTCCACGTAGGTTACATCATAGGTAATCAGGGATAATACAGAACAAGCATATACCAAAAGTAGGTCTTTATCACTTGGTTTTCTCATAACAACAAATGCTGTCTCCATGACAATATGGCCGCGGGTTCGAGCCTCACCAACGTCACTGTGTTGTGTTCTTGAGCAGGACACATTTACCCTTGCTTAGTGCTGGTTCAACCAGGAAGATCCGTCCCGACATAACTGAAAATTTAATGACTGGGACCAAATGAATCAAATCAAACAAACAAACAATCCATGACAAGCACAGGAAACTGTATACGGCATTCCAGAACTCGTTATCCACAGCGCAATGAGAAACATGGTGTCCGGCCTTATCTTCATACCCTCTGGTGGTGCTATTTTTACACCAGCATGTGCCATTAACCAGCGTCCACGAATTTAGCTAACCTGAGCCTAAGACTCAAGTGAAGTATTGGAATAGCAATGGCCCATCGTCTGTCCGTCGTCGCCATTGTCCGACCTTTCACATTTTCAAAAAAATATATCTCTAATATCTCTAATGTCAGATAGCCAATTGTGATCAATTTCCATGTAAATATTCGCGTTTAGGGGAAAATTCTGTACATGTATAAGGTATTTGGGCGGATAGATTGGAACATTGGTTACCAAGGTAACATAAAACTCCCATAAATTTATAATGGAAAATCTAAAATAAATCTTCTACTCCGAAACCATGAGTCCCACAGCTTATATATTTTTAGTATGAAGCAATGCCTACTAGTCGCCTACATAAATCCTGCCAATCTCGTCATACCCCAGCGATCAATAGCTCTAATAGAATTATAATGTGAAAACTTAAAATGTCTTCTTTCCTGAAACCATGAGGCACAGAGCTTACATATTTAGTATGTAGCAACGTCCCTCCACAAATCCTGCCAATCAAGCCCATTGGGTCTACAGTGGCCACACCATGGACAGCAATACACGTCATGGACTTATAATGGTAAAAAAACTTAAAAAAATCTTCTCTGAAACCATGAGGCACGCAGCTTATATGTTTGTTATATATAGCAATATCAAGTAGTCCTGCCAACCTTGCCATTGGGATCTAAATTGGCTCAATCTCGAAGGCATTGGCTTCCATAGACTTATAATGGGGAAAACTAAAAAAAAAGTTCTTCGCTACAACCACGTGACCCAAGGCTTCTATATTTTGTATGCAGCAATGCATCCTGTTTTCCTACGTAAATCCTGCCAACCATGCCCCTGGGGTCCACATTTGCCACACCTTGGGACTTATATTCTCCCACAAACTCATAATAAAATACAAATCTTCACTGAAACCATGAACAGTTCATGTGAACGGTTTAGGCTCACTGAGTCACGTGTTGAACTTCATGTCTACTCCAGCAATTTATTCATGTGGATCTAGAACTGGTGGATTATACTAACACACATATGAATAATACTGTGATCTCTTTGCATTATCACAGAAGGAAGCGGTTGTTGGAGGACATGAGGCCAACTTTTGTGTTGATGCAAGATACTTTCCTATCGTTTTGCCCAAACACTCACCATTGCCTCTGACAGTTTTAACTCAGTCAATACTGTAAGAAGATGCAAGTTTGGAGATTCACTTATGACGACCTCATAGTCTACTGTAACATCACCAACTAAACTGACTGGACCTTTCTGTAGTCACTTTACCTATACATTGGCAAATTGTTACAGTGTTATATCCGGATAGGTCATGAATGCTGGGAGGTCTGATATTGTGTTCGTGTTTGCTTATGCTGAAGCATTTATATCAATGATAGCTCTGCTTTTTGCTGTAGATTCAATTATAACTGGCACGTTCACACGGCCGGCTCTTTAAAATAGTACAGAGTCAGAAGATCACAGTTATCTGTATCATCAGAGATTATTGAAATACCTTGTGAAAAATCCTTCAAACTATTGATCAGTTGCTGATGAATGATTTCGTTTGGCTCTGCATTGCGTTCACATGTCTTGGAATATTAATATGTACAGCCCCCATATGTTACCTCGAGGGATGAAACGCCTTTCAAAGTAATTATAAGTCTATGTTTACTGTCTATTAGACTTTATGGTCGTTTCTGGGAATTTCACATTGACGTTATATCGTCCCAAATGTGACAAATCAGTCGTTATTATTGTATAAAACTTCTTGTTTCGAGAGTTTCACTGCATTTGACAGTTGATATAGTTGTGGATTTTTGACAGACTCCCCATGGCTTGCTGAGTTA
Source organism: Loripinus fragilis (assembly GCA_964019695.1). Classification (NCBI taxonomy): domain Eukaryota; kingdom Metazoa; phylum Mollusca; class Bivalvia; order Lucinida; family Lucinidae; genus Loripinus; species Loripinus fragilis. The sequence goes on along the minus strand of OZ026521.1, from coordinate 92,784,062 downwards.
CACTCATAATTTCTCAAGTCTAAATATCTGTTGAAAACAAAGTAAACGCGAAATTCTCAGATTTCTCTCTACAGATTTTCTGTACTGCACAAGAAAGTCTTACTATATATCCCTTTTTCAGACATCTGACTATGTATGGTAATGTTGATCAATCTCTTATAACACTTTATTGTCCAGATGATTGTCGGGTATTTAACTTTCTATTTATAAATACATTCTTTTATAATTAAGCTGTGTTCTAAAATAGTGAGTATGATCAGGAAATACAACATTTACAAACTTCAGACAAACCCATGGCACCGCGAGGAAGAGCCAAACAACAATCACCAGACAGCAGGAAGACAAACTAAGCAAAGCAATCAGCTCTCTTTCTCTTCCCCATCAAGATGATTGAAAAACTAGAATAGACATAAAATAACGTATAACAAAACACAGAACAATTACATAATCCCACAATTGGAGCAAGTCTTAGTTTTCCTGTGGCTTTGAACATTGATGTTAGTACTTAACATGATTAAGATCCATACGGCAGGACATAATTAAAACCGATTTCTCTACCAATAGAGCTTATAGTCATCTTACTCGGCTGTATATAAACGCTGTATCGTTGTTTTTTTTTCTTCTCATATGGTAACAGCTTTATAGGATCAGGTTGGGTTTTACCAAACGCTTTTAGAAGCATTGACTGAAATAAGGCCCATACTTTGATTGTCTTTGATTTCAGTGTGACTCCTATGATGCTGAATTTGCCATTTCCATAGCGCATAAATGTGGTTTCTATATGCATATCACTCCATATTCCATGAAACGGACCTGGGCTCACAAAAAGCCCCATTTTTCTGATAGACTCATGGGAACTGTACAAGATATGAAAAATCAACGTAATTACAAGTATTTTGTGTGCTTATTTAAAAATAGTAAGTGAGTATGATCAGGAAATACCACAATCACAAACCGCAGACCACCCTGAGGCACCTGGAGGAAGAGCTGCTCAACCATCACGAGACACCAGGAAGACAAATTAAGAAAAGCAACCAGCTCTCTTCCCCATCAAGATGATAGCAATACTAGAATGGACATAAAGTAACGTACAACAAAACAAGAACAATTACAGACTCCCACAATGGGAGTTACAATAAACAAAAAGTCAACAACAACAGAACCACCACTTTAGAACGAACAGCAGCCTAAGCCAACGGGGGGCTTAAATGCATTAAACTGGTACCAAATCTTCGCCCTAGATTCTGCTGTTGTTGAAGTACAAGAAATGTTCAGCTTGCATGGAGACCATCTAACTAATGCAATGTGTCATCATGGAGAAACACTCTAATCAAATTAACACACCATGATGAAACAAAGAAAAAGGCTCACGACTCACAGATAGTCAGAGCTAAAGAAAACCTCAAGTTGAGCCAAGGTGGGTCCAGCTACAGATAAGCATCAGGCACCAACCCACCGATTAAAGCTTTGCGTCAGAGCCGTCATAGAGTCTGAGGCCTGACCCACCGTCGTGCAATTAAAGAGGAAACCTTAGCTATAAACCGTGATTGGGTTTTAAACTAGGCATGCAGACTGTCGCATGATATCCAAGTTATATCCAACCCTTATATAACGTTTTACTATCTTTTTGAATTGATCACTAAAATAAGGTTTTCCAACAATTCTTTTGAATTTATAAACTAAATCACCATAAAATATAGGTTCTGATATGCCTTGATGCAGAGGAGTTTTAACCCAATGTTGTATTTAACAATTTACTCCGAGTGTCTGTGGTAGAATTTAGAAAATGTTTTTCGAATTTTATGATATCTATAACCTTGCTTTAATAACTTAGCAGTTAAAAATAAGTTTCTGTTGTTGAAGTCATCAACATTAGAATACACTCTAGCAAAACGAATTAGCTGATAAATATATACACCATAGGATGGAGCGGGAGGAACATCTACACCAAGAAAGGGGAAATTTACTATTTCAAAATTAAAATCATCCCATTTATCGTAAATTTTAGAAGAAACTATGCCAATTGTTACTGACAAGTTCAAGTCCAAAAACGGAGCTTTAGTATCAGAATAATTCGCCTTAATTAACTGACGTTCAGTGGGATATATCAGACCTACCATTTGTTCAAAATAAGGATTATCAATATTAAGTAAGTCATCTAAATATCTGGAGGTAGAGTTAAAAGCTTCAATAATATCAGCTTGATTATTGTCAGACAGAGACAACATAAAGTCTCTCTCATAACAAAACAAAAACAAATCTGCAACAAGAGGAGCACAATGCATAGAGGATCTTACATGAGTGCTCATGTTTTATTGAATTTATTAAACGAGTTGAGGAAAAGAGATAAAATGCGAGGCTTGCCGAGCATTTTATCTCTTTTTCGCAACGAGTTTAATAAATTCAATAATACAAGAGCACGAATGTTAGATTCTATTTATCATATGACAAATTCTTTGAAATCTCATTTCTGGCGTAAAAACGTTATAATTTTGTCATTATGTGCGCAACGTTGTTATGGACGTCATAACGTTTCCCGTAAATCTATAAACCACTAGTGGTTTACAGATTTTATTGCATGGCGTTATTTTACTCCCAGACGCGACGTCATATGATAAATATTGTTCAATGATACATTCAGAATTCAGAAATTTAGCAATATTTTCTAAAAAAATGGTGCTCATCTTATAAATTTTGGGAATTTGATATCCATTTTTTAGCACAGTGGCTCAGTGGTAGAGTGCTTGAATCGAGACCGACTGGCGGCTGGTTTGAGCCTCATCAGCGTCACTGCGTTGTGGTCCTTGAGCAAAACACATTTATTCTAGCTTAGTACTGGTTCAGCCCAGGAAGACCCGTTCCTGATTAAGTGAAAGATTGTCGATGGGAGGTTAAGAATCAAATCAAACAAGATATCCATTTTGTTTTGTCTGAGGTAAACCTTTTAAATCAAAGCTCAAGTGCTAAAATAACATCAATAAAGGTGACATATCATCTATTAAACCTCACAAGTTTGTTTTATATAGAAATGTATAGTTATTTGTCCTTATCCTATGTTTGACGGTCACTTTGAATTTTGGCAGCCATTTTGTTGCTGTTTAGTAAAAATTTAGTCTATTATCAAAATTATGTACTTATTATACCCCACGTATAATTAAATCAACTTCTGAACATAATTTAGTCCATTTGGGAGCTTAACCCTATTTTATCTTCTTTCGTCAGTCAGGTTGGATTTTTGCAGCAATTTCAATCTCTTCTGCACATAAAATATCACCTTTTTTAATGCAACTTTTTTTCAAAATCATAAAACCAGCGAATTCCCCCTATTTTGTTGGCCATCTTTATAAAATAGCTGCTGGTTGCATCTGAGAGGGTTAATAATAATTGTGAATTGCCTGTGGGGATTTACAATATTTGTGAATGCTTGGTTTGGATAAGACACAGGTGTTCGGCCAGGTGCGGTGTTGACATCTGTGATTGACATGTTTATGTTTTTATAGGGAATTCTGACAGCAGTCTGTAATTGTTTCTCAAATGTCATATTTATTAGCCTGTCAATTCTGATGGAATGTTTTTACACTTTCAAAATGTCATGATGACAGATGTTACTTATTTTAGTAAAATTACATAATCACAATAAATAGATCATGTCAATTCTGACAGTGATTTGCAGGATTGTGCAATACATTTAATCATATGACCTTTGGGAAGTTGCGCAACTGGTGTGAGTTTGAGCAGTTTTGTATCTTCTGATTGGTTGATATAAATGGAATCTTACCTATGTAGAGGGCGCTATATAGTAAACTTGAAATATGATTGGTTAGTGATGATGTCATAAGGTGGCGCTCTGGCCAGCTTCTATCACGTGCCTTCATGGTATATAAGATGAAACCTAGTGTCAGAGCCTCAAACTTGGGGAGATTTTGGAACTTTGGGTTATAGCTAGTTTGTAGAATATTTTAGTCGAACTTAAGAAGATTTGATAAAATTATAAAATTGTGAAATTTATTGCTGAAATTTACAAGACATAGAAATTCTAAAGAGACTTTCAAAACACAACGCGAATTTGAAGATTAGAATCAACTACTACGTTACATTTTGGGTTTTGGCAGCTATTTTAAATTGCCCAAGGGTGCCAAACTGGTATTCTTCAGATTTTCAATCAAAAGGACAATACCTACTAAAATGATTAAACGATTTCCTATAGACGCCATTGCATGTTTTTTTTCATCACTGCCAGATTATATTTTGGCTTTACAATTTCTACCCAATAAGTGCCCAAATTAATATTCTATGCATAAATTCTGTCCTTGAAGAAATGTGAAATACAAATTTACCTAAATTCAAAGCCATAGTGTAGGCCCCTGTGTCGAATTTGGGCTTCCGTGTGCATTTTTTGGTAAAAGCAATTCTTATCAATTTTTAACTAGAGAAATATATGCAGTGTAAGGAAAAAGATGTTTACAATTTTTTCTTGCAATATTAACGTCACAGTGACGTCACAAAATAGGGTACCGTCTTTTCTCTTGCATCAAAGAGCTTATATATGGTGGGGTTATTTACACACCAAAAATTATCTTGTTTTTTATGTTTGTTGCATTGAAATGGTTCAAAACGTCTATAGAAACACTAAAATGAAAATTTGATTCAATATGGACTTCAATTTTACGTAAAATTGACGTCAAGTTGACGTCAATGTACTGAGAAAAAACATTGTATACAAAAAAAAAAATCTGGACATTCACGTGTGCCTTGCGATTTAAATCAGAGTTTAGCATAACTGTATGTTCCTGGCTTAGCTTTTTTGTAAACAAGCTAGTTCTCTGATGGTTCAGGCGTTTAGCTGCTACAGCGTGTGAACTACGTTGCCCGTTTTTAAACAAAATAAATGTAATCTAGGTTGTGAAGTTAATACTTGAATTATTTAAATTGGACAAACATTTTTGTATCATACAAGAACATTTCATTCCTTACAAATATTTATGTTTTTAAAAATTATATGGTCCCGTTGTAATGTTATTTATGTTACATTTAAGCTACTCCCTTAAAATCACTGAAATTCTGTTAAATAATTTTCTTTGATAAGCTTCCCAGGTTTAAAATGCACCTTCCAAAGAAAGACAAGTAATGGACCATTATATAGCTGCCAACAGTTTGTTTGTATCACAAATACTTTAAGAGGTATAAACTCTTAAATATAATAACCCTGAAGAAAAAGTTCATTCTTTAATTCAGCATTAAATTCAATTGGAAAACCTTTAAACTTCAAATATAAGCATTCTGTTGATAAGCAAGAGTAAAAAGCCTTGCTTTACTTTGTTTCTAGTGTAAAATATGAGTTATGTTTTTGTTTGTACAGCATCGTGTAACGTATATTACAACTTTCAAGACTGCATATACATTGCTTTATTCCGTATATTATACGTCATAGGATATTTTATTTCATCTTAATCTGACTGTGCTTGTTAAATAGATATCAAGATACCAGTTTGTCTGAAAAAAGATTTATCAGTTTGTTTTTAAGTTCCTACTAATTATCCATGCTTATTTACATTTGCAAAATATTATATATTTGAACTTTTTACATCTACGAGTAAATGATTTGTCCAAAATTATAGATTTTAAAATTCATAAACAAAGGAAATAATAGCACTTAAGTAACAGCATTTAGAAGGATACATTTCAATTTTCTGTCAAATTTGTTAAATAACATTATAGTACTGTACAAAATATATTATATTGCCATATGTTTAGCCAAACTGTTAACAAAGACAATTATAATTGAGCCAGAAAAGGTAATATATTATGTTTAGTTTAGAGTTTTGTAATATTTTTCTGAAGAATTCTAAGTTTAATTGAGCTACTTCTATTCAGTTATTTAAAGTGTCTGTAATTAGTTATTGTTTACAGTTACTGTCTCGAAATCAATTTGTATCCTGACGTTTAGCTGTGTATGCATATGGTAACGCATTACAGAAGCTTTGTAATTAATTATAGTTTATGTACAGCATAGCTTTCGTTGTGCAATCAACAAACTGTCCGTCACATTAAGTAAGTACCTTGGATCACTTGCTCAAAAAATAATATCTAAAGCACTGCTTTATTGATGAGAAACATTTCCCTGGTAATAGAGAAAGTTGGTCAAAGTGGTGAGTTTTACTTTAAGGCGACATTAGATATGGTCATATACAGGAAAAAATGTCAGCTTTTAATACAATACCAATTTGAATAATGACTTTCAGCGAAAATTGTATCCGGCCAAATTTTAACAGGATGCATTCAAGTTATTGTAAAGAAAATTTTACAATGGTTTTAGAACGCTGGATAGAAATGTGAAATATTAAAAAAATGCAGTCTAGAGATTAGATCTGATTTAGTTTAAGCAATAAATATTTATATACCTGATATTAATTTCTACTAAACAGAACGTTGGCAAAATAGTACAGGAACCTTGCAAACATGATAAATGAAATCATTAATACTAATAATGTTTTACATGTATATGTGTACATAAGATTAGAATGAGTTGTTAATTTTGCCAGGACATAGATTCAAAAGGAGCATGCAAAATACTAGCTTTTCAGCATTAAAATGGCTCTCTTCTCAGTTTCAACATTGACACCAATGATAGTCACACATGCAAAGTTTAAAACATGTGCATGAACTTATGCATATCTAATTTGCCATGTATAGTTTTATTCAGTTATCTCTTAAAGAAATCATTTCATTTAAATGTACAGGATATCATTATAAATTTCAGAGGTTGATTTAGCAGTGCCTCATTGTCAGTTGTGTAATACGTGTGTATGGTATAGTTTACGAAATGTTGAATGCTATATTTCAGATATGTTCTTTGACAAGTATAAATCACGTCGCTTTTAGATGAAAAATATTTTTAGACTACTTAATTAATGAATAAATAATTGGACTAGCAAATGCATTGTTTAATCACCCATGATGATGCAGAGGGGCTAGCGTTCGAAAATTTGGTCATCATCCTCCATACTACTTTGTGATACGAGCAGCGAAGGCTCTGGCAAGTCTACCTACACATATGCACAGGCTCACCTGAGCCTTCATGGCTGAACACTGCAACAAGTATCAAAATCAACCGTGCTTATTCCTTTGATCTGTTCTTTCGTTACTAGTAAATCTTGATTTGAACTATGCAAAGAATTATTAGGCTGCAATTTTGTTTCAACGATAATTTTCACATTTCACATGCTAAATATCAATTTAATATTATCTGCAACAGAATTCCACTGTTAGACTAATGGGTCTAATTAGTAGAATAATGCAAAACAAATAACAAATTAAAAGCAATAATTTGTTGTGAGTCAGCTATTTTAGTAATGGCTACAATATACGTGTAATACTAACAATGCCTGAGGGCTTTTCTAAGTGATAAATCTATATCTTTTAAATGTATGACTAAAATATATCTTTTGAATGTATGACTAAAGTGAACCATTAGAACAAATATTATTCTGTTCGAATGTCTTACAATAGTTTAGAACCAAACAGAACAGATGATAAGACAGTGCAATATGTCCTAAAAATTCTCTTGGTATGCATTTTACCATCTTAAATGGTATTCTTTTATCGCCAAACTGGACATTGTTCTGAGAAAAAAAAGCAGTTATAACCACATGGATAGGCTTGGTGTGTGTCATACCTTTGGGCAAAACTCGTTAAGTTTTTAAATCATTTCAGTTTATTTTTCATAAGACAAGCATAAAGGACTGTTTTTAATTATCAACTCTCGATTTTGATATATGCTTAATTGATCTACAATTAAAAATTCTGAAAACGTTTTTATTCCTGAATGGTATCAGCATAGAAGTTGTAATTAAAAGCTGGCTTAAACAATATGTGATAAATCTTCAAAGCTAGTCCATGCTTAAAGTTATTGTGTTATCTAAAATACAATGCAATATATTATACAATATGTTTTATTCAGCATTAATCATATAACAATGTTTATCTATTGGTGAGATGGTAGGGGCCTGACGCTTTGGCTGTTTGTTGGGCCCACCGGGGTTTACCTGTTGGATTTCTTTTCCTCTGGTATTCAGTTTTATTTACTGTTGAGTCCTTATCTTTGCTTTATCTCCTTGTAATATTTTGATTTATATGTTTTAGGAGATGATGCATTGATAAGTTAGGGGTCTTTCATGCAAACCAAATATCTATGTGTCTTGATCCACGTCTGAATTAAGGGTGAGGTTGGCGCGCCGTTAAACCGGTTTAAGCTCTCCAATAAAATATTTTACTGACCGTTCCAAGGCGGTACTTTTTTTTTATCTTTTATGTTTTAGTTCTGTCTTATGTCTGCTATGTCTTTGTGCGCGTCTGTTTATATGTGCTTTGTGGTCACCTGCTGGGAAAGGGCTGACCTCTTGGCTCTCGTTTGTGGTGTCTAACTGTGAGTTTGTAACTTTCCCATTGGTATCCTGGGTCGGGTGTGGTACTTGATTGTATCGACTCCTGATCTTTGCACCCTTACTTACTTATAATGTACGCAATAAGCTAACATATATTAATGTAGTGAAACAGCTACAATACTTTTCCTGAGGAGCATCTAGCATTTCTTCTGATATGTTTGATGACTTAATATGTGTCTTTTTCTTATATCATTTCACCTATAAAAGAGGCAAATATATCAGTGAGACAAAAGATATCATTTAATAAGAATTTAAGAAAAAGAAATGCTTTTTACATGTTTAATAAAACGCACAGACTTGAAAAGTCGTTGTATGCGAAAAAAGTTATCTTTTTCTTACATTCATCTATGCGTTGTTGGTATTTTTCCTTTAATGACAATTAATGGCAGTTAAATGGCAATAAATAGCACACTAGCAGTGTAAACTTAAATAGTGTTCCTTTGTTATTTAAAATGTATTTAAAAGAAAGTAACGTATATCACAGCAATAACAGATCCTTCAACTTTGATAACACATTATTGCTAGCTATTTGCTTACAATTAAAAATTTATATTGGCATATAAGTATAAGAAGTAATTAGATATGATTTCCAATTATTTTTCAGTAACGTAGAAAATTTAGCTATTGCATGGTATCGACCAAACCGCTAAAGAGATAACATAAATTATTGTGTGGCTTGTAGAATATGGTTTTAGAAAATTAAAGTGTAAAAACTCCCGTAGGAGATATTTTGGTAGTCCAATGTCTAGTGCATTAAATAGTTATACATTTAAAGTAACATATATAACTGTAACATCATAGTGGTGTATTGTTTAAATGCATACCTGCTGTTCCCTTCATTTAAAAAAATTTAAGGCACACAGCATGTCGATAAATTATAGCTAAGTATAACTTGGTATTTGCAAAATAGGATTTGAAACTTTAATAGGGTAACGTAGTTAACATGCCTGTCTAAATATCGGTCAGAGAGCTAATATATGTCATTTTGCATCTTATATAATGTAGTTTCAGAAAATCATAGTGAACAATGTTATCCTGCTGTGTGGAGAGGAGGGTCTAGCTATTTGAGCTTTCGCTATCAGAGAATTTTCATCTTGGTACTGACGTCACTTTTCCATGTACAGCCATCATTTTGAAGTTAATGTAACCTCTTTAAAATCCAGAGTCAGGGTCTATGCTCCGAAATCAACATGTCGCCAGTGAAATTACCACAACTGATAAAACAGTCCATGTTTATGCCTGCTGGAATTCATGACATTCCATTTTCAAGCCTTAAATAAGCTAAAATGGTAACGTCACTTTGTGACGTCACTGTGACCATAAAAACGCAAAACAAAAATTGTTAACATCTTTTTTCCTAACAAGATACATTTTTCTACAAGAAAATGTATGTTTGACACTTTTACCAAAAAATGCACACGGAATTTCACGGCGGCCTACACTACCAACTCAAGTTCCTAGACATTTGAAGTATAAAATGTCGATAAAGCTGAACACCAAAATATTGCATTTACGTATTTTGCATACAATCTAGATTGCCTTGTCATCTGTTAAACCTTAAACTGGGTGGCAAGACCCTTAGGTGTGAGTCCGTCTGTCTGTCTGTCCGTTACCAGTTAGTGAAAAATGCTCATAACTCTTGAACCACGTGGTACATTTTGATCACTTGCATGTCAACATGGCCAATCATTGGCGCAACAACCCTTTTCGTTTGACGAGGCTTTGCTGAGAATCAGTTCGGCCGCTCGTGGTCAGTATAACTCTTAAATCTCATAATGATCAAATTTTGCACACTTATTTATTTTAACATTGTTCTACCACTGGTATGAAAAGGGTGACGAGGCTGCTGGGGGAATTTAAAACGTAGAACGGTAACGAAAAAATTAAAATCTATGTTAAAACGTAAAATTTGCACGAGATTACAAATGTACAACACCCACAGGTCTGCACTATAACCACTGTGTGAGTATGTCTGTCTGTCTGTCGGCATGTCTGTCTCTCCATCCGTCAGTCCGTTACCAGTTAATAAAAAGGATCATGCCTCTTGAATCACATGGTCTATTTGGATCAACTTTTGCGTACGAGTCCTTATCAATTTTAAGATTGTATTACTTGACTTTTCGCTTACTGTAAAGGCGGCACCTCATGAATGCGAAATTAGGACTAGTCAACCTTAGACATAGGTAAAAGCTGAAAAGGGGGCGCGGTTTTATTCAAAAGTAACTGTATCATTTTGGCCACCACCTCAGTCATTATTTAGTCCTTAAAACGCCAGCAAAATAACTGCATCTAAAATGTCTATTTAACATAAGCAGGGAGGCAAACATTGTGGACCCAGATCAGACTGCTCCTGTAGGAGCAGTCTGATCTGGGTTCACACTGTTTATCTATATGCTTCAAATAGTTTAGTGGATGACAAAAAACTTATTTTTTGTGATTATGCGCTTTAAGGGTTAATAAATGTGTGTTCAGTGTGTATACGGTTAGGATTTTCATGAAGTGCACGCACGTTTGCGCGGCTCAAAAAGCTTATTAACTATTTACCAAATTATAAATAAACCCCGATTTTCCCTTCCTTAGCAGATGAAATAGCCGAACCACGCCCAGATATGAATATTAAAGTTGCCGCCTTTACAGTAAGCGAAAAGTCAAGTAATACGGTAACTGATATGCAAAACGGTGACGAGGCTGTTGGGAAAATTCAAAACGTAGAAAACTGCTAAAATCACAAAATTTAGTATTTTGAAAATCAAAAATATCAATAACAACACAATTTTAACGATGTGGTTCCTAACTTATGCACGACGCGCAGGTGTGCACTAAAATCACTGTGTTACATGTAGTCCGTCTGTCCGTTAAATTTGCTTTCCGTGTATATACGTACTCCTTCCGGCACCGGATACTGATCAATCTAGGTTCACCACGGTGCGTGCACATTACTGTCACTTGGTTCTTACGTGCGCCACCGATAGGTTAAGATTTAGCAGTTAATATACCAGTGACTTCTATATGTGTTCTTTGGCAAACAGTGAAGACCAAGATGAAATGCCGCAGGGTCCAAACTAGCTGCGAAGACAAAAACGATTTTCAGAGAGAAAATTATAATTTTAATTTGGAAAGTATAACATGTGTCCCGTCAATATATTCATTGAACCATCCCGAGTTTATTGTCTCAAACCAGAAGGAATAATTCATTAGTTAATAAAATATTAAATATCCGCCTTGTTTCATCAGTGTCTATGCTTTCGATGTTTCGAACATATAATCCGCAAAGTTCTCAATATGTATATCCCAACACTAAAGTAAGTTCTTGATTGAAATTGACATCAGTGGTTTCTTCCCTTTAACATGATAATGTGGTTCATATCAATAGAACTGCTTAGAGGCACAACAAACAATCGGAACAGCCTCGTCCTATTCCGCGAAATTCCGTGGAATCAGACCACGGAAGTACATCGAGGGTCTACTTTGATAACGCTGGTGATATCGTGACGCTGACGTTATATAACGTGACGCTGACGTCACAGAAACCATGTTAACACAATAACAAGTGTGAATGCAGCAAGACAAACGGCTTGAATGAAGTTTATGTGTGTTTTTTTCAATAAAATATCACTATAGCGATATTTTATTGAAAAATCATAACTTCATTTATTCTGCTGATTTAGCTTTTCGGATAAGCAGAATAATCGATTTTAATAGAGCTAAACCCACATGCTACAGAATTTATTTTCCATACGCCAGTTCCGGCTAACAAAATGGAGCTTTTTGGTACATAGTACTACGCGTAATGCTCCTTACATACACTCAAGCCATGATTCGATTCTCGAATTGTGGCGGACTTTCCCGAATGGCACAACAAAGTGAGACTACTGGAAGGAGCAGCGATTCACTTCGATTGCGTCCATTTTCAAAAGGGGAACTTCTCGTAAAGGAAAAAATCAGCATGTCGTCCAAGATGGCTTACAGAAGTTACAACACGCTAAACAAACTATATCAGCCGTCTTTTACCACGGTTAGCCGAATTTATATAGCTTAAAATATATCTCAATATTGACTTAAAATATCTTAATACTGTAACAACATGTATGTATGCATTCAATAAGTTAAGCATGTGGGCTACACGCAGGATTTAATGATATCGACTTGACATTACATAATAACTATTTGTACCTAAAGGTTTCCTTGCGGACGTTCGTTTTTTTTAAACATTTCCCTCAAAACCGTGCAGATGACTAAAGAGTTACCCCATGACGGTTGCATCTTAAGCTAAAATGACCCCTTAGCTACATGTACTTCTAGTTACTCCAGGTTGTTCTTAAATATTTACATTTTTGTAGCAATCCTTTCACGAATCTTAATTTTTTCTCAACCGTTCATAACCTCATGAATTACACAAATTTGATTGACAGCTGCCAAGATCACTTGCCCGTGCAATACGCTTCGAAGATCGAACTCATTCACTGGTGTTGTGGTTGACAGCGAGCCACACCTGAGTCGCACGTGCAAAATAAGCCTCTTGTTTACTCCATAGGCTGTCCGTGTTCAAGCTGGCTGTTCCGCTTTTCCATTTTACACTCCGACTACACCGTTTATACGATTATATTTTAAATACAAAACTGTTTTAATTCATAAATTAAAAATAACTTTTACATTTTAGATATTTATAATAAAATATAAATATAAGCAATACATTCAATTTTGGAATGTTCATGGAATCATGAATTCGAATACTTCGGGTCTCTTGGAAAGTTAACGTGAAGCCAAAGCCCTTACTTTGCAAGAGACGTGAAGTATTCATGATTCCATGAACATTCCGAAAATTGAATTCATTTCTTAAGTTATTACCAGAAGATTACATATTTTTTGTACAGATGGGTCCGGTCCCATTCAACTCCATGTTAAACGGCAGAGTTCGCGCATCTGCACATTTTTTAGGACCTTGCTTGGACTTTTTACTGCCTGTGAGTGGCAAGATCTGTCATTCACCTTTAAAATGTGAAAAAAGAGACAACCTACCTTGATAATCTCGTTTTCTCAGCATTCTCCACATAATATTCAGGCTGAAATCCGCGACATACGATACATGTACCTGGGGAGTGTCCTGGGGAGTCTGTGACAAAATAGTCTACACAAAGATGCATTTTTCTGCATCAACCTGGCAAACATAGACCAATCTTTAATCACATGCACGTTTAAAGTCGAATAAAGCACCCATTTACGCCATAAATGGCCCAGAAACCGCTAGTGCTAAATTTCTAAAGGTACTGTTTTCGTAGGCTACATGTAGCCGGAAGACGTCACGGAAATAGAATCGCCCCGCGTTTTCAGTTAAAATGTGTACTTGTACGAACATGCGTTTGTGCGTAAACGGTAGTTACGCCTCTTGTTTAGACGATAATATATTGAGACTTGGTAATGTTCCGGTGTTCAGCAGCAGGTACACCCATCGAATATTCAGATCAGCCTGCGCATCCGCGCAGTCTGATCAGAGTGTTCGATTGGGGCTCTATGGGTAGTCAGGGTTCCTACGTTTCTTCAGGCGGAATACGAAGAATCTGATCAGACTAAATCAGATTAAATCCATGAACCTCTGAAACCATAAATATAGATTTATAAATAAAACAAATTTCTTTGAATGTCCGCTAAATTTAAACCTAAGTATCAAGCCATTGCCCGGACGATGGTGGTACCCTTCCGGCACCATATCACAGATTGGAGCCCGGTGGATGCTACCAAAACAGAACTCCATGTTACCCTTGTATTACCTACATGTAATACGTATGCCCTCCCTTTTCTACACTGCAGATTAGCCGCCATAAGTTATGCTTTATATATGTACCAGCTCCTCATGTTGTTAGTTTACTAACCTGAGTGAATAAATAAATTTGAATTTGAATTTGAATTTGGATAACCAAACTGATTTGAATCGTCGCAGTAAGCAGATTATCCTGGATACCGGACGCTCTTACGACATAAAGCCGGTCAGGAAGGAAGAGGGGAAATCTTATTGGAAAATTCCTTTATGCGATGACGATGCTACCAGGGAAAAATAATGCACACAACTAGCAAAAACTTTTCAGTACTTTATGTACTAAGAAAACATCAACAACACATTAATATACAATGACACCACCTACGCTGTTATTTCTGGCTAATTGACCATCCTATACTAGAGCAAGTTGCCACTCCAAGATCGTTTCAATTAGAACCAATCTTGGACTGTCCTGTTCTAGATGTACGTCAACTAGTCAGAAATAAGAGACGTAAAGAATATGATTAACATATAGCTTAAGTTCTCAAAAAAAACAAAAAACAATTGGGCCCTTTAATATTTTAGTTCTCGTATTGACGAGAAATCTCGAGATTATACGCGTCTCGCGAACACTATGTCTTCTAAGCTGCACGTGTGTCTACTTCAGACCATCGGCGCTGAGGTGATCGAACCTGTACTTTGGTCGTCACTGGATTCACGTAATCGTATTATCTGTTACGCGTACTGCTGATCGTCGCTCAAGACGTCAGCATTAATATATATATGTCCTCCTGATCATATCCCCACGTTGAGGTGTCAGATTCGCATATAACCATTCAAGCCGGTTGGCTTCCCATTTGATTGTGCTACGTTGTAACGATTGGGCCTTGATCCACGCTGGTCGTGGCCTGAGGGGGACAACTAATATGTGCCCTCAGGTGCTAATCAACGGCTCTCCAACATTCAGCCTCCAACGTAGGAGGGGACACAAGAGACGATTCTGCAAAAAACAATCTATATTTAGAATCTCAGAATCACTCTTTTGCGTCAATATTGGGGTTGTTCGTTCAAAGTTCACAAAAATAGAAATAATTTCAGTGGTCTTACTCTTTTAAATTACAGCCTAACCCTATAAGCGCGCGATTAGCCCACACCCGTGGGTGTATGGCTAACGGCTCCCATGCGGTTAGGATGGATCGGCTCTTCTAAATACCCACACTTAAACTTATATAATAGAGAAGTATTTTTTAGTGACTGGCCTATGTCAGCGCTAAACAATACCTCTTATGCCAAACGAACAAACCCATACGTAACAAACTCTTCTATACACTGTCGTAACGTCACCCTGGTTGAGACGCTATCGCAGCCGAAACATCAAGATCCTGTGGCCCTTTTCCCCTTCAAGGTCACGTTATCTAGATAGTTTCGAGGTTTACAAATACTGATACCAATTCTCTTAAAATTCCAGGAAAAAGGTTGAACAATGTGGTGCCGACGTAACGTTTGGACGTTTACGTCGGACATCACCCTGCTCACGCTCTAATTTCGTACATGTATAACGTATCAGTCGTAAACAACTAATTATGACCTCTCGGCAAAAAATATATACATCAATATTGAGAGATTACATTCTGCTGTTTTATGTGTGTAAAACCGTACAATGCATTCTTACATTTATTTTGGTGTTACACAAAATATTTTACATTTACTTTGGTGTAACGAAAATATCTTACATTTACTTTGGTGTAACAAAAAAAAATATTTTACATTTACTTTGGTGTAACATTACACCTACCTAATCTCTAAACATACACGTCAGCTATCACCTTATTTATGTAAGTGTGTTGTAGTGTATGCACCTAACCCTTATTCTTATATGCGTCAGATATAACTCGAGGTGACACATACAGGTCGCTACAGAAAGTCGATTATCACTGGCAGTTAAATCGTCTTTCCAACAACGCCGTACAAAATCACAACAATTTAAAATCTAGCTGCTAAAATTGTTTTTCACCTATCGGTCCCTGGTAAATTTTTCAGCATGCCATTATAGTTTTAGGTGCAGGCCCGACATGGCCTGTGGCTACTTTTGTCCGAAATAACCCGACGAGTCCATCCGGACAGCTTTTACTATAGCCGCAAGAATGGTCCCAGCAGATTTTTAGGCAATACGCATGTGCGTAACTTCATACGCAAGTGCGTAACAATCGCTATTTTCACCGAAAAAACGGGACGTTATTGATAACACCCGAAAGAACTCATACACGGAATGCTGGCCGATTCAACAGACGACAAAATAGAAAACGAGTGACTTATTATTTCAATACAATGTGACATGCTAGAGACATCGCGATTCAATGCAATTACAGGAATCGCCACCGCCCTGTCATGTACAATATCAATACAGTAACAATATATATAACTTCACGTACCTTTTATAATAATGAATAGCATCTCTATATCGAACCTTTCAACGGTATGTTTAAAATGTCCCCTAACAAGAATGGGAAATTCCATCCTTTATATATTGAAAAACGCACAAGATTTCCGAGATATTCAAGAAGAATAAGGAAAACGTGCAAGCGTTGATATAGATACGATGAATTCCATCTCAGACAAACCGACCTTTTATTGGGACTATCAATAGAAAGAGTACCGTATCATGGTTCGAATAGGTGACCAGGTGCATTCCTAAACCACTGCGTATTTGTGCGTATACGCAACCATAGCTGATTCTGTTATTCCAGCCATTCTGTATCGTAACAGACGCTCTATTTATCTTTCAGAGTTTATGTCGCCCCAATCGTGGAACAGTAGTGAGCTACTTTCTTGCTGGCCGGACGATGCAATGGCTGCCCGTAAGTATAAAAGATGTATTATTCAGCTATAAAGTCACTGTATCGCCACGCTGTATGCAATGTCCCGGTCTCTTGTAAAACTAACGGAGATAGGAACCATAGACAGTGAACTTATAGTTGAATAATACAATAGCACAAGAAATAGTAATAAAAATACGACGACGACGACGACGACGACGACGACGACGACAACAACAACAACAACAACACTATTCAGTACCACAACCATCCGGTGTAACAGTAAAGTAAAGTAAAGTGCTTGTTTATTATAGTGTCACCCCTATTGAAAGGACCAGCCATTTCTGACTTATGAGACACCTCAACTTGTCACATTTACTTCCCAAATCCTATCCTTTTGTCAGGCACCAGGCAGGCTAGGAATTGGTAACCATCGTTTAACTAGCTGGCGGCTCACCAACCGGCCATGTCAGAACGAAACCCACTGCCGCCGACGCTGGGAATCGAACCTTTGACCTCCCGCTCCCGAAGCGGATGCCTTATCCACTAGGCTATCGGTAACATGTATCAGATTAGATGGTCTTTTCACACTCGGGTCTGCTATCGGCTCTATTCATGACAGTGTCTTTTATGATATATATACCTTTTCTCTGAATGATGATGTTATTTCTGCCTCTGAAAGTTGTACATTGTATCAATCTTCGCAAATAGTTAAGACCCTGACGAAATGCCGCATTATGCGCCATATAATCTGGGTCTTCGTTGTTTGTCAAATTACCGGTTTGGGGTTAAATATGTCATATAGTTAATAGAAAATGTGAAATGCAGTATTAGCTCTATATCATTTCAGGTTGGAGCCTCCTTATTTTCCAGTAACATAGGAAGTGAACATTTTATTGGATTAGCAGGTACGGGAGCCGCGTCTGGTGTGGCGATAGTCTTCTATGAGTGGATTGTGAGTACTCTTTCAGGTTTTTCATAATGCAGTAAAACCTGTGTAAACCAGCCACTCTCAAAAAAACTGAAATGGTTTTCAATACCGATTGTCGCTTAACGCAGGTCAAAGGTATTGCAGAACGCTCCCTTGGAGCATTCTGCAATACTTTGGACCATCATTAAGCTACCATTTATCATTAAGATATTTGTTTTGTCTTTTTTTTGAGTGGCCGTTTTACAAAGGTTTTTCTGAATGCTGTTATTTAGACGCAAATTGTAATTGTGTTGGGAGAAACTTCAAATGTATAATTGAGCTTTTGAGCCATTGTAAAGGCGTCAACTTTTATACTACTATCTGGGCATGGTTTAGCTATTTCATCTTCTAGGGAAGGAAATCAGGTTATATCTATTTGGTAAGTTGTTTGAGCCGCGCAAAGGCGCATTGTGACAACCTCATGAAAATCGTGACCGTATATAAACTGACTATCACATTTGTTAAGCGTCAATGCAATAAAGATAGTGTGCTCTTGTCGTTTGTTGAAATATTTTTGAAGCCTCGTCAACAAACAGTGTAGATTCAGATCAGACTTATCTGGGACCACACTGTTCGCCTCTATACTTATGTTACCCAATAAACAGACATTTTCGAATGTAGTTATTTGCTATATATTATGTGTCTTTACTGTCTTAGATAAGGTGTTACAGTATGGTGCAAGATGATACAGTTACTATCTGATAAAACCACGCCTCATTTTTAGCTTCTACCTATGTCTAAGGTAGATCAGTCCTAGTTTCGCATCCATGAGGTGCCGCATTTACATTGACCCAATAGCCTTATAACACGCATAAATAATCGTTTCGCGAGCCGACTGACACAATGTTGGGCCTCTGAATTTGCTGCATGTGATAATTAAAGAAGCAGACCAGCATGCGCATATGCACAGTCTGGTCAGCGCTTTAGTTAACAACTAACAACCATTAAGCCGAAAATGGACTGGTCAAATTGGTAGCGTCATTTGGCTTAAAGTATTTTCTATTTTTTTTCAGGCGATGCCTCATTTCGTATTGCTGGCCTGGTTGTTTCTACCTGTCTACATCGCATCAGGGGTATGGGTTTCTGTGTGCCTACATATTTTTTATAATTTTATTTCCAATTATCTTCATCTATGCATTTCTAAACAATAGATATTACGTACAAATTTATCATATGCCTTGAGAGAGAGAGAGAGAGAGAGAGAGAGAGAGAGAGAGAGGGAGAGAGAGAGAGAGAGATTTTATTCAATACTTTTCATTACTCATTTCCTTTGCATATATTTCACTTTCGGCTTTGTCTGGGTAACTTATTTGGCCTGGTGTAAATCTACATCTGTTTTTGAGAATTATATTACTTCTCGCTAAATTGTAGGAATTAGAATTGGTACATTATGTGCCTACATTTTGCCTTGCACATCGGGTGCGGACATCTGGGATTTTATATTGGGATAAACAATATTACATGTACCTTAACAATAGTAAGAAAGACGGCAAAATCAGGAATCAATACAATCAAGTACCACACCTGACCCAGGATACCCCAGGCTGTCACGTTTAAGCAGTAACATATATCCATGTATATGTACGTCACTGGTAATGTCATCAAAGTGTATTCAAAAACTTGGATGCATTTTTTCAATAAATACGAACATGCGGAATCGAATGATTAACAGAAAACTGCATCCACTACATGTACCTGTATCTGTGTCATGATTGAAAAGAAATGTCCGTTTCTCTGCAACATTATTGATCACCACTCGGCAAGCCTCTTGGTGTCAAACGTTGGTCATCGGGACGGATTTTTCTATCCCACACTCACACTCATACTCTCGCAAAATGAGCTTATGAGAATATGAATTCTCTTAATATGAGCGAAGTTTATCGATACTTATGTTAACGAAACTGTTGTTTGTGAATATGGCGTTCCAGCGTTCGATAGTTAAAATTGGTCTGATTCAGTGTGATTTTTTTTAATGTTTTACAAGCGATCGATATAAATGCCAATTTAGTTTGCACAATGCAACACTAACGATTGCAGAAGTTTGTTCCATTACATCAATGCTTGCCTAGCCCCTGAAAGATACTTCACCAATCCACCCAGCAACCTCGTTTTCAATCGGCTTCCCTGGGAGCCGTCACATTTGCTTTAATGTAAACACTCATTCGTGGGCCAGTAATGTTTCAGTTCCATACTGTAGCTTCTGCAACTGCTTTTGCAAACGACAGGGATACACAGCTGATCACCATATTTGACCCCATATGTAAGAAACACAGTCGTTCCTTTAATTAAAATACTTATTGAAATATTTCTGTATTACATGTATGTAGACCAAAGTGCATTCTTATTGCATTCCATAATGCACTGCATCAAATATGGCAATGCATTTAATATGCAAAATGCAACGAGAGCCCACTTTTAACTTTGACCAATGCATAATTCATAAAATGCTTGTCAGAATAGCAGACAGGGAAGGTTCTGATATGGGCATGCACTGTTTTTCTATGCCTTTTGCAGACAACTAGTTTTAAAACAAATAAGTACATTCATAGTAGATTTAAAAGCATGCCATATTATGACGTAGCCTAGGAAAGGGGTCCATTTTC
Source organism: Loripinus fragilis (assembly GCA_964019695.1). Lineage (NCBI taxonomy): Eukaryota > Metazoa > Mollusca > Bivalvia > Lucinida > Lucinidae > Loripinus > Loripinus fragilis. The sequence continues at coordinate 92,763,474 of OZ026521.1, read as the reverse complement.
ACTATATAATATAGCAACACCTGTCTTAAGCGGCCATTCAAAAAGAACACCAAAATTGGTTTTCAATACCAATTATCGCTTAATGCAGGTCAAAAGTATTGCAGAATGCTCCACGGGGAGCATTCTGCAATACTTTTGACCTTCATTAAGTTACCATATGCCTTTAAGGCCTTCTTTTTATCTATTTTAAGTGGGCGCTTAAGACAGGGTTTACTGTACTGTGGTCTTCTTGTAGGTATACACGATACCAGAATATATGCAGAAGCGGTTTGGTGGAGACAGAATCAGAATATATCTCTGCGTTCTCTCAATTATTCTGGCCATAGTTACTAAACTGGCGGTAAGTAAGCATACACACACATCCATTGAGTCTGAATGTATCTCTGTATCCTCTCAATAAGTCTGACCATAGCCAGTAAACTGGCGATAAGTTAGCGTACAAACACATCCATCGAGTCCAAATTTATATGTTTGTTTTCTAAATAATTCTGTTACTAAAGTGGCGGTAAGTTTACAGACACACATTTATCAATTCCAAATATATCTCTGCATCTTCTCAATAATTCTGGCCATAGTCACTAAACTGGCGTTAAGTTAGTATACACACACATCCATCGAAGTTAATTGTATCTCTGTGACCTCTCAATAATTCTAGCATCTGACAGAAATGCTGATGATGCAACTTTTCACACGCATGATAAAGATGTACCTACCCTTGAAAGCAATACCTCTAACAAAGTGCACATTCATTATCAAAAACATCCTGATTGACAATAGGTACTAGACAAAGGTTACATGACACACATCATTTAGATATCAAAGCTGATAACATAAGCATAAGGTCTGTACCCAATCAAAAACTTTTAGGGCTTCAAATACATGAAAATTTAAACTGGAATACCCATATAGACAATCTCCAAAATATCACTGCTGCGAGAGCTGGCTGAGGATGTCCAAATCAAAATCGTCATGATTATTGTAAATTTTGATAGAAACAAAATCACTCGAAATGGACAAATGCAAATCCAAATAAGTGGTTTCGGTGTCAGAGGTATTGACTTTTTCAAGTTGAACCTTTTACTTACCATATTGTCAAAATGGATATTATTTATGTTTAAAATAGCCTCTAAATACATGGATGAACTGTTAAAATTGTCAATAATATCAACCTGCTTATCATCAGAAAGAGACATCATAAAGTCCCTCTCATAATAAAACAAGAATGAACCCGCATCCTGGGGATCACAATTAGTGCCAATTGGAATCCCTACAACTTGTCTATATAACTAAGTGCAAAATCATATAAAAATGTTATCCATCAAAAAGGCAAAGGCATCATTCACATTTTGACAAGACCATGCATATGTTTTTTCGGCTCTTCAGACGTGAGAAACGCGTTTCTGTCGTTACCTGTCGTTACATGCAAGTCTTTCACTAAGATAAATAGGTTTATCTTTAGTTAAATCATTAGGTAAAAGTAGTTTGAAGAGAGTAAAATCATATGTAGACAAACTGGTGGAGTTGAAGTCCCTAACTTTAAGTTTAACTAATACTTTACGAGAATTTTTGAAATCTCATATCCCAAACGATGTTCTCTCATCATGCTTTGAGCTATGATCAGAGGACGGCTCGTCGTGTTGAATAGCATCTTCAATCTTGATTGATCAATCAGTGTTGATATATAGTATGATCAGCACCTATGTTTTCCACTCCTAGGATATATTTTATACTTCTATTTTGTACAAGTGGTATTTGAAGTGAAGCAGAGAAAATGGGTTGAGGCTGATTGGAAGCTCTGAACAAAGAATTTTTTCACAGGCAAGTGCATATGCATTCAGACAACTGCAGATTAATGAGTTTAATCAAAATTCCATTTAAATTATTATTAAAATGAAATGTAAAACAAAAATGAAATACTTTTGTTATAATTTGAAAGATAAAAAGGTATGAAATAAAATGAAGCAGCAGAAACAGAAACACAAACAATAAAAAACTAAGTATCTAGCCAGATTCCAACCCATTATGTTTAACCTTAGCAGTCAAGTACTCCACGCAATGAGCTATTCATACGTATATATGATTAAGCATAGGAACATCATTCAAATTTATTTGCGCAGAAGTTTCATTGTGATGAAAAATCCCTTGAACAGATAGTTTTCTATAAATAGCTTAACAACATAATCAGAACAAACGCCACCTCGCGGTGCATTGGGGTTGTCTGCGGTTTGTGATTGTGGTATTTCCTGATCATACTCACTTACTATATTTTATAGTGGCAAACCTATAGTCCGTTTATTTGACTCGCACCAGCAAGCACTATTATTTCAACAAGAAAAAGTCAAGGTCTTAGCTGAATAATCAATTTGTTTACGATGGTATGTTGCATAGTTTGAGATACAAATGGATATAGGTTAAAGGTTGACCACCTCTTAAAGTAATTCGAGTTTTATAGGTGCTATAATTTTCTTATCCATTTTCACATCAATTGCTATTCTGGTCAGACATTTTTGATTAAGAGAGGATTATGTGTAATCTACAGCTTTGCCTATATTCGTTGCACCAAGACACTTGATGAACAATATGTTGGCTAGACCTATATACGGCATGGCGTTATTAAACTGTTCAAGACTGGTGATCTTTTTTCCGTACATATTGGTACAATTAAGCCATGTAAGCCTAACGTCCTTTTTATGGGATAAAGACAAACAGTGTAGATCCAGATCAGATGCTGCAATAGTTATGATGACAATCTAATAAAAATATTAATAAAATGCAACATCTTAACTTTGAAAGGATCTCCCAATTCTTCCCAATCACGCTCTGTCTATTTGCTTTTTTATCGCTGTTTGGTGAGGTGTGGTACATTTGTATCCACTTATGGAAAACACGCTTAGAACAGAATCGTGTTTTACTTATTGAGGTTTCTTATTGGTCAACCATGGAAATGGCGATTCATTTACAGCTTGATATTTGCAATTACAGGTAATGGTCCATCACTTTCAAAATAAATTAAGTTTACACCCAATTGGATGGAGGTGTAAGTGCCAATGGTATTTGTGTATCCTTTAAAACTGCTAAAAAGGGTATGTTCCGCTCGATTTTATTGATCAGGTCGCGGAATTACAATGCCTCCTTAGAATTAAGGAAGACTAAAGTTAAGTATTGATTTTTTAGGATGCGAAAAATAACGATTAAAACTGATTAAAATCAAAATAGTTTTAATTTTTCTAAAGATCACAATGATATCTTTGACCACAAATACCACATAGTTCCAGGCAATATATTTAGCAGTTAATATAGCATGTTGAAATATCAATACTTAACTTAAGTATTGCTTAACTTTAAGGAGGCATTGTAATTCCGCGCCCTGGAGTATGAGAATCCATCATGAGTGTGACGCTGGATAGAACATCCGTCCCGAGCACTACCTATTGGCATCACGAGGCTTGCCGAGTGATGACGGTCGGTGATCGCGAGGGACGTATTTTTCTATGCCATCCTCACACGAACAATGGATTCTTCGTCTTGCTCACCACTTAATACCTCATTTGATATTGGAAAGACATGAAAAGGTTTCCAGAAAATCCTGAATTCGCTGAGATGTGACATGGTGACGTCATTTTAACATTACAATGCCGTCTTGGTTCAGCGTTTTGCAAGCATGCGGCTGTTCGTTTTTTTTTATCTTTTCCACGGTACGGGTATGTGAGATAGAAAAGAATTATCTAACATGGGTAAAAACAACGAAAATCCCTATCTGGTGTGCGAGAAAATAACTTAAACAATAGCAGTTTATAATTTTGTGTATTTTCACTTCTTGAGATTTATTTAGCTGGAGTTGGTTAAATAGGGAAAGTAGTGTAAGTGTATATAATTGAGCTGGCAGCAGTGTAAGTGTAATAATTGAGCTGACGGCTCATCCACACACAAAACGGATAGGCCACTACATGGGCTATATAAGTATATCTCGCAATGGAGAACAGCTAACGATCACATGAGCCCATGGGCTAATAAGTTGGCATCTGGTCCCACCAGATAGCAGTGTATGCGTTTTTAATGGATTGCTTCACGCATATGCGATAAGTTCGTCTCGTGAGCTAGTTATATAATAGCATCATGTGATATACACAAAGCAGAGAAATATTTTGATGTATTAGTTTAATAAAATGTATATTTTCACTTATGAAATAATATAAAAAAAGATCTTCTTAAAGGTTAAATTGTCAAACCTCCAATTTCTGCATTCAGATTTTCAGGTGACAAGAAAAAATGCTGGGCTATGCTGAAACGTATCGTTTTTGTAACCCCATCTCGTGTAAACACGTCGTCATGCAAAATGACCTTTTTGTGATCATAAATGACTTCACAATTATTGCAAATAATCTGCTACGCTTCAAAATTGTAGATAATAAAATAAACAAATCATTTTTGTCATGAACATAAAATTTATTGACATTTATTCATCTCTTATATTCATTGCTTTGTCTTTCATGAACAATACATTTTTCGCTTCTCTCGATGACATGCATGTACTAATAGCATTTATAGTGTAATGTAATAATTATATTCAATTATTTGTCGCATCAGTTTCAACTTTTTATATTCTGTCTTTTTAAAGGTGAGCATATTTGCTGGGGCATTGTTCATACAGATGGCGCTTGGTTGGGATATGTACCTCTCTATTGTGGCGCTGCTGGTGGTCACTGGTTTGTTTACAATACTAGGTAATACACCTTCCATAACAAACAATAAGGTTTCTTGATAAGAGCGTATTAAAAATTTATTTATTTGTTTTCTCAACCAAAATTTGTTGTGGGTACTCAAAAGAACCGTCCCAATGAGACGGTTTATTTGGGCACCAAAACACATGTTTAAACTGAGTATTGATAAGAAGATACTCGCAATTTCATGCTTAAAGGGTGGAAATAGCGGATATATCATGAATATAATAATAAGATCCGAAGGATAATTATTTTTTGGCATCATTATATTCTATTTATGATATGGCAGTAAATACTTATAACAAGAAAAGATTTGACACAGATATGACTGTCATATCAAAATACTCGATTGGAATGAAGTTAAATAAATGCCATGTACACTGAACCAAAGTTATAAGTGGCCACCCACACATTTTTAGCGCCTGTTCAGAAAGTAAACATTGCTCTTACAAAATTTTAATTCGATAAAAAAGTTCAAGGCTTTTTGAAGACTCTGAAAATTATGCCATACCAAAATGACAGGTAGATCGTTCACAGACGAAGCCAGAGAAAAGGTACCTTCATTTCCAAAAGTCACATTTTTTACTGTGATATAAAATATTCCTCAGATATGTTATCCATTTATAGTTTAATTAGTTTGAAGCTGTTAAAAAGAGTCGTAATATAACATAAAAAGAATAAAAAGTTTTGTCACAATTTAAGCTCCGTTTGTTTCTCCTCTACATTAACATGAAGGCAGTAACTATCAGCAGCTTAATCAAAGAGTTTTAGCTTTAACCATGTAATTTACATATCAGCTTTACATGCCTTGTACGCTTTATTATATATGGCATGGTATTGAAGTTTTCAGCGACTATTTATTATGAATAGGTTTCACTATTATATTTTAAAAAAATTAAAAAAATATCTTTAGCATATGCCATTTAAATGACCTTTAAAATTTCATGATAAAGCCGGAAGTGGACACCAGTCTTGAAAGAATAACTGTAAAAAATGGGCTGATAAAGCTGTATTTTGTTTGGATTCACATTTTTACATAAAATAAAACGCATACAATGTTATTAGTTTGTTCAGTTGATTATTTTCGAAAATATCGGAAAATGTGGAAAATGTGTTTGTTTTTTTAAAAAAGACCCATACAAATCGTTCATAAGCCCAAACTTCAGGGGTTTGGTGCTTTTTCAAGTCGGCTAGACGGGTATGAAATCAGATGTTCTTCAATTCGAAAAATATGCATTCAAAACCCTTATTTTCTCCAAAAAATGATTTTTGCATTTTTGAACCCAAAAATTGCGAAGTGATAGAAGTAAGTAATGGTGCAAAGATCAGGAAACGATACAATCAAGTACCACACCTGACCAAGGATACCAATGGGAAAGTGACAAACTCACAGAAGACACCACAAACGAGAGCCAAGAGGTCAGCCCTTTCCCAGCAGGTGACCACAAAGCACATATAAACAGACGCGCACAAAACATCACAAACACAAGACAGAACAAAAATATAAAAGATCCACAAAAGAATTACCGCCTTGGAACGGTCAGTAAAATATTTTACTGGAGGGCTTAAACCGGTTTAACGGCGCCAACCTCACCCTTAATTCAGATGTGGATCAAGACACATAGAAATTTGGTTTGCATGAAAGACCCCTAACTTATCAATGCATCATCTCCTAAAACATATAAATCAAGATATAACAAGGAGATAAAGCAAGGATAAGGACTCAACAGTAAATTAAACTGAATACCGGAGCAAAAGAAATCCAACAGGTAAACCCCGGTGGGCCCGACAAACAGCCAAAGCATCAGGCCCCTACCATCTCATCAATAGATAAGTCTTTAAGTCGGAACCATCATAGAGTCTGAAGTCCGACCCACCGGCGTGCAATTAAAGAGGAAAGCAAAGTTGCCAACCGTGATTGGGTTGACTACCAAGCATGCAGTCTGTTGCAATACATTAATGTTATAGCCAATCTTTTTATAATGGGAAATTATTTTAATGAACTCTTTCAAAGCACCACTTAACTTTAGTCCATTTCAGTGCACATAAATGGGCAACAATTCATTTCAATAACATAAGAACTAACTTAGAAAATTGAAATTGAAAGTCTCCACTTAGAACTTCGCCGTGTATATAATTTCTAATGTGTTTCTATATAGACGAAATTCAAGATTACGCATAATTTGAATTCGCTACAATGCTTTCATAACTAAGTTGTAATTTATACCACCAACATCAATGTAGACCTTGCACATCACGTGATATTTTGAGCTAAAGTTCGTTAAGGTTGTGGTATAAACTTGTAAATCGAGAATTCTCTCTCTTGAATGTTTTCGTTTAATGCTTTATTACATGTATATAGAAAGTAGTAGTTTATGTGACATTGCCGAGTCTTAGCCATAGGTAAACGCGACGATATTATGAATGCGATATCATTAATAACATTTATTTAACCACTAGACTGGTGTATTATTGATTTTAATACACGATGTTATACTTACAGACGCGACGTCATATACGAATTTCTAATTCTATATTTTTAAGCATGCTGTTGAAAAATCCAATATTGCCAAATTATTTCAATTTTGTAGCATGTTCTTAATGAGTTCTGGTAATAATAGTAAGCAGTAATTTTTAAGCATGCTGTTGAAAAATACAATATTGCCAAACTATTTCAATTTTGTAGCATGTTATTAATGAGTTCTGGTAATAATAGTATGCAGTCTGCTTTTTCTGATATATTTCTAGTGTATGCAAATAGCCAGGGCATAAAATGGCCTAAAATTTGCATCAATATGTTGTGTTATGATTTCAGGTGGACTTACAGCTGTTATATATACAGATACTTTACAAACCATTATAATGACCATAGGTGCCTTAGCGCTAACAGGAATCAGTATGTATAATAACCATTTTTAGACCAATAAACATTTGCACCAAAATGTAAGTGAGTATGATCAGGCAATACTACAATCACACACTGCAGAACAACCCACGGCACCGTGAGGAATAGCCACATAATCAGTATCAAAACAACAGCATTTATGTTAAAAATTAACTGTTTATAATTATTGGAGGGACGCAAATAATTACCAACAATAGAATACACACACCTATTTTATATGATAATTCACTTTCCCGTGCAGTTTCAGCTATAGTGAACAGATTTATTGTGAAAATATAACTTAATTCTACTTTTACAAATGATTTGAAAAGAAAATATTTTTTATGAAAAATGTTCATAGTTGCAGACTTAGCCTCTTTAATGCAAAACAAAACAAATACAAACACAGAACTCCCACAAAGAATGGAAAGTTCATTAAACAATAGATAAAAAAAAACAGAACCACTGCCTTAGAACGGACAGCAGCCTAAACCAGCGGGGGCTCAAATGCATTTTACAAGCGCTAAATCTTCGCCCTAGATTCTGTTGTTGTTAAAACACAAAATTGTTTAGCTTGCATGCAGGCTTTTAAGCCTTTTTAGACCAATTTGCTCCAAAAAGTAAATGAGTGTGATCAGGCACTACCACAATCACACACTTCAGAACAACCCTCGGCACCGCGGGGAAGAGCCACAGAACATTTACAGCAGCAATACATCCAAAATACAACAAATACAGCAAAAGCAAAGCAACCAGCTTTCTCTTCCTTGTCAAGCTGCTTGCAAAACTAGAAAGGATATAAAGTAATGCACACCAAAACAAATACCAACACAGAAGCCCAACCAACAATGGGAGGTACATAAAACAATATACCAACAACAACATGACCACCTCCTTAGAACGGACAGCAGCCTAATCTACTGGGGGGGGGCTTAAATGCTATAAGTAATTTAGTACAATTAGTACGACCCATTGTTTATAATAAGGGATCACTCCACGCGAGCTGAACTAATTTAGTGCTTATCACTAGCAGAATCTATGGTGAATATTTAGTCAGTGAAATAAAGTTAAGTACGCCAGTAGTTATGGCTGCTGTCCGTTCCCAGGCCCGAGGTTAAAACACTTTTTTGAGCTCAACTCAACTGAGCATGGATTTTGAATGCTCATAAAATCTAAAACGCTTAAAAATAAAGACTTCTCTTGTTTTATACTCTCAAAAGTTGTATTTATCATGCTCATCAATATTAAAATGATAATAATTGTTGGCATTTTAACATTTATGAGCATGATAAATATCATGCTCAGTTGAGTTGAGCACAAAAGTTTTATAAGTTATATCTTGATTTATATGTTCTAGGAGATTATTCACTGATAAGTTAGGGGTCTTACATGCAAACTAAATATCTATGTGTCTTGATCCACATCTGAATTAAGGGTGAGGTTGGTGCACAGTGAAACCGTTTTAAGTCCTCCAGTAAAATATTTTATTGACCGTTCCAAGGCGGTACTTCTTTTGTGGATCTTTTATGTTTTTTTCTGTCTTGGGTTTGCTATGCCTTTGTGCGGGTCTGTTTAAATGTGCCTAGTGGTCACCTGTTGAGAAAGGGCTGACCTCTTGGCTCTCGTTTGTGGTGTCTTACTGTGAGCTTGTCACTTTTCCATTGGGATCCTGGGTCAGGTGTGGTACTTGATTGTATCGATTCCTGATCTTTGCACCGTTACTTACGTTTATAACCTCGGCCTTCAAAGTAAGAAAGAGGGCAAAGATCAGGTATCGATAAATCAAGTATCACAACTGACCCAGGATACCAATGGGAAAGTGAAAACTTCATAATTAGACATCACAAGTCTGTTTATTAATTGTTTCTTGTTGCTCCCATTGTTTGTTAGAGTGTTGCGTTCCTGTTTTGTTGTGCACTATTTTATGGGGAAGAGAGAGCTGGTTGTTTGACTTAAATTTGAGCCACGACATGCTATTTCCAACAATGTGGCATTTTGTCAAGTATAGAATCAGACGAGCCAGTACAGCCTCCTGTTAAGCTTAGAAACTCCAAATGATGGACATTTAGTAGCTTCACACTCATAGAATATTCAAGCAACTAGCAAAGACTCTGATCAGATTGCACAAAAATGCGCAGGCTGATCTGAGGCTTTGCTGATCTCATATACCAAATCGTTGGAAATCTCGTGTCGCGGCTCATTTTATGTTTGATGTTTTGTTGTTCTTATTGTTTTAACCTCGTCTTCGAGGTGCAGTGGGTTGGTCTTTGGTGTGTGATTGTGGCATTTCCTGGCATACTCACTTGCTTTATCATTATATATATATATATATATATATATATATATATATATATATATATATATATATATATATATATATATATATATATATATATATATATATATATATATATATATGCATTGAAAAGGAACCAATATACGACATGTACTGCATCAGGCGTTGTCAATATCAGCGCTTCCTGAACATCCTTTTTTGGGGATGTCTAAGTGGCGCAGTTGGTAGCGTCAATGTCTGGTGTAGTGCTAGGCGGTGTTGTCGAGGTCGTGGGTTCGAATCTCGCTAGAGGCAAAATATTTACAGTATCTATCGGCTCAGTTGATTCACTATATCCCTCTGTATTTATCTACTGTCTGAATCTGCATCAGTTTCTGATCCTGTGTAGCTAGAAAGCAATGATGTTTGTGAAATTATATTTCCGCACTTCTGATATTTATCTAAAATAACTTGTATCCTTGGATCCATCAGGCTTTCACTTGCGAACGAAATAGATGCCATGCATTGAAAAGGAACCAATATACGACATGTACTGCATCAGGCGTCGTCAATATCAGCGCTTCCTGAACACCCTTTTTTGGGGATTTCCAAATGGTAGTGTATTTCTGCCCGTGATTTTTTCTTCAGAGCAGACCCAACTGAAATGACATATCCTAGTATAGCATTTCTTCTGAGTATTTACTGGTTTAAAATGTATCCGTAGTAGTAATGGAGGCATATTGGCCATTTTTGTTGAAACCTGAAAAATAACTTGAATTGTGCCATGCATAAATGCCACCCTGATAAGCTAAAGGGACTAAATATGATTTTTTTTTAAAAAAGTTTCTTTATAAGTTTAATTGTCAGCTTTCAATATAAATGATGTATAGGCTAATAACTTAAAAGGTGATTGTAATGGACTATGAAAGTGTTATTACCTGGTCCTAGTTATTTGAGGACTGTGATTCAAGGTTATTCACAGATAACCACACAAGCTTAGCAGGACAGCATATTTGACACAACTTAAGCAAGACATTAAAATAAAAACTAAGTTCATTTCAGGCTTCAAAATTGGGTCATAGTGCCCCAACACAGTTTACTATTATACATCGAGGTAGTGGCATTACGTACACAGCGTTGTAATGAACATTATATTATATAAATACATAACGTTACGAAATTTATAAAGCCACTGTGGTTAATCAATTTGATTTCATGGCGTTATATCACTTTAGAACGTGACGTCAGGTGATAAAAATCAAAACACTCTATTGTTTTATAGGTTTTCATAAAGTAGGAGGAATGTCAAGTCTGGTTCAGATGTACATGAATGCTACTCCATCTGTGAGAAACGACAATAGTTCCTGTGGTACACCACGTACAGACTCATTTGATATATTCCGAGATCCAGCAACAGCTGATTTACCATGGCCTGGTGTACTGTTCCATGTTACGTTTGGCGCTATCTGGTATTTCTCATGCGATCAGGTATTTCCCATATTGTGTCCTGGGTCAGGTGTGGTACTTGATCGTATCGATTCCTGATCGTTGCCTTCTTCCTTAATTTTATTACATTTTAAACCTTTGAGGACTTTGATCAGGTATAGCATGTTTAACCCTTTGAGGACTTTGATCGGTTATTACATTTTTAAGTAACAAAGACGCCAAAGATCAGGAAACGATACAATCAATTACCACACCTGACCCCTGATACCACATGGGAAAGTAAAACAAATACAACAAACATCACCAACAAGAGCCAAGAGGTCAGCCATTTCCCAGCAGGTGACCACAAGGCAGCAATTAACAGACGTGAAAGCATGAGAAACACAAGACACAAAAAATACAAAAAAAACATACAGCACACACCTTAATGATCAACAAAAGAAGTAAGCCCTTGAGAATTTTGATCAGGTAATCCATTTTTTAAACTGTTTGAGGACTTTTATCAGATATTATATATTAACCTTTTGAGGAACAAATACTATGGCACACCTATAAGACCCAAATGAAATACCGCATCAGCGGCATTTCATTAGGATCTGAACTGCTTGCTTGGACAAAATCGATGCTGGAAGAAAGATGTACAATTTTCGTTGAAAATTATAACATCTGACCCATAAAAATATACAATGACTCATCCAGACTTTATGGAACATTTAGGTTAATAGAGATTCCTGCGGCCTTGCTCTAAATTCCTTTTCTACTTTCAATAATTTTATTTTCTGCATCTCGTTTACTGATACGTGTATTTTAGTTTTGACTTAGAGTCTCAGAGCAACATTCATGTATTTCAATGAGACATACAAGATTCTTAGATAAAGGATTAGAGTCACTGTGGACACTTATTTTGCATGGCGGCGGGTAAAGCCTCAGACTGAATGACGACCCAGACCTTAAACTTTGATTGATCGGTTGGTGTCTGATGTTTTGAAATCAAAATCATCCCGTTTATCATAAATTTTAGATAAAACTATGTCAGTTGTTAATGACAAGTCCCAGTCCGAAAAGTGGGCTTTAGTATCAGAGGATCTGAGGAATTTGTTTTATCTAACTAAAATTCATAGGGGTATATCTGACTAACCATTTGTTAAAAATAAGGATTATCAATATTAAGCAAGTCATCCAGACATATCTTGAGGTAGAGTTAAATGCTTCAACGACATCAGCTTGTTTATTGTCAGAAAGAGACAACGTGAAGTATCTCCCATATCAAAAACAAAAACAAATCAGCAAAAAGAGGAGCACAGTTAGTACCCATTTTAATACCTATGATTTGTCCTTACAATATTGAGTTAAATCTTATAAATATATTGTCTTAAAGATAATGGAGAGCAAAGTAAGTAAGGATGCAAAGATCAGGAATCGATACAATCAAGTACCACATTGTACCCAGGATACCAATGGGAAAGTAACAAACTCACAGCTAGACACCACAAACGAGAGCAACACAAACTTTATGACATTACCGCAAATTATATCTTTCAGGTTGTTCTGAAGTGAAAAATGCGCGTTTCTCATTCAAAGCCAAATTAAGTGAACCCCCTATATTAAAAAAATCAATTGATTCATTTAGTTTTTCCTTGGTTTGATTATGAGGCAATGATGTATAAGAGAGGAGAGAAATCATATGTAGACAAATTTGCTGCTATGAAATTTTTATGAGTACTTAATTAACCAAAATAGATTTCTAACATTCCTCTCATAAAATCTCACAATATTTTTTTTTCAGCCGCATTTAGACAAGAGGTCAGGTTATAGATAACTCAGTAGTAGAACGTGAGCTAAAATCAGCAATAAAACCTGACTTATAGGGTCTTTTATGCAGTTAAGGTAACCAGTTTAACATAGAAAGCTCATCAACACACACATAAAACTTAGTGCTCATTCATATGGCACCGATGCCTGTAATACGCCTGTAGAATCCTTGTTTATCAGTTACCTCTCATATCAACTGCATTGATGCACGTTGCCTGATAAACATTGTCTATCTCAAGCATGTGCCTTTATCAGATCATGATGACGTTGCACTTTTTGAATGACGTCGCTAATGACGCTTAATCAACTCAAAAATCGAACGTCAAAATCGCTAGTTTGAAGAGTGAAACAATTGGTAGACTGATAAATAGAATACCAGGTTGGCGTCTTTACCAGGCTCAGCTTTGAGAACGCATGTTGAATCGCTGGGCAAGCCTCGCGACGTCAACAAGCGTTCTCAAAGCCATGCCTGGTAAACTTGATATCATAAGACACTCGCCTAGTATTCTATTTTTAATCAACCTCACAAGAAATGACAACTCTGTAATACTATGTTTAACCAAATAAGCCAACATCTTACACGAATTATAACAATATACAAGTACTGAAGATCCTAATGTGTACTTTATGTCCTTTAACTTTATTTACCAGTGGCTCCTAAACATGTTTTTGTAACAGTGAGGGCCCAGGCGAAATTCCGCTTAATGCCGCATTCCACCAGCCTGTTTGCTAAGACAAAAGCAGTATTCATAGAAAGAAATAGTTTTTTTCATTAAGAGATCATAACATGTGATCCCTCAGTATTTACAATGGACCCTCCCAAGTCTTTTGTATCAAAACAGAATTATGAATCCATAAATGCATTGAGGTAAAAGTTAAAGAAGGCTACATGGTACCTTTTTTCATGGCCGCCAAAAGCAGTATACTTTTCTCTGCTAATACTGTCGCGTTACATATAAGTCATAAATCATAAACAATTGAGCCGCGACATAAGATTAAGTAAGTAAGTAAGTAAGTAAAGGCTTTATTTAACGAGGGTGACTACATTTAGTGTATACAGATAATGACAAATGTAATAACTAATCTTCCATGAGGCCCTCAAAATATACATTATATACATAACTATAAAATACAAGCAGATCACAAACTATATATAAATCAAAATGTAAATACCAGATGTGATAACGTAGTGTTAGCGATGGTTTTCTATTACCAGGAAAAAGAAGGCTCTGGTCAGCCAACACATTCATTCTGACGCTGGCTGATCAAGACCTTCTTTTGTTCCCCAAATCAAAAGATTTTTTACATAGTTGTTATAAGCTTCCAACCTAGCTTACTAGAAGAGGAAACATAATCATTTAATACATATGATACAAATATTTACATGATGAAAAAAAAAATAAAAAAAAATAAATGGAACAAGAATATTTGGATTGAGTGACTATTTTCTAATCTGAATAAGATACATAAATATTTTCATTTAATTAACCATGTTATAATCTGTTTTGGAAAGTATTTAGGCTCTCTGCCCTATTAAATTTCAAAGATTACAAACAAAGTGGTATGTGCGACCAGCACAGGCTCAGACCAACCTGCGCTTACGCGTAGTCTGATCAGAGCCTTTGCTAGTCGCTTGATTATTCTATGAATATTAATCTACTGACCGAACATCATTTGGAGTTTCTAACCTTAAAAGAAGGCTGCACAGGCTCTTCTGAATCTACACCTGGCAAAATGCCACATTGTTGGAAATCACGTGTTGCGGCTCAATTATGGACCAGGTACACTGTAATTCAACTTTACTAGACCATGCTCTTCAATGGCTTTGGACAGTACAACTGACGACTAAAGCCGTGGATGACACAGAAACTTTAATTAACTCTTTGCCTACTGGGTAATTTTGCATGTTTTCAGTTGTCATCTGTTTTTATTTTCTAAACATCTTTTGTGAAAACTTATTTCAGGAATACCATCTGAGGTTCAAACAATTAGAATCCAGATCAGGCCCAACGTTTTGGGTCTGAACTGTTTCTACAAGTTATCAGCAGATGACACTGTTAGGCAAGTAGTTAATAAAAGGGCTTTTGTTAAAGATGTTGACGAATCGCGCAGAGACCTAGTCTACTGCTTATGCAATAATCTTGTTGTGTAATATGATTTCCGATGGGGTTGTCTAATCCAATTATTACTTTCACCGTGCTGAATCGGGATTAATCACGCTTATACTGTATGAATTGCATGCAAATATAGACCGCAGATATAATGTCAATAAACTACTTGATTCATTGATGCTTATTGCGAAAAACTATTTTAACCATATGGGATTAGTGCAATATCTAATAATCTGATCAGAACAATCATTGCCCTTCAAACAGATATTTCCCCAATATATATCATCCTGATTTTGTATTCCATCGGTATGTTGGTGCCTAACGCTTATCATTAGCTCGACCCACCGTGGCTCAACTTAAGGGTTAGGAAGCCTACATGCTAGCTAAACAGTATTTGTGATTTAACAACAACAGAATCCTGGGGGACAATGAGGCCAGTAAATAAATGTATCCCCAATGACATCCGTTGCGATCTTTTCTAAGGGCGGTAGTTCTATTGTTGTTGATTCATTTTTTAATGTTGCATCCCACCCCCTTTTATAGTTTTGCAATTGTGTTTGTTTTGTTCGTTTTGTTGCTTTACGTCCCGTTATTAGCTAAGGCCATGGCGAGACAGACAAATCACCTAACCACACTTGTTCCTGTGTAAACTTAAACAAGCTGTTAACCAGTATTTCGAACACATACTTTCGCTTGTAACTAACAACAACCCTTCTTGAATGATTCAGCGGAAGGGAGGAGAATGACCATATGAATTATTCCATGATCAATCTGTATGAAGGTATAGAACCGGGCCGAGATTGAACTCGAGACCCCTGGATCTGCATTCAGATCTGCATCTGTAGCCAGACACGTTACCCACTGCGCTACGCGGCTTGGTATAGTTTTGCAATCATCTTGCTGAGGAAGAGAGAGTTGGTTGTTTTGCTTTAATTGAATGTTTGCTGTCGACTAGTTGTAGGTTGTGTGTGTCTTTATTACGGTGCTAAAGGGTGGTCTGTAGTGTGTAACAGTGGAATTTTCTGGTCATAATCGTGAACCTTTTGATTCCTATTGCATATTGTTTAAAGAACGCATATTACTCAGAGAAATCTTTTAGTCGTTGTTGCTTTATCAAGTGAGGTTACGGATCTAAATGTTATCTAGGCCTTAACCTACATTAAGCGTTGTATATGCGAGAATCGCTGCCTTTGGGGGTTTTAAATATTAAGTTAAATAATTTATTTTTAAACCAGAATAATTATGCCTTAAAATCGCCTAGTATATGGATGGTATCTTGCTGGGAAATCGACACAATTGTAAGAAACAGAACATGTTTTTTAGAACGAATCTTGAGGTCGATCATACTACATATGTCGAAACTAGAAACTATAGACGCCATAATCACATTCAATTTGACAAGCAATCAGCACTTAGCCTACTACGTCGCAATTTAAACATTAATAAACCCAATGACGATACGTATCCGTAATATATAATGAACTACCATGAACTGGGCCCATATACTTTGTTTTGGGTCATATGGAAGTCTCTATCAAATGACACTCAAAATATAAGTACACCCAGAAAATACCATAATCACACACCGCAGCCCAGCCCTTGGCGCTCGCAGCAAGAACATTCACAAGACGACATAAACTAAAACTACTAGCTCTCTCTTCCTCATCGAATTGAAAAACTAGAGAGGGCACTATGTACTACAAGTATGTATCCAAACAAGGACCAAACAGTGAATTCCTGCCAACAATGTGAGCAGCAATAAGCAATGAATCAACAACAGCTTAGGTTTTTTTTGTGGGGTATAGGCAAACAATGGAGACACAGATCAGGGTTATATTAAAATCTCAATAAAATTTAAAAAAAAAACAACATCACAGCGCCCATTAAAAGGGAAATTGGTTGGTCCAATTGTTAAGGGTAGGCAAGTCTATTCTGCTTAAATGGTTAAAGTAACGTGAACGTAATTTATCTGCAGGTTATTGTACAAAGATCATTGGCAGCCAAGAATTTGTCTCATGCAAAAGGAGGTTCCATATTGGCGGGCTACTTGAAAGTCTTACCAATGTTTATAATGATAATACCAGGCATGATCAGTCGAGCTCTCTTTCCAGGTAAATATATGTAAGGTGAGCCTTGTCGCTATAGAAAAGTCATAATTCGGTTTAGATTACTTGACATGTACACATTTTTGCACAGCTGCACAGACCAGCCAGAATCAAGACTGTCTTGATGTAGCGTATACAATACGTATCCGTTACCTCTCATATTAACTGCATTGTTGCACGCTGACCTGATACACACGACATGCTTCTTTATCAAGTCATGATGTCTTGCACTTTTTGAATGACGTGGCCAATGACACTGAATCGACAGTACAATTGATAATAACGTCATAATCGCTAGTTTGAAGAGTGAACCAATGGGTAAACTGATAAATAGAATACCAGGTTAGGGTCTTTAGATATCAAGTTTACCAGGCTCAGCTTTGAATGCGCATTTCAAATGGCTCGGCAAGCCTCGTGATGTCAACAAGTATTCTCAAAGCCTTGCATGGAAAACTTGATATCATAAGACGCTAAACTAGTATTTACTATATACGGGGTTCAACGTATTGTATTCAGTGGTTGATTGTGTTCTTCAATATTTTCATATCGTATATGCATATATGACGTCGCCTAGTGAACGATTAAAAGACTGCTTATAGGATATTCAAACTTTTGGAATGAATATGCCAGTTATTTCATCGAGTCAAGCGATATTATATACACTTTTAAGCATGACATATTTTTTGCACTAAATGACGTCATGCATTCGCACATTTAGTCATATTAATGATGACGTTGCATAATAGGCAATGTCAGCCAAAACTAAAACCATAGGAGCAGGAGAAGAAAAAGAGAAAATTTCAGCAAATCCCGATGATTTAATTACCAAAATATTCCTTGTGATCTAACTAAGAAAATGAATACCCACACTTTGTGTTTTTGTCCACAAATGTGAAATTACAGGCGTTTGAAATTCTGACGTGGGCTCAAGGTTGTCAATGGAGAAAGCTCAGGACATCCAATTTCACCTGTGAAATACAACTTATATTTTCATGGCTGTGAAATACAACTTTATATATTTTCAGGGCCTAAATACAGCTTTTTTATAATTATGCATCATATTTAATCAATAGTTTCCTGTATTTCATTACTTTGTATATATTAAAAGCATTTATGTTTGCAGTATAAAAGTGGTGACACAAGCAGATTTACTGCAACTCTGTATTACTAGCTAACGCAGTGTTTCCAAATTTAGGTAATGTTGTCAAAATAGGACAATAATTGTCACCTTATCATCTCCAACATGATTTTCAAGTATAGTAGGACTTCCATAAGAACAAGAAATGGAAGTGAATATGAACATTGGAAGGAGAGCACATGCACAACAGATATTTAGCAACAGCTCTTTCATTCCTGGTGTGATGTCTTTCATTCTTGAAGAAGGAAGCGAGATGATTTTTATTGCGCACAGAAATATGACCAGCTTTAAGTGTGCGCTCGCAAATTCATGGTTGTAAAATTAACTGAAGACATTGAAAGAGAAGTAAGTAAGGTTGCAAAGATCAGGAATCGATACAATCAAGTACCACACCTGACCCAGGATACCAATGGGAAAGTGACAAACTCACAGAAGACACCACAAACGAGAGCCAAGAGGTCAGCCCTTTCCCAGCAGGTGACCACGAAGCACATATAAACAGACGCGCACAAAACATAGCAAACACAAGACAGAACAAAAACATAAAAGATCCACAAAAGAAGTACCGCCTTGGAACGGTCAGTAAAATATTTTACTGGAGGGCTTAAACCGGTTTAACGGCGCCAACCTCACCCTTAATTCAGATGTGGATCAAGACACATAGATATTTGGTTTGCATGAAAGACCCCTAACTTATCAATGCATCAACTCCAAAAACATATAAATCAAGATATAACAAGGAGATAAAGCAAGGATAAGGACTCAACAGTAAATTAAACTGAATACCGGAGCAAAAGAAATCCAACAGGTAAACCCCGGTGGGCCCGACAAACAGCCAAAGCATCAGGCCCCTACCATCTCATCAATAGATAAGTCTTTAAGTCGGAACCATCATAGAGTCTGAAGTCCGACCCACCGGCGTGCAATTAAAGAGGAAAGCAAAGTTGCCATCCGTGATTGGGTTGACTACCAAGCATGCAGTCTGTTGCAATACATTAATGTTATAGCCAATCTTTTTATAATGGGAAATTATTTTAATGAACTGTGCTGAAAAATTATAAGAGCCAACAATCTTCTTCAACTTATACACCAAGTCACCATAGAAATCAGGTTCCGAAAGTCCTTGGCGCAAGAGAGATTTAAGTCCAACTCGGAATTTAGAAATCAAATCAAAGTATCGTCTATAAAATTTTGAAAATGTTTTGCGAAATTTATGATACCGATAGCCCTGTTTAAGAAGTTTCTGAGTTAACAATTTATTGCGAGTGTTGAAGTCAGTAACATAGCTAGATGCTCTAGCAAAACGAATGAGTTGAGAGATATAGACTCCATAAGATGTAGAACGAGGAACATCACCATCTAAAAATGGGAAATTGACAATTTCAAAATCAAAGTCGTCACGTTTATCATAAATTTTGGTAGGAACAATACCATTAGAAATTGACAAATGCAAATCTAAAAATGCGGCTTCGGTATCAGAGGCATTGGCTTTATTAAGTTGGAGCTCTGAAGGGTATATTTGACTAACCATATTTTCAAAATAAACATTATTAATATTTAAAATATCGTCCAAATATCTGGAAGTAGTGTTAAACGCATCAATAACATCAGCCTGCTTATCATCAGAAAGAGACATCATAAAGTCCCTTTCATAACAAAACAGGAATAAATCTGCAACCAGGGGAGCACAATAAGTGCCTATAGGAATCCCAACTACTTGTCTATAGAGCTTGGTGCCAAATCGAATAAAAATGTTGTCCAACAAAAAGGTCAGCGCATCACATACATTTTGACACGACCATGCATGATATTTTTTAGGTTTTAGAAGCCCTTTTAAGACTGGGGTGATCAATATCGAAGCACAATTTAGCTGCAAGCTAACCCATTTAGTTTTTTTTATTACTGGCTCGACAGATATGTGTCCTGGACATCTTTGACGGCTGTACAATGATGATACAACGATTCAAAATGTGTTGACAGTACGGCATGCTCAAATTGATACCCCTTAAAAGATGCCAACATTACCCCACCCACTCTAAAATTTATAGTCAAGCAATAAATTGCAGCATCTTTAGTTTTTTAAAGTTTCAACTGTTTTCGTTCAGTTTTTTTACAGAGGCAAGGGGTATATACGAATGATGAGTGTATGACGACAATTACGCTTGTATCACATTTTTGTTGTATTGTGCAAGTTGCATTAACTTTGTTAAACTGATGTTAAAAGTTGACTTTTATTTTCCAAATATTGAAGTTATTAATAACTATGGATAAAACAAATAAATCAATTACATAACTGTTTTGCTACCATGCACATCATAGTGCAAATGCAACATTAACTAAACTGCATCAGCTGAATTTGCAGAATGGCGCTGGATGCTGTATGCACCCATGTGAAGTCATCAGTAACGTCGAGTTATGATACTGTCAAACTAATGACTGATTCATAGAAATACTGATTCGTACATTAAAACCTGCAAATTGATTTTCATCACATTTACCGTTGCTAAAAAATACAAAATCATACTGATGCGTTTTCAAAGTCCTCTAGTATAGTTTACACTGCTGGTGCCACAGTGAACAGTTAGTAAGTATATACAGCATATGCCACGATCACAGACTGCAGACCAATCAACGGCACCATGGGACCCTGAGAAGCTGTCTGCATTATTCATCAGAAGCCAGCTAATCTGATTCATTACCACTGCTTTAAAAGGGTAAGTGGGCTAAACAAGATCACTTGATAAATGACATTCTAGTATTGACATCAGCAGCAATTCTAGTTGTTTTATGTGAATTAAAATACAGGAATGCTTCCCTTCTGACAAAAAATTGTTACTCTCGTTTACATGCATTTGTTTGATAATGCAATTTGCAAGTCTGTTAGAATGTTTTGCTTTAATTTACAATAACATTGAAATAATAGCCCCAGCATTTACGCCAAAAGGTGTTTGTATCAACACAGAGACATTTATTACATGTCATGATGATATATTGGATTTTAATTGCATTTTCTGAAATGTTTTGCAGATGCAGTTGCTTGTGTTGACCCAGAAGAATGTATGAAATATTGTCAAAATCCTGTTGGATGTTCAAACATTGCATATCCTAAACTTGTCCTGGAAATTCTACCAACAGGTAATATAGTTTGAGTCCATTTATGTTATTTTAATAGTTTTATCATACACTATACGAGGGATGATCCTTAAGTTCTGACCCGGGCGTGATATCTCCAGCAATGC
Source organism: Loripinus fragilis (assembly GCA_964019695.1). Taxonomy (NCBI): domain Eukaryota; kingdom Metazoa; phylum Mollusca; class Bivalvia; order Lucinida; family Lucinidae; genus Loripinus; species Loripinus fragilis. The sequence continues at coordinate 92,741,743 of OZ026521.1, read as the reverse complement.
AACATGCCTGAAAATTGTACCAAATAACGATAAATTCTTTGTGTATACATCGCACTGACAAATTTATTGTAAGTTGAAGGAGCGAACGGATATCTACCCTCAAACAGCCATACCCTAATTGCACTGACCCGTCAAGCAGACTGTGCATATTACGGAACTCACAATTTAGACAAGAGCAGCATCAGCAATCGTTTTCATGGCTACTCAATGTCCATCTCTAAGCCAATACGTCCTGTACGTACGGCGAATTTTCTATATGATATTGGGTTTTGTAGGCCATTGAATGTATGGCTATACAACTGTCAGCTATAATCAAATTTGGAGCCACTTGAAGTTGTGACCGGCCCATCCTGCCGTAACAACAAATGTATATAGGGTAAAAAATCTTTTAGCCAAACTTAATCTGTTTATCTGTAGCTGGAACCACAGCGCCTCAACTTGAGGTTTTATTTAGCTCTGACTATCCATGAGTCGTGCGTCCTTTTCTTCGTTTTATCATAGTGTGTTAATTTGATTAGAGTGTTTTATTCATGATGATACATTGCATTAGTTAGAAGGCTTCCATGCTAGCTGAACAGTTCTTGTACTTCAACAGCAGCAGAATCTAGGGCGAAGAGTTGATACCAGTAAAATGCATTTAACCCCCTGGTGGCTTAGGCTGTTGTCCATTCTAAGGCGGTGGTTCTGTTAGTGTTGACTTTTGTTTATTGTTACTCCCATTGTGGGGCTCTGCAATTGTTCAATGTTTTGTTGTACATTCTAGTTTTGCAATCATCTTGATGGGGAAGAGGGGGCTGGTTGCTTTACTTAATTTGTCTTCCTGGTGTCTCTTGATGGTTGTGTGGTTCTTCTTCATGGTGCCATGGGTTTGTCTGCGGTTTGTGATGGTGGTATTTTCGGATCATACTCACTTACTATTCAAGATGAACTGACTTTTGTCTGAAGCAATAATGAATTGTCAGTATCGTTGGAGACTGATAGTAAAAATAAGTAAGGATGCAAAGATCAGGAATCGATACAATCAAGTACCACACCTGACCCAGGATACCAATGGTAAAGTAACAAACTCACAGCTAGACACCACAAACGAGAGCCAAGAGGTCAGTCCTTTCCCAGCAGGTGACCACAAGGCACATATATACAGACGTCTACAAATGCATAGCAAACACAATACAGAAAAAACATAAAATATCCACAAAAGAAGTACCGCCTTGGAGCGGTCAGTAAAATATTTTACTGTAGGGCTTAAACCAGTTTAACGGTGTACCAACCTTACCCTTAGTTCAGATTAGGATCAAGACACATAGATGTTTGGCTTGCATGAAAGATCCCAAACTCATCAATGCACTATCTCCTAGAACATATTAATCAAGATATAAAAAAGGAGATAAAGCAAAAATAAGGGCTCAACAGAAAAACTGAACTACTGGAGCAAAAGAAATCCAACAGGTAAACCCCGGTGGGCACGACAAACAGCCAAAGCATCAGGCCCCTACCATCTCATCAATAGAAATTCTTTTAGTCGGAACCGTCATAGAGTCTGAAGTTCGACCCACCGGCATGCAATTAAAGAAGAAAGCAAAGTTGCCAACCGTGATTGGGTTGACCACCAAGCATGGGGTCTGTTGCAATACATTAATGTTATAGCCATTTTTTTATAATTGGAAATCATTTTAACGAACTGCGCTGAAAAGTATTAGAACCAACACTCATCTTCAATTTATACACCAAGTCACCATAGAATTCATTCCGAAAGTCCATGTCGTAAGAGAGATTAAAGTCCAACTTGGAATTTACATATCAAATCATAGTATCATCTATAAAATTTAGAAATGGTTTTGCGATTTTTTTTTATACCAATAGCCTTGTTTAAGAAGTTTCTGAGTTAACAATTTATTGCAAGTGTTGAAGTCAGTAATATAGCTAGATGCTCTAGCAAAACGCATGAGTTGAGAGATATAGACTACATAAGATGTAGAGCGAGGAACATCACCATCTAAAAATGCGAAATTGAAAATTTCAAAATCAAAGTCGTCACGTTTTTCATAAATTTTGGTAGACACTTTATCATTAGAAACAGACAAATGCAAATCTAAAATGCAGCTTCGGTATCAGAGGTATTGGCTTAACTGAAGGGTATTTTTGACTTACCATTTTTGTCAAAATGAACATTTTTAATGTTTAAAATATCGTCCAAATATCTGGATGTAGTGTTAAAAACATCAATAATATCAGCCTGCTTATCATCAGAAAGAGACATCATAAAGTCCCTCTCATAACATACCCGAACAAATCTGCAACCAGGAGAGCACAATTAGTGCCCATAGGAATCCCACCTACTTGTCCATACAGCTTGGTGCCAAATTGAATAAAAATGTTGTCCAACAAAAAGGTCAGCGCATCACATACATTTTGACATGACCATGCATGATAATTTTTAGGTTTTCTGAAGCAAAATATGCATTCTGTCATTACATGCAAGGTAAGGAGAGCCTTTTCTCTGGAAGGTTCTTTCAATAAGATCAATAAGTTTATCTTTAATTAAATTATGAGGTAAAGTAGTATAAAGAATAGAACAATCATAAGTAGACAAACTGGTCGCATTGAAATCTCTAGCTTTAAGTTTATCTAAAATTTCACCTGAATTTTTAATAGACCAAAATAGGTTTTTACCGGATTTTTCATATACCTTTTCACAATACTTGATAACATGTTTTTTAACAGCTGTAAGACACGAGGTTAACAATTTAGAAAGTTCTATTGTCATACAAGAACTAGAGTCAGCAATAAATTTTGCTTTATAGGGTTTTTATGGAGTTTAGGTAACCAGTACATTGTAGGAACTTTGTCTTGATTTTCTTTAGCTGTGACACCAAAATGTAGGGCTGTATGACAACCATGCCCATCGACAATCACCCTTTTACCCAATGAAGGCTGCAGTTTATAGGCATTAGTGTTAACAAGCTTACACTTAAGAGTATTAATATAATACAATCGTCAAACAACTACAACATTGTTAGCAGCTTTATCTGCTGGAACAAGCCACATAAGAAAATTAAAACGAGTCCACAAATTAGGTCAATATTTGGAGGTACACAAATTTGTATGGCTATATCTAAAATTATACCACCTTTACCAACTTTAGCATGAAATATCACTTGATGTGCAAGGTCTACACTGATGTAGGTGGTATAAAATAGTTATACCATGTTTGTCCACCTGTACGTAAGATAATCCACTCGCTAAAGCTCGTGGATTATCTCCACGTACAGGCGGACAACCCATGGTATAACTATTACGTAAACCCCAATCAATTGTCCTAAGGTGCACTATATCATAAAATCATGGGCTATGGGGTTAAATGAACACAAGGCATCCACCTGAAACCAATAACAATTTTGAAAATTCTAATTTAAAATCAATCATTTTTGGTGAAATTTAAAACTTTTTATAATATTCCATTTAAGATTAAGATATTTTGTAATCAAAATAATATTATTCTTAAATATTTTGCAGATATTAGGGTCGGGGTGTTTTTTAGTCCAAACTGATAGACAAAAAAATATTTTCAAAAAGAAAAATTTTGCAATGTATTCAAAATGACGTGGTTTTCTATTTCAATGACGTCATAAGAGTTGCGCATTGTGCTTATTGAATGGACACAACCTGTCGCCATTCTAACATTTGGATGGACATCATAAGAAACAAAAAGTAAAAATACAATGCAGTTTTATTTTGTGGTTTGAAGATGCTCTGCTTGAACGATTCAGATGCAAATGATATTAAAATTCCTTAAAATGAAAACACGCCGGTGGTAAAGAGTGGGTCATATATAATGTGATGTAATTATTCAATGAAACAGTACAACGAGAAAATATTAGAACCATTATAAAGGCAAAAGCTAGTCCTTTAAATGGTGCATGTTATGTTTAGCAGACGTGTCTCTGGACAAAGCTACGGAGTTAAGATCAGAACTTTTGAAACATCCCTCGTACATGAAAAAGAGTTAAAATATCCACTTGTTTGTTTGTTTGTTTTGTTGCTTTACGTCCCAAGTCAACAGCTATGGTCATTGCGGGACGGTCAGTTCACCTAACCACACTTTTTCCTGGACAGGCTTGAACAAGCGGTTAACCAGTAATTCGTGCACATACTTTCGCTTGTAACTGACAACAACCCTTCTTGAATGAATCAGCGGAAGGGGGAGAATGACCGTAGAAATCATTTCATGATCAATCTCCACGAAAGTATGGGACCGGACAGTGATCGAACTCGCGACCCCTAGATCTGCAGTCAGACACGCATCTGTAGCCAGACACGTTACCGACTGCGCTACGCGGCCCGGCTCTATCCACTTGAAAGTGGTTAATTAGGCAATTACCCACATGAACAACCGTTATGGTAACTAATATAGCCATATGATCATGGTCGACCTGTACAATGATCTACTCTTTGTCTTGTAGTAAATGCTTAGCTAACTGCACATTTTAAAACAACACCACCAGTGTAAATTAGGCCATACGACAGGATAATCAATTAAATGTTCCGAGAACAATTCTAAATAGTCTAAAGTCAAAGCTAATTCCAAAATTAGAATTTTAAATTTAACTGCATATCCTTTGGGAAACTTGGGATCAGCCATCTGAAAACAATATATCTTTTTAGCAGAAATTGTGTTGGCTACAGTAAAACCTGTGTAAAACGGCCAGTCAAAAAAGAAAAAAACAAAAATCCTTATGACAAATGGTAGCTTAATGAAGGTCGAAAGTATTGCAGAATGTAGTTTGCAATACTTTTGACCTGCATTAAGCGATAATTAGTCTTGAAAACAAATTTTTGGGCTTTTTTTAGAGTGACCGTTTTACACAGGTTTTACTGTACTTCTAGCAAGTATTGATTAAGTGCATCTGGGTTTATGCTGCATGTTTATGTAGAACTACTATTCGCAAAAACAGCAGCTGGTGTTAGTCGAATTTCAGTTTAAAGTTGCCCATGAACCGAAATATCTGAAATTTATCACTTGCACTTTTTATGCAGGGTGCGGTTTCGTTGAGTCAACGTTGGGTTCAAAGTCATCTTAACTCCTGTTACAACACGCTCACACGTAACAACCAGAACAAACAGAACAATATGTTCTTTATTTTGTCACTCAAAATCGACATTTATCTTATGCCAATTTATAGAAAAGCTGATCCATTAGCAGTAGAGGGAAACTATAAATTTTGAAGAAAAATACCGACTCGGTTTTTATTACAAATGCTCATGAGATGTAATATAATTGTGAGTGTTGGATTCAATTTCATGCCATAAGCACTAGCGTCGCAGCATGCTACTTTCTGCAAGAACGCAATACACATGATTGTCAAGAAAATGAAAACATATCAAATTTTATAATGATCTGTGTGAAAATAAGGACCTCGGACAGTCCTAATGAAGGATTGCCTATAAAACTGGTCAGAAAAAGTTTTAAAAAAGATGATATTTTTCCATAAAAAATAGAAGGTTCAACTCTCGAATTATCCGCAAAATTGTTGTTTTTAATTTGATAAGTGCCAATTAAAAATATGGGATGTAAACTCCATTTTTGCTAACGAAAATACTGAAGTGCTTCCCCCCCCCCCCCCCCCCCCACGCCCGTAACCAAACTACTCCTTTTGCATATTGTTGTAGTTTTATATTTCAAACATCAAAACTAAATGGCATGATTGGTCTCGGGTGGGGGGCGATGTCAAAATGCTCAAAAACGATTTATCATAAAAACTTATTGGGAACTTATTTTGTACAAACCTGTAGGTAAATATCAATTTATCAGGGTTTTAGTTATGATCGCGTATACCAAGTAATTACTTGTCTTATTACCTAACCAAAACACATGTTGTGGGTACTCAAAAGAACCGTCGCAATGAGACGGTACTGTTAAAAGCACCAACTTATAGGTTAAATCTAATGAGTAAAATATTTTTATAATTTTAAGCTCAAAATTGTGTTTATCTAGACTATGACATACAGTATGCAGGTATGATACACCTCAGTGAACATGTCAAACTTGCTGAACTTGATACACAACAGGTAATTATCAAAAAGTTTGGACAGTGAAGCAATGAACTCTTCTCAACCTGAATCTTATGCAAACGCATCACTTTCGTCTCAAGTTTTATGCCGCAAACATTATATTTCCATGTACTTAGGTGAACAACTGGTGAATTTTTGTAAAATAAAATTTGGTCACAAAAAATACCCCACCTCCCTTAACCCTTAAATCCTGGCATAATTATGCAATATTTTCAAAATATTTTTATTTTGCTAGGTACATGAAATGGAAGCGTCTCATTTAAACACAAAATATAGTTGTCAAATTTGTATTAGCTTAGCAACAGGCTGTCAAAATTTGTGAAGATTGAATAGGATACTGTCAGAGGTCCTTTATTAAAACGCAAATTAGTAAGACCAGGGCCAGGGATGAAAATAGCGTATACAGTAAAACCTGTGTAAAATGGACACTCAAAAAAGGCAAAACAAAGATCTTAATGACAAATGGTAGCTTAGTGAAGGTCGCAAGTATTGCAGAATGCTCCCCTTTGAACTACCAACTACCAAATGCGCCACTGAGATATCCCTAAAAAGGATGTTCAAGTAGCACTGATATTGACGACGGCTAATGTAGTACACGTCGTATATTGGCCCTGTTTGAATGCATTCCATCTGTTTCGTTCGCAAGTAATAGAGACAAGGATACAAGTGAAATCGACCAGTAGACTGTATACATATTTATGTTCTCTTTTATTTTATTCAGACGAAACATAAATTATATAAACTTCTGAATTTGGGATACCAGATATACTACCTTGAAGTATCAATTGTTATGATGTACATGTCTATATGCCTCAACTTCAGTATTTAGTGTCTTACATGTATATAATAACAGTCTTTACCTCTTTGTTCTATATTTTAAAGCATAACATATCTAACTTAACAACATATATGTGTGTGATGGCAAGCACAGACCTGAGCGCTTTCTTTTTATTCATAAGACAAAATTTCATAACAATAAATTTACAGCCAGCCAGTATCCTTCCATTCAAATGAAGTTCCTTGCTTAGGCTACCACAAAACAGTCCTGGGTTCGAAAGATAACATAGACTGAACATCAAATCATCTCTCGATTTAACAGTGTATCTAAAAGAAGCTGATAATCAATCAAATATCATGTATAGACATATATTCTTGGGACTTTCAACTATCTTTTTGCAATATAACTTTTCAAATCTACATAACGAACCATTTTTCGAACAATGATTAGGATGGTGTGTGAGTAAACTTACATTAACCCAACAGGATTTCTAAAATGACCATGTAACATCTCAAACGATCATTGACAGCTTTGCTGATCTATTTTTATACCCCCACAAACTTTGTTTGTGGGGGGTATACTGTTTTCACGTTGTCCGTCCATCCGTGCGTCCGTCCGTAACGTTTTGTTTCCTTAATAACTTGAAGAGTCATTGCTGGATTTTCATCAAACCTTGCAAACATGTTCATATATGCAAGACAAATACTTTAAACAAAAAAGTAAGGGCTAGGGGCAAATTCTATAAGAGTTATTTCCCTTTGTAGTTCTAAATGGCTTTTTATATAGGGTTTTATGTTTATGCTATTATAGTCCATACACGGGCCGATCAACTCCTACCACAGCTTTTGATGGAACAATTTGATACTTTGTAGACACATTAAACATATGCATGAAGGAGTTTAGTTTAGAAACAATAATTTTTGACACAATGACAGCTGTGAAAACTTAGAGAATTTTCCCCTTATAGGGCTTTGGTATATGCATTGATGGTGCCTTCATGGGCCGATCAACTTCTACCACAGCTTTTAATGGAACAATATGATATTTTGCCTATACAATGTAGACACATTGAACATATGCATGAAGGAGTTTGGTTTAGAAAAAAATATTTTTGACAAAATGACAGCTGTGAGAACTTAGACAATGTTTCCCCTATAAGGCTTTTGTATATGCATATATGGTGCCTTCATGGGCCGATCAACTCCTACCACAGCTTTTGATGGAACAGTTTGATACTTTGCCTATACAATGTAGACACATTGAACATATGCATGAAGGAGTTTGGTTCAGAAAAAAATATTTTGTAAAAATGACAGCTGTGAGAACTTAGACAATTTTTCACTTATATGGCTTTTGTATATGCATGGATAGTGCCTTTATGGGCCGATCAACTCCTATCACAGCTTTTGATGGAGCAATTGACAAAATGACATCCGTTAAGGATTTAGACAATTTTCCCCTAACAAGGCTTTTGTATATGCATAGATGGTGCCTTCATGGGCCGATCTTCTACTACCACATCTTTTGATTGAGCAATTTGATATGTTGCCTATACAATATAGACACATTGAACATATGCATGAAGGTGTTTGGTTTGGAAAAAATATTTTGACATCTATGAGAACTTAGACTATTTTTCCGATATGAGCTTTGATATATAGAGCTTTCAGGTGTGAATAATTTTGTGCATTTGATCTTAACAAATGTTCAAGATTGCAAGCTTTAAGATCATTTGCATAGATTCTACTGGAATCTTGTTTTCACAGATTCTGCTGTCTTTTTTTCAAAACTAGGGTCTGCTGGTTGGAACTATCACTTGCCAAAACTAAGTTTTTTCACTGACCCTTACTGTGCGGGGGGTATCTAATAAGCATTGCGTATTGACTTTTTTCATTGCACCTACATCACGAGTTTCTTGACCTTACATAAACTTAACTTAAGAAATTCAACGAATTTCTCGTAAGGAACAAGTGAGCGCATATCCAATTTCAAAGCTTTAGTTCGAACTGAGAGCTGTTAATTCATGCTTTAAAATACTATAAAACATGTACTATATTTGGCGGTATGCTAATATTAAGTTAGCGCTATTAGCAATGCCTATCAAAATATCCTGCACTTACTTATATAAAAAACTTATTCCTATTTTGTACATCCTTACATGAGCCGGACATGTGATTTCCAACAATGTGGCATTTTGACAAGAATAGACATCACACGTGCCTGGGCAACCTCGTTTTAAAATTAGACTCTCCAATTGTGTTTGGTCAGTATCTTAGTATTCATAGAATATTTAAGCAACTAGCAATGGCTCTGATCAGTCTGCGCATATGCGCAGGCTGGTTTGAGCCTTTGCTGGTCGAACATACCACATTGTTGGAAATTTCATGTCGCGCTTCAAATATGTTTCAGGTCTGCGTGGACTGCTCATGGCGGTTATGTTGTCCGCTATCATGAGTTCTCTGACATCCATATTTAACAGTGCTGGTACCCTTTTCACTATGGACATTTGGAGGAAGGCTAGGCGACAAGCCAGTGAACGAGAACTTCTTATAGTTGGAAGGTGGCTAGGTTAATCTTTATTTTGCTCGGTCTAAGAGTAAAAATTTGTATTGTTGATACATAGATACATAGATGTATATAAACTGTTTTAACCTGGCTCTTTTAAATAACTAACCCCTGTGCTTTGTTGCTCAAAATCAACCTATTGGAGGTTGCCATGACCTGGCGTAGTATACAAAATAAATGCACGTTGAGAAAGCTAAGATTTTCACATCATATTATAAACAATCATGGAGTGTTTGTACTTGTCGCAAAGTATGCTCAGACTGGCTTTAGTAATTGCAAAGTTTCGCCGAGGCGGCCTTCCATCGGGATTTGCATTTTATGCTAAGATACAAACAATGTTCAGGGATAAAATGCATCATTTTGTAGAAAGTTAAAAATTTAAAACGTTAACAATTCCATACTTATTGTATCAATAGGTATGGGATGAAAAAGGTTAATCAAAGTCTTCTGTTTTCAAATATTGCAAGTTCACTATATCTGCAGGAGGTCCTTTAATGATATCGTTAGATAGCCTTTCAAAAGGCTATACAATTGAACGGTCTTTAATGAATCTAACTTGACCATCATTTTTGTTAATCCGCCATGCATATTAATAGCTATCAAAATATGAATTTTAAACTTGTCTATTAGTTGGCAAATGACTATGGTTAATTTTCTTCTGTTCTACAGGGTGTTTGTACTGATTATATCTGCCCTGAGTGTCTTGTGGGTTCCTCTTGTTAAATCATCAAAGAGTGGCCAGTTGTTTATCTATATACAGTCCGTGCAGGGCTACCTTGGAACACCGATTGGTCCTGTGTTTCTCTTCGCAGTTCTCTGGAAAAGAACAACTGAGAAGGTAAAGCATTTAGCCAGTATATAATATCCCTTTGAATCTTGATGGATTTTACCAGACATATTGATAAGTAAATATGGGAGTGTCAATTTTGCACTTTAAGGGGTCACAGGTAGAAGTTTTGTTTTAATATGGTGTACCCTGAAGGTTGTTTAATCTTAGCAAACAGTGCAGACCCTGATGAAATACAACATTAAGTTGCACTTCATCTGGGTTATAAATATTTCCTATAGTATCTTTTTAGAGGGATAATAACAGGATATGAGCCGTGCCATGAGATTCCCAACAATGTGGTATATGCTACCAGCAAAGCCTCAGATCTGCCTGCGCATACGCGCAGTCTCATCAGAGCCTTTGCTAGTCGCTTGAATATTCCGTGAGTGTTAAGCTACTGACTAAACATCATTTGGAGGTTCTAAGGTTAAAAAGTAGGCGGCACAGGCTCTTCCGAGTCTATATTTGTCAACATTAACATGTCACGGCTCATATAATGTCACTTTATACGTCAACAAGCAGGGGAAGATAAGACAAGCCTGTGCATCAACACAGTCTCGCCAGGGCCTTTGATGCTGGCTCATATGCGATGGAAGTAAGTTTATGATTGCTGAGAACACGAATTAGGTAGATAGCTCTCCGAAATAGTGATACATGTATGTTTATATAGTGCCTTTACCTTATTGGTCCACGCATAATCAAATGTACCTATATTTAGTCTAAAATCAAATCACTGACAAATGTGGGTTCAGATAAATGTGGTCAGTCATCTCTGAATCTTATCAATATATAACATATGGTCAAATAAGCAAACTGTTTGATTCCGTTGCTGTTTTACTTCCCAGTAAACATTTTTCGGTCATCTTGGGAGGTTTATCTAAATTGAGCCAGTACTAAGCACTAAAGATAAACTGCCCAGTATTAGAGTTGATCTCTTGGTCTGGCGTATTACGGAGCTTTGGTTGGCGATTTAGTGCATAAATCTTTGACCATTTTCTTAGTATCCTCTTCAACCATATAGTTAGGGTGCTAAAAAGAAACGTCTCATTGTGACCGATCGTTAGAGCACCTACAACATATGTTTTAGTTGATATTTTTTTCTTTAATAATAAACTCTAATACTGTGGCCTTGGTATACTGTGTGCTCATTTTATAAGCCAACTGTAACACAATAGGCATGTTTTTAACAAACTATTATAGATTGTTTCTGCTACTATTGCAACATACAAAAGTAATATAGTTTCACAGACTAATTAATTGAACTAAAATACTAATAATTCACAGCACGATCACTGTTCTCAGACTCTATGACGATTTTGACTTAAATAGTTATCTATAAATGAGAGGGGTGAGGCCTGATGATTTTTATTATTTGTGTCAGGCAAAAAATCCCAGGAAAAACTTTCTCCTGGCTCGTGGCGATTTTTAACGTTTGCTGATAACCTTTGCAAACAGTTGGACCCAGATCAGGACCGACTAAACGTTGGTCCATATCTAGACCTGAACTGTTTGACAGTACAGTTAATTGTCCTGTTTTCGAATCTTGCCTAGTTCCGAATCACATCAAAGTTTGGCTGCAAATTACACATCAGCGGTAATATTTGAAACACATACAGTCAAAACTCTTTATAACGTCATTCGTTACAACAGAATATTCAATATCCGACATAAAATTCGGATCTGTTTCCATTAAAATTCCCTCTTTATAACAGAATATTCACTTAACGACACCGACAGTATTGAAAATAAATTCATTATAACAGAATTGTTACCATGTGCCAGAAAATTTTGTGATCAGAACAAGGTCTTTTTTCCATGAGCAGGTTTCTGTCTCACTTAATGAGTGGGAAGCTTTGTGCATTTTGATGCAATATGAAATTGAACTGATGTATACATTTGGAATGATAGCATTTTAATTCATTTGTGCAATATTTTCTTTTACCAAATGATTATTATGTTGAAATCTGGAAATGGATAGAATTTCTTTATAACAGCATATTCACTTTAACGTCAAAGATAGCTTGGAACAAACGATGTCGTTATAAAGAGCGTTGACTGTATTTTGGTTTGGTTTTGTTGTATAATGATCTCTGTTTATGTATGTGTAAGCAAATATTGAAATGTTATTTGCTTAATGATAATAATTCCAATTTTCTCCATGACCCATTCGATGAATGCATATTTTGCACATGTGTCAGTATATGCTCTCTGCATATTTGCGAAAAATGCTTTCGTTTGAATTTGTTTTTATCAGATTTTCGGTTTTAGCATGTTTTCCAACATTTATTAAAACATATCCAAGAATAAAACGGACTCTTTATTCTGTTTTAGGATCGTGATAGCAGTGTGATCATTGACACCGATTTGCCTAGTTTAGAATCAGCTGACGCTGTGAAAACACAAGTTTATTTCGGCTTTAGTTTGACACCACCACATAACAACAACACGTACATGTATAGCGGAGTCTCTCTCTCCCTCTCTCTCTCTCCCTCCCTCTCTCCCCCTCTCTCTGTGTTTGTTTGATTTGATTCATTACGTCCCAGTCAACAATTTTTCAGTTATGTCCCGACCGGTCTTCCTGTACTAAATTTAAAGCAAGGAATAATATCTGGCTTGCAACCCCTCAATCTTGAGTCAAGTGCCACTGAGCTCCGCGTGTGTGTGCGAGCGCGCGCGCTTGTGTGTTTTAAAGAATCTGGCAGACCAGAGTTCGATACAGGGTATTTCTCAAGGGGTGGATGGGGGCAGTTCTCTCAATATTTCTTGCTACGTAAGCCCGCTCCCAAGACTCCCCACCCCAATAATTAAAAAAGATATATGAACAAATTAAACGACATAAGCTATATCAGGGATATCCAGAAAATTTCTTAAAAATGTGCATCCTAAACAAATTTTTCCCATTCTCTAACAATCTAAAATACATCGAAAAGGAAATAATGACCCCCACATAATAACGGTTGTTCATTTAATATACAGATTGTCTGGACTCCCCAATGACACTTTATCATCTGCTTAGTGACTGGTTCAACCAATGGAGACCTGTCCTGACATGACTGAAAAATGTTTACTGGGACGTATATAGCTGCAGTGAAATGGCGCTGGTAAATGTTTGCATAAATCATTGGCCGCGGCGCAAGGAAGTCTGTCTTCCGAGGTACCGACCTGGTATGACATGAACATGCCTGATCAGCCCCTTATGTTGCATGAGAGAGGAGTGAATTTGTGTTTAACGTCCTGTCAATAAATTAAGGCAATATGGAGATGGGGCCAGGGTTTTGAGCCTCATCTAACAGACTGGATAAGCTGGGAATCGAACTCTGGACCCCTTGATACAGGTACAAGGCGAGCGGTTTATCCATACACCACGACGGTTCCACTTGTTTTGAGTATTTGTAGTAGAATTTCTTTTGCTTTTATAAATTTAATTCTAGACTGGGTTGTATTAACCCAATGTGAATTCCCAAGCACCTTGACAGATTCCTCTAAATGCGGCTTATATTAACCACACTACAGCCTATTTTTCCTACATACTACTCCAACAGACTGTCCAAGGAGCAGTCCAACTGATTGTTCAGACGACGTTATTCACAAAAAGCTTTTATATATTGCTGTAGGCCTATCCTCAACACCACAAAGTGGAAAACGTAGGGTCTGAATCAGCGAATGCCTTGAGCATTTATTGCAATGAGTATGGTAAAATAATACATCTTGTTCGTATTTAGAATAGTGATTAAGCTAACAAATAGAAAATTATAACGCAAGTGCACTATTGAAGGTATATTTTGAGAATAACAGAAGTGATTTGAGACTAGGAAAATGACCCTGAACTAGGAAAATTGGCGGTTTACTTAAAAGTCACTGTATGACTCAAAGCAGAGTCCGAGAAAAACAAACTGGGTTTGATTATTTAGGAGAATGATAGTGCTTTGTAACAGTAAAGCCGAAATCTTATTTCCTCTGAGCAAATATTCGGAATCCACCTTGGTGTAAAAGTGATTCAAAACTGGGCAATTAACTGTATGATAGTGATCCTGAACAAATATTTGAAAAGTTTAAGTTTGAAAAAAAAGTCAGCGGACGACAACAAAAACATAACACCCAGCATGCAAAGAGTTTAATGTAAGCAAAAGTGCAAAACCTGATTAGATGACGAGTGCTGTTGAGTCTGATCAGGGTTTGCCCAGCTTCCCAATGTCCAACTAAAAGGACGCTCGGCTTATATGAGTTGATAAATGCATTCATGATTTCTTTCAGGGGGCATTTTGGGCATTAGTTATAGGACATTCATGTGGAATGATACGGATGGTCATGGATTTTGTGATGCCCGGGCCACAGTGTGGTGAGCTGGAAACAAGACCAGCAATATTATATGCTGTCCACTACACCTATTTCAGCGTTATATCTTTTGTAGTCACATCTTTGGTGTTAGTGTCCATTAGTCTTATAACAAAACCACAGGATAACGCAGAGGTAATCTATCATAGCATTATAAAATGGGTGGATCCAGATTGCATACAGGTGGTCTGGACCCCCCTTTAAAATCACAAGTGGTTATAGGTTTTCGTAGACACTCTCGAGAATAGGTCCAATTGCTTCTCGATGGAGGTTGATATCTAATAGAAGAAAACAACGTCAGGATGCCTCCACCTCTGACGAAAATTTCTGGATCCGCAATGTATGAATGGGTATTCTTGCAAAACGTGTACAAGCCAGTCCATGGTACTTATCATATTTGAACAAAAACTCTAGTAAACGCCCATGCTAGCGTATCCAGCGATAGCACATCGGATATCTGGCAGTCAAAAAGGCCTAAACAATCGACGAACGCTGATCAAAAATCGCGACAAATAACACTCAAATACTCAGTTTCTAACGACTTTTGATCTACGTTCGTCGATAGTATTTACTATTTTTGATTGCCGCCTATCTTGTGTGGAGAGTAGAGGTCTAAATGTTGATCTGAGCTTAACTCTATATCAAGACATGTCACATTGTGGATGCAAAGTAAGAAAGGCTGCACAGATCAGATATCAATACAACCAAGTACACAACCTGACCCAGGATGCCACATAGAAACGTGAAAAAAGCACGAATAACATCACAAACAAGAGCCAAAAGGTCAAACCTTCCCAACAGGTGACCACAGGGCAGCAATGAACAGGCGCGCGAAAGCATGACAAACACAAGATATAGATGACACAAATGATCTACAAAAGAAGTACCGCCTTGAACTAGTAAGTAAAATATCACCCTAAGTTCAGATGTAGATCAAGGCATAAATATGTTTGATATGCATAAAAGACCACTAACGTGTCCATGAATCATCGCCTAAAACATATAAATCAAGATATAAAACGGATTTAAAGCAAAGAAAAGGACTCAGCAGTACATAAAACTGAATATCGGAGCAAAACAAATATAACAGGCAAATCCGATGAACCTTGACAACAACCAAAGCATCAGACCCCTACCATCTCATCAATAGATAAGTCTTTAAGTCGGGACCATCATAGAGTCTGTAGTCAGACCCACAGGTCTGCAATGAAAAGGGAAAGCAAAGTTGCTCACCGGGATTGGATTGACTCCCAAGCACGCAGTACAGTGCAAAACATTAATGTTATAGTCAATCTTTTTATAATGGGAAATTATTTCAATAAACTTTGCTGAAAAATTATAAGAGTCAACAATCTTCCTCAATATCACCATAGAACTCAGGTTTGGAAAGTTTATGATACTGATAGTTTTGTTCAAGAAGTTTCTGAGTTAACAATTTATTGAGAGTGTTGCAGTCAGCAACATGGCTAGAGGGTCTAGCAAAACGAATGAGTTGAGGGATATAGACTCCATTGGATGTAGAGCGAGGAACTTCACCCTCTAAAATGGGAAATTGACAGATCCAAAATCAAAATCGTCAGGTTTATCATAAATTTTGGTAGAAACAACATCATTAGAAATGGACGGATGCAATTCTACAAACGTGGCTTCAGTGTCAGAGGTATTAGCTCAACCCAATCAGGGTTGGCAACT
Organism: Loripinus fragilis; assembly: GCA_964019695.1. NCBI lineage: Eukaryota > Metazoa > Mollusca > Bivalvia > Lucinida > Lucinidae > Loripinus > Loripinus fragilis. Next base: position 92,725,472 of record OZ026521.1, on the reverse strand, counting down.
TTGCTTTCCTCTTTAATTGCACGCCGGTGGGTCGGATTTAAGACTCTATGACGATTCCAACTTGAAGAATTATCTTTTGATGAGATGGTTGGGGCCTAATGCTTTGGTTGTTTGTCCGGCTCACCGGGGTTTGTCTGTTGGATTTCTTTTGCTACGTTATTCAGTTTTATTTAGTGTTTAGTCCTTATCTTTGCTTTATCTCCTGGTTATATCTTTATTCTTATGTTCTAGGAGATGATGCATTGATAAGTTAGGGGTCTTTCATGCAAACCAATTATCTATGTATTTGATCCACATCTGATTTAAGGGTGAGGTTGGCGCTGTGAAACAGGTTTAAGCACTCCAGTAAAATAGTTTACTGACCGTTCCAAGGCGGTACTTCATTTGTGGATCTTTTATGTTTTTTCTGTCTTATGTTTGGTATGCCTTTGTGCGCGTCAGTTTATATATGCCTTGAGGTCACCTACTGGGAAAGGGCTGACATCTTGGCTCTCGTTTGTGGTGTCTAACTGTGCACTCTCAGCGTAAAGTGTTTATATGTCAAGCAACTCCATGACAGGTGGGATAACCAATAACTGCTAAAAAAATATAATTTTGAGTAGGACTATCTCAAACTTAACGAATACTGCTAACGGGAAACTATGTTCACATTCTATTTTTTTTTTTATTCTTCTACACTAATACAAGTGTGCGCATAGCCCTCGTCAGACAGCTCATTGTTGCCATATAAAAGTGGAAATATTTATTGCATTATTTCCTGGCGCTATTCATTGAACGTATTGTATATTATAGTAAGTAGTGTTTGGTAGTTTCCATTCTACCACAAATTATGCATAAAATTCATGCATAATGGACAGTTTATGACATATTTCGAATATAAATGGCGATTAAGAGAGCTGAAATCAGTATTAAATCTTGCATGGTGACTACTCACTATAATTGTGTTTTTTTTTCATTTTATGAAATCATTAGTTTACTTAACATGTATTTTTATTTACCAGGATTCAAAATAAAAATAAAACCACAATGTTAAATGCTATACCTTCTCAAATTTAAAATTGAAGGCTAACTAAAACCAACTTGCTAGAGTAATGTATTTGATTTCGCCATCAAACCTACATTACAAATGAAGGATAAATTGATAAATTCAGTATTTGCCCTGGTGAATAAAAACAGTTCTGTACCCAGGCCTGATCATGTATCAAACCTGCATTACAAAGGAAGGATAGGTTGCTAAAATAGCTCTGTACTTAGACTTGGTTAGGCCTGGTTGATAATTGATTTCTGCATATGACATTATAAACTAGTAAGTAACCTGATATGCCTGATATACAATGTGTGCTTTTGTAGTCACATAGAGGGGAATAACTAAACGGTTATAATAACGAACGCTATGAACAAAATAATACACTGACCCCAACTTTAGCACCAGTCGTCCTCTGCTTATTTCGAGGGTTATAAATCACATAAAAGCAATGGCTTGCTTTTCAGTAGAAATTCACCAGTTTTTAACCAGTTTTGTGTTATATTGATGTAAACAGATACTGACATGTCAAACATATTGACGGCCTGTTAAAAGCATCCAACATGATGAATTATAGAGGTCGCTAATTCTGACAACTGGGCTTTACAGAAACTAAGCTAGGCCTGCAATTTAATATACTTTTCGCATAACAGGACTTTAAAACCAGTTCACAAAATGAAGACATCAGAGAAGAGGAAACTGTTGCAGGAGAAGAACGCAAACCAGAAAAGCAACTGAAGGGGCAACATTTTGAATTCATAGGTATGTTTCTGTAAATGTTACATCTACGTGTCTTGATCCACATTAGAACTAAGGGTAAGATTGATACCATGAAATTAGTTTAAGTCCTCCAGTAGAAATATTTCACTGACCAATCCAAGGTGGTGCTTCTTTTGTTGATCACTTTTGTTATTTATGTTTCATGTTTGTCATGCTTTCTTGTCTGTTGATTGCAGCTGTGTGGTCACCTGGTGGGAAAAGGCTAACCTCTTGTCTCTCTTGTATATGATGTTTATTGTGTTTTTGCACTTTCCAATGTGGATAAGTTTTGTAGCTCTTAATCATATGATGTAATGTTGTTTGCTTTGGTTTACCCTGTAACGGTCTGCAGCTGCCCACTTGTACTATCAACTTGCCTTTCATGGTATTAATATCACACTCACCAATTTTGCACGTAGTTAGAAAGGTAGACACTGCTGTACGCGGACACTAAACAGTTATACCTAGGCTGTCCACTTATGGAAGAAAATCCAATTGTTAAAATTTCTGCATTATTAACTCCATTTATAAGCGGACAACTCATGGTATAGCTATTGCATGTCTGTAATCATTGAAATGAGAGTTTATGGCCGACATATATGAATCATTCTACAAAAGAGATTGAATTTGAGCAAATTTGTTTTGCAAAAAAATACACAAATAATTTGGATTTTTTAAATTTTCATTTCAACTCTGAACAACTAACAGCAATAAACCATTCATCTAGACAAGAAAAATTGCATAATAATGTATTTGTTGGCTTACTTTGATGGCTGCCCAAGTTTAAAATGTCTTCCCTGTTACCATGACATGGAACCTTATTTTCTTAGCAAAATTATTATCGAAGTTTTTTTCTTTTTACATACTTAAACATCCTTTTTAGACGTTCAAAGTAAGTAAGGGTGCAAAGATCAAAGTTAGTAAGGGTGTAAAGATCAGGAATCGATACAATCAAGTACCACACCTGACCCAGGATACCAATGGGAAAGTGACAAACTCACAGTAGACACCACAAACGAGAGCCAAGAGGCCAGCCCTTTCCCAGCAGGTGACCACACAGCACATATAAACAGACGCGCACAAAGACATAGCAAACACATGACAGAACAAAAACATAAAAAAAGAAGTTCCGCCTTGGAACGGTCAGTGAAATATTTTACTGGAGGGCTTAAACCGGTTTAACGGCGCCAACCTCACCATTAATTCGAGTTTACAAACATGTTTCGCTAAAAATATATTTGTTACTAATAATTTAATCAGTTATTAGGTATTTTTCTGAAACAGCGTGTTTTAAATACGCTAACATCAAATCCATTTTGAAAAATAGTAAGATGAATTTGTTCTTTTTCTGCATAAGGTAGCTGCAGGCACCAACTTACAAATTGGTAAATTTTATGCAACAGCAGAACATTGGATCTTTTAATATATTGATGCAAAGTTGATGGGTAACAGGGATGGCATTAGGAAACATGGACGACCACATTTTTTCTCCAGAAACATAGAAAGCCCTTGAATGGTATTAACTAACAGGAATAACAGGTAAAATGCAGGATGTTTATATATAATCAGTAACGTGTAATCTGCGCAAATTTGGTGACTATGCTTTGAATAAATTGAGCTATTTAATGCTCATAGTGACTTTTCAGTTTTCCTTTAAAGTCACTACTGATTGCTCACCGGAGTAAACGTTAAATACTTTAACAGGTACTAATCAAAAACTGGGCATACCCCTATCGACCCTGGTATGGGAGTATTTTGAGGCCTATGGCCATTATTTGAACAAATTTAGGAGACCACTAGTTGGTTCTATATACCAAATATCATGACTCATGAGTTTGTATACGTATTTAATTCCCCATATACAGCAAAACCATGAACATATCGAAATCAACTGTTTTTGAAATACTGGCTTATTAACAATAAATTTGAGGCACTCTGGATTCAGAGGTATGCACTATTCATGAACTGTTTTAATGTCTGTCAATAAAAACACATTTTTTTGTGTATAAAAGAAACTTTGCTCAGAGACGTTTATTTTTAGCATGAAAACATACATCTAAAAGCGGAACAACGGTAATAATCATTTTTAGGGTAATATATTTTTATGTTTCCTTCACTGGACAGGAGGTTATTTAGTTAATAATTACATTTATAAAAAGCGGACGTCACGTTAATGACGTAACGACGTGGCGTCGGGCGTTACGTTAGATGCTGGTTTGAAGAGGACGCTATTTATGAACGGGCCCAGCAAAAATCTAAACTAAATCATATATCGTTGTTTAATTCATAATAGGAGTTCATTCCATAATTGGGAATATCGTGGATCCAAAATGGTAGCAGAGCAAGGTTTATAATAATTCATCGAGGAATAAGCAGAACAGAACGAAATTAGTAATTTCTGACAATACGGTAAAATCGCCCCCATTACGACGGAAACGACGACAGATAAATGGTGCTTACGACGGAAAAGACATTTACTGAGTGTGAAACTGGGTATGTTGAACATTTTAATATCCATAATGAACGCACACATGGAAATTTGCAGGCCATGCGGTTGCATCACGTCGACTGACCAACTGGAACATATTCTATGTACGGGAACGTAAACGGTGAACCCGATACATGTATGAATATTCATGCTGTCCCAGCTCAACCAAATAATAGCGGCCCCACATCTATCGGAAAAGATCTCTGGAGTCAGCTCAAACGTGTGCAAATGCCAATATTTTATGGAGATCAACGGTTGTACCAGAGCTGGAAAGCTGCTTTCCAGGCTTGCATCGATGCGGCTCCAGTTACAGCAGAATACAAGCTATTGCAAATGCGATAATATTTAGCGGGAGAAGCGCTATATGCAATCGACAGTTTGGGACATTCAGCACCTGCATATGAAGCTGCAAAAGAAAGACTGGAGAGGAAGTTTGGAGGTAAGCGTCGGCAAGTCTTAATTTATTTTGATGACTTAGGAAACTTCCCTCAAATACGAGATGGAAATGCAAAATATTTAGAACAGTTTGCAGACTTACTTGACAGTGCAGTAATAGGCCTACATGAAGCAGGGAAGCATACTGAAATTGGAAACGGTTTCCTCTACATAACATTGCAAAAGAAGCTACCACAATCTATGCTGGCCAGCTATCATCGTTGGGTATACGAGAACAATATATTGGAATCAGTAATCACATTAAAGACATGGGTAGTTCAGGAGTCAGAATTTCAAACTATCGCCAACGAGACAATTCATGGATTTACATATCCAAGTGTTGATATCCAGACAAAACGACATACATCAAAATACGATGAATTACGAACATTCTTTGGGGAAACAGGAGCCATTCTAAGCTTACAGAAGCAAATACTATGTAGATTATGTGGAGCAAACCATTGCATTTGGCAATGTCAGAAATACCTACGGAAAAGTGTGCCTGGGCGTTGGAATTTTGCTAATCAATTTCTGCTATGTTATCGATGCCTAATGGACACCTTGGGAAATTATGCCCTAAGAGTCGTCAGTGTGGACAGAATGAATGTCAAAAGCTACATCATTGGCTCTTACATAAAACAGACAATCTTTCACCCAGCACAAGGGATCAGAGCCAGGCCGAGACAAAATTTGTTGCAAACGCAGGACCAAAAGAATGTCCACTTGATCCAGCAACCCTTATTGGAGATGCAATTACTTTCGGCATGGAGGGGAATCGTAACATCAAACAAACTCAGACAGCTATGACATATACGACACATAGTTTCGAGACTACCAGGGACAAATCAAATTCTAAGAAGAAATCTAAGTTTTTGGATAGCTCGAAGTCTAAAAATAGATCTACGTCTTGGGATAGCTCGAAGTCTAAGAAGAAACTAAAGTCTTAGGATAGCTCAAAGTCAAAGAATTTATCCAAGTCTTGGGATAGCTCGAAGTCCAAGAAGATGTATACATCTTTAGATAGCTTGAAGTCTAAGAAGATATTTAAGTATTGGGATAGTGCGAAGTCAAAGAAGAGATATAAGTTTTGTTTTTTGTTTGTTTGTTTGATTTGATTCTTTACGTCCACACAACAATCTTTCAGTTATGCGGGGCGGGTCTTCCTTGGTTAAACCAGTACTAAGCTAGGATAAATGTGTCTTGCTCCACAACGCACTGACGCCGGTGAGGCTCGAACCCGCGGCCCTTCTGTCTCAAGTCAAGCGCTCTACCACTGAGCCACTGCGCTCCCTATATAAGTTTTGGGATAGTTCGAAGTCTAACAAGAGTCATACGTCTTGGGAAAATGTGAAGTCTAAGAAGATTTCTATGTTCAGGGAGAGGTCTTTTTAGAAGAGGTTCTGTTTTGGAAACTGTTCCAGCGCTATCATAAGGCCGAAGTTTAGGACGAGATCAAGATTTAAAAGGCAGTTAAGTCTACGAGAAGATGAGCTACAAGTGGGCAGAGATAATTGACGAGAGCAGTAAGGAAATGGTAGAACTTTAATAATATCGATATATGATCGTTGATTAACTGACTTCAGTTTAAGAATAGTTAAATAGCCTACAATTATCAGTTAAAGATTGGTTTGATTAAAGAACAATTAAGAATTTACCAATTTCACGAAGTCGTGCAGTGGCGCAGAATAATCTAATTTATATCATATTTGGGTTTTAATAATGGATCAAAATTTATAGTATTTTGAGGAGGGGAAGAAATGGACAGGAGGTTATTTAGTTAATAATTACATTTATAAAAAGCGGACGTCACGTTAATGACGTAACGACGTAACGTCAGGCGTTACGTTAGTTGCTAAGTGATGCAGGTTTGAAGAGGACGCTATTTATGAACGGGCCCAGCAAAAGTCTCAACTAAATCATATATCGTTGTTTAATTCATAATAGGAGTTCATTCCATAATTGGGAATATCGTGGATCGATTCACTTTATACCAAAAAGTTCAATACTGTGATATTAACCTTGCGAATTTACAAGCCTGTATGATAATACAAAACATGTGATCCCTTGAATGGAGCCATTTTTGCACAAATCACCATTAAAGCAAGAAAATTGGTACAGTTCCACTAGGTGATGCTAAATACCAACTATAAAGGCTCTAGAACACACACAAAAGTTAACATATTTTCTCTGAATAAACCAATACAGAACATGTGACTCATAGGGTGGAACCATTTTTGTCTGACCATTACTTGAATGAACTTCTTACGCTCATTTGATGTTTTACATACCAAATATCACACCTCTAGGCTTGCGGTTACATACAAGATGGTTTACAGTTCTTTTAATAAACCAATACGGAATATGTGCAACCAAGGGCGGTATTTTTTTGTTTTAGAGAAAAAATACTATACAAAATTACACACGAGAGCCAAGAGATCATTCCTTTTAAGTTTGAACTGGAAAAATATGAAGTTTGAATTGTAAGATATGAATTGTGAAGGTTGAAATTACACTTTCTCGTTTTTTTCCACACATAAAACATTGTATTAGGAAGCAATTGAAGTGTTAACATTGAAGTATGAAATGTGAAGTTTGAAGTGTGAAATGCGAAGCTTTAACTGTGTAGTGTGAAGTCAATGCTAGCCTTTTGTAGCATCTACTACAGTAAATATTACTTCTTTCCACGAAACGCTAATGTTCTTGTAAACAAATGTAATTTAACTTGAAGGAGGTGTGGGGTCATATATGTACGCGTGCCATCCCTGGCACATGTCCAACAAGGCTACAGATTGCTATCCCAGGCAGTAGTTCTCCCATTTTTCCTTCATAAGTAGGCTCGGGCCCAGCATCTACGGTTCACTCCAAAAATATCACGCATTTCAAGCACCCCAAAGATACTTGACATTTTAGCAACCCCCAAAAGTATCTCCCATTCTGTACCTTTACCTCAAGAAAAGACCCTAAAATGCATGGAAATGACACCTAAATATAGTCCATTTTTGTGATGACCCCCCAAAAATATCCACAAAATGTTCATACCCCAAAAAATATTTTCTGATTACTCCAAAAAATATTGTTATTCAAATTTTGAACACCAAAAATGACCAAAGCCAACGTATGCGTGAACATATCAACCTGGGTTGCTATATGCATTTCTACTGTCAGATACAGCATATCATAACTAGCTTATTTGAAAGTACTCAAAAGTCGAACACAACTACTCTTAATGTTCTACATATTCAACATATTAATTGTGTAAGTTTTGTTGGTGAGAAACAGGGATGACAGTGACAGGGTTGACAAAAAAGTATGTAAAGTCCTACTTGATAGTCTGTCTGGAAGAAAAACACTTTAAATTTTTTATACAATAATATTACACAATACCTACTTCGTTTAATTGTTTCATATTTGCATCTAAGCAATCTTTTCTTAAATAATTTAACGGTTTTAGAAAATTGACACTCCTTACCTCACAAAAGAGCTGTGAAAAACAATTTTCATAGGTAGTAACTCTGTAAAATCTATAACTTTAACTGAGGTAACAGGGATGACACAAACTGTGGGACATACCTAAACACACATATCACAACTACAAAACTAAACAAAAGGTAATTATATTTTTATGTTTGTTGATACAGGCATTTTTTGTCAAACTTAAGTTTAACCATCACTATTTTGCGATGGGACAAGCAATTATGAGGGGGTAACTCATAATACATTTAGGAACATAAATACACATCTTATTAAGTATCCAATCACTGTAGTTAATTTAACCAAAGCATACTTCCAAAAGCAGGATATTTGACCTAGAAAAAAATACGCAAGTATTTAGGCGTGGGAAAGAAATTCCTCACCTTTTGTAGAATGACTCATATGCTATCAAACAAGTTTTGAATTATTATTTTGATATTATTGATATGACAAGTTATTAAAGTATTTTTGTTCTGAAAAAAAGAAATAGAAATCGGTTAAAAACAATGCATTTGAGCTTCATATGCCACAATCACCTATCATATCCTAACCCATGGCACCCAAAAGAAGGTACTAGAACACACACATACACACACGCATGCAAGTTAAACAATCAGCTCTCTATTCCTTAGCTAGATGGTTGCCAAACTGGAAATGACAAATGACTATATCACAAAACCAGACTGCCGTAGTATATTCATGTTACGTACCACTCTTTTATAACATTTGATTATCTTTTTAATCGATCAAAACGATTACTAGGATATGGCTTATATATATGACGATTACCAGTGGTGATATTGCATGGCCTTTTGGCGTAGACTTTAGATAAATAATGAATTGAACATGAATATCGTGATTGAAAGACATAATACAGCTTTATTGTTTTGATGCTACATGTAAGATAAACATCTTATCAGATGGCACATCGATCGCAGTTTCTCAATGAATATTATACATTCCAAAAGCAGACATTGACACAATATAGAGGAAAACATGAGTGCCCTTGACTTATTGGATTTATAAAACGAGTTCATGGAACGAGATCAAATGTGAGGTCGATGAGCATTGTATGGCTTTTCCGCAACGAGTTTGGTAAATACAATAAATTCACTAATAAAAGGATGCGAATGTTAGATTCTACACATCATATGTCACAAATCTTGTTTTGGCGTCATATTTATTAAACTCGTTACGAAAAATCACTTTTTAATAAATTCAATAAAACATGAGCACTCATTTAAGATCCTATATTTCCAGCAAATGTATACTTTTAAGCAAACTATGTCTGTTACATGTATACTAGTATACGTCACATTTCTCTAATCGCGCGCGAACTGTCCTAGTTCGCAATAGGTGAAACTTCACCTCACATACCCAACGGTATACATAGTTTCTTTTCATGTTCATAACTTTCTGATGTCTTGTGACAGTTGGTGTTCTTTGGCTCTTCCTCACGGCGACGTGGGTTGGTCTGCAGTGTTTGATTATGGTATATCCTGATCAATTTGACCAAATGCTTTTTAAACTTACATGTAAGAATTTTGAAACACACATATATGAGCTACGATGCATAAAACATTATGATCACAGTGTTTGTGCCGAGGCAGTACTTACTTACAAGTATACGCTCAGCTACAGTGCCTAGTTAGAATTGTGATTTTATGTTTCACGTCCTGAGGTACTAACTCTTTTCTTTTCATGCTCAACCAAACTGAGCATGGCATTTCAACAGCTCATAGAAGCTAAAATGCATAAAAATAAGGATTGCCTTGCTATCAAACTCTCAGATGTGTATCTATCATGAGACTGTATTTTAAAATGCCAAAGTTTGTTGACATTTAATCATTAATTAGCATGGTAAGTTTCACGCTCTGTTCAGTTGAGCATGAAAAATGTGTTACAGTCTCAAGGCCATGTATAGCTAGTGTAGGTTGCAGACAGCGTAAATAAAGGCACAGACCAGACAGTGCACATGCATTGAGTGGTCACCGCCTTCATTTTGACATACATGTACAACCAAAAAGCAAGTTTTCATCCGAAATGACCCACAGTTTATAAGATGTAAAAACGTTATTCTAACCTTATATTTTGTTATATAGATCCAGGTGCTGTTAATCCTGAAGATGAAAGAGTGGACACCAGACCTCCAACTCGCATGAAACATTTATTATATAAAGTATGTGGAATACCAGAGGAAAATATCCACATAGAAACGGATGAAAGTACAAACCATAAGCAAGCCGACCAGTTCATGGCACAAACTCCACTTGCCAAGAGTATTCTGGATATGAATGCCTTTGTAGGCATACTAGTTATGGCTTTTTATTTGGTTATTTTCATTAGCGTAGGACTAAATCACTATTTGTTTTGGATTTGATGGACAGGCAAATAAGTACTGGCGAAAATTTATTGAACTACTCATGGGTATGATAAAATCTACAGCTCATGAATGAAATGCACGCAATTTATGCGCGGATTCAGAAAGTTTTGTCAGAGGGGTCCAAATTTGAGAACCTTTTTTTTTAGTTGATGAGGAAGGAGAGAGAATCCAAAACCACTAAAAAAGGCCATCATCGGCCCTCCAGTTAAACGTCATTTATATGGCGTTTCGCTGACAGGACAATAATGGCCCAATATTGTCTGCTGACTTGGTAGCTTTGTAATCTTCTAGGAGATCAGGACTAGTATTGCTAAGAAACCCTATAGCTTTGTGATTTATCATGGGAGGGGTGGGGGGCGGATGCCCTGTCCTCCTCCTCTGGATCAGCACATGCAATTTAGCAGAGTTTACAAATCTGCAAAATGTACAAACTGGCATACATCTGAATGAGTCACTTTTTTTACTTGAAGGGGTGTTGTAGATGCCGTAGTTTAGACATGAATAAAATCTAAACAAACAATTATATTTGTCTTTGAATCATTACATATACCAACTTTACTACGAGGAAGAAACATAGATAATTCTAATGTACTTGATTTTTTAGCACGACGTCTGATTGGATAACGTCAACAATTTGCGACAGTATGTCCTGCGATATATTGTTCGATATAGTTTGACGTCATTAATATCGTCACATATCGTTTGATGACGTGCGGCTTTATGCGGCTTTATGTTGATGCCTTGTGGTCACATGCTGGGAAAGGGCTGACCTCTTGGCTCTCGCTTGTGATGTCTAATTGTGACGTTGTCACTTTCCCATTGGTAGTCTGGGTAAGGTGTGGTGCTTGATTGTATCGATTCCTGATCTTTGCCATCTTTCTTACTTTGCACCGCTGCAATTGAAGACAAAATGGCAGAAATGCATTAGAATGAGGATATTTAAATTTTTCATTTGGGGAGGTATATCGTCGGATAAACGGTCGGAAATTTTGTTAAGATGGCGACGCGCGACGAATACAGTTATACCCTAAATCAACAAAGGGTGTGCATGCTGAATGCTTTGCTATTTATGTCTTACTGATGTATTTTTACTATAAATGTTCTGTGGCTCTTCCTCACGGTGCCGTGGGTCGGTCTGCAGTATGTGTTTGTGGTATTTCTAGATCATACTCACTTTTAATAGATTTAAATGTCGCATTGTTGATTGGATGAGAAATACATGATTATGTGGTTTAATTATCAATACATGATGTATGTTTATGTTACGGATAGCACGTTTTTGACCATGCATGCGAAAATAACAAGTTAATCAATAGGCCTACTAGACTTCGAGCTAAAAAAGGTCCTGCTCCCCCCCCCCCTAGGGAATTTCGCAGACATATCCTATCTTGAAGAAAATTTCAAGCCGCATCTTTTAAGAGATGTTTGCACTCTGTGCTCCGGGGCGTTAGTCTCTGACAGCCTGTTACATATGTTACTGTAACAAACTGAGGAAAAAATCAAAATGAAAGTTTGAGCTACAGAAAGAAGACATTAGACCATCTAATTATTCAAATTTTTTATGTAGTTTGCAAGCTGGATGCCTAAGCTACAAAAAGCAGCATTTAAAAAAAATTACAGCCTTCAATGGTGTTATATGCGTTACATAGATTAAATTTCCGTTGAAAGTTGAAATTGTGACTAACATCATTCATTTTACAGACAATTTGTGCATTTTTACAAGTGTTTTTAATCTTAGCTTACTAAAATACTCATTTGACTAATAGAAAAAACAAAGTTTGCTTTTCTATCTTAAATACATTGTTTTATATGAGCTATTAAACAACCCTACCCCCAATTTTAAGTATCCAATTTTGGTATCTATTATTGAAGAAAAATATATGAAAATATTTGACGCTCGTGGATATCTTATATTTTTGGCACTGTCTTGCTAATGCAATAAAGAATCATACATTTGCAAGTTTGACATCAGGATCAGAGCACTTATTAAAGTATGTAACGTATGTTACATGGCATAATGAATGAGCTAGGAAATTCTCTTGGAAGTAAGAGATGATATTTTAGAAAAATACCATTTTTCACATGTTTTCCTTTTAATCTCTAGCCTCTGGTGCCTTAGTCTTAGTAATTACAGTCATTGCTGATAACAAGCCCATGGAATTGTGTTACCTATGTTATATATAGCCTTTTTAATTACATATTTCCTAATGCCTATAATATTAAAATATATAGACATATAGATAGAAAATAATAGTCCTCATTTAAATGACACAATTTAATGAATATTCCTATTAAATAAAAGTATCAAAAAACAATCTTTATTCAAGTCACCCTCACAATGTCTATCATTGTGTCTGCTTCTATGGCAAAATAATCACCCATTTCATCACAACCAGTACAATCATGGCATTGTATTAGAACTGCAAACTGAGTACAATCCTGTTCCTCTCCATCCCTTTGGGAATTGTGCAGACATATCCTACCTAAAGGAACAATTCAAGCTGCATCAAATAAGAGATGTTTACACTCTATTAACTAGGGGGTTAGCCTGTAATGTTATGATACGTATGTTACCATATCAATTTAAGAATAAATGAAATGAATGTCGGAGAAACAGATCGAAGACATAAAACTACTATCTATTTATTTGAATTATTCATGTAGTTTGCATGCTGAATACCCTTGATACATAAGAAAAGATTTTTTAACAAATATACAGCTTCCTATGGTGTTATATGTGTTACATTAATTAAGATTACTCTTTAAGATTGGTAATTGTGACAAACATCACTTATAAGCATGTCGTGTGATCCTCCCCTTTTGCCATCAAAATACTTAACTTTCTTTGTATGTGTGGCCAGTGCCAGCGTCAAACAACTTGACTCAGCCAAACTTGAATCCTTAGCATTCTTCAAAAGCAGAAACAGCATGTCAGTGTCATGGGATCAAACACCTGATTAAATATGGGTTTAATGCCATTTCACATATATGCATACAATGGAGTATGACTCTGGTATATATCTCTTCCTGTGAAGTGGCAAGAGCAATCTAACTGCAGCTGCCTCTGCATCCGTGCTAGTCAAATGATAACTTTGCTCTGATTTTGCAAAATCTATGTCTCTACCGCGTACCTCTAAGAATACTTTAAAATTTCTGACATTGGTCAAACAGAAATTTGATAGGTTGCTTTTTTGCATCATTTGCCATGGAACCTATCCAGTCTTTTGGTGCTTAAGTCCTCAGGTTAGATCAATAGTATTTTGCTGCACCCAAAGAACTTTATAAGTTTTCTTTAGTTACAATGTTGACTCTTGATGGTTTTAACAGACTGTCTGAAACAATTTCTGTTACACCTTGAAATTGAAAGAATATGAAGTTGGACATTGCCATCAATTATGTTTGCAGTTGGTTGTTTTTTTATGTCAGTACATTGAAGCATGTCTTAAAATAATGTAAAACCTATGATTTCTCAGTTTTTGCACCCATATCATTAGCTGTTGCAAAAAGAAGGAAAGTGGACTATAGGTAGAATGGGATAACCAGTAGTTCTATATTATGCTCTATGGAAAATAGTAAGTGAGTATGATCAGGAACGACCACAATCACAAACTGCAGACAACCCCGTGGCACCGCGAGGAAGAGTCGCTCAACCATCACGAGACACCAGGAAGACAAATTAAGCAAAGCAATCAGCTCTCTCTTCCCCATCAAGATGATTGCAATACTAGAATGGACATAAAGTAACGTACAACAAAACATAGAACAATTACAGACTCCCACAATGGGAGTAACAATAAACAAAAAGTCAACAAGAAGATTTATACAGAGTAAACAAGTTGATAAGGTGCCTCAATTCATGATCCATTGAAAACACTGAAATTGAAAACACTTGCCTCTGACTGTGTAATCAAAAAGAATGTCACGACAATGCCCTCGCTCATTTATTATGACGAGTTATATATGTTACATCCTTTAATAAGCGCTCTTATCAGAGAAACTTAGTGAATCATTGAATTGAAAGGGTCCATTTTTGCGCTCTGTTCATCCTGCATTTCATTGCTTTACCTGCTGGGATACATCTAGTTCGTTTATCTGAAGGGAAAGAGTTACCTCGGTTTCAGCAATTCAGAAGTACTAAGACTACAAATAAGTTTTTGAATGCATGGGGAAAGATAATAAGTGCAGAGACATTATTAGATGAAAATATGTGGGTTGCACGTATGGAAAGGCTGCATTTATAAAAGTTAACCAGCTAAGATATGATTCTTTATCACAGAAATACCAAGGTACATCAGTCCAGGTACTCATTGCTCTTAATGGCATAGTTTTCCTCCTTATAAAGCTTTAGTCTTTCTCCTACTTGCAGAGTATCACTTGAAACACATACTCAAAGAGCCAACTATTAGGAATTCATATCAGTTTCCGAATGTTCCAAGCCATAAATGGCAAAATTGGAAAGTTGATAATGGCTCATCAATTTTGAGTGGACTGGTGGTAAAATTGAATAACAGTAAATGATTGAAATATTGTGTGATGATTCTACTAGTTGCAAGGAGGCGTGTGATAATAATGATTACCACAGAAGCAGACAACGACCAACGTTTAACATGAGTGTTAAATCGATGAGAAATAGTTTGGACCATTTCATTTATTGTATTTTCTTGTAAAAATGTAAAACTATCTTTTCTATTTGTGGCTCTATATTTAGCATTATATGCACAGTATTAGGAAATGTGTCCAAAAGGTCATTGATAACATCTGTAACAACAGTCCATGGACTTGATAATCAGAAATGAATATAATTTCTAGTGTTTTGTCACCAAAGACTTATAAGTACACATTAAGTGTCCTGATCTTAAACTTAATGACATCTTGCAGATATATGAGCAAGACAGACTAAGAAAATGAAAAATATCCACACACTTTAATCGCTTTCATGTGTTTTACTTAAATGGTACATTTAATAACAAAATTCGCTTCTCTGTAAAACTGGGAGTAGGGCTGTAGATTAGCTCCTATAAGACAATATGTTTTAGATAGAAAAGCAAACTTGGTTTTTCCTATTCATAGATTGACTATATGTTTGTAAAATCTAATAAAACAGTTTGAAACCAAGTCATAGTATCTGATGAACTAAATGGCGATAGCCATAATTATAGCTTTTAAATTATAATTAGGTTCATGTAACGCACATAACACCACAGTTAGCCATGCAAATGTTAAACAGCTTCCATATGTAGTAAAGACATCCAGTATAAAGACTATAAGAATGTCAATTTATCAGATAATTTTAATGTCTTCTTTTGGTAGCTCAAACATTCAAATTTCTTATTCTCAAGTTGATATAGTAACATATGTAACAAGCTGTTACAGGCTAACGCCATGACTTACAGAGTGCAAACATTTCTTATTAAATGCACCTTGAATGGTTACATAAGATGTAATTTGTCTGCAGAATTCCAAAGAGGATTAGGATGGAGCAGGCCCTTACTCAGCTTGATGTCAAAATACTGTTTGATGATTTTACTTATCACGCTAACATATGTAAAGCTCTCTGATCTTTAAAACTTGATGACAACTAGCAGATCTATAAGTCTTTATCATACAAGCCAGTTTAAAATCCCTAAACAATGTAAGATATCCAACAGCTGCAAGTTTTTTTCACAATTTTAGCTCAAACTTTCAAACTACGTTTCCTTTATTTGATATAGTAACGCATGTAACACGCTGTTTCAGACTAACGCCCCAACATAGAGAGTGCAAACATCCCTTATTCGATGCAACTTGAGTTGTACTATAAGAAGGAATATGTCTGCAAAATTCCCTCTCGGAGATTAAAACATTTTCAGGCATATCTTACGTAAAGACAATGAGCTTGCCCATTTATTACATCAGGTAACATATGTTACAGCCTCTGATATTAAAATTTTTGCAACATACTTGCAGATTTATGAGTCTTTTCATATAAGCAAATAAATACCAAACAATGAAACACATTCATCAACTGCAAATATTTTTTTAACTATTTTTACTTTAGTTTTAATACCAAACATTTCACCTTAAAACTGGGTAGGGGTAGGGTTGTTTAATTGCATATTCCAGAAAAAATATTTAAGCTAGGGAAACAAACTTTAATTTTTCTGTTAATCAATTGCATAAGCTAGTCAGACATGGTTAAAAACATTTTGCACAACACACATAAAGATTGCGAATGTAAATGATGTTAGTTTAATGGGTTATCTGATTTATGTAACGCATATGACACCTTAGGAAGCCACAATTTTGTTCAAATGGCTGTCATACGTAGTTAAGATATCCAGTATGCAGACTATATGAATGGGTTTTAAAAATAAATATTTTAATGTCTTTAATTTGTAGCCCAAACTTACAATTTACTTTTTCTTAGTTTGATTAAGTAACGTATGTTACAGGCTCTTACAGACTAACGCCCCGGAGCACAGAGTGCAAACATCTCTTAAAAGACTCGGCTTTCAATTCTCTACAAGAGAGGATATTTATGCAAAATTCCCTAGGGGGGGGGGGAGCAAACCCATTCTCAGCCATCCGTCTATACATTCGGTATGAGTCATCGTCTACTGTTAATATGAGCAGCGAATGTACATTCTTGCATGGGAATTCGTTACGCGAAGCTGCTTGAAGCCGCAAAATCCATGTTCAAATCATGAGATTCACGTGCTGTTTGAACATGGCTTTTACTTGAAAAAGCCTAAACTGAGCCCTGATTTGCATGCATGACGTGAAACTGGAAAGCGTTGCGGCAGTGACTGATCATTTCGCCGATGCTTTAGTTCGCGAAAACGTTGTACGCGTATATATGACGTTGTGGCGAATGTTATGAGGTTGGAAAGTTTGACGCTGACCCATTTTGTTTAGAAAAATCTTTAAACGACGTTTTCAGTGCGATTCATGCTGAAATCAGGCAAAATATGCAAGAATAACGATCACTCATGTTTGTTCATTGCATTAACACTTGCCGGGTCCCTCTGTCGATGTTTAAACACTCGGCCTTACGGCCTCGTTTTCAAACAGCTCCCTCAGGACCCGGCAAATGTTAATGCATGAAAAACATGTGTGTTCGTTATATTTGGGAATTCTTGTTTGAGCCCTCGCTGCTCCTATATATGTCTTCTGAGAGGAGTTCTTTCATGAGTGCTCATGTTTTATTGAATAAGTTTGGGAAAATAGATAAAATGTGAAGCTTGCCAATAATACAATAGCGCGATTGTTAGATTCTGCTTATAATATGACATAGCGTTTACTTTGAATCTAATTTCCGCCGTAAAAACGTTATTATTTTGTCATTATGTACGCAACGTGGTTATAGACGTGTTAGCGTTTCCCAAAAATCTGTAAACCACTATAATTGCACAAAAAGCGTGTCGCACAGCCATGTTTTAACCAACAAAAACTCATGTATTAATCAGGCAATTCACGTGTTGTTGATGCACTGCTATTTTACTTTACATATACGCATTCTAGGCCATCACCAAATCTGACGTCATCAACAGTAACCTGCATAGGAATTAACGTAATTTAGTGACGTTAGGATGACGTAAGTCTTTGCTTTCGAACAGGCGTTTTCAAAACCTACGAATCCTTCATGCTTTTGCGCGCCATTATAGTAATACAAAAATGAACTTTTCGAAGTTTTTTTCCAAAGCAGTCAAGTGACAAAATGACTTTATGCAATAATAACGATTAAACATGGTTTCCTGATACATTGTCATCTGCTAAACCCATCGGGGGCGTTAAAACCCTCGCCTTTCAAGCTACCCTCGGGGTCCAGCACATGTTAATGCATATAAAAACATGTTTCGTCTCTATTGGTTTATCGATTTTATTGGATGGCGTTATTTCACTCCTATACGCGACGTCATATGACATTTAAGTATTTTAAACTTTTTTTTATTTTTACACTTCCACTACATCGTACCCCAGGCGTCTGGTTTATTGATGTCTGTAGCAATTTTCTGAATTAATGTAAGAATAAATTGTTAAAGATGGTAAATTTAGGAAATGGAATTAAATTAAATCTATTTTTCTACACATTTTAAACAAAAAATAAAATTCTAGTTTCTAGCAGTATATTTATACCATGAATTATTAGACTCATATTTGTAAGTAATTATTTTAACTTGGGGAATAGGGAATCTTTCATGCATACCAATCATCTTTGCGTCCTGATCCACATCTGAACTTAATCAAAAGGTGATGTTGGCGCTATGAAACTGGTTTAGGCCCTCCAGTAAAATATTTATTACTGACCTTTCCAAGGCGGTGCATCTTTTATGGATCCTTTTTTTTTATTTATGATTCATGTTTGTCAGGCTTCCTTGTCTGTTCATTATAGCTTTGTGGTCACCTGCTTGGAAAGGGCTAACCTCTTGGCTCTCTTGTGTGTTTTTTTTATTGTGTTTCATCACATTCCCGTGTGGTGTCTTGGGTCAAAGTGTGGTATTTGATTGTATCGATTCCTGATCTTTGCCTCCTTACTTACTTTTATACTAATTATAAAATTAATTAAAGAGCTGCGACAGGGTTTCTTCCTTCAATGTAAATATACTCGATAAAAAGGTAATGGACCACATTATTCAAGGAGGTGTAAAACAAATTGTTTCCAAAATGATTTTTAAAAAACAAACATATACAGTCAGACATAAGTTAAGCATCACCTCAATAGTTTCCTGGAAAATGAAGGAAGCTTTCCAGTCATGAATATTTTCTTGTTTTATTTATTAAATTAGATAAAGTGGTGACAATTTACAGCAAATTTCGATTCAATTATCACAAAGGTAAACTAACAGGCATGGTAAATGCACACTTACCCCTAAAAATGTCCCTATTCTCTAGCCCATTATGATATTTTCAAAACGCTTAGACATGTAAAGTGTTAGTGTCACATTGTTACAATATCAAAGACAAATTCTGTCTGAAAATTTCAGATTCATATCTCTAAAAGAATAAAAGTTATGGATGTGTAAAGAATGGCTTGTTATATAGTGATAATGCAAAGATTATTAACTCGCGATTATCTTTCACTATGATCCTCTATAACTGAAATGTAACCTTGAGTTCGACAGAATCAGTTTGACAATATTTTTAAAAAATAAGTCTAGATTACTTCTGCGTTTATTTGAATTCAAAGTAAGCATTTTGGGTTAAGCTGTGACACTTTTAGGGGTACACCCCCCAAATAGGGGTCGGTGTATACAGGACACCGTAGAAATTCAGCAAAATGACCAAATGACATTCTGATGTGTCTAGCAGACCACATGAAGACAAGGGTAACATAATATTACAAACTGTTTATTCTTCTGAAAAAAATTGTACTTGAAAAACGTCTCTGAAATAATGTTCGGGTGATGCTTAACTTATGTCTGAGTGTATATTACACTGTTCAGAAATCGCTGTCAGACGGAAAACAGCACTTTTCGAAAATCTATTTATGAATAAATTTTGTCTAGGGGCTATTGAAAACAGGAAAAGTCCCTCAGATAAATCATGCAAATTTCTACAGGTAAATACCGTCAGATGTCAGCACTTGCATTTGCAAAACGGCACTTGTTCGGTATTTGGTAGCTACAACCCGTGGCCATTTTTTGTGTGTATTCAACTCGACGTAGACTTGTTGAATGCCATGACCGTTTCGGAGGCTACAGTAAAATCTGTCTTAAGCGGCAACTTAAACATGGACAACAAGGGTAATAATGGCAAATGTTAGCTAAATGAAGATCGAAAATATTGCAGAATGCTCCCTTTGGAGCACTCTGCAATATTTTTGACCTGCAATAAGCGTATCGTTTCCTGATATTTGCCTTCGTACGCACTTTCTAGGATGAGCCAGTACTAAGCAGGAATATGGTATCTTGTTCAGGAACACAACACAGTGACTACACCAGCAGTGTGTCTTGAACTAGCAACAACTTGATCCCCAGTCTAACGCTCTACCCACTGAGCAACTGTGATCCATAAAATAGTTTAATACATAATAATTTAGTATAATCATGGTGAAGTCTAAAATATAGTAACTTTGTTCAATCAAAATATACTAAATACAAAATGGACTGAATAGTGCATTAGATGGAAATTCAAATTCTCAACTCCTGTCTTCCTCTAACAGACACATCTTTATTAAATATCGTTCTCATCTATATATTAATGATACTTCATTTCTTGTTAGATAGCTTTCTCACGATCTGACAGGAGTCTAGATTCCTGAAATCTTGGATATGTATATGCCGAAATGGCACATGGATTTCTTATGGAACACCCTTTTCTGTGTTGCGAGAAAGACCAGACACCAGAATATCTGCATGGGAGCAGTAAGACTCTAGTTAGTCTGTGAAAGCCTGTTATATATGTAACGATATCAAATTTAGAAGAAAAAAAATCAGCTACAGAAAGAAGGCTTTAAACTGTCTAACTATTTCCATTACTCCTATCGTCTGCATGCTTGAAACCTTAACTACACATGAAAGCTCAGAGAGCAAGTTACGGTTCCCTAAGGTGTTATGTATGTTATTGAAATTAAATTACCCTTTTAGATGGTAATTGTGACCAATATCATTTACGTTTACAGCCGATATTTGCACTTTTAATCTTGTAGTACTAGCATAATCATCTGGCGTATAGAAAAAAAACAACGTTAGCTTTTCAATCTGAAATATATTGTCTTATATGAGCAAATAAACAGAACTAACCCCGCTTTAAGGAGCCCAATGTGGTAGGTATAATTTAAGTAAAAATATTTATAACTGTTTGCTGCCATATTTGGGATTGTCTTGCTCATAAAATACAGAACAGGTGTCAGATGAAAGGGGCTGAGTACTACTATTCATGCCTGTAGGGACATGATTCTTTCTGTTCAAGCCATATCCCTGTAGATCATTGGAGATTATCACCATGAAATTCCAATGCTATTAGTGTCAGCAATGCTACAAGTGGCAGGTTTATGGCCTTTCACCTTCACTAATCTAAACTAATGTCCAACAAATTTAGACCCAGTTCTTAGGGGAAATGGGGCAGCTCACCATCACTTTTCATTAAACCATGAAAATACAGGTCTGTATTAACCAGTATTTTTTGCATTTAATATAAGATTTATTTTATTTATTATATTTGTTTCATGAGCAAATTTAGTTAAGATATTGGGGGATAAGATCGGTTAAAGCCAAGCGTCATGCATGTTTAATAAGACATTTTCTCTTAATACGACATTTTCTCTTGAGATACCTTTCTTTTAACCTGCTGATCAGACAATAAATACAGTTCCACAGAAAAACCTTTTAAAATCGCAAGAAACATTTGAATTAATAGAGTGGAATGCAGACAATATATTTAAGCAGCCTGGTATAATACTTCAGTTTCCCAGTAATAATTAAGGGCCACACAGACACCAGTCCTGTTACCTACTGTTACATAGTAAGCTGCCAGGGGCAGTTTGGGCTCATTTTAATAACAGCATAATGTGACTTTGTTGTCTTCAAAATTTAAAATGCTGCTTTCTCCCTACAGTACAGTGTCAAATGTGGGGAGTATACAGTCAACATTGACAGGGGAGTGCGCATGCGCCAGGGAATGGTGGTCCTGTTTTTCCGGGGACATTTTTAGGACATTTTTGGATTTAAAAACAACTTTCTGGCTGAGTTTTTACTATTTTTCTACATTGTTTTATATTGCTCATGCATTGTAGGTTGTCATTTTCAAAAGTAATTCTTGAATTAGGTATTTTCAACCTGTATCCAATTTTTGACCTCCCACTTCCGTTTTTTTTTATCAACAAACAAACATGGCCGACTGAACACCCACGACAAGGATAAAAAACTAAGGTTTATACTCATGGTGAGTTGTCCGTTGCACATGAGAACTCAAATTATTGTTACACTCTAGCCCAAGACCCCTCTATATATACCAAAATATTGAAATAAAACTTCAAGTAGCTAGAAAATGAGTCATTTTCAGTTTGAAATGATGCTGATGATGGGATGTCTGCTTCTAGCAACACGCCTAGTGACCTTTTGGCAACATAGTGGTCTACACCCAATTGATATTCCTGTCGACTTCTTTCCTGTGTATTCGACCTCAACCTTTGTCATGGCAAATCAAATGAATCTTTGTTCAAACATCCCTCACCTTTGTACTATCTCCATCCTAAATAGATCAACTCGGTTTAAAGATTTTCATGGTTCCAATCGTCTGACCTATTTATATATTTTCGTAATCCTATGTGGCAATTATTGGGACATCAAATCAAATCCAGGTCACAACTCCCTTAATTAAAGATCACACTTCCCATGTGGGGTGTGTGATGCTGATGTTGGATGGGAGGACCGAGGGATTTGTTGCGACACTTGCAATATCTGGTATCATATAAACTGTCAGGGTATGTCATCAACTATGTACAGTATTCTTAATAAATCCTCGGGTAAGAACATTGTATGGGAATGTTTGAAATGTGGAATGCCAAACTTTTCCATATCAGTATTTGCTACCACAGCTTCTCTAGAAACCCATAACCGATTTGATTCACTTTCTTCCCTGTCCGATCCTGAGAGTCTGATACCAGATATCATCGCCCCCCCGACTGCAGCATCCTCTCCTAAAGTACAGGGTCTTAAGGAAGCTAAAGGGAAGGCAGCCAAGCCTGCCTCAAACCATCCCCTTAGAATTTTGATTATGAATTGTCAGTCAATAAAGAATAAGAAGGCTGAACTCCATACAGTTAACGACTAGGCAAAACCAGACATCATATTGGGGAATGAGTCCTGGTTAACCACTGATATTAAAAACTCGGAAATATTCCCCTGCTCATTTTATGCAGTTCAGAAAGACAGAGCAAGTGATGCCCATGGTGGTGTCTTTATTGCTTTTAAGCGTGACTTGCTCTGTACTAAAACTCCGGAACTGGACACCAACTGCGAAATAGTTTGGTGTAAGTTAAACATTATTGGATGTAGGACACTATACCTTGGTTCTTTTTATCGCCCCCTGACAAGATTGATAATGATTATCTGGAGGAGTTTAACTCATCCTTATCTCGGATTATGTTGAATCGAAACGCTCATGTTCTGGTTGGAGGGGATTTCAATTGCGGCGATGTAGAGTGGAGTAACATGCAAGTACCTCATGGGGTACAAAAAGACAGTCTCAGCAGCAACTTTTGGATATTATAGGAGAACACTGTCTTAGTAGTAAACATACCAACAAGCAATGATAAAACTCTTGACCTGCTTTTTACTAATGCCCTGTCCTCTTTGAATAGAGTCAAGGGGATGCCCCGGATCAGCAAAGCTGATCTTGACATTGTATATGTTGAATTTGACATTGAGGCTAAAAAAATAAAACATGCATCATGTAAGATCTATCTCTATAAACGTGCAGACATGGTCAGCCTTAAAGAACACGTGGCCCAATTAAAGGACGCGTACCTTTCAGGAGACAACAGTCACATGTCAGTTAATGACATGTGGCTTAAATTCAAAACAGGCTTTGTAGAGGCTGTAGAAAGGTTTATCCCATCAAAAATGACCAAAACAAAAACTATGTGCCTTGGAACGATGCAAGAATCAAACGGCTTGTAAAAAAGAGACATAAGCTTTACCTTCTTGCTCGCAAATAAAAAAACCCTGATGTCAAGATTCATTACAAGCGGTTCAGAGCACATGTTCAGAAGGTATTGAGAGATGCCTAATGGAAATACGTTTACAATATATTTATGTTCAAGAACGATAGCTCAGATCCCAACACTCCTAAGCCTGAATAGATTAAAAAGTTTTGGTCATTTATCAAATCACTTAAAAAGAGACGCGTTTGGGATCACATCACTCAGAGAAAACGGAAATTCTTAAGACAGATTCTAAGGAAAAAGCCAACATTTGTGACAGGCAATTCCAATCAGCCTTCACTCGTGAAGACAACTCTGACCCGCCCTCGAAAGGGGCTAGTTCGTTTTCCTCCATGGGGGACATAACAGTTGACCCGAAAGAGGTCGCCAAACTGTTGGACTGACTAAATGTTCATAAAGCCTCTGGCCCGGATGGACTGAATGCCAGAGTGCTTAAAGAGTGTAGCAATGAGATCTCTCCAATACTGGCACTCATCTACAATGAGTCTTTAGCTTGGGGCAATGTACCAGATGAATGGCGACAAGCAAATGTTTCTCCGGTCTATAAAATTGGTGAAAAATACGATGCTGCTAACTACAGGCCCGTGTCGCTCACATGCATCTGCTGCAAAACCCTAGAGCATATTTTAGTCAGCAACATCAACAAACACTTAGCCTTAGATAGCATACTTGCTAGCTGTCAGCATGGTTTCCAAAGTCAGAGGTCCTACGAAACCCAGTTGGTCCAGTTTGTGCACGACATCATCAGCAACCTGGATGGGGCTGTGAATCATGGGAACAAAGAGACAGATTTAATCATAATGGATTTTGCTAAGGCCTTTGACAAGGTTCCACACAGGAGGCTATTACACAAATTGGAATATTATGGGATAAGAGGATCCACCCACAAGTGGATCAACTCGTGGCTCTCTGGGCGCACTCAACAAGTTGTTTTAGATGGCCAAGCCTCAGATCCAGTCCCAGTGCTATCCGGTGTGCCCCAGGGATCGGTCCTAGGTCTGGTCCTGCTCCTCATCTTCAAAATGATCTGCCGGATAACATCAGGTCTTCTGTTTGCCTGTTCGCAGACGACTGTGTCCTGTATAGGAATATACATTCACTTCAGGATTGTTTGATCTTGCAAGAAGATCTCACCAGTTTAGGACAATGAGAATCCGATTGGCAAATGAAATTTAAAGTAGCCAAATGTCACTAAATGAGAGTGACTCAGCATCAGCATCACAAACAAATTCTCTTTGATTACTCACTACACAATCAAACTTTGGAAAATGTTCAGTCGGCAAAATACCTTGGCATCACCATTACTGATAACATGGATTGGGGTCAGCATGTCTCTGATATCTCTTCCAAAGCAACTAAGACACTTGGTTTCCTTCGCAGGAACTTGGCTTTTGCACCTAGGAGTACTAAGGAAGTTGCATACAAAACTTTGGTTTGGCCTAAACTAGAGTATGCAGCTCCCATTTCAAGCCCTCACTCGAAACTTCAGATTAATCAGATTGAGAAAGTTCAGAGGACAGCAGCCCGCTGGACCTGCAGGAGATGGTGAAACACGAGTAGTGTCGGGGAAATGCTTGATGAGCTTGAATGGCCATCTCTTGAGGCCCAGAGGGACCAGACCTCCTTGCTTTTCTTTCAAAAAAATCATTGTGGAACAGTGTCTATTGAAAATGACAAGTATATGCCCCCTGCTCACAGTTTGAAATCTACCAGGTCATCACATAGTGCTCAATACCGCAGACACCAGACATACAGTGATGCCCTGAAGAGCTCCTTTTTCCCCCCAAACTATTCCACTTTGGAATAGTCTGCCTCCTTCTGTGGCCAGTATCCAGTCCACAGAGGAGTTTAGGGCACTCCTTATTTAAACAAAAAATCAGCCAAAAGTATTTGTGTTTTTTTGTTGTTGTTGTTGTTTTTTTGTTGTTGTTTTTTGGTTTTTATTTTATCAAAATTCCAAAATTCGCACTCCCTGGCGTAATGCTCAAGTTTGAGCGAGGCCAGTATTGTAGAAAGAAAGAAAGAAAATCATGTGTGTTGAGGATTACTTTTTTTTTTAAACTCTGACAGAAAAGAAAAGTGATAATTTACCCTTCTTATTCTGTAACCTTTTAAAGCCCCACCAAAATTGCATCTGAAAATGTTGTCTGCTCAAGTCGTCTGCTGCATATTTTTACTAACATTTTCAATTATGTTAGCATAGAGAAAATAAGTGTGGACCAAGATCAGACTACTGCTGTAGGAGTAGTTTGATCTTGGTCAACAATATATAGGAACAGTCTGATCTGGGTCAATAAACCAATAAGATGGGTATCTAGTGACAGGTTAAGTTTAATTTTCTTTAGTTCTCCATAAACTTCATTTGGATTTGAGTCTTCACTGACTGCATACATTATGTTGGCTTTGTCATATCACAGCGCATATGTTTTATGGAATATGAATGAAAATAATCCCCTTAATTATCAAGAAATACACACCTTATAATAATTATGCCAATAGCTTCTTGCATTAAAATGTGTGTTTTTTGGTTTCTTTTCACTCATATCTAAACCTTTGGGCAGTTACTGTAGAAATAAAATAATCCACTGAAAGCATGTATCATATATTTTTAATTTGCTGCAAGTGGCAATTTGACCCTAGAATGTTTATCTTATAGTCAGAGCAGAAGAAAGTTTAACAAGAAATCTCAACCAATCAGATACCTTGAAAAGGAAGGAAGTTTCTTCCCGGCCAAACGCCATTATAGTAATCTGCCACCTGTTCAGAATCATAGATGTTGCCGGTTTTACAACACCAATTGAGCCCTTGTTCAAGGCTGTAACATATGTTACATGACATAACACATTAGCAAGGACATTGACTTATTATAATGGATGATATTGCAAAAAAATCACATGTTTTCCAATAGGTCTCTAGCCTCTGGTGCCTTAATCTTAGGAATTAATTCATTGCTGACTATCAAGTCCATAGACTTTTGTTTCAGATGATATAAATAAAGTTTTTTCCATATTACCTAATATGTAGAATACTAAAACATAGATAGGTGGACATACATGTAGAAAATGATAATTTCATATTTAAACAAGACAATTTATTTAATGTTCCTGTTTGATGTAAATAGTTTAAACTAATCCTTATCCAAGTAAGAAAGAGGACAAAGATCAGGAATCAATACAATCCAGTACCACACCTGACCCCCGATACCAATAGGGAAGTGACAAACTCACAATTGGACATCACACACGAGAGCCAATATGTCAGCACTTTCCCAGCAGGTGACCACAAGGCAACAATAAACCGACGCGCACAAAAGCATACCAAACAAACGACATAAATAACATGAATGATCCACAAAAGAAGTACCACCTTGGAACGGTCAGTAAACATATTTTACTGGAGGGCTTAAACCGGTTTCAAGGCGCAAACCATGCCCTTAGTTCAGATGTGGATCAAGACACATAGATGTTTTGTTTGCATGTAAGATTCCTAACTTATCAATGCATCATATAAAAAGGAGATAAAACAAAGATAAGGACTCAAAAGTAAATAAAACTGAATACCGTAGCAAAATAAATCCAACAGGTAAACCCTGATAAGCCTGACAGCAGCCAAAGCATCAGGCCCCTACCATCTCATCGATAGATTAATCTTAAGTTCTTTGCTTCCAAGAACATATTTGTCTTCACCACAGCTGGTGACTGGGACTGTGTGGCTGGGTAAAACGTCTCCCTGCCCTTCACTATAGTGTAACTTTTATTTTCTTATCCTTTGGGATCAGGGGTTTCATTGTTGAACTTTGAAGCTATTAGAGGGTCACTGATGAGGCCTAAATGGCAGAAACTAGCTAGTCTGACCCAGGAAATATGCACACTCTAGTTTCAGTTCTTTGATGCAATCTTTGCTTCCAAAGAATACCCTTTTAAGAACATATTTGACTTCAATACAGCTGGTGACTGGGACTGTGTGGCGGCGGTAAAACGTCTCCCTGCCATTCACTATAGTGCAGATTCTATTTTCCTGTCCTTTGGGATCAGGGGTTTCATTGTGGAACTTTGAAGCTATTAGAGGGTCACTGATGAAGCCTAAATGGCAGAAACTAGCTAGTCTGGCCCAGGAAATATGCGCACTCTAGTTTCAGTTCTTTGGTGCAGTCTTTGCTTCCAAAGAATACCCTTTTAAGAACATATTTAAGTCAGGTCAGAACCGTAATAGAGTCTGAAGTCCGACCAACTGGCTTTTACCCCTTTCACTTCAACGTTTCACTACGTATTTAAGATCAGAACGTTTATTAAAAATGTAACTTGACATAATAATGAGCAAGAGAGTTATCTTGGCATTTTTTTTAATTAAACCGTCAGAGGCAAGTGTTTTTAATTTCAGCCGCCTCAACAGATTATGAAATGGGACAGCATTATCAACTTGTTTACTCTGTAAAAATCATCCACTATATATATAGATCTACTTGTTATCCTATTCTACCCATAGTCCAGTTCTCCATTTTATCATACAACAGCTGATGATATGTCTGCGAAAACTGAGAAAGCAAAGTTTAACATCATCATTTAACAACTTTATGTCCTTTTTCATACTGTATACCAGATAACTTTCAAGGTGTAGCTGAAACGGTATAAGAGCGTCTGTCATATTCATCAAGAGCCAACTTTGTTGTAATTATATCTATTGAAAACTCATTTAAGTGGAACCTCGAAACAACTTTTGATCTTAGACTCGGAGACACAAGAACCAAAGGAGTGGAACATTTCCATTGGAAATGTTGTACACAAAACTAGCTTATCTAATTTCTGTTTGACCAATGGCAAAAATCTTAATGTATGCAAAGAGGTACACGGTATTGAAACCACAAGGCATATAGCCTAAATATTTGGTATGTAGCATCACCCATTAGACCACTTCCATGTTTGTATAAATTACTTGCCTGTGGCTAAGTTTGGCCTCGCCTCGGAGGTTATGTGTTTTACATAGCCTTATATGGGGAAAAATGAAAAAAAAAACTTGTCTGAAACAACATGGCATAGAGCCTTGATATTTGGTATGAAGCATCACCTAGTAGACCTCTATCAACTTTTTCAGACTACGGTCATGTTGCATATCAAAGGGAATGGAGCATACAATCACATGCTAGCAAATAGTTTGCACTTACACACACTCTTGACCCCTAGGGTGGTGTCACGGACATTCCGTGATTTAATTATGTTTTTGAGTTTAATCATTTAACTTAATATTACTTTGTTTTTAAACATGTTAATCAGATGCTATTTTATTCCATTTACTTCAAATCTAATATTGTTAATTGTTTTATATTCCCATTCCATAAGATTCAGTAACATTTGGCTCCATTCATACAATGACATTACAACGTTATTAAACGTTGACGTCGTTGCTAAGGTAAAATTACGTTGGAAGAAGTTAAGTGTGTTACCAATAGTCAGAGCAGCATTTTCCAAAGTGTGAAGAGACAAAGTAACTGATTAGGGAGGAAGTTTACAAAGAGAAAGCAGGAAAGTGTTGTATTGATATTTATATAGGAAAATACAGTTTAACTTATTCAGATAAAAGGAAGATATTAATACAATTGTGATCGTTTACCAATGTGGATGCTTTATGATTAAATTAAATTTATACGTTATGTGAACTTACGTCTATAGTTTATATATTCACCACATTGTTTGGCACCGAAACCGGGAACACAAACCAGGGACATTCAGCCTGAGAATCAACCAGGGATATAGATGTTTTAGAAGCTTAACATTACTTATTATTCATAAAATGTCGCTAAGTCACTTAAATTCAAACAGGACTAGATATAAAAACATCCTTGATAGGGAGCTTGCAACAGGGAAAGGCTTACTAGTAGATGATCAGGAGAGAAGGGAGATAAAGGACTTTACCCTAGCAATTGAAGCATGCATCAATAGACTTACAACATTCTGTGACAAGCTTGAAGTCACTTATGAAAAGATTTCTTTAGCCGTTGATGGAATAGATGGAGCTGACGGCATGGAAGAATTACTGATGGAGGATGGCTTATTTATGAACACAGTTATAGATTGTAGAGATCAACTAGTTACCCTAGGTAAATTAATATTGAGTGATAAAACACCATCATCAAATTGCTCAGAAGTGACCATTACTGAAGAAAGAAATCAGATGGAGCAATTAAAATTGCAGATGCAGCAGTTGTTACTTGATCAACAAACTATACAGATACAGCAAACCCAACGACAACATAACTCAAACAGCATGATAAAATTACCACAGCTAGACATGCCTATATTTAATGGAGACAAAATGAAGTGGACAGAGTTTTGGGACACTTTTGAGACAACAATTGACAGAAATGAATCTTTATCGGATGTAGAAAAATTAAAATATCTTAATAGTAAACTTATAGGTGAAGCAAAACTAGCAGTATCTGGTTTACTGCTATCAAATGAAAACTATAAAGTTGCTAAAGAATTGCTAAAAGAAAGATTCGGAGACCAACAAACAGTTATCAATTCTCATTATACAGAAATGATCAATCTTTGCTCTGCCAGCAACAACACAAGAAGTCTAAGAGCCCTATATGATCAAATTGAGAAGAATTTAAGGAGTCTAGATGCACTCAAACAAGACATTAATCAGAATGTATTTATCTCTATGGTTACATCAAAAATCCCAAAAGATGTTCTCATACAACTTGAATTACAAAAGGGTTCAAAGTGTGAATGGTCTGTCAGTAAACTTCGTGAGTTGTTCAACGAATACATATCTGCTAGAGAGAGAGCTGAGCAGCAAGCAACAACAGAAAACAGGCATGCACTTCCTAAAAACCCACGAATAACAACAGAGGCACTAATCTCAGGAAACAGATCTCAAAGATCATACAATTTACAACAGCCAAGAACATCATGTCGATACTGTAACGGAGAACACTGGAGTGATGACTGTACAATATACCCTACTCTTGAAGGCAGAAAGCAACGTATAAAGGGCAGCTGTTTTATTGGCTTAAAAAGAGATCACAGAATAAATGAATGTAACTATAGCAGATCATGTTACTACTACGGCAAGTCAAATGCTCATCACAGAAGTCTTTGTCCAAAAAAGTTTGGAGTATTAAAAAATGAGTCAGCACATTTAGTTGAGGAGTTGACAGAGTCAGATGCCAAAGATCTAGTAGAAACAGAAAATGCTCTCATTTCATCAGGAGAAATAGTGCTCATGCAAACTGCTCAGGTCACAATGGAAAATCCAGTTGATAGTAGACAAGAAAGTGGTAGAATTCTATTCGATTCAGGAAGTCAGAGAACGTATATAACCGAGAGTTTAGCTAGGAAACTGAATTTGAAATTGGGCGAGATGAATGAAATTTCTCTTCTTACATTTGGATCAGAAAAGCCAAAGCCTCAAAAAACACCATCAACTGTTTTAGATATAAAACTTAGAAACGGTAGTATTTTAAAAATAACAGCCAATGTCATACCAAGTATAACAGGTTCAGTTCAGAGACGTCCATTTCATACCAAATGCCTTAAGAATTGGGAATTTCTTTGGACGGAGGGAGCGTTAGCAGACACGATACCTAATGAACAAGAAAGTACAACAATAGACTTATTAGTAGGTTATGATTATTATCTTGATTTCATCTTGCCTCAAAAGGTAGAAATTCAGCCAGGTCTCTATATGCTTGGCTCAAAAGTTGGATGGATACTGGCTGGGCGAACATCTGATGAAGGAGAAGAAATGGGAGAGCAAAACATGTTAGTTATAACTTGTGGTACAGATGTTCAAAGAGAGACCAGCCTGTTCACAAATGTGGACAAGTCTTTGCCAGTGAAGCCGAACTTAGAAGATTTCTGGAACTTAGAGTCTATAGGAATACATGATACACCAGAAAATCAAAACTCTGAGAACAACAAAATACTGAAACAATTCAATGAAGAACTGCAATATGAAAATGGAAGGTACAGTGTATCTTTGCCTTGGAAACATGATAGGCTAGAATTACCAGATAATCGTGCATTAGCAATAGGATGACTCAAATCATTGATTAAAAGGATGAACAATAATCCTGCTCTTTTGACACAATATGGAGACATTCTAGACGATCAGCTAAGAAAGGGAGTCATTGAAAAGGTATCATATGAACCAATAAAAATAAGCACTCACTACATTCCACACTATGCTGTGATAAATCCGACAAAAGCAACCACAAAGGTTAGAATAGTATACGATGCTTCTGCCAAGACAAGAAAAGATTGTAAGAGTCTCAATGAATGCTTATACAGAGGACCGGTAATGCTGCAAAATTTAATTGGGATCCTACTTCGTTTCCGTTTAAACAAAACTGCATTAGTAGCAGATATAGAAAAAGCATTTTTACAGGTTGGGTTAACTGAAGATTCAAGAAATGTCACTAGATTTGTATGGCTAAAAAACCAAGACAAGCTAAGTATTGAAAATAACATTCAGGAATATCGGTTTTGCAGAGTTTCATTTGGAATAATTTCAAGTCCGTCCCTGCTAGCAGCCACCGTAGACTACCATTTGAAGACATTCCATAGCAGAACAGCAGAGAATATAGCACAGAACATTTATGTTGACAATGTCATAACCGGAAGTCCAACAGATGGAAATGCTTTAGCTTTCTACAGTGAGGCAAAGCAGATATTTTCTAAAGCTGGGATGAATTTACGGGACTGGACTTCAAATAGTGAACAGGTACGAAATAAAATACAAAAACAAGATAGATCACATGCAAAAGAAATGAAAATTCTTGGTCTCTCATGGATAGTGACAGATGATCAAATGTCTATTAATGTAGGTCTTACAAGTAATTCACAAGCAAAGTTGTCCAAACGGATTGTATTAAAACAAATTGCATCAGCATTTGATCCCCTTGGCTTGTTTAGCCCTGTGATACTGAAGGGTAAGATATTCTTAAAAGAATTGTGGAATCAAAAAGTTTCATGGGATGAGCAGTTGACACTAGAAAATATCTCACGATGGAATATTATACAGCAAGAGCTACAAATGCTTCAAAGCTCAACATTTGCAAGATATATTGGTTTTCCAAAGGATGAAGAGTGTACATATCAACTATTTGCTTTTTGTGATGCATCAAAAAATGCATATGCAGCAACAGTATATCTGCATCAGAATTGTGGATCAATGTGTCGATCTGACTTAGTTTTTGCAAAGACAATACTTACACCAAATAAAGACATCAGCATTCCAAGATTAGAACTTCTAGCAGCTCTCATTGGTAAAAGGTGCTTGAAACTTGTAGAGACAGAACTTAACTTAGAAATTGCACATAAACATATGTGGTTGGATTCCCAGTGCGTACTACATTGGATAGATAGCAACAAGCCTTTGAACACATTTGTAGAGAATAGGGTGAAAGAAATCAAGGAACAAGACAACATTAGTTTTCACTATATTTCAACAAAAGATAATCCTGCAGACATTGCTAGCAGAGGTGCTGTAACTTCTGATCTTATAAACAACAAGCTATGGTGGAATGGTCCAGACTGGATGGTACAACCCATGAATAATTGGCCTGTATGGGAATTTGATCCACAAAACAAGACTCTCATGTCAGAATCAGTATCTGAATATAGGAAGACAAGTGTTGTTTATGAAGCAAGGCTCATTGCTGGGGAAGTTCCTATTGGAAACAAAAAAAGTGAATGCATCAAATTGGACACACCGTATGGAATAAATATAGCAAGGTTTTCTTCTTTGACGAGATTGTTGAGAGTTACAGTATTAGTGGAAAAATTTATTTCAAAACTCAAGAAACACAGGATTGGTCTAATTGAAGCATTAGAGATTGTAAGTGCTGAAAGCAGATGGATAAGATACATTCAAAAGAAACATTTTTGTGATATTTTTGAGACAATTAGGTCAAATAAAACAAATAACTTAAGGAATAAACTGGATTTGTATCTGGATGAACATGGATTACTCAGATGTGGGGGCAGATTAGAGAATGCTGACATAAGTGAAGCAGCTAGGCATCCACTGCTGCTACCGAAAAATGATAAATTTACAGATCTGATAATAGAAAGTTACCACAAAAAAGCAATGCACATTGGAGTAGCCCAGACTTTAGGTTTATTAAGACACAGGTATTGGATACCCCATGGACGCACTGCAGTAAGGAAGATTCTAAGAAGCTGTGCAACCTGCCGCAGACATGAAGGAGGCCCATACAAGATGCCATCAATGCCTCTATTACCAAACAAACGTGTATCTGAAACTATTCCCTTTACATACACAGGTGTAGATTATTTTGGACCTCTATTTATCAAGACAAAAGCAGAGTCTCAAAAGGTTTGGGTATGTTTATTCACTTGTTTGGTAACAAGAGAAGTCCATCTTGAATTGATACAGAATATGTCCACAGAACAATTCCTATTAGGTTTCAGGGGATTCTTATCAAGACATGGTAAACCAAGAGAAATTGTATCTGATAAAGCATCACAATTTAAACTAGCTTCAGAGACATTGGATAGGCTATGGGAACAGGTGTTGACACAAAATGATGTATTATCTTACGCGGCAAATGAAGGTATAAAATGGAAATTCATTGTTGAACTTGCCCCATGGATGGGTGGATTCTATAAAAGGTTAGTAGGACTGGTAAAAAGAACTTTAAAGAAAGCAATTGGCAAAGCAAGCTTGACAAATGAGCAACTTTTGACTATATTAAAAGAAGCAGAAGCAGTTATAAATGCTAGGCCATTAGTTTACATTGGAGATGATATAAAGTCTCACATAGCTTTAACACCTGCCCATTTTTTGACACTTAACCCTAATATAGGGATACCAGACATTGATACCAGTGAAGATGACAACTATACTCCAAACAAGAATGCAGCAGAAAAACTACTAGAAACATGGAAGAAGGGACATGAACTTTTGGATAGATTCTGGCAGATATGGCGGAATGATTATCTGTTAAGTCTAAGGGAGAGAACACAGACAAAACTAAAAGAAGCGCGTGTACGGTATCCATTTTTGGCTAAAGTGGGGGATGTAGTACTAATCAAAGATGAGTTACCAAGAGGAAGCTGGAAAATGGGTAAAATTCAAGAACTAGTTCAAAGTGGTGACCTCCAAATTCGGTCTGCAAAGGTTTTATTACCTTTGGGTAAGATGATAGGGCGGCCACTTAAATTGCTCTATCCTATTGAATGTCCAGAAAGTGATATTAGTAGTGAAGAACACAAAAAGACAGACAGTGAAAAATTAGCTGAACCAGACAATCAAAATATAAAAAGACCCAAGCGTCAAGCAGCAATACGGGCTCTTGATAAAAACAAGTCAAACCTAACTGATAAATAATTTGCCGGCCGGAGTGTCACGGACATTCCTTGATTTAATTATGTTTTTGAGTTTAATCATTTAACTTAATATTACTTTGTTTTTAAACATGTTAATCAAATCATTTACTTCAAATCTAATATTATTAATTGTTTTATATTCCCATTCCATAAGATTCAGTAACATTTGGCTCCATTCATACAATGACATCACAACGTTATTAAACGTTGACGTCGTTGCTAAGGTAAAATTACGTTGGAAGAAGTTAAATGTGTTACCAATAGTCAGAGCAGCATTTTCCAAAGTGTGAAGAGACAAAGTAACTGATCAGGGAGGAAGTTTACAAAGAGAAAGCAGGAAAGTGTTGTATTGATATTTATATAGGAAAATACAGTTTAACTTATTCAGATAAAAGGAAGATATTAATACAATTGTGATCGTTTACCAATGTGGGTGCTTTATGATTAAATTAAATTTATATGTTATGTGAACTTACGTCTATAGTTTATATATTCACCAAAGGTGGGGTCAACATACCATTTTTTTCTTTTCTGAAAGTAGTCACGTTGCATATCAAATTAACGGGAATAAAGCACAGAACACCATGTATGCAAATATTTTGTTTTGTACATTCCCTCGACCCCTAGATGGGACCAATAGGTCAAATCATTTTTTCATATGAAGAAGGCCATATTGCATATAAAATTACAAGTAAAGAAGTGTAGAGCATTATGTAAGTATCCTGTTGGAAGTAATACAAACCCCCTGATCTTTAGGATTGGGTAGAATGTCAGATATTGTAAGTGTGCAGATAAGTATATTATGATTTAACTTAGAGACTAGGGAGGCTTTGTTTATGTTCTGAGTGATACCCAAGATGGACGTATGTGTTAGACACATGTTGTTTGTTTATTATTTTGTGGTTAACATCATTTTCTTGTGACAAGGAATCAGGTGAGCAATCCAGGGCAAAAGGGTCCTCTTGTTGAAAAAATTAACATGCCACACGCAGAAATTCAATTTTCTAGGCCGTTTCTTAGAGACTAGCTGAGCAGCTTGTTTGACCATGACCTTCTAGAAATCCCTGAGGACAGGTTATGTCGCTTCGAGGCCCAAATTAGTCACATTGTATACCTCTAAACAATAGAAATATGCGATGTAGCGCTCTTCGACTCATGTTTTAATTTTCTACTTACCTCTAAGAGTTCTGGACGTCATCAATTTCAGCGAAAGTAATAGTTATTGCAAATGTTCACAATGAACTTTCATAAGGCATTTGATTCTGTGTTTACCGCTACTTATAGAAGATAGATTATGTCTGGAAGTCAAATCAAGTGTTCGTTTTTTTCTGTTACAAATGACCGTTCTGGCACCCACAATAATTTAAGACAAGCTGAATGTCCCCAATGTGTTGTTTTTTTGTCGTAATTCTTGCAGTTCATTACAGATTTAAAGTATTTCTTGAGAGCAGTGGGCTTTAAAGGTCTGCAGGGAATATTTCAAATGTCCAACGCTACATTTTAAAACATAACTTCTTGACAAAATAATATAACGTTTTTTAACGTGTTACTCGTTAAATACTACTTTGGCAAACAATGTAGCCCCAGATAATATGCCAGAGTATGCTAGGACTTCGATTTTACAAGATTCGACTGCAGTACATGTTCTGACTAGTTGAATGACCAATTTTGGAAAAATCGGAGGTACATAATGGATATCAATGATATAACACTTAACCTAAAAAATCAGGGTCTATAAAACAAAATCGAATTCCAGTGGAGTCATCATTCACACATTGTCCTGATCAAAATTATTCTGTAACCTTACATGTATCTATATTGGAAACCCCTAAAGGGGCACTTAGGTAAACAGTGAAGACCCAGATGCAATGCCGATAAATGTAATCTTAATTTAGGGACTGAAGCACATACTCATTAGAAAATTTCTACCTGTAACCCCTTAAAATATGTCACAATCTCATCTTTATTGGAAAAAATCAACAGAATAATAATTTCGGTCCGTTAGCATGATTTTAATCATTAGCGTTCATTGATCCGTTGGCTTGTAATATTGTATATAGATGGCAAACAATTCAGTTGTAGCGTTTTCACTTTTGTTCAGTATATATAAGTTGTGGGTATTAAAAAGTATAATGCAATATTTTATTCCTCCCATTCCGAAGGAGCGGCGATTTCGCTACTCTTCGATTTTTTTTTGTCAAAACGCCGTGAATCGTAGCTGGAAAGGCAAAAGTAAAGTAGCATCCTCTTAGTCGTACATTGTAGTACATGTAGGAGCGTATATATCGGAAGCTTCGTGCTTGCTCATTCACGTAGCGGAATCGCCGTGAACTCGAAGCGCCAAAAACCCGTAGTCAAAGTGCAGCAGTATCGAACCCGTAGAGCGAGTATTGTATCCGCAGCACGAGTATCATAGTCTCAGCGCGAGTATCCTAGCTGCGGCGCAAATATCATATCCGCAGCACGAGTATCGTAGCCGCAGCGCGAGTATCGTACAGTAGCCCATGCGCGAGTAACGTAGCGCAAGCGCGATCGAATTGTACATGGAACAATATTTGCCTGGTTCAAGTGCTTTCCTGAAGTTTATGTTACTCTCCTGGATTCTAGGGCCAACTCTAGATCCCATCAAGCAAGTGAGGCTCCAGTATCATATAATTGAAAAGATTAGTGCTGTCTTTCATCCTGAGTTCTCTAATTAGTTGGTCATAATGACCAAATTGGAGTATTCGAGCTGCGACAGCCATGGGCGGACCCAGAACCTGTTTGCCCTCCTTCTCCATCTGACTTGTCTCTCAACACCCAACCTTATCAATCTACTTTAAACCTTTAATGCGCCCATCGCAACAAAAGTCGTCTGCTTTTCTCGTCTGCTGAAATGTTTAAGAAACCTCTATGGAAAACCGTGTGGACTAAGATCATACTGCTCCGCTCTGGGTCCACGCTGTTTGCTTCTACACTTAATTCGTCAGTAATGTTAGGCAATTATTTGCAGCAGAGGACTTCAGTAGACGACATTTTCAGATGCATTTTTTGGCGCTTTAAGGGTTAAAAATCGCAGCCTCCGAAGAAAATTCGATCTACAATGTATTTTCTTCGAAGGCTGATGGTCAACTGCTGCCAAAGCAGTTAAACCGCCGATATTATGTAGAAACGTGCCAAAAGCGCCAAAGATGAGTAGCCTGAAATCCTGTGCTGTAATGGAATCGTAGTAGAAGCATCTTGGAGAGACCTCAAGCGTCGTAGAAGCGAAACAACCGTGCGACAGGATCGTGATCGTTATATTGGAGCGTACTATGAGCGTACTGGAAACGCTTAAGTCTAAACATTTGTCACATGTCGGCGCTTCTGTGGTGATTCGGAAGATTTTGGAGAAGAGCCAAGATCGCCATGAGCACAGTGGAATCGCCACCCAGTGGAACGGAGATATACTGAGGACAACAAATTTGGTACGCTTGTATACCAGAGGTCCCTTTGAAATATCAAGCTAACACGAACTATGCAAAGTATACCGAGGGAATTTAGAAACGCACCATTATATATTCACTGTTTTTTTTTCTTCAATTCTGACTCAAAGATATTTGCTTTATCATTTTCTATCCACTTACAAAATGGACCATTATTTGCCATAATTTCGATTTGCTCATGCTGTTCATTCTAACGTAACACCGACGTTAGTGTTTTTCAATAAGTGTCGTCTTAATCTAATTCGAAATTAAACACTTTGAGCCAGTAGCCAGATGTCTTAACCAATGGAAAACACGAACGATTTCGGAAATTATCGTTTAATTACACTCCCAGGCGCAGCGTTTCTTTTTTTACGTCAGCATATGGGCAGTCTAATTTTTCAAACTGCAATAGCAGGCGATTGACGTTCGCGCATGCCGGAATACTTTTGTCTTTTATGCAACAGGTTACTGAGTATCTGGTGGCTTTTAACGATTTTAATTACTCATGTTCCTTAGGAAATAAATGGCCAATTACGTCAAAAAGTCAATGACGTCATGTAGGCGAAATGCACGTTGCCAAAGGCCTTTAACTTCATAATTTGATTTTTCTTCCCTTTTGCTTTCGAGAACAAACATCGGCTAGAAAACTTTTTTGCGCTCATTATTGAAGGTATTGGTACACCGCGACTTTTTGAATTAAGACTGTCTCAGAATTATCGCGACTTCACGGCAACCATAGACCACAGCGTTTCTATTTTCTTACCTTTAACTTCATGATTTGATTTTTTCTTCCCTTTTGCTTTCGAGAACAAAAATCGATTTAAAAACTTTTTTGCGCTCATTATGGAAGGTATTGGTACACTGTGACTTTTTGAATTAAGACTGTTTCAGAATTTATCGCGACGTCACGGCAACCATAAACCACAGCGTTTCGATTTTCTTAATGAATGCACACGAAATAACGGGACTTGTCAATTATATTTTTCATATAATTAAAACATAATTTTTGACAATAAATTAGCATTTTGGCAAGTGGTGCGTTTCTAAAGTCCTTCAGTATATAAACGAGCGTATAAAACATTTAACATTTGGCAGCATTTGGTCTCGGTGATACATATTGACGTAAAAACTAATAAAATGAGCATTAGCTAATACAAATGGTTTAAACACCATGATAAACTTTAAAATCACTCATTAAATGTTTGACTTGCGTCTTAAACAACTTGAAGAAGATAATATATTTCTTGTAGGTTCAGGTAACTGATTTCACAAATGGGATGCGGTACCCGAGAACAAGACATTTCGATCTAGGTACTTCTAAAGAGCCCTTTGAAGTTGAGCTCAGCGTTTGATACTGCGTGTGCGACATAGGATTTAATAGTTCAGAGTAACGTGTATGTATCGCCTTATTATAGATATGCCAATTGTGTATGGTTGGCCATCCTTATGTGTTGGATGGTGTATCATATGGTGTGTTAAGAATCGTTCATGCTGTTCGTTTTTGAAGTTTGTTTTCAGGGTCGAAGATACGTCTTGATGTGGTACCTAAGGAACTTTTACCATAGTCAATCTATGGTAAAATATTCCCTTGACTGACTATTTTTGGGTTGTTACTTTGGACATTCGTGGAAAGGCGACTCAGATGATATGTTGACGCAAAGGTGATCAATATAACGTATAATAACATAACAGACGTTTCAAGCACCCATAGTTTTATTTCAGCAGAATTAGAATAACATATACTGTTTGTGCTAAATATTATTTAGGAATGAACACGAAATGAAAAGTCTGGTCCCTTGTACTTCTCAGTTAACGAGAATTGACTATAATACTGTCTGTGCTTTTGTTGTTGCAGAATTACATTCACAGGCTTAAGCATATGCCACGTTTGCGAACCAATTAGACCCAATCCAGCCTACCAAGTTACAGAGATCGTCTAGACTATAGAGG
The DNA here is from genome assembly GCA_964019695.1 of Loripinus fragilis. Taxonomy (NCBI): domain Eukaryota; kingdom Metazoa; phylum Mollusca; class Bivalvia; order Lucinida; family Lucinidae; genus Loripinus; species Loripinus fragilis. The sequence goes on along the minus strand of OZ026521.1, from coordinate 92,684,517 downwards.
TTTGATAATGTATATGAAGCAAGTTATGAAACATGCATAAATGTTACCAGCGAGCGAATAAAAATACGTTGAACAGACTATGCGGATGCACGGTATCGTGACTTAAATTAGAATTATCACAAGGCCGTCATCGCCGGTCCGGCAGGACGGAGAGCGCCGGACCACTTTATTTGGACGAGTATCCTTTCCGCCGTGTCCCTTTTTTCTCGTTTTGGCTCACTTTTCTTTGTGCTTACCTCTGATTTTCATTTTATTGATGCAATCATCAATAACGCTCGTTGCGCGTGTCATCAATAGACCGACCTAGCCATGAAAAACAATGCAATTATTATAATGACAGTTCCTGACTTGTTGCATTCGAAGATCAAAGGCGCAGACCAGCCTGCACATCCGCGCAGTCTGATCAGTGCATTTGTTGTTCGCCCTCTTGAAAGTATAATTGATAAACTTGCTACACGCAAAATTTCAGCTTTCTAGCTACATTTACTCTCTGTAACTGAACAGGTTGGTTTGAGTGTTGCATGGTCGTAAACCCCGAAGACAGGTCTTCCGCATTGAGGCCCAGATAATTTCTATGCGCCAGTTTCATTTCGCTCAAATTGACATTTTTTTCTTCTAAATAACATGTCGAGCGACTAAGTATGTTTAAACGTTACGAGCATCGTGGACATGTGTTGTTACAATTCATTCCGTTACGGATATACAAGTTTTGCCTGTTCCCCCAACGTACATTCGACTTTAAGAAGCATGAACAGAGAAGGGTTCAGCCGTCGTTGTTCGACAGTAGGCCCTGGCTTCATTGCGATGAAGCCAAAGAGCTCACGTTATGCCTATCGACAAGGGAACTCATCAAGGAAAGTTGTGCAGCAAAAAATCTAGATGAAGCCTTCTGCATCCTTAAAGTGACGGGTGTACTAATTGAAAAGACGCTTATGTATATCTTTTCGAAAATACAACTCTTTGAAGTACAACCATGCGCGGATCCAGAAAGTTATGTCAGAGGCTGGAGGGGCCGATAATGGCCCAACATTGAATACTGGCTTGGTAGCTTTGTGATTTTTCAGGAGATCTGGACCAGTATTGCTTAGAAACCCTAATTTTTTTGTGATTTTTCAGGGAGGGGGGGGCGGGGGGGGGGGTCTGGACCCCCTGTCACCCTCTCTGGATCCGCCCATGACAACCAAGGATCAGTGCTAAAAGTACTTTGCCAAAACCTGCGGGAACATAGGTGACATAATGTCTATAAAATATGCTGAAGAAAAAAGTAAAAAATAATCGTGACTATCTGAAAACGATTTTGTTTAGCGTTTCCTGACGCGCCAAGATCTATCTTTTCTAGCAAAAAATCGTGACTGAAATCTGGTCCCAAACGCATAAAAACCCATTAAAAACGCACATAGAAGCACTAAAAATTCATTTTTTTCTCGGGGGAGACCCCTTACCCCCCTAACGAGAAGGGAAGTCCCCCTCTCGTCCTCTCCCCCTCTCGTGCCGTCGGCATTCGATGATTTCCTCCGCCGGACCACTTTTAAATGCCCGGCGACGGCCCTGTATCATACTGCATTATGGTATAATTCTACATTCAGAAAATAATCTGGAGGAATTTGTAAGCATTTATACTGCTCTTAGATATTAAAATGCTTATACTTGTTTAAATTTGATATTATGCGGACATACTCAGCCGAGCTCAGAAACTTTTCATTATTTGTTAAAATATATCCTTTACGCGTGTCATGTGCGTGTCCTTTCTTAGTAGTTTAATATTAAGAGGCAGTGTTAATACGGACTCTTGTCTATCCATATCCATATAATGACAAAATTCTGGAAAGGATTTAAACCGTTGATCGGGTCTTCTACCAAAATTGCATTGTTTATAACATAAAGATGCCTGACCGCTGGTACATGTCCATTGTACATGCATCCTTTATTAAGATAGAATGCTCTTCATACCGATCCAGATGCACCTTTTACCAATGATATCACGAAATAATTGACAACCGAGAATGGAATGCTTAAAATATATGTGATCGTTTTAATCTCATGCAATGTACAGAATATGAAAACTGGCACCGAAGTTATAAAACTTTAGTTCATAAACAAGCTCAAAATAAAGCGCAATGATTCCACAAGCAGCCAATCATTGCGCTTTATTTTTAGAATTTGAGACTGTACTCAAGTTTTATAGCCTCGGGGCCTGTCAAAAAGTGCGCATGTTTCAGTTTTCGTACTTGTCACGCAGTTGCATATTACTGGTGCCCTGTTATCGTCTCAATTCGACTAGGTAGATCTAAGGGAGGGAACCAGACTAGCAGTTGCAAACTTATAGGGAGAGGAAGAGGGAGCTGGTTGTTTTATTTTAAGTATGTTCTCACAGTGATGTGTTTTTTATGGCCCTGTGTCACTTTCGCATGGTGTCATGGGTCTGTGATTTTAGCACTTCCAGGTCTTACCCCTTTTGTTGTATTTTGTGGTTTTAGCAAATGTAGCTACAACACTTCTAAGACAAGAAACCAAAAATAGCACTATTGCGCTCTTGTGCAGGCTGTTCAACGTTGGTCATTCATATACAACAAAACACATTTCCGAAAGCTCATACATGTAATAGGACTAATCATTTAGCTCTTCGCCTGCTTCGAATAAAATGCTATTGAAAATGTCGTCTGCTGATCTGCTGAGGTCGCCTGCTGTATGTAAATACTTACGTCAAGGAATTATGTCAACAGATAGACAACGGTTTGGACTAAGATCAGACTGCTCCAAAATGAGCAGTCTGATATGGTCACACTTTTTGCTAACGAGCCGTTTTTAATGCACTACCTGACGATATAGCAAACAATATCTAGAGCTGACATACAATTAGGGTAAAGTCACGAAACAAATTTACCTTTAGAAATATGAAAAAATAGCTGCATTTACACCACCCTTACCAACTTTAGCACGAAATATCTCATGATGTGCCGGGTCTACACTTATGTAGGTGGTATAAAACAGTTATACCATGATTGTCAACCTGTACGCAAGATAATCCACTCGCTAAAGCTCGTGGATTATCTCCACGTACAGGCGGACAAGTCATGGCATAACTATTACTTGTCTAACCAAGTGACTGCAGTTGCACCGCATGACCAACAACAGTGTATGTAACTGCACTCTGATCGTGTGAAAAAGTATAGTATGGTTCATTTTCTAATGGAACCGATTAATTGTTTATCAGATGTGTTGTTTACGCCAGACAATCGCTGTCTTATAGCGCCTCCTTATATGACTGTGATGTCTGTATAATTGCATGGTAATTTCTTTATTGCGTTAAGTTGCCACTTAAAGAACATTAGGAGAAGGCAATTGCCACCCACAGTTTTCTTCAGCCGACGAAAAACAAACAGAAGACATGACTTATTATGACAGCATGTATAATAACAGTATACATATCATCAGATTATCAAACATTTTAGGTGTAAAATTGTGATTATTTTCTTATCCATCAGTTTGAACATGGGCTGTTGGTGGTCAAAAGAACGTCTCTTTAAGACGGTTCTTTTGACTACCCTCAACATATGTTTTATTTGAGAATTAAAATAAAACCTCAATTATCTTGAGGTATAATTTATATGGAGCAGCGTTTATATGATAGCGTATGAATAACCCTAGCATAAGACAATATTTCCATTGCAACTACTGTCACAAATCGTTTATGACAGTGGCGTGAGGTAAATCCCAAAACCGATATAACTTTAAATAACTGCAAGGTCTGCTGATAACTAAAATTTAGTACAAAACATATTATGACCTTACTGTTGGAATCTCCGTTCTTATAAGTATACATCTATATAAATTTTAGCTGGTCTCGTATCTGCTTTCATGGTGATTTGAGCCCGGTACTTATAGTCGGGGAACCAAAGTCGCATATCGTGAAAAAAAACACACATTTTTTGCACCCAAAAGGTATTCGGCTGGAATTTTGAATGCTGATAGTCTAAATAGTGCCTGATATGAAACCACTGTATAGCCATGCGACCGGAATTGCATTTCGCGGAAAAAATGCATTTTTGTATGCTACATAGGTAAAGTTAAGCAATATTTCATAGCAAAAAGAGATTGTGATGTTTCACTAACCAATAAGTTAAAGAGTGTGTTTTTGGTCTTCAAAAGAACCGTCTCATTTAAAAGATTCATTTAAGTACCCACAACAAATGTTTTGGTTGAGATATATTAAACAATTTTCCATTACACACTCTTATCTGGAGGACGGGTATGAGAAGCCGTTTGACTGTCCGATAATACACTAATATACTATCAAATGCATTTAAAAGTATGGGCAGTCATTTCTGTACCAAAATAATCATTCTATTTTTCTTTACAAATACTATGCGGCTATATTTTTGAATTTCAGACGGAGACAGACAGGTTCTTTATGGTGATATGATGATATAACAATAGTAATACCAATTTTTCATCTTTTTTTTACCACTGTTTAACGAAATTATTGTTTTCAGTAGATAAAAATCCCCTTGTTCCCTACAATGACCCTCTGTTGTAAATATGGAAGATAAACATCCTTGAACACTTGATAAATTTCAACTATGTGCTTAACTGCTCTTACGTTGTCCATATTATTTAACTACACACCAGCTGACATAGACTAAATTACTATGTATCTACTTATCATGGTTTCATATTTTTACTTTTCAGCTACCTTTTCTATTTTGCGATAGAAAATAAAATGAATTGTCTTAAATCATGTCCCAAACGTCTGTCTAACTGTATGCAGTGTTTAAACGCATTCAATTTAAAATGTAAATATTTATGTAAAAAAATGTGCAATTCAGACCACTTCAGCGGGAGGATATAAGTGAATATGTAAGCACGCAATTTTTACGAGATATGCTTCCAAGCGATATATAAATATTTATCAAAAACAGTTTTGGTTAATTAATGAAGTTTTAATGAGATTTGAAGCAAATAAATCTACAAATTTAATTTCAAAATCGGGATGCCCTAATCTACATGCTTTAAAAATCAATAGGCAGTATTCTCAAAATGACCACCACTGCCCCTGAGGTCTATACCGATGTTGTTTTATCATATTAACTCAACTTTTTTCAATCCCGAACTTTTTTTTGGTAAAAATATATGACATTTTGGAAAAAAATATTTTTGACATGTTCTTGCTGGGTTTCCGTAGAAAGTTGACTGCTTTGGCGTTATGCAAGTCGATCGAGTCTGCTATACCGTGGTTTCAGATACACCATAGAATTACCTTTGCAAACATACAAAATCCAGCTGTTTACCTTTCGGATGCAAGGGTTAGCATTTTTTCTACCTTATTCCCCGACTATTAGCCTATATAAAATATAAAACGCATCTTTAAATCGCTCACGTGGACGTTTCACGCCGAACTAGTGGTATGAATTATGAACTGCTCGCCAGTGCGATATGTATTAAAATCTAGCATGCAGGTTCAAGAATACTAGGCGGTGAAAAATATGACGTATTGTATACCCTTGACGTAAATGTATAGCGCTCTATTTATTTGACACCCAGATCGGACGCCACAGTAAGCGGTTTCTCATCCAGGTCTCCACTGTTTGAGGACAGAATGTTTAATTAAAATTTTATCATAAATGAACAATATCACCCAATAACCCTTGAAACGGAAACGTACTGGTCTAATTGATAAAGATATGCAAGTTCATTTGGTTTATATGGGTTAAAGCATTACCTATACATGTTAGTGTATAGATCGCGGTGTGCATCGTAACATAAGTTGATTGGCAAATATGTGACAAACCGGCTAGTTTTGTTTTGCATTCAAAATCCTCTGTTACTCCAAAACTCCTTCGTCTTGTAATGAAGCCATGGAAATAATAGTAGGACGCATTAAACTGAAAAATAGAAGCTCAATCTGCTTGAAAGGCTAATCAATCAGCTACACCAAACCTGGTATACGCTGTATTGCTGAGGGGAGCGATGGGCGTTTAGCATGGTGTGGTCTATGTAGCAGCTTATATGATAACGTAAGACTTATCCTAGCACAAGAAAGTCTTTCTATTGCAACTACTTTTCTATATATCGTTTATGACAGTGACGTGAGGTAAATCGCAAAAACAGTTATAACTTTTAATAACAGCAAGGTCTGCTCTGATAACTAAAAGGGGCTCTTGCATGGTTTTGGAAATTAACATGGGAGTCTGCCCACGCTTGGATTTTGAAAATATAATGTAATTGAATTGTCTGGTGTATAACTTTAATATATTTATCATGGTGCGTTTGAGTTTTTATGCAATTCCATTGCTAATTTATAACGTCATGAATGATATCACTATAATACCTTAGGGTACCCAGTTATAATCATTTCTAAAGTAATTGAAATATCATGTAACGGACGGAGAAATATTTAACTAAATAGCTATATCATTGATAAGTTCGCTGTTACTTAAACTGGCTTTGTATGTATTAGGATATTGGGTGGGCATTCATTTTTATAGCATGGTACCCCAATTTTCGACTGTATATTTTGTATTCAGTCAAATTTGGAATTAACATTTTTCCTGGTTGCGGTCTTTGTCAAGATACCATTTCAACATATAAACTATCCATATATGTTAAGAATATGTAGACCAAATTACATGAAATTCAAGGAGCGGTAACATATTTTTTAACTTGATGTAAACACATGACCCTAATTCATTGAAATGTAAAAAAATACAATAATTATGTTTCAGTGTAAACTATACTTAGATACTTGCTTAGTTTGAATCATCATGCTAGTACGTTTATTGGTTGATATGTTCGGTGTTTTCCCCTATTATGGATTGGAAAAAGAAAAAAAAAAAAAAACAATATTCTTTCATATTACGTGCCACGATTCTTATTTGATGAAGTGCTTACACAATAATATTAGCCAAACTGATACAATATATTGACACCTGTACTTAACACATCTAGTTTCTAACATTAAAACTACATCTAGCCAATGTTACACTTAATATGTAACATTATTAAGAATTTTAATTTATACAGAATAGAAACCTTATGACAAGTCAGTTCATACAGGAGAAGAACCTTATATCTATGATTTTATAATTGTAAAAGTAAGTAAGGGTGCAAAGATCAGGAATCGATACAATCAAGTACCACACCTGACCCAGGATACCAATGGGAAAGTGACAAAAACTCACAGTAGACACCACAAACGAGAGCAAAGAGGTCAGCCCTTTCCCAGCAGGTGACCACAAAGCACATATAAACAGTTGCGCACAAAGACATAGCAAACACAAGACAGAACAAAAACATAAAAGATTCACAAAAGAAGTACCGCCTTGGAACGGTCAGTAAAATATTTTACTGGAGGGCTTAAACCGGTTTAATAAACCTTCTTCACAAAAATAAACCCCTGTTTAACCTATTGGTTAAAATTAACCATTTTGGTCACAAATAACTCTTGGCTTCAAAGTTATTGCTAATTTAATGCTTAAATCTTCTCTGTTCATTCTGTTTTGTAAAAATGATGCTGATTTTCATCAAATAGCAACATTTATACTTTAGCTGGCTGTGTATCCTAGGCATACAGTTTTGTTTCTGGACCTCACTTATTCATGTAGAACACTGTTTTATGATATCTTTGATTAGACTCTAGTACACGTTATCCTGGTCACGGCACCAAAATGTGGTTCCTCTAGTTCAGTTGGGATGTAAAAGAAATATTAAGATTTCTTGTTTTCACATGTTTATTGTTAGGAAATTATGTTTCTTAAACAATATCATGCAGGACTTGAGGAAGTGATACACATTGTCTTTGCCCCATAGTGCCATGACACAGGGCCTTGACCTGCGGCATTTCTGACCATTGAATCATTTAAAATTGTCTTAACATGTTTTTCTTTAAGAAAAGTGGAAGTAGATTAAAAAAACAACCTCCTGATGTCGAGTTATTGATTTATTTGAACTAAATAATTATTTTTGCTAAAACTGACCTATACCCATATGAGGTAGAAAATGACAAAGTTACCGGTTTTGGATTTTCATGATATTTGGCTCAGATCAGCAGTATATATATGGCATGTTTTTGTGATAATATGATATCTTGACAAAGACTAGAACATACCCATCTTTTGAATTTTGAATGTTTTGTAAATTTTTGAAAAAAAATATTGAAATTTTACAATCACTTCTTCTGAAAACTTAAACCATAATTTATCCAAATGGTTTCGTGGTATTAAAAATGCCTATGGTATTTTGGATTCAATTTAGATGACAAAGCATAGAAATAAACAAAACTATAGATTTAGGACATGGAAATTTAGAGACAGGTACCACCTCAAAGTTGGAGTACGTCAGGGTTGCTTCCTACGCCTTATTCTTAACTATCTAATTCGATAAAAATATTTCCATAGTTCAGTTATAATGAGTTATTAATATGCGAAGTTTGAAGACAATCCATGCGTGGGCACAGATGAAAGTACCCCTTTAGTACACAGCTTATTGTGACCTCACTATACATTTGAGCTGGTCCCATATCTGCTTTCGTGGTGATTCGTGCCCAGTTCTTAGCCCATTTAAAATATAAAATTATTCAGGATTGGGGTTCAAGACTTGAAGAGTCAAGCAGAGCAATTTTACATGTGTATAAACTCTGTTCATTTTTAAAGTTAATTAAATGTTGTAAAAGTAAAACAATATAGAAATGGTGTGTCTAGATTAAAATGTTCATCACAAAGCTGGAAGATTATGTAAAAATGACAGATTGTTGAAAATGAATACCACTTCTTACTTGAATACAGTTTATATACAATATGTGGAAAGTTACTTTTATACTAACACAAAGTAAGTTAGGGTGCAAAGATCAGGAATCGATACAATTAAGTACCACACCTGACCCAGGATACCAATGGGACAGTGACAAACTCACAATTAGACACCACAAACGAGAACCAAGAGGTCAGCCCTTTCCCAGCAGGTGACCACAAAGCACATATAAACAGACACGCACAAAGACATAGCAAACACAAGACAGAAAAAATCCATAAAAGATCCACAAAAGAAGTGCCGCCTTGGAACCGTCAGTAAAATATTTTACTGGAGGGCTTAAACCAGTTTAACGGCGCCAACCTCAACCTTAATTCAGATGTGGATCAAGACACATAGGTATTTGGTTTGCATGAAAGACCCCTAACTTATCAATGCATCATCTCCTAAAACATATAAATCAAGATATAACAAGGAGATAAAGCAAAGATAAGGACTCAACAGTAAATAAAACCCCTGTAGGCCCGACAAACAATCAAAGCATCAGGCCCCTACCATCTCATCAATAGATAAGTCTTTAAGTCGGAACCATCATAGAGTCTGAAGTCTGACCTACCGGCGTGCAATTAAAGAGGAAAGCAAAGCCGTTTCAAATCCACACTATTGTTTCAAAGTAGTTCTGAAAAACAATTAACATATATAGCAATTTATATTTATGAGGCTTTTAACTTTGCGTAATGCATTATACTTTTAACCTAGCGTAATATAGTTTAGATTTTGTGTTTAAAACCATAAATGATATATAGTCTATATAAATATGTATGGATATTTATTAAGCCTTTTTTTAAATCGGATGTCGTAATCTATTTCATATCATTTTTTAGATATTGAAGAAGTGGTGGTTTGATAAATATGGTTTCTCCTTTGAAGTGTTTTCGTGCATCCCCCCACTTAATATATTAGACATGGATTATTTGGTAGATGTATATCACAAAAGTTTTGACACTTATGGTTGCATTTGTATTTATTGTTTATGCTCAACGGCCATTAGCCTAATGCATTGAAATTAAATCTTATCTGAATTATGTTAAGCATTTATGAAACGAATATGATTGAATAGACTGGAAAGGAAACGAAGCGGGTTGTTTCATTTATGATTTCAATTATATTCTTTTGTCCCTTTGGGACATCTTAACTTACCATTGTAGCTGAAGCTGTACATAATGTCTGTCTCTAATAGTAAAATTCTCATAACACATAGACGCATTTACCTCATTTACTAAGAAGCACAGATCATTACGACCCAATGACACGACAACCCGTAGTGTGTTCATGGCATGTACATTTTCAAAGTAAAATCGCATCATCTCCCAGAAAAGTTATAGTAATTAAGTCTATAGACTTACTGACACTTGAAATACTGACCTTGAATTAGTCAAAACAGGCAATTACAACGCAAAAGCTATATATCTGTTGTTGAATTTTTTACGTAATGAACTTCACGTTTCACCAAAGAGATTTTATTAAGCAACGTCTCATTATATGCTTAATGCGATCATTGTTTGTTATTTATGTTCGTGGATGTCATGCATGCTTTCTTGTCTGTTTATTAAAGCCTTGTGGCCACCTGCTGGGAAAGGGATAACCTCTTGTGTGTGGTGAGTTTTTGTGTTTTTGTTACCTTCCCGTGTGCTGTCCTGGGTCACGACCTGGTGAAGTACTTGATTGTACCGATTCATGATCTTTGCCTCCTTGCTTACTTTTACATATAGCGCTGTGTCTTTAGATTACTACATGAACCAATACTCTTTAATCCAGATAAATATAGACTTATACCTGGCAAACAATGCAGACCTATGATGAAAATGCGACATTCACCAGGGCGTACACTGTTTGTTGAGACAATAACGATTTCAGCGAAAGAAAAGAATTGTTATGTGAAAAATATAATAAGTGACTCCTCAGTACATGAATTGGACCATTCCAAGTGCATTGCATCAAACCAAAAGGAAAACATCATGCATTGGACCATCCCTAGTGTATTGCTTCGAGCCAAACGGAAACTTCATGTATTTGACTATCCAAAAAGTATTGCATCAAGCCAAAAGGGAAACTTCATGTATTGGACCATCCCTAGTGTCTAATATCAAGCCTCAAGGGAAGCTTCATGCGTTGGAGCATCCATAATGTATTACATCAAGCCAAAAGAAAAACTTCATGCATTGGACTATCCCTAGTGTATTGCATCAAGTCAAAATGGAAACTTCATGCATTGGACCATCCCAAGTGTAATTCATCAAACCAAAAGAAACACTTCATGCATTGGACTCTCCAAAGTGTATTGCATTGAGCCAAAAAAACCTCCATGTATTTGAATATCCCTAGTGTATTGCATCAAGCCAAAATGAACATTTCATGCATTGAACTATATCCCAAGTGCTTTGCATCAAACCAAAATAAAAATATTCATGCATTGGACTATCCCTAGTGCATTGCATCAATCCAAAATTAAATATTCATGCATGAACTACCCCAAGTGTATTGCATCCAGCCAAAAGAAACTTCAAGAATTGGGCTATTCCTAGTGTATTGAATCTGGCCAAAAGAAAACTTCATGTATTGGACTATCCATAGTGTATTGCATCAAGCAAAAAGAAAAAAAATCATGTATTTGGCTATCCCTAGTGTATTGCATCAAGGGGAAAGAAAAACTTCATGCACTGGATCATCCATAGTGTATTGCATAAAGCCAAAAGGAAAGATTCATGCATGGACTATCCCTATTGTATTGCATAAAGCCAAAAGTAAAATTTCATGCATTGGATCATCCCTTAGCATATTGCAACAAGTCAAAAGAAAAATGTCATGCATCAGACTATACTAAATGTATTGCATCAAGCCAAGCGAAAAAAAACATCCACTGGACCATCCCTAGTTTATTTCATCAAGCAAAAACGAAAACTGCATGCATATGACTATCCGAAGTGTATTGCATCAAGTCTAAAAAACTTCATACATTGGCCTATCCAAAGTGTATGCATCAAGCCAAAAGAAAAACGTCATGCATTGGACCATCCCTAGTGTATTGCATCAAGTCAAAAGGAAAAAGTCATGTATTGGACTATCCAAATTGTATTGCATCCAGCCAAAAGAAAACGTCATGCATTTGACTATTCTCCGTGTATTTCATCAGGCCAAAAGGAAAAAAAAATCATGCATTGGATCATCCATAGTGTATTGCATCAAGCCAAAAGGAAGACTTCATGCATTGGATCATCCATAGTGTATTGCATCAAGCCAAAAGGAAGACTTCATGCATTGGATCATCCATAGTGTATTACATCAAGCCAAAAGGAAGACTTCATGCATTGGATCATCCATAGTGTATTGCATCAACCCAAAAGGAAACAATCATGCATTGGATCATCCCTAGCATATTGCATCAAGGCAAAAGAAAAAAAAATATGCATTGGATCATCCATAATGTATTGCATCAAGCCAAAAGGAAGACTTCATGCATTGGATCATCCATAGTATATTGCATCAAGCCTAAAGGAAGACTTCATTTTTTCAGCGCAGTTCATTAAAATAGTTTCCTATTATAAAAAAGATTGGCTATAACATTAATGTATCGCAACAGACTGCATGCTTGGTAGTCAACTCAAGCACGGTTGGCAACTTTGCTTTCCTCTTTAATTGCACGCCGGTGGGTCGGACTTCAGACTCTATGATGGTTCCCACTTAAAGACTTATCTATGATGAGATGGTAGGGGCCTGATGCTTTGGCTGTTTGTCGGGCCCACAAGGGTTTACCTGTTGGATTTCTTTTGCTCCGGTATTCAGTTTAATTTACTGTTGAGTCCTTATCCTTGCTTTATCTCCTTGTTATATCTTGATTTATATGTTTTAGGAGATGATGCATTGATAAGTTAGGGGTCTTTCATGCAAACCAAATATCTATGTGTCTTGATCCACATCTGAATTAAGGGTGAGGTTGGCGCCATTAAACCTGTTTAAGCCCTCCAGTAAAATATTTTACTGACCGTTCCAAGGCGGTACTTCTTTTGTGGATCTTTTATGTTTTTGTTCTGTCTTGTATTTGCTATGTCTTTGCGCGCGTCTGTTTATATGTGCTTTGTGGTCACCTGCTGGGAAAGGGCTGACCTCTTGGCTCTCGTGTGAGTTTTTCACTTTCCCATTGGTATCCTGGGTCAGATGTGGTACTTGATTGTATCGATTCCTGATCTTTGCACCCTTACTTACTTTCATGCATTGGACTATCCCTAGTGAACTGCATCAAGTCAAAAGGACAACTTCAAAATGACAAAAAGCGTTGAGCAAGCACTACTCGTTATCAGGATTTAGAATATACTGAGAGTTATCTTAGTTGTTATTTAGCCATAGGTTAATTGTTGTCAATATTACATCTATTAGCAGAATAGATTGCATGATCATTTGAGTTGAGAACGAACAGAGCTTTTAAACATCAGGGCCAGGTTTTCTGGCGGTGATGCCTATATTTGTAATTTGGATCTTGTGGATTTTTAAATATCATTTTACCTGAGGACTGACTTGCATTCTACGTTGGGGTTTATTAGGTACAGTACTTCAGGTTTACATATGTGTACTACTGTTAATTTGTAAACTGCAAACTGAGTATCTCTATTGATATTTCTGGGAGATGGACCTGTAACCTTTAGAACTGCCAGTAGATCTAAATATACAATTATCGCATTTATTCTCAATCTTTATTGGCAGCTTTGGTAATCAGGCTTGCCAGTATGAGACGGCGCCGGGCATATTTATTGATAAGATAAGATCCAAATGCGTTTTTGAGACTAAAATTAATGTAACAGCGGCTTTTGGGACTTACAATCTAATTAAAGAATACATTATTCAATCGCATTGTACAATGTAATTAAATTACTGAGCAAACAAAACAAAGTTAGACAGCTCAAAGACAGATATATTATCTTTGGGTCACCTTATCAGTTTTGCAAAAGACAGCGTGCTATGAAGGTACGTATAATGCTGTAAATCCGGAAATTTTCGCGAGAATTTTATTTTTGCGAATAGCGTTAAAAGACATACTTGCGACCGGAACATTTCGCTGCTAGGGTATGATTTACGAATATGTGTAGTCGACAGAGTGATTTCACCATTTCGAGAGGATTTTATTTTCACGAAACTTCGCATCGCGAAAATAAAACCCTCGCTAAAAATTTCCGAATTTACAGTAGTATAAATTCAGACTGAATTTTGAGAAATTCTCGAATATCGTTTAAAAGTAGGAAGAAGGCAAAGATCAGGAATCGATACAATCAAGTACCGCACCTGACCCAGGACACCGTATGGAAAATGTGACAAAAGACACAAATAAACACCACATACAAAAGAGCCAAGAGATCAGCCCTTTTCCCAACAGGTGACCACAAGTCTGCAAAAACCAGACAATACAGTATGGCATAGACATAATTGCGACGCTTAAACTCAGCAACATAAAATGCTAATTTATCTACATCAATTAATGACGGAGGACAGAGCGATTCTGCCATTTTGGGAGGTGCTAAGTTTCCCGAAAATTAACCCTCGTGAAAAAGGTCTGAATGTACAGTAACGACTGGTGTGATGGCGTTTGTCTCTGTAGCTTACAGTGCATGCGGCTTTGCACAACGGAATACATGGACGTTTGTCTTATTGATTTGTATTTTCTATAGTCAAATATAAAATTGAATTTTGCTAATATGGTTACACATTTACTTTGTGCTGCTCTTACATATGTAAGATGTATATTAACATTGTATTCTGAAAATACATGCTTTCATATTTATTATGCAGACACGGTCGCTTTTTTTAAATTTTACATATAATGATAACGTGTTTATAATGGCCTCAGTTGTCACCTTTGGAATTACCTATTCAGAAATATGAGCCGCGACATGTGATTTCCAACAGTGTGGCATTTGACATGAATAGGCTCAGTCGAGCTTGTGCAGCCTCCTGTTAAAGTTAGAAACTCCAAATGATGATCGGTCAGTAGCTTAACAAAACCATAGATCCACCCGGCCAGTACTGGTTATAGCCAAGGAACACGGCCACAAACAAACTTACCATATATTCGGACACAAATATAGCCCCATTCGGTAGCATGTCGACATCTGTATGTATACGATTGTCAAATTTCAGGATATTTAAAAAAAAGCAATTGATTATAACACTGAAATGTCATAATCACAAACATAGACCAACGCACGTGCGAAATTGTGCATAGCACTAACAGTCACACGGTAACAAACACACAAATAAAGGTAAGCAGCCAGCAATCTGTATCTCCGTAAAATGTGAAGACATAAAGTATAACATTACATTACAAGGACCAACCACAAAAAACAAAGGGAGCAACAATTTGCATGAGTGTATAATGTCAACATTACCAGAACAACCGCCTTAAAACCTCAGCCACGGAAATGGAGGTCTATGCTGGACCTGAATATGTATTTGTAGCCTCGCCATTGATTCTGTTGTTGTTAGAACGCAACAATTGTTTAAGGCTTCCTAACTTGTTCAATGTAGCGCCAAATAAAAGCAATAAATAAACTGTGATGAAACAAAAAATTAACTCTTGACGCAGTGACAGGCAAAACTAGTTGAGCCACGGTTGGTACTGCCAAAGACATGCTTGTCAAAACTTCCTAATTTCCAGTGCAACCACTTCAAGTTGGGTTGATTCACAAACCGGCTATTCGGTTATGCTTGAGTCGTCATGTGTGTACCTATCTTATCAACACGGGTGTTGGTGACAAAGAGTCGCTAGTTCAGGACTCACCGGAGGCACGTTGGTGAGTCCCTGACAAGACTGTTCAGAACAGGCTTAACCTAGGAAGACAGGAAAACGTCCCAAAATGACTACAAATTATCGACGGAGACGTAAAACATCAACAAAAACAAAAGTGTGAGCCGCGACATGTGATTCCAACAGACGAGCATGTGAAACCTTCCTTTAAGGTTAGAAATTACAAACGATGTTCAGTCGGTAGCTTAACACTCCTGGATTATTCAAGCAGCTAGCAAAGGCTCTGATCAGACTGCGCGTATGCGCGACATGTCGCGGCTCAAATAAACAAACACTATTCACGGATCATCATACTCAATACAGCACAAGGATTCAATGTACTGATCAATATGAAGTAAGAAAGAGGGCAAAGGTCAGGAACCGATATAATCAAGCAATACACCTGACCCAGGATACCAATGGGAAAGTGACAACGTCACAATTAGACATCACAAACGAGAGCCAAGAGGTCAGCCCTTTCCCAGCAGGTGACTACAATGACTCTGATCAGAAATTTGGTTGTTCGTTTGCGCTCTGTGGTTGCTTTGGTGCATATTGCATGCCCGTTTTTGTAAAGGTCAAAACCGGACAATGGTGTTTAATATATACGTATGCTTCTGGCATATGTATGCTTCTGGCATATTTTCATATGGTTTGAACTTAAATAACTATCAGGATGGGCCTAACATTTCTATATTGGAATTGGGTTTTAAGAAGGACAGAATCCAAAAGGAGTGCGTTACCATTTCGGTTAATCTGAAACTGATAGGCTATGCGATTTTCTGACTCTTATCGTTAACAAATATATATTTACAAGTTTTACAAGTTTGTTCAGAAATATACGAGCACAATAAACCAAATTAGGCCCATGTGTACTTACTAACTTAGCATACAATCTAAATACGATACAATCACGTGAAACAAATGTATGTATACACTCACATTAAGCCTGTATACATGTATGCATGCAGACTGGAGGTATCTTATACCTGTTGACTACATACATGCACCCTGTCTTGGCCCCGTGTGTTCCCACATGTGCGTATCTTGCTAAGCTTTTGGTTTATAACCAATCCTGAATTTGCTTGGAACCAATTAGTATTACTAAATTTGAAATTACCTGCTCACTTCTGAATTTCAATGCTTCATAAATATAAATACCTAGATTTGTTAATAACTTTTATTGTTTGAATTAAATAATTCAATAATTCAGTTAGCTTTGGAATGTTGGGTCTAATCAAATAATATCTCGGAATATAAGTGTTCCTGCATAGTCGTTCAATATACATTCGACAAGCCTCCGCATTTTATCTCGTTTCCCAACCTCGTTTAATACATTCAATAAAACGTGACAATGCATGTCCTCGGTAACAGTTCGTTGGTATTGTGAAGTGTACCAATGTGTGCAATTGCTGCCGCCCTTTGGTATGTGCAAATAATACCAATGTTTAGCCATTTTGGGACGTTTTCCTGTCTTCCTGGGTTACAGAGAATACTAGGTGAGTGTCTTTTGATATGAAGTTTACCAGGCTAGCTTTTGAGAACACCTGTTGACATCGCGAGGCTTGCCGAGCGATTCAACCGGCGATCTCAACGCCGAGCCTTATAAACTTGATATCATAAGATGAGAACCTGGTATTCTATTTATCAGTCTACCCATTGGTTCACTCTTCAAAAAAGCGATTATGACTTTCTTTATGTTGATTCAGTGTCGTAAGCGACATCATTCTAAAAGTGCAACGTCATCATGACCTGATAAAGGCACATGCCGTGAAATAGACAACGTTTATCAGGCAACTAGCAATAGTGCAGTTTATATGAGATGTACTCGTAACTAATAAAATCCTGTTTGATACGCTTCTGTTGAATCTTCATAGCATATGAATTGGTGGAGATTCTTAATAACGTACTCGTATCTGAACGTTTGGAAACACTACATTGGTATAAATGTATTTGCGCCTTCAATGGAGACACCGGCATTTTCTAATTGAAAAAAAACTTATTTCAACTGGGAAAAACTCAACTTATTATAACAGCAACTACACTATCAACAGAGTGCATGTGTTCGACCTTCTGATCACCCTTGGATTACCACTGCTATTCAGAGGCAAATAAGGAAGCGTAAAAGAGCATACAGGAAAGTAAGAAAGGGTGCAAAGATTAGGAATCGATACAATCAAGTACCACACCTGACCCAGGATACCAATAGGAAAGTGACAAACTCACATTTAGACACCACAAACGAGAACCAAGAGGCCATCCATTTCCCAGCAAGTGACCACAAGGCACAAATAAACACACGCACAGAGGCATAACAAACACAAGACAGAAAAAACCATACAAGATCCACAAAAGAAGTACCGCCTTGGAACGGTCAGTGAACTATTTTACAGGAGCGCTTAAACCGGTTTCACGGCGCCAACCTCAACCCTACTTCTCACCACCATTCCATGCAGTTACGGACAATTAGACAGTTTGGATGGCAATACAATATAGATTGTCAATTTACGGAAATGAAAATCCAACGTGTTTTCCGAATTCTGTGACATCGTCTCCAACACAGTAGCAGACTGCTTTACTTCCGATACATATCATGGTTTTCTTGACAATTGTAGAACGTACACCCGCGCGAGAACACAACCCTTCTAGCATTTGTTGAATGGCATAGACATATTCACATCATAAACACTCACTGGAAAGACCTGTGATTTTTAAGTCGCAGGAGTATGGCTGTTCTAGTCCGCCCTGAACAGATGCACACACTCACATCATGGAAACGTCTCCCAGAAAGTATAGTGTAAACCCGATTAAGGTATGAAGAAAACATACCGACAGACAACGAAACTTTTTAGCGAAATATGTTTTTTATTTACTTACCCATCAATTGAAACATGTGTTTTGGGTGCTCAAAAGAATCGCCTCAGTGACACCCCACAACATATGTTTTGGTTGAGAAATAAGAAAATAAGTTTAATTATGCACTTTTATGCGGGGCTAGAACAGCTATTTATGTCAATCAACACTGCAGTTCTTAATTTTACAGAACTTAGGTGCCCAATGAGAGCGCCCTTGAGGCGCTTCTAATAAACAAAAGTACAAAGTATTCATAGCGAAAAGTTGCATTATGGTTTAACGAGGATAACCAACGTTTGACATCTTTGCAATCGCTGTTACGTTACGGTGCGGTTCGCTTATTACATTAGAGAAACAGCAAATTGAGTATTGTCGGACGGAAGTACAGATTCTTTACGACACGTAAGACTAAACAATCTGTAACATAATTCGATGCACGCTAACTAGCTGTCAGTTGAATTCAATGGCTAAACACGGGCCAGTATAAGCTTAAGTACAAATTTGGAACCTTTAGCTTCAATTGTAGATAGTCTTGGCAATACATGGGCAAGTGGACGCGATTTCGGCACGTATTGCATGTGGGCAAATGTATATGGCGTATCCAGCAGTGCTAGAGGTCTAATATCATGCTCGGATCCAGCGGGGGAATAGGGTTCCGGACTCCTCCTGAAAACCAATCACAATAATATAGGGTTTTTTAGCAATATGGGTCTGGATCCCCTGGATAATCACAAAGCTAACAGGCCAGCATTCAATGTTGATTCACCACCGGCACGCCAACGAAACGTCATTCAAATGGTGTTTTGTTTGTTTGTTTGTTTGTTTGTTTGATTGATTCTTTACGTCACATCAACAATCGGATGGGTCTTCCTGGGTTGAACCAGTACTAAGCTAGGATAAATGTGTCTTGCTCAAGGACCACAACGCAGTGACACCGGTGAGGTCTCGAGTTAAATGGTGTTTAGTTGGCGAGACGATGATGGCCCGATTTTAGTTGAATTAAAACAATATTAAACTCTAGTCCTTTCTTAAGGGCAAATAATTTGCAATGGGAAATTTCTTCGAAAGCACTGTAAAGTTAGCAAAAAGGGGTATGAAAATAAAAAAAAAATACGACTTTTAACTTGTGTTACTTGTCGTGTGATCCGGGCTGATTTGAACATTAAACAACAATCCCATAGCATGTATTTCAGACTGGGTCATCTCAAAGCTTCAGTTACACATCAAAACTGATGCAATTTGGTAAAGTTAATGCTGCCCCCTGGCATGTTTCATTAGGGCCCTGTGGTTGCATTTATGACAACAACACCACAAAATTCAATTGTCTTATAAATAATTGCTCGGAATCACATTTGATATATCAATTACAAATACCTGAAAAGGTATCAACAGTATAAAGTTACTTTTGGTTTTAAATATACTACATGTATCAAGTTAGACAGTGCAAACTCGGACAAAATACCAATTTTGTGACATCTCATCCGAATCTGCAATGTTTAAAGGGTTGAGACCTAACATAAAAGCATTCAAAAACCAAGGCACATGTATTTAAAGGTTTCAGCAGTCATTGTATGTAGTATGTGTTTTCTGAAGCTAGTCATATCATTATTGAAAGTATGTAGGTAAATCTTACTTGTCCATGCTCAGTTGAGTTGAGGATGACACTTGTAAGCAGTTTTTGACAGGTTTATCCAAACTCAACCGCGAATTACCCTTGCATTAGTGTGTCGTTGGTACACTCTTAGTGTCATTTTATAAGCAAACTATACTGCTCTCAACGGACCAGGAACTTGTCTAATGCACACTCATTGACGTACTATCAATGTACTTAACAGGAAGTGTGTGTATCCAAATTATATACAGCTACTATCATTTCTGTAATTACCATATGATATTTCCAACAATGTGGTATGTGCGACCAGCAAACCCTCAGATCAGCCTGCGCATACGCGAAGTCTGATCAGAGCCTTTGCCAGTCGCTTGAATATTATATGACTGTTGAGCTACTGACTGAACATCATTTGAAGTTTCTAAGCTTAAAAGAAGGCTGCACAGGCTCGTATGAGTGTACACTTTTCATATGCCACATTGATAGAAATCACATGTCGCAGCTCATATTTTAAACTCTCTAAGTGCATGGACCAAACTATTCGGACAGTAAAATCGTTTGCGAACAAAATAACCCTAGACCAGGCTGTCACTTAGAGTAAATAATAAAAAACCTAAGGAGCCCGAATGTTTTAAGCAAATACATGCATCTTTTCAAGGGTTACTCTTTTACGAGCCTCACAAGGTCCTCATAACGTTAGTGGTTTAAAAATACAAGACTAAACTTCCCCATTATCACGTAATGGATTCGCTACGAGACACTTTTCAAATTGAAATTTCTGAGAACAACCGATCATTTAGGTCCATTCTCTAACAATACAAACAGAAAGTTTTCCTCAGAGAATTTCGTGTGACACTTTGATGTAGCGGTTCAACTTCCTGCATCAAAGACAAGAAATGGATTTGGGACTAGACGAATTTTCTTTTCCGTACGTGGAATTTATGCTAATACGCCGTTCTTCTATTTTTCGCATAGGAGGTTCTAAATAGTTAATTCAACTTGTTGTCATGCTCATCTCGACTGAGCATGACACATCAACTGCTCATACAAACTATAATGGTGAAGTTTTAGATAAACTTAAAGCTAGAGATTTCAATGCGACCAGTTTGTCTACCTATGATTTTCTACTCTTTACACTACTTTACCTCATAATTTGATTAAAGATAAACTTATTGATGCTTAGCCTATTGAATTAAAATTCAATAGGGAAGGCTCTCCTTACCTTGCATGTAACGACATAATCGCATTTTTTTTACTCTAGAATATACTTAAAATAGCATGCATGTTCTTGTAAAAATGTATGTGATGCGCTGACCTTTTTGTTGGAAAACATTTTTTTTTAATTGGCTCCAAGTTATATAGACAAGTAGTCGGGATTCCTATGGTCACTAATTGTGCAACCCTGGTTGCCAATTCATTCTTGTTTTGTTATGATAGGGACTTATGATAGAGCATCTAGCTATAATACTGACTTCAACACTCTCAAAAAATTGTTAACTCAGAAACTTTTTGAACAGGGCTATCGGTATCATAAACTTCGCAATACCTTTTCTAAATTTTATAGACGATACTATGATTTGATATCTAAATTCCAAGATGGACTTAAATCTCTTTTGCGCCGTAGACTTTCGGAACCTGAATGATTTGGTGTATAAATTGAATAAGATTGTTGGCTCTGATAATTTTTCAGCGCAGTTCATTTAATTAATTTCCCATTATAAAAAAAAAGATTTGCTAAAACATTAACGTATTGCAACAGACTGCATGCTTGGCTGTCACGATTGGCAACTTTGCTTTCATCTTTAATTGCACGCTGGTGGGTCGGACTTCAGACACTATGACGGTTCTGACTTAAAGACTATTCTATTGATGAGATGGTAGGGGCCTGATGCTTTGGCTGTTTGTCGGGCCCACAGGGGTTTACCTGTTGGATTTCTTTTGCTCCGGTATTCAGTTTTATTTACTGTTGAGTCCTTATCTTTGCTTTATCTCCTTTTTATATCGTGGTTTATATGTTCTAGGAGATGATGAATTGATAAGTTAGGGGTCTTTCATGCAACCAAACATCGATGTGTCTTGATCCACATCTTAACTAAGGGTGAGGTTTTTTGCACCGTTAAAGCAGTTTAAGCCCTCCAGTAAAACATTTTTTTCTGACCGTTCCAAGGCGGTACTTCTTTTGTTGATCATTTATGTTTTTTGTTCTCGTTTGTGATGTCTATCTGTGAGTTTGTTACTTTCCCCTTTGTATCCTGGGTCAGGTGTGGTACTTGATTGTATCAATTCCTGATCTTTGCACCCTTACTTACTTTTATAATGTCTATTTCTGATGATAAGCAGGCTGATATTTTGACGCCTTTAACACTACATCCAGTTATTTGGATGATTTTTTTAAACATTAATAATGTTTATTTTGACAATATGGTAAGTCAAATATACCCTTCAAAGAGCTCCAACTTAATAAAGCTAATGCCTCTGATACCGAAACCGCGTTTTTAGACGTACATTTTTCCATTTCAAATGATATTGTTTAATTTATGATAAACGTGACGATTTTGATTTTGAAATTGTCAATTTTCTATTTTTAGATGGTGATGTTCCTCGCTCTACCTCCTATGGAGTCTATATCTCTCAACTCATTCGTTTTGCGAGAGCATTTAGCCATGTTGCTGTCTTCAACACTCGCAATAAATTGTTAACTCAGAAGCTTCTTATAGAAGGCTATCGGTATCATAATCTTTGCAAAACCTTTTAGTTACTATGATTTGATATCTAAATTCCAACTTGGACTTTAATCTCTCTTGCGCTAAGGACTTTTCGAACCTGAGTTCTATTGTGACTTGATGTGTAAATTGAAGAAGATTGGTGGTTCTTATGTTTTTTCAGCACAGTTTATTATAAACAATTCTCATTTTAAAAAGATTGGCTTTACACTATTGTATTGCAACAGACTGCATGCTTTGCGGTCAAACAAATCACGGTTGACAACTTTGCTTTCCTTTTTAATTGCACGCCGGTGGGTCGAACTTCAGACTCTATGACGGTTCCGACTTAAAGACTTATCTATTGATGAGATGGTAGGGGTCTAATGCTTTGGCTGCTGTCAACCACCCCCCCCCCCACCCGCCCCGCCCCCGGGTTTACTTGTTGGATTTCGTTTGCTCCGGTATTCAGTTTTATGTACTGTTGAGTCGTTATCTTTGCTTTATCCCCTTTTTATATCTTGATTTATATGTTCTTTGGGTGATGCATGGATAAAACAGGTGTATCTTATGCAAACCAAACATCTATGTGCCATGGTCCACATCTGAACAAAGGGTGAGGTTGGCGCCGCGATACCAATTTAAGCTCTCCAGTAGAATGTTGTGGTCTTGTTATTGAGATTTGTTACCACATACCTTGTCCGCGTTGTGACTTAATATTTTAGAAGTATGGTACCTTGACGCTCAATGTCACACTTGAGAAAGATCGGATAAAATAATGCTTTCATACTCACTTGCTTTTTAGGTCAATACTGTAAAGCGTCATAAACAATAAAGTTATCAAATATGTTGCTTTATGTTTTCAATACAAAATAAAAAAAAGCGAGTGAGTATGATCAGGAAACTTCACAATCACAAACTGCATACCAATCAATGGCACCGCGAGGAAGAGCAGTAACAAGACATCAGGAAGAAATTTAAAGTAAAGCAACCAGTTCTATCGCTATTCCCCAGTAAGACGATTGCAAATCTAGAAGGCCACACAGTACTGAATAAAAGAAACAAGGACCAAAACCCCACAAACGATGAATCCACAACAACAGAACCCATCGCCTTAGAATGGAAAAAAGCATATACTGGTACCTATTAGTCCCCCTAGATTCCGGTGTAGTTAAAAGACACTATTGTTTAGCCTTCTGGACTGGGTTTTGATTTACTATCTGGTAACTTTTCACTGCTGCTGAGTACAAGGGATGCTCGGAATGAATTGCTTATTTTTATTTCGAGACTTCAAATTTCAAGCTAGCCCAAAAGTACTCATTTCATGCCACCGAAGTACTCCCCGAAGAAATGCAAAGCTCAGCCGATGTTACCACTTCCTGAAGGCGCCACGGTACACGGATTTGGGCACAGTGAAAAAGTACCGATGAATGGCAGATCCAAGTGCCTGTCAGGACTGGTATTTCCGCCCAGCAAGAAATTATTTCAAATTCAGAAATAAGAAGAAATCACATAGGGAATACAGGAGGTGAGGCAAAACAGTTACTTTTTCTTTCTTCAAATACGCCGTAACGAAAGCGGAGGTATGAATGGGGGGAATGCCATGTAGAAGACGGACATCTTTAAAACCAGTGACAGGGCGTCGTTTCTGATGATACTTTTTCCCGTTTATTCAGAACTACGTCCCTGTAGTACTTTCTGGTGATGATTTTGCCCTTTTCAACCAGCACTTTTATTGTGCTTCCGATCATTCAACAGAGAAGAAAATTGCAAAAACAAATAGTAAGTGAGTAGGGTAAGGAAATACAACAATCACAAACTGCAGAAAAAATGCATGGCACCGCGAGGAAGAGCCACACAACAACCACGAGACACTAGGAAAACAAACTAAGCAAAGCAACCAGCTCTGTCTCCCCCATCAAGATGGTTGCAAAACTGGAATGGACATAAAGTAACGTACAGCAACACATAGAACAATTACAGACTCCCACAATGGGAGTAACGATAAACAACAAGTCAACGACAACAGAACCAC
Source organism: Loripinus fragilis (assembly GCA_964019695.1). NCBI lineage: Eukaryota > Metazoa > Mollusca > Bivalvia > Lucinida > Lucinidae > Loripinus > Loripinus fragilis. Next base: position 92,659,741 of record OZ026521.1, on the reverse strand, counting down.
CGCCTAAGAACGGACAGCAGCCTAAGCCACCGGGGTGGGGGGAGCTTAAATGCATTTTATTGGTACCAAATCGTCGCCCTAGATTCTGATGTTGTTAAAGTACAATAAATTTTCAGCTCGCATGGAAGTCGTCTGACTAATGCAATTGTATAATCATGGCAAAACACTCTAATCAAATTAGCCTACTATGATGAAACATAGAAAAGGGCTCACGACTCACAGATAGTCAGAGCTAAAGAAAATCTCAAGTTGAGCCACGGTGGGTCCAGCTACAGATAAGCATCAGGCACCAACCCACCGATTAAAGCTTTACATCAGAGCCTTCAAAGAGTCTGAGCCCTGGCCCACCGTCGTGCAATTATAAAGATAACCATAACTATAAACCGTGATTGGGTTTAAAACCAGGCATGCCGACTGTCACATGACATCCAAGTTATATCCAACCTTTATACACATGTATAACGTTTGAAAATCGTTTTGAGGTGATCACTAAAATTAGGTTTCCCAAAAATTTCGTTTGAATTTATAAACTAAATCACCATAAAATATAGGTTCTGATATGCCATGTTGCAGAATAAGTTTTAACCCAATTTTGTATTTAACAATTAACTCTGAGTGTCTGTGGTAGAATTTAGAAAATGCTTATCGAATTCTATGATATATATAACCTTGTTTTAATAACTTAGCAGTTAAAAATAAGTTTCTGTTGTTAAAGTCATCAACATAATAACTCACTCTTGCAAAGCGAATAAGCTGAGAAATATATACACCATAGTAAGGGGAGCGAGGAACATCTCCATCAAGAAATGGGAAGTTATCTTAAAATCATCCCGTTTGTTATATTTTTTAAAAAAAATTATAGGCTATTTGTTATGAACAAGTTCAAGTCCAAAACGGAGCTTCAGTATGTGAATAATTCGCCTTATTTAACTGAAGTTTAGTAGGATATATCTGACCTAGCTAGCATTTGTTCAAAATAAGGATTATCAATATAAAGTAAGTCATCTTAATATCTGGGATGAAGTTAAAAGCTTCGATAATATCAGTTTGATTATTGTCTGACAGAAACAACATGAAGTCTCTCTCATAACAAAACAAAAACAAATCTGCAACAAGAGAAACACAATTAGTACCCATTGGAATACCTACAATTTGTCTAATAATATCAAGCCAAATCTTAGAAATATATTGTCCAAGAGATCTAAATATATTGTCTAAATGATATTGGAGAGCATCATCACACATTTTCTGACATGACCACAATTTACATCGTTTAGGTTGTTCAGAAGTAAAACAGGCATTTTTATCATTACAAGCCAAATAAAGTGATCCCTCTCTGTTATATCATTACTGTTTGTTCTATTTATTCTGTTAGTTTTTCTTTGGTTAGATTATGAGGCAATGTAAAATAGAGAGTAGAGAAATAATAGTTATTATGTAGCCAAACTATACGCTAGAAAACCTCATGACTTTAATTATAGCCCCACTTTGAAAAAGGAGGGGCTATATAGGATTTGGGTTGTCTGTCATTACGTCTATTCGTCCGTCCCTCCATTCGTCCATCATAATTTCTTTTTGGCTCAATATCTTGAGAACAAATTTATAGAATTTCACCAAATTATATATGTGCATTCATATTGACAAGATCTAGCTTGGGATTTTTACGCATCATTTTCCTACATTTATACCTGAGTTATGGCCCTTGATCTACGCCTAAATTTTGTTTCTGCTCAATATCTTGAGGACGAAGGGACAGAATTTCACCAAATTTTATATATGCATTTATATTGAGAAGATCTAGAATGGGACTGTTACATGTCATTCTTCCCACATTTGTACCAGAGTTATGGCCCTTGATTTATGCCAAAATTTCGTTTCCGCTCAATATCTTGAGAACAAATTGACAGAGTTTCACCAAATTTTATATATGCATTCACATTGACAAGATTCAGCATGGGATTGATACACATCGTTTTTTTCACTTTTGTACCAGAGTTATGGCCCTTGATGTTCGCCAAAATTTCTTTTCCGCTCAATATCTTGAGAACAAAACAGCATATTTCACCAAATTTCATAAATGCAATGATACTGACAAGATTTAGCTTCTCATTGTTACACGTCATTATTCCAAAATTTGTACCACAATTATGGCCCTTGGTTTACACCAAAATTTGTATTTCTGTTCAATATCTTGAGAACAAATTGACAGAGTTTCACCAAATTTTAATATGCATTGACATTGACAAGATCTAGCTTGGGATCGTTACACGGCATTTTCCACAATTTTTACCAGAGTTATGGCCCTTGATTTACGCCAAAATTTTGTTACTGCTCAATAGCTTGAGAACAAGTTGACAGAATTTCACCAAATTTTATATATGCATTCATATTGACAACACCTAGTTTGTTACAGAGTTATGGCCCTTTATTGATGTCAGAATTTATAACTGATCAACATCTTTACATTTTCCTGCTAAATCTTTAGACTTGGTCTTTACTGCCTAAAAAGCGCTGCAGTGGGGCTATAGTCAGATTCTCTGACAATTCTAGTTTATTAAGAATTTCACCTGAATTTTTAATAGATCAAAATAATTTTTTACCATTCATTTCATAAACTGTTGTGCATTGTTTAATGGCATGGTTTTTCATCGCAGTGAGGCAAGAAGTCAAAAGAATAGACAACTGGGTAGTTGTACATGAACTAGAATTAACAATAAAACGCGACTTATAGGGCCGTTTATGAAGTTTAAGTTATCAGTATATTGTTGGAAGTTTGCAATGGTCTTCATCAACAAATAGCTCAAACAAAGCTGCCATATGTCATCGATGCCTATTAACGATAGACGTCTCAACAAGCCTGTTAGCTCATAGGATTTTGCAGTGCTAAGTTCTTGCTTTAGGGTATTAATATAGTACCTTTTTTAATCACCCACAACATTGTTAGCAGCCTTATCTGCAGGAGCCGAAACAAACATCTCATGGAATTCCTGGATCCCTTTCTTCAGATGTCTAAAAGTGAATTTAAAAGGTGGTAGAAGATCTAAATTGTTGCAATTAAATGAAATTCTACCATAAATAATATTTAAAATATCTAGTTTCCAACTATTTAAGGCATTAGACTCAACATGCCCTCGTTTACACCAACGATTACAAAATTCTTGTAAGACGCCTGCAATTTCCTAACGACATAATTGGAGTCTATTGGCAAGGGAAACCTATATTTAGGTCCCTTACATATAATTGACCGAATTCTTGAATCAGTTATGATTTTTAAATCCCCTATGAATATATGACCAGCGGGTTGATAGCATTACTAAGAGTATTTACAATCTAAAAAGTCAATAATAGAATTTTCAATATCAAGTTCTGTTCATAATTTGTTATAGTTAAAAACAGTACTACGATTAGGTTTATTGTACTTATAACAAATGATAGGGTATTCCTTATTTTAAAATTTAGTAGGAATAGAAGAGATAACAGATTAATCTTTACGTATACTGGGTAAGTTAATGGAATCAATCCCCTTGTTGACAAATTGATGTTTAATAAAATGTTCAATATGATTTATTTCGGAGTCTATATATGGCAGAAGAGCATGTTGAAAATACGTCTTTGTACTCAAAAAGCGCTTGGCAATTATTGGGCGTTTGCTGTGTTAAGTGGCCCAGATTTTATTGCTAACCTATCAGACGGGCTCAAAATAATGGATTCAAGTTTCATCACCTGTGACGACATTGGCAAACTGATTGATGCCATAAGTTAGACACATTTGGAGCAGCTTTTTGGCCACTTTAACCCGTTGTCTAGTTTGCTCATCAGTCAACAGATGTGGCACCCGTCTAGCAACAAAACTATTTCGGACTTTCAAATGCTTCTTTAAAATAAAGTGAACCGTTGATAGAAATATGCCTACTTTTCGTGTAATATCATGAACTGTAATTCTTGCATCTCTTTCAATGATTTCCTTTATTCTCTACGAGATGCAAAGTGTGGCCTACCTGATTTTGGTGCATTTTTATGGACGTTACACCAGATCTAAATTTATTTATCCAGTACCTTACTGTGTCATAAGACTCACAAGAAGGTCCATAAGCAGTAGAAAGCTCAGTCATCACCTGATTCAAGGAACAACTAAGTTTTGAGAGAGCTTTGATGTAAGCCCATATTTCATCTTCCTGGTCGACGCTTCTACCAACCATTTATTTACTGCAGTGGTCAGTGACTGCGTGTATTTATTTGACAAAGTTTATGTTTTGCACTTATTAGTCTAACATGTACATTTATACACCGTTGTGTAGACCTAGTATAAACCTAGATAGGTATGTCTTGGTTTTTATCGTACCCCACGTGGATATCAAGATATTGGACAATATGCAATTCATTTCGAACATCTCTCGTATAATAATATTGAGTTCTAGCTTTTCGTTGACGCAGCAAGAAACACACCAATCTGCGTTAGTTAGAGGGCCATTAGTGCGATTGGTTACAAGTGGTCACTAGCAGGCAAAGAGCTAATATCTTAGATGTCTAAAACAGCTGTATATACCGGTTTTTTACGTGTTTATGTTCCAATAAAAGACACTGGGATAATGTAGGAGACGTTCGACTGCAATTGATGCTTATATCACGCGTGTTAGGTTACTGCACTAATGTAAGAACACACTTTATGACCCAAAACATCCAATGCGCGGATACAGAAATTTTTGTCAGTCTGAGGGGGGGGGGTCCATTTTTGATAGCGTCTTTGTTTTTAGTTTGATGAGGGAGGAAGGATCCAAATACCACTATTAGCGGGCCATCATCGGCCCTCCAGCGAAAAGCAATTTAAATGGCGTTTCCCTGGTGTGCCGATGATGGCCCAATATTGTATGCTGGCTTGGTAGCTTTGTAATGTTCAGGGTTCGGGATTAGTATTGCTAAGAAATCCTATATTTTTGTGATTTTCCAAGAGGGGGGGGGGTCCGGCCCCCTGTTCCCCCCTCTGGATCCGCCCATGTCATGGACTTTCATCAGAGGAACTATGACACTTACACATATAAATGTTAACGATCAGATGCCGCTTAAATAGGTTCAACATACTCAGGTGATAAAGCAGGTTGGAGTATTAAAAAAAAAAAAAAGATCTCACACAGTAAGAGTATTGTCCGTCATGGATAGAGTCCAATAGAGAACAGGTGTAGCAGCTTAATACCGTTTTAATAAAATTATTTTTTTTTATACCCAGTATTTTCAACTCTTTGTGTACTATAGTTCGGTTATGTTTACCTTTGCCTGTTTGTAAACATTGAAATCAAAACAGTAGGGTGACATAGTTAGAAGTCAGATGTGGCTATCCTGAAACATATTTGTTGTCAGTCTGGATAGCTCAGTAGGTAGAGTCGTCGCCAGCAGAAAATTAAATATGTTTCCATTATGCGCTGTTTAGAACCCATCAATGTTTTCATTTCTTTTTTTACCTCATTTTTATTGTATAATATTTTCATGTATAATCATGCTTGGACTTCAGCGTTAACATTTCTAGAAAGAGTCCCTTTAATAGGACATAAGCAGACACGAAAACGCAAGTACTACGTCAACTCAATAGGGTATATACTGTTAGCTGCAAATTAAAACGATATTCAGCAACCGAAATGATTCGATGACAAAGTATAATCAATGAATTGTTTCAATTAATAAAGAAAAAAAATAAAGACAGAAAAAACAAAGCTAAACAAGGTACGGTAACGGGATTCGAACTCGCAACCTACCTGACAGTGCTCGAGCGATTCATCCAGTATGTAGACTAGCTACTAGTCTGATATCATATTCTTTTTTTATAAATGATAATTTCATTTCGAAATAATAATTTCTTTAAATTCCTTCTTTCCTCTCTGATAGCAATATTTGTGATTAGGTGTTGATAAATTGAATAATTTATAAGTTTGTATTAAGTGCCTAATAATTATCTATGTACATTTACATTTGCAAAATAGTATGTATTTGAAATTTTAATATCTACAAAAACTATTCGCCCAAAATTATAGATTTTAAAACTCATAAACAAAGGAAATAATGAGATGCAGAAAATCTTATTAAGGTGCATGGAATCTTATTCATTTTGATGTCAAAGAGAGAAAGAGATGAGACTGGCTATATGAAATCAATGAAATGAATGAAACGTAAAGTAAAATTGACAAACACATCAAGGTCTAGGAGCTAGACTATCCAGTATGCTACTAATATCTTCTTTTAATTGGTATGTGCAAATAACATTTTAAGTACAACGCAATAAATGTATTGTTCTAAAAATAGTAATTTACAAAAAATACTGTTGTTTCAAAGATGCATGATTCACCATCGCGTCAGCGATGGTGATATACGTAAGTAAACTTCAATGGGCGCGTGTTCGATTCGGGCCTGTTTCATTAGAAAGTTGCGGAAATGGATTGTGTGTTAACTCCCCAGCAGCAGTGTATTTTACAGTTCTTTCTCAAACTTCCCGTCGATCAAGCTACTTTCAAAATTACACCATTGCGTGAGCGATGTTGATATACTTTGGATAACTGATTGCTTTTAAAAACGAAAATGCCAGTTAGAGACCTTACAACTGAGTTGGATACGGTCTTGCATCTGAAAACGACTGGGCCAATTAGAGACCTTACCACTGAGCTAGAATCCAGATCAAATATGGAGCCTTCGGATATTCTAGGCTAAGTGTGACGAAATAACTAGATGCAGTGGGGTCAGTTTCAATATGCCTCTAGGCATTATGTACATTCTCTTCCATTAAAAAATACGGTTGTATGACCTATACATACTGCTGGAGAGGGGTTTTACTCTACCACTATTCATTGTGTTCATGAGCAGAGTCTTATTGGAATATACATATTTCATGTGTTTTATTTGCTTCCAACGGATCACCTATGTACAAATCGTTAACTGAAACAAAAAACTATTCAGAGCTTGAAACACATGAAGCACTGAAAAGAGTGGCTTCTGCAAATGCAATATTAAAACACTATAAAAGTTTCTTAATAACTATAAAACGCCGTGCGATGGTCTCTTAGCTTTTTTAAAAGCTAACCTTGTAATAGTACTTTACTATTTTTCATTGAAACAAATATACCTGTATATGAATTAGTTCATATCTTTTGTTTTCAGCGAGTCTTATCTAACTTCCACAAAACGCTTTGAGGCGTAACTGTAACGGTATATGAATTGAATGCATCGAGGATCATTTCTTTGAGGTCGTGGCAGAATGTCAACAAAGCCAGCATAACACTGCGGGACTGTAATTGTAATGGTTCTTACTTCTGGCTTGTTGCATTTAACTTGGGGTGGTTCATTTTTTACATCGATAAGTCACATGAGTCTTTTCCAAATTATATTGTTGTTTTTCCTCTCTATGAATGCGACTTTTTGTACTAGCAAACAGTGAATGCTTTGTCATTCAGCTAACACATTGATATCCTTTGTAAGTTTATCATCTTGTTAATGCATTGATATAGTGCCTGTAAACCATTTACCTCATAGAAACGTTTAATAAGAGCAGACCGAGATCAGGCAGCTCTTGCTAGAGCTGCTCTTGTAAGAGTTGCCTGATCAGGGTCTACTCTGTTTGCTTATGAAATTTTGATTAGATGTGATCCTTCACTATTTGACCTGACAAGTAATTTCTTTGTCCTATGCACTAACGTGAAAGTTTATTTGTATAATTATCCATAGTGGGCGGAGATTAGCATGAATATTCATGCAGGAAAGGGTGATGTTACTAACAAACGGCTATAGATACCTTAAGCTTCGTGCATCATTTTTTTAATTTCACCTCAGGCACTGAGGGGTTGATCGTTAAATTAACGTTTGGCTAAAAAACTTCTACAGTAACATCAAGGCATATCAGACACATTATGCTATATGGTTATTGAGCTCATACATTCAGAAGACCCCATAATCGATCAAGGTTTATAGCTATGATTTACTCTTTATTTGAACGACGGTGTGTTAAGCCTCATATATCAATGACAAACCCTGACCTAAAGCTTTCGTCGGTGTGTTAGTGCATGATGGTTGTCTTTGTATAAGACATACTACGGCTAAACAAGAGGTTTCTTGCACACAGGATAAAGATATCTGATATTTTTATCCTGGGATAGAAAATCTCATCTTACCCAGGCTGTCACGTGAGGGCTGTGCATTGGTTGTATTGGAACCCATGCATATGTTCGTCAAGTGACGTCATTGTTATGTTAAGTGACGTCATCATATATTGTCGCATCTCAGCGTATTCAGGAACTTCTCATTTCTGGGAGCCTTTTTGAAACATATTATGCGATATTTAATGGTGAGCAAGAAAAATAATCTATTTATGGTGTGCGAGTGGGATACAGCCTCGTGACGCCAACGGTGATCATCGGGACGGATTTTTCTATCCTACCCTTACACTCATAAAGGATTCTTATACCCATAGCTCTGACTGCCTATGGGTAAAGAGCTCTTTTCTTTATACCACCATAGTACATTTGTGTGTTAATTTGAATTGATAGTTTCTCTGTGATAATGCATTGCATTAGTTAATAAATTTACATGCGAGATAAAAAAAATGTGTGTGTTTTAAAAACAGCTGATTTTGCAAGGCAACATATTTAAGCCTTACCCTCAACCAACACCCGGTAGCCTCGGCTGTAGTTCGTTCGAAGGCGTTGCGTATGTTGTTGTTTATGCATGGTTTGTTGTTGCTCTCGCTGACTGTAGGGGTCTAGTGTTTGGCCCTTGTTTTGTGGATCAGATCCAAATGTCATTTCTACATTTGGAATCATTTTTATGAGGAAGAGAGAGAGAGAGAGAAAGCTGTTGTTTTTTTTTTTACTTCAACTTGGATCTTGCAGTCATGTAGCTGTCTTTGTTCTTCGTCTCATCCTCGTAAGGACATGTATTTTCCTCACATGGACATGAAGGATGTCATAAGTGCACGAACATTAAAACAATTATGAGAGAAAGCAAATGAACATCAAGGGAAAGATAAAAAAACATGTACAACTTTTGAGAGGGGACAACCCACACAGACTCGACAGAGCCGAGACATAGGACAAGGTAAAAAGGTCGGTTTAGACAAAGACTAAAACTAAGATCTGTAGACTGCTGGATACACCAATATATGTGCGTTAATAGAAGGTTTTTTGTGTTTATGTGAAGTAACGAAATTCCATAAGCTTGCCAACGTGACTTTCAAAAGGTCAAGCAATAAATCAATATACGGATACACAAATAGCTTCAGATTACCAGAGTTTGTCCCATATAAGAGGTGTATATATGTCAATTATGCAGCCTACTTTAATTCGACATGACTGCACCCGACGATCCTTGTATGCAATGCGTATAGTCCACAGCAAGAGGTGCAGATCAGCCTAACATGCATCCACACTGTCTGATCATCCATATTGTCGTTCACTTCGAGCCTGTGCAACCTCCTTTTAAGCTTAGAAACTCCAAATTATGTTCAGTCAGCAGCTGGACAGCACATTTAGCGATCAACGCTAGATACGTATGTACACAAGTTAAACATATGATAAAAACATAGAAAATGTTAAGTATAAACGAGCGTATAAAACATAAACATTTGGCAGCATTTTGCCTAGGCGTAAAAAACTGATAAATGAGCATCAACATTTATGAAAACGATTTAAAACTCTATGGTAAAAGTTAAAATAATTCATTTAACATAAACAGCTTGACTTGCGTCTTAAAACAACTTAAAGAAGATGAATTTTTGGTACCTCCGCTAGCTGATTCCATAATCGGGGTGCAGTACACGAAAACGAGTTATCAAATATTGTTGTTTTCTCTCGGGGAATCGCTAAAGAGCCTTTTAAAGTTGAACCAGGAAAAAAGTGTGGTTTGTCGAACTGACCGTCCCGCCATGACCATAGCTGTTGACTTGGGACGTAAAGCAACAAAACAAACAAACACACGAGAAACATTAAATTTAATATAGGCCCTCAATTAGATCCTTGTGGGACGCCTGATTTAATGTGTGATCGTCTAGTCGTACCAGTATTACTTTCCATTACATGATGACGATCCAGGATGTATGAAGCAAATAACTTGAGAGTAGAAACTTGTAAATAAGGATAGAATGGTCGATTGGGTCAAACGCCTTTTTTAAAATCTAGAAAGGATGTACATGTACCTGCGACATCCCCTTTGTCGATACATCTCATCCATTGGTCGAATAATTTTATTAAAGCTGTTTGACAGCTGTGTTTAGGCTGAATCGAGACTGGTTTCATATAATATTCAAGCGACTAGCAAATGCTCTGATGAGACTGCACAAGCTGATCTAAGAATTTCCTGGTTGCACAAACCACATTGTTGGAAATTTCATGCCTCGGCTAATTTAGAGGCATCTGACTTGTTTCCGTGGCTGAGCCGGCTGGTTTAAACATTTTCTTGTCGTAAACCACAAAAGAAGGTTTTCTCGTGACACGGCTCAACAAGACACATTTTTGTACTCGTGGAATGAATCTGGATGGAACATTTCATTAATTAGAAGCTTGTAAATGACGGGAAAACTATTTGTAACATATACATGTATATGCAGCACCGTATGACACATACACGTATTATATAACAAACCGATGTGGAAAATCTCGAACACGCACACACAAGCTAAAATTCCTACGAATTTGACCATCTAGGTTCGACAAAACGAACTGAAAAAGAAATTGAACGTGTTCATAACGTACGAGTTATGACCAATAAACGAACGTAAGCGAATGAATTAACATGTGTTGTGCGTACTCTCTGTTTGCACTATGCGAATAGTGTGCGTATCCAAACTGATCACATGGCATGCATTTAAGTCAACAGTACATAAAACATCAGGCTCTTTTTTATTACCAACTAGTGTCAACTCTGCTGCTTTTTTTAAAAGTACAGTTTGCTAACAATCAAGGAACACAGTACAAGGACACAAGCCATGGCGATCAAAACGATTTTTGAGTTAAAAGCCTCCTCACACATGGACGAAAACGACCCAACGTCATCATGCGCATACTGACGAATAGGACTTCGGCCGGATTCGTTATCGTTCGTAAATATACGTTTTAAACCGTAGTTGATGGTTGCATGGATACGGTTGTATTCGTGTGTGATCGTTACAATTAGCGTTGTTGGTCGGAAAGTATTAAGAATGTCTAAAAATATGTGACGAAAAAATGTTCATCACAGTTAGATGTATTCGTAATAATTTGCCTTTATACGCTTATAAATCGTAAGTTTTCGTACAGCGCTCGTCAATATACGTTAGAAATTGCAGCTGTGAGTGAATTTGCATACCGTGGTCAGCTAATTTGCATATCTAGCGAAAGATGACGATCAAGACACGCATCTCTGCGATGTTTTGCGAACTGTAGCCAACATATGCGCTTTGAAGGGATTTGAATCCGGTGCGTGAAAACGAATTATAACGTTCGGAATACGAACGGCATACGCTTACATACCAATCAATACGTATAGTAACTACAAAAAGCTAATTACAGTTTGTGTTCGTAGACCATTCTCAACAAATAGTTTTCTATCGTCAAATTTTAAGATCGTGTAACACATTTTCGAAACTTTCGTTCAGAATTCGCTTGAATTCACAAAGGACCTCGGACAGTCTTAATGAAATTGTCGTTTGATTTGATTCTTTACGTCCCATCAACAATCTTTCAGTTAAACAGAGACGGGTCTTCCTGGGTTGAACCAGTACTAAGCTAGGATAAATGTGTCTTGCTCAAGGACCACAACGCAGTTTCGCCAGTGAGGCTCGAACCCGCGGCCCTTGGGTCTCGAGTCAAGCACTCTACCATTGAGCCACAGCGCTCCCTCAGTCTTAATGAAGGATTGCCCATAAAAATGGACAAAAAAAAGTTTCATGGAAAACGATAGTTTTTCCATCAAAAAGATAGCAGGTTCAACGCTCGAATTATCCACAAAATCGTTTTTCTCATTGGAAAAGTACCTATTTAAAAATATGGGTTGAAAACCCTGTTTTTTGCTATTCAACATATAGAAAATAGAAAAAGTTTTACTGAAGTGCCCCCCTCCCCCCGTGACCAAACTAATCCTTTTGCATACTGTTGTAGTTTTACATTTAACACATAATATAAAAAACGGCATGATTGGTCACGGGGGGAACGATGTCAAAATGCTCACAAACAAAATATTATTAAAACTTATCCGGAACTTATTTTGTACAAACCTGTAGGTAAATATCAATTTACAATGGCATGTAGCAGGACTTTAGTTATAATTGCGTACTAAGTAATTAAGTGTCTTATTTCTCAACCGAAACATATGTTTAAGGTACTCAAAAGAACCGTTGCAATGAGACGGTTCTTTTAAACACCAAATTATAGGTTAAATCTGATGATTTAAAAATATTTATAATTATAAGTTCAAAAATTGTGCTTTTCTAGACTCTGACTTATACAGTATGAAGGTATGATACCCCTCAGTGTACATGTTAAACTGGCTGAACTCATACACAGCAGGTAATTGTCAAAAGTTATGGACAGCATACTTATTTAGAAGAAGCTATGAAATCTTCTCAACCTGAATTTTATGCAAACGCATCACTTTTGTCGCATGTTTAATGCCCCAAACATAATATTTCCATGTATTTAGGTGAATACCCGGCGAAACTTTGACTTTCTGTGAAATAAAATTTTGTCGCAAAAATACCCCCGCCCCCTAAACCCTAATGTCCTGGTATAATCGTGCAATATTTCCAAAATATTTTTATTTTGCTAGGTACACTAAATGTCAGGAATTTGTTTAAGCACTAAAATATAGCTGTCAAATATGCATTATCCTAGCAACAGGCTGTCAAAATTTGGGCAGATTGCGAGGTCCTTTACTCTATTCGCGAGTATAGGCTTCATAGAAGACATTCGCTTACATGCATGTAGGACCGTTCGGCCAAATAGCCAAGACATTCACCACTGCGCATGTCTGTGTTATTATAGAGCTCTTTCTGATAAAACATACTTATCATTAGGGTTGCTGTCCCCTTTAATTTGTGATGTTATGGCACACATGTGACGATCATTACATTAGGTTGTGTTTACGTTCCTGTTTGGTTTAAGGCCTTTTCACACATAAGCGAATCCGTTCGACAAAGCCGACAATGGCCAGTAAGATGATGCTGAAGAAGCCCTTATAATTATAAGGAACTAGAGCTGGAAGGCCTTCTGATGGCAATGTGTTTTCCATCGATGGCAGCAACACAGTTTGTAAAGTTCCATTTCTTTAGGAAACCATCAGCAAGTTATACCCATTCATCAGGTGTGGAGGGAGCTGTCATAACCTCATCTAAATATTCCTCACATGTGGCAATACATGCTTCTCTAACAACAGCAGAGAGTGTATTATCAGGCACCACTCAGGAGTATTGCATGTCTGAGTATTTGGCACCAGAAACAAAGTGGCGTAGAGTGGCAGCTAACTTGAGGCCTGGATCCAAGGGTTCCCTGCACCAAGTGTACTGTTTCAGGATGCGATGGCGAACTCTCTCGAAAATTTTATCATAAATTTCAACTGGCATACACATGAACTTCTTAAAGGCTTGTGAGTATTCTCTTCTCAGCTCAACCATGAGCTGGTCGTTGATGTCAAACTGTCGTCGTCTTTCTGGATTCACCCATGATCTTACCCAGATGCTACAAGCTCGTGCCCCTCTTCTCAATCTCATTTGACATCTGATAAACCGGTGATTATTCAATTGCTGCTGGAGGACCTCTTGGTGGGCCATAGTAGCACCATAATGCAGTTTCAGGCATTGTGTATCTTCCATTCTGGCGAAGGAACAACTTATAATTTGCACCTGGCATCCTCCTTTTATATGAACTACAAACACAAGAGTGTTGAGGCAGTGAATACTACTCAAACATCGTAGGAACGCTTCCATTCGCATCAATTAGCTTTTTGAAGTTACAATCAGTTACCTCTCACCACAAGACCAATCTTCTAATGGACTGGTATATATGTTCAAAAGAATTATTAAAATTTGCACACGGTTCATATACAATACTTACACGCACATAGTATATTAATTTTCTATTTCTGATTGTAATCGGTAATGTTATCATTTTCCTATAAAGAGACCAATCGGAACTTCCCCGGCCAATTCCGTGGAATATGACCTCAGATGCACATCGAATATCTACTTTGATAACGTGACGTTGAGGTCACATAACGTGACGCTGACGTCACAGAAACCATGTCAACACAATAGCAATCGTGATTGCAGCAAAACAAATGGTTATAAATGAAGTTTATGTTCTTACAAAAAAATATCGCTATAGCGATATTCTCATACGGGACTTTAACGGACATCCAGGTATCTGCGATGCGCTGAAGCGGTAATAGGAAATTATAATGGAAGGTGTTAGTTTTTATACTATATCTTTTGAAATTATAAAAGCAGAATTCCTGTGCAAACAAATGTTTTACCTAAATATCTCACGATTATTCTGATATAATTTTTATGAATTTACCTCTGCAAACTCTTCGTCCTTTTTGATGGTTTTTGATAGAACCCTAAGAATGATTAAATTATATAGTAAAACAGGATTTTTTAGATCTGCTCATTGGTAGATATTCTGTCATAGTTATTAAAGTATTCAATATATTTTCTCTGTGCAAACGGGACACTATGCTCAGATCAATTGCGAACAAATTGGTATATTTTTCATACAATTAAAATAAAATTTGATGTAGCCTTTTGAATTTTTCCTGGTACAACCCCTACTTCTTTTTCACAAGCTTCCCACCGATTACGGAGGTATAATCTATTTTTAGCAACTGTATCCAAGGTAACAACAGGTATTGACCACACATACACTATAGATTTGAAAGTTAAGCTTATTTATTTATTTATTTATTTATTTATTTATTTATTTATTTATTTATTTATTTACATAGGTTAAAATAAACAAAAAAAAATAGCGTAAAATTGTAAATATTATCTTACCAATCAGTTTTAGCATATGCTTTGGGTGCTCAAAAGAACAGTCTCAGTGAGACGGTTCTTTTGAGTACCCACAACATATGTACTGGTTGAGAAATAAGAAAATTATTTTTTTTGGTACGCACTCTTAAATGCTTAAGTCCTGATTTATTTATTTATTTGTTCTATAAAGTTGCATTTGATCAGGGTAGCACTGTTTGCATAAAGAATATACTATTAAAATTTAAATAAAAATGAAAAATACCACACAACTTAATACAAAATGGACTTGCCCTAATGCCAAGAGTGGGAAATTCTATTGACCTAAATTGGTTATGATTCTTCACTTGCTAGTGGCGATAATTTAGGTACAAATAGTTTGGATCCAGATCAGGCCCGAAAAAGCGTCGAACTGAACTGGATTCATACTGTTTGAGTGAGAAATTTTGACACTGTGTTGGTATTTCTGAAATGAAAGGCGAAAAAGATTTTGAAATATTGTTACAAATGCCTATTTAAAAAGGAACCGATGGTATGCATTACTTGTTCTTGTTGAGGGACATAGAAAAAACAAACATTGCAGACCCAGATCAGACGCGACAGAACGTGGCCTCTGATCAGGGTCTCCGTGGTTTCTTATAAAATGTTCTATTAAAATCTGAATAAAAAATATATACATACCACCATGCAACCCTTGGTTCAAAAATGGACTGGTATAACTGATAAGAGTGGGAAAATCCATACGGCTAAAATCGGTAATTACCTGTATTTCTATTTCTTATAAATTATTAAAGTACGGCATACATTGTGTATTACCAATAAACAAAGATTAACAGAGGACCTCATACAGAGTGGCTGCGTGAGGGGATTTTTATTGCATGCGTGTGTCTTCTGGTGACTATTTTTCCTAAACAAATGGACCCAGATCAGGCGCGACAAAATACGGAATTTTAAATGAATCCAAACAGATGGCGTATCTGAATATATATTTTTGAAAAAAAGTATAATTAAATAAAAACCTAATTATTTTAAAATAATGCCAATGCTGCGTGTGCAGGCTAATGCTCTCGTTTGGTACATGTATTAAAATATTTTAGCTTAATGAGTTTGATTGATTTGGATATACACGGTTTTCACTGGAGTGTTTAATCTGGGTTTTTTTTTACAGCTTTGCATTGAATATCTGGCTTTGGTTACGCTAGCATGGGTGTTCATCAGGTGCATCAACGCATGTGCGATAAGTTCCAACATGAGCATTTTATATTTCAGGGGCATTTGCCAGCGCAACAACATATATCTACAAATATTAACTAAACCTGTAGACGTTGGATCTTTAACCGCTTTAAGCTACTAAAAATAATTCAATATTCCATACAGAAAAGTCAGGATGGCCCATTGAATTTCTTGAGGGATTACAGTTTATAATATACCTCTTTCTCTGATGATCGATATTGTCATAGAAAACAGAGCAGACTCTGATAAAATGCCGCTTATGCGGCATTTCATCTGGGTTTTCACTGTCAAAGTACTTCGTTGAATACGTCACTTACGTTAACATGGGCGTTTATGAGGGGCATTTTCGCGTGCGCGATCAGTACCAGCTTGTACAAGCATAAATAAAGCATGTGAACGTTGGATTTTAACCTTTTAAGATCAATTGAATGGTCCATAAAGCTTGAATCAGTCCGGACGGTCCATTTCATATATTGAGGGATGTCATAAAAATATTATATTTCTTACTCTGAGATCGAGTTTGTCGTAGAATACAGTGTTGATCCTGATGAAATGCCGCTTGTGTAGTATTTCCTCTGGGTCTTCACTGTTTTTCATAGTCTGCGTTTACCTAAAAATGAACGAAATCTTTAATTGCGTTACAAATGCGTGTTATCAAAGGAATCGCTTTAATTGACGCGTCGCATCTGTAAAATTGGCGTTGCACTTTTTACGCTAGTTGATTATATTGCGAACAAGGAGCAGTCTGATCCGGGTTCATTTTGTTTGCTTCTATGATAAAATAAGTCTGGTGTCCTTTATTGAGGATATTAGGGACCAAGATCAGATTGCCTCATTAGGTGCGGTCTGGTCTGGGCTCACCCTTGATAAGTTAGTCCGGTGGCCCATATTGCATACAGTGTGGGTCTGATCAGACAACTCCCTAAGGAGCAGTCATTTGAGTACATACGAAATAAGCAGACGACATCCAAATAAATATACTTATCTTATGTAAGACTGTCATAAGCATTGGTGGTAAGGGTCCTTTATCATGATATGGTACATGTTAAATCAGGTCGCTGAAACGTGTCATAATGTACGCCCTGCGGGGTCTGAGATCAGCCGATGCAGTCGATTGTAAGCTGTTGACCAGTGTTAATTAATACAAGATGGTGAATGACATGCACATACTGATTTCTATCTAAAAATAAATGTTTAAGAAGCAAACTTTCAGTAATATCACCAGATATCCAGACCCAGATAAGAGGCCACAGAATGCAGCGTTTATTCATGGTCTATTGTAGATATTTTATTTATAAGTTACTACGTCACGAGAAATATATCTTTGACTAATTTGAACAGGTTTAGCGTCCCTTTTGTGGGACATAGGTGAACAGCACAGACCCAGATCAGAGGCTATAGAATCATTTATCCCAGCTTAGTACTGGTTCAACCCAGGAAGACTCGTCCCTATATAACTGAAAGATTGTTGATGGGACGTAAAAAATCAAATCAAACAAACAAGAGGCTATAGAATTCAGCGTTAAATCAGGGTCTTCACTGTTCACGCACACAAGGTTCATCTAAAACTTAATTAAATTGAATATCCTGATCGATGATCAGCAGACGAGAAAAGCAGACGAGAAAAGCAGACGACTGTTGTTGCGATTGGAGCACTAAGGGTTAATAGCATGCAAGAAAAGATTTTTTTCTTACGACGTTAATCAAATTTATTATTAAATGTATTAAAATTACATTAATAAAATTGACGTTTGTTTAATTTTAAAGTTCAGCATACGCCGCTGAAGCACATTCTGGTCAGTATTCCATCCACACGAACAGAAACCCTTAATTGGCATACTATTCTAATGTAGTCTAAATAATTTCAATAAACTGTGAAAACCAGTCTAGTGGATAAAACGCCCGTAGCTATGGTTACTCCGTCGTCCGCTTAGAGATAAAATTAATACAGGTAATGTGAAATTGGTGCCTCCTGGACAACGACAAACGGTCAGCTTGGAAAAGCAGATGTCCGTTAAAGTTCGACATGATTGAAAAAAAACATAAACTTCATTTATTCTGCTGAATTAACTTTTCGGGTAATCTGAAAATGGATTTTAATAGGGCCGAACTTACATGTTACAGAACTTATTTTTCTTACTACAGTTCCGGCTAACAAAAATGGAGCTCATGCGTACATAGTTCTACGCGTAATGCGCTTTACGAACAACCGAGGCTTGATTTGATTCTCGAATAGTGCCTGACTTTCCTGATTGATAAAGAGACATGTTTTGTAGATATCCGGTTTCCTTCATGGAATCTGAGTCGGAATAATTCCATTGTCATTCAGATGAAAGGCATTCATAATTGCTTCCTTGACCTAGTTTCTCTTCATTTTATTACTTATATTCTTTAATATGTAGAAGAAAATATACTTGAATAAGATGCAGGTGAATTTTATGAGATGTATTTTTAAACCCTTATTGAAAAAATATTTTTGCTTTTTAATTTATAAAGGTTGATTTTTTTCTGCTTCATTAACTACAAATGAGTCCCAGGGGGGGGGGGGGGGTATTCTGATATTTTCATGCATACGTAGGCTCGGACCATTTTTGGGGGTTCAAAATTTTGAATTTCATTTTTGGGGTATGAAAATTTGTGGATACATTTTTGGGGTCCTGACAAAATTGGACTAGCTTGAGGGGTCATTTCTATGCCTTATTAGTATATTTTCTTAAGGCCTAGGTACAGAATGGGGGAGGTTTTGGAGGTGCTAAAAATTCAAATATTTTTTGGGGTGCTTGATTATCCTGATACATTTTGGGTGAACGGTAGAT
The DNA here is from genome assembly GCA_964019695.1 of Loripinus fragilis. Taxonomy (NCBI): domain Eukaryota; kingdom Metazoa; phylum Mollusca; class Bivalvia; order Lucinida; family Lucinidae; genus Loripinus; species Loripinus fragilis. Next base: position 92,640,724 of record OZ026521.1, on the reverse strand, counting down.
GCTGGGTCCAAGTCTACGTATGATGAATAAATGAGAGTATCCCCGCCCACAACCCCACTGGTATATAAGTCAACTCAAGAGATGTTTCTTATATCGTGTATGCACTATATCCTCTAAGGCATGACCCACCGTCGTGCAATTATAGAGGAAAACATAGCTACAGGGCCCAGACCTGTAATCGTTTTTCCATAGACCTCCATTATAACATTTCGTTGAATTGTGACTCTCACAACTCTTCAACAGCTAAATGGCTACCTCAAAATTGTAGCTTGGCCTTAGACTGACCACCTAAATTCAATTATTTACCTTTGTGACCACCATCTTTTATCACCTTTTCGCCTCGGAAGCTGACTACCCTACTCCGCAGCAAATTTGCAAAAAAGAAAGAAATCATAAATGCACAGGGTCTCATTTTCTGCTACCCTGCCTTAAAACAAATGTAAAATATCAAATCAAAATTGCTTGCAAGTGTGCAGTAGTTGTCATTCCCTCAAGTGAAAACAATTATATTTCAATGCTGACATTATTGTCCAATGAGTGGACGTTTTACTTTTAAAATATACACCTGCTTATCCACCCACTTCTTCGCCCAATCACCACCCTCTTTATATTTACAGGTCTGTGACCTATAAGTAATAGTTATACAATGGGCTGTCCGCTTGTACGTAGATATAATCCATGAGCTTCACTTACGAGCTTCAGCGAGTGGATTATCTTATGCGCAGGTGGACAAACATGTTTTAACTACTTTATACCACCTACATCAGTGTAGACCTTGCGCATCATGAGATAGTTTGTGCTTAAGTTGGTAAGGGTGGTATAAAACCGTGATTGGGTTTATAACCATACATGTTTTTAATTACCATGTCAGCATGGCAGCATTTGGATGTAATTCACTACGAACTGAGCACAGTGCGTTAATCATTCCCTCAACCTACGAACAATGAAATTCATAATACAGTAAAACCAGTCTCAAAAAGACCAAAATTGGTCTTCAAGACCAATTATCGCTTAATGTAGGTCAAAAGTATTACAGAATGGAGCATTCTGCAATAATTTCGACCTTCATTCAGCTTCCATTTATCATCAAGAGCTTTGTTTTATCTATTTTTGTGTGACAGTTTAAGACAGGTTTTATTGTAACGTATTCACAAGGTAACAGTCTGTATGGAGCAACGTCATTATATATCGTATTACTCTGTAGTCATTATATTTTATTCTCCGTGTCATATTACTTTCAAATTCTATTTTCTAAGCTGCTCTAAGGCAGTATAAGTAATATCACCGAGTAATATATAGCATATTTATGACTTAGACAGTATATTTCTAACTCACGAAGCATTTTAGTTAGATCGACATACATGCATTTTCTCATTTATCAAAGTAAGAAAGGCAACAAAGATCAGGAATTGATACAATAAAGTACTACACCTGACCCAGGATAACACGTGGGAAAGTGACAAAAATACAATTAATCATCACAAACAAGAGCTAAGCGGTCAGCCCGTTCCCAGCTGGTGACCACAAGGCAATAATGAACAGACACGAATTCCAAAGCTTGACAAACACAAGACATAAATAAATAAAGGATCTACAAGTCTTGCTTGGCGTCATCATCGCAAATTTATATCTTCGAGCTAAACAATACAATACATGCGCGGGATCAAGAGGAGGGGGGTGCAGGGGGTCTGGACCCCTTCTGAAAAATCGCAAAAATATAAAGTTATTTTAGCAATATTGGTCCAGACCCCTAAAAATCGCAAAGCTACCTAGCCACCGTTTTATGTACTCCCTACTCCAGGTTTGCCTGCATAGAGTTATCCTGAAACCAGTCTAATAAAATGTGGCTTTCAGATTAAAGCACTTGTATTTGTTCATTACAATCATGTGTACTGAACGACACTGTACTGTCATCTGCATAGTTGTACAAGGTCCCATGTTTTAAAAAGTAAAACATATCATTTATAAGAAATATTAAACAATAGTGGGGTCAATATGAAACCAAGTGGAACTCATTTTAATGACAGACCATGAGTTGACAATACCGCTCAGTTTGATCTGTTGTTTTCTGCCCGTTAAGAAGCTTTTTAGAGGGCGTACAGAGTCATTACTCAGACCTTATGCAGATAACCTAGACAGTAGAATATCATGAGGACAGATTTTGAGTAAACTAGAAAAGAGCCCACGCAAGCGCGGAAATATTTCATGATTGTCAATTTACCTTTATTTTGCATTTAAAAAAGCTGAAACTTGTATCCCCCTTTCATGTGTGTTAATTTTTCACAGCTTTATGAAATCTGAAACTTGTATTGGCGATTCTAGTCGCCGAAATGACCATGGGCCCAAATAGGTATGGGCCGAAATGACCCGAAACCGGCGAGTTTTAATTTTTTTTACAAAAGCTGATACTTGTAAACATGATTATGCTTATATCTTCTCATCTTGAAAATCACTAAAAATCTTCAGCGAGGTGACTTTTACTATATTTGTTTTCCTCCAAACAATGCCAAAAATCGCTCAAATCCAGGTTCTTATTTCTGAACAATGCACTTTTTTAAACAGATTTTATTGATAGCGTCATTGCCTACTGCGTCAAGTGGTACGACCAAGCCTATCAATGTAAGCTGTTTAGCGACCTTGAAACTTAGGATTATTGAGCGTGAGTCAGAGAAAGGTGTCTTGAACTTTCATAACTCTAGTTGCCATCAATGGTAGTAATTAACTATTTTATAGAAGTTCTGTTTGTTTTGTTACTGTTTTGTGAGTCCCCCCCAAAAGTCTGTACTTGTTTAAAGCTAGTGTCAATTTAAGTTTATACTAAGGTCTGCTGATTATTATAGTTTAGTGTTGTGTTGGTTACTGGTACTGTCCAAAAATAGGGACAATGTCGGAAAAATTAGTCTGCAATTTTTTAAGTGGTAGCTGCCCAAACCAATAAATGAGTGGTTTTCACACTCAAAATGCAAAGAAATACAATATTTAAGGAAATTTTTGTATACCAAATTATCTTCTTCAAAGGCAAACCTGGAAATGTCGTTACTTTTCGTGGTTAAAGAACAAACTTTTTCTCCTTATTTTTCTTCCAACTTCTGATTGGGAATTTTACTGTGCCAATTGGGAAAAAGGAGGTGTTTCGCCTTTGGGAGTGGGGCCGAATTTCGCCCCCCAAAATGGCCTGAAAAGGAACACTGATGCCGAAATGGTTTGGATTGATTGGTGTTTTACGTCCCGGTAAACAATTTTTCAGTCATGTTGAGACGGAGCCACTTCTTCCTGGGTATTATTAGTACTTTGGGAAGGTGAAAGTGCCTTTCTCAAGGACACTACACAGCGGTCGTGGGGTTCGAACTCGGGGCCTCTAGGTCCCGAGTCCGACGCTCTACCACTGAGCCACCGCGCCTCCATATGCCGAAATACACTTCCCTTTTTACGACCATTATAGGCGAAACGGAGCGGTCTGGGGCGAAGTATTTCGCCGATTTGCCCTCAAACTGGAACCCTGCTTGTACCTGAAAGCTAACATATAAAATTTGGGTTTGATTGGCCCATCAATTTCCGAGAAAAGCCAGTTTTAATTTTCATATACGTAAATGACCTTTAGCCAAGGTCAAGAAATGACCTCGGCCTTCAATACTCACAATTCTTCATTATTTCAGTTGGTTTCAGGTCAGAGGCTGAAATATTTGTGAAAAAATCAACAGCTTTCACTTTTTCCTGTAGAAAAGCCTAAGTTAACAAATTTGACCTTGTTGTAAAATTGGTCAAGGTCAACCGTAGGTCATCATTTGAACAAAGTATGATGGGCAGAGTCACCACTGCTACATACCAAGTTTCGTGGAAATTGGTTCACCGGTTCCGGGGAAGAAGATTTTTGAAGGGTTTTTACCATATATGGGCGTGGCGGCCATCTTGGTCATGTGACCCAGATGCAACAAACAAACTTTCGTTCCCCCTACCCAAAGAGGCTCCACATAAAATTTGTCTTTGATTGGTCAAATGGTTTCCGAGAAGAAGATGTTTGAAATTGTTGACGACAACGGACCATGGGCATCCTACCTATAAGCTGACATATGCTGCTAAGGTGAGCTAAAAACAAATTCAACCTCAAGCCCTCACCAGTAGCTTGCACCTGACCGTTCTAAGGTGGTGATTTTGGTGTAGTTCTTACTTCGTTATTTGCATACCTGTCAACTTTTTGAAATCTTAAAGAGTGAGATTGCGCGAGACGCCCTTAAAATGGTTATTTTCTGCTCGCATTTACCGCGCGGACCAATTTTACCAAATTCTTTAGGAGTGAGATTTATTTTTTTCTAAGAACCAAAAAGGGATTATTGGGCCGAAATGACCATGGGCCGAAATGACCCGGAACCGACGATTTTTTTTTATTTTCTTTTTACAAAAGCTGATACTTGTAAATGCGGTTATGTTTATTTCTTCTCGTCAAGAAAATCACAGAAAAACTTCAGCGAGGCGCCTTTTACTAATAATATTTGATAGCGTCATTGCCTACCGTGATATAAGTGGTACGACCAAGCCAATCGATGTAAACAGTACATTATGCGCAGCGACCTTGACACTTAGGATTATTAAGCGCGTGTCGAAGAAAGGTGTGATGATTACCGCGACTAATAATCAGTTTTGATAAGGGATTATTTAAAATTACAGCCATATCTTTTTTTCTTTGGCGAGTTTGGCGGCGTTTTCCCCATTGTTGTTTATAATATGGCCGACTTGACACAGCATAATACACATATACATATGACATATACACAAAAATTCGGAACGCTTCGGTCATCTCCATTCAGTTTGTATTGGAAACCCAATCGATCTAAAAATAGTGACGCGTGACCATGAACGTGACATACACTAAATATAGAAACATTCGCCAGAGGGCGCAGTTCTTTTAGAAAACACACTTAATTCCAAAATTCTCTAAATCTATGCTAAATGAAAACTCATCCTAACCGAGATTATCAATGAAAGCAATATCTTAAAGTAACAGTAAAGAAATCAAGCATGAAAATGACCTCGATTTTTCAGTTTATGCGGTAATTTGTTTATTTAGTAGTATAGATTTGACAATGACCTTCCAATCCAAGACTTATATTGGTGATCTGAAACCGTTTTTGTCATCCAATCACCATAACCATTCTGTGTGCTCAGTATAAACACCCTCCATCAACAAATTAAAAAGGTATTCCTGTCACCGTTAGACAGATTTTAAGTACGAGGGACGTTCAATATGTAATGAAAATGCATACATAACTAAAACCACAAACGCGTTAGTATTCTATACTGTATGCCAAACAAAAGATCATAGTCCGGCCCTTCAAATGGTAAATCTAAACTAGTAAGTGAGTATGATCAGGAAATACCACAATCACAAACTGCAGAAAAACCATTGGAACCGCGAGGAAGAGCCACACAGCAATTACAAGACACCAAGAAGAGAAGCTAAGCAAAGCAACCAGCTCTCCCTTTTCCATCAAGATGATTGCAAAACTAGAATGGACATAATGTAACGTACAACAAAACATAGAACAATTACAGACACCCACAATGGGAGTAACAATCAAGAGCGAATCGACAACAACATGACCACCGCCTTAGAACAGGCCAGCAGCCTAAGCCGCCAGGCTAAATGCATTTTACTGGTACATGTACCAAATCTTCGCCCTAGATTCTGCTGTTGGTGAAGTGCAAAAAATGTTCAGCTCGCATGGAGGCCTTCTATCTATTCAATGTATTATTATGGAGAAACACTCTAATCAAATTAACACACTATGATGAAACAAATAAAAAATGCGCATCAGGCACCAACACACCGATTAAATCTTCACGCCAGGACCGAATTGAGTCTGAGGCCTGACCCATCGTCGTGCAATTAAAGGGGAAACTACAGCTATAGTACTCGATTGGGCTTCAAAACTAGCATGATATCCACCTTATATCCAACCTTTATATAACGTTTGATAGTCGTTTTGAATTGATCACTAAGATTGGGTTTTCCAACAATTATCTGAATTAATAAAATATTCCATCATAAAATATAGCGTCCGATATACCCTGTTGCAGAATAGTTTTTAACCCAAAGTTGTATTTAATGAATAACTCTGAGTGTCTGTGGTAGAATTTAGTAAATTATTTTCGAATTTTATGATATCTATAACCTTGTTTTAATAACTTAGCAGCCAAAAGTAGGTTTCTGTTGTTGAAGTCATCAATATTAGACCACACTGTTACAAAACGAATAAGCTGAGAAATGTATACACCATAGGAAGGGGAGCCAGGAACATCGTCATCAAGAAATGGGAAATTTACTTTTTCAAAATTAAGATCATCCCGTTTATAATAAATCTTAGAAGAAACTATGCCATTTGTTATGGACAAGTCCATGTAGTATTCTGTTTTTGAAAACACTGTTTCATTTCATATTGCAATGTTTATCAGTGCCCTATCTTGAAAGCGGTCTGTGTACATGTAAGATAAGAACTGGACAGCTGAACATTTACATATGCATAGCCAAGAAGTAGACCTTTCAATCAAAATTAAAATGTATGCAAATGTACACCTTTTGGATTTATTGGTCTGTTTTCATTACATATTGAACCCCACTCGTATGTTTGACATTGATAATGTTACGGTAAATGTTGTAAAATCTCGAACACTAGTTTATTGCGAAAAAGGCATAAACAAACAGCACATACCTAGACGCACTTTCGGTCCTTTTTTTTTGTTGCTTTACGTCCCATGTCAACAGCTATGGTCATTGTGGGACGGTCAGTTCATGTTACGATGCAGAATGGCTGGAATAACAGAATCAGCGATGGTTGCGTATACGCACAAATACGCAGAGGTTTAGGTATGCACCTGGTCACCTATTCGAACCATGATACGGTACTCTTTCTATTGATAGTCCCAATAAAAGGTTGGTTTGTCTGAGATGGAATTCATTGTGTCTATATTTATCAACGCTTGCACGATTTCCTTACCCTTCTTGAATATCTCGGAAATCTTGTGCGTTTTTCGATATATAAAGGATGGAATTTCCCATTCTTGTTAGGGGACATTTTAAACATACCGTTGAAAGGTTCGATATAGAGACGCTATTCATTATTATAAAAGGTACGTGAAGTTATATATATTGTTACTGTGTTGATATTGTACATGACAGGGCGATGGCGATTCGTGTAATTGCATTGAATTACGATGTCTCTAGCATGTCACATTGTATTGAAATAATAAGTCACTCGTTTTCTATTTTGTCGTCTGTTGAATCGGCCAGCATTCCGTGTATGAGTTCTTTCGGGTGTTATCAATAACGTCCCGTTTTTTTCGGTGAAAATAGCGATTGTTACGCACTTGCGTATGAAGCTACGCACATGCGTATTGCCTAAAATCTGCTGGGACCATTCTTGCGGCTATAGTAAAAGCTGTCCGGATGGACTCGTCGGGTTATTTCGGACAAAAGTAGTCACAGGCCATGTCGGGCCTGCACCTAAAACTATAATGGTATGCTGAAAGATTTACCAGGGACCGATAGGTGAAAAACAATTTTAGCAGCTAGATTTTAAATTGTTGTGATTTTATATGGCGTTGTTGGAAAGAAGATTTAACTGCCAGTGATAGTCGACTTTCTGTAGCGACCTGTATGTGTCACCTCGAGTTATATCTGACGCATATAAGAATAAGGGTTAGGTGCATACACTACAACACACTTACATAAATGTGATAGCTGACATGTATGTTTAGAGATTAGGTAGGTGTAATGTTACACCAAAGTAAATGTAAAATATTTTTTGTTACACCAAAGTAAATGTAAAATATTTTTCGTTACACCAAAGTAAATGTAAAATATTTTGTGGTACACCAAAATAAATGTAAGAAAGCATTGTACGGTTTTACACACATAAAACAGCAGAATGTAATCTCTCAATATTGATGTAAATACTTTTTGCCGAGAGGTCAGAATTAGTTGTTTACAACTGATACATTATACATGTACGAAATTAGTGCGTGGGCAGGGTGATGTCCGACGTAAACGTCCAAACGTTACATCGGCACCACACTGTTCAACCTTTTTCCTGGAATTTTAAGAAAATTGGTATCAGTATTTGTAAACCTCGAAACTATCTAGATAACGTGACCTTGAAGGGAAAAAGGGCCACGGGATCTTGATGTTTCGGCTGCGATAGCGTCTCAACCAGGGTGACGTTACGACAGTGTATAGAAAATTTTGTTACGTATGGGTTTGTTCGTTTGGCATAAGAGGTATTGTTTAGCGCTGACATAGGCCAGTCACTAAAAATATTTCTCTATTATATAATTTTAAGTGTGGATATTTAGAAGAGCCGATCCATCCTAACCGCATGGGAGCCGTTAGCCATACACCCACAGGTGAGGGCTAATCGCGCGTTTATAGGGTTAGGATGTAATTTAAAAGAGTAAGACCACTGAAATTATTTCTATTTTTGTGAACTTCGAACGAACAACCCCATTATTGACGCAAAAGAGTGATTCTGAGATTCTAAATATAGATTGTTTTTTGCAGAATCGTCTCTTGTGTCCCCTCCTACGTTGGAGGCTGAATGTTGGTGAGCCATATGATTATAACCTATATTAGCTGTCCCCCTCAGGCCACGACCAGCGTGGATTAAGGCCCAATCGTTACCACGTAGCACAAGCGAATGGAAGCCAACCGGCTTGAATTGTTATATGTGAATCTGACACCCCAACGTGGGGATATGATCAGGAAGACCTACTTATATTAATCCTGACGTCTTGAACGACGATCAGCAGTACGCGTAAGAAATATTACGTGAAACCAGTGACGACCAAAGTACAGGCTCGATCACCTCAGGGCCGATGGTCTGAAGTAGACACACGTGCAGCTTAGAAGACATAGTGTTCGCGAGACGCGTATAATCTCGAGATTTCTCGTCAATACGAGAACTGAAATATTAAAGGGCCCAATTTTTTTTTTTTTATGAGAACTTAAGCTATATGTTAATCATATTCTTTACGTCTCTTATTTCTGACTAGTTGACGTACATCTAGAACAGGACAGTCCAAGATTGGTTCTAATTGAAATGATCTTGGAGTGGCAACTTGCTCTAGTATAGGATGGTCAATTAGCCAGAAATAACCGCGTAGGTGGTGTCATTGTATATTAATGTGTTGTTGATGTTTTCTTAGTACATTAAGTACTGAAAAGTTTTTGCTAGTTGTGTGCATTATTTTTCCCTGGTAGCATCGTCATCGCATAAAGGAATTTTCCAATAAGATTTCCCCTCTTCCTTCCTGACCGGCTTTATGCCGTAACAATGGTGTCAGAAGTGGGATTTTTGAGGTTTTATTGGCACATTTCTCTGCTGTGACGTTGCTACGGGCGCACACTAGTAGTTTTCCTTTACTAGGAAGGTTGTGAGTGTCAACACACAGTACTGATTGCATGCGTTCCCCTGTGATGAAGTGCGACACATGTAAATAAGTCATCACATAACATTCTGAGGGGACCCATACTTTCTTGTTCTGTGGATTGCCAGTAGGGTATAAAACCCAAGGAAAATTTGTCAGAGTTTAATTATTAGACTTGTCCACCTTTATTTTACCCATATCATTGTGTATTAGCTTATGCCCTGTATTCCTATTAATTAAGGATACTGATGTGGAAAATTTCATATCGTTTGAGGGTACTAATAATTTAAATCACCTCAGTGACGTCATAGTGTGTGACGCCACTCAACTGATTTCTATTATTAGAAGAAGTCCATAGAAAGATTATTTTAGTCAATTATTATGTCTTGCTATGACAAGTGGCTGTTGACTTGACTGTAACGCGTTTATATTAATATCGCGTAGGTATACATTTCTTGACATAAATGCGAGAAAATGAATGACGTTTTTTAGTCAAATACGTTCAGTGAAGGCCTATTTAAAGTTGATATATATCCTAGGCACCTTTCCGTGGTGATATCTTATACGTTGTACTTTACGTTACTCATATGTAACGTCATTAAATCCCTAGTAAAATTATTAGTTTACCAGTGCGAACGTTGGTTAGCCCATACCTATCTAAAAGGGACAAAGCGAACCCTTATTTATTTTCAACAGTATAGTTGACTTATACCATTCCCAACAATAGGCTAAAATGGATAAACATATTTCATTAGCACGGGAATTAGGATATGAAGGGCAAGAACTAAGGGATTATCTTAAGATGCAACAAGATTTAGAAAGGGAGGAAAGGTTGGCCCAAAGGGAATATGAAAAAGAGAAAAGGGAGGCCGAGCAAAAGGATAAAGAAAGGGAGCAAAAAGATAAAGAAAGGGAGCAAAAAGAGAAAGATAGGGAGCAAAAAGATAAGGATCGGGAATTGGAAAAGTTAAGGATTGAGGTGGAAAAAATGAAAATTGAGGCCGCGCGCAAGGATAAGGAAATAGAAATGGAAAAAGAAATTGCGCTAAAAAAAATTGAGGCCGAAGTGGAACTAAAAAAAATCGAGGCCGAGACCACTTCACATCCCTGGGGGCCCAAAGAGAAAAGTTCAAATCCTAGGAGTCCCAAGCTTCCATACTTTGACGAACATACCGATAAGATGGATAGCTATTTAACTAGGTTCGAAAGTTATGCTTTGTCAAATAAATGGGACCCGTCCATGTGGGCATCATACTTAAGTGCCTTATTAAAGGGACGCGCTTTGGAAGTCTTCGTTAGGCTTTCCAGAGATGACCAGTTGGATTATGGTCAGATTAAGGAGGTCAGAGTTTTGAGAGATACGGGTTGTACCGGCGTAGTGGTTAGAAGGGACTTAGTATCCGATGAGCAAATGTTAGGGAAAGAGTTAGATGTTACTCTTATTAATGAGTCTAAACTGAAATACCCAGTGGCGCGTATTAGCGTGGAGTGTCCATTTTTTAATGGCACTACAGAAGCCTTATGCATGGAGGATACTTTGTAAAATCTAGTTATAGGGAAAATCGACGGATCAAAATTGCCAGATATGTCACATTTCGCAGCGAGCGTAGTAACTAGGTCACAAGCGAAAAAAGACGAGCGTACATATAAAAAACTTAAAGTCCCAGATCAGATTATCAATAGTGATAGGAATGCAATCGAGTTGGATCAGGCTTCAGATCCAAAGCTCTTGAATATACGGAAGCGAGTAGAGTTAGGCAACGTGACCGTGAGTTGGGGCATACACCGCGGAGAGACAAAGTTCATAATGAAGAAGGGGTTAATCTATCGGCAGTTTACTTTGCGTGGTAAAACTACTTCGCAGCTGGTTGTACCTTCGAGTCTGACTGACAGGGTTATGACTTTGGCCCATGAATCGCTCATGGCAGGCCATTTAGGCATTCTGAAGACGATCGATCGGGTAGTGGCAGAATTTTTTTGGCCAGGCGTTTGCGGCGACGCGACACGTTTCTGCAAATCCTGCGAATCCTGCGACATATGTCAAAGGACCGTTCAAAAAGGCAGGGTAGCAAAGGTGCCTTTAGGTCGGCTACCATTAATCGATACTCCTTTTAAGCGTGTAGCAGTAGATATTGTAGGACCAATTGAGCCCCGATCGAACAACCGATCAAGGTACATTTTAACAATGATGGATTACGCGACACGTTATCCTGAGGCCATTGCATTACCTAGTATCGAGACCGAGCGCATAGCAGAATCATTAGTCGAGATGTTTAGTAGGGTTGGCGTACCCGATGAAATGTTAACGGACTTTGGATCACATTTCACGTCTGAAATTATGAAGGAAGTAGCAAGATTGCTATCATTACAGCAGCTGACTACGTCAGCATTTCATGCTCAATGTAATGGTTTAGTAGAGCGATCACACGCAACGCTCAAACAAATGTTGCGAAGAATGTGCGCTGAACGCCCAAAGGACTGGGATAGGTATCTTCCTGCACTCTTATTTGCAGTTAGGGAAGTACCTCAGGAGTCTTTAGGATTTTCGCCGTTTGAATTATTGTATGGACGAAACATACGCGGTCCGATGGCAATTTTAAGAGAATTATGGACAGACGAAGTGGAAGATGAAGAGGTTCGCTCAACCTATGATTACGTGATAAATTTACGAAAACGTCTCGAGCATATTTACGAGTTGGCAATGAAAAATTTACAAAAAGTGCAAGGAAAACAAAAGGTGTATTACGATCGACGAGCGAAACCTCGTTCTATCAAAGTGGGAGATAAAGTTCTATTATTACTCCCCACCGATAGTAATAAGCTATTACTTCAATGGCGGGGACCGTTCTCGATAGTAGAAGTGTTGAACCGTGTTGACTACCGTGTAAACGTAAACGGTAACATCCATACATATCACGCCAATATTTTGAGGCTCTATGTTGAACGGAAAACTGAAGCATCTCACTGCTTATAATCCGCCAAAGCGAGTATGCCGTTAAGCGAAGATGATGACGACGAAAGTGATGAGTATTCACTTGAGGACTGTACATTTCCTTCTAATAAGGAAATTGAGACATATCGAGATGTTAGTATCTCGGACGAACTTACAGAGGAACAGAAAAAAGAGGTCAAAGAATTACTGGCCAAATACCCAGATGTACTGACCAGTATACCAGGCAAGACCGAATTGTTGGAGCATGATATCAAATTATCAACTGCAGAACCTGTTAGGTCTAATGGTTACCCTTTACCATATAAAACCAGAGAGATAATGGAATCTGAAATAGATGAGATGATTGAGCTAGGCGTGATGGAACCTTCGATCTCTCCTTACTCTTCGCCCATTGTGTTAGTTCCAAAAAAAGATGGGTCGGTTAGATTCTGTATTGACTTCCGCAAGCTTAATAAGGTTACGGAATTCGATGCGGAACCTATGCCAAATATGGAGGAAGTTATTAATAGAATGTCAGGGCATAGGTTCTATTCGCAAATGGATTTATGTAAAGGTTACTGGCAATTAGGCCTCAGCAAAAGGTCAAGGCCATATACAGCCTTTGAAACACCTAGGGGATTATTCCAGTTTAAAACCATGCCTTTCGGTTTAGTTAATGCAGGGGCCTCTTTTTGTCGCCTCATACGCATAGTATTGCAAGGTCTGAGAAATGTCGATAGTTTCGTAGATGACATGTGGATTTTCACGGAAACTTGGGAAAAACATTTAAAATCCATAAAAGCCACCTTAGATAGATTGCGAGCTGCTAAACTTACCGCAAAACCCTCTAAGTGTAAAATAGGGTACAGTGAAATTGAATGCCTAGGCCATAATATTCAAGACCAAACATTAAGGCCCAAAGATGACAAGATACAGGCTGTTAAAGATGCACAAAGGCCCGTTACTAAGAAACAAGTCCGAGGTTTTTTGGGTTTAGCTGGGTTCTATCGGAAATTCATCCTCAATTTCTCTGAAATTGCAGCACCTTTAACCGATCTAACGAAGAAAGATCGCCCGAACCGAATTAAGGACTGGCTAAGTCATCACGAAAGGGCTTTTCAAACGTTGAAAAGTCGTCTTACATCCTCCCCTATTCTGAGATTGCCTGTCTTTAATGAAGGGAAACCATTCATACTTAGGTCAGATGCGTCCGACATAGGAATTGGAGCTGTACTGCTGCAAGAATTTGAGAGGAAAGGTAAATTGCCAATTGCCTACGCTAGTAAGAAGTTGTTACCCCGGGAAAGAAATTATTCTGTAATTGAGAAAGAATGCTTAGCAATTATTTGGGCAATTGAAAAGTTCAGGAAATATCTCTTTGGGGAAGAATTTATCCTGGAATGTGATCACAAACCCCTATCATTCATTCAGACTGCTAAGGCATTGAATCCCAGAATTATGCGTTGGGCATTAAAGCTCCAACCATACAGATTTAGGATTGTGGCAATCCGAGGACAAGACAATGTGGGGGCAGACTATCTTTCCAGGTAGTCCGCCATTTAAGTCGTACGTGTATATATGTTGTATTATATATTTATTCTGTATTATTCCTTCTTTTCTACATCGTGTATCGTAAGAAAAAGTCATTCCTTTTTCTCCAAAAAGGAAGGGCCTTTGTTACAATGCAGAATGGCTGGAATAACAGAATCAGCGATGGTTGCGTATACGCACAAATACGCAGAGGTTTAGGTATGCACCTGGTCACCTATTCGAACCATGATACGGTACTCTTTCTATTGATAGTCCCAATAAAAGGTCGGTTTGTCTGAGATGGAATTCATTGTGTCTATATTTATCAACGCTTGCACGATTTCCTTACTCTTCTTGAATATCTCGGAAATCTTGTGCGTTTTTCGATATATAAAGGATGGAATTTCCCATTCTTGTTAGGGGACATTTTAAACATACTGTTGAAAGGTTCGATATAGAGACGCTATTCATTATTATAAAAGGTACGTGAAGTTATATATATTGTTACTGTGTTGATATTGTACATGACAGGGTGATGGCGATTCGTGTAATTGCATTGAATCACGATGTCTCTAGCATGTCACATTGTATTGAAATAATAAGTCACTCGTTTTCTATTTTGTCGTCTGTTGAATCGGCCAGCATTCCGTGTATGAGTTCTTTCAGGTGTTATCAATAACGTCTCGTTTTTTCGGTGAAAATAGCGATTGTTACGCACTTGCGTATGAAGCTACGCACATGCGTATTGCCTAAAATCCTGCTGGGACCATTCTTGCGGCTATAGTAAAAGCTGTCCGGATGGACTCGTCGGGTCATTTCGGACAAAAGTAGTCACAGGCCATGTCGGGCCTGCACCTAAAACTATAATGGTATGCTGAAAGATTTACCAGGGACCGATAGGTGAAAAACAATTTTAGCAGCTAGATTTTAAATTGTTGTGATTTTATATGGCGTTGTTGGAAAGAAGATTTAACTGCCAGTGATAGTCGACTTTCTGTAGCGACCTGTATGTGTCACCTCGAGTTATATCTGACGCATATAAGAATAAGGGTTAGGTGCATACACTACAACACACTTACATAAATAAGGTGATAGCTGACATGTATGTTTAGAGATTAGGTAGGTGTAATGTTACACCAAAGTAAATGTAAAATATTTTTGTTACACCAAAGTAAATGTAAAATATTTTCGTTACACCAAAGTAAATGTAAACTAGAACACATTCGATGGCGCGCCATCGCAAATCCCCACGCTCTCGAAGAAATCTAATGGTAATTGACCCTTTGACCTCATCCCAAGGTCACCAGTTTGATCGTAAGTTAAAATTTTTCAGTGTATCCTGGTCTACTGCAAATTCCCTTTAATTTGATATGCCACATGACCATGTTCAGAAAATTAAATTTTTGACCCCTCCCCAAGGCCCCAGGGGCTGGGGACCCAAAAAATTGTGCAGCTGCATGTACAATTCATGTAAGTAACTAACACACCAAATCTGGTTGAATTTCGGAAAAAATTTTTTTTTTGGCCCCCAACCCCCACGGTACCCCCAAGTCCCACCCCTGGGCATGACCCAGGTGCCCGAATGAAAATCCCGTCTGATATGTTATATATCTTTCATATGTGAGAAGATACGAAAAGTTTGGTTTAAAAATCTTTGAAATTGACTTAGTAATTCAGATTTAATGATATTTGACCTTTTGGCCCCTCCCTAGGGCCCCAGGGGGCGGGGACCCAAAAAAAATGGTGCCGTTGCATATGCCATTCATGTGAGTAACTCACACACCAAATCTGGCTGATTTTCGGAAAAAAAAATTTTTTCGACCCCACAACCCCCCACGGTACCCCCAAGTCCCACCCCTGGGGCATGACCCAGGCGGCCAAATGAAAATCCCGTCTGATATGTTTTATATCTTTCATTTGTGAGAAGACACACAAAGTTTGGTTAAAAAATCTTTGAAATTGACTTAGTAATTGAAATTTAATTATATTTAATGATATTTGACCTTTTGGCCCCTCCCCAGGGCCCCAGGGGGCGGGGCCAAAAAAAAATGTGCCGTTGCACACCCCATTCATGTGAGCAACACACACACCAAATTTGGTTGTATTTCGTCCAATGGTTTAGGAGGAGATAGCGTGACGGACGGACGGACGGACGGACGGACGGACGGACAGACGGACGGAGGCGATTGCAATATCCCCGACGCTTTTTTAAAAAAGCGTGGGGATAAATATTTTGTGTTACACCAAAATAAATGTAAGAAAGCATTGTACGGTTTTACACACATAAAACAGCAGAATGTAATCTCTCAATATTGATGTAAATACTTTTTGCCGAGAGGTCATAATTAGTTGTTTACAACTGATATGTTATACATGTACGAAATTAGTGCGTGGGCAGGGTGATGTCCGACGTAAACGTCCAAACGTTACGTCGGCACCACACTGTTAAACCTTTTTCCTGGAATTTTAAGAAAATTGGTATCAGTATTTGTAAACCTCGAAACCATCTAGATAACGTGATCTTGAAGGGAAAAAGGGCCACGGGATCTTGATGTTTCGGCTGCAATAACGTCTCAACCAGGGTGACGTTACGACAGTGTATAGAAGAGTTTGTTACGTATGGGTTTGTTCGTTTGGCATAAGAGGTATTGTTTAGCGCTGACATAGGCCAGTCACTAAAAATGTTTCTCTATTATATAATTTTAAGTGTGGATATTTAGAAGAGCCGATCCATCCTAACCGCATGGGAGCCGTTAGCCATACACCCACAGGTGAGGGCTAATCGCGCGTTTATAGGGTTAGGATGTAATTTAAAAGAGTAAGACCACTGAAATTATTTCTATTTTGTGAACTTCGAACGAACAACCCCATTATTGACGCAAAAGAGTGATTCTGAGATTCTAAATATAGATTGTTTTTTTGCAGAATCGTCTCTTGTGTCCCCTCCTACGTTGGAGGCTGAATGTTGGTGAGCCGTATGATTATAACCTCAGGGCACATATTAGCTGTCCCCCTCAGGCCACGACCAGCGTGGATCAAGGCCCAATCGTTACCACGTAGCACAATCGAATGGAAGCCAACCGGCTTGAATAGTTATATGTGAATCTGACACCCCAACGTGGGGATATGATCAGGAAGACCTACTTATATTAATACTGACGTCTTGAACGACGATCAGCAGCACGCGTAAGAAATATTACGTGAAACCAGTGACGACCAAAGTACAGGCTCGATCACCTCAGCGCCGATGGTCTGAAGTAGACACACGTGCAGCTGAGAAGACATAGTGTTCGCGAGACGCGTATAATCTCGAGATTTCTCGACAATACGAGAACTGAAATATTAAAGGGCCCAATTTTTTTATTTTTTTTTATGAGAACTTAAGCTATATGTTAATCATATTCTTTACGTCTCTTATTTCTGACTAGTTGACGTACATCTAGAACAGGACAGTCCAAGATTGGTTCTAATTGAAATGATCTTGGAGTGGCAACTTGCTCTAGTATAGGATGGTCAATTAGCCAGAAATAACCGCGTAGGTGGTGTCATTGTATATTAATGTGTTGTTGATGTTTTCTTAGTACATAAAGTACTGAAAAGTTTTTGCTAGTTGTGTGCATTATTTTTCCCTGGTAGCATCGTCATCGCATAAAGGAATTTTCCAATAAGATTTCCCCTCTTCCTTCCTGACCGGCTTTATGTCGTAACAGTTCACTTAACCACACTTTTTCCTGGGCAGGCTTGAGCAAGCGGTTAACCAGTAACTTGTGCACATACTTTCGCTTGTAACTGACAACAACCCTTCTTGAATAAATCAGCGGAAAGGAGGAGAATGACCGTAGAAATTATTTCATGATCAATCTCCACGAAAGTATGGTACCGTGCCGGGATCGAACTCGCGACCCCTGGATCTGCAGTCAGATATGCATCTGTAGCCAGACACGTTATCGACTGCGCTAAGCGGCCCGGTGTCACTTTCGGTCCTGATCAAGGTTCAAACTGCATACGTTGTCAGCTGACTGAAAATTCACCGCTAGCAAAAAAAAATAGCTTATTTATACTGGTAAGAAATTATTAGGCCTTAGCAAGTATCATTTGGAAATAAAACAGTCGTTGCTGTTTTGCTGCGTTGGCACAGGACTAAAACTCCATGCATATACGGAATGTAATATTGTTAGTTTATCATGCAAATATTTATATCTTCTTCATCTGGATTTTTTTCATGTCCGGATCAAGAGGGGTGGACAGGGGGTCCAACCTCCCCTGAAAAATCACAAAACTTGCAATACAGGTCTGGATCCCCTGAAAAATCGCAGCTGCCAAGTCAACATTCAATGTTGGGCCATCACTGGCACGCCAACGAAACGCCATTTAATGGCGTTTTGCTGGCGGGCCGATGATGGCCCTCTTATAGTGGTACTTGGATCATCTCTCCCCTCATCAACTTAAAAACGGTTGACCCCCTCTGACAAAATTGTCTAGATCCACTCATGGTTTTCATACTAAACATAATAGGAAATTTATTAAAAAGTTCACCAACATGTTTTACGATTAGTTCTAGACATTTTAACTGTTTTGTTCAATATTATATAATATTTTTTATATGTGTGTTTATTGCCAACTTTTTTATATTTAAATTAAAATTGTGTGGGAAGCGTAGGCTGTTTTCTGCTAACGGATGTTTCGCCTACAATATTTTTGAGATGCGTTTTTTTTTCAGTTTGATTTAAAAGCAACAACACAAATGATAGCGATCTTTTCACTGTTCTCGGGTTTACAAAGCCTGATCTTAACCTCAAAAGAATGCATCAATTTTATAATGACATTACAGTTAGTATTCTTCTAACACGGCCTCTTAGTACTAACCGTCGAATCACTCAACACATTTACCGTTGCAGTAACGCCTCAAGTATAGTTATAATACATACACCTCAGTGAATAGGTCAGACTGGTTGAACTATAAACAGAACAGAGGATGAGTTCAACAATGCGAGCGCTCTATCAAGCGCTTGTTAGTGTGATCGTTACATTGTTGAACGATAGCGAGCGCTTGCTCAATGACAAATAACTCAGTGCGCCCTGTAATTTGCAAATCAAATGCATCCATTGGTTTGAAAGCTAAGCGAAACATGCAGTTTTTGTTTCATTTCATAAATCAACACAAAGAAACAAACATCGTCATTCCAAATATCGAATTTTAAAATATTCCACTATAACCATTATTATCATGGTAACCCATTATTATCATGGTAGCCATCTTAGAATTTTTGGCGAAACTTCTAACGAGTTGAGTCGCGAGCGCTCGCAAGCCCTTTGGCGAGTGCTTGCGTTCAGAAAGAAAGCGTTTGTTGACTTCTTAAACTCCAGCTGTTAAGTTTTTAGAACAATTTTTTCGCAATAACTTTTTTATCTTCAATTTTAGAAAAAATGAGTTTGCGATGAAGGTTGTAGTGGGGACATTCCGCCAACTTCTCAAAAATGTCTGGTGCTTGTGGCTCGAACAGATTTTGTGCACATAGATGAAGCTTTTGCAATTAATTGAATTCGATCTTTTCTAAGTATTTTATTGACTGGTAAAATTCACAGAACCTTCTACCAGTTATCACCTCCCTTAAGGCACACTGCCACGATTACCATTAACTTAAATAATGGAAAGTTTCAATCTAACCATTATTTTATTATCCCTTTTAATATTTTTTTCAAGTATGGATTTTAAACATAAAGTTATTCGATGGAATTGTCGAGGTTTGAAACCAAATTATAATGAAGTATCAGTATTGATTTCTGAATATAATCCATCTGTATTTTGTTACCAAGAGACATTTCTAAAACCAGATGATAACATCTAATTAAAAGGTTTTATTATATATAACTATGTTCATACTGATTGCCTGAGACCCTCTGGTGGTGCCTCAATATTTGTAATATCATCTTTTGTCACGAAGAAAGATTGGTTTACAAACAGAGCTGCAAGCAACTGCTGTTTCTGTCACTCTAGATAGAGAAATAACCATATGTTCTGTATCTATTCCACCACCATTTTCGCTTAACTCCCAACACTTGGACAATTTACTGCAACAACTACCATCTCTGTATATCTTATTATGTGACTTCAATGGTCACAATATCCTCTAGGGTGGTCAAAACAATAATTCCAGAGGTGAACTTATCAAAATTTGCATTACAAAGAATGAAATATGTATTATGTATGATAAGTCTTACACTTATCATTCTCCAAGTACAATGTCTTTTACATCTATTGATCTTTCCTTCTGTCATCCATAACTGGTTCTTGATTATAATTGGTCTGTATGTGAAGACCAACACAATAGTGACCACTTCCCTATTATCATTGAACAGAACACCTTTTCCACTGATTACAACAATCCAAAGTGGAAATTAAATAGAGCCAACTGGGATCTATTTAATACTCTGTGAACAGGCAAATTGATACCATAAAACTTCAGAGAATCTTCTGATCTTATATCTGATTTTACCTCTTCGCGTATTGAAATATCTAAAGAATGTATTCCTCAAACTTCGACAAATCCAACTAAAAGTAATCCATGGTACAATGACGACTGTAAAGAAGCAATTAAACAACGCAAACAAGCTCTATCTAAATTCAAAAGATCTCCAAATACCAACAATTTCAATTACATCAAAGTATTTAGAGCTAAAGCCCGTAGAACAATTAACATTTCGAAGCGTAAGTCATGGAGATCTTATGTTTCGAAAATCAATCACAAAACACCTATTAAAAGGGATTGGGATATGATAAGAAAAATCTCTGGATAAAAAACAAATTTTCCAATTATACACATTTAAAGTTAGAAGGTACTGACAGTAAAGCATTCACAAAAACAGACATTGCTGATACTTTAGGAGAAACTTTTTGTAACAACTCATCATCATTCAATTACTCTGAATCCTTCCGAAAAATTAAAGCCGAACAAGAAAAAGTTAAACTGAATTTTAAATCACAAAATAATGAGATTTATAACAACAATTTTAATTTAGATGAATTAGTTGAAGCTATTCAACTATCACATGACTCAACTACGGGTCCTGGTGGGATCCACTATCAAATGCTTAAATATCTTCCAGAGAATTCTCTTGAAACACTTTTGAATATATTTAATTCATTTGGACTACTGGTAAATTTCCAGAATATTGGCAATATGCAACAATTATTCCTATACCCTAACCTGGTAAAGATCCTACGGAACCTAATAATTATTTACCTATAGCTTTAACAAGTTGTCTGTGTAAAACACTTGAAAGAATGATTAATAAAAGAGTAACTTGGTTTTTAGAATCTAATAATCATATATCGCAGTTCCAGTCTGGTTTTAGATCTGAACGCAGTACAACTGATAATTTAGTTAGATTGGAAACTTTCATACATTATGCCTTTATTAAAAAGGAACATGTAGTCGCTGTGTTTTTCGATTTGGAAAAAAAACTTATGATACCACATGGAGATACAGCATTTTAAAAGATATACACAAACTATGATTAAGAGGTAGACTTCCTACATTCATTGAAAACTTCCTTGCAGATCGCACCATGCAAGTCAGAATTGGCTTCTCTCTGTCTGACTATTATGATCAGGAGCAAGGTGTACCTTAAGGAGGTGTTCTATCTACAACACTTTTTAGTATCAAAATTAATGATATTGTGAAATGTTTTGGTAATTTTATTGATTGCTCATTATATGTTGATGAATTCTGTAACTGTTATCGCTCAAAAAGCATGGAGACGAATGAACGTCAACTGCAACAAAGCTTGAATAAGATTGAAAAATGGGCAACAAGCAATGGCTTTAAGTTTTGGAAATCTAAAAAAAAGTGTCTACATTTCTGTCAGTTGCACAAGCAACATTATGATCCTGTTTTACAATTATATGGATCACCTATTCCAGTTGTTGAGGAATCGAAATTCCTCGGCATGATTTTCGACAGAAAACTTAGTTTTATACGCCATATTAAATATCTCAAAGCTAAAAGTTTAAAGGCATTGAATCTTTTAAAAGTGCTTTCCCATACTTTTTGGGGTGGAAACCAAACTACACTCCTCAACTCGGTCTCTAGTCCGGTCAAAATTAGACTATGGCTGTATTATATATGGCTCTGCACGAAAATCATATCTTCAAATGCTTGATCATATACACAATCAAGAACTTAGGTTAGCTTTAGGAGCTTTTAGAACTTCTCCTGTTACTATTTTCTATGTGGAAGCAGATAAACCATCACTATACTCACGAAGAGAGTAACTCTCTTTGCAATATGCTATAAGACTTGCTGCTAACCTATCAAATCCTGCTCACGAAGTTACATTCCCACCAAATTATGTTGATTTATATGGACAAAAACCTAAAGCTATTAAATCATTTGGCATCAGAGTTTCACCACTCTTAGTATCTGCTAATATCAAACGTCAAAATTTTGAAAAACAATTTACACCAAATATTCCAGCATGGTGTGTGAAACAACCTGATTTACTTTTCGATTTACACTCTTGGAAAAACCTGAATCAAATCCACACATATTAAAGATGATTTCAGACGACTGCAAAGTCGTTATAAGAATTATCAACAAGTTTATACTGATGGGTCAAAAGAAGACTCAAAGGTTGGTTGTGCTGTTATATCAGGCAGCCATAGTAATATGCAACGCATACCTGCCGGTTTGGTTCATTAATTTTCACTGCTATAGCCAAAGCAGTTGATTTGATCTAGCTTTAGATTGTATAAGAATTTTTGACACCAACAATACATTTATTATATTTTCTGACTCGCTTTCTGTATTGAAAGATATGAACCATGCCAGTTCAAAGAATCCACAGATTCAGAAACTTTTAGAAAAATGTCACGAGCTTTTAGCAAATAAAAAAAAGTGTTCTCTGTTGGATTCCTAGTCATATAGGCATTCTAGGGAATGATGTGGTAGATCAGCAAGCAAAAACATCGCTTTCATTAGAACCAACTTCTTTTAAGATTCCATTTTCTAATTTTAAGCAATCTATCAATAAGTATATCTTGGAAGAATGGCAAACTTCATGGAATAACAGCATAGGAAATAAACTTCTTGACATAAAACCAACTATTGGTGAATACCAATCAGTTGTTTGAAACATCAAAAAAGACGAAGTCGTTTTAGCTCGACTCCGCTTAGGTCATACAAGAGTCACTCATTCAAGATGTGTTGACTGGGGCGTAAAGCAACAATACAAACAAACTGCAACAAAATATCATCATACATGTATTACGTTTTGTGATCGTATATGAATTGTATAACCATTTTT
This sequence comes from Loripinus fragilis, assembly GCA_964019695.1. NCBI lineage: Eukaryota > Metazoa > Mollusca > Bivalvia > Lucinida > Lucinidae > Loripinus > Loripinus fragilis. Next base: position 92,617,539 of record OZ026521.1, on the reverse strand, counting down.
GTCATGGCTATGATATTGAGGCTTTGCAACTCAAGAGGAATACATTTTTGCACTTCAGTCGATAAAATACATGTCACAAACTCTCTAAAAACGAATATCCTCTATAAGGTTACTTGGCCACGGATCAAATTCGTCAGGGGCGTAGCTTGTCTAAAATTTAAATGTACGCAATTGTGGTGATGTGGTTAATGCATATATGCAACAACAAAAAAGAAAAAAAAGAGCATTTACAAATAGCGTACACCCAGATGAAAAGCCGCATAACTCGGCGTCTCATCAGAGTCTATGCTGTTTGCTATGTTAAGTACATTCTTGGTAACGGTGGAAAATATTAAATCTTATGTAAATCAGGACCTCTTTCACTTCGTTAAGGGGTGTTAAACCCTTAAAGGGAGTCTTAGAGCAGATGATGTCGTCATAACCCCTACTAAAATTGGAATTAGACACATTAGAATTGCTTTTCCACACACATTTTATATGCGTATCATCACAAAACCTTCAGAACTGGGATAGAATTCTCTCATATTTTTGGTTCAAAAGTGTACGCAAATGTGTTTTACGAATATGGTTGCTACACCCATGTTCGTCGGTGCCAATTCAAAGAATTAAAAGCAAGTTCCTTGTGTGCAGGACCATTGTTAGCCTCACATTTCATCGCCTAGTCAGTGGCGGATCCAGATGAGGTTCAGGGGGTTCGGTCATACCCCCTCCCGGTTTTAAATATCCTATGAAAAATGAAATAATTTGGTCTCAGTGAGACCAAATTATTTCATTTTCATGGGATATTTATATAAACCCCCTTTTCAGAAATCCTGGATCCGCCCCTGCTATTACTGACTTAGTGTCATTGCAGTCATGGGTTCACGTTTTAATAATTAAGACAAAATATCTTAAAGTGCAAAGAGAAATAAACAACGCAAAATGCATTCAACGTGTTATCTGAATGAAAATCCTTCGTATTACAAGCTTATTGGAATGATCTCCCACATGAAATTAAAATCCCCTCTCAAACTTAATGTTAATGCTAGTTTAAATCCACTGCCTTCATATTCTCAGCAACGTCGATGTAGCAAAGAAATAATTATGCCTTCGTTCTTGACACATGATTATGGCAGTAACTGAAAGGAACTTTATTATGTTGTATTTCTTCTTTTCAGTAGAAATACTACAAATGTTGGGCGAATACAAGTATTAATGTGATTCGTTTTCGTTTAAGCACATACATTTACATTTGTGTAATCCGACTTTCATACCAAGGGCCCTTGAGTGGGAAGAATGTCGTTGAAAACGTGGTCTTTTGCAATGCGGTACCATCGATTGTGGTATTCTAGTTAATCGTTGTTGCTGCTTTAATTGTACAATGGGCTTCTTGTTTAACTCTTTCCTTCATGAATGTTCATGCTAAGCTCCACCCACTATGAATAATTATATAAACAAACTTTCAAGTTTGTATATATGGCAAAGAAATCACTTGTTAGGTCCACTAGTGTAGGATCATATCATACATAAACAAACAGAGTATACCCTGATATGGGTCTACTCTGTTTGCACAAGTGTTAAAAGGCGTCTTACAATTAATGAGGTAAAGGGTTAATCCTGGTTTTCTATAGGTTTTATAGCTTCTAGTGTATCTACTTATGAGCCGTGACATTTGATTTCCAATAATGTGGCATTTTGACAAGTGTAGACTCAGACAAGCCCGTACAGCCCCCTTTTAAGCTTAGAAACTCCAAATTATGTTCAGTTAGTAGCTTAACACTCATAGAATATTCAAGCGACTAGCAAAGGTTCTGATCAGACTGCGCGTATACGCAGGCTGATCTGTGAACTTTGCTGGTCGCACATACCGCATTGTTGGAAATCCCATGCCACGGCTAAATTATAATTTCTTTACTCTCTTTACTTGCCTCATAATCTTATCAAAGGCAAACTAGCTACTAGTAAGTTAATTCAACAAACTTTGTACAGAGATGGTTCGCTTTATTTGGCTTGTAATGAGAAACACGCATTTTTCACTTCTGAACAACCTAACAGATTTAAATTGTCGTCATGTCAGAAAGTTTGTGACGCTTTCCATTATCATCGGACAAGAGATATAGTAGGTATTCCTATGGGTACCAAGCATGCTCCTCTTATGGCAGATTTGTTTTTGTTTTGTTATGAGAGAGACTTCTTGGTGTCTCTTTCTGACAATAATCAAACACGTGTATTTTAGATAGAATTCGTTCAAATGGGTAAAAACAGTAAAATTCCCAATCTGATGTGCAAGAAAAGCTGTCCCTTGGGATAAAAAAATAAAATGTACTGTCGCTTGTAATACCTAGTTGTGTTTCTTTTTATCCTGTTCTTTTATTGCGACGTTCATTATCAAGTCATAAGACGACGGCGAAGAGTGTTCTAAAGAAGTCCGAAAGAGACTGAGAAAAGCGTTAGAGTTAATAATGGTAATTATTCAAGACTAAGTTGCTGTTTATGACAATAGGACCAGACACCGACAAAGCGCAAACAACGGCTCTTATGGCATGTACTGCCATATCAGGTACATGTACACTGTACAGACATTCTGGCCAAATATTACATTCACAATGAACATGAAGGCAGATCTGACTTCGAGGTAAACACACTTATTTCATGCTCAACCAAATTTAGCATGACATTTCTCATAAAATATAGAATACTGAAATATATATACATTGAACCGATGTTATAAGTAGCCACTTTTCAAGTTCATTTTTCTGACTAAAGCGCTAATGATATTGAATGGTCAGTAAAAGGTCACTAACTCGAAATTAATTCTATCTTTGGAATGTTCATGGAATCTTGAATACTTCGGGTCTCTTGCAAAGTAATCACGATAACTTTGCAAGAGACCCGAAATATTCAAAAAAATTGAATTTATTGCTACTATAAAAATCTAAAATATAAAAAAAAGATAATTAAGGAATTAAAAGAGTATTTTTTAAAATTATAATCATATTAACGGTTTAGGCGGAGTGTAAAATGGAAACACGGAACAGCCAGCTTGAACACGGACAGCAAATGGAGCAACCATGAGGTGTAATTCGTGAGGCTATAACTACGGAACGGTTGCAGAAATCTAAAGATTCATTAAAGAATTGCTTCGAATGTGTAAATATTGATTAATATTCCACCGCCGACGATGTTTCACCATGCCAAACGCGCTCTACGATGCATAGCTGCCTACGCATTAGATGCCCACTTTTTCTGTATATTCGCTTCTGCTCCGTACCTCTGATAGCGTGCCAACAATCGACTCACGACAGTCTGTAATCTGGAGCACCCCAGTAGCTCTCTAGTGCTCACCTTCTGTTAGATGTCTCATAATGTCAACAGGAAAACATGACCCAACGTGTCAATAAATGGTCTTTAAGCAGTCAATGCTGAACACTGTATCGAAATCAACATCGACAAATCGGTTTGCCACTGACGTTAAAATTCGCGTGATACCCTACCTGTATTCAATGATAACGTGCGTGGCCATCCGAACGTAAATTTAAATTTCTCAACAATAAAATGTATACACATTATACACATACTAACTTATATACCATATAAACGTTGACACAGGGACCAGAGCAAAAACGCGTATCCCCTACTTTTTGTGAACAGCATATATCACTGGTTCTAGTAGACTATTCTTGTCTCAATATGCATATTTCTAGGGGTATTATACATCGGCCTTTGTAACCAATACGTTGTTAAAGAATGAAACTGGATTAAAAATATATAGCCATAATCGTAAAATAGAAAGATATACATTACGTTGGAGGAATAAATGTCAATTACTAAAATAATATTTCAATATCAATGACACTGTATTACGCAGATCGTTCACAATGATGGAAGCCGTTCTATCAACGAAACAGCAGACATGCATCGAAAACATAGGAGCCTCGACATGTGATTTCCAACAATGTGGCATTTTGACAAGTGTAGACTCATACGAGCATATGCAGCCTACTATTAAGCTTAGAAACTCCAAAAGCTGCTCGGTCAGTAGCTTAACAGTCATTGAATATGCATGCGACTTGCGACTGCGCGTATGCGCAGGCTGATCTGAGCCTTTGCTCGTCGCACATACTACATTGCTGGAAAAGCTCATGTCACAGCTCAATTAAAGAACAGCGCAAGCATTCTGATAATTCCAAATTACTTGTAACACGACAGCGCCTCCACGATTGGGGGCTTTGGTTGATACGACTGACCAGCCGATTCCTCAACCCTTCAGAGGTAAGATCTGTGGAGCCCAGAAGCAGCCGGACACGGGCTCAGCTAAAGGTCTAATACAATCTTACCAAAGCATACATTTTGTACTATATACAATGACACAAAGAAAATGGCTCCCAGCTCACAGATTGACCGAGCAAAATATAAACCTAAGTTGAGCCATTGAGACAAGCACCCTGCTACAACCCACCGAAGAAAGTTTAAGGTCTGGGTCGCTATCGAGTCTGAGGCCTGACTCACCGTCGTGCATTTAAAGATGAGACCAGCCCTGGATAGGGCCAAAAGGTCAAATATCATTAAATATCAATTACAAAGTCAATTTTAAAGATTTTTATACCAAACTTTGTGTGTATTCTCAGAAATGAAAGATATAAAACATATCAGACGGGTGTTTTATTCCAGTACCTGGGTCATGCCTCAGGGATGGGACTTTGAGGCGCTGGGGGTGCCAAAGCGGTCGTTTTTAACATGGTCATGTGACATATCAAATTGACGGGGATGCCGAGCAAAACAGAATGCACATAAATTTTTCACCCAAAGGTCAAAATTGTGACCTTGGGGTGAGGCCAAAAGGTCAAATATCATTGAATTATAGTTACAAGGTCGATTCCAAAGTTTTTTTATACGAAACTTTGAATGTGTTCACACAAATAAAAGATATAATACATATTGAACGGAATTTTCATTATGTTGCCTGGGTCATGCACCATGGGTGGACTTGGGGGTGCTGGGGGCAAACACTTAATCATGGGGGTTTGTGATTGCCCCCAATCGACTGCGCGTTCTAGTATCCAACTAAAATTTATATCTGATTATTATCACGTGAAAACATGTCTTAGATGTTTCTGATCAAGTTTGACTATGATTAGAAACTCTAAATAAAGTTCGGTCAGTAGCCTGAGGGCCATAGAATATTCAAGTGACTAGCAAAGACTCTGATCAGACTGCGCCCATGCGCAGACTGATCTGAGCCTTTGCTGGTCTTACATACCGGATTTTTGGAAAGCTCATATCGCGGCTCATATAGTTAGAAAATTGAAATTGAGAAAAAAAACACCCACATATTTCATATTTTGTTCGTTGTCCACTGTTGTACAGCGCTGAATAGTTCTAGTTATCATTTTGCACTTTTACAAGACCACATAAACGGCAAAGAAAAAATGTATCACTTCAAATACCGGTTTTGTATCACTAAGTGCACTGAAAAACCATATGTACCTTGTTCCAATTGTCTAGTGTGTATCATAATTGCCAATTTGTATACGTACTCCACGTTTCCAAGCACTAATAGTATTTCAGTGCAGATGTCTTAGATGTGTCAGTTAATGTAATAAGTGTTGTCGCTTTTCACTCCGTATTATTTTCTACAATATAGCGACACCAACAGACATGTGCTTCATGGTAGATTCGGACACTGTCTAGACTCTATGGACCTTAATAATGTAGACGTCCACGTTACAGCGCATTATGATTACAGTTTTATGTTTCAGGTTATTCACTTATTGTCTATGGCTAGATGTTTGCATACTTGTAATAATAAACATATCGGACTAGCTACACTAATTAGATTTTTAAAGTAACATGAAACCCTATTATAACCTTTTAGACATCAGATAACACAGACATGGTTCAGAATGAGTGTGCCCTTAAGGATGACCGCTACGTACATTTTTTCTTTTAGCATTTATTTTTGCAATTCTTACATGATTATCTTGACATTTACATGTAATCACAATATCAAAATATATTGTGCGTTGTGTTTTCGTCATGCTACAAAGCTTTAAAAGTATTACCGGATTGAGTTTAAGACTTTTTAAGGTCATTTTTGCATTTTTATAGCATTATAAAATAAGCAGGTGTTATGTATATCCCTGAAGATGATCCTTGTCTTTTATAAGTGTATGGCAATGATAGTGCTCACTAAGTGGCAACGCCTACTGAAACTGCTTAAGGATTCGACATGCGGGTAATTGTGGAATGTACTCTTACAAACACTCCTTTAAAGCCCAGATATAAGCACTGACCTAGATTTCAATTTACTCAAGTAATGCGTAAATGTAACCATTGTCCTTAATAATTAAATATAACGAACCTTTCCGTTGTTTATCATAGTCCAGCGAGATAGTATGCATATATTAATGGGGTACAGGTTAGTTAACAATAATACCCCCACGTACCGACTGCCTTTTCTCATCTTCATAACGAACACACAAGGTGGTACCGAACTATGCATAGAGCCTAATCCCCTTAATTCGGTGTCCTCGTAACCAGAGTTTCACTTCAAATTATTAGCAGTCCGAATCATAGGGAGTTAGTCATGAAATAAATTAAGTAATATATAGCCTAAATTCGACAAGGTGTTTTACTTGATTGTATAGTTTCCTGATCTTTGCCGTCTTTCTTACTATCAGTATTCAATGAAAAAAGTGTAATGTGACAGTGTCCCTCTCAAATTACATTGGGTTTATCTATTGTTAAATGTTCTTCCCATTGTTTGTGGGGGTGCTGTGTCTTTCTTTGTTTTGGTATGCATTACGTTGTGTCCTTACTAGTTTTACAATAATCTTGAAGAGGACGTGAGGGTTGGTTGTTTACTTTTATTGTATTACCGATGTCCCACTACTGTAAATGTCCTGTGGCTCTTCCTCACGGTGGTCTGTGCGTATGATTGTGGTATTTCCCGACCATACTCACTTACATTTTGTTGCTAATTATACATATGTAACTTATGACACTCTCACTCGTTGGCCTTTTATCTACAATATATACAGTCATACATAAGTTAAGCATCACCCAAACATTATTTCAGAGACGTTTTTCGTGTACAAATTTCTTCAGAAGAACGACCAATTTGTAACATTTTGTTGCCCTAGTCTTTTCTTGGTCTGCTGGACATATCGGAATGCAATTTGATCATTTTGCTAAATTTCTACGGTGTCCTGTATACACCAAGCCCTATTTTGGGGGTTTATCCTTAAAAAGTGTCACAGCTTAACCCAAAGTGCTTACTTTTAATTCAAATAAACGCAAAAATAATCTAGACCTATTTTCTAAAAAAGTGCTAAATTGATGCTGTCGAACTCTAGGCTACATGTCAATTATAGAGGATCATAGAGAAAGTTAATTGCGTATTTTAATTTTTGCATTATCACTATTTAATATGCCATTCCTTACACATCAATAACTTTTATTCTTTTAGAGATATGAATCCGAAATTTACAAACATAACTTGCCTTTGATATTGTAACAATATGACAAACACCATAATGGGGTAGAGAATAGGGACAGTTTAAGGCGTAAGTGTGCATTTACAATGCCTGGTTGTTTACTTTAATGATAATTTAATCAAAAGTAGCTGTAAATTGTCACCAATTGATCTATTCTAATATATGAAAAAAGAAAATATTCAAGACTGGAAAGCTTCTTTCATTTTTAAAAGAAACCATTCGGGCGACGCTTAACTTATGTCTGACTGTATATATCTAGGGACTTTTACAAGCTACAAGCATTTAGTTGTTCTTCTGGCTGTTTCGTTAAAGGGATCAAGCATGGATTTTCAGACATTAATTTTCTCGTTCTAAGGTGGCTCTGTTCTGTTGTTATTGTTATTGTCGATTCTATAGTTGATGTTCCTCCTATTGTTTGTGGGGGTTCCGTGTGTGGTACTGGTTTTGTTATGCATTATTTAGTGTCATTTATAGTTTTGTTATCATCTTGACTTGACAAAGGAGAGAGAGAGAGAGAGAGAGAGCTGACCGTCTTCCTGAATACCAGCTTCGCGTCTTTTGATATCAAGATTACAAGGCTCGGCTTTGAGAACTCATGTTTTCTCGTTCGGCAACCCCGTGCTGTCAACAATCGTTGTCAAAGCCTTGTCTGGTAAACTTGATATCAAAAGACTCTCACCTAGTACTCTCTGCCAGTCGGGCCATACTATTGCTTTTGAGACTTTTACTTGTATAAAAGTAAGTGTGTGAATTTTCACTATTCTTTGCTATATCCATTTCGAACTTGCTTCATCGATTTCAGTTTTATGAAGGTAATAACAACCGTTATGCAGTTTGGGAAGGTATCAATGGACACGTTGGTTCCTAATTAAAATTTAATGTAAGGATTAGGTAGCATTCGTTAATGGAGAAAAGTTAATAAATCAACAGAAATAGAACCTTTAAGTGCATTAGCCGGACTCTTCAATGTTTAGTTTCTATTAGCAAGTATTTCGATCGATATATTATCTTGAAATTCCTGTCGCTCGAAACTATCTGGGTTACATGTACGAATACGTGTGAAATCTAGAATAATGCATTCCATATATTGTAACTAAATACACGGCGACTCTAGTAGTGTAAAGAAACGAGCTTACGGATACCACCATTGTATACATGTTACTTGTACAAGGGCAGATACTGACAAGAAAAACAAATAATTATGTCGACAAACGACTATGATTAAAGCACATTTAACTTTATCCACCAAATCTGAATTAGGGCGAAGCTTGGATTTCAGTAAAATGCAGTTATTACCCACGGTGGCTTCGGCTGCTGCATGTTCTGAGGCGGAGGTCATGTTGTTATTGATTTTATTGTGGGACCCAGTGATTGTGGCTTTTTGAAAGTTTGGACCTCGTTTAGTTGTGCAGGACATCGTATCCTTGCAAGTTTTGCAATCATCCTGCTGAGGAAGAGAGCTTGCTGCTTTTCTTAAATTGTCTTCCTGATGGCTTGTGACATTTAGTGTTCTGCGGCGCTTTACCATGATGACATGGATTGGTCGGCAGTGCGTGATTGTTGCATTTCCTGATCATACTCACTTTTTATCTTTGACCTATAGGCATATGATATATTTTGATAGTTTAGGGTAGCAATGATTTGTTAAATTGACATTAGAAAGTGAAAATCAGAAAAAGTGAAATTTATTGCTATGTCACCTGTGCATGAGGTACTCAAAGATGAGCTCTTGTGATGGGTCTTTGCTTGGCATCCATTGTTCATTTTGCGTCATCAGTCAAACTGTTATTTTTCTGAAACCCACGTCTTCTGGTAAACCAAATTCATTATTAAATGTAGATTAGAGCCAACAATCTTTTTCAATTTATACACAATTCATACAAGAGAGATTTAAGTCCAACTTAGAATTTAGATATCAAATCATAGTATCGTCTATAAAATTAAAAAAGGTTTTGTGAAGTTTATGATACCGATAGCCTTGTTTTAGAAGTTTCTGAGATAACAATTCATTGTGAGTGTTGAAGTCAGTAACATAGCTAGATGCTATAACAAAACGAATGGGTTGAAAGATATAGATTCCATAGGATGTAGAGCGAGGTACATCACTATCTAAAATGAGAAATTGACAATTTCATGATCAAAGTCGTCACGTATATCATAAATTTTGGTAGAAACATTATCATTAGAAATTGACAAATGCAAGTCTAAAAATGCGGCTTCGGTAAAAGATGGATTGGCTTTATTAACTTAGAGCTCTGAAGGGTATATTTGACTTACAATATTGTCAAATTAAACATAATTTAGGTCCAAAATATCGTCCAAATATCTGGACATAGTGCTAAGCGCATTATTAACATCAGCCTGCTTATCATCAGAAAGAGACATCATAAAGTCCCTCTCATAAAAAATCAGGAATAAATCTGCAGCCAGGGGAGCACAATTAGTGCCCATAGAAATACCAACTACTTGTCTATACAGGTTGGTGCCAAATCGAATAAAAATGTTGTCCAAAAAAAGGTCAGCGCATCACATACATTTTTACAAGACCATGCATGTTATTTGTTTTAGGTTTTCTCCCAAGTAAAAATGCATTTCTGTCATTACATGTAAGGTATGGAAAGCCTTCTCACTGGAAGTTTCTTTCAATAAGATCAATAAGTTTATCTATAATTAAATTATGAGGTAAAGTACTGTAAAGAGTAGAAACATCATAAGTAGACAAACTGGTCGCATTGAAATCCCTAGCTTTAAGTTTATCTAAAATTTCACCTGATTTTTTTATTAGACCAAAATAGGTTTTTACCCAATCTCTCGTATACCTTTTCACAGTACTTGATAACATGTTTTTAACAGCTGTAAGACACAAGGCTAACAATTTAGAAGGTTTTCTTGTCGTGCAAGACCTCGAATTAGCAATAAATCTTGCTTTATAGGGTTTTTATGGAGTTTAAGTAACCAGTACAACGTAGGAAGTTTTCTTTAGCTTTGACACCGAAATGTAGGGCTATATGACAACCATGCCCATCGACAATCGCCCTCTCACTTAAAGAAGGCTGCAGTTTATAGGCATAAGTGTCAACAATCTCACGCTTAAGAGTATTAATATAATGCAATCGTCACAACATTGTTTGCAGCTTTATCTGCTTGAACTGAAACAAATTTCATATGAACATCCTGGATATCTAGTTTAAGATGACGAAAAGACGATTTAGGTTTAGGGGGTAAAAGATGTGTTTTAAGAGAGCAAAATGAAATACGAGTATCATTAATTTTAAAAAGTATATCTTCCATTCCTTCAAGGCATCAGGTTCAACATTTTCCCATTTGCACCAATGATAACTAAAGTCATTTAAAGAAGCAGCTATCTCTCTTCGACATTTAGGGAAATCAATATTAGAGGGAAATCTATATTTAGGACCTTTAGAAATAATATTGCGAACTCTAGCGTCAGGAATGACATTAAAATTACATGTAATCACATGCCCTGCAGAGGGATTTAAATAATTAGGATTTTGCAATCTCAGGAGTCAGGAGTATTGAAATCTATATCTATATCAGTTTCAATTTTATTAAAGTTAAATATAGTAGATCTAATTGGTTTGTTATATTTATAACAAATGATAGGAGATTCACTGAGAGTTATCAAAGTAACTTGGGATAGATGAACTCACTAAATTATCCTTATAGATGTAAATCAATAAACTCCATACCTTTGTTAATGAATGGAATTTTGATAAAATGTCGTTTATGGTTGACCTCAGAATCGATATTAGACCTAAGGAAATGTTGAACATAAAACCTTGTAAGAAGCGCTGATTTATTTAATTTGTTTGCTCTATCATGCTCTATCATAAAGTTTATTAGCCTCTAACTCTAAATTACGTAAAACTGAAATAAGCCATGCCAACCATAATTATTTAAAGCTATACAGAATGATCCTTGACAGAAGTATTTAAACATTTGTTCAAATTATTCCCCAGGGGCCACAAATGGGCCCGCCCCAGGTAACATATTTAACATAGGCTTGTATAGGGTAAACATGATAAAATATTCTTGTCTTAACCACAAGGACTAAAGCCTTGATATTTGGTAGGAAGCATCAGCTAGTAGATCACTACCAAGTTTGTCAAATTATGTCCCTTGGGCCACAAATGGTCCCACCAGGGGGGTGGGGGCACATAGGCTTAAATAAAACTTATAGTTTTCAGAATATGGTCATGTTACATTAAAGGGAATGAAGCATATAATTCATGCTAGCAAATGTTTTACCCTTACACACATCCTTGAAACCTGGAGAATAAAAGGTGTTTTTCTTTCTTTAATGTGAGTAGCCATGTTGCATGTCGAATGAAATGAGAATGAAATAAAGAATGCAAGCAAATATTCCGCCCTTATACAACCCATGGCCTCAGATCGGGTCAAAAGGTAAAGCATTTTTTGCTGAAGTAGGTCGTGTTGCATATCACATTAAAGGGAAAGGCTTGTAGAACATTATGCAAGTTTGACCTTAAGCACACCCCTGATATTTTGGGATGGGTAAAAAGGTAAAAAAGGTCAGACATTGAAATTGTGCAGATAAGTATATTTTGATTGAACTTATTGAATTGGTAGTCTTTGAGTATGGTTTTGAGTGATACCCCAGATGAACTAAGGTGTTTGGGAAATGTAATTTATATTTTATGGTTAACATCCTCTCCTTGTGACAAGAACTCAGGTGAGCGATTCAGGGCCCATGAGCCCCCTTGTTAATTATGTTGGCCATTTTGTTTATCAAGCCCTTTTGACTACACTTGATAATGAATTTGGCTTACCAGAAGACGTCGGTTTAAGAAAAAAAAACAGTTTGACGGATGACGCAAAATACACAATGGACGCCAGACAAAGACCGATCACAAGAGCTCACCTTTGAGTACATGTACCTCATGCTCAGGTGACCTAACAATAAATTTCACCTTTTCTGATTTTCAGTTTCTGTTGTCAATTTAACAAATCATCGCTACCCTGCACTATATGCATATATCATATTCCTATAAGTTCACAGATAAAAAGTGAGTATGATCATGAAATGCAACAATCAGGCTCTGCAGACCAATCCATGGCATCGTGATAAAGCGCCGTAGAACACTAAATGTCACAAGCCATCAGGAAGACAATTTAAGAAAAGCAACAAGCTCTCTTCTTCAGCAAGATGATTGAAAAACTTGCAAGGACACGAAGACCTGCACAACAAAACGAGGACCAAGGGTTTGTAACATGGGTTAGTCATTTATCTGTGATGCTGCCATTACTTATCTACCGCTTAATTCCTGTTGTTAAATGTGTTAATGGCTCCAGTGTAAGTAAATTAGCATACTACAGGGAGAGATAATATTAAAAGGCATGCCCTTTTGTTGTCCAATAATTAATTTAAAAGACAAAGAAAAACTCCCCTGCTGAGCTGATAATTGTATTCAACACATCACAATATTTGAGTCGTCAAATGGTACGTTCAACATGGCCTACCAGCAAAGTTCTGGCCAGTAAAATGCATTTTAGACTGCGCATCTATACACACGAATGTCCGTTTCGTTTAATGGAAGTGGTTTTGTTGTTGTAGGAGCATATTTGTTGTTGCACCTATTGCTTATGGGGGTTTGTGTTTGCTATTGTTGTTTCGGTCATATCTAGTTGTTTGCGTTTGGTACTGGTTTGTGATATTGTTGTTTTGGTCATTTCTAGTTTTTCAATCATTACGCTGACAAAGTAGGGTGTTTGCTAATATACTTAATTTGTATTCTTACTATTACGTTTGTGTTTGGTCCTGGTTTGTGATATTGGTGTTTGGGCCATATCTAGTTGTGCAATCATTTCGCTGACCAAAGAGGGCACTTGTTAATAAGTATACTTAATTTATATTTTTGCTTTTATGTGTCTTGCTTTTATATTGTCACTACCTCATGTGACATGGGTTAGTCATTTATCTGTGATGCTGCCATATCCTGGTCAGAATCTCTTATCTAGTGCTTAATACCTGCTGTCAAATGTGTTAATGACTCCGGTGCAGGTAAATTAACATACTATTAAAGGAAGATACACTATTAAAAGCCATGCCCTTTTATCGTCCAAGACAAAAATAATTCCCCCGCTGAGCTAATACTTGTATTCAACACATCTCAATATGCTTCTTCTGTGGATCATTTGTGTTATTTTTGTCCTGTTTTTGTTATGCTTTCGTGCGTGTCTGTTTATTGATGCCTTGTTGTTACCTGCTGAGAAAGGGCTGACCTCGTGGCTCTCGTTTGTGATGCCTAATTGTGAAGCTGTCACTTTCCTATTGGTATCCTGGGTCAGGTGTGGTGCTTAATTGTATCGATACCTGATCTTTGCCCTCTTTCTTACTTTCAGATATGTACTAACTGCCCGTCTAGAATCATGCTATGTTTAAGGCTTTAGAATTTCCCCCTTTCAAAAGTACATGGAATCAAGAAAAATGTCTAACAAATTTCTGACAATATTGACAACATGTTGTCAATATTGTCAGAAATTTGTTAGACATTTTTCCTGACCGTTTGATTTAACTGTATATCGCATTTTAAGCAATACACATGCATGGTTAATTGGTGAATGGCAGTTGCAATATGGCATTAAACATGTAAGAAAATACACTTTACATCTAATTGAAACCTGATAAATGGAAAATTTCAAACTTTTGTACACAGACCCTTATCATTTTTGATAATACAGAATGTCATATGATAAAGTGAAGTGCCTCTTAATATATACAAGGCATTATTCAAAGGAAAAATAGCAAATGAGTATGATCAGGAAATACCACAATCACAAACTGCAGACAACCCTGTGGCACCGCGAGGAATGCTGTTTTTATTACTAGCAGTTTACTCCTATTTAAACCATTTCAACTTACTATAAAACAACATATGTGATTATGTGTAACTAGTACTGAATAATACCACCACAAAATGCCATAAGTGTCAAAGTTATGGTTTCAATCACTAGCATTATGATTCGATTTGAAAATAATACTTTGTATACTAATTTTGTGGTCGAGGGAGTCCAAAACAATATTACTATAGTAGAAAATATAGTGTTATCATACGTTTATGATTTTGTGGTATGATTTCAATTAATATCATAAGGGTAACACTGTTTGGTTTATTCATAGACATAGTTTATTCTAAATGATATATTACCTCAACGATCTTTTTTGATATTTTTCAATGTAATTTTGGAGTATCTGTTGAAAGAGACAAATACGTGACCCATGCTCACAGTTTGAAAACTACCAGGTCATCACATAGTATTCAATATTGCTGCTTCCTTCTGTGGACAATACCCAGACCACAGAGAAGTTAAATTCGCACTACCTGGCGTAAAACTCCAAATGCAGCGAGCCAGGAGTCATATATAGATAGATTATAAGAACATATCATAAGTGTGAGGGTGAGATAGAAAAATCCGTCCTGAGGATCACTGTTTGGCATCACAAGGCTTACCGAGTGATGACAAACGGTGATAACGAGGGACGAATTTTTTTTAATTCCATCATCACACGAATAACGGATTATTTTTTCTTGCTCACCATGAAAATAGTAAGCGAGTTTAATACCGCAGTTTATGTTTAAAAAGGGCTCCCAGATATTCCTGGATACGCTGAGATGCGATGTGATGTGTTATGATGACGCCACTTTAAAATAACAATGACGTCACCTGACAACCATAGTACGCGAATTCCAATAAAACAAATGTGTACAGCCCTCACGTGACAGCCTGGGTATGATAACATAGGTGAGACAGGATTTTCTATCTCAGAGTAAAATCTCAGATATCCCTATCCGATGTGCTAGAAAGATAGATATACAATTTAAACATAGCAAAACGTCACCAGATTTTTTGTCAATTCTAGCATGTCCCAACAGAAATGGCACTTCCTCAAGTCCATACATATGTACCTATTTCATAATAAAGCCAACGACCTCTGCGCTACATTCTGGAAAAGGAATCATGTTAAATTCAAAACTCAAGAGGTAAGACAGTCGTAAGCCAGACTATAATGATTAGTAAGATTTGTGTCACAAATTAAATATGCATTATGTATTGACCTAATCTCATATTTCCTGTTTTTGTCAGTGTATGATATATTTAAAAATCAATTTGTTGCTTATTGACATTTTAGGATATAGTTATTCACTCTTTTGATATAAAGCGAAGACAAAACGGTATAAATAGAAATGACAAACAATATAGTATGCAATCAAACAGATGAAAGGGTATTCTTTTACAATTCAAAAATATTTACAGGAATATATTAAAGAAAACCAAAGTATATGCTCAGTTGTACGTACTATAGTAGATTATAGAAAGTAAAAATGAAAAGAAAATTGTTCAATGACATAATCAATTCGCAAACCTTTTGCATTAAACAAGTGAAATAAAATATAGTTTTATTTTAGCCTTATATTTGCGTTACCAATTCTTTAGAATTGCAAGAAATAGTATCATTCTAATACTAATCCAAGAATGAGTGCTATGAACTGTTCTGTGGTGTCAATAACATTATATAGCTACTGTCATTGATTGATAAACACATCTGAATATTTAATGTTAAGATTTTGTGTTAAAGTTGAAATGTTACATGTTTTGATACATTTAAAGAAAAGAAGAAGGCAAACATCAGGAATCGATACAATCAAGTACATGTACATTGTGTACCATACCTGATCCGCTACACCATATGAGAAAGTGGTAAACACACAATAATGCATCACACACAAGACAGCGAAGAGGCCATATTTCTTAAAGCCATTTAACTTCATTCTATATAAAATCAATCAGAGATAAAACAAATCGAAGGTGGAACTAGCTCTGTCTATCTGGAGTCATTTTCTTTGTTTCATAATATATGTTAATTTGATTAGATCATTTCTCTATGACGATGCATTGCATAAGTTAGGAAGCCTCAATGCGAGCTAAACAATGTTTGTAATTTAACACATAAAAGTCTAGTGCGAAACTTTAGTACCAGTAAAATGCATTTAAAAATGAAGTGAGTATGATCAGAAACTACCACAATCACGCATAGCAGACCAACCCATGGCACTGTGAGGAAGAATCACAGAACATTAACAGTAACAAGATATCAGGAAGGCATTTAAATCAAAGCAACCAGATTTCTCGTCCTCGTCTCGCCAAGATGAATGCAAAACTAGAAAGGACACAAAGTAATGCATACCAAAATAGAGTACCCCCATAAACGATAGGAGGTACATAAAACAATAAATCATCAACAACAGAACCACTGCCTTCAAACGGATGCCAGCCTACCCCACTGGGGTTTGAATGTATTTACTGAAGTCAACTGTTAAACTGTTGTTAAACCACAAAATGGTTTAGCTCGTAAGGAGCCTTCCTAACGAATGCAATACATCATCACAGAGAAACAATCTAATCAAATAAACACACTATGATTAAACATGCCTCGCATGTAGTCAGAGCTAAAGAAAACATCAAGTTGAGCTACGGTTGGCCCAGCCAATGACAAGTATCAGGCATCAATAAACAGATTAAAGCTTTACGTCAGGGCCTTCATTAAGTCTCCCGTTAGCTTAGACTGCCATCCGTTCTAATGCGTTGGCCTCCAAGTCTTAGCTGTATTTGTATGTGTTCTAATGTATGGTATACACTGAACCAAAGTTCTAAGTAGCCACTTTTCAATTTCTTTTTTTCTGACTAAGCCCTAGTGACATTGAAATTACTTTTTTACCCAAGTATGTGCATTGTAATGTTCTAAAGTTAAGCGGTGTTTGGGGAGAGTTTTCTATCACCTCACGATTTTTTGTGTTCAAAAATGCATACATCAACTTTTTGAAGAAAATAAGCGTTTGAGTGCAGTTTTTATCGAATTCAAGTACAGGTGATTGCAAAGTAATAAGGTTGCAAAGATCAGGAATCGATACAATCAAGTACCACCCTGACCCAGGATACCAATGGGAAAGTGACAAACTCACAGAAGACACCACAAACGAGAGCCAAGAGGTCAGCCCTTTCCCAGCAGGTGACCACAAAGCACATATAAACAGACGCGCACAAAACATAGCAAACACAAGACAGAACAAAAACATAAAAGATCCACAAAAGAAGTACCGCCTTGGAACGGTCAGTAAAATATTTTACTGGAGGGCTTAAACCGGTTTAACGGCGCCAACCTCACCCTTAATTCAGATGTGGATCAAGACACATAAATATTTGGTTTGCATGAAAGACCCCTAACTTATCAATGCATCTTCTCCTAAAACATATAAATCAAGATATAACAAGGAGATAAAGCAAGGATAAGGACTCAACAGTAAATTAAACTGAATACCGGAGCAAAAGAAATCCAACAGGTAAACCCCGGTGGGCCCGACAAACAGCCAAAGCATCAGGCCCCTACCATCTCATCAATAGATAAGTCTTTAAGTCTGAACCATCATAGAGTCTGAAGTCCGACCCACCGGCGTGCAATTAAAGAGGAAAGCAAAGTTGCCAACCGTGATTGGGTTGACTACCAAGCATGCAATCTGTTGCAATACATTAATGTTATAGCCAATCTTTTTATAATGGGAAATTATTTTAATGAACTGCGCTGAAAAATTATTAGAGCCAACAATCTTCTTCAACTTATACACCAAGTCACCATAGAAATCAGGTTCCGAAAGTCCTTGGCGCAAGAGAGATTTAAGTCCAACTTGGAATTTAGAAATCAAATCATAGTATCGTCTATAAAATTTTGAAAATGTTTTGCGAAGTTTATGATACCGATAGCCCTGTTTAAGAAGTTTCTGAGTTAACAATTTATTGCGAGTGTTGAAGTCAGTAACATAGCTGGATGCTCTAGCAAAACGAATGAGTTGAGAGATATAGACTCCATAGGATGTAGAACGAGGAACATCACCATCTAAAAATGGGAAATTGACAATTTCAAAATCAAAGTCGTCACGTTTATCATAAATTTTGGTAGAAACTATATCATTAGAAATTGACAAATGCAAGTCTAAAAATGCGGCTTCGGTATCAGAGGCATTGGCTTTATTAAGTTGGAGCTCTGAAGGGTATATTTGTCTAACCATATTTTCAAAATAAACATTATTAATATTTAAAATATCGTCCAAATATCTGGAAGTAGTGTTAAACGCATCAATAACATCAGCCTGCAAACCTGCTTAGTCGACTTGAGAAAACACCAAACACTTGACATTTTGCTTATGCCAGTTTTTTTTATGATTTTTTTAAAATTGATAATTTTCCAAATTTTCCGAAATTTTCGGAAATTATCAGCTGCACATACTAAAATCATTGTATGTGTTTTATTTTATGTTAATACGTTTGACAAAACACCATGCAACTTGATGAGCCCATTTTCTAACGGTTTTTTTACTAATTTGGTATCCACTTCCGATTTTAACGTGAAACTTTAAAGGTCATTCAAATGACATTTATTAAAGATTTCTTTTAATTTATAAGCAGAACAGTGACGCCAATTCATAACGAAGAACCCCTGAAAATTGCACTGCTGTGCCGCAGATAATAAAGCGTACAGAGCAATGCAAAGTGAGTATGCAAACTGCATGGTTAAGCTAAAAAAATCTTTGATTAAGTTGTTGACCGTGGCTGTCTTCATGTTAGCGTAAAAGAGAAATGGAGTGTTCAATTGTCAAAAAATCTTTTGATTCTTTTCATCTTATATCACAGCTGTTATAATCATCTTCAGACTAATAAAAATATGAATGGATAACGTATCTAATGAAAAGTTTATATCACACTAAAAAGTGTGACTTTTTGAAATGAAGGTACCTTTTCTCGGACATCGTCTGTGCAAGGTCTACCGGTCATTTTGAAATGACATACTTTGCAGAGTCTCGACAAAGCCTTGGACCTTTTTATAGAATTTAAATTTTGTGAGAGCGATTTTTACTTTCTGAACGGGAGCAAAAATTGTATGGTGGCTACTTATAACATCGGTTCTGTGCAGTGACAAATGTCTCTTATATGTTATTTTGACATTTTCACCTCATAATGATTTTTGTGTGGGTTTATCCAATGTGTTATATTACTCTGTTGTTGGTAAATTAAAACAACGTTTAAGGGAGTGCCAAAATAATGGATTAATCAAATTTATAATTTACAGGCAAAATCAAACCATTTCTTGCTGAGCTGAAAATTTGTTTTCAGTGCAGCACAATGCTAATGAATGCTGGAGCCAGCAAATGGTACTTTTCGCATAGGCGGCCTGAGTCTATGCTCACACCGTATAGGCGTCAATCGAAAACACTCTTACATGTAACAATCGACACTCGCGGATCAAAAAATCGCTAGAAACAGTGTTTCGGTTGTCATTTGTCGCCAGTTGGGCGACAAATAACAATCGAAAAGTCTGTTTCTAACGACTTTTATTCTACGTTCGTCGATAGTATTAACGTTTTCCATTTCGACCCCTAACAAAAATATCGGGATCCGCGCATGAGCCTCATAACTTTTCTCACTTTGTGTATGAGTAGCATCACACCGGATAGGCGGCAATCGAAAACGTTAATACTATCGACGATAGTAGATCAAAATCGTTAGACACAGAATTTTTCATTGGCCATTTGTCGCCCGTTCGACAAATGGCATTTGAAAACACTATTTCTAGCGATTTTGATCGCCGGGAACCAAGGTTTTATACAGCCAAATAGAACTATGGCCCGACTTAACGGGTCACTTGTGGTTCTTGATCACCTAAATAATCGATAAGTCAATTGTCCCCCTTACACTGTGGTCACTTTATCGCGAAATCGATTGTATCTGAGTCCAGGTACCGATGGTATTCGTCTCGCATCGATGATATTGCTGTTCAATATTGGTACTGAGAGGGTACCCAATTATACCATCTGAATATTTTACCAGAATTGTTGGATGGATTTTTCATTTATGTAACATAAAATGTGCTCATAAAATTTGTTTCAAATTGGAGTATGCATGCTCAACTAATAGGGTTTTCATCTTAAAATGTAATACACCATGTATGTCCACTATTCGTATGTTCTGAATTGAGTCTTAAAACAGCACTTGAGTACGTTCATACGACGTGAGAAAAACTGTCTAGGGGGGGGGGGGGTTGCAAACGACAACGGCGCAGACCAGCCTGCGCATCCGCACTGATTTAGAAATAACACATCGTCACCAAACAAGGCCGTCGGCGGCGGTACGGTCGGTTGGCCATGACCACTTTTTAGTCCGAAAGAGGTTTTAGCAGGACCACTTTTTTTTGCCGAATATGCTTATTTGGTCTGGTCATTTTTTCTGTTTCTTCTTTTTTAATTAATAACTGAAGCGTATTTATTTATCCCAGTGTGTCAAAGGGGGTCGTTATAAAACAAGATTAAGGAAATGACACCTTAGTCTGGTACCCGGCGTCTCTTTGTGTACTAAAAGTCGGAGAGGCAGGGTACCAGACTAATGACACCTGTGTTAACGACAGCAATTATAATAGTAGTATAGGCCCCACTTTAGGGTCAATGACGTCACGACGTCAGATCCAAGATGGCGGCCCCCACGACTTCCAGTCCAAGATGGCGGCCCCCACGACACCACGATGGCGGCCCCCACGAAGTCAGATACGAGATGGCGGCCCCTGTGACGCGTTCGGTTACACCTAGGAGGGTGAGTCAACGCCCTAGACCACAAGAAGGTTGCGTCACGTCCTAGAGCGCGGTGTCGTTCTTCTATATACAAGGGTGAGGGGCCTCTCATGTATCGAACGAACACGGATCTGGAGGAGTCTATATTGAGGATTTCCGGGTGGTTTTTTTACGCAGTTCAGAACGAGATCCAGTCTTTAATGGTGTAGCGCGTCGCAGCGCTCGGTTTATCCCGTTCCCCGGGTGGACCCTTTTTTTTCAGCACGGTCCTTTCACGTCTTTTTCCACGTACTGATCGGCTTCGTAATTGGGTCGTTAAGGCTGAGAGGGATATGATTGTCTATCAACGTAGAACGGGTTCCTTGCCATGCATATGGCGTCTGGCAAACTTAGGAGCATATTGCGCAATTATTTGCTGTTCGTCCTTCAGTATCTTAATGAATTCCAGTCCCAAGTTGCTGTCTTACGCCCTCTGTCTGTTATACTATCCTCTCCTTTTCGCTTAAGCTCCGATTTTGCCATTTCTAAAGCTTGGGCTACTGGGGTGACCAGGTTCACTACGGGTTTTTCCTTTTGTCTCATTTCTTTCAACTCTCTGTATTTCCGTCCACTACCCACAATATAATGACCCTGACTGTCGCGTTCCGCGTAGCCATCTCTAACATCCAGCAAGTGCTGAAACCATTTGTCGGGATCCGAGACGTACGGAATCCACTTCTGCTGTTAGTAATCGTAAACGAGTTTATTGCCCATCTCTTTCCATCGATTTCCTCCTTCGTGCTCGAGTTATTCTTACGCTCTATTCATACGAACGGGCTAGAGTTCAGTTCACTATCCTCAAGCACCTCAATTAATCGCTCAGCAGCCTCTCTGGCTTCGCGCCGTAGTTGTCTACATCTCATCCGAAACAACAGTTCATCAAACAAAGCTATACACATAAAAGTAATGGCGAACATATTTACGCCTATTCAATACTTAATCCCTTTTCTTAGTTACCAGTTTTGATAGTCATTAGGGTTACACTCCGAACACCGTAATGCCCCTAACTGAATCATGTGATCACTTTGTAAGTAACAGGTTACGACCCCGTCTAGTTCGGGTAAGGTCCTTCCAATTTCTGTTAAGAGTTCTTTGACGGCAATGTATTCTAGGGGTCTCAGGTATAATCCCTTTTTCGTAGGTATCACCTCTTCTTGCGGCTTCCAATACTGCCTTATATCCATACATGCGCTGCCCTCGGTGATGGTACAATAGACGTTCCCTCCAAGATGACTCTTATAGTTTTGTTTCTCTGTCCTCGCTTGATCCGCGTATTCTAAGTAATCCACCCAATTCTTCCATCGCATCAAGGTTAAGCTGATACCTTTTTTGGTCGGTGTGTCATCTTTCCATTCTCTCAGGTCAACACGCAGTTCACCTTTCCATTCTGTGACCTCGATAAAGCGATCGTTTCCGAGACTGAATCTGCATCTAGACATGTTTACTGTTTGACTGTCAGAATAGATATGACTAGATTGCTGCAAAGCGCCTTATATAGTGAGAGGTCTCTTCTGATTGGTCAATTATCCAGCCATCCAATTGGTCAACCTCCTCACTCCTGATTCCTCCTCCTCATTCTCCTTCACGACGTAGTAGAGTCCTCTTGGTCTTCAGAGGCTTTCTCGGTTTCTATATTATGATTCGGCCATACGTCCATTAATAAATCTTTCTGAGTTTGATGGCTTGTCTTATAGAGTCCGCCTGATTCATATCGTGTTGGTTCTTAAACGTTTTAGCCGATTCCAGTATTCGTTGTTGAACAGGATCCTCTTGTAGCTCGTAATAATCTATTAGAAATTGAGCGTAATCTCGTCTGAGTTTTTTGCGGAGAGAAGGCAAATCATCATTGGCTGCGAGATGAATAGATTTATCCGAACTAAAACCTCGCTCTTCATAAGCATTCACTTTAGCTTTAAACTGCTCTACGTTCTCCTGCCTGATCGGATTTTGAAATCTCCTGTTCCAGATGTAGAGTTTAGAGCACTCATCTCTCTGTTTTCTTCGTTTACCTGGAGGGCTTAAATCGCTTACCCTCCTATTCCATATATCCGGTTTATAACTTTCATCTCTTTCTTTATCCGGAGGGCTGATAGAGTGTATATAATCTAGGGACTCCACACTGTCATCATCTTCATCATCAGAAATATCTCCGTCATCGGGAGACTGTTGATCGACAAATATGTCAGTTTGTAGTCTGTCCTGTTCGGATGTACTCCATTTAAGATCTAGGACGAGGTAACCATAAGGTCTTGCCGTGGCATCTTCAAATTTCCTCATAAATGTGGTGCAAGTGGACGGATAAATTCTTCTTGCCAAGGTCGCAACTTGTTGTCTGTCGATCGGATTATTAAACAAGACCAAATATTGCGTATTTAAAGCGATATCCCTGCAAGCTCTACCTTGAGGAAATACGTTTTGAGTCAAATACACAATAGATATATTTCTGTGGTGACTGCCTTTCGTAAAAAGGTCGGCAATTCTCTGGTCACACTTTGCTTTGGTCATCAGGTCATCAAAAATGATTAGGTTCCTTTTTGAGGGATCCATAAACTGAGCATTATCTAGATAGTCTGGGATACCTCGTATAAATTCTATACATGGAATTCTCTTCTGAAGGTCTTCGTACAGGGGCTGCCATTGTCCAAAACACCATAAGATTCGTTCCGGTGGCGGTTGTACTAACGAGGAAAGTAACAGTTTTCTAGTCCATTCCGTTTTCCCCGATCCGCTGGGTCCAGTTACCATCATAGAGAATGGGTGTCTAAATGTCATTTCCTTCAATGGTTGTGACTGGTCGGTATATTTCCCACTGCCATGGACATTGCGTTCATGTCTTTGCAATGCATCACGCCTACTATAGGACTGGTTGCAGATCAAACACCTGATCATTTTGTCTCAGTTAGTATTGTTTCTCTACTTTCATACGGGTGTCATCCTTCTTAAGATCATTGGATCATTGTGACCACCACCACCGACACCACCACCACCCACCACCACCACCACCCACCACCACCACCACCACCCACCACCACCACCACCACCACCACCACCACCAACCACCACCACCACCACCACCACCACCACCACATGGTGGACCATTGTTTCCTGACTGTACATTCACTGTATCCTCACTGTGCCCCAATGTACCCTCACTGTATACTAACTGTACCCCACTGTACTCTCACTGTAACCCCACTGTATCCTCCCTGTACCCTCACTGTATCCCACTTTACCCCAACTGAACCCTCACTGTATCCTCACTGTACCCTCACTGTTTCCTCACTGTGCCCCCACTGTACTCTCACTGTATCCCCACTGTATCCTCCCTGTACCCTCAATGTATCCTCCTTCCCTCCTCCTCCTCACCCTCTCCTCCTCCCTCCTAATCTCACTGTACCCAAACTGAACCCTCACTGTGCCCCAATGTACCCTCACTGTATCCTCACTGTACCCCACTGTACCCTCACTGTATCCCAACTGAACCCTCACTGTATCCTCACTGTGCCCCAATGTACCCTCACTGTATACTCACTGTACCCCACTGTACTCTCACTGTAACCCCACTGTATCCTCCCTGTACCCTCAATGTATCCTCCTTTCCTCCTCCTCCTCACCCTCTCCTCCTCCCTCCTAATCCCACTGTACCCCAACTGAACCCTCACTGTGCCCCAATGTACCCTCACTGTATCCTCACTGTACCCCACTGTACTCTCACTGTATCCCCACTGTATCCTCCCTGTACCCTCACTGTATCCTCCTTCCCCCTCCTCCTCATCCTCTCCTCCTCCCTCCTAGCTCCATTATGAATTTGAACTATCATGATCACTGTTTTTTACGGCCATTATACTCGTTGTAGAACGTTCTATCATCGTAGGTTCACCGGTAATTGTGGGTTGACCATGATTATATAATGATTAAGCATAACAGTTTCGCTTTAAACAACCAGTCGTCAGCATTTACGCTATGTATAGTCTTAAGATGATGTACTATATTTAGCACATCCTTTCTATGGCATATTGGACACTGGAACTTGTATCTATGAGGCATAGTTTTGATCTGTTTTTAAACACCATTTAAAACGAAACTTTATGTATATCAGCTTGCTGGGCAAGCCTTTCCTTTTAAATCGAAACTTTTATAATACAAACGCGAACCTTCCTTTAAAAACGACACTTTTATGTATAACCTGGCAAGCCTTTCCTTTTAAATCTAAACGCTTATAATACAAGTGCGAGCCTTCCTTTTAAAACGACACTTTTATGTTTCAGCTTCCTGGGCCATGCTTTTCACGCGTTCTTATAACGCGAAGATGAATCACGCTATAAAAAAAAAAACGTGTGGCGTTCGAAAACACCAGTTTACAAACGTTTGAGCTAAATAGTATCATTTAAACTGTTCAATTTGCATGTTTATTGTTCGACTGTCATATTAGCTATGACTCGATTGCATGCGATGCGCATTATATAGCGAGAGGTTTTTTCTGATTGGTCAATAATTAATCATAGTAATATCGTTATAAATGTATATATCATAAGCCATACATTTCGCAATTCGTCTCTAAACTATGAACAGACGATACGTAAGTTGAATTTAGGGGTTAATTGTCTCATGTACCTACCTGTACACGAGCAGCGAAGGCTCTGGCGAGTCTGCGCTGATGTACCAGCTTGTGTTAAGTCGTTGATGAATACTTTTAAGAAATCTTTATGAACGTAGGACGCCTAGTCACTGCGAGAGTTAGGAAAGCTCTGTAATGCGATCATGAGTCGACTATTTAATGTCTACATACGATGATGTCATCCAAAATGGCCGTCGCCCATGCGCAAAGAGAGCATTTAATTAAACAACATCTATATCCGTACTTTGTACATTAGTTCTCAGGTAAATATAGACTCTGACAAAGGCGAAGAATGAAGAAGAATCGCATTATTGGTGTATTTATACACCCTAGACATTTAGCATGAAAAGGGCGAAATCGCCATCGCCTTTCCTAGTACACGCTATAGATACATCAAACGTCTGGTCCGATGGACAGGCTCATCTGCTTGAATAACGCACTCTGATCAGTAAATTCGATGTTGAACAGCGAAGACCCAACGCAATGATACAGTTTTTTATTGAAAAGGTGGGTTTTCCGTGGGCCTGTCTCAATTCATTCAGCAATATAATCAGCTGCTGACCGGATCTGACCGGCTGCATTCACTTTGATCCATGTTTTGAAATTGCTTATCGATTTTACAATTCAGGAGGAATTGAGACAGGCCCACGGAAAACCCACCTTTTCAATAAAAAACTGTATCATTGCGTTGGGTCTTCACTGTTCAACATCGAATTTACTGATCAGAGTGCGTTATTCAAGCAGATGAGCCTGTCCATCGGACCAGACGTTTGATGTATCTATAGCGTGTACTAGGAAAGGCGATGGCGATTTCGCCCTTTTCATGCTAAATGTCTAGGGTGTATAAATACACCAATAATGCGATTCTTCTTCATTCTTCGCCTTTGTCAGAGTCTATATTTACCTGAGAACTAATGTACAAAGTACGGATATAGATGTTGTTTAATTAAATGCTCTCTTTGCGCATGGGCGACGGCCATTTTGGATGACATCATCGTATGTAGACATTAAATAGTCGACTCATGATCGCATTACAGAGCTTTCCTAACTCTCGCAGTGACTAGGCGTCCTACGCTCATAAAGATTTCTTAAAAGTATTCATCAACGACTTAACACAAGCTGGTACATCAGCGCAGACTCGCCAGAGCCTTCGCTGCTCGTGTACAGGTAGGTACATGAGACAATTAACCCCTAAATTCAACTTACGTATCGTCTGTTCATAGTTTAGAGACGAATTGCGAAATGTATGGCTTATGATATATACATTTATAACGATATTACTATGATTAATTATTGACCAATCAGAAAAAACCTCTCGCTATATAATGCGCATCGCATGCAATCGAGTCATAGCTAATATGACAGTCGAACAATAAACATGCAAATTGAACAGTTTAAATGATACTATTTAGCTCAAACGTTTGTAAACTGGTGTTTTCGAACGCCACACGTTTTTTTTTTATAGCGTGATTCATCTTCGCGTTATAAGAACGCGTGAAAAGCATTGCCCAGGAAGCTGAAACATAAAAGTGTCATTTTAAAAGGAAGGCTCGCACTTGTATTATAAGCGTTTAGATTTAAAAGGAAAGGCTTGCCAGGTTATACATAAAAGTGTCGTTTTTAAAGGAAGGTTCGCGTTTTTATTATAAAAGTTTCGATTTAAAAGGAAAGGCTTGCCCAGCAAGCTGATATACATAAAGTTTCGTTTTAAATGGTGCTTAAAAACAGATCAAAACTATGCCTCATAGATACAAGTTCCAGTGTCCAAATGCCATAGAAAGGATGTGCTAAATATAGTACATCATCTTAAGACTATACATAGCGTAAATGCTGACGACTGGTTGTTTAAAGCGAAACTGTTATGCTTAATCATTATATAATCATGGTCAACCCACAATTACCAGTGAACCTACGATGAAAGAACGTTCTACAACGAGTATAATGGCCGTAAAAAACAGTGATCATGATAGTTCAAATTCATAATGGAGCTAGGAGGGAGGAGGAGAGGGTGAGGAGGAGGGGGAAGGAGGATACAGTGAGGGTACAGTAAGGATACAGTGGGGATACAGTGAGAGTACAGTGGGGTACAGTGAGGATACAGTGAGGGTACATTGGGGCACAGTGAGGGTTCAGTTGGGGTACAGTGGGATTAGGAGGGAGGAGGAGAGGGTGAGGAGGAGGAGGAAAGGAGAATACATTGAGGGTACAGGGAGGATACAGTGGGGTTACAGTGAGAGTACAGTGGGGTACAGTGAGTATACAGTGAGGGTACATTGGGGCACAGTGAGGATACAGTGAGGGTTCAGTTGGCTACAGTGAGGGTACAGTGGGGTACAGTGAGGATACAGTGAGGGTACATTGGGGCACAGTGAGGGTTCAGTTTGGGTACAGTGAGATTAGGAGGGAGGAGGAGAGGGTGAGGAGGAGGAGGGAAGGAGGGTACATTGAGGGTACAGGGAGGATACAGTGGGGATACAGTGAGAGTACAGTGGGGGCACATTGAGGATACAGTGAGGGTACAGTGAGGATACAGTGAGGGTTCAGTTGGGGTAAAGTGGGATACAGTGAGGGTACAGGGAGGATACAGTGGGGTTACAGTGAGAGTACAGTGGGGTACAGTGAGTATACAGTGAGGGTACATTGGGGCACAGTGAGGATACAGTGAGGATACAGTGAATGTACAGTCAGGAAACAATGGTCCACCATGTGGTGGTGGTGGTGGTGGTGGTGGTGGTGGTGGGTGGTGGGTGGTGGTGGTGGTGGGTGGTGGTGGTGTCGGTGGTGGTGGTCACAATGATCCAATGATCTTAAGAAGGATGACACCCGTATGAAAGTAGAGAAACAATACTAACTGAGACAAAATGATCAGGTGTTTGATCTGCAACCAGTCCTATAGTAGGCGTGATGCATTGCAAAGACATGAACGCAATGTCCATGGCAGTGGGAAATATACCGACCAGTCACAACCATTGAAGGAAATGACATTTAGACACCCATTCTCTATGATGGTAACTAGACCCAGCGGATCGGGGAAAACGGAATGGACTAGAAAACTGTTACTTTCCTCGTTAGTACAACCGCCACCGGAACGAATCTTATGGTGTTTTGGACAATGGCAGCCCCTGTACGAAGACCTTCAGAAGAGAATTCCATGTATAGAATTTATACGGGGTATCCCAGACTATCTAGATAATGCTCAGTTTATGGATCCCTCAAAAAGGAACCTAATCATTTTTGATGACCTGATGACCAAAGCAAAGTGTGACCAGAGAATTGCCGACCTTTTTACGAAAGGCAGTCACCACAGAAATATATCTATTGTGTATTTGACTCAAAACGTATTTCCTCAAGGTAGAGCTTGCAGGGATATCGCTTTAAATACGCAATATTTGGTCTTGTTTAATAATCCGACCGACAGACAACAAGTTGCGACCTTGGCAAGAAGAATTTATCCGTCCACTTGCGCCACATTTATGAGGAAATTTGAAGATGCCACGGCAAGACCTTATGGTTACCTCGTCCTAGATCTTAAATCGAGTACATCCGAACAGGACAGACTACAAACTGACATATTTGTCGATCAACAGTCTCCCGATGACGGAGATATTTCTGATGATGAAGATGCTGACAGTGTGGAGTCCCTAGATTATATACGCTCTATCAGCCCTCCGGATAAAGAAAGAGATGAAAGTTATAAACCGGATATATGGAATAGGAGGGTAAGCGATTTAAGCCCTCCAGGTAAACGAAGAAAACAAAGAGATGAGCGCTCTAAACTCTACATCTGGAACAGGAGATTTCAAAATCCGATCATACAGGAGAACGTAGAGCAGTTTAAAGCTAAAGTGAATGCTTATGAAGAGCGAGGTTTTAGTTCGGATAAATCTATTCATCTCGCAGCCAATGATGATTTGCCTTCTCTCCGCAAAAAACTCAGACAAGATTACGCTCAATTTCTAATAGATTATTACGAGCTACAAGAGGATCCTGTTCAACAGCGAATACTGGAATCGGCTAAAACGTTTAAGAACCAACACGATATGAATCAGGCGGACTCTATAAGACAAGCCATCAAACTCAGAAAAGATTTATTTATGGACGTATGGCCGAATCATAATATAGAAACCGACAAAGCCTCTGAAGACCAAGAGGACTCTACTACGTCGTGAAGGAGAATGAGGAGGAGGAATCAGGAGTGAGGAGGTTGACCAATCGGATGGCTGGATAATTGACCAATCAGAAGAGACCTCTCACTATATAAGGCGCTTTGCAGCAATCTAGTCATATCTATTCTGACAGTCAAACAGTAAACATGTCTAGATGCAGATTCAGTCTCGGAAACGATCGCTTTATCGAGGTCACAGAATGGAAAGGTGAACTGCGTGTTGACCTGAGAGAATGGAAAGATGACAAACCGACCAAAAAAGGTATCAGCTTAACCTTGATGCGATGGAAGAATTGGGTGGATTACTTAGAATACGCGGATCAAGCGAGGACAGAGAAACAAAACTATAAGAGTCATCTTGGAGGGAACGTCTATTGTACCATCACCGAGGGCAGCGCATGTATGGATATAAGGCAGTATTGGAAGCCGCAAGAAGAGGTGATACCTACGAAAAAGGGATTATACCTGAGACCCCTAGAATACATTGCCGTCAAAGAACTCTTAACAGAAATTGGAAGGACCTTACCCGAACTAGACGGGGTCGTACCCTGTTACGTACAAAGTGATCACATGAATCAGTTAGGGGCATTACGGTGTTCGGAGTGTAACCCTAATGACTATCAAAACTGGTAACTAAGAAAAGGGATTAAGTATTGAATAGGCGTAAATATGTTCGCCATTACTTTTATGTGTATAGCTTTGTTTGATGAACTGTTGTTTCGGATAAGATGTAGACAACTAAGGCGCGAAGCCAGAGAGGCTGCTGAGCAATTAATTGAGGTGCTTGAGGATAGTGAACTGAACTCTCGCCCGTTCGTATGAATAGAGCGTAAGAATAACTCGAGCACGAAGGAGGAAATCGATGGAAAGAGATGGGCACTAGACTCGTTTACGATTACCAACAGCAGAAGTGGATTCCGTACGTCTCGGATCCCGACAAATGGTTTCAGCACTTGCTGGATGTTAGAGATGGCTACGCGGAACGCGACAGTCAGGGTCATTATATTGTGGGTAGTGGACGGAAATACAGAGAGTTGAAAGAAATGAGACAAAAGGAAAAACCCGTAGTGAACCTGGTCACCCCAGTAGCCCAAGCTTTAGAAATGGCAAAATCGGAGCTTAAGCGAAAAGGAGAGGATAGTATAACGGACAGAGGGCGTAAGACAGCAACTTGGGACTGGAATTCATTAAGATACTGAAGGACGAACAGCAAATAATTGCGCAATATGCTCCTAAGTTAGCCAGACGCCATATGCATGGCAAGGAACCCGTTCTACGTTGATAGACAATCATATCCCTCTCAGCCTGAACGACCCAATTACGAAGCCGATCAGTACGTGGAAAAAGACGTGAAAGGACCGTGCTGAAAAAAAAGGGTCCACCCGGGGAACGGGATAAACCGAGCGCTGCGACGCCCTACACCATTAAAGACTGGATCTCGTTCTGAACTGCGTAAAAAAACCACCCGGAAATCCTCAATATAGACTCCTCCAGATCCGTGTTCGTTCGATACATGAGAGGCCCCTCACCCTTGTATATAGAAGAACGACACCGCGCTCTAGGACGTGACGCTACCTTCTCGTGGTCTAGGGCGTTGACTCACCCTCCTAGGTGTAACCGAACGCGTCACAGGGGCCGCCATCTCGTATCTGACTTCGTGGGGGCCGCCATCGTGGTGTCGTGGGGGCCGCCATCTTGGACCGGAAGTCGTGGGGGCCGCCATCTTGGATCTGACGTCGTGACATCATTGACCCTAAAGTGGGGCCTATACTACTTATAATTTAAGAATTATCGTTTCGAGTGATCATGCAGCAGAACGTTCTTTAATCTGAATGTTCTTTTTATATCAGAACAAAACAGAACAAAAAGGCATATCTCGATAACGTATTTCAAAATGTAACATTTTTTCACGTTTACCCGTATCAGTAGTGTTGATGCAAAACATGATCTGAGTCTTCTCTCGGTATAGAATCATAGGTCTAGACTCGAGCCAATATACCTAATATCTCTATTCTATTTCGAGGTCTAGATAATAAGGAAAAAATCCAGCATAATATTGTGAATATTTTATCCATCGTTTTAACATTCGCTTTGGGTGCTCAAAGGAACCGTCTCACTGAGACAATTCTTCGAGTACATGCTCGGTTCTTATCTGGATCCAAACGGTTCATTTTTCGAAAATAAAATCAGCTGACATCTGTAAAGACTCGGACTGGGTTCGACCCGTTACCTATATAAGAATACGTCACTGGTCCGAGGTAAAGAACATTGAGTTTGACAAAAAGGTCTAATCAGCGTCTTCGCTTCAAGTTAAAAAATATTATACAGAAATATAATTCAGACAGAAAAATGCACCAAAGCGCTTTAGGCCAGATCCTTATCAGCTTTAAACACAGATGAGCGAACTCCCACTGAGTTCCCGCTGTGTCATCGTGAAGATGACCACATCATAAAAAGTGTGCCAGAAGAGTTTTGAGCAGGTCAGACTTAGCCTGGGTCCAGTCGTCAATATTTTAGCAATATTTTCTAACGCTAATATTGCTAATATTCTAAACAAGAAAAACTATAACATGTGTTACATGTTATAAACGGCGTTGTTGAAAGGTTCTTATGAGTAATAATAGATGAAGGATAATAATGAAGTTTTTTTTTCGCAATGAGATATACATTAATGCGGCTTTGAAATGAGTCATTAAATGCTTGACATTTCTCTAATAAACTATTCAATCAGACGGTGATGGGGAAGCAAGCTTTTGTGAATACTTGTTATCTTCAGTCTTTTATGAAAACCAATACTTGTCGGCGGGGAAAGAAAAAGTTAAGACTGCATTACGTCCCTTGATATACAGTATTTAAAAAAGAAAATGTCTAAGAAAAAGTCAACTTTTGTGAGTTCCAAAATGATATCCCATGCATTTTCCTTCTTCAGATAGAAAGAAATCCAGACCCAGTCATGAATTTGCGGGTGATAGGAGGAAAAATCTACTAACATGATCCGCGTTTCGAACCTCAGGTCAAACCAATCAAATGACCTATTTTCCGCGTTTTGCCTTTAATCTTTCTAAGGTTATTTTCTTTGCTTGTTCATATTTTCTGCAAGTATGCCCGTTGTCCGTTCTTTATTCAAGCTCAAATCAACTGGGCATGAAATTTCAAATTGGCTAGTTACGGGACGATTGTAGAGGCTCATTCTCCGACGATTGTAGAGGCTCAGTCTCTGCGGGTGAAAAGTCTATAATTCAATATCCACTTGCAGAGAGACGCTTTAACTAGATTTATATCCACAACCATGCCAGGAAATTACACAACGTAAGCCAGACAAAATTGACAAGATGTCTTAGTAAAGCCACATTAGCTGTCAAAGTACTGAAATATCGGATGAAAAGCTCATAATGTTTATATGCAAAATTAGGTAGTATTGAGACACGGGATAAGTTGTACATGTGTTCTAGTTATAGATATTCATGATCTACACGTGTTCCTTTTTTTCGTTTTTGCACTAGCTATTCATGTTTTCTCTATTTTTTTCTGTTGCGCGTCTACTCATGATTTCTACTATTCTGAATTGTTTCACAAGATATTCATGATTTTCTCTAAATTTGCACCTTATAAAGAAATGTACTCAGGATATTCTTAAATTCGTATTTGCACCATTTAAAGAAATTTACTAAGGATACATGTGCCCTTTAATTTAGCATTTTGCACAATATGAAGAAATGTACCCAGGATATTCATCATTGTTACATTTTGCAACATATACAAATGTACTAAAGATTTTATTTAGTTATGCATTTCGCACCATATTAAGATATGTACTCAAGATAATCTCTAATTTTGTATTTCGCATCAAAAAAAGAAATGTACTCAAATATTCTTGCATTTTGCATTTGGCACCATATAAAGAAATGTACTCTAGATACTCTCAGTGATTCATTTACAATTTTGGGCTTATGGGTCCTGGGACTCGCTGTTTCCAATATCAATGAGTCCCAACTGCAAACTTATGAGTCCTAAACACTATTTTTAACGACAAGTTTGCAAAACTATTGCATCCCGGGACTCGCTGAAATAAAAACTTATGCGCAAAAGATGCAGGATGCGCAGGTAACAAAATCACTGTACTCTTTAATTTTGCATCTTGCATCATATAAAGACATGTACTCTAGATGCTCTTTAATATTACTACGGACCCCTTCGTCCCTCTGTAAAATAAGTTTATGACTAAAATCATTGTCAAAACTTTGAACCTGGACTCCCACTGACAAAACTTTCTGGATCCGCGCATGACAATCATGACTGATATAGTCACTGATGCCCCGAACCCCCCCCCCCCCTCCACAGAAAAATCACAAAGCTATATGTTTTCTTAGCAATACTGGTCCGGATCCCCTGAAAATCTAAAAGCTACCCAGCCAGCATTTCGTTACGACATTACGCGAAACGTTTCACTGGCGGGCCAGTGGTAAAATGGCGATCCGCTGGCGGGCCGATAATGGCCGTATTATTGGTATCTGGATCCTCTCTCCCCTCAGCAATTAAAACAAACGTTGAAAGAGTTGACAAAACAGTCTGGATCCGAGAATGTAGTGTGAAGCTTTGATAATACTTGGCTTATAACCTAACGTTGCAAATTGTGTAATATTGCATGTAATCTACGCTTATCTGTGTACTTATAAGATGGATACATGTAGTTGATAATCTTGACCTTGGACTTACAATAAACTCTTTTTAAGAGATAACTACATATTTAGGATATAACTGTATTCTAAATTTTCATTTGGGGAGGTATGGTCGGAAATTTAGTTTTACGGCGACGCACGAGCGGAGCGGTTAAACGTGATTTTCGAACGTATATCCGACGAAATACCGCACCAAATGAAAATTTGAATATGGTTATCCCAATTCTAGTTGTACCTCTGCAGTTCCGTCTCAAATTGGAGCGTTGTCGCATATAGCCGAATGACATGCAACGAAATGTGACGTAATTAATGACGTCAAACTATTTCCGTCGTAATCTGTAGCAATTTTTTGACGTTAGCCAATCAGAGGTCGCGTTACAAAAGCAAGTGCATATGGTTAATGATGTCATTGTGATCTGCAGCAATGCATGCGGAACAATTTCGCGTCAAACATCTATTTGCAAACAGATCGCATATTGGATGTTTTGAACCCTAAACCCAATATTTAACTAAGGAAACATTAAATTTTAGGTAAGGGCTGTAATTTTAGGCACTGGCTGATATAAACCTTATAATTCCACACGTATTCTTAGATCTAAACAAAGTTTCAGTATAGAGTGTCGTTTTTTTCTGTAAACTTGAACATGTTTTCTCAGAACGTGGCGTAATTCCGCAGTGATATGTTATATCCTGTCATGTACCGTGTGTCCCTAGAGGTTGTCATTAGTGCGTCATTGTTAGCTTATCTCCAAATTCGTAAAAGTACGTTCAAGGTCAGTTTGACATATTATTGAAAACCAAAATATCCGCTAAAGATAACCAGGCATCCTTAGGTTTCGCGGATGCCTCGAAAACATTTCATGAGCACGTCAATAGGACGATGGTGTCAGCAGGCATCAATAAGTGAGCAATTACATTTAATACCCTTTTCTCAACCAAAGTGTTATGCACAAAATAATCGACTTATAGGGCATCGATATAGTGTTGATATTTTTTCATATTCTGGTCCTTCAGGAATATTGGGTTCTGACGGAAAGCACAATACCGCTTAAGCCGGTCTTAGAGGGCATGTGAATCGTTGCACATTCCATTAGTTCTCATGAACAAACTCAACAAAACCGAGTCTGCAGTTTTCTGATATTGTAGGTTCTCTCTATTTCTGAAGGATCAGTTTTCCAGATAATTTAGAGGTCGCAACAGCTGTCGTTGTTTCTGTGTGGAGCTGGTAAAACTTCTCCCCGTGCATCGATATGGTGTCGATATTTTTCATATTCTGGTCTTTTTGTAATATTGGGTTCTGACGGAAAGCAGACTGCCTAGGGGGCGTG
Organism: Loripinus fragilis; assembly: GCA_964019695.1. Lineage (NCBI taxonomy): Eukaryota > Metazoa > Mollusca > Bivalvia > Lucinida > Lucinidae > Loripinus > Loripinus fragilis. The sequence continues at coordinate 92,581,580 of OZ026521.1, read as the reverse complement.
AGAATTGTTGCACTTTCTATTAGTTCTCATGAAGAGACTCAATAAAACCGAATCTGTTGTTTTCTGATATTGTACGAGGGTCAGTCAAAATAACTGAGAGTTGGTTAATATCTTTTTACTGGGTCGGCAGTTTTGGCTGCAACTTAATGCTCATATAGAATGAACCTTTGGGCTTCAATGCATATAGAAATTGACGTCTTATCATCTTCAGTGTGCTGTTGCTAGGCAACCGAAGACCGTCTCTCAGCGATGTGCGTTCGCGCTTACGACACTTCTGACTAAGCAGCCATGAATTTAAAATCATTTCAAATCTAAAACAATATAATAACGGACCTTTTATCTCTCGAATTATATCAAACAACGTGTTAGCAATGTTTTGAAGCAGTGTAATAGATAGTAAATATAATACATGCAATGTTCGTTGCCTAGCAACCAAAATCGATGGAAATTCATTTTTTAAGTAAACACCAGATTTTGTTGCTATGGCAACCGTTTATTCCTGGGAGTATTCAAGATATGCACTCAGATGTCAAAACCAATTACTAAAACTAATGAAATAGTCATATGATATGATACTTAGTTGATAATATTGCTCTAAAATGAACCGTAGCTGGTGGGTGGGGTATATTTTGCGGTGAATTTTTCAGAACATTTAGTTAATTTTCCTCATATTTATGTAATAAAATTCCAACGCCTCAATCTCAGTTGTTGCATTTCACAAAATACATTCACATTACTTTATTTGCAACACATGCACAAGTTTATGTAACTTAAATTTTGTAAAGTTTTTCCATGGCAACGCTATATTCCAGCGTGAACGCATGACGTTATTTCGCATTCTTCGGTTGCTAAGCAACAACAATCAATACTTTGCATGGTCTTGTATATTGCATATTCTGACGCAGGACAGTTGGTTGCATGCATGTGCCAAATTTCACTAGTGTACGTTAGTCTACGCTAGAGATATGCATCAACTCTCAGTTATTTTTGACTAAACCTCGTAGGTTCTTTCTATTTCTGAAGGGTCAGTTTTCCAGATTATTAAGAAGACGATTCTTTTGAGCGCTTATAACATATGTACTAAGCGAAATACTAACGGGTAAAATTGTGATTATTGTTTTATCTGTAGGTGTAAACGTAAAAGTCACAATTTTAATTTGAATGCAGCTACATTATTCAGCTTGCCATAGGCTTCATGTACTTCGAATCCGAAACTTGAATATGTGAGCTGCAAAATGACCTGATGACCACAACCCAACATCTGCTGCTGCGCTCGTTCTTTTGTTGTTGTTGTTGGTGGTGGTGGTAGTGGTGTTTCTCCCATTGTCTGTATAGGTTGAGTGTTTGGGCTTTTCTTTGTAGTGCAGTGTCTAGTGTTCTTCTTAGTTTTGCCATCATCTCGCTACGGAAGGGAGAGTCGGTTGTTTTACTTTAGTTGTCTTCTTAGGTGGAAAGTGTCTGTTAGTTTTCTATGTCCAATCGCCGTGGTTTGATCTACACCCTGTGATTGTGGTATTACCTGGTCATATACACGTACTCTTTGAAATTCCAGATTAATAACATCATTGATATTGCATACAGGCTAATTAAACTTTCAGAGAACGGCATCATTGACATTTAGATTGACAACTTGAACTTTTAGATTTACAGCATCCTTGAAGAGGTAAGTGAGTATGACCAGGAAATGCCACAATCACATACTACAGAACAACCCATGGCATCGTGAGGAAGAATCAACAAACGAAACAGCGACATACCATTCAGAACACAACAAAATCAAAAAATAAGCCAATCATTGCGCTTTACTTTGAGTTTGAGACTGCACTCAAGTTTTATAACTTCGAAGCCTCGTACTGTGAGCTCATGCGCGTATCCCGAAAGTTTTGTCAGAGGGGGTCCAACTTTGACAACGTTGGTTGTTTTGTTTTTCGTTGTCTTTTTTGTATTTTTTAAGCTGATGAGGTGAGAGAGGATCCAAATACCATCATAAGCCTGCCCGGTGATGGCCAAACATTGAATGCTGGCTTGGTAGCTTTGTGAATTTAGGGGATGCGGAACAGTATTGCTACTTTGTAAGAACCGATTTTTCAGGGGGAAGGGGGGTCTGGACCGCTGTCTGCGCATGGAACTTCAAGTTAACATAAATGTTTGGCCACTCTGATTGCCATGGGTACGCATACCGGAATTGTCAACATATCACACACGACTTAACAAAACAATAATTTAATGCTGTTTTGTATTCTGTAATCCATCGAATTATTATTAATCTGTTTTTTACCCGAGATGCTTTTAGCATAAATTTTCACGGGATAAGACGTTTTCCCTCTCGCCTACATTTGATTTGAATGCTGGTATCATAAAACGTCATACACAATGAATGCATTCAATATCATTTTAAAGTTAACATTCGCGTAAAATAAACAAAATAAATAAAACTTTAAAACATTTGAAGAAAGGTATTTGAAACAGGTTGCCATCTTCACGGAAGTTTTGGATAGGTGAATCTATGCTCTGACTATACTGGTTTGCAGGAGGGTAGGTACATGTATCCTTAAATAACATATTCATGTACAAGCGTTGATATCAGTGTTTTCTTTAATTCGAACATACTTGCTAGAATTTTGATACTTTGCAGCTAGTAAATTTAGCTGTTGCACAAAAGTTCGGATTGAGATAGATCCTATACATTATAGTTACCGTATTAATGACCTAATAAACGTTTTTTTAAAAAAAAAATACATTTACAGGTGCGCGAAATTTCGATTTTAGTTTAAAACCCATAAAACAACAAACAGTGTCAGATATGAACTTCAGAACTAAATAAGCAAAGCTTCCAGCCGAGATGATTTCCAAACAAGAAAGGAGACATGAGTGTGAGGGTTGGATAGAAAAATCCGTCCTGAGGATCACCGATGGGCATCACAAGGCTTACCGAGTGATTACAAACGGTGATCCCGATCGACGGATTTTTCTATCCTACCCTCACACAAATAAAGGATACTTGTTCGTACTCACCAGTGACGCTTTTATTTTAAAATAAGCTTACAGAAGTCCCTGAATACGCTGAGATGCAATATCACATGACGATGTCATTTTGACTAAATATTGACGACCATGTGCGTGAGTTTGAATACAACCAAAGAAAAGTAGTTTCGTGACAGCCTAGGTAAGATAACATGGGTAAGATTGTAACAATCCACCATGAGCGTCCATGTAGGATAGAGATATCTCACCCGAGGGGTCGGAAGTTTAACCAGGGACGAGGCTTGCCGAGTCCCTGGTTAAATTCCGACCCCGAGGGTGAGATTTCTCTATCCTACATGGACGGGCTCATGATGGATCGTTTTTCTCCCACTTTTCGAAGGGTTTTTGTCAGAACATGAAAACTCATTGAAAACCTGAAATTTCTAACTTTTTACTCGTTGGGTTTACATTATTTCTGAGTTCACGAGTGTTTTTATCAGGCATTAAAATGGGTGTAAACGCAGTTTGCACCTTGTTATTGCCAGGAAAACACTCTTGGTGCATAATTTAAGTTGCAATATGCAAAATAAATTCCTGCTTGGCTCTCTGTGCCATTAGCGTAACTTTGCCGTTTTTGTTACGCGGTGCACGTTCGGTGACGTCATTAACGTTATATGACGTCAGTAAGTAACGCTTAACCTTGCTTGGTGCCTTTGCAGTGTCACCAAACCACGTGGTGTGTGACGTAAATTTTTGGTACCACCGGCAGCTAAATCATCAACAAGAAGCATCGCCTCGGAACTTCAATCAATCGTAAGTATTTTATTTTCCAGCCGATTTCAACGACATATAGCCTATTCTAAGGGGAAAAGTGAGTTCTTTACAACGGTGTTAATGGATTTGTCACCAGATTAATACTTTAGGCCTGAAAACGAGGCAAATGTCTTGGCAATATTTGGGAGTGGCTTGCCGTGGTTGCACGGTGTTTTTCACATTTTCTGGACATTTGCCTCGTTTTCAGGCCTAAAGTATTAATCTGGTGACAAATCCATTAACACCGTTGTAAAGAACTCACTTTTCCCCTTAGAATAGGCTATATGTCGTTGAAATCGGCTGGAAAATAAAATACTTACGATTGATTGAAGTTCCGAGGCGATGCTTCTTGTTGATGATTTAGCTGCCGGTGGTACCAAAAATTTACGTCACACACCACGTGGTTTGGTGACACTGCTTTGGGTTACCTAGGCGCAATATATTGGTCCTTTAAGTATCCTTTTTCGGGATAAAAGAATATTTAACTCTGCCCATGTAAGAAAGCAGTCACGTGGTCATGTAAGATAGAAATTTCTTACATGACCTGACAGCCTATCTTACATGGGCAAAGGTGGGAGTAAAGAATTTCTGGTCCAGAATAAAATATCAGGTATCTTTATCCGTTGTGCTAGAAAGAGTAATATACTACAAACCAGAACAAAACATCAGCCCTCCCCGCACCCCACACACACCAAACATACACACACTGCAGTCGTCCCTCGCCAAATCATACATGTAACCCATTGTTTGTTTGTTTTTTGTTGTTTGTTTTAAACATAAATGCAATCATAGGTCACCACGTAGCATTTTGGCACTAATTGCATCGGCGAGTAGCAGGCTCAGCCTGTACATCCATGTATTCTCATCTGATTATTCGCTTTTCGCATATACAATCTGTACTCGCTGTAGCTGCTCTGACAAACAGCTTGACCCAAATTACAGCTGCACACACTTGTTAATAAAATAGTTTACGCGTATACGGCAAGTAACGACATCTCGTATGAGTCTTCTTTATGGTCATTGATGTAATCCATTGACGGATGTTTAAATCATGTTATTGGTGTTGATAACCCAGTTGAATAGATTAACGTTCATCCATAGTTTCTAGCGATCCCATATATAGAAATCGAAATATGTTTGCACATGAAGTTTTAATGTTGTAGTTCTGGCATACATGTTAGTATCATCATGATATCACTTTCCCTTTCTCACCCAATCAGGAATAGTCAGAAGTTTGCACATTAGAGTACCTGCTAAATAATGAAAAATCTAATTGGTAATAACCCGACTGTCCATACAAACTTATTCCAGGAGACAACTTTCACTGAAAATAAATTTAAAATCTAGAAACACAGACTTAGGCAGTCGAATACTTCTGCACTAATCTTTTCAGAAAAAAATAAAAAAAAAAACTGAAAGTAGACTTCTATTTCAGACAAACCTATTCATTGCAATGCAGATCAGAGAAGTCACTGTTGAATAGAACATAATTTACCCTTAAGGCGCTGACAAAATGCATCTGAAAATCTCTGCTGAAGTCGTCTGATGCAGCTAGTTACATAACATTATTGACAAATTTAATTATAGAAGCGAAAATGTGGACCAAGATCAGTCTAATCTGGCTCCATACTGTTTGTCAAAGAGACTGCTGAAACATTTCAGCAGATGACAAAACAGACACTCGTTGAATGTTTACAAAATGACCGCTAAGTAGGGTCACTTGATAAATGGTAACTTCAGTTGAAATTACGCTGTGGAACTTGGGTAAACCAGTATCCACGATGGAACACAGATTTCGTTGACACGGTCCTCTCGGTACTGTTTACAATTGTAACAAACAGCAATACATATAGACTGGCTCCAGTCCTTAAAACAAGTTTTCATCAATGTTTCATATAATATACTTGTAGCCAGTCTAACACTGATGGCTCTGTTTTAAAACAGAGCCATCAGAGTTAGACTGGCTACAAGTATATTATATGACACATTGATAAAAATTGTTTTAAGGACTGGAGCCAGTCTAAAATACATACTATTGATTGCATTTTATCAGTGCATTGTGGAGCTATGATGCCATGATAAGACCTTTCTAAATGCCCCTCGTATTTATGTTTCATTATGTCTTTGTTATGTTGTCTTGTTGGTTCCTTGCAGCCTTGTGATCACCTTCTGGGAAAAGGCTTAATTCTTGGCTCTCTTGTGTGTTGTGTTTTCATATATTTTTGTCACTTTCCCAAAGGGTGTTCCAGCTCAGGTGCGGTACTAGAATGTATCAATTCCTAATCTTTGTCTACCTCTACACTTCCATTAGAACTTAGGCGTAACAAAACTAGAAATTCTACTTTGTGCCTAGCGATGACACAGATCAGGGTGTACAAGCACCATAAAGTAAGGAAAGATGATCTGAAAATACCACAATCACACTCTGCAGACTAACTCATGGAATAATGAGGAAGATGCATATTACATTAACATTCACAATATATCAGGAAGGCAGTTGAAGTAAAGCAGGTAACTCTCTCTTCCTCAGTAGGATGATTGCAAAACTATACTGAATAAAAGTGAAAACGCTACACCTGAATTGTTTGCCATCTATATACAAAATTATGAAAATCAAGAATGCAAATGAAAGTGTATCTTAATGTTCAAGTACTGAATAATGCATAACAGTAAAAAAATTACGGATAGTTTCACGAGGAAACACATGAAAGCCATTTAAATGTGACAGGGGTCCAATTTTTTAGGTTGCCAATTTGAACAGATATCTCACACAGTTTAGGCCTTCAAAAAGCCACTACCTACGAGATCCGACTGTACGAAATGGTAGTCTAGACATGTGAAAACCAGAAATGTGAAGGACTTATCACAAGTGTGTTTTGATCGTTTAGAAAATCAATCTTAAAAAGCGGGGTTTTCATCAAATTACCAAGCTTGAATTGTTTTACACTGGAATCCCCATAGGAAAGTCAATTTGTTGTTGCATCTTAGTCTGAGGACATTACTTGTCGAGAAATGGTAAAAACAATGTGCTGATAGGTCTCCCTGATTTGGCAAAGGAAATTCATCGAAACTCGAGATAATACGAAGATTATCAAACATTTAATATTCCCTATTTGCTTTTGTCAAAGGGAGACAATTTTCAGATTTTTACAAATTTGACAAATTCGACATTGATTTCTGAGCTTGTTTCAAGTGTTTAGTCGGTTTTCTTGTGTCTTTATGCAACACAATTATGACCAATTCTGATAAGCATAACAGTTTTAATTTCTGTTTTAAAACAGAGCCATCAGAGTTAGACTGGCTACAAGTATATTATATGACACATTGATAAAAATTGTTTTAAGGACTGGAGCCAGTCTAAAATACATACTATTGATTGCATTTTATCAGTGCATTGTGGAGCTATGATGCCATGATAAGACCTTTCTAAATGCCCCTCGTATTTATGTTTCATTATGTCTTTGTTATGTTGTCTTGTTGGTTCCTTGCAGCCTTGTGATCACCTTCTGGGAAAAGGCTTAATTCTTGGCTCTCTTGTGTGTTGTGTTTTCATATATTTTTGTCACTTTCCCAAAGGGTGTTCCAGCTCAGGTGCGGTACTAGAATGTATCAATTCCTAATCTTTGTCTACCTCTACACTTCCATTAGAACTTAGGCGTAACAAAACTAGAAATTCTACTTTGTGCCTAGCGATGACACAGATCAGGGTGTACAAGCACCATAAAGTAAGGGAAGATGATCTGAAAATACCACAATCACACTCTGCAGACTAACTCATGGAATAATGAGGAAGATGCATATTACATTAACATTCACAATATATCAGGAAGGCAGTTGAAGTAAAGCAGGTAACTCTCTCTTCCTCAGTAGGATGATTGCAAAACTATACTGAATAAAAGTGAAAACGCTACACCTGAATTGTTTGCCATCTATATACAAAATTATGCAAATCAAGAATGCAAATGAAAGTGTATCTTAATGTTCAAGTACTGAATAATGCATAACAGTAAAAAATTTACGGATAGTTTCACGAGGAAACACATGAAAGCCATTTAAATGTGACAGGGGTCCAATTTTTTAGGTTGCCAATTTGAACAGATATCTCACACAGTTTAGGCCTTCAAAAAGCCACTACCTACGAGATCCGACTGTACGAAATGGTAGTCTAGACATGTGAAAACCAGAAATGTGAAGGACTTATCACAAGTGTGTTTTGATCGTTTAGAAAATCAATCTTAAAAAGCGGGGTTTTCATCAAATTACCAAGCTTGAATTGTTTTACACTGGAATCCTCATAGGAAAGTCAATTTGTTGTTGCATCTTAGTCTGAGGACATTACTTGTCGAGAAATGGTAAAAACAATGTGCTGATAGGTCTCCCTGATTTGGCAAAGGAAATTCATCGAAACTCGAGATAATACGAAGATTATCAAACATTTAATATTCCCTATTTGCTTTTGTCAAAGGGAGACAATTTTCAGATTTTTACAAATTTGACAAATTCGACATTGAATTCTGAGCTTGTTTCAAGTGATTAGTCGGTTTTCTTGTGTCTTTATGCAACACAATTATGACCAATTCTGATAAGCATAACAGTTTTAATTTGCGCATGCGCAATAGCAAAAATCAGTGGATAAAGCTTTAAACACTTAAAGGAGCATAACTCGGACATCAAACGAGAAAAAAATGGTGGAGATTCGACGAATTGTTTGCTGGATTTGTGGGAAACATTATTAAGCTTTAGTAAATACTTTTTGTCCAATACTTTCTCACAAAATATAGATAATTGTAGTGTAGCGTTTTCACTTTTGTTCAGTATAGAATGCCTCTAACAGGGACCAAACGCACAATAACAAAACATTTGGAGCAACAATAAACTAGAGGATCTAAAGGTCTTGAAGAGCTCACGTGATATTGAGTCGCAAGGTCAATGCCACTCTAGGCTTGCTATTAAGTAGTGATTCATGTTAGACTCAGGCAATCGATGGAAACTGACATATTTCAGATCTGGTTGAAACTTGGTGTATGATTGCACATTGATGAAATATTAACTCATGCAAAATACTTTAAATATCTGTCAACTCGTTGCCAGTGGCTCAAACTACCCATATCTCTAAAATATCCATGATACGATAAGTAGTTAGAGACATTTAAGTTTGATTGTAGTCACATTTATCATTTTTATCAAACTTAACATTTATGTATTGCAACAGACTGCATGCTCGGTAGTCAACCCAATCACGGTTGGCAACTTTGCTTTCCTCTTTAATTGCATGCCGGTGGGTCGAACCTCAGACTCTATGATGGTTCCGACTTAAAGATTTATCCATTAATGAGATGGTAGGGGCCTGATGCTTTGGCTGTTTGTCGGGCCCGCCGGGGTTTACCTGTTGGATTTCTGTTGCTCCGGTATATAGTTTAATTTACTGTTGAGTCCTTATCCTTGCTTTATCTCCTTGTTATATCTTGATTTATATGTTTTAGGAGATGATGCATTGATAAGTTAGGGGTCTTTCAGGCAAACAAAATATCTATGTGTCTTGATCCACATCTGAATTAAGGGTGAGGTTGGCGCCGTTAAACCGGTTTGAGCTCTCCAGTAAAATATTTTACTGACCGTTCGAAGGCGGTACTTCTTTTGTGGATATTTTATGTTTTTGTTCTGTCTTGTGTTTGTTATGTCTTTGTGCGCGTCTGTTTATATGTGCTTTGTGGTCACCTGCTGGGAAAGGGCTGACCTCTTGGCTCTCGTTTGTGGTGTCTACTGTGAGTGTGTCACTTTCCCATTGGTATCCTGGGTCAGCTGTGGTACTTGATTGTATCGATTCCTGATCTTTGCACCCTTACTTACTTTAGTGTCCTTTCCAGTTTTGCACTCGTCTTGCGGAGGAAGAGAGATCTGATTGCTTTACGTTTTTGCCTTCTTGATATCTGGCGACTGTTATTAGTATATGGCTCATCCTCACGCTGACGTGGGCTGGTCCGCGGTGTGTGATTGTGGTGCAATGACCACCGGAGAGCATTGGCCAATTATATGGCTGGTCTGCGGCATATGGCTGTTGTATTTCCTGGTCATACTCGCTTTATATTTTTTTACTTAATTTGCCATTCTAAGAAGAAAAAATTCTTGAAACATATTGAAAACAAGCCAAACTAGAAGAAAATGGAAAAAAGTTGTACTTCCTTATAGCCGATGCCTTATAAGGTAAAATGTGTCTTTTAAATATCATATAGGAGACGCCGTGGTATAGTGAACAAGCTGCTGGCCTTGTAAATGTAAACCAATAGTCGAAGATTTGATTTCCGTCTTCTCCAGTTTGTTGGACGGCACTTCAAGCTATGGTAAAATAATATGACCTTAGCTATTGGTGGAACGTTAAATATCATATATTCGACCCTAAGAGTGGCTTTAATGCGAACAAGTTGGAGATTATTGTTAAAAAAATAAGTGAGTATGATCAAGAAAAATAAAAGAAAAATGCCTAAGAATTGTATGGCCCAACTCCCCGCTGTTGTATACTGAAGGACTTTAAAAACGCACCACCTGCTTAAATGCTATTTTATGTCGTAAATTGGATATTTTCATTATGTGAAAAATAAAATTGACAAGTTCCGTCATTTAGCTTGCATTCAATTAGAAAATCGAAACGCTGTGGCTTATGATTGCCGTTACGTCGCGATAATTCTGAGACAACTCAAATTCAAAAAGTCACAGAGTACCCATACCTTCCATTATGAACGAAAAAAAGTTTTTGAACCGATGTTTGTTCTTGAAAGTAAAGGGAAAGACAAAATCAAATCATGAAGTTTTAGGCCTCTTGCAACGTTCATTACGTCTGCTTAACGTCATTGGTTTTTGACGTAATTGGCCGTTTATTTCCTAAGGATCAGGAATAATCAAAATCTTGAGTTGCCAAGAGATACTCCTCAATCAGTTGCATAAAAGACAAAAGTATCGCGACATGCGCGGACGTCACCCGTCTGTTATTGATGTTTGAAAATTTAAGACTGACGTAATCAAAGAAACGCTGCGAGTGGGAGTGTAATGAAACGATTATGTCTAAAAACGTTTGTGTTTTTCCAATTGTTAAGACATCTGGCTACCACCTAAAAGTGTTTGTTTTCAAATTGAATCAAATTCACATTTGTTAGACGACAATTGTTGAAAAAACACTTACGTCGATATTACGTCAGAATGAACAGCATGAGCATATCGAAACAACGGCAAATCATGGTCCAATTTGCAAGAAGATAAAAAATGATAAAGAAAACATCCTCAAATCAATCTTGTGGAAGAGACAGAGAATATAAAATGGTGCGTTTTTAAAGTCCCTCAGTATATATATTCGTCGTTCCATTGTGACCGGCCGTGTTGTCACTTAAGTCCAGTGACCTATAGGTCACCGTAAGCCATGCGCCAAAACTCCTCTGAGCAATGATCTTCCGTACCTAGTCCATGTATGAAGGCTCTAAATATAATAAATTTCGATTGGCAGGGCTATGCTATAGAAGGTAGCAATAACAAATGTTGACATACAGACGAATGAGGGTGGAAGCCAGTATTCTATTGTTTCATCTCAAAGTTACTTAAAAGTAAAACCATTTACATGTATATAACTCACATTTTTATTACAGTATCACATGACTATTATATTAAAAGTGAGAACATGGCTGCCGGGATGGTAATGTATTACGTCTATCAAACATTTTGTTGTGTAGGCGTCCAGATACGTAATAGTTTAACCATGGCTTGTCCGCCTGTACGTGGAGATAATCCACGAGCTTAAGCGAGTGGATTATCTTACGTACAGGTGGACAAACATGGTATAACTATTTTATACCACCAACATCAGTGTAGACCTTGCACATCATGAGATATGTTTGTTCGTTTGTTTTGTTGCGTTACGTCCCAACTCAACAGCTATGTTCATTCAGGACGGTCAATTCACCTAACCACACTTTTTCCTGGGCAGGCTTGAACAAGCAGTTAACCAGTAATTCGTGCTTGTAACTGACAACAAATCAGCGGATGGGAGGAGAATGACCGTAGAAATTATTTCATGATCAATCTCCACGAAAGTATGATACCGGGCCGGGATCGAACTCGCGACCCCTGGAATTGCAGTCAGACACGTATCTGTAGCCAGACACGTTACCGACTGCGCTACGCGGCCGGTCATGAGATATGTCATGCTAAAGTTGGTAAGGGTGGTATTAAACGAAAGAGTGCATTTTCTTACATGTATATTACTGTACCAAAAGACATGTGGTTACTCAAAAGAACCTTCTCAATGAGACGTTTCTGTTGAGCACACATAACACATGTTAAAACTGACTGGTAAGAACATCTTTGAGCCGCGACATAAAATTTCCAACAATGTGGTATGTGCGACCAGCAAAGGCTCTGATCAGCCTGCGCATACGCGCAGTCTGATCAGAGCCTTTACTAGTCGCTTGGATAGTCTATGGCTACATACTGAACATGATTTGGATCTACCAAGCTTAAAAGGAGGCTGCACAGGCTGGTCTAAGTCTACTCTTGTCAATATAACACATGGAAATCACATGTCAGGGCTCATATCCATGATTTTGAATATCTGAGCCTGTGTTAAAATGTTGCGATATAAGCTGAAAGTTAATATCAGCAAACATTGGATACCAAAATCAAACCGGTAGGCTGCAATCGAAAACGTTAATACCATCCACGAACACGGATCAAATATCACTAGAAACATTGTTTTCAATTGCCATTTGTTGCCGATCGGGCGACAAATGGCAATCGAAATTTATATTTCTAATGATTTTTGATCTACGTTCGTCGATGGTGTTTTAAAGGCCATTTCACATATACGCCGAAACCGAACTGAAAAAATAGAATACATTAAAACCCAAGAGAGCTTTCATATATTACACCGAAACCGATCAGAAACCGAACGCTGAAGAATTGAATTTTATTTTTTTTCGGTTTCGGCGACCGAATTTCAGCAAATACGACAGGTTTACAGAGCATAATTTTAATAATACGATCATATGTCGCGCGTTAGAAAAGCATGTGCATTTGAATATTGGGATCATACATGTTTCTTCATACATTAACATTTTCTGGCTGTTTGAACACGAGACCCGGCAAGTGTTAATGAATTGAAACAAACAAATGTGAGTGTTATTCCTGCATTTTTTCCCTGTCCACTGAAAATACCGCTAAAACCTTAAAATATTCTTTTCTTACACTGGTTTTCTCAAAACAAAATGGCATCGCCGTTAAACTTTCGAACGTCATGGCATTGCCATAACGTCAAAACCCATGCAACGTTTTCGCGAACAAAAACGTCGACACAATGATCAACCAGGGCTACAACGCTTTCCATGCATTGTCAGACAAACAAATCAGAGCTCAGTTTAAGCATTTTCAAATAAAGCCCCATGTTCAAACAGCACGTGTATCTCATGATTTGAACATGGATTTTTTCCTCATTTGAAGCTTTGCGTAACGGATTTTATGCAAGAATGATAGGTTATCAAAAATTATTTTCATACATGCCTTTATATATGTACCACTCCCCGGCGAGACGCCATATGACAATGCAAGTAGTAGACCAATTTAACACAATAAAACGTTGCTGTGAGATAGACAACGTTTATCAGGCAACATGCAACAATGCAGTTAATATGAGTTAACGTTTTATTGTGTTAAGTTGGTCTACTACTTGTATTGGCAGTTAATATGAGAGGTTACTGATAAATCCTATGAATGAAACAAAGGCAAACTTTGGCGATCCAAGGCAGGGTCTCCAGTGTTCGCTTACATGACTTGATATAATAAATGCGAAGCTGAAAAGAACAAAAAAGTATACCTAACCTTTCCCAATTTATTAAGGTAATTCAGCGTATATGGGTTAATAATGGAATATGTTTCTGTGGAGAACATCACAAATCAAAAATAAATCCATTACGCTCTGGAGAACTAGAAGAATCGACCCCACGGTCTACCCAAGTAAGTCTTCGAATTGACGTGCGATTCTTCGTTGACGACATTGAGGGAATTCTTCCTAAAAGACCTGATTTCTTGAAGCATAAACAGCAACTTAAAGCAGACACGAATGACTGACGAAACCGCCGATTCATAAAACAGTAAGTTATAGGATTACAACACGAGGAAAAATAGGCCAACACAAACATGGCTGACCATGTCTTTCTGTCAATAGTTTGGTTAATGCTTTCTGGGTGAAAGCTTTGCCAGGTCTGTACCACGTAAAGTGGAGTCCAACACACAAAGAATTCAATAACAACGACGAAGAGCATGCGTATCACCCTCAATTTTGACCTTCTACTTTTCTCATAGTTTGTTTGCCTGATTATTCGTGTCTTTTCAATCTTCTTCCGAGATGATGACTCCTCAGTAGGACTGTTTTCATGCGTATCTGATTCCCTTTTATGTTTTGAGAAATACGTGTTGGCTTGGTAACGCGCTGAAGGCTTCGTGTTACCATTAGACACGTAGCTTCGAACCTGGAGTGAGCTTAACGATACAAGTTCAGCCACAGAGGAGTATTTACCATCTTCGGAGAGACCTAGAACAGATAGAATTATATATGAGCCTGTATCTAGCATAAGATACAAGTTGACATGTATGTTTATATACAATTATATATTTGATAAAGGAAACTTTCATTTCGTGAGTTGAGGTATACCTAAACTCACATAACGAAAGTTTCCATTCTCACAAGTGTATTAACCTTCTTCACACAGATCTAGAATAGATATAAGAATATATGAGCCGGTATCTAGCGCAAGGTACAAGTTGACATATGCGTACATATACCATATTTGATAATGGTAACTTTCGTTACTTGAGCTTAGGTATACCTAAACTCACGTAACGAAAGTTGCCATTATCACAGGTTCAGCCACGGAGGAGTAATTTCCATCTTCGTTGAGACCCAGAACAGATGAAATTGTATATATGCCGGATCCAACATGCGGTACAACTTGGCATGTGAGTATATATACCATTATTTGTTAATGGTAGCTTTCGTTACGTGAGGTTAGGTATACCTAAACTCACGTAATGAAAATTACCATTATAACAGGTTCAGCCACAGAGGAGTTTTTACCATATTTGCAGAGACTTAGAACAAATTAATTGTAAATATGCCGGTAAACAGCATAAGGTAGAAGCTGGCATATGCGTATATATACCATTATATGATATTGGTAACTTTCGTTACGTGAGTTTATAATCACACACATAACGAAAGTTACCATTATAACAAATGTATTAACCATCTTCACACAGGTCTAGAACAGATAAAATTGTATACATACAGGTGGCACATGTACCCTCCATAAGATACAAGCTGGCATATGCGTATAATAATACCATTATATGAGAAAGATAACTTTCGTTACGTGAATTTAGGTATACCTAAACTAACGTTACAAAATTTACCATTATCACAGGTTCAGCCACAGAGAAGTATCATACATCTAAGCAAAGACCTTGGACAGATACAATTGTATACTTGTACATGCCGGTATACCAAAACTCACGTAACGAAAGTTGCCATTATCACTTGTTAGCCACAGAGAAGTATTTACCAACTTCACTCAGGCTCAGAACAGACAACATTATTTTTGAGACAGTATCCAACATAAAGGTACAAGAACAAGCATATGCGTACAGCGAAGATTCAAACCAGTCTGCGAATACGCACAGTCTGATCAGTCTAAGTTATCCGCCTGAAGAAACGGACCCATATATACATGTAGCCCCCATCGAATGTTTTGATAAGACTGCGTGACTGCGCAGAGGCTGATCAAGGTCTTCGATGGACGTACATGCCATCTTGTACCTTGTGCTGGGCACAGACTAAACATGAATGACAATGTTGTTTTCGTTACATGATTATAGGTTTAAATGCTTAAACTGTGCGTGTAATGCTAACCGTGTTCAATCACCCATCACGACGCTTTCCTAATGACACTGTTAACGTTGTTTGACGCCATTTCTCAAATATAATATACACTAAACGATATTTTAGTTAGTATTGATATGTATAAATAATGTGGGACACCGTTTTTATACATTTCAAATTATTATCATAATGTTCAAAATAAATGCCCCAAAAGCAAATATCTTAGTTTCAAGTCTTTAAATTAACACAGATAGGTTCGTTTCAGTAAACGTTTCCAATAAATGAATAGCAAAATGACATTATACGTTTAAACTCATATTCTGAATGCAAGCTACGTTTTCAACGCATACCCATCCTCATGTGGGTAAACAGCCTAATATAGGATATGCATTGAAGTGTTACCGTTTGGTATCATGTGTCTAACTTACCGTTTTTGTGGCGGATTCCAGTGTAGAGGGTGATCATTATTCTTGTATAAGCACCAGTCATAAGACACAGAGGGATAAGTAGCAGCACCACATCCAGAAAAACAGTGTACGCTCGTTCCAAGCTCTCGTTACCCCATATCTCTCTACATAAGGCGCGACCGGGAGCCAGGCTTGTATGTCGCGTGGTGACAGGGATAGGTATGAAGATAATAGCCGAGAGTAGCCAACATACTCCTACTATCTTGTAGGCGTGAGATCGTGTCTGCCAGCGTCTTGAAGCAAGTGGACGACATATCGCAAAATATCGTTCCAGTGAGATGGCGACGAGAGTAAACCCACTAGCACCAACTGATATCCCTGCAAGAGTATAAAAAGACAATTACGTAAGGAAAGTGGTGTAAAATCTGGATGACAAAAAAAGAACAAACAAACAAAGAAACACAGGGTATGTATAAGTCGACATGGCGAAACAAGGATCTGTGTTATTGCAGAATTTCAAGAGTTAACGTCTCATGTTATCAATTTAACTGCACCTTAATCTGCCTTGGATAAACATTATTAATAAAGTACATGGGAAAAGCATGTGCTAATAAATAGAGGATATTTACTTTTTTGAGGTGAATACCAAATATATTTCATCGAGTGCGGTGAAAAAATTAGTATTTTTCACGAGTGCGTAGCACGAGTGAAAATGCTGATATTTTCACCGCATGAGATGAAATAAATTTGGTATTTGCCGAAAAAAAGTAAATTTTCTCTTTATTTTATACTCAACGGAAATACAGAAATCACAACCCTACTTTTTACTTGGTCGTTTCTCGTTCGATTTGACTTTTGCAGTGTGTTTATCGGGTATAACATTAGGTGCAAACGTAGTTTGCACCTAGAAAATGGCTTAGAATCATATTTTAACAAATGAAACGCAAGAAATCAGCATTTAAAGAAAGTCTATTGAGTGTGTGTGCCTTAGGGTAGGCGTCACGTGCAAACTGGCGCTACGCCATGTCAAACCGTGACGTCATTATGTTTGATGTTGACGTCACAACATGCGTAGCGTTATTTTTGACAAATATACTTCACTTAAAACCTTATGTTAAAAAATCCCAGTCACAAAATTGCCAAGAAAGCCTTGTTTTGCTACAGTTCTATTCTATTCTACAGTGAAAATATAAATCGTATCAGTCACTAGTGAAAAAATACGATATTTTTTCACTGTAAAAAAAATACCATTTTTACTCACATTTGATATGCATTGAATTCACTGCTTGTGATAAAATAAAACATCTTGTTTTATGTATTATGGCAATCATAAGAACCGTTCAATTATATGGGCCGCATCGATTAAATCTGTTTTCGTGATTTCCAACCAGGTTATCATCAAACCAGCCTGCTTAGCTACAGGGGTTAGCTAGAATTTTGACTTTGATTGTGTATTCTTGAATAGAAACCTATTCGTATATAGCTGTTTTAACCCATTGTCAAATGAACAAAATTCCATGTTCAAATCAGGAGATTCATGTGCTGTTCGAACATGGGTTTAAACTTTAAAATACTTCAAATAAGCCCCGAGTTATTTACATGACGCTATATGTAGAAAGCGCTGCGGACCAGACTGATAATGTGTATTGATCAATGTTTTTGTTCGCGAATGGCTATGACGTTGTGACGACGTTATGACGTTCGAAAGTTGACAGTCCACGCCATTTTGTTGAGAGAAATGCAGCGTAAGAAAAGGGATATTTTAATGTTTTACAGCGTTTTCAGTGCAACTTCGGTTGAAATAAGGTAAACTAAGCAAGAATAACGATCACACATGTTCGTGTCAGTGCATTAACACTTGACAGGTCCCTCGGGAGATGTCTGACCACTCGGCCTAAAGGCACCTTTCTCGGGACCCAGCAAATGTTAATGCATGATAAATGATACTCGTTTAGGAAAAACGATAAAATGCGAGGCTTGCCGAAAATTTAATCGCTTTTTCGCAACGAGTTTGATAAATTCAATAATACAGGATTACGTATGTTAAAATTATATTCATTTATCACATGATATTAAAGATGCATACACATTGCAGTTTTGGCGACAAGAATTTGCCATCTTTTTCGCAAAATAATAATGGAAGTCTTTACGTTACATTAGAAAATATGTAAACCACTAGTGGTGTATTGCATGGCGTTATATCACTCCCAGATACGACGTCATGAGACAAAAGGACTTATTTTGCACCAGGAGTTATCGTGTGGATCAAGATAACAACTATCACTAGTCTTGCTCTAGTTTATCAATGATCTTGCTAAGAAAGAGAGAGATTGTTTATTTACTTTTACTAGGTTATGGCTGCATGGCTGTCTGTGTTCTGTGTCTCTTCATCTAAGGTGCGTGGGTTGGTCTGTGACTATGCCATTTCCCGGTCAGTCTCACTTACATTTTGGTACGTGCAAACTGCGAGCAAACTCCATGTTTGTGCCGTTAAAATGATCGCGACATTAACCCAATTCTTACATGTAGTATAGATGAGAATACAATTTAGCATACCTAAAACTGTTAAAATGCCAACAGCTTTTGGCATTTTAACAGGTATTAGCACTGAGATAAATATAAGATCTGAGAGTTTGAAAGCAAGCAAATTCATCATTTGTCAACAGTTTTGTTTTGTATGCGCATTTTAAATTATGAACGTGTTTTATAATCACGGGGTCTTATTAATGCCAAAATGGTAGTTGGGTGGCATTTTTCATTTTCATTAAGATTTAGAAAAACACATTCCTTAATCAAATGACAAAGGAGACCCTGATCAGAGGCACTGTCTATGCATTACAATAAGAACGCTAGGATTATATAGTCTTGTCTTGGCGCACGTTAATGTAATGTTTTGGTTTGTTTTTCGTTTGTGTTTTTATGTTGTTTTTTTTATATGACCTGGTTCATTATTACTTGTACGTATGCGTGCAATAAGAGAGAGAGAGAGAGAGAGAGAGAGAGAGAGAGAGAGAGAGAGAGAGAGAGACTACATGTACACTTACCTTGAGCATAACGTATAGATAGACACATAACTGGTCCAAAGATGAAATTCTTGATTAATACTGGAATCAGAGTAAAAGGCATACAGAATACTGCTAACAGAAGATCACTAATGGCGAGATTCAACAAAAACACATTCGTAACCGTCCTCATCCGCTTGTTTTGTACAAGAGTTAATATCACAAGGCCATTGCCAACAACTGCCAACACAAATATAGTACTATACACAGACAACAAAGTCCCAACACTCCACGGATCCGTCGCCGACCTAGCGGATCGCGAGATGTTTCCATATACTGTTGTACAGTTATCCATGTTGACCTGTACATGAACACCTTTTCAGCGTTGTTATTTTTTATTTACTTATTTTATTTATTTATTTAATTTATGCTTTGCTTTTATTAAATAAAACTGATTTGTATTATCTTCTTTACATTATTTTTTAACTAATTTATTACGTCTCTAGGTTTTAAACATCTTCTTATGTTGCGTAATAATAGCTATAATTGATAGAAAGAGTTTATGCTGCGAATTGATTATGTCCAGTAGCTCTCCCAACTAACATGCTCGTATCAGCACTAGCGACAGAATGACATCGAGTCAAGCTGGTAATTAACTATATTCCACGCCAACAGTGTCCTTCTTAGGAAAACAGTATGTTTTTTTATTCCAAGCTATCAAGTATCGCCTCTGATTTCCTAGCAACAGCAGCTCTACGTAGATGTCGTAAAATACGAGAACACGGCTTCAACTTATGATACAATGAATGCAAAACCAATGAAATATAAATTGTTGGTTCATGAAAGGCTCAGATTAGCACAGGACAGTCATGCCAGATAATACACCAGGCCTTCAGTTAAGATTGCGTAACAATAGAATGAATGTTCTTGTTTCTCAGCCAAAACATATGATGTGTGTTCGCAAAAGAACCGTCTCAAGGAGACGGCTCTTTTGAGCACCAAAAACATGTGTTAAAGCTGTATAGTCTGTACCTTTTGATCTTTTAATTTTAGAACTAATGTTTCTTTTTTTTCAAGGACACAGTAAAAAAACTAAAATTCAGGTATACATTTTACCAATTTTGTAAATCTTAACAAATGATCAGTATCAAAACAACATCATTTAAGCTAAAATTAACTGTCTATAATTATTGGAGGGACGCAAATAATTACCAACAAGAGAAAAACACACCTGTTTTATAAGATAATTCACTTTTCCGTGCAGTTTTCAGCTATAGTGAACAGACTTACTGTGAAAACATAACTTAATTCTACTTTTACAAATGATTTAAAAAGAAATTTAAAAAAATCGAAAAATGTTCATAGTTGCAGACTTAGACTCTTTAAATGATGGGTAATAAAATAGTTTTCAACTTTTGTTTATCTTAACCTGTGATATTACACTTACGCTCAGTGGTTAGTCAATGGCTCTAGATGTCTTCAAGATGTCTTCTAGATTTCTTCAAGTGGGCAACAAACTGTCTGCATCTTTGTTTGGCGCACATGCTAGTTTGTGGTTTTAAATTTGCTTTATCCGAGGTTATATTTCATTGCTCGACACAAGAGTCCTGCTAGAATGGTTCTTAAGCGGCATCGGTCAGCTTCTAAAGGGACAAGACAATATTGATGTGGGAGAGGTTTTTAAATCATAGTGGAGTAAAGATAGATTACCACACCCTTATTGGACGCATATCCGAGTTCTGGTTTTATAAATAAAGCGTATAAAATGTAATCGCTTCAGAAATCGACAACTGGGCTTATTGATACAGAGCCCCAATCTTCAATCAGCTCTGTTTCATTAAAGCTACCCATTCATAGTTAAGCCACTGAAAAAATCTATATAAATCATACATCAATGTTTTCGAATTACATGGCCTTCTTGCCAAGCGCTGGCCAGATAGCGTACATGTATGATGGTATTACATATTTTAAAACTTTAGCTTGATGTTGTATAAGGCTCCTACCGCCTGCCGATCTAAATGTTATATTCAAAAATATTAATCGAATCTGAAATTATGGGCCAGCACATTAACTGCTGGTATTTATCGCATATGCGCAAAATCAAATTTCTAGCGAGACTAGAGGTCTAAAGTTTGGTCTGAATCCATACATGTATGACGATCCGTACCTTTTGTATAAGAGCGACGAAGGTGCTGGCGAGTCTGCGCATCTGCGAACGCTAGCCTGAGCCTTCGTTGCTCGACAATAAGATACGGTTCATGATCCTATGTACTGGCTAATATGTCAAAGCGTGTTTTGTTTTGCTTTGTTGGTATGGCAATAAACTCGATTTTTGGTCTGTTCATGAAATCACGAAAACTTCGGGTCTTTTGCGAAGTAAGAGAAGCGATTCCATAAAAAATACCAAAAAATGAATTCATTACATATATTTATACATGTACTATAGTTTATCAGTCAAGTACAATTTTCAATTGCAACATAACTTGAATGGTTTTCCGGATATTTTGAATCAAGTCAGACATCACTGAGGTTTCAGAATAGCCAAAGCGTTACATTTCCGCGCTTAACATCATGGCGATTCGTGTTCAACGTCACGCAAACGTCAGTAAACACACACCGTTATTGGATTGCGTTGAAGTTGGTCTGTCCAAATGGCGCATATGTGGGCGTGGCTTAAAGCATTCTGTTCATTAAGGTATGAAAGGCATCTCAAATGTAAAGGTACATTAAAAACTTGCAGTGGAAATGTAAACATAAGATTGCGTTTAAAATGCTACCCCATGGGAAGCATAATTTCAGATCATTAAAATCGGCAAGATGTCGTCATAGAGAAAAACACATATTGATCTGATGCTGTTATCAGAAAGCAAGAATTCACTCGCTGATCACCATCATTAACCATAAAAGACAGAATAAACAAGAGTGATAACATCTTGAAACTTCTCTAAAGACATTTTCAAGCGGCACTTAAACGGAATTGTTTTCCCGGTTGCTGAGGTTAATCAGGTTACACTAGAGAATTCATTAATCATTGCCGTTTAACACGTTGTATACTGGAGAATTTGTCCATAAAACGGGATGGTACATTGTACATATCAAGATACCACATGTTAGCATTTCCAAACAAAGAATTGAGAGCCTTTCTAAGAAAATGGAACTTGGGCAATTACGCAATTATAACGTAAGGTACATTTAAAATAATAAAAACTTATATTACCACCGAAATCTCAGTATGCATGTAAAACCGGGCAACTATCCGCCTTCCAGCGAAACTCGCTGGTGGGCCGATAGTGGCCCGTGGTGCGATGCTGGCTGGGATGCTTCTTCAGCTAGATGTCATCAAAATAGCAAGTTTATATTTCAAGTTTTTTTATGGGAGATGTTACCATGGCAAGATTTAGGCCATAACACCTGCATGTACACAGTTGTGTAATGAAACGTGCATTGG
Organism: Loripinus fragilis; assembly: GCA_964019695.1. Taxonomy (NCBI): domain Eukaryota; kingdom Metazoa; phylum Mollusca; class Bivalvia; order Lucinida; family Lucinidae; genus Loripinus; species Loripinus fragilis. Next base: position 92,559,032 of record OZ026521.1, on the reverse strand, counting down.
TCATTGTGAGTGCATATAATACCACCTTGAAAATATATAGTAATATATAGAGGGTATTCAGAATAGAGGATCTTACATGAGTGCTCATGTTTTAACGAGTTGAAGAAAAGATATAAAATTCGAGGCTTGCCGACCATTTTATCTCTTTTTTGCAACGAGTTAAATAAAATCAATAATACAGGAGCACGAATGTTAGATTATATTTATCATATGATATTAAAAGTATTTTGAAATCATATTTTTTGGCGGTTACTGTTTACGTTAAAAGCGTCATTTCATAACGTTTCCCGAAAATATGTAAACCACTAGTGGTTTATCGATTTTAATGCATGGCGTTATTTCACTCTCAGACGCGACGTCATGTGATTAACTATTTGTTCTTGCTTCACGAGATGAAATAAATGGCATATTCATGACAAAAATTTGAATTTTCTTTTTATTTATAATATTATACAACTATATGCGTGACAAAATTCTTGCACTATATGACGTCATGTACGATCGCACATTACGAAATACTAATGATGACGTTGCGTAATGTGTTTTGCAGGCAAAACTAAAACCACAGAAGGTAAAGAATACAGGAAATCCCGTCAACTCTATTACAAAAGTAAGGAAGAAGGTAACGATCAGGAATCGACACAATCAAGTTCTAAACCTGACCCAGGCCTCCATATGTGAAAGTGACAATAACACTAGGAAACACCACAAACGAGAGAGCCAAGAGGTTAGTCCTTTTCAAGAAGGTAACCACAAGGCTGAAATAAAAAGAAAGGACATCATGACAGACACGAAGCATAACTAACAAAAATGATCCACAATAGAAGCACCGTTTTAGAGCAGTCAGTATTTTTTTCTGGAGGGCTTAAACTAGTTTCATGCTACATCGTACCAACCTCACCCATAGTTCTGATGTTTGGTACGTATGAAAGACCCCTTACCTATCAATGTATCATATCCTAGTAAATACAAAGGAAATAAAACAACGATAAGGACTCAACAGTATATACAAACCTTTCAATACAGTCAAATTAAGAAATTGAATACCCACACTTTGCTTTTTGTTCCACTACTAAGTAAGTCATAGGCGTGCGCGTTGGTCTCAAGGAAATCAATGGAGAAAGCAGGGCCTCCCAATTTCATCCGGAAAATTTAATTGTATTTTCACATGTGAAACAAAACTCTTTTTTTTCAAATAAACGTTATATTTAGCCAGTATTTTCCTGTATTTCAGTACTTTATTTAAAATAAAAAAGTAAGTGAGTATGATCAGGTAATACCACAATCACACACTGCAGACCAACCCACGGCACCGTGAGGAAGAGTCAAAGAACATTTACAGTAACAAGACATCCATACATGTAAGACAATAAAAGCAAAGCGACCAGCTCTCTCTTCTTCTTCAAGATGATTGCAAAACTAGAAAGGACACAAAGTAATGCAGGCCGAAACTAAAACGAACACAGAGCCCCCACAAACAATGGAACATACAATTCATTTGCATTAACATTATTACATATATACATGTATATAAACATAGATAAAACATGTTAAAGATTGATTGTTTAATGCTGTGCACACAATAACCGACATGCAAGTAGGTTTCAGTTTGCCAACGTGTCAAATTTCAAAGATGTGTGAGTATGACCAGAAAAATGACACAATCACAGACTGCAAAACAACCCATGGCATATTTTACATACTCAAAGTCATTGTTATAAAAATATTAAGTGAGTGTGATCAGGAAATACCACAATCACAAACTGCAGGCAAACCCAGGACACCGCGAGGAAGAGCCACACAACAACCAAGAGACACCAGAAAGACAAACCAAGCAAAGCAACCATCCCTCATTTCCTCATCAAAATGATTGCAAAATAGAGTGGACATAAAGTAACGCACAGCAAAACATAGACCAATGACAGAACCCCACGATGGGAGTAACAATCAACACCGAATCATCAACCAACCTGATTACCTACGTCGTTTCTAATATCCATATACATATATACGTCAATATTGGAGAGCCTTGAATGTTGGTACCGTCAAACATGTCTAAGCCCCCAGTAGTTTATTTACTGAACGTTCCAAGGCGGTGCTTCTTTTGTGGATTTTTTTGTTATTTGTGTTTAGTGTTTTCTTTATTCAGACCGTCTTGTCTGTTCCTTGCAGTCTTGTGGTCACCTACTAAGAAAGGGTTGATCTCTTGGTTCTCTTGTGTGTCACGTTTTCTTGTGTTTTTGTCACTTTCCCATACGGTGTCCTGGGTCATTGTATCGATTCCTGCTCTTTACATTCTTCCTTATTTTGCATTAAGTTTTCAGGGTATGCTCTCAACAGATACAAAATGTAGTACTATGCAGATATAATGCATTGAACGGTGACTCAAGAGCCATACATGGCATGACATCTACAAACGTCAGGCATACATTATGTCAGTATGAATATCCTCCGTCAAAAAGTAAGAGGAGTTTGCAGCCTGATTCTGTATATATATGGCATTGACCGTTGACTCAAAGATTATATTGGTAAACGCTGTACTAACTATGGAGCAACTCTAGTAGGGTTTGTGTTAGATTTTAAGTACATTGTATATTTGGCCCTTGAAGCCAAGGTCACAGCAATGGTTCGTAACACACTAAGCAATACTTGTGTGTTAATGAGCTGAAAACTCAACCATTTTGTTTTTTATGTCAGGCAATTTTCCCCACGTTGTGGTTGGGACGCAAAATGAAGGATGGACATTACGCCTTGTTTCCATTCAATATCAAACACTATCTAGGTCTCCTTAAATTGATTAGCAATTTCCCTCGCACATTCTATTAACACAAGAATGCCTATTTTTTCTATTCAGGTAAACAAGAGAATACTATTACTACACGATGGAAACTCGCTTCTGTCAAGATCGCTGTCAAATAGATTTTTACCAAAGAACTCGGATATAACATTGAGCTTCTTAAAGCTGTTTTTGCCTCCTTATTGTCAAGACGCTTGAGACCAGCTTCCGATTAACTCTTTGCAAGCCGATTAATTATTCAAAAAGACATGTATTTTGTCGCCTGTTGTTATTTTCAAAATCAACTTGTTTTCGTAAAAATATTCCAATAATGCCATAAGAGTGGCAAATAGTTTGGATCCAGATCAGTCCCGACAGCTTGTCGGGCCTGATCTGGATCCAATCTGTTTTCAAAGGTAATCATCAGACAGCACTGGAAGGTAAAAAGTTAACCCTTAAAGCGCCACCTATAATTTTCAGCAGGAGACAATTAAAAAAAATGCCGCTTTTTTTCAAAAATAACAAATAAGGCATGATATTTCACGAGAAACGTCTGCTGGCAGACGATTCTCATTTAATATCATACCTTATTTTTGTCGCAAATTTAGAAAGATGTCTCAAAATTTGTCGTCTGCTGCAGTCGTGATTGGCGCTATAAGAGTTAAGATGCATTCTTTTCAAGATGAGCGTTGGGTTTCATTGAACCGAAAGCGGATACTTCTAAAGAAGAAAAGAAACAGGCTACACGAATTGGCATTATCAAGAATACATAAAGTGTAGGCTCATGCGTGTATGTTCATCTTTGCAGACACGCCAGAGCATATGCTGTTTGTGCATAATGCACGTGGAAGCATATGTCGCCTCCGGATTCAAGCTAGACTGTCATTACCGCTAGAAAGCTTCATATGATTAGATAAAGAATGGCTCAAATTAAGAAAGAAAGTACCATTATTTCATGCTGGGGTCTATATAAGACCAGCGCAACCTATTTCTAATGTAATCATTTTTACTGATTATTCCTATGCTATTCTCTTAAAAGAGATCTTAAACTTTACGAACCACACATAACCATATTACTATGTAAGAAAGGCGGTAAAGATCAGGAATCGATATAATCAAGTACCACACCTGACCAAGGATACCAGAACAGAACAGAACAGATTATTTCTTTGACGTAAACTGTACAGTTTCTAGTCCATCAAACATATCATATAATTACCTATCAAGGTCACAAATACCACATGGGAAAGTGAAAAAAAACACAAACACAATTAAACATCACAGACGAGAGTCAAGAGACCAGCCCTTTCACAACAAATGACCACAAGGCAGCAATGAACAGACGCGAAAGCATGACAAACACGAGACGTAAATAACACAAATGATGCACAAAAGAAGTACCGTATTGGAACGGTCAGTAATTTTACTTGAGGGCTTATCCAGTTTCACGGCGCCAACCTTATCCTTAGTTCAGATGTGGGTCAAGACACATATATGTTGGTTTGCATGAAAGGCCCCTAACTTATCCATGCATCATCTCCTAAAACATAATAATCAAGATATAACAAAGAGATTACGCATATTGAAAATATCTAAGTACCCATCAATCTTAACATAAGTTCTGGGTGCTCAAAGGAACCACCTCATGGAGACGGTTCTTTTAATATAGTCAAGGAGCTACATTTTCGAAAATTGACTTGGCACACTTTTCCTGCAAGAAAAGATTTGGCTTCAGAAATAGTTAGAACTATCCTTCTGTATCATTACTAGGTACGTCGTACATCAAATTGTGGTAGCAATTTTTTAGGAGGGGGGGGGGGGGGCGTTTTATACGCCTACACCATTTTAACTATTAAAACAAAAATTGAGACATTTGAATAAAAATGGTGTCTAGCTGGTATTCAGATGATGCATACAGTCGTTCTCTACTGTTTGGGTCCCAACACAAGTATCAAAATAATTTGTTTGCATCCAGAAACATACCTTTTATGTTATAAATGTCATTTAAGTTATATATCAACTACACCTTTTAAAATCAACTAAAAGGGGGGTCTCATATGCGCCCACGCATGGATTTCATCTAGTTTTACATGGTGAATACCTTTGACCTATCAACTATAAAAATGCATTTATTTATTTTAAAAGAGATTTTTAGGTCCCAGGAGAGCACCCTGAGTTACTCCAACTTTTCGATGACACCTTTCTAATATTTTGTTAATTTTTAACCACCGTCTTTATCGAATCTCAGCCAGTTTGACTTAGAATAGAAAAAGTACTCTTTATGCATTGCTTTGCTACTATTTTGGCCTATGCAAACATGCAAGCAAATTTTTTACGAAACTTTAAGTTCGAAATTTTCAAAAAAAAATCAGAGAATTTCATGGAAACGTCAAATTCTGTCTACAATTTCCATATGTTTCTGTGCTTGTCAACCTATGATACTGCCTATAAAATTTGCCTCACATGTCTTCAGTATACTGACAAAGTTTCGTAATTTTTTGAAACCGGTAACAGTGAAGAAAAACACATGATATACATGTGGGTCATTTTTGACATTAATAATTATTTGATGTTTGAGGCTTGTTTTGTCCTGGAACCATGTAATTTCGCAATTTTATTATTAGAAACATTATGAACATCGACACTAGAATGCTTTGCATTTACAAAAGCATATTTAATTTGACATTGAAACAAATCTGAGACTTGTGTACCATTAACAATCCGTTTGAGTAACACACAAACCACCCAAAACTTTTAAACTTCTCAAAAGTAAGTTGAAACACATCAATTAATTTATTTAGTGCTATGATCTCTTACCCAATGTTTCTTTATGCGAAAATGTATTTTGATTTGTTTTTGCATAGCATTGCTTTCATTGACAGTTCATTATCATAATAGTGCTAGACAAGGCGATACATTTGATCTGTGACTTAATTTCTTTTGTCCCTTTGTAAGTTTATGTACAACCTCAGTTATGTAAAAGGCATTTCATTTTACCAGCAATGGCATGTGTCTCTTACCTTTTTAATTATTCTTATTTTTAAACCTTGCTAAGTAGGATGTTAAACTTTTTGCATGGTATCCCTTTGAAATGTCAATGTGTTTGGAAATGGGGCTAGGATGTAGCTTTCAATTTTAATACCAGATACCTGTTGAGACTCCTTATGTACCGTTGACTAATCATCATTTTCTGCACATGCATGATGCATTAAAGATCTCGCTATATTTTTATCACTGTTTTGAAGTCATCATTTTGTCAAATCATTGAATATCAAGATGTACACACACACTTGATGACTGAAAGCACTGTGACTTTAAATTCCCTATGCAATTTTTATCCTTTTGGGAAAGAATTGTCTATTTGTTAATCTGTTCACCTTGTGGTCTTGTATTATGTCTATTTGTAGTTTTGGTTGATGTTCGATTCCCTTTCGAGGGCAAAACTTTGGTTCTCATTACTCCAGTTCCTGATCATTGTTACTTCTTTACATACAGTCAGACCCTTTTTGCAATTCTGCTTGTGTATGTTATGCTTAGAATGATTTGGAGCTTCCATGATGTATTTTCAAAACTGGTTCCTCAGTCAAGTAACTTGCAATTTAAGCAGGGAATCAGTTATCCTTTGAGTGATCTGATTGTATTAGGTTAAACTTTTAAGACACTTTTGGCATTAATTTCTCTATCTCATTTGATATTACGACATTGTGAAGGATGTTGAATATAATTGTAAGTCCCTATGATTGTATTAGTTCGGTACATGTATTTTTCTAATATTGCAACACATCCATGGTAAAGATATAATCAAGCAAAAGATCCCATAACTACATACAATGAATGAATAATGTAGTTTGACATTCTATTAAAGTGAATATCATACTTTAAAACCATATTTATGAAGATTATTGAAATTAAGTACTTTATAAGGAGTTCGACAGGGTGAAATACTCTATGTGATCAATATTGGAATAAGTATGACAGTTTTGAAAACAATAAAGATTCTGTCTTGTTTATACAGGTAAATGTGCAAGAAACATGCTTACTATTATGCCATTGTGCAAAATGTGAAATATGTTTATATACGGTTGTCATATTTATTATATATTTATTTTTTATGATCATGTTGGTGATAAAGAAATAATCAAATAAAGGATCCCTTACTCAAATTAAATGATTGAATTATGGAGAATGACTTTCTTTTAGAGTGAATCTGGACGCGAAACCTTATTATAAAGATAACAAAAGTTAACTATTTTATGATGAGTTACAAAGGGTGAAATTCTCTCTGTGTGATCAGTATTCGACTATTCATGTAAGTATAATAGTTTAAACAATATTTAAGACTGCATTATTATATACAACAAACAAGAAAATTTGCTTTTAAAATAATTAACTAATCCAATACTTATTTATTACCTACTATCAGTATGTATTTAACATTTCTCAGAATTTGCAGTTGTATCATTCAAAGTTCATAGACAACATGTTACCGGTCTTTGATTTTCTTGAAAATTTTAGTATATCATCAACATGTGTATAGCCTATTTTAAAATTAATTTCATATGTTGACAAGAATGGGAACATGCCTAAATTTAAAAACAAAATTGTTGAAAAAATATTATACAGCTGAAATTTGGGGACTTTTTTTTAAACAAAATCACAAATTTCTGAATTTAACATTACAGAAACTGATTTTTGTTTTATGAATATATAATCAGTGATTATAATAAATTGTTTTCAAACAAAGCGAATCCAATATATGATATTATGAGAGTTATGGGCGGCTTAAATTGAAGGTACCCCTATAATCAGATACCCAATTACATAACATCTCATTTTTTGACCATGTAAATAGGTAAGTGGGAAACTATATCACAAATAGAATAGTCATATGTTAGGCAATCATGATGCATAATATTAACAAAATCTAAGCGTGGGCAGAACCCTATGTAAATTTCCTATAGGGTGAGACCAGCCCTTTGATAGTTTATTTGGATAGATTTATGTTTTAAATTTAGGTTTTAAATTAAGGTTTTACATTTAGGTTCTAAATAAATTTAGTTTTTAAATGTTCCAAAAAGACAATTGTCTGACTGTTTCAAAATTGCAAACAGCTTGTTTCTATAATAAAAATTTAAGAATTAAAAGCTGGTGAATATGATTACCCCGACTGAAATGTTAAATGTGGTTATCTAGAACCATTTCACTTTGAAAGTTAGCATCTACTTATATGTTAACTTTTAAAAACTATAAAAAGCATTCTGTGGATTAAGAATAGTAAAAAGTTTTACTGAATTAACAGCGTTTATGGTGCAAAATACCATTTTGCTGCTTGTATGACAATATGTAACGTAAATTACATACTTTAAGACTGACTATATGTAGTGCTAAATACCTTGTACTGCATGTCTAATGGTATTTTATTGAATTTCAAATCTGTTTTGTTTTACTTTATTTATTTTTTTGTGGGGTGGGGGACAACTCCCAAGTTACAGCAACTTAGTACCTATTTATGTAAAAAATTATATTGGTTAATATAAAAATATTGCCCATTCATTGGATGAGTAATTTGCATATGCAAATATTAAAACTTTGACGACATTCACTGTTTATTTTTAGCGTCCTCGAAGGCCAGGGTCAGGTTTGATATGTCCAATAAACAATCATTTAATTTCGAAAAGTGTATATACTTTATTTTTCACTACTTTAAATATTCGTTTCATATTTTCAAGCCAGGTACTGTTTTGGGGTCTGGGATACCCAGTACTTGATAGTGTTTTACAGAAAAATCTTCACAGTTTTGTACCACCAGAAATTAATACGAGGTAGCAATAACATGCGCTTTTGGGAGTAGACTTTGTACGAACACAATAAGTGCTTCACCTACCTGTAAGGTAAAAGTGCATGTGCTTGCAACTCTGCGCTAGTATAGGGTCTTAATGTATTTAATTTGGTTTTTGGAAGAAAATACAGCCAACAATGTTTACTTGTGTGTCTTGAGAGCTCATTTTAGCCCAGTGAAATTCTCCGAAACCATTTATTCAGCCAAGGGCTTCACTCCCTGACCCCTTATAAGGAAGTACCCACAGCCGCCTTTGAAAGTGCGTATTTTATCAAATGCCTCGGATACGCGCCTGAAGGTACTATGAAACATTATTTTATCAGCATCTTGAGAATCACACTGCTACAGGAAAGCCATATTGCCAGAAATAAAGTCAGTAGTCAGGGGCGATCGGGACTCCCGTGCGAATTTGATGCCGATTTATGGCGACCAATACCAAATCAAACTTTAGGGGATAACTAATGAAAATCACCTGGTCACCCATCAAGGTTTCACGTCTGGACGTCATTATGACGTCATCAAAATAACGTATATTGTATCAGTGCAATTTAAACGGTATGTCCATTGTAGGCTATGGCGATCAGGACTTTCTTGCATTTTGTTTCCCAATTTCAGTCGAAATGCACCAAATTTAATCTTAGGAGGTTAATAATTAAAATTAACATGTCGCCCATAGTGTTTTCGAATCAGAACAAAAAGATGACGTCATTGAAATGACGCCTAATATGTAAATACCACATATATATGCGTTTTGTCCATTTCCAACGCATGGAAATATTCCTTTAATAAACTGGCAGCCTTATCATGACTAAATACAAACTTTTAAATCGTAACATACAAAATATATTCAGATAGTGTGAAGTCAGTTCGAGGGTAGGACGTAAATGCCGTCACAATTTACGAATAAAAAGCCAGTGGAGTGAATGAAAAACACACAGTGTTTTTGATAATGAACGGTGTAAATATTATATAGTACCACGACCTCTGACCAATGACCTTTAGGTCTTTCCATTTCAAACGATTGATGCAGAATACGTAAAATGAGCCAGTCCGGCTAGAACATATGTGTATGTCAAAGCTTTTATAGTAAATGTAAATAAAGGCCCCAAACCCTTTTTTTCTAGTGCAACATATCAATATTTTAAATAGAGTCACGCTTCAAAGCTTTTTGGCTTATCTGTAGCTGCTTATCATACACTCAAAGAAAAGATAGTAGTAATATGATTTGCATACACTATCAACCAAACTCATTATAGTCCGATTTTGACCCCTGAAGGATCAAACGTTAGAAGAGTCTACTTAGTAGTAAGTTCATGATATGGAAATAAGGATAGACCCTCTGCAAATTATCCATTGTATTTCGATAGCACGGCCAATAGAAAACTGTTACAATCTGATTTATCTTTCGCATAATTATAGGTAGAATCGTCTTTAAAGGTCAAAATCGGACATGAAGGCATTCTTGTTGATACGGCTAAAGAAATATCTGAATCCACATGAAAATAGTTGTTTAAAAGTCATAAGCATATTGACCACTGGCAATATTTTACATGGGTCATCTTCTGCTCCACGGCAACACAAATCAGTACAATATAAACGGTTTACTTTGTACTTACACTGAGATGTTTCGCATACAGACATGCTGCAACCACATTTTATCAGCTGCAGAGGGGTTTCGGGGGCAGGAGGCAACATGCGCGAAACCAGGAATTTTTGTCAGTTTTATTTAGTCCTCAGCTTATTTAACAGTTTACAGAGGGGGTCCAATGGTTTTATTGCTGAGAAAACTTTACTTATACTTTACCTAGGATCCAAAGGGGGTCCATTATTTGCCACGGGGGGTGTCAAACTTTTTCCAGGGGGGTCCAAATGCTAGTTTCTTTAGAAACCCATATACGTACTTGTTATTTTCCAGGGGGGGTGTCCGAACCCCCTATTCCCCTCTGGATCCGCTAGGGCACTAGGGCAATGTCATCATAACGGGACAATATTTATCACAGTCCCGCTTCTAACCACAATTGTCAGGCATTGATTTGTCAGGATTAATGACAGGTGAGGTTTTCCAAATGATGCGCACGTTTGACACCTTCGAGAAACACAGCTCTTGGAAGTGGTAGTTTTTGCAATTCAGTTTTTTTTCTCGTAAAATATCCACTACGTCAACGCAGTGAGTCGAACAATATCGGTGACTGGCTAATACAAAGTAAGAAAGACGGCAAAGATCAGGAATCGCTACAATCCAGTACCACACCTGATCCAGGATACCAGTGGGAAAGTAACAAACTCACAGTTAGATATCACAGACGATAGCTAAGAAGTCAGGACAATTTACAAATATATTACTCTAGTGCATCCGCCATAGTGCTTTCTAAGGGCACTGAGCCGAGGTGAAAGAATACTTCGTGGATAGAGTCTCCACCATTGCTGAATGCCTGCCAATATGATTTCTTGCTCTTTCCTGACATTGAACTAGTTAATATCAGCACCTGAAAGTGCATGGAATTCGATCAGAGCCCTGGTTGTGACATCACCAATGGCACATTGACATCTTTGATAAGTGTTCTGATCTTAGAAAATTGATGATATATGAGCAAGACTGCTTAAGAAAATGTTAAATATCAACACTCTGCAATTGTTTTATATGCGTTTTATTTAAGCGGCGAAAACAAAATTTGCTCCTCTGCAAAACTGGGGTTAGGGTTGTGCATTAGCTCATATAAGACAAAATATTTAAGATCGAAAAGCAAACTTTGGTTTTTGTATTCGTCGATTGAGTTTAGGTTTGTTGAACTTATCTAAATCGATATTTATTTATTTTCCATAGGGAACAATGTTAAACACATACGATAATTTTACTCTTAATTCAATATTTCGGCCAAAGGCCTTTATCAAGAAAAACATACACTTCAATGTCAACTACATAGTCTCTGTTCCACCATCTTGTAGTTGACATTGAAGTGCATGTTTTTCTTGATAATGGCCTTTGGCCGAATTATTGAATTAAGAGTAAAATTATCATAATAATCTAAAACGGTTTGAAACCGACTCAGAGCAGTCGTTAAACTAAATGACGAGAGCCAAAATTACCACTTTTAAATTATAATTAAGTTCATGTAACGCACATAATACAACATGTAGGCGTAAACAGCTGTCATATGTAGTAAAGTCACCCAGTAATTAACAAACTATTAGACTGTTCATTGATTAGCTAGTTTTAATGTCTTTTTTCTGTAGCTCAAACTTTCAATTTTATTATTCTCAAATTGATAAAGTAACATATGTAACAAGCTGTTACAGGCTAACACCCATGCTTACAGTGTGCAAACATCTCATATTCGATGCACCTTGAATTGGTACATACGATAGAGTATATCTTAAAGAGTTTGGGATGGAGCAGGTCATTACTCAGCTTGCAGTCAAAATCTTGTTTGATGATTATTCTGGTTTTTTTATGAAATGAGGAGGACAATTATTTTACCAGAGAGGCAGAAATAATAATCGATATTGTATATGACTTGGCTAAGGATTGGTTTAGAATATTTGCATTAGAAAGGGACATTTACTAAATTGTAATGTTTAAATGTGAAACGATTATTTTTTATGTTCCTCTAGGATGTATCTTTATTTTAGAATTATTCATATTAGGAAATATTGAAAACAAATATTCATAACACCTGTAACAAAGGTACAGGGGCTTAATAATCATCAATACCTAAGATTTAGGCACCAGAGACTGGAGACTTTAGCTAGGAAAACATGCGAAATATATTCATTTTATCCTGAAATATCATCTCTTGCATCAAGTCAATGTCCTTGCTCATTTATTATGTCATATAATATATGTTACAATCTTTTACAAGTGCTTCAATCTTGTTGTCAAACCTGCAAATTCTATAATTCTTAATAATATGACCAAGACAATCCCAAATATGCAAGATATCCAACAGCAGCAAATGTTTTCATATATTTTTACTTAAATGATGCCTACCAAATTCGGCTCCTTAAAATTGGGTATAGACTTTGGGTTGTTTAATTGCACGTATAAGACACTATATTTAAAGTATATAAGCAAGCTTTGGATTTTCTCTAACCAAAATGAGTTTGTTAGTACAAAATAATCAAAACAATTTGGAAAATGCACATATCAGCTAAAAAGTAAATGATATTGGTCACAATTTTCATGATTAAAGGGTAATCTAATTAAAGTAACGTACAAAACACCACAGGAAGCTGTAGTTTTGCTCCAAAAGAATTTATATGTAGCTAAAGTAGTCAATATGCAGACCATATGAGTAATTTAAATAATTAGCATTCTTTCTGTAGCTCAAACGTTTAATTTTTTTCTAAATTTAATATGGTAACATATATAACAAGCTATCAGAGACTAACGCCCCAGCGAACATAGTGCAAACATCTATTAAAAGACGCAGCTTGGTATCCTCTTTTAGATAGGATAAGCTTGCAAAATTCCCCAGGGGGAGCAATAGCATTCTCAGCCATCAGTCTAAAGGTGGCCCGATAAGCTGGGTATTTATAGGAAACCTACGGTATTTTGCATGCAAAATATAGTTATCAATAAATAATTCATTGTCAAAGTCAGGTAAAGCATTAATGTAACCATCATATGACTAAAATAATTGATATTATGTTAAAAAAAAACGTTCGTGTTGGATAAATATGACCATACCAACACAAACTATAGCTTTTATTAACGGGCAGTTTCTTATTATGGTCGCCATATTTATGGCGTCATAACTAGCCTCAGACGCGGATTTGAGATGGGTGACCACCTATAAATTAAAGGTAAGACTCCATTGAAGGTTTTGATATAGGTCACCATAAATCGGCACACAAATCGCACGGGACCTATTTTTTGTCCCTAAGGGCCCTGACTACAGCAGAGGACAAAACAAAATCAAATTGTCAGTTGAGAATTCTCTGGAATCGTATGATATTGTCTTTGGCTACTATGTAAATGCTTTTAAAGCTGGTGGCCTCTTTTCAATGCCAGTTACCTTTGCGTCTTTGTAATTATTTGACCTCACCAAATGCCTATCAATAAAAATACATAGCTTGGTTTAGAGTAAAAGTACATTTGTCTAAACCCTTGTTAACATTCATCCTCATGTAAGTGCCAATGGCCCTCTTGTCTAAGTTATGAGATTTCCAAAGACAAACCATTTTCACAACACCATATATATGAAAAAATTAAATGTTATACTCAATGTCTTTGGTCATGACACGTAAAATAAGGAACAACTTCTTATCCAACGACATAATTAATGATTGTACAGCAGACAGCAAAGAGCAGGAATTGATACAATTAAGTATTGCTTCTGACAAGGAACACCATAAGGGAAAGTGACAAAACACACAAAGAAACATCACTCACAAGAGAGCAGAGAGGTCAACCCTTACCAGGCCGGTGACCACAAGGCTGTAAGTAACACAAAGACAGTATAGCAAAGGCAAACGTGAAACAAATAACATAGACGAACTGTCCTGATTAGATTAGATTAAACATATTTATTGTGCATAAACAAAGGGATAGGATACAAGTTATAACAACATTAGAAAATCCTCTCCCCAAAACATGTACAAATAGTATAATAGTACAACGAATTGACTGAGACGGTCTCCTTTTTTTAAGTTCAGAAAGTTAACCAAATTGTTTGAAATGTGTGGCAACGGCACTACTTTCTATTTATTTGTATATTTGTTTTGTAATTCTTAGAGTACCTGAACTCTCCTGGCCAGTAAAATCACTTCCATTTTATCTGAGCCTGATTATCTTTTTTTAAAGATAGTTCTTGTTAACAATATAGCTGTTTGTCTTGAAATAATTATCAGTTTTTATTAATTAATCATATCTATAAATATTAACATTTGCAAAATAACATATATCAAAGTTTTATCTCTACATAATATTATTTTGGTTTGTCCACAGTTTAAGTTTCAAAACTCATAACCAAAGAAATAGATAGCACCATAGTAACAGTTAGAAGACTACATTCCCTTTTCTTTCAACTTTATCAAATCAAAGTAATGTATATAACCTATTAAAATATCATAATGTCCCATGTTTGTCAAAAATATTACTAAAGACAATATACGATTGGACCCCATAAAGCTTTGATATTGTGTATGTATCATTTTGTAATATTCATCAGAAGAATTAAAAATACAATTAAGTTTTATTAAATAAAATCTAATCAGTCATTTTAAATTTGTTTTGTGTAGTACCCAATTTACTGTTGTATATATTATGCAAGCATGGTCTGTAACATAATACAGCTAGCTCCTTGTCTATCTAGTGTAATTTGCGATAGAAAAATGCTAACATCTAAATGTTTAGAGGAGGTTGTACTCTATTATTTTTCTTTGCTTTCATTCCAGATAGAATCAATTACTCAAGAGTAGGTAGAAATTGATATACATTACATTTGATACTATGCATTATTCATGTCCGTTATCAGTTATTTTCAAAAAAGAATGTCTCATAATCAAATCATACTAGCATTTATTAGCACAATATGCAAATGATGACACATAACATGTTTTAGCTTTTAAATTAATTATAATTTATTTTCAGCATATCTTTCGTTGTTTATTACATGAAACTGTTTATCAAATCATGTTAGTACTTTTGATCATTTGCTATACTAATAATACTTTACAAGGAAATGTTTTATATAGAAGAACACGTTACCCTGAAAATTGGTAAAATCAGTTTTAATGGTGTGTTTTAATTAATGACAAATATCTCATGTGATATGACCATATACAAGGAAACCGGTCAGTTGCTGCGTACGCAACTATTTTAAACATATAACACTTTATAAGTCAGAATTATGTCAGGCTGAAATAGACATTGTGACACTTAAGTAGTTAATCTAAAATATATTTTACAATGGATGGAAAAGTATCATGTTTAAAAAACGTGCATTCATGATAATTATCTTACTCAGTTTTAGCAACCACTGCTTATATAACTGATTCTTACTTTACAGAATGCGGCATAGCTAAATTATTAAAGGAGACATGTAAATCGAATTCTTGATACCAAAGCGTTATATGTATATAACACATAAGAATGATAGGTGATATAAAATCACAGTCGACACGGCTTTTATTTGGAACTGTCTTCCTTATTCAAGCAGTAAACAAATGTATTATATAAATAGGAAGAATATATAAAAGCGCCAAACATGTTGTGGGTATTGGTTTATAGAGTCACACATCAAAGTCTATTGTTCTAACAAACACTCCGTGTATTACAGTCAGTTAAATGATATACTTAGATGCTATGCGTAGAAAGGGTGCATGAACTAAATAAAAGTATATAATCTATGCATAAAAATAGTGGGTATGATCAGGAAATACCACAATCACAAACTGCAGACAAACCCATGACACCGCGAGGATGAGCCATACAAAAATTACGAGACATCAAGAAGACAAACTAAGCAAAGCAAAAACCTCTCTCTTCCCCATCAAGATGATTGCAAAACTAGAATGGGTATAAAGTCACATACACCAAAACATAGAACAATACCGACGCCCACAACGGGAGTAACAATAAACAACAAGTCACAACAACAGAACCATCGCCATAGAACGGACAGCAGCCCAAGTCACCAGGGACTTGAATGCATTTTACTGGTACCAAATCTTCGCCCTTGGTTCTGCTGTTATTGAAGTAGAAGAAATGTTCAGCTCGCATAGAAGCCTTCTAACTATTGCAATGTACCATCATGGAGAAACACTCTAATCTAATTAACACACTATGATGAAACAAAGAAAAAGGCTCACGACTCAAAGACAGTCAGAGCTAAAGAAAACCTCAAGTTGAGCCACGATGGGTCCAGCTACAGATAAGCATCAGACACCAATCCACCGATTAAAGCTTTACGTCAGAGCCATTATAGAGTCTGAGGCCTGACCCACTGTCGTGCAATTAAAGAGGAAACCATAGCTTTAAACCGTGATGGGTTTTAAAACCAGGCATGCAGACTGTCGCATGACATCCAAGTTATAACCAACCTTTATATAACGTTTGATGATGTTTTCAATTGATCAGTAAATATAGGGTTTCCAACAATTCGTTTGAATTTACTAACTAAATTACCATACAATATAGGTTCTGATATGCCGTGTCGCAGAATAATTTTTAACCCAATGTTGTATGTTAAATTAAGTCTGAGTCTCTGTGGTAGAATTTAGTAATGTTTATCGAAATTTATGATATCTTTTACCTTGTTTTAATAACTTAGCATCTGTTGTTGAAGTCATCAACATTATAACACGCTCTAGCAAAACGAAAAAGCTGAGAAATATTTACAACATAGGAAGGGGAGCGAAGAACATCTCTATCAAAAATTGGGAAATTTACTATCATCCAGTTTATCATAAATTTAAGAAGAAACTATGCATTTGTTATAGACAAGTTCAAGTCCAAAAACGGAGCTTCAGTATCAGAGAAAAATCGCCTTATTTAACTGAAGTTCAGTTTGATATATCTGACATACCTTTTGCTTAATTAAGGATTATCAATATTAAGTAAGTCATCTAAATATCTGGAGGTGGAGTTAAATTCTTCAATAATATTGGTTTGATTAGTGTCTGACAGAGACAACATGAAGTCTCTCTCAGAACAAAACAAAAACAAATCTCCAACAAGAGGAGCACAATGAGTACACATTGGATTACCTACAATTTGTCGATATAATTTCGGGTCAAATCTAATAAATATATTGTCACAAGGATAATGAAGAGCATCACACATTTTCTGACATGACCACAATTTATATCGTTTAGGATATCGTTCAGAAGAAAAGAAGGCATTTTTATCATTACAAGCCAAATAAAGTGAACCCTCTCCATGTTGTATTTGTCATGTTTCATTTTGTTTAATCATCTCAAATGAGCGCATACTTCTTTTTCTTGTAAAAATTATTATAAATCTCAGAGGTTGATAGAAGTGTCTCTATTGTCATGTATGTTATGTGCTATAGTATACAGACTATTGAATACCTTATCTCAGGTTTGGTCTTTGACAGTAGCACATGTATGGATTTCTTTGCCTTTAGATGAAAAAAAACTTTTTTAATGTAAGATTTGAACCACCACATGTAATTTTGGTACATAACGCACATGGGCAAATGCACCACTTAATCCCTCATGCTGTTGCAGTGGAGCTTGCATCTAATACTAACTTTGTGTATATGAGCAGCAAATGCTCTAATGCGTCTAAATACATATTTTTACAGGTCGGACTTTGCCTTTATTGATCGACACTGTGTTAGGAACCGAAATAAAATATGCTTGCCCATTTGATATTTTATTTACGCTACAATTTATCATCAATTTAGATTGATTTGAAACATACAAATAAATAATGGGATGTAACTCTTGTATCAATTATAATTATGTTCTCACTTGACATGCTAAATGTCAAATTGATATATCTGAACAAAAATTTCACGCTTAGACTATGTCTAATTGATAGAAATGATGCTAAAAAAACAATAGTTTATTAGAATCCTTTCATTCTGCGATAGCTACAATATAATACTTACAATGCAAGCGTATTATTCTAAGTAATAAGCGTGTATGGCTATAAAATGCCTTTAAAACAAAATCAATCCTGTTTCAAGTCCCCATAACATTTCAGAACCAGACAAAGCGTATGATAAATGTGATCATCTTTAATATTGTGTTGTTTATGTTACGCACATAAATTTTATTCTTTCTTCACCAAACTGGATACGCGTTGGATATAATGCGGGTTTAACCATATGGATAGACATCGTGTGTTATATGTGAGACGTACACATTTACGATTAAAACAGTTGTTTTTCTTATGACAAGGATTTATGCTTTTAATGCTTCGTTTCTCGATTTTGACCTTATTTTAAATGAAAAGCGTAATATTAGGAATTATGTGTAAGCCTTTTTCTCCAAATCATAGTTATCAATATAGTTGTTGTGCTCAATAGCAGATAAGCTATAATTGCATGTATTTTTGTGGCTCGCTCAATAGGTGATATATCTTACTAAGCAGCTACAACTTTTTTTAATATCAATGTTTCATCAAACCTGAGCTGTAGATAGTAAACGGATGCATTGTAAATATCATTCCATATACAAAAGAAGCAGATACGTTTTAGAGAGATAAAAGTTATCATTTAGTATTTAGGAAACATAATGTGATCATAAAAATAGGATTTTTAAAAATGCTGTTTACATAATGTATAGAACACCCTGTCTTAAAATGGCGTTTTCTGTGATTTGGGTTCCTGTTTCTTATTTTTCATCAACAATACTTTCTTGGAGTTTATACATAGTTGCGTGTTGTGTCAAATAAGACAATATTCATCATTTATCTCATTTCTGTGCTATTCAATGACTATACTTTACATACATTAGTATTGTAAACTTATATAGTGCTATTATTGCATTAAATATCATATTTAACAGCAATTAACATTTATAACTGTTATTAGGGGTGCCTAATTTATTTAAAATCATATTGCTAGTCATTTGCTTTCAAATAAAAGATAATATTGCTATGCAAGAATGAGGAATAATTTGATATTAACACTACAGAAATTCCTATTATTTTAGGATAACATAATGAAGTTTGCTATTACAGGATAACGGTTCAACCGCTGAAAAGCTGACATACTTAAGTATGTGGCATATATTATGTGGCTTTAGAAAACCACAGTCTACATACCTCATTTCTTGTCTCATGACAGCACTGCATTTAATAGTAAATCATTTGAAAGTAGGTAACGTATATAAATGCATTATCATATGGTATGCTGTAAAGCACATACTAGTTGTTTGCTGCATTAAATGCATTTAAGGCAATCGACATGTTTATTTATAAGAATTTAGCACATGTCACATATAAGAGAATGTGCACTTAAACGTTAAGTAATACGCGCTATCATGAATTGTCATGTCAAAGCCAGAAGCAAAGTATATATTATTAGCTGTGCGTGGTTTTAATGTACATACTTCATGTTAAATGCATGATCATCTTTTAGTTATCCTTGTGGTTGTCACTTCCTGGTTATTAACGTACGCCAACTGCAGATGATTGCTACTGTCATTTCCAAGTGCATATACACGCAAATAATTGTCATGCGAAACTCTCGATTTTGTTTCACAGTACAGCCTGTGGACCTTCGTAGTCTGATCGTTGGGAATTTCTAATTCATTCACACAAAACAACGCTAACTTTTTTTTTGCTTTTCTCTTTAGATGAGTAGGGAGTTATGCCGACCGAATTGCAACAAGAAATATCTTTAAAAAATATAAGACGTAGTGAAAGAGGACATGTTTGATGAAATTGACAAAAAAACGAGAATGGCTGAAGATACCATTGATTTGTTTTCAGTCAGTTACGTTCCGTTAAACCTTTGGCTTATTGTCTAAGCCCATGTTATCCACCAGGTGACTGGTGACAACCATGTGTTATAACTATCCCTGATGAAATCAAAAGAACAGACAGTTATTTGATTTGATTCTTTACGTCCCATCAACAATCTTTCAGTTAGACAGGGACGGGTCTTCCTGGGTTAGACCAGTACTAAGCTAGGATAAACGTGTCTTGTTCAAGAACAACAACGCAGTGGCGCCGGTGAGGCTCGAACCCGCGGCCCCTTGGTCTCGAGTCAAGCACTCTACCACTGAGCCACTGCGCTCCCTACAGACAGTTATACTAGGAATATTACTTACCGAAATTGTACAAACGATTTCGTACAGACTTGTCTAGCCTGGTTCTGAGAAGCGCCCCAAATTAGTCAATACAAAGAAAGCAGATGGTAGTGGCAATAATTGTGACCACCCGAGGGCTGTTTCGGAAAGGCCATTATCACTGCCTCTATGCTTTTGTACGTGCGTGTGATTGCGTGCGTGACTGCCTGTCGGCCTGCTTGTCTGTCACCTAGAGGGTACTCTATTTTGTTGATAAAAATATCAGAGTACCCCCCTGGGGTTTTCAGCCTATCTGTTTGTCTGACAGTACTGACTTCCCCTTTCTTACGAATTTTCCTTTTTACTTAAAATATGATTTGTTCAGAATAAATATGCTTAGCGTAGACCAGAGTCATAGTGAAAGCCAATACATGTGTATTTATAATGGTGATTTAGAACTTCATTATCGTGCGAAGATGCTTTTAGGGTGCGGGATTTCGGGACTCGAAAAATTCAAGTCAGAACGCAAAATTGTCACCCCCTACCGTGCCCTAAAATTCACGCATTCTTGGCAATTGTCCCCAAAATGTAAAAATAAATCAATGATAGTGTGCTACCTTAATACTAAGACTTGATCTATACATATATATATACGGAAAACCTTTCGCGTCGTGATTGTTGTTTTTCTTAAATCGATGCAGACATTCATTGACATTTCTCGCATTCTTTTTTTTCTAAACTACAAAGTGTTGTTGTTTTAGCTCATCTGAACTAAGAGAACAATGTGAGCTATTATGAATGGTAGTTGTATGTTCTATATGTTTTTCTTTAAACACCATCTTTTGAACCTCTGGTGAGCGACTCAGGAAAGCTATGCCTTCTGCATATTTTTTTTCTAAAAAATTTGGATTAGATTTATATAAATATCATTTCAATTTGTCTAAGCCCAGCAACATGTAGGATAAATAAGAAAAGTGCAGATAAACTGATCAAACCTTAAACTTGGTCATAGGCGTTAATACAAATTTCAAGAAATGTACATTCAATCATTTGTATATTAATTGTTTTAACCTATCGCAATGATCATTTCTTCCCTTTCCCTGACCTATTAAAAAAATATACTGCCATAAGGTGTTTTCGAGTTAAATGTGTCCTCACAGCAAACAGTATTTTATGAGAAAACAATCCACAATGCCCCCTATTGGTTGTTTATCTGGAGCATTCCATTACACAGAAGCTCTACGTTTCGCTGAACACGACCTTTTTCCAATTATGTTCTGTGTTACGTGTCAGGCGTAACTAGAAACAAATTCAGGAAACCAAAATTTGCTATTTGGAAAGTCAGCGAAAAGCACTTTTAAAATTTAACAAAATTTATTAAAAACAAAAATTATCATTTACAATAAGCAATAGAAAATAGTCATACAATCAAAGAAAGTCTAAGCTACAATACCTTGTATGTCCAAACTGTCCCTCAGAATATTTATCAACACAAGTCTTTCAGCAGTTCCTGATCCCCGGATTTTTAGGTTAAATCCAAATTAACTCTAAAGTCTGAATCCAAAACTGAATACATCAAAGTAATCCAAAATGAATAAATTTAACACAGTATTCCACTATAGAATTCCAGTACAAAATGTTTAGACTTTTAAATGGTGAAATTATTTCAAAGATGCCCTTATGAAGATTTACTCTTATATATACCCTTTAAGAAAGGTCTGGAATAATCAAGAAAGAGCTATAATATCATATGCTATTTTTATTCATTCTGGAAAGTTCCAGAGATTACTCAAAGATTTCACTAATTCAAGAAGCTTCTCAAAGCTTCTATTGGCATGGAAAAGAAAATTCTAGAAAATTCCTGACTTTTCTGGAAACTTCCATGACAATGCATTTTTAATTTCTAGATGATTAGTCATCATTCTATAAAAACTTAATAACCAAATAAATACCTTGCTTACAGCAACTTATTTACCATCATTGACTTCAATATCTGGGTCAACAGAAACTAAGTAAACAAAATATGAAACAGATAAACACCATACATGTTACATCCATCTAAAAGTGAGTTATCAATAATAAAAAAACAGTCCACGAGAACATCAACGAGCTCAGTAGTACCCCTATTATTTAAAAGCATCATTTCCAGGTGAATATAAATTTAAAAAAGAACAATGTTGTTATGACAGATCCGTCTGCACACTGCCATAACTGGTTATCAATGTTATGATCACATGATTTGAGCTCCGCCCTTCCTAATTAAGGAAAATAGTACGGAAGCATTTTAGTGTCGCAAGAATTTCTGATTTTATGTGACTTTTCTTTTCAAAATGGAAATTAAGAGTCAATATTGGTGTTAATACTAAAATAGATAACTGTGAGTGCAAGAAAGCCTATATTAATCGATTGTTTTCATTTCATGTCACTAGCAACATCAGACGAGGGAAACCATATGATAAAACTAATCTACTTCAAGCATATGAGGCCACACAGTCTGGCATGTCGGTGTATAGGGCTTCTCGTGTTGACTCTGTTTCAGAGTTCACTTTTAGAGACAGTACCCAGTGTTATGTAGCGTTGGATTCAACGCCAGGTCCTTCTACACTTCTTTCCTTGGAATAGGAAAACACTTAGTTGACCACATTTAGTATATGGGGGACATTGGCTACTAAAAGTGAAGTCCAATATACTTTATGGCAACAGAGTATTGTCAATATCACTTAGTAAAGCTGTTAGGTCTGAGAATGGTATCAGTAGTTTTTGGTGTTATGCCATAAAGGACTGACCTCTTGGCTCTCGTTTGTGACGTGTACTTGTATTTTTGTCACTTTCCCATTTGGTATCCATTGGTAAGGTGTGGTACCTGATTGTATCGGTTCCAGGATTTTACCACCTTTCTTACTTTATATAGCGATGGCCAATTATTAAAATAGTAAAACCTCAAAGTCTGCAGATGTTTAGGGCTTACAGTGCATCAAAACAGCCATTCTCACTAAAATTGATACAATTACAAAATGAAAAATGGTGAAAAATATACTTGTTTTGATAAGCATGCTTTTGATGTCAGTGAAATGTATACTACCTCTATAATGACATGTTTAAATATAACCCACACCATTTGTATCGTTGATGAGTAACAGAAGCTCAAAAAATGAACTTGTTTGTGAGAGTTATGGAGCATATGACATGGTTAGTTAGATTTCCATATGCAATGCTATTATTATCTTGATACTAATTGAGTCAAACTAATGTTTGATCGTATAAACAAGGACTGAAGGTACTAACAAGCTAGATATCATTTTATTACGACCAGCGGCATTGCAAATGATCAAACATTGGAATCATCATGAGTTTGTGATTAAATACTACTGCATCGACCATGTCATATCTTATTTATTTTTTCATCGAGTGTTTATCAAAAGAAAAATTTGATTATCATATTGACTAGTAGAAAGACATGGTACTCTAAAACACTGCATCTGGTGTTTCTAAATGGAAGCCTTCGTGGGCTATTTGCATTTCACATTTGTTACGGAAAATAGATGCAAGGTTGTTTTTTGTCTTTAGTTATCATTTAAAAAGCGCCCTTTTGAAACGTTTGTGTAATAAAACATCATCAGAAACTTGTATATGAACTCTATGAATATTTAAAGCAAACCAAATAATGATAAAAGACAAATTAGCATACTAATTGGGTGGTATCCCTTTCCCAATAAAATAATACACTCAACAATGGCAACATTGCAAGCAACGGTATATAGAAATGACTCAGTGTTATTTAATCTGCTTGAATCCTGCTTTACCAACATCAATTATGAGCTTAAGGTATGTTTCATTACCAATTTTAGTTTAACTTAATCAAGAAGCCCGAATTTGTCTTTGTTATGGAACATAGACAAGCTGCTTTATATCAAATTGATGGTAAATCAACATTTTAACTTTCTCTTCGCGCCTGTAACTTCTCATTGTTCAGCCTACTGCTATGAACTCTTCCAAACTATATGAATATTAACCATAAAACGATGCAAAACAAACTCAAATAGTAACAGTATGTTATTGCATAAACTGGTCATTGGTGATTGAATTATATTTTAAACAAATAGTGGAAATAACCTACATATTTTCCATAACACGATATCTATGTTCTATAACATCTTTGGGCATTTTTTGTAGATCCATACTGTAACTGTGTTTCTGATAATGATATATCATAATTGTCTAGATAGTAACTTCATGGCACAACGTTTGATTTAGTTATAAACATTTGCATTTTTCATGTAAATGTGTAATCACTATAAACATCAAAATATATGCTTCCATAAAAATTTCCAAAGATTTTTAAATACAATTTGATTAAATCCGTGTCCAGGATGCACCATATGTCAAATTCATACTATTTGTAGCGTTAACACAAGGCTTGAGGGAATTGTTCTTCATGCTTCATCAAATAAATTGCTGTAAAACATGGCATTAGAAAGCACTATAATCCGTAACAGACCAAATGTCAGCATATTATAATGTATCTTCACTCATATTCACTGCAAACACATTTCTATTTTAATAATTTGTATATAATGCGATGGAATATACATAAATAAGAACTTTATCTGATGTCAATGTTGCCTTTGGAGTAAATTGAAGAGACAAGTGCATTTAATTACATATTTCAAAACAAAATTTTCTAATTAATCATGCTTTCTATCCTACTAGCAGACGTTTGTTTACAAAAACACAATTAACATGGTGCATCTTAGTATCATTATCATGACATGTACTCGTTTGTGTCCTTTCTATGAGCATTTTAAGTTGTGTTACGGAATATAGATGTTACGGGGGCATAGCAACATGAGAAAATTTTACTTACCACAAGCTATAATCAATTGATTTTGATTGTTATTCATTTGTATTTATTTCGAAGAAACCAACATACAAAGAAATATGGCTGTTATCTACATTCAGAGATGCTTGTTTTCTAAATATAAGCGTTATGGAAGCATATATTTTGAAATGCGACATTTTGGTAATTATCCTGTTTGCAATGACAAAGATGCTCTGTGCATTGGTTTGTGCAATTTTAGCATGCTCAGCTAAATAGTCTGTCAAATAGTATTCAAAGACACTCATATTCGACCACTCTGTACTAGACATTTTCTATGCAGATCCAGCTGGTGCGCCATCTAAAAAGTCATCACACCATCTCTTACCTGGGATGACATAAAAAAGTGGACTGCTGTTTCCTATCGCATTTGCTCCAGCAATAATTGTCTCATTTGACTGTCTAGGAGATGTTCCTGCTTGGGGAATAGATGTGGAGAAGAAGACAATTTTCGCTGGGGCGTGTTCCATACTTATCCATGTCTCATCTATGTTGCAGATTCTATCTGGTGCCTCCATAGGGTTGGGCTTTCGTAACATTTTACCAAGCTCATGGAAATACGTATCAATTGTTTCTTTTCACAGTCATTCCACCAAAATTGACCCATATTTGAAATTATCAGGTCTCCACTATTTCCAGTATTTTTCCTGCCTAATAATGCTTGATATCTCTAAAAAATCATTCGATTCCACAGTCCCCTAGCATTTGTTGGTAATTTAAAACAAATTTGATTAGCATCAAAGTATTTGTTTCAACAATATGTTTTGATCAATGTTCGCAAATAGCCAAAATTGCAATGTCGCCAAGCTATTTTTGTAGCAATTTGGTATATTTAACTAGTGAATCTAAAGAGCGTCTCATATTTTCTCAAAAATCCTGTTTGTTTCTTTCAAAAATATTCCTGAAACAGCTTTATAATAGGGTCATAAGGTTTACATTAGTTATGATCATCAACAATGTATGTGTCTCCAAATATGCCTATGCAGTCATAACTATTTTAAATGGATTACTGAAAACATATATATTTCATTTACAGGTACGCGATGCTGCCAAATAACTTGAAAATGATTAAAGATAAACACTATATCAAACGGATAAGTCTCAGCATTCTCTTACACTAACTGAATGGGCAAGACAGTGGAACGTGATTGTGTTCGTCCTTCCTCCCCACACAAGCCAATTAACCCAACCATTGGACGTAGGTGTATTTGGTTCGTTTAAGAGCCAGTATAATAAAGAGTGTCAAGCTCACCTACAGAAGCAAACAGGTGTTGCTATAACCAAGGATTAAGTTGACAAATAAATAGGTAAGCACTAATTGAAGGCAGTTTGTCCTGAAAACGTTATATCAGCTTTCTGGACATCTGGTATTTATCATTACAAAACAAAAACAACATATTCCATTTCAGAAGGCTCCATCAATCATGTATGGAACAGAGATAATATCTGGAACAGGATCAGGGACAATATCTGATACAGACTTATACAAACTCTATTGATCTAGAAGTACAAGAGGAACATGTAAGTGTTATTGAGACCCAGTCTCCCTCTGCTGGAAAAAGAGTTCAATCACAAGGATCAGCTAAGAATTCAAAAGCTTCAAAGGATAATGTAGAAAAAATGCAGAATTTTGTCGATATAAGGAAGATAACAAAAGTTGTGTCAAGACCAAATAAGAAGTTTGAAACGCTGTATAAAGATACAGGTAGCTTAATGATAAAACCTACATTTAATCACTGACAATCCAAGCTAACAAGAGAGAAGCAAAACAACAGCAAAATCTAAACCTAAAGGTGCAGTCAACTCCAAAGCTAAAAAATAAAAAGGACTAGAGTGTCAAAGCCTAAGTCATTCATAAAACAGAGCCAAATGAAAATGTATAAGCAAATAACTCAGTTAGACTAGGAACATCAGGTTTTAGATAGGAAAGGAGCTCCAACAGATCTAACAACACCTGAAGACTCTGAAACAGAATGTGACATTTTAGATGATGGTAGTGACAAATGCTGTGTATGTGACAAATATGAGCCTGGTGAATTAGTAAATCATGATGAAGTTTACTTTGTGAATATCGAGGAATGTGATTCATTTGGTCACTTGGCACATATGCTGTCAGTTCTAAGGCAATGGTTCTGTTGTTGATGACTTTTTTGTTTATTGTTACTCCCACTGTGGGGGCCTGTAATTGATCTATGTTTTGTTGTACGTTTCTTATGTCCTTTTTAGTTTTGCAATCATCTTGATGGGGAAGAGAGAGCTGGTTGCTTTACTTAGTTTGTCTTCCTGGTGTCTTGTCGTGGCTGTGTGGCCCTTCTCGCGTGATATCATCTGTTTTGTTTGAATTATACCGTTAGTATGCATCAAAATCCAATGTTCCCTTAGTCTACAGTTAATGGTATCATTGAGCCAATACATCGTGAATTTACAGTAGTCATGACCCCATCAGCGCCTTTGTTATTCGGTTTTTAGAAGTTTTTTTTTCAAAACGTCTTAGCCGATCGCCCACGTTTTTGTACTTGTAGAATTCGCGTTGAAAACGCAGTAAAAACACAGGTAATACGCAATGTATTTTCAACGCGAATTCCAAATAGCCAAACCCCCTTTCGTCATTGATATTGCTTTGAACTGCAGTGAAACGCTTTTACCTGTCCACCAATCGATGCAGCTAATTTATCAAAGTGAATCAACGTTTAACAATGCGTAGACACGCAGATTCGCATTGCAATGCATTGCTGCATAGTCATTCACTAGAGGAAGGATAAAAGACGTTTAAACGGATTTAATAGCAAAATATACATTGAGGTAAGAAATAATACTGTTTTACACAAGATGACACAGCAAATTTCAAACTTTAGATTAGATTTACCTATAACAGAGTCAACACATTTCAATATCGATTTTTCTTAATAGGAAATTTGATTGATTAACGCACTTACGCTTCCCATCTCATATGAATATTCATGATCTTGCCTTGCGTTGCTACGAGTTGATTCGCGTGTTCAACGCACTTTGAATCGTACGTGCGTACAGCGCATTGAAAATTCGCGCAGAACGCGAATTCGCAGTACAAATACGCGGGCGTCAGTTCACAAGCGAAATTTAAAATTTCTAGCCAGTTCCTGTAGCTGAGCAGACTGGTTAGTGTCTCACTTTGTCGGAACAGCCAAAAACAGGTTTTATCGTGGAGAGGCCCATTTTAAAGCGTGCAGCTAAGTGTCAATTGTTTTAACAAAATTATACATTTTTTATATATTTAACCAAACATTATCTAATTCCCTGAAGTTCTATTTACCACGTTTATGTGTTGTTTTTCTGTCTACGAGTGTATCACTAGCGAGCTTAAATCGTGTCATGCTCCATTTGTAAACTATAATAGGATAACCCTTTATTAAAACATTGTCGAGCTATATCAGCTTGCCTTGACGAGAATCTACAATGCTTATTCAAAGACACATGTAATATTGACTTTGGATTGAATCATGTAGCTAACTTTGCTGTACAAAAGACGTGGACGGATAAGGCATTTAAATCAGTCTGCAGGGTAAGGGTTAGTAAAGACAATTAGTCAGCTGATCAAGACACTTTCATGATTTCTAAGTTTAGGCTTGGCTTCAATCATATTTATTTACAACTTATTGTTTGAGCCCCTCCTAATAGAATCATGCATTGAAACTTGAGTTTTATAAAGTGACTCTTATGATGCACGTAATTCTAAAAAAACAATAAACGTTCACCGATATATACGGAAGCCTATATGTGACACTGTGTTTTGTGTTATATCGTTTTGAGTTCTGTATTAAACTTTAATTTGAGTTTCTTGTGTCGAAATATTTGTTGTGTGTTTTTTGTACTTACCTGCCTTACTCTATCTACCAAGCACAACCCATTTTTATGCGAGCGTCAGTAAGAGAGCTGCTAGTACCATTTTTACACCTTTGGTATGGTGTGGCCGGGATCCAAACCCACGACCTCCTGCTCCAAAAGCGGACGCTCTACCTGCTGAGTTATCAGGGTTGTCGAACGTCATAGTCACGTTATGTAACGTCAGCGTCTCGTTATCAAAGTAGATCATTGATGTACATCTGAGATCTGATTCCACGGAATTCCATGGAAGAAGCCAAGTCAGTTCCGATTGTTGTCAAGAAAAGCCACAACCATGCCCATCTTGTGTAGTCCTATAGGATATTCATTCACATATAAACATCGTTATGAGAAAATTCAGGTTGGTATGGTCAAAAGATATCCAGAATCACAGATCTCAGGCAGATCCCCAGCACTCCAAGGAAGAAACACAAAGCACATACAGCCACACAACAACATGGTTCCATAACAATAAAGCAGCCAGATCTTTCTTCCTAATCATGATGCTTTCAAAACTAAAAGGACTCATATTACTGTATTAGAAACAATGACCAAACACCTAAAAAAAACGAAAGCAATAATAAACAATGAACTCACAACATCAGAACCATCACCTTAAAAAGTGAGTGAGTATGCCAAGGAAATACTACGATTACACACTGCAGGCCAGCCCACCGCATCTTAGAATACTAACAGCCACAAGATGCCAGGGAGGCAGTTAAATTAAAGCGACTAGCTCTCTCTTCCTCACCAAGCTGGTTACAAGGTAAGAAAGGCGACAAAGATCGGGAATCGATACAATCAAGTACCATACCTGAACCAGGATACCACATGGGAAAGTGACAAAACACAATTAAACATCACAAAAAGAGACAGTGGGTCAGGACTTTTTCAGCAGATGACCACAAGGCGGCCATGAATAGATGCGAAAGCATGACAAACACATAACAATAACACAACTGATCCACAAACGAAGTACCGCCTTGGAACGGTCAGTAAAATTATTTGACTGGGGGCTTAAACAGGTTTCAGGACGCCAACCTACGCTTAATTCAGATGTGGACCAAGGCACATAGCTATTTGATTTGCTTGAAAGACCGTTAACGTATCCATGCATTATCTTCTAGAACAAATAAATCAAGATATAAAAAAGGAGAATACCAGAAAGGACACTACGTAATGCATAACAACAGAAAGCACACACACTGAAATTCCGCAAAAATTGGGGGTAACTATAAGCAATGAATCCACAACAACAGAACCACATCCTTAGAACTGACATACAGTTGCTAAAAGTCACCGAGGGCTTAAATTCATTTAATTGGTGCCAAATCTCTGCTGCTAGATACTGCTGTTGTTAAACAAAAAAGTGTAGCGCGCACCAATTCTCTTCTTACCTTGCATATAACGACAGAAACGCATGTTTCACTTCAAAACAGCCTAAAAGTACCACGCATGCTCTTGTCAAAATGCATGCGATGCACTAACCATTTTGTTTAACAACATTTTATACGTTTGGGCACTAAGTTGCACAGACAAGGAGGGATTCTAATGGGAACTAATTGTGCTCTCCTGGTTGTTGATTTATTATTGTATCCAGTGGAGTCATTATCTTTGTTTTATCTCGTTTTTATATCTTGATTTGTATTTAATAGGAGATGATACATCGATAAGTTAGGGATATTTTTTTTGCGAACCAAACATCCCTTTGTCTTGGTGAGGGCGAGGTTGGTACCATAAAACAAGCTTAAGCCACCTAGTAAAATATTTTTAATGACCTTTCAAAGGTGGCGCTACTTTTTTGAATCATTTTTGTAATTAATGTTTCATGTTTGTCATGCTTTCTTGTCTGTACCTTGCAGCCTTGTGATCACCTGATGGGAAAGGACTTACCTCTTAGATATCTTATATGTGATGTTTCCTTGTGTTTTGTTACTTTCCCGTGTGGTGTCCTGGGTCAGGTGTGGTACTTAATTGTATCGATTCCTGATCTATGCCTTCTTACTTTCTTTAATATGTAAGGGACGTTATGATTTCTCGTTCTGATGATTATTGAAGCTTTTAACACTACATTCAGATATTTGAATGATTTTTAAACTCATATACTACAGAGCTTCAACTTAATAAAACAAATACCTCTGATACTGAAACCTCGTTTTTAGATATGTATTTTTTCATTTCTAATGATATTTATTCTATCAAAATGTATGTTAAATATGACGATTTTATTATGAAATTGATGGTGATGTTCCTCGCTTTACATCCTATGGAATTTATATTTTTCAACTCATCCAAATTGCTAGAGCCTCTAGACATGTTGCTGACTTCAACACTAGCAATAAACTGTTAACTCAGAAACTTCTCAAACAAGGCTTTCAGTACCATAAACCTCGCAAACATTTTTTCTAAATGTTACCGCCATTCCAAGGTGATGCTTCTTTTGTGTTTTCTTTTGTTATTTATGTTTTTTGTCTGTCATGCTGTCTTGTCTTACTGGAGTGACTATGGCCAAAAAGTGGCCTATTTCATAGAGTAGGTGGAGACCCAAGTACTACATTGAATATTATATACCAAAAAATTTGTCATTCCCTGAAGTTTATGAATCTACCAGGATACAGTAGCCATTATTGGTGCGAGCTGAGAAATCCAAGATGGCGTCCAAGATGGCAACAAGAAATAAATACTAGGGGTTGTGGTATATGAATCGTTGACAGTAGGGTGGTAACTAAGGCCGTCGTCAAGATTTTAAAAAAATTATGCATCCGCCGTTGGGACTATATCTTGTCTAAAAAATCTAGCTTGAAAATCACACTACTTCCGCCGTTTTCAAACACTTTGAAATCGCATATCTGGCTTTAGTTCGTAAACCCGTTGGGTATTTTGAAAACTTCAACCCTAAATACACGATGGAAAACACAAATAACGACACCAACAGCGATATCAACGGCTTGAATGTCTTCCTAAAGCGAGCACCATAAACGCTTATTGCAACTTCCGCTGAACATTGCATTTTTATTTTTTGGAATACTTTTTGGCACCCAATTTAAATTTTGGCATATTTTTAATATGTTGTAAGAGAGATATCAATCTACATGTCGGCAGAGTGTCATATTTCCAGTTTATTCGGTATCGTCGTTATTCCACAACAAAGTCAGCGTTGTTTGTAGCTTTCATAAAAAATCACGCATGCGCGATGCGCTACCTTACAATTGCTAGATCTACCGATGTGCAACCATTCACTGACAACTGCCCACACGAAATCATCAAATGGAAACGTGTAATCGATTGACACATTCATGTTAACTGCCAAAAATGGTCACCAATGTACAATTATGCAGGTAACAAGTTTGTTTTATCTACATATTGTTTAAATTGCCAGATATTTTGCGCTAAAAGTTGGATGATAAGGCCATTAAGGGTGCAAAAAGTCTGGTAAACTCGGGCTGAAAAGTGCAAAGATGCGTGTGTACTCGCCGTTAGAGCCAATACACAACTGTGTAGTAGACCTACGAGTAAATAACCAGATAACACTCTTCACATATTGTCGTGCTGAGACATGGTATTTTGTTATCGTCGAGCATCCTAACATCGTGGGAATTCCAAGTTCGTGGCTTCCCTTATTCTCGTGACCTCTCGCCTCGCGTGTTACTTTTGCGCGTGCCAGCTACGTCAAAAAGTGACAGCGGTTTGTTTACGTTGAGTTCAAGAAGGTTCAATCAAAATGCGCTTCAAACAGGTAAGCCAGATTAAATTTACTACTCACCTCTCTAAAATAATGATAATTTACTATTCCCTTTTGATAGCACGTGAAAAATTCCCGCTATAAAGCTCCAAAGTATTGCACCAGGTTTGTTTGTTTACAGAGCAGACGATGACACCTTTCCAAGGCCGGATATGAAAGCGAGGCTGTAATTTTAAGGCCAAGCAAATTTAATTTTTCGTTTTAATTGACTAGATATTTTAGCAGTTTTCTAAATAATTTCAATTAGTTTGCAATCGAATATCACCTAGTTAAATGTGTAAAGACAGCTCAAGCAACCATATTCTGAGTGTGGTATGCTGTATAGGCCCATTTAAAGGACACAGTTTTCACTATTATTGATATACATTGTACTTACCATAGAAAGTTAACACAGTGGCATGTTTGTTTTCCTAAGAATTATAAGGTGAGTATATTTCTTTGTTTTGATTGGTTACACAGATTTAAGGTGAGTATACTGTTTCCTTTTTTTCCAGGGTAAGTTATGAGTCCTCTCTTTTCATTTCAGCCCATACCCCAGCGTGTTGTTTCAAGGAGGCGGTATTCACCAACATCCCTTACAAAGGCATACTTAGCTGTCAAAGAAGACAATCTAAGTGTCTATAAAGCATCTAAAGTTTACAGAGTTCCAGAGCAAACTCTTCGTGATCGTGTGATCGGAAGAATCAATATTGATACTGTGACTACTGGCCGCATTCCTGTTCTTTCCCTTTCAGAAGAAGAAAAGTTAGCGTCTCATTTGCAAGTCATGGCCAAATATGGTTATGGGTATATCAGACAGGAGGTGTGTGACATTGCCACAGATTATGCTATCCAACTTGGGAAACGGACAAAGGAGAATCCCTTCACTTTGAACTGGTTCAATAAGTTTATTAAGCGTTGGCCTCAGCTTCGGGTATTGAAACCAAGAGGATTGGAAAAAGTTAGAGCTAAATCAGCTTCAACATCTGTAGTATGTGAATACTTCCAGGAACTTGAAATAACTCTAGACAAATACAACCTTAGGGACAGACCCCACTTGATCTATAACATAGATGAGAAAGGTGTTATGCAAAATCATACCCCACCTTCTGTTGTTGCTGGCACTGATTTTCATCCGCCATCAGTAGTTTCACAGAAAGGACAAACGACTACAATAATTGGGTGTGGCTCGGCAAGTGGTGTAGCTGTTCCTCCTTTCTTTGTCTTCGCGGGAAAACGATTTGTTCCTGACCTCATGAAGAATTCATCACCGGGAGCTGATGGCATGATGTCTGATTCAGGATGGGTGAATACAGATGTTTTTAGATATTACATGCAGCATCATCTTACAAAGTTCTTACCCCAGCGAGATAGTGAACAACACCTTCTTATCATTTTGGATGGTCATAAATCCCATATATCTCTGGATCTTGTAGAATGGGCAAAGCAGCAAAACATCATACTCTTCATTTTACCAGCTCATTGCTCACACATTCTCCAACCTCTTGATGTCGGTTGCTATGGACCTTTTCAGAGAATGTATAATTCAACCTGTCATAAATTTATGAGAGAAACATCAGCTAGTATAACCAGGTACAATATTTGTGAATTATCTTGTAAAGTCTATTCCAAAGCATTATCAGCAGACAATTTGCACTCAGCCTTCATGAGAACTGGTATATATCCGCTAGACAGCACAGCCATCAATAAAGAAAGTTTAATACCAGCTGAAGTATTTTGCATTGCAAGTGAAAGTGACAAACAAGGTCTAAATTTTCAAAATAATGAATTACATAGTGATAGCTCACAAGCAGATGTATCTTCTGATGTAGTTGGCTTGAATACTACTGTAGATAAGCAGCTAAATGAAAATGATGCAGTTTATGATGCTGATATTTTTGACTCCAAACTGAAACAACTATTGGATACTAAAAGGCAGAAGGATGAAAACATTAAGAAAAGGAGAAATGTTAGTGAAGTTGTGGCAGGAAAACCTATAACAGAAAGTCCAATTCAGTCTAATTTGGCTAGCTACAGAGAACAATCAACATCAACTTTGAAGAAACAAAATGTCAAAAGAAAGCATGCAAGTAGTGTCTTAAATAAGGGTAAAACTCTTAAGTCAAGCAAAAAATCCAAGTCAAGCAGCGAAAAAGGTCAGAAAAAGATAAATAAATCAAGAATAGTGCATGCATCCCCAAAGCCTGGAACATCTTATGTATATATCGATAATGAAAGTTCACAAAGCGAGGAGGAGGAGGAGGAAAATATGCCGGAGTCAGAAAAGTGCTGTGTGTGCAAACGTTACCAGCCAAAAGAATTAGTTCAATGTGTGTCACTTGTTTTTACGAAGTGGGCTCAGTGTACATTGTGCTCCCACTGGGTTCACCTTGTATACTGCAGTGATAAGAGATGTGTAAGGAGTGGGGATCCATTTTACTGCATTCATTGTTCCCCTGGCTCAGAAGAGTAACTTCTATATAATTGAGCCATGTAAATAGTGTTTATGATATTTTAAGAGTTTCAAAGTTTTTATATTTTTAAATCTTTCAAAGGTTTTCAATTTGCCAAAGTTGAGTTAATAAGTTACATTAAACAATAATTTTGTTTCATTGGCCTAAAAAAGTGTCGCTTCAAAAACCGGAAGTTGGAGTAATTTGACATGGAAACTTTACCACGAACTTACAATACGGATGCCTTTTGATGCTGAAGGATAGCTATGCAATAAAAAGGTAAATTATTTATCATTATTCTATATATTTTTGTTTTTGGTTATCCTAGGTACATTGTGCAATGACAGATAAAGATTTCTACGACAGAATTGATAAGGCCCGTTCATTGTTTACATCACGTGAAGCCGTCAGGCGTTATTGCCACGAAATTAGGATGCTCGAGGATATGTCACTGTCTATCAGTGACCGAGTGAGCTGGTGAGCACGTGGACCACCTTTTGAAAATGAGCTGCCAAATTTCCAAATGCAATTTTCAATGTAGTTTGACAGACTTGTAATTTCACATTTCCATGGTAACCCCCAATTTTAAGCATTTTCTTTTTACCCTAAGGCTTTCCAGTTCAGGCCTACAACCTTGTTTAAAAACAACATCTGAATGTATTTTCTGTTTTGATGACTTCCATCTTATATTTTATCACTTCACATGCAAAAAGAACTGATCAGCAAGATAGTTTGTGAAAGACACCTGTTTGAAATATGTGGTGTTCTTATATCTTTAAATAGACAATTTACCAGCTGCGTAGTGCAGCCAGATGTGTGTCTGACTGCAGATCCAGGGGTTGTGAGTTGGATCACGGCCTGCAGGTCCCATACTTTCGTGGAGATTGATCATGTAATAAGTTCTACGGTCATTCTCCTCCCTTCCACTGAATCATCCAAGAAGCAGAGAAAAAGACTAACAGGGGCCTAGAAGCCCAGTGCCCCTAAATTTTGGGCTGGGCGCCTAAAACTAAAATGTTTAGGGGCCCAGCTTGCCCCTGAAAAAAGGGTATTATGTAAATGAATGAAGTCTTGTCAAATCTGACACCAGCTGTTGGAAGTTTACAAATCTTCATTCAGCTATTTACAAATACTGTTAATTAACCCTTAAAACGCCAATCACGACTGCAGCAGACAATTAACATATAAGGTATGATATTCCTTGAGAATCGTCTGCCAGCAGACAATTCTCATGAAATGCCATGCCTTATATGTTAATTTTGAAAAAGCAGCAAAATTTGAAATTGTCATCTGTTGCAAATTATAAGTAGCGCTTTATGGGTTACTATGGTAAATAATTAGAGGAATACAGATTTTGAGGGTCTAGTATTTAAAGCAAAACTAATGTTTGGCAATGCTGTTGAAATTTGTTTAATTTTCTGCCGAAACCTGGGTCCCTTAGTTTTGGGCTGGGCCCCTAATCATTTTGTTTTAGGGGCCCAGCTTGCTCCTTGCAAAAAAAGGTTAGGCTGTATCCCTGAGAAGGGTTGTTGTCAGTTACAAGCGAAAGTATGTGCGGGAAGTACTTGTTATCCGCTTGTTCAAGCTTGCCCAGGAAAAAGTGTGGTAAGTGAACTGTCCATCCCGCCATGACCATAGCTGTTGACTTGGAACGTAAAGCAACAACACAAACAAAACAAAATAGACATTTTAGTCAATCGAAAAGCAATAATTGACTTTATAAAGAAAGACCTAAATTGCTTTAACATGGTTTTGTCTTAAGTTGATGATAGTTAACAAGGAGCAGATGCTTTGGACTGACTGTATGATGTTAATGTTTTAAAAATTAAGTGGGGGTCACTGAAACAGATCCCAACCAATATCTGTAAGGAAATATGGGGTATGTCAGGATAAACTGTGTCAAATATTTTGTTTTAATTTTTCTTAACTCTATTCTATGTCAAACATATTGTCCAAAGATAGTTCTAAAGTGACCTACAGTAAAACCTGTCTTAAGCGGCCACTTCAAAATAGACAAAACAAAGGTCTTAAAGACAGATGGTAGCTAAATGCAGGTCGAAAGTATTACAGAATGCTTTCTTAGAGCATTCTGCAATGCTTTTTACCTGCATTATAGAGCGATAATTGATCTTGAAAACCATTTTTGAGTCTTTTTTGAGTGGCCGCTTAAAACAGGTTTTACCGTATAGTCTATAGATGAGGGTTTGGATGGGGTATAATGATATGTGAATAATGGCCTTTTTATATAATGAATAGTGAATAATGAGCCAAAAAATAATGAATAGTGAATATAGAGGACCTAAAAAATAATAAATAATCCTATTTTTTTAATGTATAGAAGAAAAAATTAATGAATAATGAATAATCAGATTTTAATGAATAATGCTAACAAATCATTTTGTCGCATCGCGGCCCATTGTGTTATAATAAAATAATTTTAATGAATAATTGGTCTTATTTTAATGAATAACTCCAAACTTTTAATGAGATGAATAAAGGGGGATAAAATTTTAATAAATGGTGAATACCAGACCCCCCATCTCCAGACCCTCATAGATACACAAATATTAATTGTTTCCAAGAAGATTAATAATTTTGCTAAAGAACCCTTAGGGTCACTGAAACCGGTCCTTCGAGGATAGTATCTGTGCAATCAAGTCAGGTCCACCTATTTTCTGATGGAGCCTCAAGGTGATACAGGTTAAACTTTCCAAGAAAATATTGTATACTGGGTCCGAGTTATTTATCAAGTTCCAAAATCACATCTTTTAAGGTACCCAAAAGAACTGCCCCAATGAGATGGTTCTTTTTAGCATCCATCTGATTGTTTTAGTAAAATAATTCTATTTTACCCTAAAATTATAGACCTATGATTGCATACAATATATGTACATGTGTTCAGTGCCCGAGACTGCTGATTTGAACTTTTATTTAACTTCCTGTAAAATTTTAAAAGCCAATAAAGTCCAATCCCGTACTCTGACACTAAGACTGCCAGTCTGTCTGATAAGACCTCTAAGCTGCGGCCCATCACCATATGACCACACTGATTGTGGGACATTAATACAAACTTCATTATTGAAGAGGCAGAACTAAAGCTATTTTAATTTAGTATGCTTTGAAATTGTATTGTCTTCTGATTTTTCAAAATTCTATCAGGAACACCACCAAAGTGTGTCAAACACTCTGATCTGGATCAGGTTCTATGTTTTGTGGGCCTGATCTGGGTCAAAACTGTTTGCAAATGTTAACAAAATAGTCAATTATTATAGTTTGTCATCAGCAGACACTAAATGCCTTACATATTTTTGACGGTTACAGGTGTTGAAATCTTCACTTTATGATTTTAATGCAAATTGGCAATAATTGAAATTATAAAAATACAAATACATTCTATTCCATTCCTTACACACATATGTATCATACTCCAAATTAACAGACTGACCTACATGTCCAATGTAATGTAATAAAATATGTTGTGGGGATTTTTAATAATATATTAAAAGTCCAAAGTATTACCTAAAGCGAAATCTGTTGGTTTGAGTTAAAAAAGCTAAAACTTAAAGAGATATCATAAAAATCATAAGCAGTTGTAACAGTTTCAAAATCAGTATCATAAGGAAAATCATTCAATCAATGCCCTAGCTAATCTGTGTACATGTATATTTATTTACATTTCAGATATCTCAACAGTCCATTATGCAGATATGTACAGCATGCTGCCAACAGTCAAAGATACCTTCGAGTTGATGACGTCCCAGTCATAGTTCTTATCAGAGTAAACACAAAAGTATTATAGAGGACTCGTCATCATTTAGACTGTATAAAAAAGGATATTGTCTAACCATTCTGTGTTTTTGTTTGTGTTAAAACCAGGAAGTGATGGATTTTGCACCAGCATGCATAAAAAGGTTCTACATGGTCTCGGGAGTATTTTGAGCTATTTACATTCTGTGCTTTCTACATGTTGTTCAAGTTCTTCCGTGATGATACAAATTTGACTGTCACAGCCCAAGTTCTGCATATTGTCTGAGAGCATTTATGATGTGCAATGTACCAATGCTGCCAACAGTACCAGTTCTAATTTGTCAGAGAACATTGACCATTTAACCCATTGTATGCTGAAAAATGCTAGATGGGTAGTTTGTCAAACTGTGAAGACTGAGGTGAATTGCTGCATAATGTGACCGTTCATAAGGGTCTACACTTTTTGCTGAGGTCAAAACAGTTTTCAGGATCAGAAATACCTTATAGTTTGGAAATAATTCTGACCTGTAATTAACCCCTTTACCCTATTACTCCATAATAACACCTTTTGACGCCTTTGAAATATTATGGAAAATGGAGCATTTGCTCTTTTGGAGCAAATGCTCCATTTTCCATAATATTTTGAAAAGTATACAAAGTTTTTAGCTTAATTTTTCTTGATTTTTTCTATGCTATCTTAAAATAGAAAATGATGTCTTGATCTAAAAATAGCCTATGGAGTAAAGTGTTAAAATACATGAAATATATAATGGACATTCCGATACTTGTTCACATTTATATGTATAATAAAATTGATATATGGGGCTCAATCCTCATCACGAGATAACCTATCTATGGGGCTTCCGACCAATTCAGCTCAGCAACAAAGACAAGTTTAAAAAATGAAATGCTGCAATATGCAAATTTTCTAGGATATATATAAACTTTGAAGGCAATAAATCGCATTTAAAAGGTCATGATAAGCAGAATCTTTCAAATGATCATTTCATATTAAACTGATGCCAAGGGCTTGTTTAATGATCAATTTCAAATGAAATGATCTCTTAAAACTTGTAACAAGTGTAAGATAATCTATGAATAATATGTAAGATAAAGCACTTCTATTCATGCTTTTTGCATTTATAATCCCTACCTTTTCACTACTTATCCCCACGCTTTCAAAAAAAAACATGGGGATATTGCAATTGTCTCCGTCCTTCCGTCTGTCTGTACTCACTAATGGACCCTTGTTGGGTACTTTAAATTTCCGAAATTTATAGTTTTTAAAATCAATTACAGAATAAAACTAATTTGCATATAAAGTGAGCTAATTTACTCAAAATGAGGTTTATTCCGTAAAAATTACCTGGGATTTGTCCCTGGGTACTTACACTTTCACAGCTACTTTTTCTAACACTGTAAGTACCCAAGAAGTATCCAACTGTAAGAGCTTCTGTCCGTCACGTTATCTCCTCCTAAACCATTGGACAAAATCCAACCAAATTTGGTGTGTGAGTTGCTCATATGAATGGGGCATGCAACGGCACTTTTTTTACCCCGCCCTCTGGGGCCCTGAGGAGGTACCAACAGGTCAAATGTCATTAAATATCCTTAATTTTCAATTTCAAAGTCAATTTCAAAGATTTTCAAACCAAACTTTGTGTGTTTTCTCACAAATGAAAGATATAAAACATATCAGATGGGATTTTCATTTGGCCACCTAGGTCATATCACAGGGGTTGGACTAGGGGGTACTGTTGGGGGTTGGAGGTCAACATTTTTTTCCCCGAAATTCAACCAGATTTGATGTGTGGAGATACTTTTAAACATGAATGGCACATGCAACAGCACCATTTTTGGGTCCCCGTCTCCAGCGGCCCTAGGGAGGGGCCAAAAGGTCAAGTATCATTAAATCTGAATTACAAAGTCAATTTCAAAGATTTTTAAACCAAACTTCGTGTGTCTTCTCACATATGAAAGATATAAAACATATCAAATAATATTCATTTATATTCCATAGGGAACAATGTTAAACACATATGATAATTTTACTCTATTTCAATATTTCGGCCAAAGGCCTTTATCAAGAAAAAACAAGCACTTTAGTATCAACTACATAGTAAAACATATCAGACGAGATTTTCATTCGGCAACCTGGGCCATGCCCAGGGGTGGGACTTGGGGGTACTGTGGGGGGGGGGGTCAAAAATTTTTTTTTTTTTCAGAAATTCAACCAGATTTGGTGGAAATAAGTAGTGAAAACACTGCTTTATTTGATCTGGGCAGTCTTGTGTCCTTGAGCATGAAACATTATCCTTGCTTAATAAAAAGTTAGTACTGATCAACACAGGAAGACCTGGCCCGACATACATTATGTAGTTGAAAAATTGTTGACTGCGATGTTCAGAATCAAATCAAAATTGTTTTAAAAAAATATGCAGCAGATAACTTAGGCAGACAACATTTTCAGATGCATTGTATAGAATTATAATGTATTGCTGATATGATATACTTGGTAGTTCTAAATCTTCTATTCTTGAAATATAAATAAAAAAGTTAAACTTAATAGAAGTGTTTTCTTAGTTGTTACATAGTGACATTAGCTTCTTGCCAGCTGACTGTGACTTGGGAGTTCCATCTGTCTATTTGTTTTCTGACATTTGCATATAAATTGGGGTTCTCAGCGGCACTGATAGCTATGAGTGCCAAACCTTCCTCTCTGAGCTTTGAGCATACACCCTGTTTATAATAGTAAGCCTCACTGTTATAAAGCAGGGTGTAAGCTCTATAGTAAGAAAGACAGCAAAGATCAGGAATCAATACAACCAAGTACCACACCTGACCAAGGATACCACATTGGAAAGCGACAAACTCGCAATTAGACATCATAAAAGAGAGCCAAGAGGTCAGCCCTTTCCCATCATGTGACCACAAGGCAGCAATGAACAGACACGAAAGCATGACAAACACAAGACAAAAATAACAAATGGTCCACAAAAGAAGTACCCCCTTGGAACAATCAGTAAAGTTCACAACAAAGCAATACAGTATGACACCCACCCCCACATACACACATAAGACAATGAGTACATTGCAATGTTATACACAAACAATGCAGTGACTCAGTGGTCGAATGATTGACTCAATGTCGAGTTTGGAGATGCTGCTTTGCGTCCTGGAGCAAGACACCTTATCCTCTGCTTAGTAATGGTTCAACCCAGGAAGTACTAAAAATTGCTGACTGGGATGTAAAGAATCAAATCAGTTGTGTAGTCTAAATTTGTCCTCATATCAGTACATTTTGATGTACCACATTTAAATGTTTTTAGCTCACCTGAGCCACTGGTTCATGTTGTGATTGGTGAATATCCGTCGTGCATCGTCAACAATTGCTTCAAAAGGCATCTCCGAAATTACTGGATGGGTTTTACCAAACCTGGCAGAAATGGTATTCATAGGCCATTCTTTATTAATTGTTCCATTCCATTGCATATCTAGGTCACACAGGCTAAAAATAGATTTTTCAGATGAAACCACTAGGCATAGAGCCTTGATATTTGCTATTTTGCATCATCTAGTTGACCTTTTCAAAGTTTGCGCAAATTATGCCCCTGGGGCCAGAAATGGGCCTGTCCTGGGGTCACATGTTTTACATAGGCATATACACTTACAGGGAAAACATGAAAAAATCTTGTCTGAAACCACAAGGCCTAGAGCCTTGATTTTTATGCCCCCAAAGGAACTTTGAGGAAGCATAAAGTCAGCACACTGTCTGCCCCTCCCACTTCATGTACGGTGCATATCTCCTATATTAGGTATGTGGATGCATCTTTGGATGGCGGAGTGTTGCGTACCATTATCGGGTCACGTTGACATCCAACCTAATTATTAGAATATTCGTGTCCAGAGCATATCTTTTATTAGCTCACCTGAGCCATTGGCTCATGGTAGGGAGCGCAGTGGCTCAGTGGTAGAGTGCTTGACTCAAGACTGAGGGGCCGCGGGTTGGAGCCTCACAGGCATCACTGTGTTGTGTCCTTGAGCAAGAACGTTAATCCTAGCTTAGTACTGGTTCAACCCAGGAAGACCCGTCCCCTTAATAACTGAAAGATTGTTGATGGGACGTAAAGAATGAAACCAAACAAAACCATTTACTCATGGCGAGCTTTTGTGATCATTGGATGCCTGTCGTGCGTCGTCAACAATTGCTTTAAAGGACATCTCCTTAACCACTGGCTGGATTTTAACCAAACTTGGCGGAAATGAACCTTATATGGCCTTCTTTAAAAATTGTTCAAATGGTTTCGGTCTGTTGCATATCTAGGTCACACAGGCTAAGAATAGATTTTCAAGATGAAAACTTTGAAAATCTTCTTGTCTGAAACCACAAAGCCTAGAGTATGTAGCATCATCTAGTGGTCCTCTACCAAGTTTGTTGAAATTATGCCCCTGGGGCCAAAAATGGCCCCACCCCGGGGGTCACATGTTTTACATAGGCTTATATAGTGAAAACAATGAAAAAATCTTCTTGTCTCACAGTCTGAAACCATATGGCCTAGAGTCTTGATATTTGGTATGAAGCATCACCTGGTGGACCTCTACCAAGTTTGCTCAAATGGCCCCTTCCCGGGGTCACATGTTTTACATAGGCTTATATAGTGAAAAACAAAAAAAAATCTTCTTGTCTGAAACCATAAGGCCAAAAATGACCCGCCCCTGGGGTCATGTGGCATCACCTGTGTGACCTCTACCAAATGTGTTCAAATTATGCCCCCTGGGCCAAAAATGACCCCAACCCGGGGGTCACATGTTTTCCATAAGCTTATATAGTGAAAAACATTAAAAAAATCTTGTCTGAAACCATAAGGCATGAGTCTTGATATTTTGTATGTATCATCACCTAGTGGACCTCTACCAAGTTTGTTCAAATTATGCGCCTGGTCCCAAAAATGGTCCGTCCCGGGGGCCACATGTTTTACATAGCTTCAGTGATTTTATTTGGCCAGTTTTAAGGCCTTATA
Source organism: Loripinus fragilis (assembly GCA_964019695.1). Lineage (NCBI taxonomy): Eukaryota > Metazoa > Mollusca > Bivalvia > Lucinida > Lucinidae > Loripinus > Loripinus fragilis. The sequence continues at coordinate 92,515,032 of OZ026521.1, read as the reverse complement.
TGGGAGTCATTCCCAATCCAAAAATGGCCTTTATTTTCCCAATTTCATGTATTTTAGCACTTATTTTACCAATTTTATTAAAATATTTTCCCAAATGTGAAGGAAAAGGTAGCTTCCTAAAATCCCAAATTAAATCACTGGGCTTATACAGGGAAAAACATTGTCTGAAACCATAAGGCCTAGAGCTTTGATAATTGGTCCGTAGCATCACCTTGTGGACCTCTACCAAGTTTGTTCAAATTATATGGAAGAACGACAAACACTAGAGTAAGAAATAACAAGTTTTTTCGTGTAGTGTTATCTTTCTTGACAAAAATTACGTCCGAACATCATTTATTTTCATAAAAATGTGTTTCGTACGGTTTTTGGCCCATATTTTAGCCGAAGGTTGAGGATGGGATTCAAAAGGGCGTCCGTCGTCCGTTAACGAATACATGGGCACGCAGTGACTCAGTGGTATAGTGCGCGAGACCGAGGGTAGCAGGTTCGGGCCTTACTGCACATGTCCTTGAGCAATACACACAAACCCTTGCTTATTACTGGTTCAACCCAGCAACCCGCTCAGGAAGGCCCGCCCCAACATAACTGAAAATTGTAGACTGGGACGTAAAGAATCAAATCAACCAAACAAACCAGTTAACGTCCCGATCCGAGTACGGCGCTCTCCCTTCAAATGACACTTTTAAGAAAGCGTGTTCGTGTTATCATATATATAGAGCTAGAGCATGCCTGCTTTATCTTAATCTAACTTTTTGTGGCTTTCCCTGGGTAGTAATCAGTACCTGGCCGGATGGGTTTATGACTTGTGTGTTTATTTTATGACGGGAGCATCCGAAAGCTCAACCGAAAGTGGATCTGGAGATGCCGGGAATCGAACCTGCGACCCCTGCTTTACAAGACATGTACAATGTAACGCTTATCCACTACACCACGGCGACTTGCAGATCAGTTTCTAATACAACTGCAGCTTACCGTTAACGCTAAAACAGTTCGGACACCGAAACTTTAAACTGACTCACAGCGAGCGGGGATCGAACCTCGGACCTCGCACTAACTAGTGCGCTAACTACTAACTAACTAGGTACCACGCTTTCTCAGTCCCTTCTAGATGATTGCAAAACAAGGAGGACACATAGTTCTGAATATCAAAACAATGACCAAACACAAATGAGACCCCCACAAACAGCAACAATAAATCAACAACAACAGACAGAACCATGCACCGCTTTATAACGGACAGCAGCCCGAGCAACCGATTATATCTAAAACGCTATAAATACGTCAGCCACCGTCATTGAGTTTTAGGCCAGACCCACCGTCTCTATAAACTATGATTGGGTGCAGGCTGCGCCCCGGGGGGGGGGGGTACTCTAATTTTTCTTCATACGTAGGCTCGGGCCAAGCATCTACCGCTCACCACAAAAAAGTATCAGGAATTTCAAGCACCCCAAAAAATATTTGAAATTTTAGCAACCCCAAAAAAATGTCCCCCTTCTGTACCTTGACCTTAAAAAAGACCCTATAATGCATAGTAATGACCCCTAAATATATACTATGCACAATAAATTTAGCAATTGTTTTGTATGGGTGAGCCCATCCACATCAGATCTCGAGTTTCATTTGCTGTCATGAAGATACAAGCACCGATCATCTGACAAGAGTTTCCATTTTAAAAAATACAGAATTAGGGAACGCAGCGGCCGTGCTAAAGTGACGTTTAATTTTAAGACTAGCGTGTAACGTGGGTATTTCTGATCATTTGGAGAAGCCGAAACCATTTTAAACGATTGTTTTGTAACTAAAAACCAAGAAAGCATAGCAAATGCTGCAATTTTCTGAACTTTCTCTGAGAAATAAAGGACCAAGTTTTCACAATTTGACGTTTTTACTAATGCTTTTACGTTATCGCCTTTAAACGGTGTTTCTAGTCGGGTTTTCTTGAACCTTATTTACAAGTAAAACTGCTTGATGCTTTCCAACACATTCAGACAAATACTGTTGCATAAAACATCTGTACTGCTACAGTGCACGAGCCGAAAGATAAAATCTAACGTCACCGTTAACTCGCAAATGCGTCGCACCATTTTTCAGTCACTTCAGGTTTTAAACAACCATAAGATGAGTTACATTGTAAGCCTATGAAATCTTTGTAAACCGATACTCTGTTGAATTGAAATGCCAATTAACATTAGAAGTTTAATCAAATGATGACTACGTTTTGACGTTATTGATGGCATCTGATTTTTTTCAGCTTGAACACTCTATCACATCTGTCACATAACCAATAATTTTATAGGCGTATGATGCATGAGGAAGATGAAAGACCAGCAAACGAAGAATCACAAGCTTATCATTTTAGCATTACTTACAACGGCTGTGATTTTTGCTTACTGAATCCTTTTGCAATTCTTCCTCTCCCCAAATACCTATTTAAGGGATGGCGTCTGAAATTTCGTGGTTTCATTTGCCTAAGATCCTGCCTCGTCTTTGCAATTGAAATTTATCAGCACTGCACAAAGATGAGCACAAAAAAGATGCGAAACATAAGAAATTGCGAAACTTATTGTGCATAGTAAAGTACAATTTTGTGATGACGCCAAAGAAATGTCCACAAAATCTTCATACCCCAAAAAATATTCATTTTTCTGAAACCCCTAAAAATATTGAAATTCAAAATTTGGAACCCCCAAAAATTGACCCGAGCCTCCGTATGTATGAAAATATCAGAGTACCGCCCTGGGGCTGTCGCATCATACGTCTAGGTACCAAAACTCTCATAAACTGGCTGATTTACTGGTTGTCTAGTGTAGTGGAGTGGGGGCTGGGCAGGTGTAGAAAAGTGCTATTGTCTTTATTTGTTAAGAACAATTTGCTGACCATTTTGTGTACGAGAGCGGGTGCGGGGGGAGGGGGGGGGGTTGTAGGGGGGGGGGGGGGGGGCTAGGTAGAGAACATTTAGTTTGTTGTGTTTTTCTGTTACTGTTTTATTTTTGTTTTGTTTTTGTTAGTTATCGGTTAGAAACAAAGTTCTAAGGAATAGAGGTAGGCCTACATATGTAGCCCCCCACCCCCCTTAAAAACATATTACTAGTATTTTGCTGAACATTGTGTTGGGGCTGAGTGGGGATATAGGGGATTGACCCCCGGGGATTGACTCTTAAGTGTGCACATGTAACGAACGTTGGTTCCGGGTTACATGTTAGAAATGAATTATTTTCTACGAGGTTGGGGAGGGAGACATAGACAGAGAGAGAGGGGGGGGGGGGGGGGGTTAGAAATGAACTATAGCCTACCGGGGACAGGTACAATCTCCCGTGTACGTTGACCCCGGGGTAGATCTATGTGCAAGAAATGAATCATAGCTTATTCTCTGGTCTAGACCGACACTTAGCAAGATCTACATTTGATAAAAGGCCTATGGACCCTATATTCAGTTTGCGACGCATGCTTGATGCCCGGCTTGATTGTCTATTCATACTTGCCAATTGTGGGGCGGGGTGCTTTCACTTTAACCGTCTATGGAACAATATTCTAACCAATTAATGATTCAAAGGAACCACGTGCAGAATTTAATTTAGCAGTTTCAGTGAAATAACACGTTTCTATCATTTTCTCCGGCTGTCTAAGTGAGTTCTAAATGTATAAAAACACTGAAGCTGACTTTATTAATGAGGCATTGACGTCATGATTCTTATTGATTTTGTCCACGTCATTTATGATATCATCGATGAGTGTGTATTTACACAGCGTGGATAAACAATTCTTAAAATGTTTTTGTGTTTTGTGGTAGAAAACAGAACATTTATTGCAGAAAATACTGTATTCTGGATATTTATTACATGAGTGACTCACAACAGAAATGGAGAGGTGAACCGAGTACGGTAGGAATTTGTTATTTTTTGGTTGCTATGCTGTTGGCAAATTCGTTTATCGGCCATTTTCATCACGGAGAAGAACACATTTTGAACCGGAAGTCGGTCAGTTTTTTGTGGAATACTTTTTGGCACCTATCACAGATTTTGGAATAAATTTGAGAGAAGATAGAAAAATCATTTGTGCATGTCGTGATATATGTGCTTAATTTCCAGTTTATTCGTAAAATTGTGTATTTTTCGTTTTTCTGACGGTACTGTCAAGCACTAAAAATCGACCTATTTAGACGCGTTCTTACAGCGATTTTGCAGATGCAACAACGTGATGATTGTTATTTTTTAACAGTTTCATACAGGCAGATTTCATTTAGAAATCTTAAAAGTGTCTGTTTCAAATCAGTATGGCGTGAGATGACGCTGAAATCACCAGGTGAAATCGGGGAGGAAAATTTCGATGTAGTCCCAAAGAACCGACGCACGTGAATTTTGTTTTTAAAAACCTACGCCAGGCCCATCATGATCTCCTACTGTGAACTGACTTCGTGTATCCTTATTCATCAAATTTATGATATTTATTTTTGTAGTGTATGTTTGAACTTTTCAATGATACATTTGAATATGGTTTCAATTTCAAGGTCAATGTCAAATTCAAAGTAAAATCCGAAAAAAGTGAAAAAAGTACTATTTCATAACTTTCCTTTGCTATTGTATCAACGTTAACTTTAATGGGAATAAATGTTTTAAAGCAAGTAAACTAGAATGTATAGGCTTTAAATGAATTAAATGAAAATTAAAAGTTGTTGCGTTTCCATGGAGATTTTCAAGATGGCGTCTTGAGACCGCTTATCAAAATAATAGAAACACAGATCTACAATTTTTAAAGTGTTTTTTCCCATTTTCGTTTAAAATGTAGCCATTATAGTATTATTTATCTTGATTCATCAAATTTATGATTTTTTGTAGTGTATGTTTGAACTTTTACGCGATACATTTACATATGGTAACAATTTCATGGTCAACGTCAAGTTCAAGGTCAAATACAAAAATAGTGAAAAATGATAATTGAACATTACTTTTTGGTTTTGTAATAAAGTTCGCTTTAATGGGAAGAAGTATCATATAGCAAAGTAAACTATAATGTATATAATTTGATCATTTTAAATGAAAAAAAAAAACTCTTTTGTCATTTCCATAGATATTTTCACCATGGCTTCTTGCGGCTTCTTCTCAAAGTTATTGAAAAATACATTTTTAACAAATTGTCTTTTTTTTTCTCATTTAAAATGTGGTCATTATAACATTGCATCCTGAATTTTATATCAGCATATTTCTAATACCATAGAACTTATAAAACTACAAAGAAATGGTGGTATTTTATGTTGTTACCTTGAAAATCCAAGATGGCGTCCAAAATGGATTCATATTATATTTGAATATCGTTTCAATTTCAAGGTCAAGATCAAATAGGAAGAAATTGGTGAAAAGGCCTAATTGCACAGCTGTCTTTTGTTCTTTTACCAGTTAACTAAAACAGGAAAATAGTTCTTTGACAAGCTCAGCTACAACATGTTGGCTTTGGTGATTTTAAATTAAAATCAAACGTTAATATGTTTATAACTGAGATTTTAAAAGCCTGTCTGGAGACCAGGCGTTTGCCAAAATAATTAGAAAATACTATTTGTCAACAATTTGTTTTTTCAACTTTATTTTAAATGAAGTCATTGAATATTTACTTGCTGAATTATATGTCAGCATATTTCTTATAGCACCAACTTCAACAGGGCATATTTGAGCTGGAGACTTTATGGTGATTTAAATTCAAAATAATTGTTGGGTGACCCATTTAAAAAGACAATCAGTTGTTATAAAAAGTGGTGGTGGATATCATGCGACATTCTGCATACTTGGTTGTAAAATCTATAGCTAAGAATTAATTTTTAATTGCATGATGGTTTGTCAGGCCTCAGAGACAGTGACAGAGCTTTCATGCCTGATGGTTGTCTTTAGCTGGGACCACCATGGCTCAAGAGTTTCTTTGGTTCTGACTATCTGTGAGTAGTGAGCCAGTTTCTTTACTCTTTCGTTGTGTGTTAAATTGATTGATTGTTTCTCTATGATAATGCAGCATTGCATAAGTTAGGAAGCTAACAAATGTTGTGTTTTGATAACAACATAATAAAAGGGTGAAGAGTTGACGCCAGTTAAATGCATTTAAGCCTCTCATTGTTTTAGATTGCTGTCCGTGTTAAGGTGTGTGTTCTGTTGTTTATTACTTTTGTGGCTCCCAATGTTTGTGTGGATTCTGTGTTTAGTCGTTGCTTTTTATTCACTACTTAGTGTTCTTTTCTAGTTATGCAATCATCTTGATCAGGAAAAGACAGCTAGTTGCTTAACTTCAATTGTCGTGCTGATGTCTTGTTACTGTAAGTGTTCTGTGATTTTCCTCACAGTGCCATGGGTTGGACTGCAGTGTGTGATTGTGTAAAACTATCCATTTGTAGTAAATATTGTTACCTAGTAAATCGAAAATGGCGTCCCAAATTTGTAAAAATGTAGGCCTAGGTAGAAAGTTGTATATGGAGCTGTAAAATCTGAGTTGGTGGCTGTAGGAAACCCAAAGTATAAAATAATTGTATTTAATGAAGTAAAGCAATTAAATTCTGAAAACTAAGCCTCAAATTCTAATTTTTAGGTTAATGTCAGAAATCTTTCATATGTGTGACAAAATCAGCAAGCCAAATGGCAAATGGTCTACAAGCATGAAGAAGAATAACAACCTTTAGCCATGGACACGTCATTTATATCATTTTTCGCTAAAAATTATTTTAAGAAAATAAAACGAAATCAGTCAAAGTAAGTAAGGGTGCAAAGATCAAAATTCGAAGCCTGGTTTGCCCAAAGGTCGCCCTTAAATCATGTAAGTATCAAGTGTCTGTCTCAAACTTAATTACAAAATCAAATAGTTCATCACATAATCTTAACATAAGGTAATTATCAAGGCAAGTAAGACAAACCAATCACACTATAATGCTATAAACAATGAACAACTTCATTGTTCTCTTGAATTTGACCTTTAAACCGCAGCGACTTCTTAAAGTTTTGAATGAACATGGTGTGCTTTTTATGATAATTTGATGCATGCAATTAGTCATATATATGAATCATGAGTTTTCATTTACTCTTTAATCAATTATTACTAAATATTGCTGGTCACTAAATATCAATGGGCACATGGGCTGTTGTAGTGAATATATTGATGCATATATCATTATCCCCGCCACTGCTACCCAATGCATTCAGAAATGGTAGTGAGTATGATCAGGAAATACCACAATCACAAACTGCAGACAAACTCATGGCACTGGGAGGAAGAGCCACACAACAATCACGAGACACTTGGAAGACAAACTAAGAAAAACAGCCAGCTCTCTCTTTCACATCAAGATGATTGAAGAAGTTTGTGTGCACATCTATGCATTCAACAAACATATGCAGAGTTCACATATATCTGTGCAGTCTAAGGAGGTCGTTGAGAAACTCAGGCCGCATAACTTATTGGCTCATGAGCTGTTGAACCTGTGTAACCAGCATATTAGACTCACTGTCAAAGATATACACATGCTACATTGCTTAAAACAGCAACTGGTAAGTGCACCGAAACTTTTGCTACAAAAAGTTGTCATCTGTTGGTGGAAGTTTCTTAGGTTTCTATGTTGCATTACTCCAAAAGGCAAGCTTTCGCTTTTCCCAATTTTGCAACTATCTTGATAACGTCAGCATTTGAATGCATAGCATTTAACATCTTGTTCTACCCAACACTGCATAAAGTACAACAGGAGTCACATCCTGCAAGATAGAACATTGTCAATTAATCAGTCTATGGTCCTCTGTCAGGGAGCCACTTAATTGATGGAAGATATGATAGTTCCATAATGTTGATATTTAGTCATAAGGAAAATTTATTAACATGCTTTAAGAAGATATGGTGTATTACACAAGGTCAAATTCAAGATACCAAAGGAGGTGTTCATTGTTTTATAACCTAATTGTGTGCTTTTGACTAATTAAGTTACCTTGAATATGAACTTGGTATTGTTGTATATGTTACTATAATGTGATTGTCCCTTTAATTTTGTGATGAAGTTTGAGACAGACAGGTGATACTAACATGTTAGTGCAAAAGCAGCCTTCAACTTCTGTGTATATCTTTTTTCTTATAGTAGAAATCGTCACAGATGGATATGTCTAAGGCTATAGATCTTTTTTGTGCTTTGTATTGTATGAACCTTTGGCACATTTCAGCTACATTTGACCATCCAAGTGCTTGCATTAGTAGAAGTCTGGGTGTCAGATACTCCCAAATTGGTCTGTGACTTCCAAAAGTGGATGCTAGGATGACAGTGACTTCCAATTCATAGGAAATAAAATTTATGATTTAGCTTGACTTCCAGATGATGAACCTTGGAAGTTGCAAGACTTCCTTATTTTGACAGTTAGTGCGAGCACTGCCATCAATGACTCAGTTCTATGACCTAGATAAATTCCGATATTTGTTCAGTATAATCAGTTTAGGATGTTCTTGCACGGCTAAAGTACTAAGCAGTCAAATGATTGGTCACACATTCACCTCACTATGAAAACCCATGACCCACTTAAAGAGGATAACGCTATGCATCTTACAGGGGACACAAACCTGTAGGTATGATTGGCCTCACTAGGGAGATCACAGGCATCATAAGTCTATGATCTTTGTCACAAATACATGACCATCTTTACATAGGGGGCATCTACCCTACTCACAGAGGTCCTTCGCCCACATAATTTGGTTCACAACTTACAGTGGTACGTAATCAACCAAACTAGGAGGGAGCACTTATTAGTGAAACACCACCCACCCATCAGGGAAGAGGCACAGTCTGTCTAAACTAGGACCACTTATGACCTCAACGGATGTCTACAGCCAACCTCATAGGACTTCCACGAGCCTTTACCAGCCTCATGGGGACAATGACCTGATTCACTAGTGACTTATCCCTGGTTCATGGGGAACCTCCCATTTCCAACATCACGGATTAGCATGTTTCACGAACAGGGAAGCACAAGTCGCTTTGCATAAACCTAGTTTAAACCCTCCAGTAATTTCATTCCCTGATCATTCCAAGGCAGTGCTTCTTTTGTGGATATCTTTTTGTGTTTGTCTTTTCCATCTGTGATGCCTGTTTCTTGCAGCCTTGTGGTCACCTGTTAGGAAAGGGCTGACCTCTTGGCTCTCTGTATGTGATGTTTCATTGTGCTTTTGTCACTTTCCAATATGTTTTCCTAGGTCAGGTGTGGTACTTGATTGTATCGATTCCTGACCTTTCCTTTCTCTCTAAGTATCTTTCTTTGCTAGCAATCATGACTCAATTGACAGGGGTTGGCTGGAGCGCGAGCACAATCCATACAATAACCTGCTAAAGGAGGATGGCCACAACCTATCTCACAAAATTAACAGCTTTCCTCACAGGTGGACTACAACACATCTCACAGGGAGACCATCATCTACCCCAAAAGTTGACTTTGACATGACCCCAAAGAGGATTGTCACACCATATCTTATCGGGGATACAGCAAATCGTATTTAAGGAAACGACTAATCACATACGTGTGAGACAGGACTTGTCTCAAATGGGATGAGACCAGCTTAACTAAGGGCACATAGGTCTCCAGAACTACGCCCAAGCTCACATGGGATCTGGGTCCGACACACATAGGATAGTCATGTACTAGCTCACTGAGGGGTCATAACTTTGTTTGCAAGGAGCATGGTACTTCTAACGAGGTTCACTACCAACCTTGCGAAAGCACTGGCCTTACAGAGATACATGCTAGGATGTCAAAAACTCAATAAATAGGACACTTAAAAGGAAAAACGACAAAACCAACTGATTTTATCCCTGATAATTTTTGTTGCAAACCAGAAACCTGCCTTTATGGCCATAGTTGAACTTGTCGGAAAGCAGAATGGAAAGGAAAAAAGAAACATGGATTTCATGTAAATGTAGACAACGTCCCACTTTAGTTAATTGCCAAAAGATGTCAGACTTTTTAAAAGCTAATACGTGTATGACACAATATTTGATAAATATCATAGAATTTTAGACTCAATTTACAGGATTTAAACGCTGAAATATATTGAATACAGTTATTTATTTCATTCTTTTTGTTTTCTACATTCACATATTGAGATTTTCAGGACCATTTTCATTTTTCTACATGGGTCTACTTTTCTAAATATTTCGGACGCCATCTTGGATTTTCCTGGTAACTATAAAAAAGAAGCATTATTTATTGTTAATTGTATAAACGTCATGGTGTCAGAAATATGCTGCTAAAATAATAAGCAAGTAATACCATAATGACTACATTTGAAATGAAAATGAAAAAAAAATCATTTTTTTTAAATGGTAGATCTACTTTTCAATTATTTTGATAAGGGATCTCAAGAAACCATCTTGAAAATCTCCATTGAAATGCAACAGAGTTAATTTTTTATTTATTTTATTTAAAGTCTATACATTGTAGTTTACTTTGATATGTAACACTTCTTCCCATTTAAGTAAACTTTGGTACAATAGCAAAAGATGATAATGAAATTAGCCCTTGTTTCGCTATTTTTCGTATTTGACCTTGAATTTGACCTTGACCTTGAAATTGAAACCATATGTGAATGTATCATTAAAAAGTTCAAACATACACTAAAAAAAATATCATTAATTTGATGAAATAAGATACATCAAATCAGTACACCAATTCTTACACAACAACCCCTTTCATTTATTTCTGGTGGCCATCTTGGATTTCTCAGCCCGCACCATAAATGGCCACTGTATCCTGGCAGATTCATTAACTTCAGGGTATGACAAACATTTTGGTATATAACATGCAATGTAGTACTTTGGTCACCACCCCACCTTCAACTGAGCCTTGAAAGTCACCCTACTACTGTTCATTGCAGCCTCGTGGTCACATGCCGGGACCCTCTTGGCTCTCCTATATGTAATGTTTTCTTGTGTTTTTGTGCTTTTCACATGTGGTATCCTGGGTCAGGTGTGGTACTTGATTGTATCGGTTCCTGATATTTGCCTTCTTCCTTACTTTCCTAACTTATACAATGCATCATCACATAGAAAGATCCTGCCTCTGGGGCTTTCTACAAGGTCCAACACAAACTTGACTTTTGGGCTACATAGGCTAGCTATAGATATATAAAAAGGTTTTTTTTAGAAATAATAAATTGGTTCTATGTCCTATAAACACTGTGTCACATTATGAAAAAAACTGTTTTGCATACATAAACAACAATGTCGCAGATCAGCTGCACATCCTTGGAGAATATTACGTTTCAAATTTTCCAGCTATATAGGTTTTGATCATCTCGCTGGGGAAGAGAGAGCTGGATGCTTTACTTTGGTTGTGTTCTTAATGTCACGTTACTGTTATCGTTCATTTGCCGTTCCGCGCGGTGCCCTGGGATTGTTTGTAATATGTCATTGTGGCAATTCCTGGTCATACTCACTACTTTTTGACTCCATCTAAGCAACCAATACTTGCTTTAATCTTGAAGTTAGATATATTACGTTTATGGTGTGTTGACCAGCATATGAGGATGCATATATTTAATGCCTTTTTGTTAGATCATTGCAATATGCAGTTTTTTTCACGACATAGCTCATATATTAATTTTCATATATATGCGTGTTTTGTGATTGATATTGGGCATCTTTTAAGAGGCACAATTCACGAAGTAGAGCCAAAATGGACTGAATAGAGTGGAAAAAGGTAAGTGTGTTAGTATTCTAATGCATCTGGTATAACGTTATGGGTTGTTTTACATTTGAAATTGATATAGGTGGTAACTATCAAACAGTCCAAAAGTCAACCTGCGGCTACCAGCTTGATCATGCTATATGTGTAAGTTTGTAGGACAATTCTATACCTGGCAAACGTACGGTATAATCATTTACTATTCACGTCCATAAAAGATAGGCACACGCGTAAGTTCAAGATGAACGATAAATATTGAGCTTACACTAGTGGTCATATCGTAATATTTACATTTTCAAAGAAATTCTTTAATGAATTGTTAGCTCTTTTGCAACCCTTCATAGCCTCATGAATTGCACAAATTTGACTGACAGCTGCCTAACTCACTTGCCCGTGCGACACACTCATTCGCCAAAAGTGACACTGGTTTACAGCGATTTACAGCGAGATACACCCGAATCGCACGTGCAAAACAAGCCTCTTGTTTGCTCCATTGACTGTCCGTGTTCAAGCTGGCTGTTCCACTTTACCATTTTACACTCTTACAAAACCGTTAAAATGATTAAATTTTAAATACAAAACTGTTTTAATTCCCAAAGTAAAAATTAGTGTTTTATATTTTAGATATCTATAATAAAATGTAAATTTAAAAAATGAATTCAATTTTTTATCTGTTCATGGAATCATGAATACTTCTGGTCTCTTGCAAAGTAAACATGAAGCCCGACTTTGCAAAAGTATGATGATTCCATAAACATTTAAAAAAATCAATTCATTTTTTAATGAAATGTCAACGAGTGCAAATGAATTTCCATCATATGGGCCTCGACGCTACAAGGCGTGTCTTCGGTTCAAGCCTTCTTAACTTAGTAACAGAGACTAGCTGGAATTTATGCACTTTCGCTTGTACATGTAACCAGTTTAGATATTCTCAATAAAAAAGTCTGTGTTTTCTAATATTGTAGGTTCTCTCTATTTCTGAAGGATCCGTCATTCCAGATTATTTAGAGATCACAACAGCTGTTGCTGTTTCTTTGTAGACTTAGTAAAACATGTCGCCGTGCATTGATGTAGTGTTGATATTTATTCAATTCTGGTCTATTGGGAATATTGGGTTCTGACGGAAAGCAAAATACCGCTTAAACCGGCGCTAGGGTCGTGATAATTGTTGCATTTTCCATTATTCTCATGAACAGACTCAATAACGAGTATGATATTTTCTTGTATTGTAGGCTTCAGATTATTTTCTAACAAGCGAATAACAAAGGCACTGATCAGAAAAAAATGCGGATGCAAAGGCTTGGCTGCAAATCCCAAAGACAGGGTTTCTCACGTCATGGCTCAATAGTGATATAGTTTATTATTTCAATAATAATTTATTCTGAACTTTCGGTTCTTTAGTGTAAATTTAGCATCCACAGGTTTAACTTTTTAGGAACATAGTCGATGTCACTACATATTGGTATTGGGTGTCTTTTAAAGGCTGTTGTCCGTTCAAAGGCGGTGTTTCTGTTGTTGTTGATTTGTTGTTTATTGATACTCCCATTGTGGAAGTCTGTAATTGTTCTATGTTTGGTGTACGTTACTTAATGTCCCTTCTTGTTTTGCAATCATCTTGATGGGGAAGAGAGAGCTTGTTGCTTTGCTTAGTTTGTCTTCCTGGTGTCTCGTAATTGTTGTGTGGCTCTTCCTCGCGGTGAAATGGGTTTGTCTGCAGTTTGTGATTGTGGTATTTCCTGATCATACTCACTTACTATTGTTGTGTGGCAGCGGCCGAATTTCTCCCTGCATTTCACTATAGTGTATATTTTATTTTCTTGTCCTTTGGGATCATGCATTGTATTGTTTGACTGTAAAGCCATTTAATGATCAATGACGATTTAAGAACCAAAATAGCTAGTCTGTTCCAGAAAACTTCAAACTCTATACTTTCAGTTCTATGTGTATTTAAGAATACATATTTATGGTGTTACAGGGCCTCACGAAGTGTTGTATGTACCTGTGATAAATAGACTTTTACGGGACTAAATGTGCCAATACAAGTATCAAATGATGAGAATATGCGACAAAAACCTAACAGCTATTCTGAAACATGTGTATTAATTGTAATATGTGCCACTTTTATCAGCACGGTTTCTTGGGATGTATTCGCTTGCAATTGTTGCTAATATAAACATGTTTTTGTCCAATCACATTTTGTTACATCCCTAATCACTTGGTGTCCAACTTTTTCCAAAATATAAATGTGTATAGCAGTAACAAATTTCTACTTCAGTGTCAAGCCTAAGTCAATTGCTTACAATATCCCAAAGACGAAGAAAAAACTGTCAGTATTTCTGGAGTCATATGCTATTTTACATCCATAAAAAATGGGGATGTAACATTTGACGACACACTTAAACAGGCTTGTAAACCAAATTATTCACTTTTTTCCATTTTCAAAAAAAAAATGATTTTAGGAATCCTTCTCTTGTTGTATTTAACAACTAGCCATTAAATATTTTCATCCACAAAACTAAGGTGTGAATGTATTTTAAGCGCTTGTGATGTAACTGGACAATAAATTACGGAGTCGTCATTACATTTTAGCTCTATTTTTTATTTACTAAACAATTCACTTTTTCATTGTCGTAACAATCATTCTCTAGTTATATTTGATAGCCAGACAATACTTATTTGTTACCACAAAACTTAAGGGTAAACTGTAAGATTTTGTGATGTAATTGGAACCGAATCATGGAGTCTTCCTTACATATTTACAGCAAATGTATATTTGAATAGAAGTCAAACTGCAAAAGTACAAAACTATGCTATGACCAGCCCAGTTTCAGTATTCTATTTTTAAAAGAGAGTTTCAAAGATATAATGTAGTTATTGTCATCAAAACAATTACATAAAAATGCGCCAGAGTTGTAACAAGACACCTTTTAATTGTGTCTCTGTTATTCTAAATATATTTGGCTAAATATACCTGGGTCAGGTGTGGTACTTGATAGTATCTATTCCTGATCTGTGCACCCTTACTTACTTTTATTTATAATAGCTGTAAACATACAGACCTGAAAAAATCATCAATGGATAGACTAACAGCATTTACATAATTCATCATCGCATGCTGACGTGTAAAGCATCTCTCTATCTTGAATATTCTCCTTTATAAACTACGATGTAACAATGACACAAGAATATATTGTCTCAGTTCTATCTTTGGAAAATAGTCCTGTTTTGATAAGCATTCTCCGCTAAATAACGATTTCTTTACATGACAAATATGTACAGAGATGCAAGAAATTGTATGTCAGATCCTTTGCACGTTTTAGTTTCACTGAAATGAACAATCAGACTGTTTTTCTTTCAGGCAGGACGTATTTAAAAAAACGTGGGTATTTTCGTCCCCTAAATCCTCAAAAAATACAGCCGCTAATGATGCGTACAATATATTTTAAGTGCTTATATTCATATATGACAAAACGTGCTCGAGTTTTTTTGATGATAAACTGCCAAATCACTTTGATTTATCGATTTTCTTTCAAAATTGTTGACGTAACATACTGGACACCAAAATTGCCCCAACGATTGTGGTCGATATTTTTGACTTTTGTTAAATCTTCACAGCATACTGATTCGTCAACGCATAGTTTCGTACTCGTTGATATTCGTATTCAAACTGGCAACACTCTACTTTCTGTCAATATAATTGAGTTGAAGTACATTTTGACAGGACGTAACATGTGACGCGAAAATATACATCCCAAATTATTTTTTTGAAAGTCATTTTATTTACATAATTATGTAAGTATTGAATTAATATTTTTTTACTTTTCAATCTGAAAGAGTGGGCTTTTAGAAAACACTAAAAGCTTGTTGCATTTCCTAAGGTTTCATATTTAGTTTGCATGAGCGTACATTTAAACCCCCTTATCAATTTGTCACCTAAAATGTAAAAAATCTCCATTTATATTTGTTTCTTCCTGTTACGTGATCAGACAAAACACAAGCTTTGGATTTTTTTTTATAATAAGAGCAGGTACTATTCTTTCTTTTCTAAACAAAGTTTGTATTGCATGACACACTAGAGAAAAGATATTTTAGCATCTACAAAATTGTTAGATATGTAACCAAAAGTGACAGGACAAAAAAGTGTCCAAAATGACGCTGCCTACGACAATGTTATGCGCCCAGTGTCTAGCGATAAAATACAATTATTGGCGTGGAATCTGACGTATACATTCTGGAAATGACAGCAATATATCACAGAAGGTTTAACCTAGTGCGATAATCGCACTGATTTCACTGATACATTTCCTTAACTAGAAGATCGAATATCCATTGCAAGCTCGCGTCCTATGACATGCTAACTGTGGGCCATCTGTACTTAAATACAAAGAAATGCAACAATTACTGAAATGCTAATTCCTTCTTTTTGACCAAATAATTCACTCAGTGATAATGCGATCGCTAAATCCTGTTATTTTCATTTCATATCAAAATCAGAACGCTGTGGCGTATGGCTGCCGAGTTGCAACGAGAATTCTCAGGCAACACCCATATTTAAAATTCACAGAGTTAAAAAATCTTTCATTATATATAGGCGAAAACACAGTTAAAAATTCAACCTGTTTTCGACAGCAATAAGTTAGACAAACTGAAATCAGGTGATTTTATGTTTCTGACAACGTTCGTTTCGTCTAGGTGACGTCTTCAATTTCATGACGACTTTGGCCGTTTTTATTATGACACGGCATTTGTGTTTTTGTTTGATTTAGAAAAGACAATATTAAATTCCACGGACCCTCCTGTTTATCTTCCTGCAATTGGAAAATGTTCCCTGATATTGTAAAATAGACGGGTGCCAATTTACTTTAATCACTTCAATTGATTTGAGTCACGAAGAGAATCAAATCTCGCATGAGGTTGTCAAGACGCATTGCAATTACATTCATTTATCAATAGGCCAGTATCCAGCATGAAGTACAAGTTAACTTGTGTGTACAGCAACTGTTCAAATCAGTCTGCGCATCTACACAATCTGATCAGAAGCGTAACATTCCGCCTAAAGAAACGCGTGTCACTTGCCTACCCATAGATTGCCCATCGAAGACTCTGATCAGACTGCGCGGACGCGCAGTCTGATCTGAGTCTTCGATTGACACATATGTCAACTTATAGTTTTATTGGACACCGGCTCAAATAGCGCATGCCAAATAAATGTCTCAAGAAACTGTATTCTAGCTATTGTTCCTACAGAAAACAAACTCGTGGGAGAACAGTCAATGTGCCAAGCTTATTTAGCTAATTTGATAAAACTTGCGTCCTCAAGATTACTCAGTTTGTATTAAGTATTGCTTCACTAGAAGTTCAAGTGAAATAATTCATTCAATTGGGGATGTAGAGATAGCTTTAGTATTTTCAAGTAACAAGTAATATCTGGTTTGAACACTCAAAATTTGATATCGACGACTTTGTGAGTATATGTCCCGCATTGCAAAAACTGTTTTCACTATACAGAGGGTTATAATGAATCAACTGAGCCGATAGATGCGGTAAATATTTTGCCTCTGGCGAGATTCGAACCCGTGATCATGACAACTCCGCCTAGCACTTCACAAGACAGCGACGCTACCAACTGCGCCACTGAGACATACCCAAAAAAGGATGTTCAGGAAGCGGCGATATTGACGTCGACTGATGCACGTCGTATATGCAACTAGGCTCATGCAGGATTGTAAATCTGTGACGTCCGTTTAGCGTATTTGTCATTCCATCTATTGAAAATAAAATAGACAAAAGAAAAAAAGAGGAAATCACGCAGTTAAAGACCACAGACACGGTGGACCATGAGAAAGAGGCACAGAATGAGACAACTACAGCTGAATAATAACAAAGACATCAGGACGCTGTTCTACACAAGATAATTGCTAAACTGGGCCACGACGCGAGGAAACCTGTCTTCGGGGGTTTGTGAACAACACAGGCGCAGACCAGCCTGCGCATCCGCGCAGTCTGATCAGCGCCTTTGTTATTCGATTTGAAGAAAGTATACTTAAGGAATAAAGAAACGCAACAAACATTTCAAGTCGTTGTAAGCATACAATATGATGCAAGTTTTTAGTTCAAATGATATTTATACATAGGAGCAGTATGTGTCCGTCAAATTACAGCAGGTTCAACGTAATTAGCGATTCCGTATTCATTTTGGTATGCGCGTAAGCAGCCTGACCCCCCGTAGTAAACTATTGCAACAGGGTCAATAAAAGCAAAGTTTGAATCAACCATCGGTTTATTGTTTTAAAAAGTCTTGGCATAGATTGCGTATCAAGGAAATGATCAAATGGCGGCGTTTCTGTAGGATTCTGAAACGGCTTAACGTCATTAACGTCAACTATGAATACTGCGTGAAACGCGTCAACTTTCTTCTCTGCTTGAGATTTATTCATAACAAGGACGTTTTGTTCAAGAATTATGACTTGTGATCTTCAGACGTCAAAAAACTTCAATTCTGACGTCAAAATTCGTTATCCTACGTTTAAATTGTTTCCATGAAGTTTATGTATTTTTCTAATAATAAAATGGTCCAGTGACAAAATTTAGGTTACAGTTGACAAGTTTGGTATTCATTCTCGGCAAGTAATCAGGTGTTTTCTTTTGCATTTTGCCGTGTTTTGTTTGGCTAACGTCAATATGAACACCTTACCAGCGTATTTCTACGGTATCTGAAAAGTCAGTTTTTCACAAGAAAGCATGTTCTGATGTCTCTAGGTTTATCTTATCCCGTATATTCACCAGCGACCCAAACCCGACGGCTCAAAGTGACGTTTATCATTTATTCACCACCATCTTGTTTCTTTCCATTCAAGTAGCGTGTTTTGACGCAATGTTTGACTGCATTACGAATATGATTGGACGTTTGTTTAATATGCACATTTTCAAGTCGACGCCAAATAACCAAACATGGAAAAGACGGGGATTCTTGATCTTTATTCTGACGTTAACGTCACATTTTAAGTTTTCATATGTTTTTATCTTGTAGCGTAAAATGTAGCGTTAAAATGGCGTTTTGGTATTGCATCACATGCTAAAAATACTCAGTAAGAAATTTTTAAAAGAGATTTCACCAAACCATCATTCAAACACGCAAAAATTATATTTATGTCGGTTGCGTTTCTTTATTCCTTAAGTATATCATATGTTAACTTGCTACAGGTAAAATTTCAATTTTCCGGCTTGTCACTGTAGCCGAGGAGACTGGTTTGAAAGTCGCTTTGTCGGAAACCCTGAAGACAGATTTGTCGCGACGAGGCCCAAATGGAAAGGACACCAATAACCACACTACACAACAAGGAAACAGCACATACCACAGGCCCAATGGGAGCAGGGCAGTAATTTATTCCTCAGGAGGCGATCAGCTTAAATCAAAATTACTGCCCAAATTTTTGCCCAGAGCTAATATTTACGATGATTTAGTTTATAGATTCAAAATGATTGTAGGAAAGTAAGTAAGGGTGCAAAGATCAGGAATCGATACAATCAAGAACCACACCTGACCCAGGATACCAATCGGAAAGTGACAAACTCACAGTTAGACACCACAAACGAGAGCCAAGGGGTCAGCCCTTTCCCAGCAGGTGACCACTAGGCACATATAAACAGATGCGCACAAAGGCATAACAAACACAAGACAGAAAACATTAAGGATCCACAAAAGAAGTACCGCCTTAGAACGGTCAGTAAAATATATTACTGGATAGCTTAAACCGGTTTAACGGTGCACCAACAAAACCCTTAGTTCAGATGTGGATCAAGACACACATAGTAGATGTTGGATTTGCATGAAAGACCCCTAAAGCCTAGTTTCAGTGATCTGTTCAAAAATTGATAATAAAACATCCTTATTTCCTGATCATACTCATTTACTTTTGGAAAAAACAAGATTGATATCATGCTACATTCGGCATGTCTGGTTGAAAACCAAGTCATGATATAAAGCTGTTGCTTTCCCTTTAATTGCATGACAGTGGGTCAGGTCTTAGACGCATAGACATCCCTGATGTAAAGCTTACATCCTTGGGTTGATGTTTAATGCTTCTCTGTGGCTGGAACCACCGTGGCTAAGCTTGGTTTTCTTTAGCACTGACTATCTGTGAGTTATAAGACTTTTTTTATTTTTATTTTATCATTGAGTGTGAATATGTTTATATTGTTTTTCTATATCATTGCACAAGTAAGGCCGTCCCCATGTGAACTAAACAATTATCTTTTGTTTTACCTTTTGTAAAAACAATAGAATCTACGGCGAAGGTTTGGGCCAGTATAATGCATATAAGCCTCCAGTTATTTTGGCTGCTGTCAATTCTAAGGCGGTAGTTCTTTTGCCGTTGAATCATTGTGTATTGTTGATCCTATGTATTGTGGGAGTTTTGTGTTTGGTCTCTGTTTTTGTAATGCAGTACTTGGTGTCATTTCTAATTTTGTAATCGTCCTGATGGAGAGAGAAAGCGTCATGATTTACTTTAATTGTCTTTCTGAGGTGTTGTGATTGTTTGTGTGCTATTGCTGTGCCGTGGTTTTGCCTGGAGTATGAGGGTCAGTCAAAAATGACCCAGCCCTACCTCATTACATTAAAGTCAAGTAAAAATGTTATCAAGTGCTTCTGTAAGAAAGGAATGCGTCCAAAGTAAATTCATGAAAGCTTCATGGAAACCCTTGAAGATGAGTCTCCTTATAACACAGTCAGAAAATGGGTAGCAGATTTTAAAATTGGGAGAGAGACTGGTGCGTCTTATCGCCCAAAATATGCCAGCGTTGAAGAAATATGATGGCTGTGAACACCCTGGTTTTGTGTGATAGGAGGTGAGACCCGCGAAGCATTACTAGCGAAGTGGGCATAAATGTTTGGGTAGTAAAATCAATCCTAACTGACACCTTAGGTATGCCAAATATTTCGGCAAGATGGGTGCCACGAATGTTGACCAACGATCAGAAAATTTCTAGGTATCTCCTCTCTCAAAGGTTTTATCGAGCGAGTTGCAACCCAAGATGAGACATGGGTTCACCACTTTGACTCAGAGTCAAAAATGAAGAGCAAACAAAGGAAGCACCCTGGTTCAACCCCTCCTACGAAATTTAAGAGGGTTCATTCAGCAGGGAAGGTGATGGCCTGAATCTTTTGGGATAGCCAAGGGGTGATCATGTTTGATTGTCTTGATGTAAGATCAAGATCGCACGATAAACAGTGCATATAAAGTAGGCGAATTTAAGGCGGCTACGCCAGGAAATTGCAAGAAAGATGCGAAAAAAACTGACTTGCGGTGTTATTTTCTTGGATAACAACGCCCCTGGCTCCTTCTGCCTTTTATATGTTCTTAAAACTGAAATCTCATCTTTACGGTACACAGTATTGAAGCAATGAAGGCGTCATACATGTAGAGGCAGTAAACGAGTACTTTGGCGGCCAGGAAAAGGATAAGCGCCATTGCATTGAAGGGCCATTATATAGAAAAGTTATGGTAAATTTTTCATTCCCTTGTAGCCGGAAGTACAAGGGGCCATGAACTTTTGGATCATCCCTCGTATGTGACATACGTTTAAACAGATGGTTAAAACGTTACGCTATCCATGTTCTCAACAATGTGATTCTCCGAACCAACTCTTAGAGGGTATGGTATTTTACTGATATCCGAGACCATGTACAGAGATCATGTGACGTGACACCATTGATTGATGAGGGTCTAAACATAGTATAACATGTGAGACGCATTCCATTAGAAAATCTTTTGTCTGTTTATGCTGACACGGAAATATCGAGTTAGCCTGCTTGTTTGTGTATTCAGATAAAGCTCCTCATTGTCAATACAGCAATGATTGATGATTGTGAACTTGCAAGACACAAACATCTATCTGGTAAGATGCTAACAGTCTCAAAAAATATTTCTGTATAGATTGCTGAAATTTATAACTTATTATAGAACATATGCTATATATGACCTTAGGTTAAATGCCATATGCGCAGTCCAATACACGTTTTGACATCTACATATCATAGCTAATCCATGTTCAAAAATATCAGTACTCAATACCTGGATTAGTTTACATTTTTTTTGTTTACAACGATTCTCATGTATCTATGAATCCACAGTAAAGACTCGGAGGTAATAATAACAAAGCCTAATCACGTCTCTTACAACATACCACAATTATCGTTTTACCGTTCACTTATCATTAATTGGGCCTCAGCCCAGGAAAACCTGTCTTCGGGGGTGGCCGAACAACAGCCTGCACATCCGCACAGTCTGATCAGTATTTGTGTTATTCCGGGCGCTCGTTGGAAAGTATTGAGATCTACTGATAACTTAAATTTAGTACCAAAACATATTATGACCTCACTATTGGAATCTCCTTGTTTAATTGTACATACCTGTACTTGTAATACCGCATTGTATTATATTGAATATCATACAAATGTCGCAGGGTATGGATTCGGTTCGCCAGGGATCTCAACGACAGATGTTGTTTTAGGTTTATTTTACATATGTAAATAAAAAGGGTGTCCTAAAATACAAAACAAACAATGAAACAGTACAGACAACACAGACAGACAAATGAACAGACACGGACAACGGAATACATTGCACCCGTATGCAATACATATTTACAACACAGACAGACAGACAGACAATCGGACACGGACAACGGATATACTTGCAACTGACTGCGAGTACGATATTGTAATTCGTTTGGTACCTGAGCATGTCATGCTGAGCATGTCATGTCTATTTTTAGACATGGGTATTTTGCAGTGATAAAATTATATACAAAGAGATTAAAATATTAAAACCACACCTTTTGCATTTAACTTACATTTTATGCATTCGCTCAATTTACTAATTCCTCCATTTGCAATGTCCATAAAGATCAAAACGATAACCATGCCTATTTCAGAAAGACAGAACAAATCTAAAGCAATTTGTAATTTGCGTAAATACGTCATACAGAAATATTGTGAACTACGTCACAGGAAATGTACAGAATGTAGTTCCTGGCGAAAACCTCCCTTTGGTGTTTTCATCAGAAACGACAATCTGTGATCTGTATGATAAAAAGAATATAAATTCACATACCTGCTAATAATAATGTTTCCATATCATTTCCGTG
Source organism: Loripinus fragilis (assembly GCA_964019695.1). Taxonomy (NCBI): domain Eukaryota; kingdom Metazoa; phylum Mollusca; class Bivalvia; order Lucinida; family Lucinidae; genus Loripinus; species Loripinus fragilis. The sequence goes on along the minus strand of OZ026521.1, from coordinate 92,492,203 downwards.
AAGGAATAATATATAACTAATATAAATTTATGTTCTACAGCCTGTAGATCGATTGAGTCGATCTAACTGCAAAAATGAGAATGCCTTTTCCAAATGTCGCGCGCATATGTATTTGTGAGGTTAGGCGCATGCGCTAAGTAAGTTAAAAGAGGTGCGTTCGTTAGCAACCAATCACCCATCATCTAACATCCTTATGTCTAACTAAAACGGCTACTGATTGGACGATAAAATAGAACATCTCAGTTTCAAGATACCCCATTAAAAAAAAACAATGAAAGACAGGTTAAACCAGTTTTTCCCACGCTTGGTACGATTTAAGTAAATCTCAACACTACTCACGGTAGCACTAAAGGAGAAAAGGTACTTTTTGCGTTAAGCAAAATAATCACAAAGTTCACCTCTGTGACACAAATATAAATAAATTTATTTACGTTTTGTAATGAAGACCATAACAACGTCTTTCATATATGACAAACGCTTGACACTCTCAGACCAAAAATTCTATTTCAAAGTAGGTTTGTATCATCTAACAGTTTTGCTCCTGTGTTATTGAATTTATTAAACTCGTCGTAAAAAAGACATACCGTGCTTTGCAAAATCTTACAGTTTCCTCAATCTTTTGATGCATTCAAAATTACATGAGCTCTCATGTACGATCCTCTATTTCATTACTGCTGCGAAACCATAATCTGTCTTGTTCTAAAAGAAGTCGTCAACCCATAATTCATCTAAAGCGGACTTGTAGTGTCATAGAATGTATGCTGGCTAAGAATTGACAGAACATGAAAAACAAACCTAGATGAAATGAGAACATTGCCTTTCCTTTGATGATAATTACTAGTATTAAATTTCACGTCGTGACCGGAAATCAATTACTTTGGACTGTCTACAAAGACTGTAGAAACTTATTAGATCAAATGATCTAATCAAAACAAGACATATACTGTCTAATGGTTATGCATTAGGTTTTTACATTATATAGTATAAATTTTACATAACCATGGCATTGTCCTGGGTTTTGACTTGGAACCTACATATTTGTATTAATTTTTCATTATGTAGCAATGTTTAGGATTTTCTTCAACCTAAACATTTACTTATAGACATTTGAGCCGCGACATGATATTTCCAACAATGTGGTATGTGCTACCAGAAAAGACTAAGACCACCCTGCGCATACACGCAGTCTGATCACAGCCTTTGCTAGTCGCTGGAATAAACTACTGATCGAACATCATCTGGAGTTTCTAAGCTTAAAGAGAGGCTGCACAGGCTTGTCTGAGTCTACATTTGTCAAAATGCCTCATTGTTTAAAATCACACGTCGCTGCTAATTTGATGGAAGTCGTCCAGGTTTGTCTTAGCGCCAGCAGATAGAGCTGCAGACAACATTGTGATTATTTGAAGCATGTACTACACCAACATCATAAAAGTACGAGAGTATGACCATGAAATACCACAATCACAAACTGCAGACAAACACACGGCATCTCGATGAAGAAGCAAAGATTGCTAAACCACATGACATCAACAAGACAATAAAAGTAAAGCAACAAGCTCTCTCTTCTCCAGCGAGATGATTGAAAAACTAGAAGGGACTCAATGTTCTGCAAGGACCTAACACAAACCCACACATACTATGGGAGCAACAATAAACACAGAATAAACCACTGCCTTAGAACAGTTGAAGGTAGGCACTGGGGGATTAAATATGTTTACTGGCCAAATCTTTGCCATAGATTCTGTTGTTGCAATAAACAGCATAATAGTTAGTTCGCGTGGAGGCTCCCCACTTTACGCAATTTATCATCACAGGAAAACAGCATAATCACTCAACATACTTTGATGAAACAAATAAAATAAATCAAGAACCCGGCATTGCTTAAACCTAAGAGCATACTTAGTATCTGTGTCATATCGCTGTTGCAAAGTTTGGTGTATTTGATGATCAGATCTAGGCTATACTAGTTACCTAAACTTTATAAACGACCGTTAATTGCTTTATTCTATTCTATCTACATGCACTACTAATGAGCTGTCTATAAGGTTCACCTATTGCCACTATATTATAAAAATATGAGTGCAATTATTCATAGTCAGGCTAGCCAGTTAGTTTCAAAAAGTAAGTGATCATATAAATGCTTCAATCACACGTCACCGCTAACTAACCCACGACCTCGTTAGGAAGAGGCACATTATACTAACAATCACAAGACGGTGACGTGGGTTGTTCTGCGGTGTGTAATTGTGGTATTCGCTGGTCATATTCACTTACATTTTGAACCAATACCTCGCAGCGGATACATTGTCTTGCTCAATGACAAAAATACAATGACACCGCCAACAGAGGGTCTCCAGCTAGCAACCTTTCGATCCCCCTCTAACATTATACCAACTGAGCCACTGTGTTGTGGATTCACCACGATGGTATATTGAGGGAAAAAAGTTTAGCAGTTATTTTTACTGGGGTTTCCCATAGGCGATCTTTGAAACATTAGATCGTTTTAATTGGAAGGTTCGCAAACAAGTCAGTTGTTTGAAAATGACCTAATGGCTACCAGCAAATGGTCAAAAGAAACAAAATCCGACTTCATAGTAAGGATTTGATATGCTGAGCATTTAATTTTCAAACGTTATTCAATTGAAAGGGAGGTAATTTGGAAAAAATACGATTTTCAACTGAAAACTGTACGAAAAGGGTGAACCTAACGTTCAGTTTTAAACCGTTTTTTACTTTCTTGCTATTTGATCTAAACATTTGTCATAAAAATCAAACTTTTAGTCGAAAACTATTCGCACTTTTGCCAGATAAGCTGTTTTAGCAAGGGGGCATAAAATCAGACTTTGCATTATGTGAAAGTTCAAACTGTTAATATCATCGTACTCGTGAACGTTAGTCAACATATATTTTTGACACTATGATATTAAAAGTCCTATTTCTTCTAAACTGTGAATCCCCAAAGTATATTGCTAAACTTATTTCCCTCAGTATATATCTAATACGTCGTGTCGTAACAACCAAGCCAATCAAGAGTGACAGTTACGAAATATTTTTTTTACAATTGTTAAGTAAAACGTTAACTTACACACTCCACTTGAACTGACGCAAATCCAGAGATCACTAGTGTATTAATCCTATCCTGTGGATAGGGTTAATAAACAAGTGATCTATCGATACTAAGTCCCTAACAACTTTGTAAACAAAACATGTCGTCACTGTCACTCTTGGCTGGCTGGACAGTAGTTAGATTTCATTACTGATAAAATCTGATTAAATACATTAGGAGCAATAGATTAGCAATTGGTTAACTCATAATTACTGACGTAATGTCGTCTTTGCTAAGAAAAAGGAATTATAACAAGGAAAAGATAGAACAGCCATCAGATACTCTTGGAATTAAGGAAACTAAGTTGCTTTCTGTGGATAAATCTGAGTGTATTCATTAGCTAATGTCGCCATGAATCCCCGTGTGAATAACTGACCGACCCAGCCAACATGACACAAGCATTTAACACCTAATTTGTTATACTATAAAAGTGATCCCACTGCTCTTCCGTGCAGATGAAAGGCTAAACTTTATGGAGTGATTATGACCCGATACAGGGGATAATAAAATGGACCTAAGAAATCAAGAGATAAAAAGGAGATCAAGCAAAGACAATGACTCAACAGTAAATAAAACTGAATACCGGAGCAAGAGACATCTAACAGGTAAACCGACAAATTTATTGCTGAAAATTGCAAGCTTTATTTTAAAAGCTTATACATGGTACTGGGTCTTTTGTTACACATTGTATTGTGCTTAGTATGCATTCACATTGTGTCATAGGCAAGTCTGTGATATGTGGTTGTCGCATTTCCTGTTTTTTGTTTTTCAATTAACTCTAGACTGTGCTTTTCTCGGCGCTGTATGAATCTTGATTATGTGCTCACATATGTATCAATCTATGTCCCGCTGAATACGGGCTTATTCTTTTGAAAGCACTGTAGATCCAAATCTGCTGGCCACTGACATATACATCTGATGCGGATCAACGCTCTTATATTACCACTTAACTTGTAAATGCATGCTTATAACTGGAATGCTGTGGGTTGCATGTAGCGATTGACCACATTACATAAAACTAATAAGCATCAAACGGTTAATAGGATGAACCAAAACGTAGGGGTCCTTTATTGGTAGCATTGCATCGCTTTTAAATTACAAATACTCTCCATGTCAGCCACAGTATTGGTCTCGGTAAACACATTAAACATCCTATGATGTCGTTATATTTGATATTATATTAAAGTTGCATTGGGTCGCCTTTATTGCACTCGATTTTGATTCCTGCAAGTCATTGTGTTATACAATTTCAGAAAATCTCCGTTTGAAAGTGGACCCAAGTTACATCTTAAGTATTTATACTGTTTGCAAACGTATCAGTCAATAAGGAAGTTCCAGTCTACATAGATTATACAGGTTAGTGTGTGTGGTGGGAATGGGACGGTGAAACATAAAAAAAGTTACAGCAGATGAATTTGTATTATGAAATTCACAATGAAAGCGATTGCATATCATATGTAGATTACATCAAAGGTCACATACTACATATATGACCTTAGGGTTAAAGGCCAAGGTTAAATAAGCTTAAAATTTGTCTAATTGCTTGAAATACACACTCCTATTTTAATGGTTTGGTGGAGAGTGTTCGTCATTGGCACAATTATTGCTTCTTCAGTGGACGTAATAACACATGGTTCAATTTACCAATACGATCTAGAGTAACATGTCAAGGTCTTATATACTTTAATTCTGTCTACTCAAACTCCTATTTCACTTTTTGAACGAGAGTGTTCATATTTGACACAACTATTGCCTATGATGTGTTAATTACAACGAAAGATTTAGATCAGTAATATAACATTGGAATCAAGATAAAGGTCACATATACTTGAAATCTAGATATGGCTTGTAGCACAAATTCATATTTAAAGTGTTTGATTGAGGGAGTTCATATATAGTAAAATGATTGCTAATGACTTTTAGAGCACAACGCCGTTTTCAAATTATCAATATGACCCTGGTGTCTGGGGGCAAGTTCGCACATACTTAAAACATATCTACATCCAATAATGCGAATTCCTCTATCATTTTTAATCAAGAACTTTCATATTTGGCACAATAATTGTCTATGGTGTGAAATTTTAAGGAACGGTCAATTCTTCTCTTTCAACACTTCTTTCACACTTTCAATTTATACAGTTTTTATATGTAAACGTTGTGTGCGCAATTTAATTGTGATGGAAATCTCTGATATTTGTACCAGCTCGTTTAGGATCTTCTTAATAAATGGCCAATTCAAATAAAAGTTTTTCATGTTGTCACATCAACACTCGTAGTATTTTAGCATATTTCACCGAATCAAGGAGCAATCAAGAAAAAATGGATGAAATAAGACACACCTTGTGTAACCAATACGATTATAATGTGATCGCCGTGACCGAAACATGGCTTACCGCGGCAACACCGAGTGATGATGCTGACCTACACATTGACAACTATACGTTCTACCGCAAGGACCGCGAGTACGTTAATGGCCGTGGTGGGGGTGTAGGGATTTTCGTATCCAATAACTTGCTTTGTGTTCCTCGTATGGACCTCTCTCCAAGAGAAACTGAACTTTTATGGGTTGAAGTTCGAGCGCACCAAAAACGTATAAATGTCGGAGTCTGCTGCAGGCCTCCAGGTCAAAATAGAGATGAGCAAAATGCATTTTTAGTGTCACTAGAGAACTCGATTGAAAACGTTGAACGTGTATGCCCGGATCTTATTGTTTTTCTAGGGGACCTCAATGATAAGTGTACTAATTGGAACCTACCTCATACACAGAGTGAAATCGGAAATAAACTTTCGAATATCTTAACACAAAATAATTTATACCAGATCATTAATGAGCCGACTAGATACTTCAGTAACGAACCAGCAATACTAGACTTAATAATAACAGACTGTCCCCATCTTGTTCTTAGATCAGGAGTATGCCCCCTCTTGCAAATTTGGACCATTGCACCATTCACTGCGAGTTTAACGTTAAAACATAAAGGACGAAGTCATATAAGCGTACAGTTTGAGACTATAAGTCTGCCAATGTCAACGCCCTAAATGAGGCTCTAGACACTGCTCCCTAGGGTGTTCCATATGCACTTTATGATAATCTAAATGACGTAGTTAACTTCAACAACTCGATTATTACATCAACTTGCAAAGAACATATAATTAGTAAAAATGTTACTATACATACAAAAGACAAACCATGGATGTGTAACGAGGTTCGGTATTTTATACGTAAAAGGGACCGCTGTTTTAAACGCTTTAAAAGAACTTATCAGCTCAGGACCAATTGAATTTTTATGTTGCCCGTAGAGAAGCAAACAGAGCCAAACGCAATGCCAAAAAGCGTTTCAAGGCAAAGGTTGTTGACTCTCTTAGTGACCCTAATTTAGATGTTAGAAATTTTTGGAAAATCTCAAACCGCATTCTTGACGACAAATCTGATCGCAAAATCCCACCACTGTTGGAAAATAATAATCTCGTGCCCGATGATATACAAAAAGCTGATATTTTGAATAATCACTTTGCTTCTATAGCTTCGCTTGACCACGATATGCTCTTACCGCGTCTGCCTGATTTCCAGTTTGATACAAATGCACAAATTGACAATATTGAAACTACAGAACTCGAAGTAAAAAGTTTATTGACCCAGTTAAGCGTGCACAAAGCAACTGGACCGGATGGTATTGGAAACTGGGTATTAAAGCATTGCTCCAATACACTTTGTAAGCCATTGACCGTTTTGTTTAATAAATCCCTTGCTGATGGGGTATTTCCTAGAACATGGAAACTTGCAAATGTTTCTCCAGTTTATAAGAAGAGAAGTAAATCCGACAAGGTAAATTATCGACCAATATCGTTGTTGTCGAACATGTCCAAAGTTCTTGAGAAAATTGTCTTCAAACGTTTGTATGAATTTTTGACTGAAAACAGACTACTTACAGAAAAGAATTCTGGATTCAAGAAAAAGGATTCCACAACTTACCAGTTGCTTAAAATAGTTCGCCAAATCTATCAAGATATAAATGATGGGAAGGATACGTGCATGGTTTTCTTAGATGTGTCAAAAGCGTTTGACAAAGTTTGGCACAAAGGGCTATTCTTTAAATTACGAAAAATGGGTATACGTGGTAATCTTCTAAACTGGCTTAAAGACTATATGTCTGGACGTCACCAAAAAGTTGTTCTTAACGATGTGGAGTCCAATATATGTTACCTAGAAGCTGGGGTCCCTCAGGGGTCTATCTTGGGACCTCTTTTGTTCTTAATATATAAAAATGATATTGTTGAAGACATGGAATGTAACATAAATATTTTCGCGGACGACACCTCTGTTCAACAATCTATAATTGATATTACCTCTTTTGAATAAGTAAATAGAGACCTTCAAAGATTAACAGTTTTTGGAAAACAGTGGCTCATACTCTTTAATGCATTGAAAACGGAGTATATGATAATATCGAGACAGCGAAACCGCCCAAACCACCCTGACATTTTCTTGAATGGAGAACCAATATTGGAAGTTGATAAACATACACATCTAGGGTTAATGATCAGCACTACAGCAATACATTGTTTTGGTCAGTGCATATTAATAGAGTAATTGCAAAGGCTGATAAGAGATTAAATGTTATCCGTAGATGCCAGCAAGTATTACCAAGAAGCTGCAAAGAAATGTTATATAAAACAACAATCCGCCCAGTTCTTGATTATGGCGATATTATTTATGATGCATGTCTAAAATCGGAGTCTGATGTTATTGAAAAATGTCAACGTAAAGCAGCTCTTATATGCACAGGCGCGTTAAGACTTACAAGTAACGAACGTCTTTTAAACGAATTAGGTTGGTAAAAATGGAAAGCCGCAGAAAAGTCCATAGGTTAACACTGTTCTATAAAATAATATAATCCTTGACACCACCATACTTGAGAAACATTTGTAACCCGATTCCGCATAATACGGATACCTACAACCTCCGGTGAAATAATTCACTTCTGGTACCTTTTATCATGTTTATTTGAAAAAAATATTCTCCAAATCCTTTTTTCCAAAAAAAACAATACGAGAGTGGAATAACTTGTCCTTGGAATTGAAAGAATCTGACAGTATAAACATTTTTAAGGAAAAACTGAAACGGTTATATGGACCCAATAAAAGTAAAAATCTCTATTCTCATGGCCATGGTTGGCATACCGTTAATCATTGTAGGATACGCCTTGGACTCAGTCATCTAAAACGTCATCTGTTCCGATATAACATTATACAATCAGCTTATTGCGAAAATGTAACCTGTGATAATATACCAGAAACGACCTCCCATTTTCTTCTCTATTGCCCTCGATACGAGCCTCAGCGACGTACAATGCTTAAAGAAATTTCAAAAATCATCTTTCCTGGTACTAGCTATATAACTGTCATCGCACTAATGTCTGATCATCTCTGTAACATCCTCCTACACGGATCAGAAGATTTGAGCTTGGAAGAAAATAAAAAAAGTCTTTGACTATGTCTTCAAATTTATCCATGAATCTGGGCGTTTCGACCACAATGAAACAGCTGCACACTACGAAAGCTTGTAAGATTGTGCTAAAGTATTCTTTCACTATCTCTAACACACATATGCTCTCTCTCTCTCTCTCTCTCTCTTACGCACACACGCACGTCCAAACACACACACACACACACATAAACACATTTCGTTCACTGGATGTATATATGTACATATTTTCATGTAATTGTGTGTCTATCTGTATTGTCCGTTGTATTTGTATGTTCATGTTCTTCGTGAGGAGACCTGCTAGAAGCCCTTGGGCTATTAGGAATCCTCGTTAAATAATAAAGCATTAAAATTAAATTAAAACATGTGTAAAAAGGCTCTTGTTCTGAAATAAAACCGCCAAAACATCTGCATACTTTCTTCATGTTAACATAAAACTTAAGAAATCCCGTTCTAGGTTCATTTTTGTAACGGTCCTCATCTCAAAGCAAAACTTTTTTAACTTTGTGTTTGGCCTGTTTGGAAAGGTAAATTATATCGTCATCCAATAGCACTGCTGAATTCTGCATATTTCGCTCATTCGTTTTCAAAGAATCAAAACAGGCGAGAGTACCTGATATTGTTTATCGTTTTAGTGACGATGCCACTCCCGCGAAAGGTCCCGGATGTGACGATGGAACAAATTTACGTTTACGCGATTTCGCGGTAGTTCCGGTGATGCGCAACCGCGATAATGCCACATGACAGAAGTCAACAACAGGCCCATCTAATGACATCATCTTAAATTAGCTAATCACATTCCAAGTTATCAACAAAACGCACTCTACTGATGTAAACTTTCATTTGTATCAACAAATGGGAAGAAAGAAATGTGACGCATAGTCATAGGCCTACCGATTGGGCAATTTACAAAAGGTCCTGACATTATCTATTTTTTAGGTTGATACAAAATTAACAAAGTGACATAATTTATTGTATTACCCAAACGTCTATATACGGAGTTATTGTCTATATTTGTTGCTACTTCATGAATTACTAACTATTGCCTGATATTGATCGGCCTTATAGCCTGGCCTGGTTTCTGGCTTAGCTTTTAAAAACAAAATGAGCGACGACGATGCGCGTACAGTTCGCTTATGAAACAACGGTGAAACGAGGCATGGTTTGGCAACTTTAAACTCCAATAACTTGGTTAATTATGGTCAGAAACATAAAATGTTGGTACTCGATTTCTTAATTAGAACAAGCAGAACATGTTGAGACCAAAATTGAGCAGAATTGGTGAAACATTCTGCTTTGCAACATAATCACATCGTCTACAGCAAAGTAAGAAAGAGGGCAAAGATCAGGAATCGATACAATCAAGCACCACACATGACCCAGGATACCGATAGGAAAGTAACAAGGTCACAATTAGACATCACAAACGAGAGCCAATAGGTCCGCCCGTTCCCAGCAGGTAACCACAAGGCATCAACAAACAGACGTGCACGAAAGCATAACAAATCAAGACAGAAATAACATAAATGATCCACAAGAGAAGCATCGCCTTGGAAAGGTTAGTAAAAAATATTTTACTGGAGGGCTTAAACCGATTTAACGATGCACTAACCTCACCCTTAGTTCAGCAACTCCATTAAAGGAACACTGCTAAGTATTTTATCAAATGGGTTGGGTAATAAAACAGCTACCTCTGTACCATGGATGATCTGATGCACTATTGCACGATGCCGAAGGCCGAGTGCAATAGTGCATCAAGCTGTCCACGGCACCTCGGCGTTATAGTTTTGACTATACTACAAATAGGCATGAAATAGCTGTATAATATCAAGGTGTATAAATATCCTCACACTCTTTCGCTCACATACTTAACACCATAGCCAATTACAAAATACTTCAATAAAATGCACGCTTACAACAAATCAGATTGTAAAGAAACATACTTAACAACAGTAAAGTAAAGCCAACATCTCCCTTCATTTATAAGATCTTCACAAGACCCAAAAAGCGGAACAGCACAGGTACACAACAAATCTAAGACTAAATCATCAACTACTACACAATGATAACAGTAACTATCAATTAATTAATGATAACAGAACCACCACCTTAGAATAGAAATCAGCCGTAGCCATCAGTGGTGATTGGGCTTATTTCATTTTATTTGTGCTTAATATTTTCCATTGACTTCAGTTGTTAAAACAAAAAAATGTTTAGCTGGCATGGAGGCTTGGTTACTGATGCAATGCCCAGCCAAAGACAAGCTTCAGGCACCAACCCGCCTATGAAAGTTTTAGGCCAGGGTCACCGTTGTGCAATTAACGAGGAAACCATAATGTTGAAACAAGCGTGTTTGCTCAAGAATTTCACTGCATTATTGACATCCAGATCATAACACTTTAACAGCTGTTTAGAAAAATCTTGTAATTGCAGAACATTGTATAAGTTTAGCCGTGACTGTTTAGCGTCGACATTTTATCTGTTGAATGTCTGTCTGGTAAATCTGGTGACATGCATTTCAAATGTGTCTAAATCAGAGTTTATAGACTAAGTGTATTCATATCATATAGGCAATAGTTCATGAAGTCCATCTTGTCATCGGATATAGTGTTTACACACATTTGTTATTTCTGATTTTGACATTTAACTTAACCTTTACATAATCTTGATTTGAGCTCATATTGGCTATCACCTTTTTTAAAAAATAAGTTAAACATTAATAATGTCAATGAAGATGGTACTTGACATTAAGCTATCCCTTACTTTATATCATAAACATTTCGTAAGTCAAGTTTTTTTGCATAACATAAAAATAGTAGTGAGTATGATAAGATAATACCACAATCACAAACTGCAGACAACCCCGTGGCACCGCGAGGAAGAGCCACTCAACCATCACGAGACACCAGGAAGACAAATTAAGCAAAGCAACCAGCTCTCTCTTCCCCATCAAGATGATTGCAATACTTGAATGGGCATAAAGTAACGTACAACAAAACATAGAACAATTACAGACTCCCACAATGGGAGTAACAATAAACAAAAAGTCAACAACAACAGAGCCTCCGCCTTAAAACGGACAGCAGCCTAGTCAGCAAATCAACGACTAAACTTTATAGGAAGTATACTTATGTTTTTTCCAGATCTGGCGTGGAAGAATATTGTCTTCCTGATTTGTGACTTTAAAACTCGTCATGATCCGACGGCACTAACCCATTCTTGACAACTATCAAAAAGTTTTTACAACATTCTTATTGCCACAGCAATAAGCCTTCTATTTCAATTCCTTATGAAAAAAAATCTCGTTCATGAAACGCAGTTTATCATATGACGTCGCGTCTAAGAGTCAAATAACGCCATGCAATAAAATCGATAAACCACTAGTGGTTTACAGATTTACGGGAAACGTTATGTCGTCCATAACATAGTTGCGTACATAACGACAAAATTATAACGTTTTACGCCAGAAATAAGAATTCAAAGTGATCTTAATGTCATATGATAAATAAATCTAGCATTCGTGCTCTTGTATTATGGATTTATTAAACTCGTTGCGAAAAAGAGATAAAATGCTCGGCAAGCCTCGCACTTTATCTCTTTTCCCCAACTCGTTTAAAAAAATCAATAAAACAAGAGCACTCATGTAAGATCCTATATATACACATGAAACGCAGTATTAAAATCATGGGGCATATGCCAAAGAGGTAAGTGAGTATGATCAGAGAAAATACCACAATCAAATATTGCAGACTAACACACTTTAGCCCATGCCCGCCCACTTCCTTTTGTTTTCAGCCAATCAGTTGCAAGAAAAAAACCATATTCAGCGTGGTATATTTTCCATAACCCACACTTTTGTGAGACTCATTCCCATAACTTGATGAGAGGAAATTGCTGTCCAAAATGTTAATTTCACCAAATTTACCTTTATTTTTAGAACCCTAAATAAAACTGTGATCAGAATATTGACACAAAATGATGTAAACTTCAAATGTTAGCTGATTCACAGAAAATAGGCGACTGCAGAAAACACTGACCAGGCTGCACATGTACATTGAAGCCTGATCAGAAATTACACTGCTTGTCCCAAAACGCTTTTTGAAAGACAGCATGACCAAACGGCACATGAATATACACGCTGATCTGAGTGTCTCCACTGTTTGAGAATCAGGGTAGAATGCACAAACAGAGGAGACTGATCAGCCTGTACATCTGTAACGTGTGATCAACAAAATGCTTCCCAGATAATTTTGAAAAATAAATCTCACAAAAATGCTGCTAATAAAATCCATTTATCCCTTGTGAACGCATCCATGGCTAAAGATGAAATGAGACTCCTAAACGAAATGCAGCAAAATGCTACATAATGCGTACATTTCAGGATGTGAAACCAACACAGGAAGTAGCTGGGTCAGGGCTAAATAGGTTATACAATGTTTTGTGTTTGTTATGAAATATACACTCGGGAGCTCCGCTCCCTCGTATATATTCCATAACCAACACAAAACATTGAATAACCTATACATAATGAAGACAATTTAAGTAAGGCAATCGACTCTTTTTATCTCCATCAAGATGATTGCACAACTAGAAAGACACTAAGTACTGAATAACAAAACAAGGACCAAACACAAAACCCCTCAAAAATAAGAGCAGCAATAAACAATAAATCAACAACAGAACCACCGCCTTAGAACGGATAGCAGCTTAAGCTAATTAGGGCATAAATGCATTTTACTGGTATCAAATTGTCAACCTAGACAGTGTTGTTCTAAGCTTTACGTCAGGGCCGTCATTGAGTCTGCGGACTGACCCGCCGTCGTGCAATTAAGGAGACAACCATAGCTAAAGGCCTTGTCATGCAAACCGCCGCGTGATATCCATGTTATATATATATATATAAAAAAATCCATGTTATATAAAAAAAAAAAACAAGTGAGTATGATCAGGAATTACCACAAGCACACACTGCAGACCAAACCACGGCACCATGAGGAAAAGCCACAGAACACTGTCTATCACAAGACATCAGGAAGACAGTTAGAGTAAAGCAACCAGCTCTCTCTTCCCAACTTTTACAACGTTTGATTATCCTTTTAAATCGATCAGTGAAATTAGGCTTTCCAAATATTATATTGAATTTATCAACTAAATCACCGTACAATAATGGCTCAAATATGCCCTGCTGCAGAAGAGGTTTTAAACCAATATTGTATTTAACAATCAAGCCTAAGTGTCTGTGGTAAAATTTGGAAACTGCTTTACGAATTTTATGATATCGATAATCTTATTTTTATAACTGAATTGAAAAATAGGTTTCTTTTGTTTGAGTCACTGATATTAGAACATACTCTCGCAAAGCGAACTAGCTTGGAAATATATACACCATAGGAAGGGTAGCGAGGTAAATCTCCATAGAATAATGAAATTTAACCATTTCAAATATTAAACATCCTGTTTATCATAAATTTGAGATGAGACCATAGCACTTGTTATGGGCATGTCCTAGTCTAAACAAGGTTTGAAGTATCGTAATAATTTCCTTTATTTTTCTGATGTTCAGTGAGATATACTGGGACCTACCATTTCTTCGAAATAAGTAGTATCAACATTAAGCAAACCATCTAGATCATAACAAATGACCAAGTTGAAGTTTGCAATAACTCAAAAAAGTAAAAAAAGTAGTATTTTTAAAATTTCAACAGGTAATCTACTTATCATCTTCTATCAGCTTACCAAATTTGAAGCTCCTAGCTGTAATACTTTTTATACTAGCTTGATTACAAGTGTTAATTGCCCAAATGTACAAAGGTTTATAACTCTTAAAAATACAATAAAAAAATAGAAATTTCACCAGGTAATCTAATTATCACCTTCTAACAGCTGACCAAAATTAAGGCTGCTAGCTGTGATGGTTTTTGAGATACCTTTATTACAAGTTTTCAATGGCAAAATTTGCAAAGAGCAATAACTCGAAAATAACAAAGTAAGTAAGGGTGCAAAGATCAGGAATCGATACAATCAAGTACCACACCTGACCCAGGATAGCAATTGGAAAGTGACCAACTCACAGTGGACACCAAAAACGAGAGCCAAGAGGTCAGTCCTTTCCCAACAGGTGACCACAAAGCACATATAAACAGACGCGCACAAAGACATAGCAAACACAACACAGAAAAAAAACCCATAAAAGATCCACAAAAGAAGTACCGCCTTGAAACGGTCAGTAAAATATTTTACTGGAGGGCTTAAACCAGTTTAACGGCGCCAACCTCACCCTTAATTTGTAAAAACCTTTTTGTAAAAGTGTCACAAGTGAATGCACTTATTATCGTCTATCAGCTGGCAAAATTTGAATCGCCTAGCTAAAATATTTTTGAGATATTTCATTCATACCCATTCATACCCTTTAAGAGGCTTAACTCCACAACGGGAGATAATTCAGACTATTTAAATATGGTCAGCTATTTTAATTAGGAATTCATTTATGAAATTTCAAAATCCTAACTTATTTTTTGAAACGGATGTACGGGTGGGCGCACGCACAAATGCACGGACGAAACCAAACCAAAGCAATATGAACCTTCAATTGTTTCAACGTTGGGAGCATAAAATCATGTAAAGAAAATGATTTCAATTCTATGTGCTACTGGACAATAGTTTTACTGCAAAATTAAGATACTCAAACAGCTTATCAATTACAAAAGAATTTGATAACATTTAACATGAACATTAAGCGAAATCCTGTCAAAATACCAATGTCATCATCATTTTTCAGATACGTACCAAATGGTACTACGAAAATAAAATCAGGGGTCACTAGTACAACTATTTTATAATTTCACACATGACAAACACCTGAATCATACCAGATGAAATTCTCAAATCATAAAATCGTTTAACATTTTAACACTACCAAAGCCTTCTTCATTTCAGAAAACTCTTCAAAATTAATTTGATTTATTTTTTAATTTTCCCATAAAATAACATTATTATACTTATTAATCTTTAATCAAATAAAAAAGTAGATAAACCGAATATAGACTGATATATTTTCGAATTAACGTAAAAATATCTGACGTATCGTTTGTCTCAAACGATAAGTAAGCCAACAGAGTGCCGAGTTTCATTGAATTACGCAATCGCTGATACTCAGACCAGCCCACGGCACCATGAGGAAGAGCCACAGAACTCTGACTATCACAAGACATAAGGCAATTGAGCCGTGGCATGAGATTTCCAACAATTTGGTATGTGCAACCAGCAAAGCCGAGACCAGCCTGCGCATACGCGCAGTCTGATCAGAGCCTTTGCTAGTTGCTTGAGTATTCTATGATTATTAAGCTACTGACTGAACACCATTTGGAGTTTCTAAGCTTAAAAGGAGGCTGCACAGGCTCATCTGAGTCTACACTTTTCAAAATGCACATTGTTGGAAATCACATGCCATGGCTCAATTAAGGCAAAGCAAGCAGCTGAATCAGCTCTCTATCTCTCTTCCTCGTCACGACGATTGCAAAACTAGAAAGGGCGCAAAGTAGGGGCATAATATCACTGATGTGTCTACTTATCTCGGGTATGTCAAGAAAGTATCAATTGCTATACATAAGCTCAGCCAAATTGACAACGACTATGGGTATTTTATTTAATCAGATAAATTCGTCGATTTTATATCCCTCGACGAAGGGTTTCTTTAAAGAAACATGTAAATTACAAAACACAAATCGCATTTATCTAGACCTTTAGTTAGCCTTGGATATCATTCAGATCACAACAAAAGCCATCCTAGTATGTTTTGTGATTAAGTTTAATAAAAAAAAATTATCTGCACAATTTAAATATTTGACCTTTCAACCTAATCCCAGAGGTCAGGAGTGTGTGCAAAGTCAATATTTTGGATGGCATGTTGGTCTCCACTTCTTTCACTTTAATTTGATATGCAAAATTATCACTTTCAGAAAAGAAAAAAAACATGACCTTTTGACTCCATCGCCGGGGTCGAGGCTGTGTGTAAGGACAGACTATTTGCTTTCATGGTACACTGTGCTCAATTCCATTTAATATGATATGCTACATAATTACTTACAGGACAAATAGTTTGACCTTTTGATCACATCCCTGGGGTCGAGGGTATGCCTGTGGGCAAAATATTTGCTACCATGTTGCTGCATGCGTCGTCGGCTTTACTTTGATATGCAACATGCACATATTCCGAAAAAAATAATTTTGGCCTTGATCCAACCTCTAAGTCCATCCCAGGTGATTGGACCCAGGCATTCAGACAAAAATCCTGATTTGATATGTTTCATATATATAGCACCTCTGTCGGCATGCAAAATTTTGACAACTGCCTTAGTTATTGCTAAATTCAAATATTTGACATTTGACCCCTTAGGTGGGGTCAAAGGGGTGAGGTAAAATTTTGACACTGCCATGCTTATCTACAGGCATTGGGCAATCATAGTCTATAGTGAGAAGTTGTTTAATATAATAGTTTTGTGGAAATGTGAAGATATCTGCACAAAATGCTAAAGAAGGTTTTGCATTAAATTGCCTAGTATACAAAGATAAGGGCAATAACTCAAGTGTTAAACCGTCGATTTTGACGAAACTTTTAGGATATCGAGAGTCCATGGTACTGATTATTTATACTAAGAATGCATTAAATCTGACCAATCTATACTGAAATATCGTTCCCGCCGGACAAAAGGTGTGGACGGAATGCACGGACGGACGCACGCACGCACGGACGACGCCAAAACTATAATATAACCCTCCGACTTTGTCGGGGGGTGATAAATATGTTACGTTCACAATAGCTAAACTATGTTTTTTCCAATTTATTATTTAACTTTGAATGAGAAATGTTGAAACTCCGATGGATTAAACATACTGACCCCCAACTGAAAAGTCACAAGATTAGACTATATTATTTGATTCAATATTGTTCAATACTTGCCTTTCTTAAGCAAATTTCAAAATATACATTCAAAAGAAAGCACAATTAATATTGCTTTTCATGATCTTTAGATATCATAAATATACATTTTTGTAGTTGTCATTAAATTCCAAATGCCAATTTTAAACAAAAAAGTGGTCCACGTGTGCACTCCTTAACACACACTTGTACAACTCGATATTTAGTGCAACCACGGTCTTCTGCTCATGCGCGGATCCAGCAAGTTTGTCAGAGGGGGTCCAACTGACAACGTATTGTTTTTTAGTTGATGAGGGGAGAGAGGATCAAAATACCATTAAAATCGGGCCATCATCGGCCCGCCAGCCATTGGAATGACGTTTCGCTGGCGTGCTGATTACGGCCAAACATTGAATGCTAGCTTGGTAGCTTTGTGATTTTTATGTGATCCAGACCAGTACTGCTAAGAAACCCTATGCTTTGTGATTTTTCAGGAGGGGTCCGGACCCCTGTCCGCCACCTCTGGATCAGCGCATGTTGTTTGCTATAAATGCACAATGTGTTTTAAGGGGATATACATGTATCTTTCAAACGCTCTTGCTTGCATGATTTTTTCCTGTATAAACAAAGAATGTTTTATCAAGGAGACGGATACCCTTAGCCACATTGTTGTATGAACAATTTATACACCTCATATACGAGGGCTGATTGATAAATTCGCGGAATTCTCCTCTCATTAATTTATGTCTTTATCAAATCACATGAAAACTTGTATGCAAGTAAAACAAATTATTTTCTCTTTTATTATAGGGTACTAGGGTCAGTCCAAAATAACTGAGCCCTAATTAATAACGTTTGAATTAAGTAAAATGGACATATATTTGGATGATATTTCATTGAAGTTATATATCATCTATTTTATCACCTAATTTATTTCTGTTGGTAGCGTTTTTGTAACGGCTGCTAGGCAACAGAATATGACCTGTCAAAGGGGTGCGTTCACGCTGCGATACAACTAAATCTAAGCGTTGCTATGGAAACAGTAATGTAAAAGCAAGGCTTTATTCACTGTCGTCTGATATTTTGGACAAGTACCTATTCAGTGTCACAGAACAGAAACCAACTGAACCCAAATTATAGATACTGTAATAGTTTGATTTCAGAATTTATCAAATTTTAACATGCCTGAAGTCCCATAATTTACCCCACTCACATTCATGTTTACATAATGTTAATAGAAAACATAAAACATTAGCATAATTGTGCTTTAACAATACTACATACACAAACCAACCCTCAGACATATTAAGCTTCTTGATTTAAATGCACATTTTTGTTTCCATGGCAACACAATCCTTGTGTGTTTGAAATTTTTTGGAATTTTGGAGTTTTTTTGTTGCACCTAAACATTAACGAACTTAGTGTAATGAAAAGACAATATGATATATGTTATTCAATTAAGTGCCAGTTACGGCTTTCACAAAAACTATCAAGCACACAAGCTTTTGAAAGACATACTGTAAATTCCTGGTGGCTGAACGCATCGATCTGACTGACGATCCTCAGTTGCCTAGCAACCATAATAGAAGCTTCACTAGGGTGATTTTAGGATTAAAACATCTATGACATATTATACTTATAGAACATAATCACATTGGTTGTCTACAATACCAAACTAAAATGTTATGAGGTAGGGCTCAGTTATTTTTGACTAACCCTCGTAGGTGAATAAATATTTTATACTTAAGAACAATAAATGGTATCCATAGCAACCACTCATTGTGACTTGAAGCATGCTGTTATTTAACATATTTTGGATACATTTTATATGGTCGTGTTCAGTCAAATTTAATGCAAATATGACGTGAACGCATCTGACGATAGCTTGACATGGCATCATCATTTACTGAATATCTGAAGTCGTTATGTTTAGCGGTTACCTATTAGCAGCCTCGTATCTTTATGGCTTCAAAACGTTGCTTGACGTCATAAGATGACATTGGGTTGCGCGTGGTTTTCAAATTTTGTGTGAGACTCAAAATTTCACCGGTTAAAACATTAAAACAAATAAAAAACGCATCTGCAGATCGTGCTCACGATACAGAACTGGAAATTGCTCTGCTTGGATTCAGTCTCCTAGCATAACCTGCTATATAGTCCGTATCAAGCACCCCACCCCTTTTAGAATTTCGTCTGTTCCCTGAACTGACAAAAAGAGCTCAAGAGTTTGAAAACTTTATAATTACGCAACAACTCATGCACATTTTTTTTTGCATTCAGTCAGGATTGGTTTCAGGTAAAGTTAGATCAATTATGGGTACACAGACATGATAAGTGGGTGGCCACAGATGGTGATTACATGGAGAAAATGAATCGGACAGTTGAGATTGACGTTTAAGTTACGTCAGCGTGACGTTGGCATGCTTCAAGTCCAACATTGTACTGTTGTTCAATTTATCATGTAAACATTATTTTTCAATATATCTAAACGAAATTTGAGCTCAATGTCCGTCTTGAGTAAACGTATATTGTGATGATTTTTTTTCACCTTATATTTCAGATTTCAGTAATAAAGCAATTCGGCGAACTTATCAATCGCCCCTCGTAGATCACTGTACGCCCTATCATACAGCTTTTGAGCAATCCGCAGCATACTTATCGGTCTTTTTAGAGTCACTTCCTGGTTTGAAACCATTTGCAATATTGTGACACGCTGGGAGAACTTTAGAAAAAAAAACAGTTGCATGAACATGAACTGCAATTATCTGAATAACAATATTTAGAAGTATTTTCGCACAAATGTACAAATTTCTGGTAGAAAAAAGTATATTTATAATCTTTGCTTATGAACTGTTCAAGGTCAAAATGAAAAAAAAGTAAATACACCAGAAATACATATATTTGAGTCAAAATACTTCTTAATAATGTAGTCAGATTATTGTTGTTCATGTTCATGCAAATAGTTGTCTCTAAAGAGAAGTAGTCTCGTGCATGGCAGTCGCCTGAGCTCTCGTTTTGACAATAGGCGGGGTTTCATCGGAACCTTTTGATTCCCGGATGATGGTATAATGCCCGGTACCATAGGCTAAATCCCCAACCACTCATTGTCGCAAACAGGAAGCATGCTAGCACGTACTAGCCTTTCGCTCGGTGCACGCTGGGATTTAACCACCATTTTTATTAAAAATATATTATGCGATGACTGGGCTTTACATATAGAAAAAAATGTCAAAAAGAGAAATGGTAAACTGTCAAAAATTTGACGTTTTGCTATTTTTAACAATAAATTCTGTCACTACAGGAGCGCGGGAATTGAACGGACTAGCCAAATTTCGCTAGCTACCCATAATGCAAAGGGCGAGATGCGAGAGATCTAGATGAGGTATCGTCAGGTCTCGCGAGAATGCCCAACCGCTGGATTATTGGAATGAACTCCACAAACTACTCAAACCTAATATACTACAGAAGCTTAACCCCTAATGAACAGTAAGAAATTTCTATATAGCTATTACGCTATTACATTGTAGCGAAACTGTGTTACCTGTTTATAACAATGAACTATGTCCACTTATCAAACCATGCTCCGACGTCACTTCAAACTTATCACAAAACCATTGTACTCTCGTGCATTTTTTGCGTAAATTCAATCGTTGATTTCCGAGCAGCTGCAATTTAAAAAAAGGCGGACGGTTGGCATTTTTGTTAAGTGTAGCTTGCATAATACAATCGCCCCTGCCTCATTCTGATGTTTCGTGTTGGCACTTTGGATAATCAATATGTATCTTATTAACGTCATGTATTAAGATCGACTATCAGATGAATGTTTTCAGTTTATTAAGGCACATACATGTAATACCAAATATATTCCATCGAGTGTAGTAAAAATAAAACAGTAATACTTTAACGAGTGCGTAGCACGAGTGAAAATGTTGATATTTTCCCTGCTCGAGATAAAACATATTTTGAATTCGCCTATACTCGTATTAAATTACAGCAAGCAAAGCATACTTTTCTTCCTTTTTCAGTGTGTATATTTGGTATAATGGATTCTATTGTTGTTGATGCATCGTTTATTGTTGTTTTTTTTTCAATTGTTTTGGGGATGAAAGGAAAAGTAAATTGTCTGGAGTAGACAGCAGGCATGGAGCCCACAGCATGTGGCTGCAAAATAAAGTGCAGCACTGCCAGAAAGCTTGTCAGAACTGCATGTGATGTAGCTGGGTGTGCTACTTCAAGCTGGCCTTGAGGCAATCCATTATACTGAATCAAAGTATTTTAAAAAACCTGGTCGGAGATTTGGGTTACCTAAAATGAATGTTTCCAATGAATAACATGTAAACATTTCTTAAATGACACATTTATGTACGTCTTTTTACATGTTCTCATTGTACGTATATTTGCCGATGTAGGCTAGGAACATTGTATTATGTTTAATGTTGAATAAAGGTATTTGTATTGTATTTGTATTGTATTAGAAGGTGTATGGTAAAAGCAGCCGGACCGCGAACCAATAGGTAGCATGTGTAAATTAAAATGCATTGGGTAACATATAAGACATATTATGTATATTGTTCTAATTAATCAATTTGCAGATTTCAATTTAGAGGCTGTGGCAAGTCTATCTAATTGCATTTGTCTTCCTATATTGTTAGCATTTTGCGATGAGGAAAAGTAGTTGCTATACTTTCTGCATCGTTGTACTTGCTTGACCTTTAACCCAAATGTAACACCGTTAAATGGAATAATTACGTTTGGCACCCATACCAATATAGTTTGTAATAGTACAAAGCATTATTCTAGCTATAATGCCGAACGTTAACAAAATTGCAATTGTAAGTTTTCATAGAAATTATATGCAGGTGGTTAAAATGTCATTAGGCATTTCCTTTGTTTGTCTTCCTGCTGTCTTGTGATTATTGTGTGGCTCTTCCTCACGATGTCACGGGTTTGGCTGCAGTTTGTGATAGTGGTATTTCCTGATCATACTCACATACAATTTTCGTAGAAATTATAAGCGGTCGACAATTACATACCGCACTGATATATTTGATCGGCCATCATTCTCACCGCTGTTGAGACCTTTTGTACTCTTACACTTTTTGCACTGTCTCCGACTTCAATATCAGTCATGCTTGGTGTCACAAGTTCAAGCTGGGCGCTTTTAGCTAATAACCAAATAATCTGTACACATAAATCAGGCCTTTAGCTAAGAGTGCGTAATAAAAATTATAATTTTCCTATGTATCAACCGAAACATATGTTGTGGGTACTCAAAAGGGCCGTCTCAATGAAACAGTTCTTTTGAGCATCTAAAACATATGCTAAAACTAATAAATAAGAAAATATTAATACTTTTTCTCTCAAAAACTGTGTTTATCTAATTCTATGATCAATGCTATTCGACCAGAAACTTAAACAAGGATTATTATGGAAATGGAAATACATATTTTCTGGCAAGATATTCACGGAAGAGAGTAATTGGAAAGTAAATTAACCATTTCATCGCATATCGGTACTGTTCGTCGTATTCAGTGATTCTTCCAAAGCGCATGTAGAGACACAAGAAAGAGTAATATACTACCTTACATTTACTATCTGCATTTCTCGCACATCATACCGGGATTTCCGTTGTTTATATACATGTGAGATATTATCTCACACACCCGTACCAGCCCTAGGGAAAGATAAAAACGAACAGCCGCAGGCTGGCTGCACGTCGGTCCGTGACGTCATTGTAATATTAAAATGATGTCATCATGTCGCATCTCAGCGAATTGAGGATTTTCTGGAAGTCTTTTTCAAGTTGTTCCAATATAAATGAGGTACAGTATTAAGTGATGAGCAAAAAAAAATACACTATTCGTGCGAGAGTGTGATAGAAAAAATCCGTCCCCCGTGATCACCGTTTGTCAATCGGTTATCCTCGGGACGGATTTTTATATCCCACCCTTACACTCATGAAGGATTCTTATATTACTGCATCGGTCAAGATATGAAATCATGTTGAGCGTAAAGATTGTAAATATTCACTTACATGTATTTGTCCTTGTTGTGTGTTTGTGTGTCTCAGTATTAATAATTGGCTAAGAAATTTGAGAATGCATCTTAAGAAATTTGAGAATGCATCTTAAACGTTGTTTTACACTGTATATTTCGCCCTGCTACATGTGCGAATGCGTGAACAGTTAGTATTATGTTGGCACTGTCACATTATTGGTCGTTGTTGAGTATTTTTGACACTGTCACATTCACTGGTCGACGGTGAGTACTGGGTTGACATCTTTATATTATCGGTCGTCGATTTTTATTGTGTTGACACTGTCACATTACTGATCCTTTGCGCGTATTGTGTTGAAACTTTCACATTGCTGGTCGTCGGACAGAACTATGCTGACACTGTAACATAAATGGTCGCCGAATTTGTATCGGGATGACACTGTCACATTACTGGTCGTCGGTGAGTATTGTGTTGACACAATCACATTGCGTATCGTCGTTGAGTATTAGATTGACACTGTTACATAAATGGTCATCGACGAGTCTTTTGCTGCAACTATCACATAACTGGTTGTCAGTGGGTAGTGTGTTGACACTGTCACATTAGTGGACGTCAATGAGTAGTGTACTTTCATTGCCACATCACTTGATTTGTTTGTTTTGATTCCCGTCCCGATAAAAAATGTTCGTAATGTCGGGACGGGTCTTCATGGGTTGAACCAGAACTAAGCAGAGAAAAATGCCTGACCCAAGGACTCAACGCAAGGCTTCCGGTCAGAATCGAACCCGCACCCCTCGAACTCAGTCAATCACTCTGCCACTGAACCACTCTGTTCCTCGCTGTTTTGAATAATAGAACAAATTGTGTTTGAATCCTTTAACTCTCTCTAACGTTATTATCAAACAGGTGCAGTCGTAATACACTGACTAAAATGATGTGTGTTTAATGAAAAATAAATAAGTAAGGGTGCAAAGATCAGGAATCGATACAATCAAGTACCACATCTGACCCAGGATACAAATGGGAAAGTGTCAAACTTACAGCTGGACACCACGTTGACCAGGACATTTATTTTAGGGCTTAAACCGGTTTAACGGCGCCAACCTCACCCTTAATTCAGATGTGGATCAAGACACATAGATATTTGGTTTGCATGAAAGGTCCCTGACTTATAAATACATCATCTCCAAACTCAAGCAAGTTTTGAAATAATGGCCTATATCAAAGGCCGCAATAATCTAAACATTTCAGGTTCAGAGACACACAATGTATTTTGTCAGATACATAGATCATCTGCAGGGGTCAACATGTAAGTTTTCAGGTGGCACAAGAAATTTCAAGATGTTTTCACTAACCTAAAATGCAGATGGATTACGTCATGGGCAGCCCAATAGTGCAGGAACCAATGCTAATATTGCTGAAACAAAAAGCGCAGGGAAAAGTTTCACATGCCTTAGTTTTGAATTCTGATTGGCCAATTGTTCAAGTTTAAGCGGCAAAGTTAAAAAGCTATAAGAACAACGCGCTTTAACAATAAGAAAAGAAAACGAGAAAAGCAAACCTAGAACCGAGCTAAGTGGCGTGCGCTGTATTAATAACAATGCAGATGCTCACAATTGTTCACACTTTCTTGTTTACTTTACTATAAACAAATCTCTCTAGAAGGCGATATGAGCTTCAAAGTGTTCTTGGCAGTGCCATTCGTCAATGTCTACAGTGTGTGACCAAAAGAGTATACCTATCTGCATTTAGAGCCTGATTTTAATGCCTAGAAACTTAATTTCTGTCAAGAGAGAACACATCAACTGGTTGAACTGAATGAAATATAGGGAAGTCTCATAATGCGCCTTGCAGTTCCCCAGTGTCACAATTCAATGAACACTGCTCATATTTGTCCTTAACTGCAAATATTTAAATGCTCAAAGCAAGTTTCGCATGGTTCAATTTGGGTAGGCAAAGTGGTATCGTGTCTGAATAAATTACAATGTTCTAAGTATACACAAAGTAACGCACGACTTGTTTACGCAATAACCATAACACTTAGTAAACCAGGATATAGAGTAGAGATATATTGTAATCTTGAATCAAGCCTACAAAAATGACAATATGGAGATTTAACGTACATTGCTGAGGACATTAATACAACCAAGATGAAGAGGATTTAAATAAACACCCTTAGTATGTTAATATAAACCTTACGGCTTGTTTTATCATGTGAATAAGTACCATTGCACTTTAAATATATGTGGAAGTTAACAACAAAAGCGGCGGCAGCTAAGCTGCAACCGCTTTTGTTGTATACTTTCACTTGCTTTCCTACAAACACAAATTGGGGACAACGTATGTTTAGTGATATATGATAAACCTTGCTACCTGTAATTACTGTAGTTAATATCCGGATCAATACAATTGAACATATAGTATGTTTACCTGGTAAAACCTGCCTTACGCGGCCACTCAAAAAATAGGTTAAACAAAGATCTTAATGATAAACGATAGCTTAATGAGCATTCTGCAATACTTTTGACCTGCATTAAGCGATAATTGGGATTGAAAAACAGTCTTGGTCTTCTTTTTTAGTGGCCGCTTAAGACAG
Organism: Loripinus fragilis; assembly: GCA_964019695.1. Classification (NCBI taxonomy): domain Eukaryota; kingdom Metazoa; phylum Mollusca; class Bivalvia; order Lucinida; family Lucinidae; genus Loripinus; species Loripinus fragilis. The sequence goes on along the minus strand of OZ026521.1, from coordinate 92,466,101 downwards.
GTTTTACATGTACTGTAGTATGTTGAAGAATTCGAAAGGTTACACCAAGATCAGTTACATTTCAGTCTTTGTAGCTTTGTGATCAAACTTCACATGGATAACAATAACAGAAAACATGCGTGTGTAGTTCCACAGTTACATGTACGTTTAGTTAATGATCGTACATTTTAAATAAGTCGCAAAGAGGTTCTGAATCAATTTCAAAGCTCAAGATCTGCTATACATAACCGCTGTAGAAACAGCTTACAGTTTGCATCATCGCATCACTTTCTATTCACAGACTGTGAACATAATGCTGGACTGATCTGTGACGCTCGGTCTTGAGCAATCGGTGTTGGCATTTTATCATGCTCTGCTCATTATCCGGCCCACGCTTTTTAAAGACTAAAGTACATTCATCGCCAGAAACCGACGACCTATATTATGCACACTCACTATCTTTTTGCGAAAAAAGGAGTGACATGTACTTTGTCTGAAGCGAAGTCGAATCAAAACATAAAAGAGGTACCCTAGCTTTTTAAGCCTATTTCGTTTGGCCATGTTAGGTCTTATTACAAATGACAGCACAATTAAAGTTCCATGCATTGTATATTGGGGAAATATTGTCCAGAACATTTGAAGCATTAGCGTTTGACATTCGGACGGTAGTAGTGTAGCCAAATGGCTCAGTTGGTAGAGCGTTAGACTTGGGATTGAAATAATGCTAGTTCCACGAATACAGGTAATTGTCCAGACATGACCGAAAAAATGTTGACTGGGACGTAAAGCATCAACGCAAACATACATATTTACTTGTGTAAAAGAAACGCCTTTGTACAATGTATTGTGAAAGTTCATACTCATACGCGAATCCAGAAAGGGGACAGGGGATCCGAACCTCATCCACTCGGAAAATCGCAAAGCTATAGTACATGGGTTCCTTAGCAATACTGATCCGAGTCCCCTGGAAAATCAACAAGTTACCCAGCCAGCATTCCATTCTTGGCCATTATCAGCCCGCAAGTCAAGCGTCATTTAAATGGCGTTTCGCTGGTGGGCCGATTATTGCCCACTTTAAGTAGTTTTTGGATCCTCTGTCCCCTCATCAACCAAAAAGAAGCGATGACAGAATTGACTCTGTTAAAACTTTCTGGATTCGCGAATGATACTCGTTTACAGGAACTCTGATAGTCGCATGTATTCCCCTCGAATGATGCCATTTTATAATCATTTTATGGCGACTTAATGTATAAATGTTTCTTCTGCACAAATTGTTTCTGGTTGGATTTCACCGTTATTATTCAGCTTACATGTACAGTTACTACAAAAAGAAACGCAAAGTTTTAAATGTTTTTTTTTTTGGGGGGGGGGGGATAAAATATATTGATTTTCAAGATTATTCTATATCAGTGACTTTACCCTTAAATAAAGACCTTTTCAACAGAGTTTCGTCGAAGATATGACTTTTGAGTTGCGTTTTGGGATTGAAAATCTAAAATCATTACTTTTACTCCAAAATTTCCTAAAAAAAAACTTTTTTTTGTAAAATTTCATTTGGAATGTGTTTATCTTGACCTAGCAAATTAGAAAAGCAGCAAACAGTTTACATTTTGCGAAATTGGAGGCTTTACTGGGATCTTAAATAAACTCATTTTCATAAAAATCACCAGTGATTTTAAAAATTCGCTATATCACATTTTCTCTCTTAATTGGCGAGCTTTTTGTGACAATTTAATGAAAGCCTTTACCACACTCTTCCTCTAAATGCTTATCCGTGATTCAAATTTACTATTGATTCAAGGAACTTCCGGTATATAGAATAGCATTTTCCATGGCAATAAAATCGACATCAAAGCGAATGTTTTCATTTCGATAACATGCAAATTTTCTTCCGTTCATGACTTTTATCATGCATGGATTTCAACTCTAAATTCTACAAACTGTAAATTTTAGAAGCCCTTTAAATTTTGTCTACTAGCCTAAAATTTATGTTACGTTACTTTTTATGGACAGTATACAATTGCGTTTTTGGACAGAGAAAGTTGTGACCGTAAGCGTATGCGACTGAGAGCGATATTTTTCATTAGGACACTCGTTGACTCGTACTCGATAAAATGCTAGGTTGGCCATTTTTTTGCTATTCCTTGCCTATCATCTTTACAATGTTTTTGGTGATGACTCCAACAGTGCCCATTTGTCTGAATGACTCGCAAACGTTGTCAAGATATCAAACGGACATTTGAAAAAAGATAAACGCTCGTTCAAAAATGTGAAAGGGCAAATTGCGTCTGTAAATTAAAGGATATGAGTACTGGATATCACATATTGTGTTTGTGAATTTTTGTTTTATGGGTACCCTTGCATGACGAAAGAAAACATGTTGTGAAAATGCCGGAAACATTATGGAATTCGATTTACCGACAATAGACATAACAATCTAAGTATCCTGCAAGTTAAAAACGATTATTTTTAAAGGGGCTCTAGTTATCAAAGAGTATGCCTAGTTTGCGTTTCTTTTTGTACAGACTGTACAATATCATGTAAGTATCCTTTACATAAATAATTGCATGAACTATTGTCCGCTACATATCAAAATTGACAAACACTCACGGCTTCATTGTCATGTCGTTTTTTAACGGAAATTGATATTTATACTGCTGCTGGATTCATCTCCACCTTTGTTGTGCTATCAACATGTACATATATCGGAGCAAAAGCACATTGACATTTTAGTGGTCGAAATAATAGGATCAATCTATAATTCATTGAGAAACCATATATTCGCAGTGTATATGTCATAAGTAGTAATGGATGTCACTATGGGGCAATTTTTTTAGCCTGAAAAGAACTTAGAATTTTTCAGGCTAAAAAATTGCCCCATAGATGACTATCCTGGTAGGCTTGAGTGACTAGCTGTGAATAACTTAGTTTATTTTTGGTGAAATTCTGGTTGGGTCTATGATTGTGATAGTTTCCTGGGCTATTGGGGAATAACTTAGTTTATTTTTTGAGGATTACTCTGGTTGGGTCTATAAATGTGATAGTTTCTTGGGCTATTGAGAAATAACTTAGTTTATTTTTGAGGTCTATTCTGGCTGATCAATGATTGTGATAGTTTCCTGGGCTGCCGGGGAAATAACTTAGTTTATTGAGAGTTATTAAAGATTCTGCTGTGGTGATATATAAAATAACTTAGTTAATTTCAGCTTTGAAAATAACTTAGTCAATTTATCTAGAGTAGGTGTGTACTTAGATATGATTAGGCTGCTTGAAGGTATTTAAGAATTATACTATTTCAGATTCTAGTATCTATCTTATGATGAAGTTAGAGCTTCTTTTGATATCTTGGATAAACATCATTGGCATGTAATAGTATTGGGTTTAATGATCAGATGTTGATGAATGTATCCATATCGCTTGAGATGTGGATGCAATGTGGACCTTCACACGTAAAATGTGGATGCAATGTGGATCCACCACAGCTCCACAATTTGAATGTGGATGTAATGTGGAACAATGTGGATGTATTGTGGAGCAATGTGGATTTCCACATTTCAAATGTGAATAAATGCATATATATTGCGTGTCAGAATAATGGAGATTTACGTTCATTCTTGGATAAATACGAATTATATGTGGACCACCACACTTTAAATGTGGATCCACCACATCTCCACATCTTACAATGTGGATCCACCACATCTCCACATCTCCACATTGTGGAGTTTCCACACCTACACATTTGACAATTTGACTTATACCCTCTCTCCAATCAATCCCTTGTAGACTTGGGCATTGGGCTGCGAATAACTTTTTGGGCCATTCTGGCTGGTGTATGATTGTGATAATTTCCAGCTTTGAAAATAACTTAGCCAAATTTAGCTTTGGAAATAACTTAGTCATTTTAGTGGAATAAAGGTCGTTCTGTGATGATATATAAAATAACTAAGTAAAATTCATGAGTCCAAATTATATGTTGTATTTCTCTCGGTAGTTGATATGCCATCAACAGAAAATTGTTTGCTCTCTTGCTACTTTCATGATGTGATACCTGCAGATAAAATAAATATAATGTATGTGATAAGATAGCAATTGTTCTCAGCTTTTATAGGGTGCAAAAATTTTGAAAATCGGTCCAGGCAAACTCAAGTTATTGTGAAAATATGATTTAACTTTTTAGAAATCCCATTCTTGCTATTTCATGCCAATAAATTATCTCCCTTGAATAAAAAATTTCACGGTAAAAAATATGCGAAATTTGTAATATCTCGGGTATTTTTTATCCGATTTACTTCAAATTTTAACCATAAGATAGCTCATATATTCAAGTTATCGATTTTACATACTATAAGGCTTGAAAACTTTTATGGGATAGAGTCACATTGAGATACCCTTTCAAACTCATTTTGTTTTAGGATAACTATATATATGAATCGCAAATATTTGCTTATTAAGTCAGAAGAGATATAGTTTGAACAAAAATAACTGACCACTGGTACTCTATACTTCCGCTGAGGCCCGTAGAGAAGCTTTGTGCTTCAGAAACTGTTGAATATGCATTTAAAAAGGTAGAGCAGCTTAGGCTGTTTAAGGGCGCCAGCCTTTGGGTTGGAGTGGCTCTGCCTCAAATTCTCTGGTCCATAGAGACATGCAGGAATTTGACTTGTATTTGAGACAGTTTCAATCGTCAGGGATTCCGAGGTTAGGATAGTACTGGGGGAGTAATGGTGCTGTTTATACAGTGCCTGATACTTCTTGCATTTTTTTTTCAAAAAATGTAGTCTCGCCTGCACTTTAGGCCTAGCAAAACATGTAGTCTCGCCTGCAACATTGTGAAAATTTCAGTAGTTTGGTTATTGGAAACTATTTGATTGGATGAAAAAATTCTAGTAGTTCTGCATATCAAAATAATTTGAGAACTAGTAATCTTGACTGAGGATTTTCGCTGAACTTATGGAAAATATTCGATTGGATGAAAAAATCAAATAGTGATTACGCTTGATAAAACAATTTTGTGAAATTTCAACTGTTGATTACAGAAAATCTGGGTTTTCCCACAGATGCTATATATTCTATCTTCATATGATTAATACAAGAGTAGCCAATATATATATGAAGTTAAGCGATGTCTAATTGTCATTATATTTCTATCAACTGTAGTGGCTGTTTCACATATGAGATCATGGATGAATTTTATCTGAGCTTACTGAGTGATAGTTCTATGGATATTTTCCCTAAAAATAAATATTTCTCATTTACCACAAAGCTAAATCATCCTATTCAAGTCCAGAAAGAACAATGGGTAATCCTCAAAAAATAAACTAAGTTATTCCCCAATAGCCCAGGAAACTATCACAATCATAGACCCAACCAGAATTTCACCAAAAATAAACTAAGTTATTCACAGCTAGTCACTCAAGCCTACCAGGATGGTCATCTATGGGGCAATTTTTTAGTCTGAAAAATTCTAAGTTCTTTTCAGGCTAAAAAAATTGCCCCATAGTGACATCCATTACTACTGTCATAGCGGTTCAAAGATATGCCATCTACAAGTTAGCTTCTCTCATAATAGTAAAGGGAAATTTGATTATGAAGATGCACTAAGATGTTGTGATAACAGTGCACTGAATGATGCAAAACAATAAGCCTATTAATGCCCGTGAAGCCCGAAGAGCTCCTCAAATTCATTAAAAAAGCTAAAGTTTCGCCCCATCCATCGCAATCTAAAAATCTAAATTTCAATCCTTATCTTACATTATATATTATCAATCAAGTATGCCGTGCAATTTTCCACCCACTTCTTGCTTGTTTGTTTGTTTGTTTGTTTTGTTGCTTTACGTCCCAAGTCAACAGCTATGGTCATTGCGGGACGGTCAGTTCACCTAACCACACTTTTTCCTGGGCAGGCTTGAAAAAGCGGTTAACCAGTAATTCGTGCACATACTTTCGCTTGTAACTGACAACAACCCTTCTTGAATAAATCAGCGGAAGGGAGGAGAATGACCGTAGAAATTATTTCATGATCAATCTCCACGAAAGTATGGGACCGGACCGGGATCGAACTCGCCACCCCTGGATCTGCAGTCAGACACACATCTGTAGCCAGCCCCGCTTGTTACCTTTTAAAATGAATTAATACAAACATCTGGAATGTTAGGTCTCATCTAAAGTAACTAAACTAGAAATGTAAATCTTACAAATAAAGATTGGGAAAAGCCACTAAAAAGTTGTGGTTACTGCTACCACAGCATCTTAGAACATCTCCATAATCACAAATTCATTCTAAGAACTCGCAAAATATCGGCTTATATTTTCCGCCCTGCAATACATGTAAATATGCAAAGTTTAAAGCTGCATAGTCTGTAACTTTTGATCTTCTAACTTTAGAAATAAAGTTTCTATTTTTTTAAGAATACAGTAAAATACTCAAATTCAGGTAAATATTTTACCATTTTCGTAAATCTTAACAAATTATCACTATCGAAACAACAGCATGTATGTTAAAAATCAAATGTCTAGAATTATTGGAGGGACGTAAATAATTACAAACAAGAGAGAAATGCCTGTTTTTATAAGATAATTCACTTTTCCGTGCAGTTTTTAGCTGTACAGAACATGTTAACTGTGAAAACATACCTTTATTCGATTTTTACAAATGATTTTAAAAAATGATTGTTCATGTTTGAAATTTTAGATAAACTTAAAGCTAGAGATTTCAATGCGACCAGTTTGTCTACTTATGATTTTTCTACTCTTTACACTACTTTACCTCATAATTTAATTAAAGATAAACTTATTGATCTTATTGAAAGAACCTTCCAGAGAGAAGGCTCTCCTTACCTTGCATGTAATGACAGAAATGCATTTTTTACTTCAGAAAAGCCTAAAAAATACCATGCATGGTCGTGTCAAAATGTATGTGATGCGCTGACCTTTTTGTTCGACAACATTTTTGTTCGATTTGGCACCAAGCTCTATAGACAAGTAGTTGGGATTCCTATGGGCACTAATTGTGCTCCCCTGGTTGCAGCTTTATTCCTGTTTTGTTATGAGAGGGACTTTATGATGTCTCTTTCTGATGGTAAGCAGGCTGATGTTATTGATGCGTTTAACACTACTTCCAGATATTTGGACGATATTTTAAATATTAATAATGCTTATTTTGACAATATGGTTAGTCAAATATTCCCTTCAGAGCTCAAACTGAATAAAGCCAATGCCTCTGATACCGAAGCCGCATTTTTAGACTTGCATTTGTCAATTCTAATGATATTGTTTCTACCAAAATTTATGATAAACGTGACGACTTTAATTTTGAAATTGTCAATTTCCCATTTTTAGATGGTGATGTTCCTCGTTCTACATCCTATGGAGTCTATATCTCTCAACTCATTCGTTTTGCTAGAGCATCTAGCTATGTTGCTGACTTCAACACTCGCAATAAATTGTTAACTCAGAAACTTCTTAAACAAGGCTATCGGTATCATAAACTTCGCAAAACATTTTCAAAATTTTATAGACGATACTATGATTTGATTTCTAAATTCCAAGTTGGACTTAAATCTCTCTTGCGCCAAGGACTTTCGGAACCTGATTTCTATGGTGACTTGGTGTATAAATTGAAGGAGATTGTTGGCTCTAATAATTTTTCAGCGCAGTTCATTAAAATAATTTCCCATTATAAAAAAGATTGGCTATAACATTAATGTATTGCAACAGACTTCATGCTTGGTAGTCAACCCAATCACGGTTGGCAACTTTGCTTTCCTCTTTAATTGCACGCCGGTGGGTCGGACTTCAGACTCTATGATGGTTCCGACTTAAAGACTTATCTATTGATGAGATGGTAGGGGCCTGATGCTTTGGCTGTTTGTCGGGCCCACCGGGGTTTACCTGTTGGATTTCTTTTGCTCCGGTATTCCGTTTAATTTACTGTTGAGTCCTTATCCTTGCTTTATCTTCTTGTTATATCTTGATTTATATGTTTTAGGAGATGATGCATTGATAAGTTAGGGGTCTTTCATGCAAACCAAATATCTATGTGTCTTGATCCACATCTGAATTAAGGGTGAGGTTGGCGCCGTTAAACCGGTTTAAGCCCTCCAGTAAAATATTTTACTGACCGTTCCAAGGCGGTACTTCTTTTGTGGATCTTTTATGTTTTTGTTCTGTCTTGTGTTTGCTATGTCTTTGTGCGCGTCTGTTTATATGTGCTTTGTGGTCACCTGCTGGGAAAGGGCTGACCTCTTGGCTCTCGTTTGTGGTGTCTACTGTGAGTTTGTCACTTTCCCATTGGTATCCTGGGTCAGGTATGGTACTTGATTGTATCGATTCCTGATCTTTGCACCTTTACTTACTTTCATAGTTACATGTACAGACCTAGTCTCTTTAAAATTTTCTAGTGCCAATGTGTTCAATTGTAAGAAAACACAAAACAGCATGGTAGAAAGACATCAAGCAGTTCTTGTCATACACCTGTTGCTAGTGGTAGGAGTCTACTCACGACAGAAATTTGATTCATGGTATTCATACGAGCAAGTAGAAGACGGATTAAAATTGTGTGCCTGGGGACACTGTAGATATTATAGGTGCGTATACAGTCGAAATGTGTTAACACTTTGTATTTTACATATTTGGAGTGCCTTTGTGTGCTTTAATAGGTCACAGGTAGAATTTTCTAAATTATGGCATTATGATGTATTTCTGTCCCTGGTGGTTGTTTTGCCTTAAGCAAACAGTGCAGATCCTGATGAAATGCAGCAAAACGCTGAATTTCATCTCGGTCGTCACTATTTGTCAAAGTATCCCCGTTTAGGGATTTTCAGTATACAAAAGGTAAAGCAACAACAGTGGATATAAATAATATGGCTTGCTTACATGTGACGTTGTCCTTGCTAACGGTGGGGTGGGTTTATGCACATCGGTGGCACCGTTACATGTAGGAAGAGCCACCGAACACTAAGATTCACCACACATCAGGCAAACAATTAAAGTAAAGCATCCAGCTCTCTCTTCCCCATTTAAATGATTGCAAAACTAGAAAGGACACTTAAAGTACTACATAACAAAACAAACAGCATACACAAAAACCAGCACTAGAACGCGCAGTTGATAGGGGGACATCGCAAATCCCCTCGCTAAAGTTTTTGACCCCTGGGCACCCCCAAGTCCCACCCCGGGACATGGCCCAGGCGATGGAATGCACATTCCGTGTGATATGTGTTATATATTTTATTTGTGAGAACACAAACACAGTTTGGTATAATACATCTTTGAAATTGACTTTGTAATTGAAATGTAAGGATATTTGACCTTGTGATTTCACCCAAATATCAACAGTTTGGCCCTTGGGTAATATTTTTACCTGTATTCTGCTCCTCGTATTATGCTCGTCAATTTCTTATTTCACATTACGGTGTTAAATTTTTGTGACAACCTGGGCACCCCAGCAATCCCAAGTCCCACCCCTGGGGCATGACCGAGACATCAGAACAAAAATCCTGCTCGATAAGTTTTATATTTATTATTTGTCAGAACAGAAATCTTTGAAATTGACTTTGTTATTGTAATTTGATAATATTTGACCTTTTGACCCCCAGGGCCCCAGGGGGCGGGGCCAAAAAATGTTGGCTGTTGCACGTGAGTAACTCACACACCAGATTTGTTTGAATTTCGTCCAATGGTCTATGAGCATATAGCATAACGGACGGACGGACAGACGGACGGACGGAGGCGATAACAATATCCCCTTCGCTTTTTTCAAAAAAAAAAAGCGTGGGGATAACAAGCCATTGAAGCAACAACAAACAACGAATCAACAACAACAAACCACCACCTTATAACCGACAGCAGTTTAAGTCTGCCAAAAAGGCATTCTATGTCTCGAAAATGAAGGAGGATCTTCCGTTACAACCCATTAGACAACAGCTTTTGACAAAGTTTGGTTATATGTTACCTGACCTTTTATTCCAATATCATATCGTGTTTTTGAATACCCTATTGTTATCTACATGTACATCACATAGAGAATTATAGAGACAAATATTAGAACATATTCTGTCAAAAATTAAAAAAGTATAAGCGTTTAGAGCATGTCGCGACAAGCAGATGATGACATATTTTAAGTATATTTGACCTTAACCTTTGACTGCAAGGTCACATCAGTTATTTCAAAAGTTTATTGTTATTCACACCACATAGACAAATTATTGTGCTAAATAAGAACACTTTAGGTAAAAATGAAAGAGGAATTCATGTTATGAGCCATTAGGCAAATTGTTGCATATGTGACATTAACCTTTGACTCATAGGTCATACTAGTAATCTAAATAGCCATTTAAAGTAAGTAAGGGTGCAAAGATCAGGAATCGATACAATAAAGTACCACACCTGACCCAGGATACCAATGGGAAAGTGACAAACTCACAGTAAGACACCACAAACAAGAGCCAAGAGGTCTGCCCTTTCCCAGCAGGTGACCACAAAGCACATATAAACAGACGCGCACAAAGACATAAAAACACAAGACAGCACAAAAACATAAAAGATCCACAAAACAGGTACCGCCTTGGAACGGTCAGTAAAATATTTTACTGAAGGGCTTAAACTGGTTTAACGGCGCCAACCTCACCCTTAATTCAGATGTGGATCAAGACACATAGATATTTGGTTTGCATGAAAGCCCCCTAACTTATCAATGCATCATCTCCTAAAACATATAAATTAAGATATAACAAGGTGATAAAGCAAAGATAAGGACTCAAAAGTATATAAAACTGAATACCGGAGCAAAAGAAATCCAACAGGTAAACCCTGGTGGGCCCGACAAACAGCCAAAGCCATCAGGCCCCTACCATCTCATCAATAGAAAAGTCTTTAAGTCGGAACAATCATAGAGTCTGAAGTCCGACCCACCGGCGTGCAATTAAAGAGGAAAGCAAAGTTACCCATAGCCCATATGCAATCATTGTGCCAAATAGTATCATCCACAGTCAATAAATAAAGGAGTTAGTGTAACAAGCAAGCTTCGCGGGGCAGGAGGGTGAATGGACAGAACTGATGACTGCTTTTCAAAAAGCATGTCTATATAAATATGTTGCATTTCATGTTTCTTCCAGTGAATTAGATTTTGAGCCGCGACATGAGATTTCCAACAATACGGTATGTGCGACCAGCCTCAGACCAGCCTCAAACCAGCCTGCGCATAGGCGCAGTTTGATCAGAGCATTTGCTAGTCGCTTGAATATAATATGCGTGTTAAGCTACCGATAAAACATGTTTTATGTTTTTTCTGTCTTGTGTTTACTATGCCTCTGTGAGCGTCTGTTTATATGTGCTTTGTGGTCACCTGCTCGGAAAGGGCTGACCTCTTGGCTCTCGTTTGTGGTGTCTAATTGTGAGTTTGTCACTTTCCCATTGGTATCCTGGGTCAGGTGTGGTACTTGATATTATCGATTCCTGATCGTTGCACCCTTACTTACTTGGAGTTTTTAAGCTTAAAAGGAGGCTGCACAGGCTCGTCTGAGCCTACATTTCTAAAAATGCCTCATCGTTGGAAACCACATGTCACGGCTCAGTAATAAGTACAATGTCAGATCTGAACCCCAATGTAAATTTGTACATAATTTAGTAGCTTTTTCATGCCGCTTTCTTTATATACTGTGTATGCATTACCATACATATATATTTCAGCGCACGGTACCTGCACCACCATTATGCCGGTCTTTTCCAAGCATCTTCTCGCCCATCTGGAACTTGTGGAGCCAAACCTGTTAAGCCAAAACTACATATCAAACATACTGCAGAACATTTTGTGAGTGTTCGGAGAGAGCGGTTGTGCGAAGACTTTGAGATTTCGGATGGTGACATGTGTTGTGAAACGTAAGTACATGTACAATGTATTAGGAAAGGGCTTTGTCAGTTGAAGATATATAATGTGACTCTTTTGCTTCTCACAGACAAATAAGTGTGTTATCAGGAAGATGATACATGTAATATACCTATAATTCTAATGCTCTTGCAAATGCAACGCGACGTCTGATTGGATAACGTCATAAATTTGCGACAGTATATCCTGCGATATACTGTCGGAAACCCAACGCCATTACGTAACGTCGCTTCATTGGTTGACAAGTGAATATATGCAGCTGGCAAGCAGTTTTATGCAGCTGGCGTCGCTGGACGTATAGGCGCAACAAAGTACATTGTCACTGTTTTTGAAGGGAAAGTGATAAAAGTGCATTAGAATGGGGATAACCATATTCAAAATTTTCATTTGGGGAGGTATATCGTCGGATATACGTTCGGAAATCACGTTTTACGGCTCCGCTTACGCGTTGCCGTAAAACTAAATTTCCGACCGTATATCCGACGATGTACCTCCCCAGATGAACATTTTGAATACAGTTATCCCCTAAATGATGCGTCTTTTGAACTGTCTGTTTTCTGGCCATCTGATACAGAAAGCCGGATTAACGAACTGAGGTTTTCTGATTCCGTATCACAATCCTTTAAAACGAGGCTAACGTCGGTTACCTGTTTTACGGCGACGTTACGTAAAGTGAATTTCAAGCATTGAACCAGAGACAAATACCCGATGACGTAACGTCAAGAAAGGTAAAGTTATGGCAAACGTTCCCGCAATTTTTCGAAATTAAAAACCATAACAATTTATAAAATCAGAATAATGTGAGAACAAGGTATGTATAATAAACATATTATTTTAATAGTAACTTGATCTGGCGTACAGTATAACGTCTTGTGGATGAGGACATACCATTGGAACACCATCGACGCTTCGTATCTCGGGTGTTCCGATGGTATGACCTCATCCACTCGACGTGATACAGTACGCCAGATCAAGTTACTATTATAATAATGTGTATGGAGACCTGTCATTCGCTGAAATAAATAAGTATGACCAGGAAATGCGACAATTGCAAACCACATACAGCAAAAAAAAATACATAAAGCAACTTTCTTTTAATTTTTGCTTCATTCAAAAACCATTTAACCCATTAATGCCGAAAGTTTTCCCCATTCTTTTCAATTAAACGAGTCCATTTCCAATTCTAGGGTCGTTTGGTGGTACTTTTCATTTTTATTCAAATTTTAAAAGAAACTTCTGTAAGAAAAAAGTGGTGAACCTGATCAGACGCCGTGTTTTGCGGCGTCTGATCTGGTTTTGCACTGTTTGCCTTTGTCCCACAAAAAGGACGCTAGGCTTATATTGGTTAACAAGTGAGTCAGAATTACCACCAAATGCCACAACCAAAGACCAGAGACCAACCTACCGCACCACTAGGAAGACACAACACTATCAGTCACAAGACTGTAAGAACACTTCCTCGGTGAGATGATTGACACAACTAGAAAGGGCACTAAGAAGCTCACCTGGTTGTCTATGTGATACTAAAATCGCTTTCTTTTCAATTTTCAATTTTCCAACATGGTCAAAGTAGTATTTATCAACCAACAGTATTGGAGGCATGCTCAAGTTTGAAAACAGTCAATACCATATTGTAGTTTCACAAAGCAGGTCAGAACTGCAGCAATAATTGCGACCAGTCACGCCAATGCATTTACAATCATTATTATTGCATAAAACGCGTCGCACGCTATTAACAGCCATGTTTTAACGGAAAACCCAATATTAAGCAGGCAATTCACTTGATGTTGATGCACGGCTTTTATACTTTACATATACGCATTCTAGGCCGTCAGAAAAATTGACGTCATCAACAGTAACGTGCATAGAAATGAACGTAATATAGCGACGTTAGAATGACGTAGGCCTTTACTCTGGAACAGTCGTTTTCAAAACCGACGAAACCGGCATGCTTTTGCGCGCCATTATAGGAATACAAAAATGAAGTTTGCAAAGGGCTTTTCCAAAGTTTTCAAGTGACAAAATGCACTTTATGCAATAATAATGATCAAACATTGTTTTCTGATACACTAACATCTGCTCGACCCCTCGGGGTCGTTTAAACTCTCCCCTTTCAGGCTCGGGTTTCAACACCACCATCGGGGTCCAGCAGATGTTAATGCATAGAGAAACATGTTTGATCCCTATATTGCATAAAAGCAAACTTAACTGTCAATTGCTATCTTATTCAAAATTTAATGTTCCTGAGACATTGTAGAAGAAAAAGAAAAAAAACTTATAACCCCTGACGAAATTTCCAGGATCCGCGCATGGTCTCAATATTTACAGTTTAGAGTTCATTTGTTCTTAACTTTAACTCGATAGTTGTTTTACGCGTGATTATTATGGTGCATCTGATGTTTAAGTATTCCGTTTTCTTCCTCTGGTTAGAGAAGAGAGGTTATAAACTTTTTCATACTCAACTCAGTAGAGCACGAAATTTATCCTGCTCATAAATTAATGTTAAAATGCCAACGATTGTTAGGATTTTTTACATTTATTAGCATGATATATACAACACTTGAGATACTTAAAGCAAGACACTTCTTTATTTGTCGGTATTGTAGTTTAATGAGCAGTTGAAAGTTCATGCTTAATTGAGTTGAACATGAACCAAGTTTTATAACATTGGGGCCTGATTACTTCGTTTGTTTCAATATTTGAACTTTCGTAAACAGTGTTCGATACATTTATCATTGGCTTACATATGTCAAGTTCAGGCATGTTTTGTTCATTTTTACTTTGTATTTGATTTTAGGATTACATGCTTTCATTGCATGACTTGGGGCATTGCAAAAGATGGGAAAAGATATTACGTGATTCATTTGCCAAGGAATTATCAGTATTGTTCTGTTGGTGAATGCGGGTAGGTAGAAATATGTTAGTCAAGAGATCATAGGTTTATAATATACGCACAACAAGTATGTAAATATGATCAAGAAATACCACAATCACACACCGCAGACCACCCACGGCACCGCCAGGAGGAGCCACAGCACACACACGATAACAAGACATATATAAGAAAACAAAAGCAAAGCAACCAGCTCTCTTTTCCTCACATGCAATTGCGGTTATTATTGAATAGACAAGCAGCGATGACTCAGACATGCCACACCTTTGCTACTCGCAAATTAACGAATTGAGTCAAATGAATGTAAGAAAGAGGGCAGAGATCAGGAGTCGATACAATCAAGTACCACACCTGGCCCAGGGTACCACATTGGAAAGTAACAGACTCACAATTAGACATCACGAACGAGATTCAAGAGGTCAGCCCTTTCCCAAACAGACACACACGAAAGCATAACAAAAACAAGACAGAAATCACATAATTGATCCACAAAAGACGCACCGCCTTGGAACGGTCAGTAAAAATATTTTACTGGTGGGCATGAACTGGTCTCACGGTGCGCCAACCTCACCCTTAGTTCAGATGTGGATCAAGACACATAGATGTTTGGTTTGCATGAAAGACCCCTAACTTATCAATGCATCATCTCCTAGAACATATAAAAAGGAGATAAAGCAAAGATAAGGACTCAACAGTAAATAAAACTGCATACCGGGGCAAAAGAAATCCAACAGTTGAACCCTGGTCATTACTGTGTATTACTTTTAAAATCATCGCGACATCAAAATTTGGTGATTTAGGACTGATATATTGACGTAGTTTAATTATGGCGGTTTCTTAATTAAATTCCATTTAAAGTCATTTTCTATTCTCATTTTGAGCTACTCAGGAAAAAAATGTTCTCAAAATGTATCGTATTATTTCCTTGTAAGCCCCGCTTTAGGACGTGGTTTTCTCAATTAAAACGGCAAGTGAGTATGATCAGGAACTGCCATAATCACATAAAATCTAACATTGGTGTCCCTGTATTATAGACGTTATCAGACTCGTTGCCGAAAAGCGATAAAAGGCTCTTTAAGACTCATGTATGACCCCCTATTACTTAAATGTGTACATGCATATCGTCACGGCTGAGTTCGATTGTAACATGCCGAAGTGAGTTGGGGTCGTTTTTCAGCCATGTATTTGTCACTAATACACAACCAGGCAACCACCAAATTAGCATTTTATTCCAATGAAACATCGAAAGATAAGCTGTCTATAATATAACATTGGCTATCAATTATTGTCATCCAGGTGCATGCCAATCTACACAAAAACATTTTTCATTTCTACATGCCCATTCCATTGAAACATAAAAAATAGTAGAGAAGTTTGTGAAAGACCTTTTTATTGCGAAAATTACTCATTTATTGAATGGTCATATGTTGTAGGTGCACATTGGAATTAGGCAATTCCAATGTGTACCAACAACATATGTTACTGAAATTAAGGAAACCTATTTTGAAATATACTCTAAACAAGTATACTGTCCATTGGCTTTCCTCTTTTACACATCAGTATTAAGATACCTGTCACTATATATATGGCAAATTGTTTATATTCAAATGACAGCTATATCACCATATTTGATTTCATTTACTTTGCTTTTTGATAAGCTGGTAGTTGCATGGTAGTAAGAATATATACACTGATGCATCATTTATTTCAGACAGAACAATGGATGTGAAACGTGTGTTCAGCAGGAAACCCTTTGTTCACTATTAGTGTTTGATCCACCTCCACACTGGTGTCCATGGTGTAGTTACTTATCATTTAAATCGTTTAGTTTTCCGTCACACTGTGCATGTCATAACACAAGTTAGACCTGTAGCTCAACAAAAGTTCATGAAGTTATTCTATCGACTAGACGGAGTAGTGGTTAGTCCATGGAAGACAAAAATTGTGACGCATTTATCAGTAAAGTCATGCTTTAGCCCGTTGGAGATCAATGGACTTTTCCATAAAGTTTGATGTGGTTGAATCAGGATGGTCATGTATTTATTATGTATTGAGGGATTACATGTTATCCTTTCCAAACTATCATGTATTTATATCTCTGATGACCAATTTTGCCGTTATCAAATAATTTAAACCATAATTATTTGCCTCATGCTATGGGTTCCATCTGGGACTAAAATGAAAATAAACGAATGACCGTCTAAATTAGGATTTTGAGGCTGACTTTCTGTGGGAAGTCAAACTCAATTTTCTGAATTTAGGAATAATCCTGAAAACACCTATGTCTATATATTATGGTGATTGCACTGTTATTAGTGTGTGTTTGGAAAAGAAGAACATGGGCTTGTGAGTGCCTGTTAACCCTTTTTATGGATACCAGTAAATAGATACTGTAAGAGCTGTAGCCAGTCTTTAATTTTTATTATTATATAACCTATAAATAGACATCTTTTGATTGGCCCAGATACCTATCCACTCGAGTCCATAAAACTACATACCTACTGGGCTGCTGGTTTTTCCCATCCAATATTAGTTACTAAAAATAGACTTCATCGAAACTTTTCATAACAGGTGTGCTTTCAGCATGAAACTTGCATGATTTGCTGTAATTACAATTCAGTGAGTGACAGCAGCATGAAATTCACAAGATTTGGTGTTTCATCATATACATGTAATTCAGACTTTGCTGTTGAATATATAGGCGCGTTGCTGAAATTCATATAAGGCTTACTTTTTGAGAAAACTTACCTCATCGTCATAAAGGATGAAACTGGTCTCATATCAAAACTAAATGCCTCTACTTTAATTTTGATTGGGTCGTACATTCGACAATTGGTAGCGTCATATCGAAAAAAGGGGAGATAACTCTATTCTTGCAAAAAAGGGAATTGTGAAGAACGAATTTCGAAACGATCTTTTGCAGTTTGTTGTAAATTATTATATTTTCTAAAATCAATTAAACCTTTATTTACTTTTAAATCAAATTTGGCTCATTTTCTTCATTGCAGATATAGCTAATGAGGGATAACTCTTACTACCCTATAAAATAGAACATTCCCTCGACATCGTTTCTAATAATACCGTTATTTTTAGTAAAAATGCGTAAAACTTGATCAATTCGAAGAAAAATATAAATTTGCTATTCAAACCATGATTAACAGCATTCTAATATGCTTGACGGCTCGGAAAAATGCTCGCAAAGTTGCTACCCCCGTGTGAAAAATACCCTGTTTTCGTGCATTTCACCAATACACTTGATATACTATTAGGCGCAGTTCCTGAATGCTTATGAGAAAATTTACCTAATCGCCCCAAAAGATGAAACTAGTCTTCAATTAAAGATAAATGTATATACTTAATTTTTGTTTTTGTCGCACACTCAGAAATGGGTAGCGTCATATTGAAAAGGGGGAGATAACTTTATACTCGCAGAAAAGAGAATCACGAAATACGAATTTAAAGTATCAAGTATGGACTTTTTTCTGAAACCAAAGGGTCTGACACATTTCTTTAAGGTAATTTTGTATGCTTAATCCGAAAACCAATGTTTGCAAGCTAAGAAATAGCGTCTTATTGAGCTTATTTGCATGTTTTCAAGATGGCCGCCAAAATCATACAGAATCTTACATTGTTGCTGATTCATTGTTTAATGTACCTCGGAATATTTGTGGGGGTTCTGTGTTGGTCTTTATTTTATTATGCATCTCTTTGTGTTCTTTCTATTTTTGTTAATACCTTGACGAGGAAGAGAATGATAGTTGCTTTGCTTTAATTGTCTTCCTTATGTCTTGTAACAGTAAGTGTTCTGTTGCTCTACCTCACGATGCCGTTTGTGATTGTGGTATTTCCTGATCATTCTCACTTACTATTATCTGCAGTAGTAAGTGTGTTTTTTCCTGTTTATACCCACTTACTTTTTGCTTATCTAGTGGTCAGCTATTATAATGAATGTTTCATTCATAGCACTATTTTGAACTCGTTTCAAGCTTTTAAAGTGATAAACGAGAAATGAGTAGCTTTGATTTAACTGTCGTCATAATGTCCATTCTTCCTAGCAGTACTCACAAAATGTGTTTCACTATCTATATATCAGAAGTAAAAGCATTTAAATTCCTTAGTACCCAACGGTCGAATTAGACCAGCCTTGCGTCCCCAGGACAACATCTCATGGGCGTCAAATTGTTTTGCAAGACCGGCTTCAATAGGTAAAAGTATTGCCCTGAAAATAACCCCATTTGAGCTTTGTGAAATTGCGTGCTTTCCATGGCAACCAAAAAAAGCTTCAAAACAGTTGGGTATGCCCCTACAAATTACTTATATCTCAGCAGAAACTCATCCTAAAGTACAAACTTGATAAAAACAAAAGTAAGACATAGCAGCTTCATTCAGCCGTAAAGTATGCTAATGATCAAATTTGCATATACATGAAAATTAATGAGAACATTATGAAATCGTAAAAAAATAAAAGGCTGTTCCCACAAAGATACTTACAACTCAGCTGCAAATTATTCTAGGTAACCACTCTTGGTACCAAATAATGCCGAAGCACTGCACTTTTACCAAATTGTCCATTTAACAAATTTTCTAACATTCTCACTCATAAATATTTATCAAAATATAAGAAATAAGAGACAATTTTGGGAAAATTAAAAGAGTGTACTTGCAAAATTACGCATATGTCCGTTGCTAGTTATCCTATTCTCAAATCAATTTTTATCTTTCTGTGTTCTTCTTTCTTTTTAATGTTTTCTTATATATTCATGAGTATGTAAATGAGATCATTTGTATATTCATCATTGAGTCAACGAGCTATATCTCAACTTTAATTTGGTACCATGTTTGGTAGTCCAGGATATATGGCAGCTGAAATATAGGTTATTTTGTAGGTCAAACCACTTTAGTTTTCTACTATTTTTGACTTGTTCTTTTTATGTGTTCTTTAATATTCGTGAATATAAAAAGAATTTATTTCGAATACATATAATCATAGGGTCGCATACCTGTATCTCAACTATTATTTGGTACCAAGTTTTGTAGTCTAGGATAGTAAGCAGCTGGCGTAGAGGTAATTTGGTAGGGGTACCACCTTAATTAATCTACCAATTTTGTCTTATTTCTTATGTTTACATTAATATTTATGCGTATTTAAATTAGATCATTTGTATATTTAATCATTTTCGTCAAACGAAAGTGTCTTTACTTTTATTTAGTACTTAGTTTTGAAGTTAATCATAGTTAGCAGCTGACTTAGTGGTTATTTTGAACATAAATCACCTTATTTTTTCTACAAATTTCCTCTTATTTCTTAAGTATTCATTAATATTCATGAATATTCGAATTAGATAATTTGGTAATTTGGTAGGGGTACCACCTTAATTAATCTACCAATTTTGTCTTATTTCTTATGTTTACATTAATATTTATGCGTATTTAAATTAGATCATTTGTATATTTAATCATTTTCGTCAAACGAAAGTGTCTTTACTTTTATTTAGTACTTAGTTTTGAAGTTAATCATAGTTAGCAGCTGACTTAGTGGTTATTTTGAACATAAATCACCTTATTTTTTCTACAAATTTCCTCTTATTTCTTAAGTATTCATTAATATTCATAAATATTCGAATTAGATAATTCGTAAATTTAATCATTTTGGTCAAACTGCAATGTCTCAACTTGAATTTGGTACCATGTTTTGCAGTCTACGATAGTTGGCAGTAGACATATTGGTTATTTTGTAGCTATATCCCCTTAATTTTTCTACCTATTTTCTCTTATTTCTTATTCTTTCATTCCTATTAATGAATATTTAAATTAGAAAATTTGTATGTTTTATCATTTTGATCAAATGGCTATGTCTCAACTTTTGATACCAAGTTTTGTAAGATAGGATAGTTATCAGCTAGCGCCGTGCTAATTTTGTAGGTATACCACCTTAATTTTTCTACCAATTTTGTCTTGTTTCTTATTTTTACATTCATATTCATAAATATCTGAATTAGATAATTCGTATATTTAATCATTTTAGTCAAATGGCTATGTCTCAACTTGTATTGGGTACCAATTTTTATAGTCTAGGATAGTTAGAAGCTGGAGTACATGCAATTTTGTAGGTATACCCCCCTAATATTTCTACCAATTTAGTCTTATTTCTTACGTTTACATTTATATTTATAAATACTTAAATTAGATAAATCGCATATCTAATATTTTTTGTTAAATGGCAAAGTCTCAACTTTTTTTTGGTACCAAATTTTATAGTCTAGTCTAATAAACAGCGGATATTTAGGGCATTTTGTAGGTATACCATCTTCATTTTTCTACCAATTTTCTCTTATTTCGAATTTTTACATTAATATTCATGAATATTTAAAGTAGATAATTCGTATATTTAATCATTTTGGTCAAAACACAATGCCTCAACTTTAATTTGGTACCAAGTTTTGTAGTCTACGATAGTTAGCAGTAGATAAATAGGTAATTTTGAAGGTATGCCATCTTAATTTTTCTACCAATTTTCTCTTATCTCTTATTCTTTCATTAATATTCATGAATATTTAAATTAGAAAATTCGTATGTTTCATCATTTTAATCAAATGGCTATGTCTCATCTTTTATTTTGGTACCAGGTTTTGTAAGATAGGATAGTTAGCAGCTAGCGTACTGGTAATTGTGTAGGTATACCACCTTTATTTTTCTACAAAATTTTGTCTTATGTCTTATATTTACATTAATATTCTTGAATATTTAAATTAGATAATTCGCATATTTAATTATTTTGGTCAAATGGCAATGTCTTAACTTTTATTTGGTACCAAGTTTTGTAGTCTAGGCTAGTAAGTAGCAGACATATAGGACATTTTGTAGGTATACCCCTTTATTTTTTCTACCAATTTTGTCTTATTTCTTACGTTTACATAAATATTCATGGACTTTTAAATTGGATAATTCGAATATTTAATCATTTTAGACAAACGGCTTTGACTCAACTTTTATTGGGTACCAAATCGTGTAGGATAAGATAGTTAGCAGCTGGTAAAGAGGTACATTTGTAGGTATACCCCTTAATTTTGCGACCAATTTTCTCTTATTTCGTATGTTTTCATTAATATTCATGAGTATGCAAATTAGATAATTCGTATATCTATTCAGTTGGTCATTTTGTCAATGTCTCAACTTTAATTTGGTACCACGATTCTTAGTCTAGAATGATAAACAGCGACATATAGGTAATTTTGTAGATGACACCCCCTAATTTATTCTACAAATTTTCTCATTTCTTATGTTTTCATTTATATTCTTGAATATGCAAATTCAATAATTATATCTAATAAGAGCGTCATATTGCTGTTTCTGAAATTCTTTTTTATCTATTCAAGAAAGAAAGACTAGATATTTCAAACAGAGATACTTTTGTGTGAGTAAAATAAAAAAAAAAAAAAAAAAAAAAAAAAAAAAAAGAGAAGCAATATTTCAAGGAGGTACTTTACGACGCTCATCAATGCTTGTTTTACATTATTTCTAGTACCAGAGTAACCTCCAAATTTTATGAATGACGATGCTCGATTTTAACGTACGATCCTCACAAATTGAAAGTACAAATATATTTATCTTTAATTGAGGCATGTATCATCATTTAGGACGATAATGTAAGTTTTCCCCAAAAGTAAATCAGCGAATCTCCTATGCTCGTATCAAGTGTATAGGAAATTATGTATTAAAACGTTGTTTTTTCCACACAGGGGTGGCAACTTTAGAAGCAAATTTCTGAGCCGTCAGGCATATCAGGATGCGGCAAATCATGTTTGTGAAAAGTGAAAAGACAATTGTTTTAGAAATTATGAAGTTTTGCGGGTTTTGATGAAATATAACGGTATTATAAGGAATGATATAGAGGAAAATATTAAACTTTATAGGGTCGTAAGAGTTATCCCCCCCCAAAAAAATACTATGTTCAAATTTATAAAAATCAATAAAGTTCAAACAAAAATTAATGACAGTAAACTTACTTATAGAAATAAAATGATTTGCGAAAAATAGCGTCTTTTTGTCAATACAAAATCAGTTTAAAAACCGCACTTTACGTTTCCGTTTTTTGCAAACATTGAGTTATCTCCCCATTTTTTAATATGATGTTACCAATGTTTGAGCGTACGACCCAATCAGAAATAAAGTAGAGTCATTTATCTTAAATTTAAGACCGGTTTCATCCTTTATGACGATGAGGTAAGTTTTTTCGAAAATTTGAATTTCAGCAACGCGCCTAATAGTAATTAGCAGAACTCTGAAATGAACTAATGAATTCTTCCTTCTGGATTGATGCAATAAACTTGGAATGGTCCATTGTATAATTCAAGGGGTCACAGGTTTTAGTTTTTAAACAAAATTGCAGTTTTTTCCCTAAAGATCATTTTTGTCTCAACAAACAGTGTAGACCCTGATGAAATGCCACATTATGTGGCATTTAATCTGGATCTTCTCTGTCTGTAGTTGTAATTACAAATAAAATATGCATTCTTTCCTCTTTTAACTGAATGAAATCAATTAGTCATCATGTAAAAAAAGAAATTCAAGACTGTCCAAGACATAGTCCATAGCTAAGATTTTGTTGTTGTTGTTGTTGCTTTTTTTTGCTTAGAGAAATTATATAATAAAACAATTGTTGACTATTGAGGCATTGGACATGATGTGATATCGACCTGAGAATACCAATACTGACCTCGGCTCCGCCTCGGTCAATATTGGTACTCTCAGGTCGATATCACATCATGTCCAATGCATCAATAGTCAATAATTGTATAATGTGGCATATGTACTAGTCAAACTTACTGTTTTAGAGCGAACAAATATCAGACTCTCTGAACCTGACACCTGTTACATAGGAGGCGAATAATGAATAAATTCCCAATATGAAACAGATTGATAGCCGCTTATGACCGCAGGTCACCCTACGTTCAAAACGCACTCTGGTATCAAAGTCGTTATATTGTTCTAGCATGTTGACACTTGGAGTGCATTTAATTACACTGTAAATGGTAGTAGGTCATTCCATATAACCCATTGACCATTTGACTGATCAGTGCAAACCAGTTACAACATGCATTATCAGTCTAGGGACTAGATGCCCCTGTACTTTAAAACAGTACTTTAAAGTAAAATTACATATATCAACACTCTGTCAGATTTGCTTTCAAAATAAACAGCCTAGATAAAATCGTAAGCTTGCCGTATCTCCATGCATGTAAAACTTGAGGCCAGTGATTAGCTTTGAATACAAGTAAACTTCATTTAACAGTGAAGACCCAGATGTAATACTACATCTTGCGAAATTTGATCAGCGTCTGCACTGTTACCCATTAAAGGGCCAGCAAAACACATCTGAAAATGTCGTCTGCTAAAGATGTTGGCTGTATATTTAGTACTAACATCCCGTGTAGATGGAAGATTCAATTGGAACATGAAGGGTCAATAGACTTACCTCTTTTTTTATGTATGTGGCTGTTTGTCGCATAATTTGCTGTTTTTATACAGTAGGAACTTATTAAAATTAAGTTAATTTCTGGAACAGTCTAGTCTGGGTTTTGATAGATAAAATAGATTCAACAAAAACAAGGCAATGATGAATATATTATGTTTTGCTGCATGCATGGGGCTATCTTATAACAGAGTAATTTCTAAATTCAGATGCTGAGCCAAGTTAAATAAACAATTAATCTCAGAGTGTTGATAACACAATTACTGGCAAAATTTACGAACTCGGATCCGAGTTCCTCAAAAGCGCTTGTCTCTAGACTGTTATCACGACCACAGATTACAATGCAACAAATCAAAAACCCAATCAAAATTTAAAATTTGGTTAACTAACACCACTGCCCTTTCATTCTTATTTCAGGTATATTTTAACCCAGATTAGACCCGAAACCCATAAATGTGTACTTTGGCAAATAGTGAAGACCAAAACTATTAGTGGTGTGTGTATTTCACCACAGTCTAATAAGAGTCAGTTTTGATTGCTATCTATTACATTTTACATAATGCATTTTGCTGAATATGCTGTCAATTCAAGTTCGGTAGTGTCTGTAAAGTACATCTGGATTCACACTGTATTTATAATATATACTGACGTCAACAACAAAATATGGAATGAAATTTCCGCCGATATTCTATGCATACATGTTAGTTTTTGTATGTTCAACTTGGTAATCTCATTTTACTTCGCAAATTGTGTCATTATATCATGCAAATTGTCGTTTAGTAGTTGGTTCACTCGTATTTAGATTCAGATCAAGTCATTTCTCGGTTTTCAAAAGGCAGAACTAGGTTGTAAATAGGCAGAACTAGGTTGTAATTACGCAGGACTGGATTGCCATAATACAAAAGTGAAAATGCTATTTTTTGACGCCAGAGGGCAAACCCAACTATCGAAAATTAATAATTTCTCCCAAACAGGTAGCACTCGTTGCAAACGGTGTTATGGATGATTTCTTTTACCTTGAAATTACCCCTATACTTTTTGTTTGTTTGATTTGATTCTTTATGTCCCAGTCAACAATCTTTCAGTTACGTCGGGATGGGTCTTCCTGGGTTGACAAATTAATGTGTCTTGCTCAAGGACACAATGCTGTGACACCGTTGAGGCTTAGGAAAATTTCGCCCCATCCCGCCAAGCTCGGACACAAAAAACATATGTAGATCTATTACTGGGTCCAAGTTGCAAGTGAAGGTAGAACATGCGCAGATCCAGAAGGGGTATATAAGGGGACTGGATCTCCTGCCTGGAAAATCCAAATTTCGATAGGTTTCTATGGAAATTAGCATTTGGACCCCCCCCCCCTCTGGAAAAGGCTAGACCCCCCCCCAGGAAAATGTTGCAAAATTATAGTTTTCCTAAAAAAACATCAGATCCCCTCTGTGAGCCAATGGCTCAGTGGTTGAGTGCTTAACCTGAGACATAGGGGCCGTGGGTTAGAGCCTCAATGGCGTCACTGCATTGTGGTCATTGAGCAAGACACATATATCCTAGCTTAGTACTGGTTCAACCCCGGAAGACCCGTCCCTATATAACAGAAAGATCGTTGATGGGACGCAAACAATCAAATAAAAAAAATCGGACTATAAAACTGTTTAAAATGTTGAAGATAAGGACTAAAATACAACAAAAACCCTTGTGAGAGTTTTTTTTTCTGTCAGGTGGGCCTGGACTCCCCTCATCCCCCTCTTGGCAAAAGTTCCTGGATCCGCGCATGCAGAAGACACATAAATTACCACATTAAATTTGCCCTCTTTCATACTTGGAACAGTTATCTTCAAATCACCTCCCTTTAATAGTACAAAGTTCTGCATTTTATTGATTTTTCTTGTTGTCATGAAAGCTAATGTATTTATAAAATTCATGTATAAGATTATGATAAAAGAAATTCCAGCGAAATGGAGGTGTATTTTTTTCTTTTTCAGAAAAAAAGAACATCATAATAGTCAACTCATATATTTGCAAATTCATTATTTATTTAAATGTTTTAAATGCGCAAGGAAAATTGAAATCTGTTAAATGTATCGTGGTGTAGGGGATAAAACTATGTATTGTAAACCAGAGATCGCAGGTTCGATTCCCGGCTTCTCCCAGTCTGTCAGATGAGACTTAAACCGTTGTACCCTAAAAACAAGAACCACTGCTGGTTGAGCCTTCGGGAGTTCCTGGACATAGAACCATAAAAACCATAAACCCACCCGGCCAGTACTGGTACAGCCAAGGAATACGGCCACAAAAAAGGGTACAGTGGACAAGTCACAGGGTTCAATTCCTAGTTATCCATAAGCCTTTGGGGGTTTCCCATCATAAAAAACAAATCATAAACCTTCCAGCCCAATGCTGGTAGCTACCCAGGGAAAGTCACTCTAAAAATGGTGTAAAAGTAGTGTAGTGGATAAATCACTCTCCTTGGACCTAGGGCTCCTGAGTTCAATCTCCAGCTCCCCAAGTATGTCTGATGTGACTTAAAGCCATCGCCTTGTCTTCTTAGATGAACCTCTGCCGGTTTAGGCTTTAAGATAGATCAATACAGCTCACATGACCCGGGCATCTGCGTACATTCCGAATTATATAGTGCACAAGTATAATACCTATCTTGTGTGTCTAGAAGTGTTTTTTTACCTGAGCCTTGACACGCCTACCATACGATCGAATTCTTACCCGTCGGTTAAATAATGAAAACCATTGCAGCGACATCCGGTTTGGTATAGGAGGTCGTAAAAAGGCAAGCAAACTTTGTATTTTCCTCCATTTTGGATTAAAATATTCTTTTTGAGACAGTTATTGAAAAATCAGAGAATCACAGTATGCAAACTGAAATAAACTTCCTGTACCTGTTCCTCCTAGCTCTCGACTTATACATTATGAATTACAGCACTCGTGTGTAACCAGCTGTAGGAAATCGTGATGTGAGAGTTGTTGGTACAGCTGTAATTGCTAGGGCCCACCAATTAAAATTCATTTTTCCATAGATCTTAGTAAATGTTACAGTTACAACCATGTAATCATGTACACATGTGATTGCCAATTCCACTTAAACCATGCAAACTGGCATTTAAGCTCGTTTTTGGCACAGAACGGCTCTGATTGTGAGCAAGTTGTTTTTAACAAAGCAAAATGCAAAGGAGGAAACCGTTAAAATCATGGAATAAAACAGATTAGAATAGATAAAATGGCTTCTCTTACCTTGTTTGAATGTGCATTGTCTGTATCGCTAACAATATAAATCGAAACGTGTACATGTACCTAAATACACGCATTTTTTCGACTTCTGGTTACGCACGAGTGCTGTTATTCATGTTTATAAGGTGAGAGCTAGGAGGAACGGGTACACATTGTTTATTTCAGTTTATATACTGTGAGAATGTCATGCATATGTCAAATATTATTTGGGAGTCATTTTTAATTTAATAGTCACGCTGGATAGGTGGCTATTGAAAACATTAATACTATCAATGAACGTAGATCAAAAATAGTTCAAAACAGGGTCTTTGATTGTCATTTGTCAATCAAAAACATTGTTTCTAGCAATGTTTGGTCTGCGTAGCAGCAATTTCGACTGCCGCCTGTCTGGTGTGAGATTGATACGGATTGACACCTGTGAAATGACAAAATAGCAGTTTCATGGGCATCATTCATAATCAAAAGATTCCTGTAAGCTGTTAGCAGTAAACTGTCAGAATGCACACCCCCATCCCGGTACACACTCACACACATCATGCACAAGGCACAAAAGACCAAAACGAAACGAAAGCTATTAACTAAATTAAACGGAAAAAGGTAGCTAACCATAACTCCTTACTTTGTATAGATCGACAAAATCCTTATGAAAGCACAAAGCAAAATCTTTCAAGTGAAAAAAGTTTGGACCCTGATCAGGCTTGGGTACTAATTGTGCTCATCTTGTTGTAGATTTGTTTTTGTTTTGTTATGAGAGAGTCTAAAACTCCATTCTGTCTCTTCAGCTTAGACTATCTGTGAGTTGTAAGCCCCTTCCTTCCATTTTGAACAGTTTACTCCCATTGTGGGAGTCTCTAATTGTTCTATGTGCTGTTGTACGTTACTGTATGTCCATTCTTGTTTTGCAACCATCTTGATGGAGAAGAGAGAGTTGGTTGCTTTGCTAGTTTGTCTTCCTAGTGTCTCATGATTGTTATGTGGCTCTTCCTGGCGGTGCCATGGGTTACTCTGCAGTTTGTGATTGTGGATTTTACCTCATCATATTATTTTTGACAAAATGCCTGGCCTAGTCTGTATCCTAACTGTCCAATAAGTAAATATGTGTGATATTAATACATAAAATTACGCCATTTAAAATGAGCTGTCACGCTAAACGGCCGATCGTTTGTCTCCGTTAAAGTCATCCGAAATGGCCGTCTAGAACAATAGACTGATAGCGTTTCCTTAGCAATCGTTGCTGGTTTAATATTTTAGACTATAGCAAATGACTGGGTATCTTGTGAACGGAACTCCTCCTTAAGTATAAAAGCTAGTATCTCACTGGGATGCGAGCAATTGGTGACTATTTCGAGTCTAATTTAAGACTAATTTGAGACACGCATTGCGACAGAAATACGACATGCAACTATTTTCACATTGCTGTCACACCAAAGGGGTGTTTAAAACATATTTGCGGCAGTCACACATCACACAAATGTCGTACGATTGTCGCACGACTCATTGGCGAATGTTGCACGAAATTCGCGCGACATTCCAGAGACACTCACACGATGTTCACCTGATGAAATTGCGAACATTTATTACCATCCATTGCTTCACAACATTCTCACGAGCGTCATGCGACTGTCGCGCGAATGTCGTGCATTTGTCGCACGATGGTTTTGTGAGAAATCATAAACCACGAAAAATAAACATTCTAGCTATCATTGAAACTTCAAACTAAGAAGCTCTCAGGCTGCTGGAAGAAACTAGAGCCGGACGGAACTTGAATGTTGGAAGATGCCACGCTGCTGGGTGGTGTTGGGCTGCTGAATGATTGCAAAATATTGTGTTAAAAAAGAATGGTGCCTTGAAGTTTACTCGTTTAAGCTGCACATTTGTTGTAGCCCACCAAGCAACTTACATTGTAGAAAGCAAATACTTTAATTGCATTTACAATGTATATAGGGTATGATTAGCCCAATGCATTAAAAATTAAAATGAGTTCGAATGTGCCACGTCCTGCGAAAATAGTTTTTATACATTAAGACGAAAAACTAAGGCACAAATCAGACTCCACGGAAATGACGCTTGTGCGGTTGTCTCACGACGTCCGCCAGAACGTCGCCTAGTTAAATTTACTCGCAATGTAGTCATGACGTGTC
Organism: Loripinus fragilis; assembly: GCA_964019695.1. Lineage (NCBI taxonomy): Eukaryota > Metazoa > Mollusca > Bivalvia > Lucinida > Lucinidae > Loripinus > Loripinus fragilis. Next base: position 92,436,492 of record OZ026521.1, on the reverse strand, counting down.
TCATTTATGTCGCAATTGGTTCGCAATTCAGTTTTATTTGTCTCACAAATAGGTCGTGTTCCATAATGTTTTTGACTAAGGCGCACTTTGAATCGAACTATAGTTTCTACTATAGTAACTTACGTTTGATTCGAACATCGATAGTCGCTACTAGAGTCCTACTAGAGATCAATGGTGAGTCAGAGCACCGTTACTCTAGTAGATTGTCTGGTTCTCTCCTCTAGCCCTATCTAACAACATGGTTTCAAGATCTTTCAGTAGCCTCAAAATAATTAGTTTTAGAAAATAATGCTCGCTGTGCTCTATTCGCGGTCCTACTTATTCGTAACTGTAATTACAGTTGGCTGTGCAGTCTGCAATGAAGAATTGACAGGGGGACATGCAAGGCTATTCATTTTGTTTACTCGGCAACCAACTAAAGTTCCATCTGCAGCCGTTCTGATGTAAATGTGCGCGCGCACCTATTACGTAATAACTATAGTAGGAACTTAAGTTCGATTCGAAGTGGGCCTTAATTGCGAGGGATCGGCGACAAGTTCGCGACGGGTTCGAGACACCCGCGACGACTTTGCGACTATTTTGCGCATAACATTTTTGAATATGTTCAAAATTTTCGCGACTACATCGCGTCACTTGGCGACACATGTGAGGAAATAACGAATCACTTGCGACTGTTTCACATCTGCTTTGCGACCCACTCGCGATGCCTGCTGTCAGCTGACGCAAAACAGTCACAGTCCAGTGAGATAGACGGATCATTTTGAAACTATGCAGGCGTTTTGTTAAGGCCTGAATATGTGCATGACATTAGGTTGTAATCCTCAGATTATTTTATGTCACTTTTTTCGCAGTTTGGACTTAGTCATTGCTGGGCTTTAAACATTTAGACAGTTGACATCCTGTGAACGCAACTGCACCTACAGTTTTATTGGAATAGTTTTTAAAAATTTGCAGGTGTTTTTGTTGAGGTCTGAAAATGTGCATGACATTTGGCTGTAATCCTCAGATTGATTTTGTTACTTGTTTCGCAGTTCGAGACTTAGTCCTGTTTGGGCGTAAAACATTCAGACACTGGGTACCTTGTGATTGCAACTCCTCATATAGTTTTAACTGGACCTTTTTGAAACTTTGGAGGTGTTTTATCAATGTCTGAATATGTGCATGACATTCAGCTGTAATCATCAGATTATTTTTTTCACGTTTCCCCAGTTTGAACGTCATTTTGGGCTTAAAGCATATAGACCCTTGTTATCTTGTGAACTAAACTCCTCCTATAATTTTACCTGAATCTTTTATCAACTTTGGAGGTACTTTTCTCAAGGTACGAAGATGTGCATGGCATTTGACTGTACTCCTCAAATTACTTTTTGTCACATTTTTCGCAGTTTGAACTTAATCAGTTTTGTCAACTTCTACAAAAGCATATAGGCACTGGTTATCTTGTGAACGCAACTCATTTTATAATTTTACCCATATATATTGTAAACTTTGCAACTATTTTTGTCTAGGTCTGAAGATGTCCATGTGATTTCGATGTAACATGGATTTTCTATTATAATGGGAATGATATATAATTTATGGCTGTGTAATAGGTACTGCATTAGCCGAGTATCTTTGCTAGCTATAAAATCGATTTTTTACTAAAACAATTCGCCATTTTTTTTTCAGTTTGAATTTACACTTAGTGGCATTTGGATCTTTCTGACACCAAGTGATAGTTCAGGAGACATCTTTTTTGCAGAAAGCCTAATTCTAGTTATACATCTTTGCCATGATAAATGAACACACAACTACACCGCAATGACAATCACAGAACCTGCATATTAGGGAATCAACACAATATGTTTGTTTTGGCCAGTTAGAGATAATAAGAACAGCAGCGGTTTGCGCTACAATTACCATTGGTCTAAGAGATGTCCAGCTTTCACATTAATTTTGATCCTTTAAAAACACCTTTTTAAGATTAGGACACGTTAATAATCAAAATTGAATAGATCAGAATCAGTGAAGTTTGTGAAATACCAAATTATATGATTTTGATTTTGAAATTGTTAATATGTATTTAAGGCTGGAGATAGTCCTCAATCTTAATCTTATGTCTTGTATATGTCACATCTTTTTCGTTTTTAGCTCACCTAGGCTCTCGGTTAGCTTATAGGATGGGACCCAAGCCTGCGTCCACACTTTCAAACATGAATATCCCTGAGACCAGCTGGCCTATCAAGATCAAATTTCATCCGGAGCATCATTGGAATGGGTGATTGACTGCATTAAGTTTGGGCACGATCGGATCAGAACTCTGGTTTTCATGGCAACAGATAGCTCCCATAAGGTTATTATGGGGAAAAGCTTGTGACCACTCTAGCTCCTTCATTTTTGATTGGTTCTTCTTTATTCTTGCAGGTAACAAGGACAACCTTAAAATCTCGAATGGGTTCAAAATTTGATAGGATCCGATCAGGGACTTATATACTTGAATGAATCTTCTTCATTTTTATAGGAAACAAGAAAAAACATAAAAGCTTAAATGAGTTTGAATTTCGTCAAGAGCCCACCTCCGACGACTGATTTAGCTTTAATGAAGTCCCCATAGTCGTATGATGTGAGAAATGTTGTGACCACTCTAGTGCTTACATTTTTGGATGAATCTTCTACAGTCTTACAGGTAACAGAGACAACCATAAAAACTTGAATGAGTTTGCTTTTTTTGTTACTGTTTCCAGATAGAGTTACCTGCCAATGAGCATCCTAAATTATGGTCTTTCCAAGCATTTTGCTGGCTCCCAGGTGAGCGATCGTTGGCCATTGGGCTACTTGTGTTAGATAATTTTACAATATCAGTGACTTCATTAATAGAAATACAAATGTTTGATTGCCAAGTAACTTAAACAATGCTTATATAAAGTTTGTTAAGCATTCACTATTTTTTCATAGACATATAGTATTGATTGTTAAATTAAATGTTGTTTTGAAACTCCTTTAACATGACATATTCATATTGAGAAGTGAATTAAAGTGATAAACACGAAGGAATCGGTAGACGCCTTATTCCTGACCAATTAAAATAATATTTAAACGTTATGAAAGGGTATGCTGAACAATGCATACGGTATGAAAGTGACAAAGACACATGGTTTTAAACTATGGTTTCCTATATTAATGCACACGGGAAGGTCGGGACGACAATGATTGTGGTTATGGGTCGTTTCTTTGACCCATAACAGTTAGCTGACTAACTTACCATTACATAGTAAGGAAATTAATGGTGAATAAATTGATTTATTTAACATATCATTGTGGGTAAGATAAAAGAACCGTTTCACTGGATGGAAATATTTAAAATAGAAATAAGGAAAACAAATCTGAAAACTATACAATATTTTAAAAAAATATTCAAAATTAGTGATTACCTCGAGCTGCCTTAATCAGAGATTCTAGGTTTTATTGTATAACAGCATCTTATCTTTGAAATTATCCCTGAAAATATAACAACAACTACTCGTAACTTATTAAAGGGAAAAGACTGGCATACAGAATGGGAAAATATCAAATATATTTATTGGCCTCTACGGAAATCTGGCCTTTCCCATTCAGCACTTCGAATCAAGGTTATTGTAACGTCGCTAAAGAGCCAGAAAAATGCAAATGGATGAGTGTTGCCGTGCTTCAAAGAGGACCCATTATGTTTTGTGAATGTATTGTTTCATATTAACAGAAAACAAACGACCACTATTCCGATAGATATGTATAAACGCTATATGAATGTTTCGTAAGAAGCCGCCGTGGTGTAGGGGATAAACCTATGTCTTGTAAAACATGGATCGCAGGTTCGATTTCAGACTTCTCCCGGTCTGTCAGATGAGACTTTCAACTGTTGCCCCGTCTTCTGTGACGCTTTAAACCAGAACCACTACCGGTGAGCCTTCGGTGCTCCTGGACATTTAAACCCCCACAAAACCATAAACCAACCCGGTCAGTACTGGTTATAGCCAAGGAACACAGCCACAAAACAATATATGAATCTTTTGTTTTTAAAGTGAAAGGATAATATGTGTCATCATATCAGAATTTGGAACATATCGCATATGCGCATGACGCCTCATTTGAACATCAATGCTGACCTATCCATGGGGCTAGAAGTGTAAACAGCGGCCAGTCTTACTCTACATACCTATTGGATGTTAAAAGACTCACCTGTATGAAATGGGGGAGTTTACTAGAGTGCTGATGTTTTATTGAATTTATTAAATGAGTTGGACAAGTCTTGCAGCGAATTTTATACATTATATTATATAGGAGCCCGAATTTTAGATTCTATTTACCACATTACATTAATGTTTCTTTAAAATCGCATTTTGGTGTGAAAACATCAAGATTTTGCCATCTTTTTTGCAAACGCTATAATGGACGCCATTACGTTACGTTACCAAATACGTAAACCACTTGTGGTTTATCGATTTTATTACATGGAGTTATATCACTTCAGAACGCAGTGCCATGTGATAAAGCAAAAACATTATAGGTGTCATATTTCTATTATTGTGATTTTATTACTCAACAATTATTTACATGCCACACCATTATTAATAACATATTACAAATTAGCAATTGTTGTCTTCAGAGAGGATGGCACTAAGACATGGTCAATGACATGAATAACACCGTTGGTGGCGCTAACATCCTTTTTGATTACCCTGGCTCCATCAACACGGATAGTTCTTCCTGTAAGATATAAAAAGAGTGTTTTACACTCCCTGTAATTTCAAAATGCATTTTTGATTTGAAAATCATTTTTTGCAAGACATAAAACTAAGAACAATGCGCTCCTGGGAGTTTGATTTGTTATTATTCTATTTAACTAGACATTTATTGCAATATTATGTTACCATTTTACAGCTTTAGTCAGATCTTTAGACTAGTTTAGGAAGAGAATTATTTCTGAACAAGCTGTAAGCCATGGCATGACAACAACAACAACATCAGATCAGCCTGCGTATCCGTTCAGTGGCTAACTAAGGACCTAAGTCTTCTTCATGCATATATCAAATTTTATCAATTACCATTCATATTAACTGCAGCGTTGCACGCTGCCTGATACACGTTGTCTATCCCACAGCATGTGCCTTTATCATGTCATGATGACGTTGCACTTTTATTAATGGCGTCGCAAATGATACAGAGTCGACACACAAATCGATCATTAGGTCATAATAGCTAGTTTGAAGAGTAAATCAACTTGGTTAGCTGATAAATAGAATACCCAGTTTGCATCTTTTGATTTCAAGTTTAACAGGTTTGGCTTCGAAAACGCATGATGAATCGCTCCGCAAGCCTCGCGATGTCAACAAGCGTTCTCTTAGCCTTGCCTGGTAAACTTGATATCAAAAGACTCTCAATTAGTATTGTCTACATCTAATCAAAACAAACTGAGGTGTGGCATTGTCACGGTCGTCTCTGTGACGTCAAACCTAAAAGAGAAAATGCTATTAAATGTACAGTTAAGTATAACTTGAAATTGGCTACTGAAAAGCACAATTTACTACTGTCCTGCCAGCCAGGAGTGACAGTGACTTCATGTTTTGTTTACACCATTATCGGGGACTTATGATCAATAGATCACTTGTGTATTAATCCTATCCTCAGGATAGGATTAATACACAAGTGATCTATCGATTCGCATTAGCTCAAGTCAAGTGTGCACGTTATTTTTGTACTTAGCAATTGTAAATAAAGTATAACGTCACTGTCACTCTTGGTTGGCACGACGGTACAAGTCATATTATAAAATGACAAAACATTTTTAAATAAATTGGTAGATGTTTAACTTCATTTATATACCGAGGGTCTGCGGATGTTGTGGACCCACATCAGTGCAGCGCAAACGCATACTGGCCTGCACCGTTTGCATGTATCTGATTGTTGTCCATGGTTTGGTCAATTGTGGCTCCATTGGAGGGTTTTCATTAGCTCTGACAGTCTGTGAGTTGAGAGGCTTCCTCTTTGATTCATTACAGTATGTTATTTGTTTCATCACAGTATGTTATTTGTTTCATTTCAGTATGTTATATGTTTCATCACAGTATGTTAATTGGTTTGGTTGTTACCCCTTGATGATACATTGCATAAGTAATAAAGTCTTAGTTTGTGTGTTTTACAACAGCAGAATCTATGGCATAAAACGGCCATTTAATTAATTTAGAACCCAAGTGGCTTCGGCTGTTGTCTGAACTAAGGCGGTCGTTGTTGTTTATTCATTGTTATTATTTCACCACTTGTTTATGTTTTTGTGTTATGACCATGTTTTCTCACCCAGTTCTTTGTTTTCTTTCTAGTTTTACAATCGTCTCGCTGAGGAAGAGAGAGCTGATTCTGTTACTTGTATTGCCTTTTTGATGTAATGTGACTTTGTGCTTTATGGCTCTACCTTACGGTGCCGTGAGGTGGTCTGTAGTGTGTAATTGTAGCATTTCCTGGTCATACTCACCTTTTCAGCCAATTATTCAGCCAAAGATAGCCAATTCTTTCCTTGTAGAGCAGTCCAATATAGTATGAGAATTTAATGCTTCTAAGATCGATGATTTCCCCTGAATCTGTACATTTAAGATTATGCACGTGCGTAAATGCGTAATGGCAGCTACGACTTTGGTCTGGATCATCACTCTTTGCGGGGACTTCGAGTTAATAAGTCAAGTATACATTAGTTAATGACCATGATCTGGGGAATGATAACGTAATGATCATGCGCGGATCCAAAAGGGGGAAGGAATGGGTTCCGGACCCCCCCCCCTTGGTTTAAACATATTTTATTTGTATACTTTGTACATAGAACAACATATAAAGACATACAATAATATACAGTATACAAATGGGATTCAGAAGAAAGTCTTCAGACTTATACGAATCTGTATCCCATTTAAAATATCAATTTTACTTATCTTATCGAGATTTAGAGAGAAAACCATTTCAGTACCAATGCTAAATTTGGTACTCAAATGTGCTACGAGAGTTTGGAAACTTTTCAATTAGAAGTAATATAGCAAGAGGCTCCACGGGGATGGAACATTTCATTTTCTAACGTTTAAACAGATTATAAATGTTTAATAGTTCGTGAATCTCAAGGTCAAAGAGTAATTACTTAAAGGCAATTTATTGGAATCGTTTAGTCCTTAATATATACTCCTGTATGATGATGAAGAGCTGCCTATTTGTCTTGTCAGACAGATCTGTGACTCCATATAAAAGAGCATTTAAGGTTGGTTCGCATAATTGAGATATTGATTGCATCATTTCCTGGCGCAAGTTATTAAATCTATTACATTCAAACAAGTAGTGTTTGGTAGTTTCAGGTCTACCACAAATGCAAAGCGGACTGTCAATGATGTTTTTTGAAAAGAGATGGTGATTAAGAGAGCTACATTCCATTCTCAGTCGAGAATGATAGATTTGACCAGTGCGCTTGCCATCTAGATAGAAGAGAGGGACACTGATTGGGGTAGAATTAAGACTGCGTTTGAAAGAGCTAATACTTGGTGCATTTCTAGTAGTATGGGGTAGTTCATTCCAATCGCGAACTACTGAGGGAAGAAAGGAATTGTAATACAACTGAGTATTTGAGCGTATGTATTTGTAATCAGATGCATTACGGAGACGATATGCTGTACTATTACCAACAGTAGGGGGGACAAGTGAAGACAAGTAGTCAGGACATAATCCATTTATCATTTTGTAGAATAGTATTTGTTTGTGTTTTTTCCTTCGGCAAGAGAGAGTATCCCACCCAACTTCTTTTAATAATTTGTCTATTGAAACTAGCTTAGTGGCACCCCCCCCCCCCCTTCCCCTGAAATATCGCAAAAAATTGGATTTCTTAGCAATACTCGTCCAAATCCTCAAAAATCACAAAGCTACCAAGGCAGCATTCCATGTTAGGCCATCATCGGCACGCCAGCGAAACGCCATTTAATAATGGCCCGCTTATAGTGGCATTTGGATCCTCCCTCCACCTATAAACTAAAAAAGGTTTTCAAAAAATGACCCCTTCTGACAAAACTCTATGGATCCGCGCAAGATGCTAGTCACATAATACCTGTGAATGAGGCATATAGGTTTTCTCTGTCTACATCCTCCAATGTGTGTAATGAAGCAGAGTGCATACCAGTAGAATACAGAGTTCCGTGTAAAGTGTGGTACAAGAGGATGGCTACAATATAATAAGGTTTAAATTTGTTACAATTAAAGCTGCATAGTCTGTAACTTTTGATCTTCTAATTTTAGAAATAATGTTTTTATTTTTCAAGAACACAGTAAAAAATACTCAAATCCAGGTAAACATTTTACCATTTTCGTAAATTTTAACAAGTTATCACTATCCAAACAACTGCATTTATGTTAAAATTCAACGGTCTAGAATTATTGGAGGGACGCAAATAATTACCAACAAGAGAAAAATACACCTATTTGATAAGATAATTCACTTTTCCATGCAGTTTTCAGCTGTACTGAACATTTTTATAGTGAAAACATAGCCTAATTCTACTTTTACAAATGATTTAAAAAGAAAATAAAAATTTTCGAAAAATCTTCATAGTTACAGAGTATGCAGCTTTAATTTAACATAAAATACAATGAAATGATAAATGGTCAACTGCAGAATATGACAGTTTGGTACTAACTCGGACCCAGTATATACTGGGTCCGAGGTGGACCCAGTATATACTGGGTCCGAGGTACTAATCACAGTGTCGATGCGCAAACTCGTACATGTAAGTATTATCGCAGCGTGCATACGCAAAGTATCAATGGGGATGTGGCATCAGATTTTGATTTTGACATATTGTCCCCATGGGCTCGAAGCAATATACACATATATATTGCTTCGAGCCATGGTTACAGTATCGGAGGTGTTTACAGGAGGTATTTGCGATAAGTAGTAAGCACTCAAAAGGCATTTTGCGCATTTGCTTCTTATCGCAAATATGCAAATGCTCAAATACAGTACAACCTCAAAATTTCAAGCGCCAATTATTCGAAATACTAGTAAATTCGTATCAAATTTCGGACACATTGGATTCAGAGGTTTTGGGCCTATTTACGCACCATTTAATAATTATCTGTTAAGAAACATAATCAAAACAAAGCTTTCGAGGACCTAGACAGCCAGAGCTAACATACACTTCGCCATATTTACAGGGCATTGCTAATGAATATACTTTAAGCATCCATGACAGCAAATAGCTGGGACTGCTCTTGATTGATTTGTTGGGTCTCTAACGTGAACGATCTGCGTGTACCTCGAGGGTATGGCTGTACGGAGGTTGATGTCCAAATACAAGCAGTTAAAATTGTGTCTAGACAACTAATATTTATTTATTTGGTACAATTTTAAGGCATGTTATGTGGCTGGTTAATGAGCTATTACAATGTACGCCAGTATCAGAGCTTTCAGAATATCCCTCGTATGTTACAACGAGCGATGTGCAATGGCGCTGATCAGACTTTGCGAATGCGCAGGTTGTTTTGTGTCTTTGTTGTTTGCATGCAATAAAATCGGGTTACGTTCTGGCAAAAGTTTTATTAATGTAACCTGCCAAATATACGATTAGATTTAGTGTACACTTACATTTAAGAACATCTGGGTTTGCAAGAAGCTTTTGGATCAAAGTATCTCCCAGGAGACTGAACGCGGCGTTTGTTGGAGCGAATAGCGTGTATGGGCCATCTGAAAACACAGAGAAAATAAGCCGTGAATCGCGACTTCCAACAATGTAGAATTTTACATGTGTATTCTCAGGCGAGCCTGTGTACCCTTTCTTTTAAGCTTAGAAACTCCAAACGATGTTCAGTCAGTGGCGCAACACTCATATAATATGCAAGCGACTAGCAAAGGCTCTGATCAGACTGCGCGTATGCGCAGGCTGATCTGAGGCTTTGCTGGTCGCACATACCACATTTTTGGAAATCTCATGTCACTGCACAAATAAGCAATTTGATCAAAATGGACTTTACGTTGAATTTCCTTATCAATTGGACCAGAACATTTACAATTTTAAAGTTGGTGGATTGTATTTATCATTTTGTATATAAATTTTGATAGAAAATGTGTTAACAAACCGTTGAGAACCTGATCAGGGGCCAAGTTCTGTGGCGTCTGATTTGGATCTGCACTGTTTGTCTATTTATTCATAAAAAGGACAATCGGTTTACAGGGGTCACCAGTGCACGCACTGAAAAAGAGTTGTGATTTGCAGTATTTCCTAGCCCCCAGTGGCTTTGGCTGCTGTCCGTTCTAAGGCGGTGGTTCTGTTGTTTCTGATTCGTTATTCATAGTTACTCCCATTGTGGGATTCTGTAATTGTTCTATGTTTTGTTGTGCGTTTCATTTGTGTCCATTCTAGTTTTGCAGTCGTCGTGATGGGGAAGAGCGAGCTGGTAGCTTTGCTTAGTTTGTCTTTTGTCTTGTGATTGTTGTGTGGCTCTTCCTCACGATGCCACGGGTTTGTCTGCAGTTTGTGATTGCGGTATATCCTGATCATACTCACTTACTATTTTGGTGTGAATTGTTATTTGTATAACTCCCTTCATCACAAGGAAGGCTCGTCTGCGCCATTGCCTGGTCGCTTAATTTAAGAAGTTCCCCTTTATGTGCATAAGCCGGAATAAAATGACTGTAATGAGCACGACCCATGGTGACGTGATAAGTCAGTATCCGGTGCCAGAAGATTGTGTGGAAGACACATTGGACGGACAGACGGACTCGCATAGTGAATATAGTGCACAAATGAGGGTCTTGCAAATGGCGATACCAAATCTTTAAAATATTGTTGCCATTGAAAATATCGATTTGCATATTTTTCAATGTAACATAAACTTTGTGATTTTTGGCAGTTTTTTACTTTTAAATCTCGCCACCGTTTTTGAATACCAGTGGTTGGACACTGTTAAAATAAACACGCATACAGCATTTGATCCACATATACAATGTGGTTCATGAGTTATACACAGTATGTAAACGGAAATAAACATCCTGTACCGTTCCTCCGCTAGCTCACGCCTTATAAACATGAATAACAGCACCCGTGCGTAACCAGTAGTCGGAAAATGTGTGTATTTAGGTACATTTACACGTTTCGATTTATATTGTTCGCGATACAGACAATACACATTCGAACAAGGTAAGAAAAGCCATTTTATCTATTTTATTCCGTTTTATTCCATGATTTTAACGGTTTCCTCCTTTGCATTTTGCTTTGTTAAAAACGACTTGCTCACAATCAGAACCGTTCTGTGTCGAAAACGAGCTTAAATGCCAGATTGCACGGTTTTAGTGGAATTGGCAATCACATGTATACATGATAACATGGTTGTAACTGTAACAGTTACTTAGATCTATGGAAAAATGAATTTTAATAGGTGGGCCCTCGCAATTACAGCTGTACCAACAACTCTCACATCACGATTTCCGACAACTGGTTACGCACGAGTGCTGTAATTCATAATGTATAAGGCGTGAGCTAGGAGGAATGGGTACAGGATGTTTATTTCAGTTTACATACTGTGTTATAAGTATCTGCACTTACTTACCATGTCAGGGCCAGGCTGATGCTCAGCAAAGCCTCGCTCATCAAAAATGGTGTTACATTTATGCATTACAATGGTTAGACAATGTTGACATGTGTACGTATGCAAACATTTGATCAAAATATACCGTGCGTTTCAAGAGTTTTGATCATTTGTTCAAGCGGACAGACGGACTCACACAGTGATAATAGTACACATCTACAGGTCGGACAATGTGTAATTACAGAACAGGAACACCAATTACCGTTTAGAGCCTCGGCGATACCGGCGGTTTCCACAGCAGCTTTCAGGGTAGAGAACTCTGGGTCAGCAGATATAATATCCACAAATGTCCCATTTGGTGGCATCATAACACCATTGATAATATGGACTACGCCATTATCAGCTACGTGGTTGGAAGTGGTCACACGTTGTCCCTGAATGGCTAGATGCTAGAAAGAGAATATAAAGACATGCAATTTGAGCCAACGATGTGGTATGTGCGATTAGCAAAGCCTCAGATCAGCCTGCGCATATGCGCAGTCTGATCAGAGCCTTTGCTAGTCACTAGAATATTCTTTGAGTGTTAAGCTACTGACTGAACATTATTTGGAGTTGCTTAGCTTAAAAGGGGGCTGCACAGGCTCGTGTGAGACTACATTTGTCAAAATACCTCATTGTTGGAAATCTCATGTCACGGCTCAAATATGTGCAACTGGAACTTGACATAGGAGCATGTATAGAACAACTACATGATAGGTACTGCAATAATCAACTCTTTTTGTTTGGAATGCTGTAGCTTGATTTATTTCATACTTAGCAGTGACATCAATGTATATCTAAAACAAATAAAAATGGTATTTTTACAGAGTGACATGATATAATATCAATTACTAGTGATTGATATCAGCCCAAATTTTCACTAGTGATTGTTATCACTTTTTGGATTTCCTTTGGCTTTTCCATTCAATTAATGCAGCTCACTTTAGAACAGTCAAACGCCTATAACGTTCTTATTATCAATTGTTGGTAGGCATTTTCTTAGTTAGAACATGAGGAACATTTTGATACCAATATAATTTCAGATTTGCTGAAATTTTTCGATTTTGCATTTTCAGCACCTCCAACTTCAGTGAGTGAGTCAATGCATGTGACTTATGTTACGTAACGTCATCAAATATTTATAACTCGGTAAATAACAAATATATGTCATCTCGTGAATTGAAAACATCGAAATTGTCACTCGTGCTGCTCACTCGTGACAATTCCGATCTTTTCAACACACTTGGTATTCACCTTAAAAAGTAAATATCTACTTTGTTATTTTTATGTGTCTTATCGAACTGAAAGTAACTGTATAATCAAACTACGGCCAATAATGAGGTAGAACTGGTCGTTTTGTATCAGTACTACCCGACTTGTGTGAACATAGTTAAAAAAACAGAATTAAAACAAATAATCATATTGCCACAGCATTCGGAATTTTAGTCTTGCATTTCTTGTAACTACTTAACGCTTCCTGATAAGGGACCCGTCCTGGTTGAATGCCTCGAATAAAGGACCAGTACATATCCAAGTCAAGGGAGTCTAATTGAAGGATAAACGTGTTGTTGTTTTATTGACTCTTTTGCACTGTATGCATTTTACACGTAAATATTCATTAGCAATGTAATATATTTCTACATTTACATTTTAGTCGGAAAGCTGTTAGGATTTAGCCCATACTTTACAGATGAAATCCAACTTAACCTAGGTTTGGGTTACGTATATTTTGATTTAGAAGCAGTTTTGGTCAAAATACATGTTTTGTATATTTTTTACAGTAGAGGTAAAATAAGTGTGATATATGCCATGCAATAAAATTGATAAACCACTAGTGGTTAACAGATTTTCAGAAAACCTTGTGACGTCTATTATAACGTTGCGTAAAAGAGGCGAAAATATTGACGTTTTTATTCCTGATCTTTGCACTCTTACTTACTTTTACGCGAAAAATGTGATTTTTAAGTATTTCTAATGTCATGTGATAAAAATAAACTAACATTCATGCGCCTGTATTATTGAGTTTATTAAACTCGTTGCGGAAAAGCGATAAAATGCTCGGCGAGTTTCGCATTTTGTCGCTTTTCCCCAACTTGCTTAATAAATTCAATAAAACATGAACACTCATGTAAGATTTAATAGTGATTCGAATTACCTTGTTGTACCTATAGTAATTCACACGTAGCTTTTGTCCCGTCAAACTGTTGAGCATCAGTTCATTGACCAGCAGGTCTGAGGCCATCAGAGTGCCTGATACAACATGGTACTTCAGTATGTTAGAAAGGGTTCCGACGTCACTCTTAAGGCTTGCGATGGTGCTCTGGCCAAGAGAAGCAAGTGCCAGGTTGCTTGGTGCAAATATCGTAAATGGACCTGCAAGCATATACAATGACAAATCAAGTGACTTATTTGCTCTTAGCTATGTCTATTCTTGCCTTCAGTTAACAGTGCTTAATACAAACTATTTCATTTTATTTCTCAACCAAAACATATGCTGTGGGTACACAGAGTAACCGTATCAATGTGTAACATGCAAAACTGACGGGTAAGAAAATATTAACAATTTTATGCTCAAAATTCGTGTTTATCTAAACAGGAGCTGTTGCTAAAACCAGTTTTTGAAGTCTTTCCTAAAAGGAGACGGCAACATTGAAAACGAATGAATCCAAATGTATACCCTGTTGAAACCATGCCATATGTCACAAACATAATAAAAATCGAATAGTTACAGATGATTGTTTATAGAGAATTAAAGGCTATAGAGGGAAGCCATTTTAAGGCTGAGTCACGTCACACAGCCCTAATTAAATATTTTTGTTATGTGACTGGAGAGAATCCTGTCTCCTGATTGGCTTAATTTGTCTTCATAAATCTCTATGTCTACCTGGAAACTGTTCTAAACCGGTCCACAAGTTAATATTGCATGAAAACCAGCTCGAACTAGTTTCCAGAAGTTAATATTTTTGACACTTCATCAATATTACCCTCTAGAGAGCTAAACATAGCACGATGAGAGTGAAACTAGCATGTGCTGCATGAAATTGACATGATTTGCTGTTTCACCTCCCAACAGGTAAATTAAAGGCTTTCATGCATTTTTACAACAGTTTTATTTTGTTTTGTTTGCTAATTTGTCTTTGTTTGAGTAAACACACTGTAAAAACAGTTTTATGATAACATGTTATATTCTCCATTAAGAGAATTAATATACATTTGAAAACGCAAAATGCTTAATTATAATATTTTAATAGAAGTACTGTAGCTAAAACTTGTGAGAAAGCCCTTAAATAGAAGGTTGAACATGTTTTTAACAACAAAAGTGAAAGTAGCAAAATTTTCATTCTTAAATGAAGTCATATAACAAAACAGTTGTTGGCTTCAATTTTGGTAGACATGAGGATTTATCTACCCTTAAAAGTGATATTCACCTCGGCCTAGCGGCCTCGATGAATTATCACTTTTTCGGGTAGATAAATCCTTATGTCTACCTCATTGAAGTCAATAATTGTATAATATTAACCAGAATAACTAGTTTCTGCTACTCATACTTATTTTGCATTTTTATTTGGTTCTTTCGTTGGAAATAGTTGATTTTGAACAAACGGAAATTTCTACGATGAAATTAGGAACTTTATTGGCTTTTTAAAATTGACAGGGGGTTAATTAAATATTCAAAACGGTGGCCTCCATCGGTTTTTTACAAGTATGAATTTTGCTTATAGGATTGCTATAACTTTCTTCTTTTATATCGAGGATTTTGCTCGAGCCTGCAATAGATTACATAATTTAACTGGCTTGTGTTTTAAACAACTTGTTATCTATGTTGCCGTCCCCTTCGAATTCAAATAATTACATCTTTGTTTCTGGGAGCATTAATTTAGAAGCTGCAACTGTGTATAAAAAGCTAGACCCAGGCTACATCGTCAAGCACTAGTATTTAGCTCTCGCTGACCGTCTGTTAGCCAATAGCCCCTTTTCGTTCCATCATGATGTGCTAATTGTATTTACAATGTAGTTGTTCCCCTGTAATGATGAATTGCATGAGTAACGAAGCCCTTGGTGGCCGAGGCTGCTGTACGTTCTAAGGCGGTGATTATGTTGATGCTTATTGATTATTTGTTGTTGTGGAGGTGTTTTGTTAGGTCCTTGTTTTTAATGTAGTTCTTGGTGCCCTTTCTAGTTTAGCGACCTTGTTGAGGAATAAAGCGTTAGTATCTTTTGTTTGATTTGGTTGTGGTTGCCTGTGTTCTGTGTCTCTTCCTCTGTCCGTATTCTGTGCCTCTTCCTCGAGGTGCCGGGGTTGGTCTGTAATCTGTGATTGGGGCATTTCCTGGTCACACTCACTCACGATTTGATTAATCAAATTGATTCTATGATCTCAATGATTTCAAAATGTGGTATTGTGTTGTATATGTGTTATTCAACCAGTCTTTTACTATATTAGTACATGTATTTGCAATATGACTGTGTTTTCTGCCACTTATTTCAATCTCAAGATTGCACACATTTTTTTCTTGCGAATCTAAACTGAGCTTGGATTTCAACCTGTCATCGAAATAAAAGATACTAAAATACAAATGTGTTCCTGCTTTGAATTAGTCGGCTATTCTAATTAAGCTGCTAATAAATGATGATCAAGAAACATTTTATGCACTGTCAGGATGAGCATTAAGATACATTGTAAACCCGACAAAAAGGAACGACCCAGTAAATAGTTTGATATTCTCTTAAAACTATTTAGAATCTAACCAATTTATTCATAGAATTGTGAAGATACACAATGGGGCAGTTCATTCATAAAATTTCATTACATTATGTCTATTCAGTACTTTTTGGCGAGTCTCAGAACACGACAGGGGTCAGTTTTCAATGCCACAGTGTTCAAAAAGATGCATGACCCCAGTTGGCGCGTATGCTAGCTGTACATGTCCTACGCATTGAACTGATGATACCCTAATCGAATTCTGAGGTATCGCATTCCATTCTTGATAAGGATATCATTGGTTCGATGTGTAGGAGATGTATGGCATATTTATGAGCCAACGGAGGTCACATATCTTACTGAACACTGTGGCATTGAATAGTTCTGAGGTACTAAATGGACATAATGTAATGAACTGTTAGGCATAAACTGTCCAAATGTCTATTTCACAACTCTACAAATGAAATTGTCAAATGCTTAGTAGTTTTCAAGAAAATTTCAAACTATTAACTGGTGGTTTCTTTTTTGTCGGGAATATTTTGATAACCTCTAGACCAAGGAACGTGGCTAGCATCTAACAAGCAAGAGAGAGGCTTCTTACCGCCAGTTTTGAGCGTGTCTGCGAGTCCAGCAGCCTGTACGAGATCAATGAGAACGGTTTCTCTCAGCGTGGAAAGCACATCTACAACCGAATTGTTTTGGGCAAGGGCCCCAGCCACTAAAGCTAGAAACACTACAAGTCCATTCATGTTGAGTCGTGGTTAGGAAACTAAAGAACAGACGTAAAGTGAAATATTTCTTATCATTATACAAACTCTTATCATTGTATCATTGGCCACACGAATGTACGTGTCAGTAGAAAAACGGTTTATGTAACATTTCAAGGTCATTGATTACCTCATGCCATTAGACCTGGGTCCAAGGTTTTAATTTTTTGGATGCTCAACTCAGATGAGCACAAAATTTACTCTGCTCATAAATGTTAAAAAGCCAACAATTGTTGGCATTTTAACATTTAGTACCATGATAAATACAACATCTGAGAGACTTAAAGCAATACGCTTCTTTATTTGTCGGTATTTTAGTTTTTATGAGCAGTTAAAATTTCGTGCTCAGTTGAGTTGAGCATGAAAACAGTTTTATAACCTTGGGACCTGTATGCTCTACTTTATTCAAAATAATGAAGGTGTGAACGAGATGAGTTTTTGGACAATTTAACTAACCCTTAAAGTCCATCTGTGATGCTATCACGTCGTATTTGACTGTATAACGGGAGATACGCATTTGACAATAACAGAGATGTTTCTTTAAAGCACCCGGAACATACGTTTGGCAGGAAATAATTAAGATGCCTCAAACTTTCGTCCTACTATCTGAATCCAGTGTCAAGTATATTATCGCATGGCGTCGCGTCTTTGAGTGATATAACGCCATGCCATAAAACAAACAAAACACTAGTGGTTTACAGATTTAGTATCGTTACGTATTGACGTTCATTATAACGTTGCGTCAAATATAGTTTTCAAGCGACTTATTTAGAGTTTAATGTATTTGAAATAATGGAAAAGGTCTTGTTTATTGCTAAAATACAAGCGAGTATGACAAGGGAATGCCTGAGTTGATATGTTGTTTTTCTGATTTGGTATTACCTGGGGTTATAGTTTTTATAGTTTAGCTCACATGGATATACTATTTACTTATCAATGCACCATCATATTATAATTAACTACCTGTTATGAAAATGAAAAAGTGCTAATGACCCACAGGCAATCAGAGCTATGAAGACATAAAAACAAGCGCCAGGCACCATGTTTACAAACGTACACGTCAGAATTTCTTGGCCTTAATTTAATATTACAGCCCAAACTCGCATAAATTTTCAGGTACATTTTTGTGTTGAATCTGATGTTCCATTAGAGTTTAATTACGGGGACCTTTTCTAGATTATGTAACAACATGTCCATTATCTCTAAACGTGTCTTCCCCCTGTCTTTCGAAAAGATGCCTCACATATCGTCGTATTACGGTTTTCGATTTAAGTACAACTTTTGTTTTTGTTTTCACAGAAAAACAACAAAAATGTATCTGTGTGTGTGTGTGTGTTATGTTTTGTTTTGTCTTTGTTATGGTGTCGTGTCTGCTCCTTGCAGCCTTCTGGACACATGCTGACCTCTTGGCTTTCCTGTGCGTTGTGTTTTCTCCTTTCCTTATATGCCTTGATCCACATCAGAACTAAGGATGAAGTTTGTACCGTTAAACATTTTTAAGCCCTCCAATGATATTTTTACTGAGCGTTCCAAGTCTGTGCTTTTTTGTGGGTCATTTTTGATTTATGTTTCACGTTTATCTTTATTATTATTGATGCATTTCTATGAGATTAACATCAGGATTTGTCAACCCTCGAAAGTGATGTTCAACTTGGCGAACCCGAAAATAGTGATGTTCACCGAGGCGAGGTCGAGGGGAACGTCACGTTCGAGGTTTGACTTATCCTGATGTTTCTCGAAACATAATGAACCAATTGTTTTGTTATATGAAACTGTCTCTCTTTCTTTTCCTAGTTTAATACCATTTATAAATGTATTCAAGCCAGCTATTCCTAATGCACTTAACTGCTGAAGAAGATTATTTATCAATTGATGTTCAAGTTTCTGAAACTCTTATGAGACGTGCAAAATAATTGCAATTTATTATTCTCATAAAATAACCACATTATTAATTCAAAGCATTGACCTTTAAAATATACATTAGAAATAATGCTACCTTTTGGTCATTATTTTCCAATATCTATTTTTAACTGTCAGGCAGCAGTGAAAAAAACTTAATGTTAACCTGTCCAGGGCTAAATTTAGCTTGATCTATTTTAGCTGTCTGTCACCACTGAAGAATCTTCGTGTCGACCTGTCCTGGGCTAACTTAAGGTCATCGCTATTATTCACCAAGATCTACCACATCCAGTGAAAGCTAGTTTCAGCCAATTAGAGGTTGTTTTTGTATAGGAGTCATATAACAAACTGTATTATTTGTTCCATGCAGCCAACTGCTGGGAAAGGGATGACCTCTTGGCTCTCTTAAACGTGATGTTTCCTGGTGTTTTTGTCACTTTCCCATATGGTGTCTTGATTCCGGTGTAATACTTGAGTGTATCGATTCCTGTCTTTTCCTTCTTTACTTATAAAGATAATGTTGGTGCCAACGAGGCATGTCCTTTTTGATGTTACCTAAACTAGAAAGTTTATCACATACCGTGATATAACGCTATGTATTAAACTCGATAAAAAAACTTGTGGTTTCGGTTACAAATTTTTTATTTTGCTTGTTTTGATTCTTTACGTCCCATCAACAATCTTTCAGTTAAACAGGGACGGGTCTTCCTGGGTTGAACCAGTACTAAGCTAGGATAAATGTGTCTTGCTCAAGGACCACAACGCAGTGACGCCGGTGAGGCTCGAATCCGCGGCCCCTTGGTCTCGAGTCAAGCACTCTACCACTGAGCCACTGCGCTCCTTGCACGGATTTTTATAAATTTATGAATGATGAATATTTGGCAACATGTTGACATTTTCACATCAAACACGCGATTACAATAAACGTAATCTAACATTCGTGCTGTTGTATGATTGAATATAATAAACTCGTTACGGAAATTTGATAACCCAGGAACTAAATGAACTGGGGCCGGAATTACAATGCTTCCTTAGAGTTAAAGAAGACTTAAGTTACATTGTAAGTATTGATTTTTCAACATTATATATTAAATGCTTAATAAATTGCCTGGATCGATGCCGTACTTGTGGTCAAAGATATCATTATGATCTACCTAGAAAAATGAAACTAAATTGATTTTAATCAGTTTGAAACGTTATTTTCGCAGCCTTAAAAATCAATACTTAATTTAAGTCTTCCTTAACTTTAAAGAGGCATTGTAATTCCGGGCTCAGGAAAATTTACCAACAGTGGGCTATTCCATTGGATTTAATTGGGTTAAACATTCAACTGTTTCATCACACACGTGCGAAACTGCCTAATTAGAGCTATTTTTTTGTTTGCGATATTCTTCATTTGCATTCAAAGGGGTACGTGCATTAAGGGGCTATTTTGGCCCTCTAGAGCCAAAAACTGAAATTGCTTTTCACCAATTTCTTTTGATTGGTTTATTTGAAGAATAACTGAAGTGTAAAAATTCGGATTTTATTTAAGTTTTACCGTTGCTATGGTAACAAAAATGGCCGACAAGATAGGCTTAAAACAAAGAAATTGCCATTTTGGGCCAAACTTAAGGCTTTTGGAGACCTTTTTTAAGAATTAGATATCCGCACAGCTAAATACCAAAAACTCATTTAAATATGTTGTGTGCCGTAGTAATTCTCATCTTCTGTTAAAATATCTTTTGGTATTTGCTTGTGCTCTATATTAATTGCTCTGTCAAACCTCTCAATTTTGCTCCAAAATGGTCAATTTCTTATTTTTAGCCTACTTTGGCGGCCATTTTTATTGCCATAGCAACGGTAAAAGTCAAAGTGAATTGAGAACTATACACTTTGGTTATTGTTCTAATACACTTATAAGAAAAAAAATGGTAAAAAACATTTTTTATATATATATTTTAGCTTCATACGGGGGGGGGGGACAAAAAAGCTCCTTAATGCACGTAGCTCTTTTAGAATGAAAACAATGGAGACCCTGGTCAGATGCCGGGTATTCACTGTTTGCCTTTGTCCCACAAAGTAGACGCTAGGCGTTTAAAGGTTAATATAAATCACACTAGAACAGTCAGACTCCGACAAAGGGCCCCGTATAATGTCCGGCAGTGAAAAAAGGATATCCGTTTTGGCGACCATCTTAATTTTTTGTTCATCGGACAAAATTCATATTTAAACTTTGGCGAGAGCTTTATAAAAGTATTTCATATATGAAATTTGGAAGAAGTCGGGTGACAAAGTAGAATGTCTAAAAGTGCAAACCTTTAGGTGGCGGTCATTTTGGTCGCCATTTTGGTTATTGGACAAAACCCATGTTCAAACTTGGGCGACTTTTGATCAAAGCAATCCATATATTAAATTTCGAAGCAACCGTGTGATAAATGACTAACTTAGAGTGTCCACAAGTGCAAACTGACCACAGGCGGCGGCCATTTTGGCAGCCATCTTAATTACTGTTCATCGGACAAAACGTATATTTGAACTCGGGCCAGCGGTTGTTTAAAGTAATTCGTATATTACATTTGGAGGAAATCGGGTGATAAATGACTAAATGAGAGTGTCCACAAGAGCAAACTGATAGGGGTCGGCCATTTTGTCGGCCTTATTGGTTATCGTTCGTCGGACAAAACCCATATTCAAACTTGGGCGAGTGCTTGAATAGAAGCCATCAATATATGCAATTTGGAAGAAATCGAAGGAAAAAATGATCAAGTTAGAGTGGCCACGGACAGACGTACGGACAGACAGACGGGCGGACGGACGGACAAGCCGAAAACAATAGAGTTCCGCAAATATTCGTTGACCCTATTAATGTGGAAACAGTGTTTTCATACCATAAGGGACTGCTCATAAAGGGAATAATTAGTTCCCAGAGGGTGTAGTTTCGTACTTTTAAGAGAAGCCTCCATTTTGAAATGGGACGCAAATTGTGAGTATTACTGCTCGTTCCAGTAGGCTCTCTTTGATTTGCGTAATTGTTTTAGTATTCTGTCTACGTCATTGGCGAACAACAGTAGCATTTATCGGATGAACAAACTGATAGTAGATGCTTGTGCTGTTCAAAGATAAGGATATAAGAATATATCATGAGTGTGAGGGTAGTATAGAAAAATCCGTCCCGAGGATCACCGTTTGGCATCACGAGGCTTGCGGAGTGATGATAAACGGTGATCCCGAGGGACGGATTTTTCTATCCTACCCTAACACATAGAATGGATTTTTTTCTTGCTCACCACTGTCATTCATTTATTTAATTGAAAATAAGATTCCAGAAGTCCCTGAATACGCTAAGATGCAAGTTCACATGATGACGTTACTTGACGGCCTGGGTAAGATAGCATGGGTAAGATAGGACTTTCTATCCCAGGGTAAAATCTTAGATATCCTTATCCGGTGTGCAAGAAAAGAAGGTTCCTTTGTGATATGGCTCATTTAAAAGGGCGTTTTCATGTTATACATAAAGTGAGATAAGCGGTAAAATGGCATGAACTCCATGTGACCACCAACACCTGCCTTAGATCAAAATACTCGCTCATTCAATTGATTCAGTAGTTCCGAAAGAAGTGCCAAAATGAGACATACTTTGTTGGTTTTGGTGGCACAGTGTGTTGCCCTTTCCTATGGGCTTCCGTCTATCCTTGATATCATAGCCAGTAATAATGCTTCAACATTGCTCTCGCTGGTGAATCAAGCCGGCCTTGCCGATACCTTAAGGCAAGGTGGTAAGTTATTTATTTTATTCACCTTCAAGATAGTTTAAATGAACTAGGTTCGTTTCGTAATTCGGCATGTGCATTACACCAATTTTGGTACATTTAAAGCTGCATTGGAAGTAGAAAGCCAAGAGTGATTTAAACCAATTAAAGGTATAGCGTTCAATTTCGCAAACACAGAAACGACTATGCCGCACCGAGTACAATATAAAGAGAGCTGAAATATGTATGGGCCCAGAGGAGTGGGAATGGCAAGGGTCCGGACCCCCTTTTGGAAATTACAAGTGGCTATAGGGTTCCCTATATATTCTGGTACGGACAATTCCCCCTTGATTCTCAAAGACGGTTCGCAGGGCCCTCTGTGAAATATGCTGATGACTAAAATAAAACAATGTCAAATCGCCCCCACCCTTGATGTAATTTTCTTGATATGCATATGACTAACAATATGTATTATTGAATGTTAGCCAGTGTACGGCAAACAAAGTAAGCTGGTACGCCTAGCAAACGAACTATCAGTATGTTTGTACATAGGTAGAATCTTAAGCAAGGTTCACAGCCAAAGCTCTGGTTTGACATGATTGTTGATGTTCAGACAGACACGAGCAGGGGTGGATCAAGGATTTCTGGAAAGGGGGTTCGTATGTATAAATGCATGGGGTTCGCTTTGCTGTGTCTATCTCAGTTTCCTTTATTATCCCGTGAGAATGAATAATTTGGTCTCACTGAGACCAAATTATTTCATTTTCATGGGATATTTAAAAACGGGGGGGGGGGAGGGGGCAAGGAGGGGGTTCGAGCAAACCCCCTGAACCCTCTCTAGGTCCGCGAGTCGGGCGAGTCGTAGTGATGATCTTGGTTTTGACATGCACTCTTGAAAAACGTCCCCAACTTATAAAATGGTCAAGGGGGAATATTGCTCTAGTCTAAGACTTGTTACATATATGTCTTTTATCTGTCTATCAAGTACTCGTATACATCGTAAGCAGAATGGCTCAAAATCAAACAAAAACTCATTGTAGAAAATTTTATAAGAAGATTAAATAATTAAGTTTTGAAGCGTTGTCATCCTTACAAGAGCTACTGTATCAGCGTATGCCTCTTGGTTGGTTGATTTTGTTGCTTTACGTCCCAAGTCAACAGCGATGGTCATTGCGGGACGGGCAGTTCACTTAACCACACTTTTTTCTGGGCAGGCTTGAACAAGCGGTTAACCAGTAATTCGTGCACATACTTTCGCTTGTGACTGACTGATTCTTGAATGAATCAGCGGAAGGGAGGAGAATGACCGTAGAAATCATTTCATGATCAATCTCCACGAAAGTATGGGGCCGGACCGGGATCGAACTCGCGACCCCTGGATCTGCAGTCAGACATGCATCTGTAGCCAGACACGTTACCGACTGCGCTACGCGGCCCGGCATATATATGAGAAATAGAAACTGCAACATTACAAGCATGCCCCCAGTAAACATCTTAAAGCGGGCCACCATCAGCCCGCCACCGAAACCAAGTGAGACTAATGAGGGCCGATGGTAGTTAGTTACTGTATACTGGCCCCTTTAAAATTCAAAAATAAGCTACCTTCGGCCCGTCAGCGGAACGCCATTCTAATGGCGTTTCGCTGGCGGACCGATGGTGGCCAGACACTGTTTGCTATCTAGGTATTACACTCCTACTACCGGGATTTTTTTTGGTATTTCAGGCCCATATACACTTCTTGTCCCCACCGACGCTGCCTTTGCAAAGATTCCACAAGCAGATATAAACGCCCTGGTGGCCGACACGAATGCCGTGACCAATGTCTTACAGTATCACCTAATCAAAGGTTCTGTCTTTACATGGGACCTGAAGACAAACGAACTCTTGACAAGTGTCAATGGACACGTCATTCGGGTGTACTCAAGAAATGGAGTAAGTTTATAAGTTTATTTTGTATAGCAGTAGTCAAGGGCCCTAGACAAGAGTGCGTAATTAAAAAAAGATTTTCTTATTTCTCAATCGTGTACAATAATCTAATTATGAGCTAGCCACTGAACTTGGACTAACGTCATTACGTTTGATAATTGCCTACAAAAGGAAACAACTGCTACAAAATATATGCATACGTTCAAATGGAACAGCCACAAAAAGCTCTATATAGTATATCTAATTTCGTCTCTATCAATTAAAACAATCATGTGTTTTGGGTACTCAAAAGAACCGTCTCATTGAGAAGGCTCATATGAGTTCTCACAACATATGTTTTGGTTGAGAAACCAAAAAAATAGTCAGTTTCATTTACGTACTTTTATTCCGAGGCATACATGTACCATAGTATATGTATGTATAACGGAACTACTCATGTTACATATCACATTAATATTAACCTTAAAATTATGCACATTATAGCCAAATACGAATTAACCGAATTATATCCACCTAATAGCCCTATTATTTGCAGCGGCGAACAGCAGAGGCTAACTAGAGTCTGTGCATCTGCAAAGTCTAGTGATAACGTAAAAATACCTTCGGTCCACTGCAATAACATTGACATATTCTATTTTGCTTTGTTTGAAGGGTCATTACTTCAACCAGGCTAAAGCAGTAAAAGAGGAAATACAGGCCTCAAATGGCGTTGTCTATCTAATCAACGAACCACTAGCGGTCCCTGAGGGAACCATCATGGATATCCTTGGCAACCCGGACTACAACATTTCTTTGTTTAAAGGTCTTGTAGAAAAAGCTAGATTCGACGGTACCTTGAACAGAACATGTAAGTATACATGAACCGGTGTTCCGAAAATGTACACGTTGGACATTGCGCCAATCGAAGACTGAGATCTGCCTGCATATCTACACAGTCTGGTAAGGGACTTTGATGAGCACATTTTGTGTATTTAAGGAACCTACTTTTCATCCGTTGGAAAAAAGACTCTGATCAGACTATGCGTATGTGCAGACTGATTAGAATCTTTGCTGTGTCCATATGCCCTTGTGTACCGTCTCAAACACAAACATTCGGGAAAGTCCGCCACAATTCGAGAATCGAATCATGGCTCGGGTGTATGTAAGGAGCATTACGCGTAGTACATGTACTATGTACCAAAAAACTCCATTTTGTTAGCCGGAAATGGCGTATGGAAAATAAGTTCTGTGACGTGTGGATTCAGCTCTATTAAAATGGATCATTCTGATTATCCAAAAAAATAAATCAGCAGAATAAATGAAGTCTATGTTGTTGTTTTTTTCAATTACTGATAAAACATAAACTTCATTTAAGCCGTTTGTTTTCCTGTAATCACGCTTGTAAATGTGTTAAATGGTTTCTGTGACGTATAACGTCAGGGTCACGTTCTCATTCGCGTTATTAAAGTAGATCCTCGATGTACATCCGTGGCCTGATTTCACGGATTTTCGCGGAATTGGCCGAAGCGATTCCGATTGACACATAATGTGAGGGCCGCTGTAAACCAACATACACACTTCCAAGCTAAATGTCAAAAAGGTCCAAAGGCAGCCTGTTTGGTTTTAAAAACTAGCTAGAATATTTTGAATGTCATTGTTGCCAATTTTCGCCACTTTACTTTCTAGACAATAAGCAACAAGGGCGCTGATCAGGTGGCCTGTGTCGTTATTGTATGCAGCAACCATCCAATGGAGTGTTAGAGCGTTATACCAAGGATCGAATTGTTGCTAGTTCGAGACTCACCGGAGTCACTGTGTTGTATCCTTCAGCAAGACCATTTAGGTAGTGCTTAGTACTGGTTTAAATTCCAGGAAGATGGGAACTCACCCGACTTTACTCAAAAACGTGCTGTCTTGGACGTAATGGGTCAATGTTTCGTTTCTTGCGACGAGACCTGAATATTAACACTTTGATTATTATTATTACAATTTCAGCTCTGAACAGATACACAGTGTTTGCTCCATCTAATGCTGCTATAATGAGCTTGCCACCCTCAGTTTTACAGCGAATCAATGGCACTACTTCTACCTATGCGAGACGTAAGTTGATATTAAGATATAAAGTGGTTGAGTGAGTGAAAGAGAGTGAATGAGTGAGTTAGTGAGTGAGTGAGTGAGTGAGTGAGTGAGTGAGTGAGTGAGTGAGTGAGTGAGTGAGTGAGTGAGTGAGTTGGTGGTGGGATTTTTTGGTGGGTGGGTGTGTGGGCGAGAGAGCAAGCGAGCGAGTGGGTGGGCGGGTGGGTGGTTGGGTCAGTCAGTGAGTCAGTGATCATTTAGTTATATACAATTTATGTATTGTTCTAGAGTGCTTTGTAAATCAAAAATGTTAGAAGAAGTAGCTCACTCAGCTTTCAAACAAAGCAAGTATGCCTTAAATTATTTATATATTTGTTACCATTTCTAAAAACAGACTATTCTATATAAGTGGCCATTTCATATAAACTTTATGAAATGGGCTATAACCAGTTTGAAACAGTCCACGTAAAATGATTGCAAGTGTTAGATTGTTAATTGTATTACGTCACGTCTTGGAGTGTTAAACCAATAATCCCCTACTGCTTTATATGTTATAATACCCCTATTCCACACAGACCCCGAATCCCACGAATTGACACGAATTGACAAATATTTGGATTCGTGGCTGAATCGTACTCAGTTCGTGAAGGTCTTAACTGATTCGCACAGTCCGTAGTGAGTTCTTGCAATTCGTAGGTCTATCGGGAATTCGGCTCAAAAGTTTTGAACTGTTCAAAACTTTGGCCACGAATTCCCCGATTCGAAAAATCGTGCGTGATTCGTACCAAATTCCTAAGGCATTCTTGGATATCGTAACTGAATCGTAATTGATTCGGGGGCGTTTTTGCATTGTTTATGACATTCGTAGCTACTCTTAGCTCATTCGTGGGGAATCGGGAGATTAAGCCGAACAATAAAACCAAGGAAGAGATAGTAGAAGGATTTTCCCTAAGGTTAATTACCCCGTCTCGCGCATGTAAGCAGTCCTAGAAGTTGAAACAGATTTGGCAGATTCTGGAGCACAATCAGGATCAGTCAGTAGCTCCTGGCTGGTGATTTTGCCAATGGCGAACTGCCATATTTTTCCAAGTCAAAGAGTCTGGGGAGGGGCCTCTCGACTTTAACGTAGTTGTTTTCTTCTAGCTATATAAAAAGCCGTTTTCAACACTCAAGTTGCAGGATCAATTCTAATGCTGCTTTACGAGGAACATTCATTTTGGAACTGATGCCCCCGAAGCATAGATGGGGCTTTTTTATAACTATTGTGAGAGAAAATCTCGCGAATCGTGGCGATTCGTCGCGGATTTCTGTTAATTCGTGCCCAATTCGTGCTGCTTTCGGCATATTCTTATCTGATTCGTAATTGATTCCTTAACTTTCGTGCAGCATGCTCTAATGTTATTTTGCTATTCGTAATGAATTCTTGTGCGATTCCAGCCGAATTGAGCCGATTCTCCCGAATATTCGTGACGAAATCCTATCTGAGTCGGGACTGACTCGTACACCATCACGATTGGAGAATTTTTTTTAATGAAACCTCACGAATCCCCCCGAATCAATAAAAAATCAATTCGTGGCAATTCGGGCGATTCGTGGCCTGTGTGGAATAGGGGTATAACGTTATGCATTGACTCCCTTAACTACGCTGGGGACATTACAATAAAACCTTGAAGGTTCCACTCGATAGCAATCATAATTATGAAAACGATCTAATAGTTGTACTCTGATTGCATTTATTAATGTCATTGCACTTCTTATACGACGGCATACGTTGGTGCTATGAGTCGTAGTGTGACAGCGCCTTTATCTTTACTATTAAAACACATAACGTAAGTTTTGCCGAGATCTGAAACGCATATCATACATGTGTTCTTGATACTTGCATTGACAACTGCATTTTATTGGTACATTTGTATGTCGCTAATGTGCATTTACCCTATGATAGTCTCAGGAGTATTGTTTGATAATATCTCACTATTTGTTTTGACAGTCTTGATAGAATACCACATTCATCCTGGAACACTTCACGCCGGCAGCTTGGAGAAGCCTGGGTCACTCACAACACTGTACTCCAAACACTACATTGGATTAACTTTAGACCCAAACAGTAAGTGTTTATTTACTTACCATTTCAATATCAATGCAAACAAAAATTGCCAAACATGTGACAGTTCACGTCGCTAGTAATGTATTACAGGGGCGTAGCTTGCCTAAAATTCAATGTTCGCAACGTGGGGACGAGAGAGGTGCATATATGCATACATTACCAAAAGGGAGCATGTACAAATAGCGTAGACCCAGATAAGACTCCGCAAAACTCGGCGTCTCATCAGTGATTGCGCTATTTGCTATGCTAAGCACATTCTTTGTAACGCTAGACAATACTTTAATCTTATATGAATAAAGACCTCTTTCACTTCGCTAATGGGTGCTAAAATAAAACCCTTAAAGGGGGTCTTAGAACAGAAAATACCAAAAAACATCATTTATAACCCCTACCTAAATTGGAATTAGACACAATAGAATTGCTTTTCAACTCACATTTATATGCGCATCATTAAAAAACCTTTAGAACTGGGATAGAATAATCCCATATTTTTGGTTAAAAATGTGTAAGTAAATGCGTTTTGGGGAATATGGTAGCTACATGTACGTCCAAGTGTAAGATGAGTTGTGTAATATCTTGACCTCGTTCCTATACGTCAAATCAAAAGCAAGTGATCACTGAAAAACAATTGATCCGCGACATGTGATTTCCAGCAATGTGGCATTTTGACAAATGTAGACTCAGCCGAGACTGGGCAGCCTCCTTTCAAGCTTTGAAAACTCCAAAAATGGTACTCAGTCATAGCTTAACACTGATAGAATATTCAAGCGACTTGTAAAGGCTTTGATCAGACTGCGCGTATGCACAGGCTGATCTGAGCCTTTGCTGGTCGTATATACCACATTGTTGGAAATCTCATATTATGGCTCACTTATATTTGGCGGGTATTTTATTTGGCGCTATTTGCGGTATGCGAAAATCGCTAAAATGTGAGACCACAAAATGCAGTTACACAATAAGGAATAAATGGACATGCACCCTTCATGCCCTTAGTAAATCAACTTTTGAACGGTAGAATATGCTTCAACGTACAGGAAAGGCTTCTATTAATGGTAGAGCAAAAACTAACGAAAATTGACCGATAACCCCTCCCCATCTGTAAAATGGAAAATGACTGTATGAATGATGCGACAAGATGTTTAAGTTTCTTGGATCGCCGGAATTACTTTTGCAAAGAGGGGCAGTAGTATTAAAATTTGGCAAAAACTTCGTTTTTAGAAGTGAAATTGCGAATTTCTGAAATCCATTTGCAGCAACGGATACATGACACCAGCAAAGAATGACTGAAAAATGATTATTGAGTCCTATATAAGTCCACTCTGATTTTATTATGGTGTCAAAACCAGAATTTTTATGTCTTGATTTTTGGGTGAAAATTGGTGTTTTTTATATATTTAAACACGAATTTTTGTAATCTGGCTGATAAAGTTTTAAAATTTAGAGTTGTTATTTAACTTGTTTCAAATTTGATGCTGAATTATTCAACTTACATATATCTCTGTCGCGTATACTTTAAAAAACCCAGCAAAATATTTTAATTTTTACCTCGAAATCCGGCATTTTGATATTAAGGTATATTTTGTGAAATGCATGTATTGCTATTACTTGTATATCTCGACATTGCCACATTAAGAAAATGACGTACATATAGTAAACATTTTAAATGGAAAAAGCATTTATCATGTACTATGATATCATATCAAGTAATGGCATAATAAAAAAGAGGACCAAGTGACCCTGGATCGCTCACCTGAGTTTTGTTTTAAACATCTTATCTAGAGGTATCTATTGGAAACTGGCCACGCTCCTGATGACCTGCCTTGTGGTCCATGTTTGGTCCCAGAGACATAATAGGAACGTATTCAAATGTTTTCTACCAGCTGATGCTACATACCAAGTATCAGGGCTCTATGCCTGGTGGTTTCAGACAAGAAGATTTTTTTATGTTTTCACTATATGTAAGTCAATGTAAAAAAGAATGTATGACAAGAAAATGCCATACTCATAAACTGCATACAATCCCAAGGCACCGAGAGGAAGAGTCCAAGAACAATAGCAGACTCATATAAACTCTGTGACCTCCAGGACGATGCCATTTTGACCATGGAACCATAATTTGAGCAAACTTGGTAGAGTACCACTTGGTGATGCTACATATCAAATATCAAGCCTTTTGGTATTTGACAAGAATGTTTTTACTATGTGGTCTTTTTAAGCTATATATAAAACCTTGATCCCCGAGGCGGCCTCATTCTCGGCCACAGGGCCATAATTTTCAACAAACTTAGTATGTCTACTAGATGATGCTACATGCCAAAAAGAGACTCTAGGTTCTGTGGTTTCAGACTAGACTATTTTAAGTGTTCCATATATAAGCCTATGTAAAACATGTGACCTCAGGGTGGGGCCAGTTTTGGCACAAGGGTCATTATGTGAACAAACTTAGTAGAGATATACAAGGTGATGCTACATAACAAATAGCAATGTTCTATGGTGGTGTCAGACAAGAACTTTTCCCCAATAGATTCCTAGTGAATGTGTGACCTCGCAGGCGGGTCCACTTAATAGTCCCTGTGCCCAAAAATCAATAAAAGTGATAGAGGCGTACTAAGTGATGTTGCATACCAAAAATCAAGGTACTAGGCATTGTTGTTTCAGACAAGAAGATTTGGTTTGTTTTCCCAATATAAAAGTAAAACAGAGGACAAAACCGAGAAATCTATACAATTTAGAGACACCATATGCAAAAGTGACAAAATACAAGAAAACACCACACACAAGACAGCCAAGAGATCAGCCCTTTCCCAGCAGGTGATCACATACCTATGTAAAATATGCCACCTCCAGGAATGTGCCATTTAAATCACAGGGTTATAATTTGAACAAACTTGGTGGAGGCTACATACAAAATATTAAGACTCTAGGCATTAATTTAATTTAATGCTTTATTTATTTAACGAGGATTCCTAACAGCCCAAGGGCCACTAGTAGGTCTCCTCACATGAAACATAAACATACACAATTACAAAGACAATACAGATAGACACACAGTTACATAAAATATTTACATATTTGCATCCTGTGAAAGAGTACCATGCGTTCGTGTGTGTGTGTGTGTGTGTGTGTGTGTGTGTGTGTGTGTGTGTGTGTGTGTGGTTTCAAACAAATAGATTTTCATTTTGAAAATCTATTTTAACCCATGTGACCTAGATATGCAATGTGCTAAACTATTTGAACAATTATTTAAGAGGGTCATATAAGAATCATTCCTGCAAAGTTTGGTCAAAATCTAACAAGACAAGTAATTTAGGAGGAGATTGTGTCATCATAAAACCTTAGACAGCCAGTGTCTCAAATATGATCATTTATACATCTCTTTCAAAACAGAATAAATAAAATTTTTAAATATTTTATCAGAAAATAGCTAAACTCTTTAAGGACCTCTTTATTACCACATGCAGGGAATTCATAATCCACTATTTGGTCTGCCTCGCATAGAACCTAGGAGAGTCATAAACACATTTATGATTAGTACAATTTTGAGGGTTCACAATGTAGGGTTTTAAATAGTTTGACCTTGAACTTTGATACAAAGGTCATATCAGCAGTCAGAAGCTATTATTGACAAAAGCGCACCTTAGACAATCAGTGTGCAAAATATGAACCATCTACAACAAACATGTTAGAGATATTGCTTTACAATCAATACAACCGGCCTCAAATTATTTTGAAAATTAAGGCTCAAATGTCATATTGGCAATTATTCTACAAAATATGAAGCACCTCTGTCAAAACATGCCACTGTAAGACAGATTCTAATTAACCTGTGACTTCAGGGCCATAACGGTAATATGTGTCGTACTTAGTAATTTACACACCATAAGCAATAATTGTGCTAAGTATGAACACCCTTGGTCAAAAATGAAGGAGGAGTTCGCGTAACAAGCCATAAACTGATTGTTAGTATATTTGACCTTGTCTTTTGACACCAAAGGCAAAGCGGTGATAAGAAACCTATGTTGTAATCTACACCCTAAAGACAAATCGTTGTGCCATATATGAACACCCTTGGTTGTAGAAATGAAAAAGGAGTTCATGTTATGAGTCGTATTACATATTTTGTCTTAATTTGACCTTGACCTTTAACTCCAAGTTTGAAATACACACCATAGGCAAATTTAAACATCGAGACATTAAGTTAAATGGCAAGTTCTTGTTGTAGCACTAACATAGTTACGCTTTAAAACAGATTTAGGAGGACAATTGGTGACGCACAAACTCCATGCTGCTACTAATACCCAAAGGCAAACCTATATTTTAATTAGCTGATGGATGAAAAGACCATGCTTAATTTGGAATGCGTTCAAATCGTACGCGCTGACAATATGTGTTAAATGAAGACAATAGACTAAAATAAATGTAATCATGGTACTTAATAATGATGTCAAAAAGATAAATCAGGTACTTCCATTCTGCATATATGGGTCCGGATATGATGAAAGAAACCCTTTGGTCGCGATAATCAAAATCAGGCTAATGTTTCATCTGCAAAGTATTACCTCGTACATGTTTAGAGCATTTCCTGAAAATTTAAAGTGATTATCTTCGAAACTGATGATTATATGGATGTAATAAACAACATGTATAATCAGGTTTGGAATATGACGTCAATAATTGCCTTAACCGTATGATGACGTCAGAGCGTTGGTCTATATTCGTTTGTTGATTAGTGCATGCTCACCATAAGAATCTAGCAAATATAAAGTTTTCTTATGTCTTATACATGTGATGATGAAAATGCAGAAAAAGTATCTTCTAGATCGTACTATAGACATTCAAAATGACCCACTTGTAGGTGTTGTGATCTGAGTGTTCTTATGGCAACAACCCTTATAGAAGCCTTAAAAAAGTTTAATCAGAAACGTTTGTTATTTTGATGGTATCAAAGTTTAAAAGTATTTTCATGGAAATATAAAAGTATGTAATGTTATGTCATTTTAAGTATTTTTCCATTGTCTCTTACATAATAATTACTTGGATTCCTTAATGTCCATTTTGTCAGATCCGCGTTCTTATGTATTACATTCACAAAGGCCTAAGTGTTTTAATGTATATCTTATTTGGTTAAATAAACGCCCCATATGTTTAAAACATATAGAAATTATTTGCATTTTTGCATTTCTTTTCATCCAGCCAACTTTTGCTTATTTTAGATGCTATTAATGATTCTTTGAATGAGGGTGCCCTTCTTCGAAGCCTAAAAGAGAGTCACTGCCCCTGTTTTGAAAAGTAATTCCAGGCGTTTCATAATGTACAGTTATAAAACTTTCCATTGATATGTCATGATCCTATTTTTCAAGTAGGGAGAGGTTGCACTTCAACTGAGCGACTTAAGTTGCCAGATTTTTCCTCGATAAATAGGTTATTTAGAGAAAACATTAAAAGATAATCTTGCCAGAAAACAAAATGCCCCAAAGTTTTAATATTTCGTATGTAACATCACCTAGTGGTACTCTACCGAGTTTGCTCAAATCGTGGTTATATGGTCAAAATGGTCTCATCCTGGATGTCACAGAATTTACATTGACTTAAAAATTGAAACATTCAAAATCTCCTGGTTTGAAACCACTAGGTCTTGATCCCAGATATCACCCAGTGGATGGACCATATTTAAATTTGCTCTAGATAGAGCTCTGGGGACAAAAATGGCCCCACCAAGGGTTCACCAGAGCGTGGTCAGTTTTTAATAGATACATATAGATTAGAGGTTTTAAACAAAACTCAGGTGAGCGATCCAGGGTCACTTGGCCCTCTTGCGATCCAGGGTCACTTGGCCCTCTTTTAGCGTGTGTCAATACTTGATATAATATCACAGAACATGATAAATGTTGTTTCCATTCGATATGGTTACTATATGTACGTCATTTTCATAATATAACAACGCCCTGATATCTATGAAATAGCAAAACATGCATTTCCAAAAATATACCTGAATATAAAAATGTCCGTTTTCGAGGCCAAATAAGAAAATATTTTGGCAGGTTTTATAAGTAAACACGACAGGATATATGTAAGTTGAATAATGCAGCATCAAATTTAAAACAAGATAAACAAAAACTATAAATTTTAAAAACTTTACCTGTCCCATTACAAAAAAATGGATTTTTTTTATAAAAATACTGATTTTCACCCAAAACAAAAGACATTTCATTTCTGACTTTGACTTTATAATAAAGTCGGGTCATGATTATATAAAACTCAATGATCATTTTTCGATCTTTCTTTGCCGGTGTCGTGTATCTGTTGCTGCAAATGGATTTCAGAAATTCGCAATTTCACTTCTAAAAATGAAGTTTTTGTCAAATTTTAAAACCATTGCCCCTCTTTGAACAAGTAATTCCGGCGATCCAAGAAACTTCAACATCTTGCCATATCATTCATGCAATCGTTTTCCATTTTACAGATGGGGAGGGGTTCCGCCTTAAGTAGCGATTTTTTGCCAGTTTTTTGCTCTACCATAAAGGGATAAATATGTTCCCAATAGAGATCATATTTGTTTTCTTTTATTTAGGAGCAAACATTTTTCTTTAAGAAAAGCCCCTTTTAGAGTAATAACAATATTAAAGGACATTTAATGGAGAAACGGCCAAAATTAGACTACGTCAATGTGTCAGTCTTTTAAAACGCCAATTTTCGATGCCGCGAATATTAAGTGGTTAACAGTACGACCAGAAATTCCATAATCACAAACAGCAAACATACTTATTGGACAGACTATTGAATTGGGCCCTGTATTATAAGGCAGCTATTTTATCTACTACACCACAGCGGTTCTTCCTGTTTCTGGTGTTGTTGCTTTACATAATAATAATAATAATAATAATAATAATAATAATAATAATAATAATAATAAATAAATAAATGAATGTCAGGCCTTTAGATAAGATTGGCAACGGAAAAATAAGTCTCTTATTTCTCAACCAAAACATATGTTATGGGTACTCAAAAGAACCGTCTCAATGAGACGGTTCTTTTGAGCACCCAAAACTTATGCTTAAAAATATGGGTAAGAAAATATTTACAATTTTACGCTGAAAAAGTTTGCTAAACCTATGTATAATAATAATAGTAGCTCGTCGATTCTTGGCAATACACAACCTACCCACTTGCTTTCTAATACATCTCTTTACAGCATTAATTTCAACGTGTATGTTTGCATCACATACACAAAGTGCCCCTTAACAGTAAAACCTATGTAAACGGCTACTCTCGAAAAGACTGAAAACTGGTTTTCAAGACCAATTATTGCTTAATGTAGGTCAAAAGTATCGCAGAATGCATTCTGCAATGCTTTAAACCATCATTAAGCTACCATTTGTCAATGAGATCTTTGTTTTTTCTATTTTAAAGTAGCCGTTTTACACATGTTTTACTGTACATATTATTTACTTAATTTTAGCTAATTTATGAGATTTCACATGCAAGCAGTTAAGGCTTAGACAAGCCTATGCATCTGTACAGTCTCCAAAGAGCATACACTGCACGCAATTAAAACCTAGATGAACGCTTAGACACAAACTTACTCATCTGGAGCCACAAGATAGCAAGATATGCACTAAAATTTGTAGGACGCTCACTGACTCATAATATTGCTTTTACTTCTATTTGCAGCACAAGAACCTCTGCTCAACACTGTTGCCCACGTCAACCAAGCAGATATTGAGGCGGAAAATGGCGTTGTTCATGTAATATCTCATGTTTTAATTCCTTCAAGCCTTGCTAGTATTGTTGGTTGAACTACGTGTAATAAATACTTGTAAACTGTTATGGCGTATTAAATATATCAATTGTTTGCTTCTTCTTATCTATACGCAAATCTATCATATGACGTCGCGCACGGGTGTGATATAACGCCACGCATTATGTGGATAAACCACTGTAGTTTAGAGACATGGTACCAATATTAATAACATTGCGTATACACTACAATACCGCCCGAATGTTTGTACTAGTAAAATTCGAGCTGGAAACCCGTTACACACACAAGTAATACGCACTGCCTTTTACGCACGAATTCAGATAAGCGAATCCAAGCTCGTTGCCAATAATGCGTTGAACTGCAGTCTTACACATTTACCTGTCTACCAATCGATACTGCTGATAATGCAACGCAAATCAACGCGTATCATTTCGTATCCAGTTTCCCATTGCAATAAATTGCTGCTTAGTTTATCAATATAGGAATTATAAAGGACGTTAAAAATTAGTCTAAAGCAAAATAAAACATTAATGTTAGAAATATTATTATTATACGCCGGATGATACATAGAGAATAGTAAACTGTGTTTCCGTGATATGAAAATTATGTCACGAAGGAATGGTGGTGATTCGGTAAACAACGAGTCCGCAGGACGAGTTGTTTACCAAAATCACCACCATTCCTGAGTGACATAATTTTCATATCACGGAAACACAGTTTACTATTCTGTATATTATATAACCTTCCGGTGATGTTTTCAATGAAAAAGGTAAGAGAACAAGAAAAAAAACACAAAAAAACTCCGACACCCCCCCCCCCCCCCCCCCCCCCGCCCGTTGCGTAGTAATCCAATGGAATGGAAGCTGTTTGGCCCCGCCTTCATGTCACATTTCGGCTGTGCCACTCAAGCTTTGTCTCAAAAGTTTTTATATTGTCTCCCTTATATTAGTAGAAGCAAAAGAAAAGTTACTGTCTAGCGAAATCATTGTTTTATATATTTGGGTTGTTTCCCTTACAACGTAATGCGCAACTTATAGCAAAGGGAAAGCACTCTAAAAGCCTGTCGCTTGACAAAAACAGAAACATTTCATTTGAGGATTGAACATCGGGAGATCATTTCAGTTGTTTTTTTAGCCACTTGCTAGTCTGTTGCTTGCCAGATCAGACGGCAATAGCCCGAGAAATTGACTGAAATGTGTTTGTCACACAAAATGAGGATGATTTTTTGAGGAGTAAAGTGACTCGGAGGAGATCAGAGAATTGGACTAGCCGCAAGCGCCATGACAGGGAGAAAAAATACAGCTCAGATGTAAATATTTGGCTGGTGTCTGATCTGGGTATAATAACATTGGATCAGCATTGTCAATTTTATGTAGAATGCCGTAAAATCTTCAAAACTCCCAAATTCCTCTAAACTTGACCAGGATGGATCAATATCTGATGGTGAGTCTGATTGTTTTGTGCATATGTGTAATGAAAAAAGTAGTTCCGACAAAAAATATCGACATGGAGCAGTGATGATATGACTTTTTCATATCATCACTAGTGAAATATTTCACTCCTCAAAGATACTAAAATTATCTCACTGCAAATCAATAGGAAATTAATGCTAGGTATATAATATAGTAACTTTGCAAACTTTTGATGATTTTGATAACAAACAATTTTTGACATCTAAGTTATTTGTAAAACAAGGTTATCGATAACATTACATTCATAAAGCTTTTATTTCAAAATTTTATCAAAGACACTCAGAGTTGATTGTCAAATACAATTTGGTTAAAGACTCTTCTGCAACAAGGCATATCAGAAATAGTAAGTGAGTATGATCAGGAAATACCACAATCACAAACTGCAGGCAAACCCCATGGTACCAGGAAGACAAATTAAGTAAAACAACCAGCTCTCTCTTCCCTGTCAAGATGATTGCAAAACTAGAATGGACAACTAGAATAAAGTAACGTACAACAAAACAAAGAACAATTACAAACTCACACAATGGGAGTAACAATAAACAACAAGTCAACAACAACAGAACCCTTGCCTTATAACGGAGGGGGGGGGGGGGCTTAAATGCGTTTTACTGGTAACAAATCTTCGCCCTAGATTCTGCTGTTGTTGAAGTACAAGAAATGGAGAAACACTCTAATCAAATTAATACCTATTTTGAAACAAAGAAAAGGGCGCACGACTCACACAAAGTCAGAGCTAAAGAAAACCTAAAGTTGAGCCATGATGGGCCCAACTACAGATAAGCATCAGACATCAACCCACTGATTAAAGCTTTGCATCAGAGCCGTGATAGAGTCTGAGGCCTGACCATAAACTGTGATTGGGTTTACAACCAGGCATGCAGACTGTCGCGTGACATCCTAGTTATATTCAACATTTGTATAATGTTTTATAATCTTTTTGAAATTTATCACTACAAATTGGTTTTCAAACAGTTCGTTTGAAATTATAAACTAAATCACCATAAAATATAGGTTCTGATATGCCTTCTTGCAGAAGAGTTTTTAACCCAATGTTAAATTTAACAATTAACTCTGAGTGTCTGTGGTAGAATTGAGGAAATGCTTTTCGAATTTTATGATATATATATATATATATAACCTTGTTTTAATAACTATGCAGTTAAAAATAAGTTTCTGTTGTTGAAGTCACCAACATTAGAACACACTCTTGCAAAATAAATAAGCTGAAAAATATATACACCACAAGGTTCAGTATCAGAAGAATTCGCCTTATTTATCTGAATTTCAGTATGATATATCTGAGTTACCAGTTGTTCAAATTAGGATTATCAATATTAAGTAAGTCAACTAAATATCTGGAGGTAGAGTTAAAATATTCAATAATAGCAGTTTGATTATTGTCTGATAGAGACAACATGAAGTCTCTCTCATAACAAAACAAAAACAAATATGCAACACGAGCAGCACAATCAGTACCCATTGGAATACCTACAATGTGTCTACAAAATTTCGACCCAAATCATATAAATATATTGTCCAAAAGTGAATCGAGAGCATCACACATTTTCTGACATGGCCACAATTTATATCGGTTAGGTTGTTCAGAAGTAAAAAAGCATTTTCATAATTATGAGCCAAATAAAGTGAGCCCTCTCTATTAAATATTTGTTCAATTAATTCTGTTAGTTTTTCTTTAATAAGATAATGACACAAGGTAGTATTGAGAGTAGAGAAATCATATGTAGACAAATCAGATGCCAGAAAACCTCTTGCCTTCAATTTATTAAGAATTGCACCTGAATGTTTACCATTCCTTTCATAAACTGTTGTGTAATATTTAATGACATGGTTTTTAATTGCAATGAGACAAAAAGTCAAACAAATAGACAACTCAGTTGCTATAAACTAATTAGAATAAGCAATAAAACGTGACTTATAGGGCCGTTTATGAAGTTTAGGTAACCAGCATAACGTAGGTAGCTTAATATGGTCCTCATCAAAAACACCCCAAACTTAGCTGCCATATGGAGAAATGAAGAATGCAAAGATAAGGAATCGATACAATGAAGTACCACACCTGACCAAGCACACCACATGGGAAAATAACAAAAAAGAAACAAATCACACACAAGCGATCCAAGAGGTCAGCCCTTTCACAGCAGGTGCCACAACGATGCGATGAACAGACATAAAAGCATGGTAAACACGAAACAAAAATGACATATAGGATCCACAAAAGAAGCACCGCCTTGGATAGGTCAGTAAAAATATTGTAACTGGAGGGCTTAACCTAGTTTTATAGTACCAACCTCACCCTTTTTTCTTTTGTTTTGTGGAAGTAAAATATTGGAAGACGATCATCATTGAAAGCAAAATGCATTCAGGTTTTTTGTCCCCCGCCTTTTCGAAGAAAAGCGGAGGGACATAGTTTTCGGCATTCCGTCCTTCCGTCCTTCCGTCCTTCCGTCCGTCCTTCCGTCCTTCCGTCCTTCCGTCCTTCCGTCCCCCTAATATAGTAGGTACCTTGTGTGCGCAACTCCTCCTACAGTTTTATGCCGATTCTTTCGAAACTTTACAGATGTTTTAGTCATGGTCTGAAGATATGCATGTGGTTTGGATATTATCCTGAGATTATTTTTTGTCACTTTTTTCGCAATTTGAACTTAGTCATTTTTAGGCGTTTTTACTATCAAAGTGAAAAGATAGTGGGTACCTTGTGTGCGCAACTCCTCCTACAGTTTTATATCGATTCTTTTGAAACTTCACAGGTGTTTTGTACATGGTCTGAAGATATGCATGTGGTTTGGATATATTCCTCAGATTATTTTTTAACACTTTTTCCGCCAGTTGAACTTAGCCATTTTTCTGACATTTTTACTATCAAAGTGAATGGATAGTGGGTACCTTGTGTGCGCATCTCCTCCTACAGTTTTATATTGATTCTTTTGAAACTTCACAGGTGTTTTGGACATGGTCTGAAGATATGCATGTGGTTTGGATATAATCCTCAAATTATTTTTTATCACTTTTTCTGCTATTTTAACTTAGGCATTTTTCTGGCGTTTTTACTGTCAAAGTTAATGGATACTGGGTACCTTGTGTGCGCAACTCCTCCTACAGTTTTATGCCGATTCTTTTGAAACTTTACAGATGTTTTTGTCATGATCTGAAGATCACTTTTTCTGCTATTTTAACTTAGGCATTTTTCTGGCGTTTTTACTGTCAAAGTTAATGGATACTGGGTACCTTGTGTGCGCAACTCCTCCTACAGTTTTATGCCGATTCTTTTGAAACTTTACAGATGTTTTTGTCATGATCTGAAGATATGCATGTGGTTTGGATATTATCCTGAGATTATTTTTTGTCACTTTTTTTGCAATTTGAACTTAGTCATTTTTAAGTGTTTTTACTATCAAAGTGAAAAGATAGTGGGTACCTTGTGTGCGCAACTTCACAGTTGTTTTGGACATGGTCTGAAGATATGCATGTGGTTTGGATATAATCCTCAGATTACTTTTTATCACTTTTTCCGCTAGTCGAACTTAGCCATTTTTCTGGCATTAATGGCGGGGGACATAAATTCTCTGAATTTGCTTGTTTTTTTTTTTTTTTTGTATTTGATGATTATTAATCTTGGTTTACACTGTGACAAATAAGGATCAGTTTGTCGATTCACTACAAATGAACAAAATATGAAACCTGTGCATTTTGCCAAAGAAGAGAGAGCTGGTTGTCTTACTTTTATTGTCGTTCTGCTGTCTTGTGGCTGTTCTAGTTCTGTGTCTCTTCTTTGTGGAGCCGCGGGTTGGTCAGCAGTGTACAAATGAGGTATTTCCTGGTCATACTCATTTACGTTTAGATACCTATGATCGTATATATATATACGCAGAAGGCTCAAGTAGAAGCCAATACTGACATACCATAATCACACACTGCAGACCAACCCACGGCACCATGAGGAAGAGCCACATAACAACCACAAGGCACCAGGAAGACAAAGAAAGTAAACCATCCAGCTCTCGCATTCTCACGTCCTCATTCAGATGTTAACATACGTAGAAAGACACTACACAACGCATAGCAAAACATGGAACAACCGCAGAATAACATATCAACAACAACAGAATTGCCGTC
The DNA here is from genome assembly GCA_964019695.1 of Loripinus fragilis. Classification (NCBI taxonomy): domain Eukaryota; kingdom Metazoa; phylum Mollusca; class Bivalvia; order Lucinida; family Lucinidae; genus Loripinus; species Loripinus fragilis. Next base: position 92,394,339 of record OZ026521.1, on the reverse strand, counting down.
TTAGAACGAACAGCAGCATAACCCACAGGGGGGGGGGCTTAATGGATTTTACTAAAACAAAATCGTCACCCTAGATTATTTTGTTGTTATAGCACAACATGTTACGCTCGCATGGATGCTCCTAACTATTGCAATGTATCATCACAGAGAAACAATATAATCAAATTAACATACTATGATGAAACAAAGCAAAGCTGCACTTACTGAGTTAGTGATTTGTCATTTGCAATTTTCAAGTAATACAATCATTGTATTCAGATCAAGCTGTTATTCAGTAGTGAATTGTTGTGGTGATTCAGACTTTGTGCGAGCTGAACATTTCTAGTACTTCAACAACAGCAGAATCTAGGGCGAAGATTTGGTACCAGTAAAATGCATTTAAGCCCCCCGGTGGCTTAGGCTGCTGTCCGTTCTAAGGCGGTGATTCTGTTGTTGTTGACTTTTTGTTTATTGTTACTCCCATTGTTGGAGTCTGTAATTGTTCTATGTTTTGTTGTACGTTACTTTATGTCCATTCTAGTATTGCAATCATCTTGATGGGGAAGAGAGAGCTGATTGCTTTGCTTAATTTGTCTTCCTGGTGTCTCGTGATGGTTGAGCGACTCTTCCTCGTGGTGCCACGGGGTAGTCTGCAGTTTGTGATTGTGGTATTTCCTGATCATACTCACTTACTATTTCTAACGTTCTTGTATACTTCACAATATGTGTTAAGCGAAGAAACCAAATAGAAATGTGATTGCAATGATAAGTAATGCTGCCACGGAGTTCAGTAGCATCGTCCATTCCCGTTTCTGATGAAGGGAAGTCATTTTAAGACGTAGTAATTCTCTCTCATCCTCAGTTATGTTGACTTCAGCACCCTTGGGGTCTCCGCATACCCAGTTGTAGCATGCTCGTCGACATCTTACTCTCACTGAAGAATAAGTAAACATGATTATAAACAATGCATATGTCATTATGTGTTGGACACTGCAATGTATGCCCCTAGATAGCAGTGACTAATTAACAATTAGTTTTCTTATTTCTTAACCAAACCATATGTTTTGAGTACTCCAATTGTGTTCGATAGATCGTTCTAAGGCGGCGGTTCTGTTGTTGATTGCTGCTCCTATTGTGGGGATCTTTGTTTGTTCCATGTTTTGTTTGGCATTCCTTTGTCTCCTTTTTTGTTTTGTAACCATCTTGGTGGGGATAAGGTAGCTGGTTGCTTTACTTTATTTGTCTTCCTGGTGACTTGCAATTCTTATTGTTCTGTGGCTGTTCCTCGCGGTTCCGTGGGTTGGCCTGTGGTGTGTGATTGTTATTTTTCCTGATCATACTCACTTGAATGCTTATATAAGTAGCGAGATCAAAAACGCACCATGTACTACAATCGATTGTAGTATTTATCCCACCAGAGAGCAGCTAAGGCTAAGAATGGAATAGCGGAAGGCGGCTCATACCAAACTTTAGCCCTTTAGGGCGTTCATGTGAGGTTGGATTTTGCGCATAGGTGATAAATGCCATATATCACCTACATGTTAAAGCATCTAAGTATAAATTGATACTACGAGTTTATTATGGATGTTTTCGGCTGATCATTAGAGCTACTCATTTATAAATAGTGGTATCCTATTTGTATACATAATTGAAATTGAAGCTGCAAATCTCACCAATATGCTCCCAGTAAAATTTAGGTGAATTCTTTTGTCAAAAGTATATTGAAGGCTACATAAGATGTGTTTCTAAAACTGACACAAAAGCCTTTAAAGCATTTCACATGCATGACATAAACTATACAATGGACTTTCAATTGTTCCGGTGCCCAGCAAAATGTACAAGTTGACAAACGTGTACATTAAATACTCAGATCAGCCTGAGCTTCCACGCAATCAGAACATTAAAAAGCACACTTTTGCCATAAAAGGTCAAACAACTTTTTTCAGGCTGACAATAATTAGTTTCATTAAATTGTTCAGATGACCAGATTGATTTGAACCTTTACTGTACACAAATGCCATTTTATACCTTATGCTAGATACGGGCTTGACATGAGATTTCCAACAATGTGGTACGTGCGACCGGCAGCCTCAGATCAGCCTGCGCATGCGCAAAATCTGACCAGAGCCTTTGCTTGTCACTTGAATACTCTATTAGTGTTAGGCTACTGACTGAACATCATTTGGAGTTTCTAAGCTTAAAAGGAGACTGTCCATGCACGTCTGAGTCTACACTTGTCAAATTCTACTTAGTTGGAAATCACATGTCGTGGCTCATTTATCAAATTTACATGTCTTAGTATCTCTATCATCTCCTTCATCATCTGATGTGTCATCATCACATTTTGTAACCTTGTTATTATCCTCCTCCTCATCATCAGTGAGGTCTGGCTCTGCTTTATCATATCTGGTCCACCACGTGACACGATGGAGCTGTTAAAGAGGAGGTTAAAGTATATACATTATTTAAAGCATGGGCATGATAAACATTGTTTTTGTAGATAACAAGGCACACTCGTTATTTAGTGGAACCTGTTCATGACAATGTTAAAAAAAGGAGGGTTAATGTCCATTTCCGCTTCTATAGTTGATTCTATGTCCAATTATGTTGTTATGAAAAATACTTTTCAGGGTATAATCTTTAATGTAAGTGAGAATAGTAATTGTTTTCATTTAATTGCGTCGTATGTCAATAAAAAGCTTTATTACATAGGTGATAAATAAACATGAAACATAATCGAGCCTGGATCTGATAGAAGGGAGCTTCTGGCAATAAAAGTCAAAAGTGAGATATTTACAGAGAATGAAAGAGCTAGCTGCTGTGAACAATTACAGAAAATTTAAAGAGATTTTCTTTACACGTGATAAAGATATGAGCGTTTGAACTTGTATAGATGATGCGTTTGAAACATGACGTCACTTTACGTTGTTTATGACGTTCTGACGTCGAAACCATTGTGTTTACGTGAGATGCTAAAACAAAGACGCTAGGAACAATATTTCAAGAATGCTCTATGTTTCTATTAATTTGATGTGTATGTAATTGCATAGACTGCACAAATGGCCAACAAACGCTCATCCTGTGTTTACAAAACATTTGAAAGAGGTATTATTCTGCCAGCCAAGAGTAGAAGTGACGTCATGTTTTGTTTACAAAGTTATGGGACTTACCTTTCATGACAGGATTAATACACAATTGATCTATCGATTCGAGTTAGCTCAAGTGGTAGCGAGGAGGATTACTAAACCACAAGGATTTTTTTTAGGTTCGATTCTCACTGGCTGCTCTTTTTTATTCAGTTTTTTTTTATTTTCCGGGGGGGGGGGGGGGGGGGGGGAGGGTCTGATTTTATTATTCTCGTCATGTCATATTTTTTTATTTATTATTTCGCGTATATTTCCGAATTTACAGTAGTTTGTGTTGTTACAGATGTTTTATATATGTTTTATATATGTGTCTTATACATGTAAAAGAAATAAAATTCAAAAAATAATAAAAAATAAATAAAAAGAAAAAAAATAAGACATAAAGAGAATAATAAATCAGACCCCCCACCCCCGAAAATAAAAATAAAAATAAAACTAAATAAAAAAAATAGCAGCAAGTGAGATTCGAACCTAAAAAAATCTTTGTGGTTTAGTAATCCTCCACGCTACCATTTGAGCTAATTTGAATCGATAGATCAATTGTGTATTAATCCTGTCATAAAAGGTAAGTCCCATAACTTTGTAAATAAAACATGACGTCACTTCTACTCTTGGCTGGCAGAATAATACCCTGTTTTAAATGTAATGTATAGTCCAAATGCACAGCTGTTGCCATGGTACCATACATTATAAGTCACATTTAATTTTATCAGAATTACTTGCGCCTTTGATTGTATTACATGTTAGAAGCAATTTAACTTTATTGTAAGAACATGCAAAATCTTGAAAAGTTAGACGTTTTTTTGAAATTTTGATTGCATGAAAACTGCTAAAATGTCCATAGGACCCTTTTGTCAGATCAGCGCACAATTATAATATTAGCACTTTCAAAATTAAGAATATATCTACTAACGTGTCTGACTATTGAAGTCCCGCTGCATATTTAGGATGTTATCTATTTATATTTTAATAAGCTTGCAGCTTTGATATGAGACGAAAAAGAAGCAAAAGTTTTGTGACAATTGAACTCTCCATTTCTGTTCTACATTAACATGATGACAGCATTTTTCAGAAGCTTTAGATTTAACCATGTAATTTGCATACACACTTTGCATTGCTCTATTTGCTTTACTTTCTGTGGCATTGGATTGAAATTTTCAGCGATTATTCATTATGAGTAGGCGTCAATATTCTTTTGAAAACATCTTTGACATATGCCATTAAAATGACTTTTAAAGTTTCACGTTGAAACTGGAAGTGGTCACCAGTCTTAAAAAGTATAGGTAGAAAATGGGCTGATCAAGCTGTAATGTACTTGGTCAAACTTGTTCATATGAAATAAAACACAAACAATGATTTTAGTATGTGCAGCTGATGATGTTCTAAAATATCAGAAAATGTGGAAGTTAGCTTTAAAAAAAAAATCTTTTAAAAATCTGTCATAAGTAAAAATTCAAGTATTTGGTGTTTTTTTCCAAGTTGGCTAGACAGGTCTGCATGCCTAGTTTTAAACCCAATCACGGTTTATAGCTATGGTTTCCTCTTTAATTGCATGACGGTTGATCAGGCCTCAGACTCTATGACGGCTCTGACGTAAAGCTTTAATCGGTGGGTTGGTGCCTGATGCTTATCTGTAGCTGGACCCACTGTGGCTCAACTGGAGGTTTTCTTTAGCTCTGACCATCTGTGAGTCATGGGCCCTTTTCTTTGTTTCATCATGGAGTGTTAATTTGATTAGAGTGTTTCTTCATGATGATACATTGCATTAGTTAGATGGACTCCATGCGAGCTGAACATTTCTTGTACTTCAACAACAGCAGAATCTAGTGCAAAGATTTGGTACCAGTAAAATGCATTTAAACCTCCCGATGGCTTAGGCTGCTGTCCGTTCTAAGGCGGTGGCTCTGTTGTTGTTGACTTTTTGTTTATTGTTACTCCCATTGTGGGTGTCTGTAATTGTTCTATGTTTTATTGAACGTTACTTTATGTCCATTCTAGTATTGCAATCATCTTGATGGGGAAGAGAGAGTTTGTTGCTTTGCTTTATTTGTCTTCCTGGTGTCTCGTGATGGTTGAGCGGCTCTTCCTTGCGGTGCAACGGGGTTGTCTGCAGTTTGTGATTGTGGTATTTCTTGATCATACTCACTTACAATTTTTGTTATCACTTGTACTTCAATATTTGATAAAAACTGCAATTAAAACGCTTATTTTTGCATTTTTGAACTAAAAATTGTGAAGTGATAGAAAACTCTTCCAAAGCACCGCTTAATATTAGTCCATTAAACTGCACATATTTGGGCAAAAATTCATTTCAATATCATGAGCGTTTAGTCAGAAAAATGAAATTGAAAAGTGACCACTTATTACTTCGGTTCAGTGTAAAATTCTAATAAAAATCAAACTACCTGGATTATTTTGTGGGTGTGCAAATGTATCATACCATACTACTATAATAGTTAAAATTGATGTCATTGTACATTTTGTAATGTTGTTGATAAAAAATACCAAAGCATTACAGCGAAGCTGTGAGAAAATAATATTTGGTATCGAAATATTGCTATATTGAAGTAAACTCACCATGCCATTTACTTACTTGTTCACTTGTTCTTGGCCTGGTAAACAAACTGATAACAACCATTGCTATAAGACAGATGATGGCGTTGATAATAGAAAAATGCAAAAAATCTACTCGTGTAACAATGCTCATCCGTTCATCTGGCTGGCCACTTCCACAATTTGGGGGAGACATGATCATATCTAGAACCATTCTAATGACTCCAACAGCTAACCCTATCATCATACCCCAGAAGATGCCCTTAAAAGAATCATAACATAGCTGAATGTGACCAGAAGCTAACACAAATGCTCATATATAAAATAAGCATAAATTGTATCTTGTGATATTGACATTTCTCTCATCTGATAAGCTTGTGTTAATGTTTATGTTCAGCTAGCCATAGGTGCTAGATATAAAATTGTTTGTATGAACGTTCACCTCCACCCGTACTTGTTCACCATTTATAGTATCATGACTTTCGGGAAACTGCTCAGATCTTAATGAGATATCTAATAGCTTTTATGTAATCCGTGTTTGTCATTATATTATTCTTGATATGATACTAGATTATGACGGCATAAAAGCACGTTTAGTATATAGTTGAGAAATGGTGGTAAATTTAACCTGTACCAGTTTCGATTTTTACAACGCAATGCATTTAAATGATAAAACTATCCTCGATGCATAAGTCTGATTACATTGTGGATGTACCACAATTGCTAATTGGATATGTCAAACATTTGAAACAGTATTACCTGCAATGTATTGTTTGCATTTCAACGGCATTACGTAACACCATTTTTGATTGGCTAGAAAGTGCTTTAACGCAGCAAGCAGCCGGCGACTGTAGGCACAGCACACTACGTACTAAGTAAAAAATAAAAGCATTAAATTGGGGTCATTATCAAAATTACCATATGGAAATATATATCGCCAGAGTCAGAAAGCACATTTTACTACTCCACTAATGAAAATGTCTGACCATATATTCGAAGATATACCTTCTCCAAAGATATTTTAATGTAGTTATTCCTTGAACCAATAGCGGTTGTGATGCCAAAATACCTACTGGCTCTGAAGTACGCTTCCAAAACAATCCAAGCAAGAATGCCATACACCATGGTACACTTAAGTATGCAGTTATTGCTGCTATGTAGAACCAAAGAAGACCTCCTTGGAGACCCTGTAGAACTGGCAGCCATAATATACTGATGCCAACCATAACAAGAACAGTAATTCTTCCAACAATCATCAGTTCTGCTTGTTTCGCCCCTTTCCTTATCTGTTTCCAAAGGTCTAAGGTGACAATCGAGCTTGCACTGTTGAACACGGAGGTCAGGGTACTCATCAGTGAAGCGAGGAGAGCTGCAAGCATTAGGCCTCTGACGCCTGCAATTGTGTGTAGAAAAGTAAAATGTTTAGCTTATATACTGTATGTCCCTATTTAGGCCAATTAAAGCTGCATAGTCTGTAACTTTTGATCTTCTAATTTTAGAAATAAAGTTTATATTTTACAAGAATACAGTAAAAATACTCAAATTCAGATAAACATTTTACCATTTTCATAAGTCTTAACAAATTATCACTATCAAAACAACTGTCTAGAATTATTGGAGGGACGTAAATAATTACAAACAAGAGAAACAAAACACTTGTTTTATAAGATAATTCACTTTTCCATGCAGTTTTCAGCTGTACTGAACATATTTATTGTGAAAACATAACTTAACTTTGTTTTTACAAATGGTTTAAAAAGAAAATATTTTTTTTTTTCGAAAAATGTTCATAGTTACAGACCTAGTCTTTTTAAGGTAAATAAAAAAACAGTCTTAACCAGGACAAAATTCAATAGGAGAAACGCCCTTGTTCTACTAGTCTGGTTCCCTCCCCTAGATCTACCCATCTAGGGTAAGGTAACGTGTATTTAATTACAAGAAGAGAATCCTACTCATGCGACTGCGCATGCTCCAGAAAAGATTTTTCAACACAAACTTCAGATTTTTTCAGTTGCTATAATTTGATAATCAAGTAAAATAAAAAAATATATATAAACTCCCAGGACAAAATAAACGTAATAAAACGGCTTTAAAATGCACTTTATGTCAAGAGTATTTTCCAATACCACGTCACTCATGACGTCAGTGTGTATGCTATACGTATACGCAATGGCGGCTAGTAGTTACCTGTCTTAATATGCTGATAAGCTATTAAAGGGAGAGAACCAGTCTACTTTGTCTACAGAAACAGTTACAGTAAAATATTTGATGTGATTTGTGGGTTTAAAATTGCTTTTTTGAAATGTTTTGTTTACTTTAAGAAATGTTCAAAAACTTAGCAATTTGGACAATGTATGACTTAGAAAAAATTGAAATGGAGATTGATAGTCTACTCTATGCATATTCATGAACGAAAGCGGAATATGAATTCTGTATACAGAACAAATTTGCATTGTTTTGCAAAAGAATTATCACTTTTTCACCCTTTGTTCATGTAGATGTAACGTAAAGAATGGCTGATTTGTCCAGTAAATACATCTTATCTCACGGTGTTTGTGTCTGCTGTCAATTCCAGGGCAGTAAATGTGTTACAGTTAGTTCGTTGTTTGCTGTTGCTTCCATTGTGGGTGATTGCTGTGCTCAGGGGAGCCTAAAAGTATTACCATTTCTTGTTTTACATTCTATACTTTTAGAAATCATGTTTAAGTAAAGATAAAATGACGAAGTTAGAACACCTATCCGCAAACTTTCTGATCACCCCTCAAACATGAGAACGCAAGCTAGATCCTCGTTTAATCTTTTCTTCTTGGTGTAGTAGGTTATGAGGTAGTCTGTCATATTTATGTTCATAGCTAACCTGCAGGAAGTACTCGCAGAACCAGGAGAGGATATGCAAGATTTGCACACCCAGCTTTATTTTCACATATCTTATAGCACTTATCTGGGTCTGCACACGCTATCTCCTCTGAAAGTAAAGTATAATATTTAATCTTTTTAAGGAAAAATGATAAATAAATTGATATATCATAGGAGTGAAATAACGCCATGCAATAAAATCGATAAACCACTAGTGGTTTAGAGAATTTATGGAAAGATATGACGTCCATAACAACGTTGCGTAAATAATGACAAAAATTTTAACGTTTTTACGGCATAAATGGCTGTTTGTTGGGCCCACCGGGGTTTACCTGTTGGATTTCTTTTGCTCCGGTATTCAGTTTAATTAACTGTTGAGTCCTACTCCCTGCTTTATCTCTTTGTTATATCTTGATTTATATGTTTTAGGAGATGATGCATTGATAAGTTAGGGGTCTTTCATGCAAACCAAATATCTATGAGTCTTGATCCACATCTTAATTAAGGGTGAGGTTGGCGCCGTTAAACCGGTTAACCCCTCCAGTAAATTATTTTACTGACCGTTACAAGGCGGTACTTCTTTTGTGGATCTTTTATGTTTTTGTTCTGTCTTGTGATTGCTATGTCTTTGTGCGCGTATGTTTATATGTGTTTTGTGGTCACCTGCTGGGAAAGGGCTGACCTCTTGGCTCTTGTTTGTGGTGTCTACTGTGAGTTTGTCACTTTCCCATTGGTAGCCTAGGTCAGGTGTGGTACTTGATTGTATCGATTCCTGATCTTTGCACCCTTTCTTACTTCAAAGTTAGTCTTTATGTCCTATGATATTCTGATCCTTATCCATATATGACAAATACTTTTACAAGATGATCAATAAGTATATCACTATGTTTCAGATCTCCATCATTCTAGATGTTGAATAAAGATATCAGGGAACAGTAATCTTACAAATGAGCTGTTTTGTTCCAACGTTGGAATTATAAGGAACCAATTGTTATTTTTGTGGATTTTATTGATGTGTAAACTCCAGCGGATTACTCACAAACACTACATAAAGCCATCACGGCTTGACTCAGTTTGTGAGTGATCGGCCGTTTACACATCGATAAAATCCACTAAAATACAATTAATTCCTATAATAATATTGTTCTATTGAAAAAAGTGTGTATAAATTAGTAGTCTGTGCAAACAATTTCATTTGACATTGCTTGTACTTTATGCATTTTATTTAACCTTTCATTCTGATATGTTGCTTACTGAAATCCGGATTGAAGATATTAACAACAACAACAATAGAATCTAAGGCAATGACCGATGCCGTTCGACTGCTAGTATCCTTTATCTTTTAATCACAAGGCTATGGGTTGGTCTTCAGTGCATGATTGTGGTATTTGTTTACGTTTTAAGTGAAATAATGACCAAAATGTGCCTTTAATTGCACGCAGTTGGTTCTGACCTCACATTCTATGACAGGTACGACTTAAAGACTTATCTATATGAGAGGGGATTATAGACAGGGACTTGTGAAGGAATGGGCTTTTCAAAAACTGTCGATCCGTGGTAGGGCCTAAATCTAAATGGTTATCATTCTCCAATGAGCCCAGCAACTTGAGCAAGCTCCGGGAGCAAGCTGTTAAACAAAAGGAAACAATTCCAAACTAGATCTGTATGGAGTTGTTTTGAGCTCATACTCATATATCGCTTGCATTAGAATGCAATTTTAAACATTATTTAGCAAAACAAGGTTTTGAACCGACAGATTTTTCAAGATGGCTACCCCCTCCATTATCTTTTGGACAATATATTTATAAGATTTGGCTCAAAATTATATAGACAAATTGTCGGTATTCCAATGGGTACTAATTGTGCTCCTCTTGTTGCAGATTTGTTTTTGTTTTGTTATGAAAGAGACTTTATGTTGTCTCTGTCAGACAATAATCAAGCTGATATTATTGAAGCTTTTAACTCTACCTCCAGATATTTAGATGACTTAAGCCCTCCAGTAAAATATTTTACTGACCGTTCCAAGGCGGTACTTCTTTTGTGGATCTTTTATGTTTTTTGTTCTGTCTTGTGTTTGCTATGTTTTGTGCGCGTCTGTTTATATGTGCTTCGTGGTCCCCTGCTGGGAAAGGGCTGACCTCTTGGCTCTCGTTTGTGGTGTCTTCTGTGAGTTTGTCACTTTCCCATTGGTATCCTGGGTCAGGTGTGGTACTTGATTGTATCTATTCCTGATCTTTGCAACCTTACTTACTTTACTTAATATTGATAATCCTTATTTTGAACAAATGGTAGGTCAGATATATCCAACTGAACTTAAGTTAAATAAGGCGAATTCTTCTGATACTGAAGCTCCGTTTTCGGACTTGAACTTGTCAATAACAAAAGGCATAGTTTCTTCTAAAATTTATGATAAATGGGATGATTTTAATTTTGAAATAGTAAATTTCCCATTTCTTGATGGAGATGTTCCTCTCTCTCCTTCCTATGGTGATTATATTTCTCAGCTTATTCGTTTTGCTAGAGTGTGCTCTAATGTTGATGACTTCAACAACAGAAACATATTTCAACTGCTAAATTATTTAAACAAGGTTATAGATATCATAAAATTCAAAAAGCATTTTCTAAATTCTACTTCAGACACTCAGAGTTAATTGTTAAATACAACATTGGGTTAAAAACTCTTCTGCAACAAGGCATATCAGAACCTATATTTTATGGTGATTTAGTCTATAAATTCAAACGAATTGTTGGAAAACCTTATTTTAGTGATCAATTCAAAAAGATAGTAAAACGTTATATAATGGTTGGATATAATTTGGATATCATGCAACAGTCTGCATGCCTAGTTTTAAAACCAATCACGGTTTATAGCTATGGTTTCCTCTTTAATTGCATGACGGTGGGTCAGGCCTCAGACTCTATGAAGGCTCTGACGTAAAGCTTTAATCGGTGGGTTGGTGCCTGATGCTTATCTGTAGCTTGACCCACCGTGGCTCAACTTGAGGTTTTCTTTAGCTCTGACTATCTGTGAGTCATGAGCCCTTTTCTTTGTTTCATCATGGAGTGTTAATTTGATTAGAGTGTTTTCCATGATGATACATTGCATTAGTTAGATGGCCTCCATGCGAGCTGAACATTTCTTGTACTTCAACAACAGTAGAATCTAGGGCGAAGATTTGGTGCCGGTAAAATGCATTAAGGCCCCCCCCCCCCCCCCCTGTGGCTTAGGCTGCTGTGGTTCTGTTGTTGTTGACTTTTTGTTTATTGTAACTCCCATTGTGGGAGTCTATAATTGTTCTATGTTTTGTTGTACGTTACTTTATGTCCATTCTAGTATTGCAATCATCTTTATGGGGAAGAGAGAGCTGATTGCTTTGCTTAATTTGTCTTCCTGGAGTCTTATGATGCTTGAGCGGCTCTTCCTCGCGGAGCCAGTGGGTGGTCTGCAGTTTGTGATTGTAGCATTTCCAGATCATACTCACTTACTATCTTTAAAATTTGAAATATTGCAACAATCCTTACAAATGAGCTGTTTTGTTCCAAAGTTGGAATTATAAGGAATCAATTGTTATTTTTGTGGATTGTATTGATGTGTAAACTCCAGCGGATCACTCACAAACATTACATAAAGCCATTCTGGCTTTACTCATTTTGTGAGTGATCGGCTGCTTACACATCGATAAAATCCACTAAAATAAAATTCATTCCTATAATAATATTGTTCTATTGAAAAAAGTGTGAATAATTGGTAGTCTGTACAAACAATTTCATTTAACATTGCTTGTACTTTATGCATTTTATTTAACCTTTCATTCTGATGTGTTGCTATAAGTTACAATTTCATTAAGTTAAAGCTGCATCGTCTGTAACTTTTGATCTTCTAATTTTAAAAATAATGTTTTTTATTTTTCAAGAACACAGTAAAAATACTCAAATTCAGGTAAACATTTTACCATTTTCGTAAATCTTAACAAGGTATCACTATCAAAACAACTGCATTTATGTTAAAATTCAACGGTCTAGAATTATTGGAGGGACGCAAATAATTACCAACAAGAGAAAAACACACCTATTTGATGAGATAATTCACTTTTCCATGCAGTTTTCAGCTGTACTGAACATTTTTATTGTAAAAACCTAGCTTAATTCTACTTTTACAAATGATTTAAAAAGAAAATATTTTTTTTTCAAAAAATGTTCATAGTTACAGAATATGCAGCTTTAATGTGTTCTGTCCCTGACGTTTGTTTTATCTGAGCAAACAGTGCAGGCCCTAACGTGGCATTTCATCAGGGTCTTTACTGTTTGGCAAAGTACCTGTTTACCTACATCCAGAATGGAAAGGATTAAACTCCTACTTGAGACATATGATTTCCAACTATGTGACATTTGACAAGCAAGATGCAGAAGAGCCTGTGCAGCCTCCTTTTAAGCTTAAAAATTCCAAAGTATGTTCAGTCTGTAGCTTAACCCTACAATATTCAAGCGACTTGCAAACGCTCTGATCAGACTGCGCGTATGGGCAGACTGATCTGAGGCTTTGCGAGTCGCACATACCACATTGTTGGAAATCTCATGTCGCGGCTCATTTGTAGCTTTTTCGTTTCATATTACAATCATGTCTGAGGTCATTTACTCAAATTGTCTCTTACTGAGCTTACCATATACACATACCTGTGAAAAGTACCCGACTAATCATTCCTGGTAATACAAACAATGGGAAACTAAGGAACTTCAGACCCGAAGCCACCAATGTACCGCCTTTGGCATGGACTAGGTTTTTTGCAGAAAGACAACGCTGGACAATCAGCTGAAATATATCGATAATATTTGATCTTATGTTTCAATCGTGCAAAAAGCATTTTATGCTTCAATACTCACACGCTTTCTTATCGCGTGCATATTTTTTAAACGGCATTGAGCTGTCAAAGGTGTATGTATTGTAAATAATGAACTACTAGACTAGTACAAATAAGGATGAAACTAACGACTATCGACTAATGACTAAAAACCAAACTCACTGTGTATAATAGTGTACACTGTGTAGCTAATTGTAATGAAGCGGAAAATGAATCTAAACACAAAAAAGGGACAGCTACGTGCTACAACCTTTATAGTGTAGCGGCTAGTTAACATGACTCGTAGGCTTGTGGTAACGGATTTGAGCCTCATGACGGACAATATTTGGACCGCTTATATACATACTGATAGGGATTTAAACGAACAGCTATTAATAAAGGAAAGTGTTCTCTATCCACTTTTACTGTCATGCCAGCCAAGAGTGACAGTGACGTCATGTTTTGTTTACAAAGTTATCAGGGATTAATGACCGATGGATCACTTGTGTATTAATCCTATCCGCAGGACAGGATTAATACACATGTGATCTATCGATTCCCGTTAGCTCAAGTGGAGTGTACAAATTAATGTTGAACTTAACAATTGAAAACAAAATATTACGTCACTGTCACTCTTGGTTGGCACGACAGAAGTTCGAGCGACTGCATGATTGACCAACTGTTTTAAAATGACAGATTAATTGTATATTAGTTCGACGGCCATTCAACTAAAAGAGGATGGAAAGGCACCCTAAGTTTACCTCCCTAATGAGAGCTAGGGTCTTAACTTTCAAAGGTACTGTCGGGTAATGTAAAACGTGTTGCACAGAGTATCTACCTTCTTTCTGGAGGAAAATCTGCCTTTCCAAAACCATTTGTCCGATCCTGATAGACCAACTAGTTCTCATAACAGGGGGTGCAACGTTTGTGTGCTAGAAGTCAGATGTTTTTGTTTTATTAAAATTAAATTTGTTTCGATAGGTCTTGTCATATATTTACTAGTGAACGATTTGTAGATTATTTGGTCTTTGTTACATAGGTAAAACGTATACAAATGTCTGAACTGTTAGACGCCCAGAAAACTGCATATTGAAGTTTTTAGAGCACCACACATATTCAGTCGAGATTTCAAGATACCAGTAATGTAACATAGCAGTCTCCACAGCGTGCATTGGGTCAAATATATGACAACATCTACTCATTCAAATTTGATATGAAAAAAGCTAAACGGTGGATCTCTAAATCATAATATGCTGCACCCCGTGATAAGCAACATGATCAGTCTATCGGAGCCTTTAATTACAGACAAATATTCAGGTTCATTGGTTTGTTTCTGTGAATGGAAAACAGCGACTTCCTGAACAACTCGGCTAAATCGAAATAGGATAGAGAAACAAACTTACTCATAAGGCTTCTGGGTTAATTCAAAATTAAGTAACTCAAGAAGACCTGGTCTTTTCTGTTATAACTATTACAGCTCTACCAATAAGGCGGCGATCACGAACGCTCTAATTGCCCAAAACAATGGCTTCGATCATTTACCAAAGTAGAAGAATGTTGACAGAAGTACGGCTTTACTGTGTGTGTCAAGCCAGCACACAACTCGACTATCACGTTCACTTTTCTCCTAGGGTAGGGCAAAGAGTTCCAAAAAATCAAAAAAAAGTTTCAAACATGAAATACCATATTTTATGATTATTAGCAATAAAATGATTCATAGCAATATAATTATTCAGAAGTTAGATATACATGTATTAGCGGAATTCAATGCAATAAACGATGGCCAATTGTATATTTTGAGGGGCCACAAGTTATATTTTCAGAAAAAATGCATTCTTTCACTGACGATCGATTTTGTCTTAGCAAACAGTGTAGGCTCTGATCAAATGCCCATCTGGGTCTGCACTGTTTGCCAAAATACGGACATAGGAGCCAATAGTAGATAAAGGGATATTAATATCTGCGAATAATTTGGTCGTTTTATTACACTTTCTACACTCAAACCAACTAAGTGAGTGAAGAGCTATCCTACAAAAGGAAACGTGAGAGCAAGGTGTATTCGAAATGTCATGTGTGTGGTCAAAAAAAGTGAGTATGACCAGGAAATGATGCAATCATAGACCACAAGCTAACCCTCGCCACCGTGAATTAAACAGAGACCACTGACAGCTACACGACAACCGTGAGACTGCATTTTAATGAAAACTTTAGGGTAATCTCTCCAGATGTAAGTGACCTCACACCGAATGGCGTGCGTGCGTGCGTGCGTGCGTGCGTGCGTGTGTGTGTGTGTGTGTGTGTGTGTGTGTGTGTGTGTGTGTGTGTGTGTGTGTGTGTGTGTGTGTGTGTGTGTGTGTGTGTGTGTGTAAATTTCCGTCAACAGCTTAGGTCAAATGGAGCCAGTGTCATGGCTTAAAGCGGCATCTGACAAACTGAGGAAACCAGATAACCGTAGTCGAAAGGAAGTCTATAACCGATATTTCGATAACTCTCTGCGACTGCTAAGGTCAGTCTAAGTATGGGTTCTCAATCCCAACCCCCTCCCCTTCCCCTGCCAACAAACACACGCACTCACGTGTTTGTTTGTATCTCCATACCCAGCATATCAACGAAACGCATTTACAACTATATACATCACTTCGCCTGGCATATAAAAAATAGTATCAGCGTTTGTGTTTGGTGCGTGCACTGGGTTTCCTTCGATTAAACTTGACTTGTCCAATGGATACCAGGGCTAAAGTATACAAGGCACTGTTTGGGCCCAGGTTTCGGGTGTGCAAGGACTGTTTTGACTCCTTGTCTGACAGACGCAGTGATGAAAGGTGTGAAGGTGCGGGGAAGACTGCATGTGAGCTCTTGTACAGCCAGAGTCGTGTTGGTGTAGTGGGATCTCAGCTGTTCAGAGCTCAGGGAATACAGAAACAGGCTTCTCTAACCTTATTTCTATTGCCTTTATAACAGCCTGGCAATCATTTATCAAAGAGGGTGCATGTCAGGGCTAGTGGGGTTCCCGTCCATATGGGTGTCGCCGCCCGAGTGCTTATTTGGACGGTTTCAGCTTGATTTGGGGTTTCGGCTGAAGATGTTATTGCGGAGACGTTTGTAGGTTAAAGCTCGAATACACTACCCTCTGGGTTTTGGCCGAGTCAGGTGGTATATATTTCCCTAGGGACTTCTCATAAGTTGAATAGTTTTAACTGCAGATCGCCGATATAACCAAGAGTAGTATCTGAATGGCCACTTGTCCGAGACTCAACAGGGCCAATGTGTTGTGTCCTTTAGGAAGACACTTTATATGTTCTGCTCAGAACTTGTTTAACCCAAAAATTTATGAAACGTCCCGATATGACTGAAAGATTGTTGACTGATGAATAAACCATCAGCGCAGACAAAAAATATATTTCGGCGTTATTTGAACACAGTCATTTTAAAAGCCCAATAATGCCTAGCACCCATACATTGTATAAAGGAATTTGACAAACAGTGCAGATCCAACATAGACACAAGGCAGATGGTGAATGAAATAATGTCTGATAAGGTCTACGCTGTTTGCTTAAATGATACAACAATTTCTGTAAAGTGATAAAGCAAAAGTAAAGACCCTATAATTACAGATCGACCAGTCTTTTTAAATAGATTGAAGACTCCAGAAGGCATAAATGGATTAACCGATCTACACTGATCCATACTTAATCAATATTGAGTGCCCACTATTTCGTTGCTCTAATTGAGACAGCGGAGGGGAAAGGATGACCATAGAAACTATTTTTAGAACGAATTTCTACCAAAACGGGGTCTCTGAATTGGCAGCCAAGCACATTGAAGATTGCACCAGCGGTCCCACCAGTGTGTGGTGAAAACAGGTCTTTTCGATATCCCAAAGTGTTTCTAAAACTATATAATGTTATTATGTGATATCATATAAATCATTATTTTGGGACTACATGTACATTTGCACATTCTACAGTCCCAGTGAAAGAACAAATAAAAAAGCCACTTAAACGTTTGACTGGGGATCGAAAGGCTAATGCCAGTTCGAGACTCACCGCCAGCGCAGTCACTATTACACACGTTATCCACTGCTTACTACAAATGTACTGGCTCAACCTATGGAAAGAGGAAATCGTCCCGACATTACTGAAAATTTGTTGACGCGGACGTAAAGCTCCGAAAACAAACAAACGAAAACTTGAAAAAAAAATACATGTTAGGTAGGAATCGAACCAGCGACCTCACGTAAATGAGTCAGCTGTTCTAACCACTAGACCACAGATTCTGTTGTATTGTATGTCTTTTATTTCGTTTTATTATTGAGAACATGTTTGTAACTTTATCCATAACAGTGAATATACGTCATTCATGCGCATGAATAATTTTCTAAGCGAGGCGGATCTAGTTTCCATTAATATTTGTTTCAAGCAAAATTACAAATAAACATGAAAATTATTCAAGAAATACACTGGAACTAATGATACTGAGGTTTGTACTCTTATTTACACGAGCAGAAGCCGGCGATGTAGCAAATTTGTTGTGTTCTAAAATGTTGTTAAGTATAAGTTGAACCCGCCACCATTTCTTAGTCATAAACTTTAGTCTTAGTCGTTAGTCAATCCTTATTTGTACTAGTCCAGTAGTTACATTTATCATTTTATTTTATTGCAAAAAAAGCTGTGTCGCACAATATTCACAGTAATGTTTTAACCGACACAACCCCATGTATTAACAAGGCAATTTACGTGCTTTTGATGCACGACTTTTTTTTACTTTAAGTATACAATTTCTTGGGCTTTCACAAAATAACGCCATCAGCAGTAACGTGCATCGAAGTGAACGTAAGTTAGTAACGATTAAATGACGTAACTCTGGTGCCGTGTGTTGGTCTACAGTGTGTGTTTGTGGTATTTCCTGATCATTACCACTTACTTTTCAATCTGGAACTGGTGTTTTTAAAACATACGCATCTTTCATGAATTTGCGCGTCTTTATAGGTAATGCAAAAATTTAAAATTTTGAATGATTTCTTAATTCAAATTTCTCAAGCAACAAAATAACTTGGTGCAATTATAGCTATCAAACAGGTTTCTGATAAATAAGTATCTACTGGGCTCCTGGAAATGTTAAAACTTTCGCCTTTTAGGCTTGGCTTTCAACACCACCCTGGAGACCCAGCAAATGTAAATGTATAAAAAATCATGGTTGGTCCACATAATAACAAACTAAATGCAAAGATACATTAAATATGTATAAATTGGTGGAGTTCTATAAACATCTACATGAACGTCTCCCTTATGTGTAATTGGTGCCATTGTTGACGAAATCCTGTCAATTCAAACTACTTTAAGATCACAAAGACATATAAGCCCATGTGGATTCTACTGGCTACAATACTGACCGATTCAAGGCGATGCTTCTTTTGTGGACCATTTTAGTTAATTATGTTTCACGTTTATATTTATTATGCTGCCTTTTCTGTTCTTTGCAACCTTTTGATCACCTACTGGGGAAGCGCTGACATATTACCTCCCTTGTGTGTGATGTTAACTTGTGTTTTATCACTTTTCCATATGGTGTCTAAGGTCAGGTGTGGTACTTGATTGTATCGATTCCTGATATTTGCCTTCTGTCTTACTTCAAGCTGGCTTCAGCCACCTATAGTGTACATTATGATCGTTTAATGTATATCATCGATAGTTAGATAACAAGGCAAATGGACATTGGTTTGCCTCATGTCAGTACAACGTGAAAATCAGTAAGTCAAATCAAAACGTATTAATTACATATTTGCTTTTGCATGTATACCTTCAGACAAGGGCTACAATAGGTTTTAATGTAGAAATCACAGTGCCTTGAGGTGTTCCCTTAACAAGGATAAGATTATTTAATACATTAATTACTCACACTTCATTTTGTTATCATATCATAATTGTAAGCATACATACTTGGTCTTGACACCATACGAACAATGCTAATATAGTCAGACCTAAAGTTGCCCCTGTCCAAGGTATATCAGCTGTAACAGGATCTCTCAATATACTGTAAGCATCTTGTCTTGGCATTCCACAAGCATAAAATGTTTGATTTTCCAGAGTATAGTTTGTTGCTGCATGCATGTATTTCTGCATTAATGCATTGTATCCACCAATCTTGTTGAAT
This sequence comes from Loripinus fragilis, assembly GCA_964019695.1. NCBI lineage: Eukaryota > Metazoa > Mollusca > Bivalvia > Lucinida > Lucinidae > Loripinus > Loripinus fragilis. Next base: position 92,374,814 of record OZ026521.1, on the reverse strand, counting down.
GCTACAATATAAATTATGCCATACAACTCAATTGTATATTGTACATTGTGTAGATTAAATTGTTATTATTTTTGCTCGTTTTAATCAATTATTGTACGTTGGCCGATTCTTAGAAAGCATCCTGATATGGAATTCCTTCAGTTAAATTAATCTAAATCATCCAGCTGACATGATATAGCTCTTTATATAAAATATATTCTGATGTTGATAATGTTGTTAAAAAGTAAGTGAGTATGACCAGAAAATGTCACAATTACACACTGCAGACCAACCCATTACACATTGAGGCTAGAGACACAGAAGCCTTACAGCTATGAGTCATGTGACAGTAAGAGCACAAATAGGTAAAGCAACCAGCACTCTCTTCGTCAGCCAGATGATTGCAAAACTAGAAAAATAGACCATTCTGGCCAAGCGTCTCTCAAAGTTTGTGCTTTGTCAATACTGGTAATTTAGAAAATTAAGCTCAAAATAATATCGAAACCAAATGCACACCTTCACATTTAAAAAACAAACATATGTACAGTTTAAAGATCAATATGAAACCGTAAGAGGAGCTGAGCCAAGGCACCCACTATGTATAGATATAAAATTGTGGTGAGAAAAATAACAGCGTTCACAGGTTGTTGAAAAAATAAAAACAAAAACCACATGCATATTTTCATACTAAATTCAAAACACCTGCAAATTTTCAAAAAGATCAAACCAAAATTGTAGGAGATGATGCGCTCACAAAGTACCCACTCAATGCATCTGAGATGCCAAAAAAGACTAAGTTCAAAAGTTGAAAAACAGTAAAAATAATAACTTTTTGATAATAATGTCCACATCACATGCACATCATCAGACCATAAACAAAGTATCTGTAAAGTTTCAAAACAATCGAACTAAAACTGTAGGAGGAGTTGCGCTCACAAAGTACCCATCACTGCGTCTACAGACGGATGTACAGCCAGAGAGACGAGACTGACGAACCCATTTTAAAAGTCTCATTCGATATACACCGGGAGACAACTAGAAAAGGCAGAACTTACTGCATAACCAAGTAATGACTTAGCTCAAAACCCACACAAACAATGGGTGCAACAATAAATAATAATTCAACAACTGAACAACGGTGTTAAAGCGGACAGCAGCAAAGTATACTAGGGGCTTAAATTAATTATATCAAATCTTCACTCTATATTTTGATGGTGTCAAAACACAAACAATGTTAGCTCGGGTGGGGGTTCCCTGATTAGTGTCTTTGCTGTTGTCATGAATAAAATTTGAGCCTGTATCTGCACACTGTCTCATAGCAAATATTCTGATCTTACTAGTTTTCTGTTCAGGCTGATGTGATTCTTCAGTAATAGATGTAGACATTTGTTTGCATGGGAGTATCAAACTAGCAACTACATTGAGGTCTGTCTTAAGCAACCACTCACAAGTAGACAAAACATAGGTGTTAAAGCCATGTGGTACCTTAATGCAGGTTAAAAAGTACGACAGAATGCTAAACCGGATCATATTGCAATATTTTTGACCTTCATTCTGCAATATTTTGACCTGCATTAAGCGATTATTTGTCTTGAAAGCCAATTTTTTTATCTTTTGAGTGGCCTCGTATGACAGATTTTACTGTATACTTACATATTATAGTAACAATAGCAGCACCAATAACAAGTATAAATGTCTGTAGCGTATCTGTAAATATGACCGCTCGAAGACCACCTACAAATAGAATAATTGTGATAGAGACTTTTTCGCCAGCATTTGTTAAACACACTTAGAAACTATAAAAAAGAGTAAATGAAATGAGTAGCCAGACGAAGGTTTGTGTACCGCATCTTGGTAAAACCTGATAATAATGCAGCCATACATCAAATGCAGAGAATCTGACTTATCTCTGCATTTGATGTTGGGCTGCATTATTATTAATGCGTTTTTGCTTAGTATATTGGTAAATGCAAAATATCGCTATTCTAGCAGGTTTCTGTAGCAAAGCAGTGTAGATTGATTCTAACCTGGTTGCAAACCCAAAATGACACGTTTGCTCAGAACAGTTTACATATATCAGCAAGAGTAATGTGATATCCTAAAATAGGTTGACTTCTTCAGGCTAGGCTTAAAATAAAGGGATTTTAATCAACATCTATTAAAATATATCCTGATATTGATTGCGGTTCTTCAACTGTTTCTGAATTAGTAGAATTATTCAACTTAGTGTTATCCAAAATGCAGATATTTCAGGTTTAACATTCAGTTGTAGGGAAGGTATTATTTTTGTTTTTTGGTTGCTACGTGACAGTTTTGCCATTTACAGTTTTAAGTTAATATACATTTTCTAATTAAAATATAAATTTATGAAAGTATAGTATTTCACTGACCTTATAGCTGGGCTGTTGGTGTAATCACATATTGTGATCAAACCTTTGTAAACTAAAGAATTCATCTTTCTTGTTTGTAACAATAAATTTGGGATGGTCATTTGTACATATCGAGTCATATTTTTTTTAAATGTGCTGGTCTTTTGACCAAAGATCTTTTTCACCTTTACACATAGTGTAGACCCTGATGAAATGAAGCATTATGCTGCATATCATCTGGGTCTTCACTGCTTGCAAAAGGTCTTGTTCTGGGGTTTCTTGAATACAAATGGTTGTGTGGCTCTTCCTCACGATGCCACTGGGTTGTCTGCAGTTTGTAATTGTGGTATTTCCTGATCATACTCACTTACTATTTTAATGGAGTAAATGTATACGTTTAATAGTGCATGATTGTGTGTTCTGCTTGATAGTTAGATTTGGAAACCATGCTCTCGATGAAGGCGATGATTTTCCACTCTTTACATTACTTTGCCCATAATTTAATTAGAGTAAACTTATTAATTTCATTGAAAGAAGTTTCCAAAGGGAAGGCTCTCCATATATTGCATGTTACAACTGAAACGCATTATTACCTAAGGAACAGTCGCAAAACATAATTCTTGGTCTTGTAAAAATGTATGTAATGTGTTGACCTTAAGTTATTTCTTAGACCACATGTTTATACGATTTGACACTAAGTTGTATAGACAAATTATAGGCATACCTATGGGGTTAAATTTGTGCTCCCAAGGTTGCAGATTTATTTTTGTTGTGTTATTCTATGATTTTATTAACTTGACACAGGTGCATAATTTCACGGATAATGCACAAGATATTTCTACCATCTGTCGACTTCCATTATTTACCGTCAGTTTTACAGAAATTAAGCAAATACTAATGCAGATAATGAAACGTTTTGTATCGTCCTACTGACTAGTCAAGTGGTTATGGTACAGAGTTTACAACCAAAGGTCCATGAGTTCGAGGCCACAGGTGTTATTATTGTTTTTATTATTGTTTTTATACCTTTATTCAGTTCTTTTAAGTTCATTTATTTTAGATGTACCACGACCTTTAAGTAATGTGCTTTGGATCATTACGTTTCAAAAGGTTGACGCGTAGCTCATAAAATGAATCTCTGGTCTTTTAACATCTTTTTGAAAAGCAATGGCAGATATTTAAAACATTCTGCTGTGCCTTAGTGCCAAGACTTGCTGCATACTTTTCTTCAGACATTTTCCCACAGAACTTAGATTCAAACAACATGTATAGTGAATAATTTTCAAGCGTATGTTTTGGCTGTAACATGGAACACTATTTTCACATGAATCTCTGAAGATGTTTCGCAGAGACTGGCTCATTTTACGCGTTACGCATCAATCATTTGAAACAGAATGATTTAAAAATGATTACCCAGAGGTCGTGGTACATCTGTAATAAATTAACTTATACGATTGTAATATAGGTATGAAAAAAGGAATACAGGTGGACTTAAACTCACGACCTTATGGTTGTGAACTCTGTATCATAATAGCTCGGCTAGTCAGTAGGGTGGTACAAAACGTTTCAGCATCTGCATTAGTACTTCCTAGATTCCTGTAAAACTTATGGTAAATACCGAAAGTTGAGGGAAGGTAAAATATCTTGTGCTCTTACCGTTAAATTATGCAACTGTGTCAGGTCAATAAAATCATAGTATATTAGAGGGACTTTATGATGTCTCATTCTGATGATAAGCAGACTGATATGATTGAGGTTTTAACACTATATCAATATATTTGTATGATATATCTAGCATAAATAATATATATTTTGACAATATGGTAAGTCAAATATACCCTTCAAAGCTTCAAATTAATAAACCCAATACCTCTGATACTGAATCTTCGGTTTTGAATTTGCATTTGTTCATTTGTAATTAAATAGTTTCAACCAAAATTTACGATAAACATGATGATTTTGATTTCGAAATTATCAGTTTCACTTTTTAGGTGGTGATGTTCCTTGCTCTATATCCTATGCATTTATATTTCTCAACTCATCCGTTTGTTAGAGTAAATAGCCAGGTTGCATACTTCTAAACAAACATATCAGAACCTGTATTTTATGGTGATTTAGTTTATAAATTTAAAATACATTTGGAAAGCCTAGTTTTAGTAAGACTGGCAACAGTCTGAAACATTGTCATAGTTTGAGGAAAAATATTAATATTTCATAAATTTGCATTATTAATGTATTTTTTTTCCTTTTATCAACAAATAATTGCCTCTTTTAGTCAGAGAGCCATCAGAATTAGACTACAGCTACAAAAATATGAAAATACTGATAAATATCTTTTGAGGATTCGAGCCAGTCTACGTTTAAGTGATCAACTTTAAAAACAAAAACAAATTAAACTTTATAAAAGCTGATATCATGCGACAGTCTGCATGCCTGGTTTTATACCCCCTGGTTGTAAAACCAATTACAGTTTAAAGCGATGGTTTCCTCTTTAATTGCACGACGGTGGGTCAGGCCTCAGACTCAATGCTGGTCCTGTCGTAAGCTTGGTTGGTGCCTGATGCTTGCCCTTGGCTGGGCCCACCATAGCTCAACTTGAGGTTTTTGTTAGCTCTAACTATCTGCGAGTCGTTAGCCCTTTTCATTGTTTCGTCATAGTGTGTTATTTTGATAAGATTGTTTCTCTGTGATGATGCATTACATTGGCTAGGAAACCTCCAACAATTTTGTGCATTTTAACAACAGTATCTATAGCGAAGATTTTGGCGCCAGTAAAATGCATCTAAGCCTCCCAGTAGCTTAGGTTGCTCTCCGTTCTAAGGCGGTGGCTCTGTTGTTGTTGATTTATTGTGTTTGTACCTCACATTGTTTGTTGTTGGATTGTGTTTTGGTGTTCATTACTTTATGTCCTTACTAGCTTTGCAATCATCTTGCCGAGGAAGACGAAATGCATTTCTAAAGTCTAATTAATTTCACAACCTGGATATATAATTTACATTGTGCATCAGACGGCACATAGTCCTTACCTATCACAGTGTATACTGCCACTATTGCGAGAATAATAACAACACATAGATACATATTCCAACCTAGTAACTGCTGCATGAATATAGCTCCACAAAATATCTCTCCCTGAAATAAGTAAACATAATATAAGTCTGGGCACAGCAAAATCTTCAACTTGGCATGTCCGCTTTATGAATATATAGATCAACCTGCGCATCCACTAAGTCTGATCAGAGGCTTCCGCTGTCTTTATGAAGAATTCTTGGAACCTTGGTTTTCCATAAAGTGTCTATCAAAGACTTTTGATCTGACTGCGCGGATGCACAGGCATATTTCAGTCATATCTTGGCGCACAAAGCAAGTTATAACTTTTGGTGTGTCCTGGCTGATATTAACCCAGTTTGTCAATAAATACAAAGTCAATGCCTTACGCTAGACGTACAATAAAAAACCTTAACGCAGATATGATGGATATCAAATGGAATTTGAATCAGTGCATTACAATGTAAGCAAAGATGCAAAATCATGAATCGATACAAGCAAGTGCCTCAACCTGACCCAGTACACCACATGGGAAAGTGAACAAAACTCTAGAAAAACATTACATACAAGAGAGTTAAGAGGTTAGACCTTTCCCAGAAGGTGACCACAAGGCTGCAATTAACAGGCAAGAAAGCATGACAAACACGAAATATAAATAACAAAAAGGATTCATAAAAGAAGCACCGCCTTGGCACAGTCAATAAAGATATTTTATCTGGAGGGCTTAAACTCAGTTTATGGTACAAACATCACCCTTATTTCAGATGTGGATCAAGACAAATAGATTTAAACAGTTAAACACCGGTGGGCACGACTGCAGACGCAGCATCAGGCCCTAACCCTCTCATCTATAGATAAGTCTTTAAGTTGGAACAATCATAGAATCTGAAACTTGATCCACCGGTGTTCACTTTAAGAGGAAAGCAAAGATGCCAAACGTGATTGGGTTGACCACCAAGCATGCAAACTGTTGCAATACATTAATGCTATAACCAATCTACTTATAATGAGAAATTATTTTAATACATTGCGCTAAAAAATTATAAGAGCCAACAATTTTAATTAACTTATACACTAAGTCACCATAACATTCTGGTTCCGATAGCCTCTGGTGCAAGAGAGATTTAAGTCCAATATTGAATTCAAATATTTGCGATAAAATTAAGAAAAGATTTGCGAAATTAATGATACTGATAGCCTTGTTTGAGAAGTTCATGAGTTAACAGTTTATTGCGAGTGTTGAAGTCAGCAACGTGGCCAGATGCTCTAGCAAATCAGATGAGTTGAGAAATATAAAATCCATAGGATGAAGAGCGAGGAACATCGCCATCAAAAATGAAAATGGGAAACTGACAATTTCCTAATCAAAGTCGTCACGTCTTTCATAAATATTGGTAGAAACAATTTTAGTAGAAATAAACAAAGGCATGTCGAGAGCCTAGGCGTCACTTTCCCATTGGTATCCTGGGTCAGGTGTGGTGCTTGATTGTATCAAGTCCTGATCTTTGCCATCTTTCTTACTTTCAGTATCAGAGGTATTTGCTTTATTAAGTTGAAGCTCTACAGAGTATATTTTTCTTACCATATTGTCAAAATAAATAGTATTTATGTTTAAAATATCATTCAAATAACTGGATGTAGTATTAAAAGCCTCAACAATATAAGCCTGTTTACCATCAGAAAGAGACATCATAAAGTCCCTTGTATAACAAAACAAGAATAAATCCGCAACCAAGGGAGGAAAATTGACGTCCATAGGAATGAATCCCTACAACTTGTCTGTAAACTTAGTGACAAATCATATCAAAATGTTATGAAAAGCTAAAAATGTAAGTGAATATTACCGGAAAATGCCACAATCAGACTACATACCTATCAACGGCACTGTAATGAAGAGACACAGGTCAATAACAGCCACATGGCAACAAGAACACAATTGAGCCTCGACGTGTGATTTCCAACAATGTGGCATTTTGACAAGTGTAGACTTAGACGAGCCTTTGTATCCTCCTTTTAAGTTTAGAAACTCCAAATGCTGTTCCGTCAGTAGCTTAACAGTCATAGAATCCTTAAGCGACTTGTAAAGACTCTGATCAGACTGCACGTTTGCGCAGGCTGGTCTGAGCCTTTGCTGATTGCACATACCACATTGCTGGAAATCTCAGGTTGCACCAGCTCAATTAAAGAAAGCAACATTCTCTCTCTTCCTCAGCGAGATGATTGCAAAACTAGAAAGGACACTAAATTCTGCATTACAAAACAAGGACCAAACACATTACTCCCGCAAGAAACGAGAGTGACAATAGACAATGAATATTTAACAACAGAACCAATACACCTTAGTGTGAGACAACAGACCAGCCTGAATATCAGTGTAGTCAGAGCAGAGTCTTAATTTTGCACATGACGAGACGTTTATCACTCAATTTAAAATGAATTCACACATCTATGTTAACTAGATAGCTAGGCGTGCTTGTATAGAAATGACCTTTTTCATATGCAATTAGTAGCAAAATATCATGGGCTGGTTTAAACTATCATACAACATTCTCTCATTTGGCATCTACTTACACTAATATTTCTGAGAACATACATAATCAAAGCAAGAACAGATGTGTACATTCGTATACGACGTCCACCGTAACGCTTCTTTAAATACTCTGGCATCGTGTAAGCCTAAAATTAATACAAAATGGTTATTTAAGAAGTAAATCTAAATTTTGATCTCAATGGTTTCACGTTAACATTGTACGGGACCGCTGTGTTCATAATTCCATGAACAGATTAGAAAGAAATAGTAATTACTTAATATTTACATTATTGTTTTTATAATAAATAAATAATGAATAGAAATTATTTATAATTAAGCAAACAAAACAGTTATGTATATAATATGTACTCGTATCAACAGGCTATGAGCGGTTGTAAAAATCAGAAAACTCATTAGAGGCTTGTTCTGAAAAAGTAAATACTTGAATATGAAATTGGGTGGCAGCTATAATTCCACAAACCGTTTATAACTGTAAGATCTGCTGATAACTTTATTTTTGTACTAAACATATCATGGCCACTCTGTTAGAATCTTCTTGTTTAATAGTATGTAAAGATTTATATATGGTATACCCGGCTAAATACGTTCTGCACAAACAGGTGTTTGCACTTGTTTTATTCTTATTAGAAAAGGGATTGATCCGAAATAAGGGTTTTCCTACGAGAATGTTTTAAGCAGGGTTGCCTTAGGTTTCTTCCTTCTTATATATACAGATTAACGTGCATTCACATACCGCCAACTTTTGTTTGATTTGATTGAATCTTTCTTGAGGAAGTTAGACTCCGAACTGGAACACGCGATTATCCGACGAATGAAGCATTTGGGTATACCATTCTGTGCATGGTAAAATTTGTCATTTTTGCCATGCGAACCATACCCTATTTGGTATGACATTATTACAAACGTGTTGTCTAAAAAAAATCTGTTTTTGATTATGCTTTTGGGCTACAATTCTAATTAATTTGATATATAGATCATTGGTGGTCCGACAGTGGCCCAAGATAGAATATGTATGCTGAGTGGGATAGAACCTCAATCATGATTTGTCGGATGAATGTTACTTACCCCACAGGCTACGTAAACAGGTACAAATATCCAGCCAAGGGAAATAATGATGTATACAGCCTTTAAAAGAAACAATTATACCAACGTCTATAAACATATACATATACTTGTCACAATGTAAACGGATATTTTATTGTGGATAATGTAAAGAGTACCGTGATGAAAATAAACATTTTTGCTTTCATTTATATCCATTTTTACCCTTTGTATAAGCTACAATGATATCGTCTCCATATTTTACTCCATATTTTACTCTCAGAAGACGCCATTTGGGATTATATAAGAAACCTCTAGCTCCATGACTGCATTAGAGAGTGTTCATATAATCAAATTATATTACATCCAATTTCTTTATCAAACATTTTTTGGGGTGGGGAGATACATTTCTATGTCTATATTCCTATAATTAGAGCTTCTAATAATTTGAAAAAAAAATCCTTCCAGACCTGAAGATTCCGAATGTAAAAGCTTCACAATTGTCTTTCTCAGATTAGCAGCCATTTGTTCTTGTCATTAACTTTGAAATACATGACAAGAGCAAAGCTTATTAGAGTTAAGCACAACAAAGGTTTAAAACCACGGAACATAGTCCTCCGGTCTCATGGTGTAATGCGTTATGCATTTTCAGCTATTATATTGCTGAGGATATGAGAGCTTGCTAATTGCCTGTACTTCAATATTGACCGTAGAATATTCGTGAACTAAAATGCTATTTAGTAAAACAAAAATGTGCAAAACGGCAAGCTTGATGGCGTATGTGGATTCTAACTTATGATTAAGGCGTTTCTTGAGTTTATACACTTATTGGTTTACTCCAAGGTAATCAAGAACCTTTGATTCAACAATTATCATATACAGTTGCACAAAAATGTATTGACCAACTTGTGTGATTATTAATGTAAATGTCGCTGTTTTGATGATGCGTATTTAGAATATTAAACGTGTACTTACGTGCCACTCATATATTGATACGGCAAACCCAGATTGTGCAGCTGTTCCTGCCAAACCAACAAACATAGGAGCACCAACATTACTAGCATAAATCGATGCACCAACCTAGTTAGAAATATAAACATTGTTTACGATATGTATACAGTGCATACGATATTTATCCTAACACACATAGGAACACCTTCATTGTTAGCATAAATCGATGCACCAACATAGTTAGAAATATTAACAGTGCATACGATATTTATCCTAACAGACATAGCAGCACGTACATTACTAGCGTAAATTGATGTACCAACCTAGTTAGAAATATAAACAGTGAATACGATATTTATCCTTACTAACATACATGTAGGCGCACCTACATTACTAACATAAATAGATGCATCAATCTACTAAGAAATATAACCTGTGTAATACGGTATTTATGCTAGGATACGTAGGAGCACCTACATTACTGGCATAAGTCGATGCTCCAACATAGTCAGAAATATAATACATGTACGTTCATATGGTATTTGTAGTAAAAATACATAGGCGAATTTATCGATGTACAAACATAGTTAAAAATGTAAACACTGCAAACGGTATTTATCTTAACAAACATAGCAACTACTACATCACTAGCATAAATCGATGCACAAACCTAGTAAGAAATATAAACAGCGCATACAGTACTTATCTTAACAAGCATTGAAGCACCTGCATTACTAGCATGAAACGGTGCACCAACCTAGTTATAAATATAAATAGTGCATGCGATATTTATACTAACAAACATAGGAGCACCTACATCACTAGCATAAATTGTTGCGCCAACCTAGTTAGGAATATAAACAGTGCGTATGATATTTATCCTAACAAACATAGGAGCACATACATTGCTAGCATAAATCGATGCCCAAACCAAGTGCATACAATATTTATCCTAACATCACAACAAGTAGCATAAATCGATGCAACAACCTAGTTACATGTAGAACTATAAACAGTGCATACGGCATTCTCCCTTTCTATACAAACTATATTTAATTGACAAGTAAAATGCTAAGATACTGGCATAATACAAGGTTCAATTTCTGATTTCAAAAACAAAACGCTTAGTACCGACTAACTTTCATTCTAGTTTGAATGTGCAAAAATTCATCTCTCCCCAACAGAAAGACAGTTAGACTACTTGGAAAATGAAGATAAGATAGCGGTCTCTAGAGGATACATACTATTACGGAGCTCCCCTTAGAAGCAATGTGACCCCCACACTCCTTGGTATAATTGCTTTTTGGCTTCTCGGGTGAGGCCCGTATGATCCTCTTTGAAATACATCGATGACTAAAAATAAGAAAAAAAAAGATAAGACTTGTCTAGACCAGCGCATTGTTTCAGTGCATGAAGGCAAATTTTGACTACTATTGTCTTCATATCATTGATGCCATGTGGCTGTTATTGTTCTTTTTTTTCTTCCTGGCGGTCTGTGGTGTGTGATTGTGGCAATTAGGTGTTTTTATTACTTTCGAGTATAGACCCAAACTCCATGAATTTGCGCGTATTCTTACCGGCAGCCAATGCATGTTCTTTCCTGCCAAGAAGTAACCTGTAGTGCTTCCCCGGTTCTGACGAAACGTGGACTGTAAAATAAAGGGGAGAACAATCTTTCTAACACATTTATTTAGAGTTGTGAGCCCAGCTTGACTTACCAAGTCTTACCAAATACACACGTTATACTCGTATAATGCACAACATTCCAAGTACTTTATAGCGTTTGTTTCTAGGCAAGCCATTATATCACAATTCCAGGTAAAGCCTGCAATTCAGAGTAATTTTAAAAATAGCATGTATCAATATTAACACAATTGTTGCAAAGATATGTGTACAACTTGTACGTTAGTGACGAATGCGCATGCTTTATGTGACGAATTCATGCGCGGATCCAGAAAGTTTTGTCAGAGGGGGACCAACTTGACTTTGAAAAATACCACTAAAAAGCAGACCAATGATGGCCCGCCATTCATATGGCGTTTTGCTGGCGGGCTGAAGATGGGCCTACAATGAAGGCTGGCTTGGTAGCTTTGTGATTTTCCAGGGGATCTGGACCAGTACTGCTAAGAAACCCTATCGATTTGAGCTTTTTCGGGGGGGGGGGGGGGGAGGGGGGGGGGCTCCGGACATACCTGCCTCCTCCTCTTACCTCTCTGGATCTGCATATTGAACTCGTGCCACTTCTGTACATGCTGTGAGTGATAGGAGTGAATATTTCACGGAGTTTAAAAATGCAATGTCTGAATTATTGTTTTCAGGAAATCAATGAATTTATAAACGTCTAGCATGACTCGCACAACTACTTCTACATAATAAATACTAACCCATAATCCAACAGCAAGTACGACTGCAAAATATATCCCAACTGTCAAATAGTCCTCCCAAACCAGAGATTCTGTCATCTTGTTGCATAAAATGTCCAAAAAGTTCCACTGCAATGTCTTTATGAACTTTTGTATAAGGAAAGTCTACTCTCGTTCAATCCAGAGTTTTCCTATTGAATTACTGGTAGGTGTCATTCTGTAGGTTATAAATAGCACTAATTTTAGTTTCAGCCGTTCCTATGAAAACATATATTCCTGGTGCTTAAACGAAACCTCCCAATTAAAGGTTTTTAAAGCACCCAAAACAAACATTTGGACGGAAACTGGTTGAAATTGCATCCTCTCGTACTGAAGAAAAAAGTATTAGAGAGAAATAGTTGCATATGAATACATGAACGCGTACCATGATCGAATATATGCTGATGGACAAAAGAAACGCTACAATAGAATTGTGTCAGGTTAGACCCGTGGTTCGCAAAGACAAGCTATACGAGTTTAGCATGACCAGAACCTTGAATAAAGCACCGGGCTTATTTGAATTTATCGATTTTAGTTTATAAGACATGTTGGCGAACGGACAAACGAACATAAGGGGTAACTCTTAAACAGACTAAGTCTGCAACTATGAACATTTTTCAAAAAAAAAATCTTTTTAAATCATTTGTAATAGCGGAATTAAGTTATGTTTTCACAATAAATATGTTCACTAAAGCTGAAAACTGCACGGAATAGTGAATTATCTTATAAAAGCAGGTGTGTTTTTCTCTTATTGGCAATTATTTGCGTCCCTCCAATAATTATAGACAGTTAATTTTAACATAAATGCTGTTGTTTTGACACTGATAATTTGTAAAGATTTACGAAATTGCTAATATGTATACCTGAATTTTAGTTGTTTTACTGTGTTCTTGAAAAATAGTAACATAATTTAGTTCTAAAATTAAAAGACCCAAAGTCACAGACTATGCAGCTTTAAGTATCTAAATAAATATATATGCAACTGTATTTAGTATCCCACTCATTGTCGTAAATATTAGAACCAAAGTCAAGGTATCTGGACTTGAAAAAAAGTATACAGGTATTTTGGTGAGGGACAGGAATTCCTTAAATTTTGTAGAATGACTCATAACCGCAACTGAAAATTATCACAAATTATGCTCGCACTATCTTCAGTATCATCGCAGTCAGATCAGTGCAGAGGCCCTGGAAGAGTTTTTAGGGATTGGCTACAGGGAAAATGGCTAAAAAATAGAGGTACGCAGGATTTTTTGTAAATATATAAAGGGACAAAGGGTACGTGGATCAATTTTAGGGTTATGGGGATATAATGCTTTCTAAATTGTTGAGATATTTGCCATATTTATTTAAGGGATATTTTTCAAAATAATTAAAGGGTATGGGATACTGGGACCCCCCCCCCCCTCTTCCAAGGCCGCAATACAATTTGATTTTGAATTTAAAAAATGTTGTTCATAAGATCTACGTTCACCACGGGTCGTGCAAGTTACAGTCAGTTGAATAACAGTATAACATGATTCCAGTTATTAAAAGTATTTCTTACCTAACATAGTGGAAAACAGTGGTGACCCTGATTCGCTGGTTTTCTACGTAACCAGCGGATATGGATCGATATGATTATCCAGGTTTAGATTAGTACAAGTTAAGCTGCATAGTACATGTATTTAAACTTAGTTTATCAAAGGTCAAGACCATCCATCCTAAATAAAAGTGTGTCACCGTCCTCTCGTAAGATACACACGATAAGAATACTTGTAAACTTTTGATCTGTATATCAGAATGGTATGTCTTCAATGATTGTAAAAAGTAACGCGCCAGCTATAGTATTGTAGGGCTGATATGAGTTACATGAAAACCTGTAAAATAATCGCATACAATTTCATGGGCGGATCCAGAGGAGCGGACAGGGGGGTTCCGGACCCCCCCCCCCCTGAAAAATAAAGGGTTTCTTAGCAAAACTGGTCCGGATCCCCTGAAAGTTTACAAAGCTAACAAGCCAGCATTCAATGTTGGGCCATCGGGCCAAGGATGGCCAATTTATGGTAATATTTGGATCCTCTAAGTGTTAGCAAATTTGGACCCCCTCTGACAAAACTTTCTGGATCCGTGCATGAATTTATGTTTTTACGCTTTTCAAAAATAGAAATAGGTTAAAAGATGTCATTTCTAAACTTGCTATCATCTGGCTATATTTGTCTAACTCTTCAGTTTATGATTATATGTAATTCACCTAACGCTACGGTGCACAACCCACTCTATCTATAGCGATGAACACTAAAAGTGTTAAGCCAGGGTTTCTCGCTCGTTATCATTTTTTGTTTACTTTCATTTACGAATTAGATCTTGAGTGACTAAGAATGTTGTGGCTAGATCGGGCTTTCATCAGATTGAGGAATTGTTTACCAACAACAAACCACGACTTTTTTGGATCGGGAGTTGGTGGACAAAGTTATGAACAGTCAAAATAACTTCGGCCACAAATTCCCGATTAATTTAAGAATTACAAGAACTATGCCTTCATGTAACTACGGACTAAACGACTTCGCAAAAATCTTCACGAAATGATTACGTTTCAGCTAAATCCTTAAATGTGTAAATCCGTGATTAATCGTGGTATTCGTGGTTTATGTGTAATAGGGGTATAAGATAAATACAATTTCTCGGGTCAGACATACTTAAATATGTGAAACTCCTACCTGTGACCCCTAACAATATATAATGAACAAGCCCATTCTTATTGTATTTATCTCTATTGGAAAATCCATAAAAATAGAGTCCGTGCTCGATAAGAGTAGAGGTACGTAGTTGGTAACGTTATGATACTTTATTCACCTGATTGGACAAATATAGGGTTTTCTTTCACACTTATAACTGTAAATCTGTTTCGTCACCGTACTCTTATCGAGCACAGACTATACAAAGGTTAATTTCCACGGTATAGTAAATAGACAGATGATACTAGCAGTTTCACCCTATTTGTCTGTGTTTCATTGTTTTCACTAAAAAAAATAATCATATTTAAACCCCAGTTTTGTGCTATTCTTATTATGCATGTATACAATGCTTTTCTATGATGGAGAAGCTAAACAATCCATATGATTAATAAAACAAAAATATACCTGTTAAATGTAACTCCATCTAATTTGCGGTCAGGTTATATTCAACTCTTTCCTTGCTAGTGGCGATTTTTATCTTATGCTGATGATCTTTGCAAGCAGCTTGGATCCGAATCAGGAAATTCGGTCCTGACCTGGGTCAAATCTGTTTGAGAGTGTACCCGAAGTAATTCTTGAAAAAGTCAGCAGAAGACAAAACAAATCATGGAAAAGTACCTAGCATGCAAAGAGTTAATATATTTTCATTTATCATTCATTAAAGTTTACACTAGTTAGGCCTCGTCGCAAGAAATCACGTTTATGTTGCATGTTCCCATTTTTTGAATGATCCCCACTAATTTTAAGAAGGATGGGGATATTTTTATATAGACACAGAAGAGAAAATATTAAAATTTAAGTAGAATGCTCACTATTCTTTACAAATCATCCCTGGTTTTCGATTCCTATAATAAACCCTGACTGGATGTAAGCAAAGGTAGATTGTATGTTACCACCTCCCTAAAACATTTGAGCCAGTGCATGAGATTTCCAACAATGTGGTATGTGCGACCAGCAAACCCTCAGATCAGCCTGCGCATACGCGCAGTCTGATCAGAGCCTTTGCTAGTCGCTTGAGTATTCTATGATTGTTAAGGTACTGACTGAACACCATTTGGAGTTTCTAAGCTTAAAAGGAGGCTGCAGAGCCTCATCCGAGTCTACACTTGTCAAAATGTCAAATTGTTGGAAATCTCATGCCGCGGCTCATTTAGTAATTAGTAGTTATATGTCATATATTGACCAAGATATAGAAGTACCTAGCCTTATCATGTTACTGACTATGTTCGTATAATGTGAACAACAGTACACTGGGTACACAAAATAGTTTTTAAATAACTGTTATAATTTTGAATTAAACTCAGTTTTTGTTTTTAGATAAATATTACAAAAATCTACATTCATCATATATAATATTTACAGGTCCTATTATATACTGTCTTTGACAACATTTTGGACAAACAAAGGACCTTATGATATATATATACAGATATATATGTTTCTTTGATGAATTTAACAGACTATGGAAATGTATTTTTCTGCTGTTACTTAAGAGCTATATTTTCTTTGTTTTTGAGTGTTAAATTCCTTAACTTTGAACAAATCAAAATAATTATTTTGTATATAAAAACTACTATTTTGAAAATGTAAATGGGTATAGATATAACTTCTTGATGAGAAATAATAATCATTTTAGGACAAAATGGTATCGTGTTTACAATCTACCACTAAAACTAAATAAATAAAATACAATATGACATATGTGGCAAACTGTTGGGAAGGGGCTGACCTCTTGGCTCTCTTGTATGTGATGTTTTATCGTGTTTTTGTCACTTTCCCATATTATGTCCTAGGTCAGGTGTGGTATTTAATTGCATAGATTCCTGCTCTTTGCCTTCTTCTTTACTTAAAATATAAGGCATTTAGCAATATACGTTACGAGTCTTAAAGTTTGTAATGTTGTTATACAAGCAACACAATTATATATATACACCCAAAACGATGTTAAGTATAGCTTTTCACAGTTGCTTATCCATTAAATTATCATGTATGTTTTTAAAAGTTCACAGGTAGCATGACATACTAAATGTTAAAGTGAAACGGTTCTTACCATATTTAAATTTTTTATTATGTGTCATCATATGCAACAGCTTATAATTTGTAAAGTAATAATGATACAAACACGCTGGTTGCTGTTTTGAAATAGTATGTTAATTGTATTTTAGAATGATGGCATTTTAAACCTAATTACTTATTATAAACTTACGAAATGAAACTATTGAACAAAAAAATAATGATTTTATAACGTGAAGTTGAAGATGTAACGTAAATGACATAAATAAAACAAACATGTGTTTCTGGAAGCAAATTACTTTATTTTGAGTGTTTCTGGAAGCAAATTCCTTTATTTTGATACTTGTTTATGCCACTAAACGAGCTGTTGGCAGTTAAGAACGACTCTATGTATCATCTGGCTACAACCTGGATAAAATTTCTTATTCAAATGTTGCAATTGTGTTTTAATAGTAGAAATTGGGTATGCGTCCTCCTGAAAAACTGCTGCCCCAATCTGACTGTATTAGTTGGATAGAAAACCAGAATGACCCGGAACTTGGTTTTAAAGTTTTTCTTTGTTGGTTCTTGCTGTTCAGGCATTGTACTTAATGAATCTAACTGATGCCACTCTTGCATCATTGAGCGTTTTGAAATATTAAAAGATGGCGTCCAAGATGGCCGTCAGTTATGGTCCTAAGCTGATCTAGTGCATTAATACCTGGCATTCCTGTAAGTCAGATGCAATTGTAGCATACATCATTGCTGTTGCTATGTAACTAAAATGCCTGCTGATCCAGAGTCTCGTTAACAGGCATGTGTGCTGGTTTAATACCACATAAATACGCATTATGGAAAGGATGTCTGATGTGGTGCCCTGGTGACAATACATGACTGCGGAGTTCGTCGCTTCAGTGCTATAGTGTTCTAAGTGACATTTTGGTCAAAAATGAGTTATGCATACCGTTGGAAAGAGGATCATATGTGCTAACTACTGGTGAAGGTTTCATTTGCCTATCTCTTCCCAGTAAGCTTAAAATCGCTGTGCTTTTCTGTTCTATCTACAAAAAGAACATTTCGTTCAGTGCTATAGTGTTCTAAGTGATTTTCATCCAATGGCCAATGATGATTTTGTCACGTGACTTGGTGAGTTCAGTGTCATACTGTTCTATCTACATAAATTCACTTCCCTTGGAGAAATTGCTAAAAATTGCAGTTACCTCCCTTACATAAATTCATATTTCCTGAATTGAGGCGGTTTGTCGGTCTTATGACAAACTAATGGCTAAATAGGCTACTTTTAGGTCCAAATTATCGGCTCAGTCAAAAATATAACGCAAATTGATCCATGGATAGAATAATAAGTTGTAGAAACAAATTACCTCCCTTACACATATCTAAACTGCTCAAAGTAAAGTATTTTGTCGATGTTATTACAAATCAATGGTTAAATTTGCTACTTTTAGGTCCAAATATTCAGTTCAGTCTAAAATATTATACAAATTGACCCCATTGACGGAACTATAAACTTTAGAAACAGATTACCTCCCTTGCATAAATTTTAATGGCATAATCTGCGCGGATTGTTACTGTTATGCCAAATAAATGACTACATCTGCTACTTTTAGGTACAAATAATCATTTCTGTTCAGCATAGTTAATGAATTGACTCCATAAATAGAATAATCAGCTGTAGGAACATATAGAACACTATAGCACTGAACGCAGAAGGCGATTTTTAGGGCATAATGTTCTATCTGCAAACTGTAAAATGCCCATAAATTCCATAATACTGTAAAAATGTCTTCAAACCAAGGTCATTTACACTGTATATATATATTTTAACCCTCTGGTATGATTCAAAGGTCTGTGATAAATAAGGCATCAAAAATCAGGATGCTAAAATTTTCAAACTCATTTTTCTCAAAACTTGTGCAATGGTAGATAGAACACTATAGCACTGAAGCGACGAGTTGGTACCATTTAATCAGACATGCCTCCTGTTCCATTGAAAATCAATGAAAAAAATACTGGGCCGATGCTTCTCCATCAGACTTGCCAACTAACGCTGTGAAACTTGATCAGGCAAGACTGTTCCTACATTGTCAATGTACCAACATACCTTCTGGTCCAGTGTTTCTCCGTAGAGAGTTGCTATGTTGCTGCAACTGCAACAAACATGCATTCTGGCCTGGTTTACCCGCAACAAACACCGCTGCTGTTCAAACATACCTTCAGGTTGAGTGCTGTTGCAAGAAGGGTGCTTGATAGAACGTTGCCACTCAATCACCAGACTGCCGATCGTTTGCCATTCAATAATACATGCCTGTTTGTGAACTGTGGTTCTCTAGTCATACATGCTGGTGTGGTGTCTCACTATCAGCCGTTCCCGCTTGTTTGGTGTCTCACTATAGGCCATGTCTTCTGGTGCCTCACTTTCAGTTGTGCCTGCTGGTGCGCTACCTCGTTATAGGTCATGCCTGCCTCACTATCAGCCATAAAAATAGTAAGTGCGTATGATCAGGAAATTCCACATTCACAAACTGCAGACAAACCCATGGCATTATGAGGAAGAACCACACAATAATCGCGAGACATGAGGAAGCAAAGCAAAGCAACCAGCTCTCTCTTCCCCACCGAGATGATTGCTAAACTAGAAAGGACACAAAGTAACGCAACAATTACAGCCCCAAAAATTGGAATAACAATCAACAACGAATCAACAACAACAGAACCACCGCTTTAGAACAGACATCAGCCAAAGCCACTGGGGGCCAGCTGGGGTGCTTAAATGCATTCTTCTGGTACCAAATCTTCGCGATTCTGCTGTTGGTGGGGTGCCTCATTATTGGCAACGCCTTCTGGTGTGGTGCCTCACTATCAGCCATGCCTGCTGGTGTGTTGCTTCAATGAAGGTCATGCCTTCTGGTGTGGTGCATCACTATAGGCAAAGCCTTCTGGTGTTGCCTCATTATCAGCAATGCATGTTGGTGTGGTACCTCACTATAGGCCATGTCTATTCGTGTGGTAGCTCACTATAACCCATGCTTGTTGGCCCGTTGCCACTGTCCCTGACATTTTACTAGTGAGAGCAGTTGTAAGAATGATGGCTACTTGTACAGGATGTCATTTCATCAGACATGTCTGCTAAACCATTGCCACTCTCAGATATGCCTGCTTGTACAGTGCAAATCTATCAGACATGCATTCTAGGTTCATTTATTTAGATACACGTGTTTGTAGAGTGCTGCTAGATCAGGCGAGGCATCTGGTCTGTAACAAATCCACCAGACATGCCTACAGGTATGGTGACGCTCCCACGGGTTTATAAAACTTGTTGGCTACCATTCTGGATGCCATCTTGAATAAATAGAATGCTGAGTAATGCATGAATAGCTTCACTGGGATGTAACATGGATGATGTCTGTGATTCAAGATCAGTAAGATATGAGTTTTGCATGCAAATTGCTATGGTTGCCCCAACTCAGGGAAGATTTTCATATAATTTTGTAAAAACTACCATACTGGCAGCCAGCTTTTCCGCATTCTTATTTCATTTTATGCTCCCTAGGGAACTTTGGGAGGCATATAGTAATCACACTGTCTGTCTGTCCTTTCGTCCCGATTCTTGTCCGGTACATATCTCCTATATTCTTTGAGGTAGGAATTCCAAATTTAGTGTGTAAATGCATCTTGGGATAGGAGAGTTTTGCGTACCATTTTCGGTTAACTGTAACCTTGAACTTGACATCTGACCCTGTTTTAGATAATCGTGTCCTGAGCATATCTCTTATACTATTTGAGGTAGGAATCCCAAATTCGGTGTCTGTTTGGTTTGTGGATGCATCTTTGGATGGTGGAAGGTCATGACCATTTTCGAGTCACTATGATCTTGACATCTGACCTAGTTTTTAGAATAACTGTGTCCGGAATATAGCTCTTATAGTATTTCAGATAGGAACCCAAATTTTTGTGTGGGTGCATCTTCGGATGGTGGAGAGTCACATACCATTTTTGGGTCACTGTAACCTTGACCGCTGACCTAGTTTTTAGAATAATCGTGTTCTGAGCATTTCTCTTATATGATTTGAGCTAGGAATCCCAATTTGGTGTGTAGTTGCATCTTGGGATAGATCAGTTTTTGTGACTGTATCCTTGACCTAAATTCTAGAATAAATCGTGTCAGGATCATATCTCATATATTATCTGAGGGAGGAATCTTAAATTTGGTGTATGGATGTATCTTTGGATACTGATGTCGCATACCATTTTAGATCACTGTGATCTTGACCTAGTTTCTAGAATACTCATGTCTGGAGCATATTTCCAATATTATTTGATGTAGGAATCCCAAATTTGGTGTGTGGATTCCACTTGGGATGGCGGATTGGTGCATACAATGTACCATTTTGGATTACATTGACCTTTATATTGACTTCTGGCCTCTTTTCTAGGTTTTTTGTGTATGGAGCATATCTCCTATATTACAGCTAACTTTTCTCAAATGAGTCTCATGCCAGACCAATTCCTTTAGGGGCATTCGTCACGTTACTGTGACACTTCTTGTTGTTTTGTTACAAGCTACGTGTCTTCGATTAGGTTCCAAATTCATAGCAAACAATTTAAGAAGATAAAATGGGGTTGAGACACATTTTTCTATATCACACAATTTTTCCACTTACAATTGGCCTCCATCTTGGACGCCATCTTGGTTATATCGAAATGCTCAATGATGCCAGAGTGGCATCGTTTGGATTTACCAAGGACATTGTATGCACTACCCGAATCAACAAAGACCAAAAGCTTTAAATCAAGTTCCAGATCCTCCAAACATTTGCCCAAATCCTGCTGAACTATGAGACAAGCCTAGAAATGCTGTAGAAGTCTAGTGCTAACTCATTATGAGGAAGGTTATGCCAATCGAATTTTCAAATGTTTAGCTCCTTGGCTAGGTGGAGAGCCAGACAAAGTTGGAGAAACATTACCACCTTTTCATTCAACAGATATTTTGACAATCAGTGATTCAGAAGACAGTTTTCACAAGGGTCTGTACTGTTCGCGAAAAAAAGGAAGACGATACTTAGCAGATGTGTGTCACCAACTACAACTGATATCTGGCAGCAGCCACTTCGAAGATAAAAGAATATTTATGTGTAATATCATGCTTGTTTACGCTGTTTAACGCCATACGTGTTTGCGTTGATTTTTAACATCATACTTGTTTGCATTGATGTTTAACAACGCACATGCTTCGGTTGATATCTAAGGTCTTTCTTGTTTGCGATGATGTTTAACGCCATACTTGCTAGCGTTGATATTTAACGCCATACCTGTTTGCGTTGATGCTTAACGTCCTACTTGTTTGCGTTGATGTTTAACATCACATTTGTTTGCGTTGATTTCCAACGTCATACTTGTTTGTGTTGATATTTAATATCATACGTGTTGGCATTGATGTTTAACGTCAATCATGTACTTGTTTGCGTTGAAGTTTAACATCAAACTTGTTTGCGTTGATTTTTGACATCATACTTGCTTGCGTTGATGTTTAATATCATTCTTGTTTGCGTTGATGCTTAGCATCATACTTGCTTGCGTTGATGTTTACCATCATGCTTGTTTGCGTTGATGGTCAGCGTCATACTTGCTTGCGTTGATGGTCAGCGTCATACTTGTTTGCGTTGATGTTTAACGTCATACTGCACATCGACAGGCCTATACCAAAGCAGTTAACCAGTAATCAGAACACATTCTATCGCCAGATAGTGGTGTATTTTGTTGGTTGTTGTTGTTGTTGTTGTTGTTGCTGTTGATAATGGGAATTGTGCAGACCGAAAAACTAGAAAGTAAGCAACATGCCATTGTTTAAGTCAAGTTAGATTTCAAATATAGACTGACAGAAATATTATGTAGATTTTTCGAATTATATATCTGGAGTCTATTTTGAGTTTATTTTCAATGGATCAGCTTTAGCCTTGCAAGTCTATGTTTCACATAAAAGCCTAGCGTGCGTTCAGCACATATCGCGTGTTACTCAGTTTAAATACAATGCAGATTATTTTGGGCAACAATCGAGGGAAAAGTTGAAATAAAGTGTGGCAATCAAACTTGCAGTGCAATGACTTCAACTCCTTAGGTACTGAACGGTTAAAAACGGTGTCTCCTACTTACCTTCTCTCATATTACCAAGACGATCTAACCGATTTAAAAATGCAACTGGGCAAAATTAGTAATGACTTGTGTTCACGTAAATTGTGCATTCACCTGTAAATGACATGTGTTAATGCAAACTGACTGCAGTGTAGAGAGAGAAACGAATAATGTATCTAAGCTGAACCATCATGAACACCCAAGTGTGAAAGTCTAACATTAATTTTACTCTTGCCATTGGTAACAAAAATGGCAGCCATATAGGCTAAAAATAGGAGGTAAAACGTGTTGTAAGTGGTCACCAAACCTTGATTCGTTCCCTTCACTTCACAGGGCTTTCATAAACCAAAGCCTCTCTCACTATATTTGTGTTCTCTCTGGGTTTTCCTCATTTTGTTATGAAATTAATTCTGTTCTCATATGTGCATATTTTCTTTAGTTTTTTTTTCTTGCATTTGGTTAATCGTATTGGGCAATTATGCAAGGCTTGTCAAACACAAAACTTCGAAAACGAGGCCTGCATGACTGCTGAGCACTTCAACTCAAACCAAATCAGCTGATATTTTATGCCTTCTTATTTGAGGCAAATGTAATCTTCCACTAGTCTAGTACAAATAAGGATAAAACTAACGATTGTCGACTAATGACTAAAGACCAAACTCGCTGTGTGGAATAGTGTACACTGTGTAACTAATTGTACCGAAGCGGAAAAATGATTCTAAACATAAAAAGTGACAGCTACGCGTTACAACCTTTATAGTATAGTGGCTAGCAAACATGACTCGTAGGCTTGTGGTAACGGGTTGCATAGAGTTTTGTCGAAAAATCCCTTCCATAGTTTAACATAACTAGATTATTCCTCGATAGACCTATATCAATGCAGTTGACCAGTACTCAGCTCATATTTTATTGCCAGAAGTTTGCACCCCAAGTATTTCTAGTAAATAACGCAAATCGCAACAACGTACCATTGATATACGGACATATCGAATAGTGTTTGTTTGTTTTGTGTTTAATTTTCCACTAATTAAGTTACAGATACGGTCAAATGGGGATGGGACGGCGTGAGGGCTTAAAATCTCATCTGAAAGATTGGAGAAACTGGAGATCCAAGCCCCAACCCCTGGCTGAGTTGTTTATCCACAAGGCGATCTGTTTATTCACTACTTTACAGCAGCACGTTGAGCATATTTATAGCAAGGCGGTATACATGCTGCTGCTGCTATTGTTGTTGTTGTTCGTGAGAACTGCACCAACAGGGACCTAATGCACCCAGGGACGATGGAAAGCATCGGGCCAATGTTGATCTCAATCTAGAACCCCATTAAAGAGTGGCAGAAATATTATAATTGAGCCACAATATGTGATTTCCAACAATTTGGTGTATTGACAAGTGTAGACTCAGAATATTCAAGGCTAGTCTGAGCCTTTGCTGGTCGCACATACCACATTGTTGGAAATCTCATGTCGCGACTCATATAAAAAGGATTATCATTTGAATGATGCTAACCTTCAATTGTATGTGATATAACAAATAAGAACTAATTGGTGTATGATATTTATTAACCAGCATTGTTCAAATCAATGAAAGTGTAGAAACTATTAGTTGAATCTTTTAAATTTTCAAACAGCTATATATTTTACACAAGTGAAATCTGAACGTTATATATTTCACATATTTACGGAACCACAAGTTTACATGTATGCTTATTCTGTTAAACTGCTACATGTATCATGTAAAACACAGTTTAGTGATTTTAAATGTCTTAAGTTCTATACATAAGATTCCAGTCTAGGTTCGCTGTGAACGGAGATATATTACAGCTCGTCATCTGGGCGCTTGTTTGTCGCCATTCGGACGGTGATACGTCACAGCTAGACATCTGGGCGCTTGGGTTTCTCCATTCTACAGGTGATACATTACAACTGATCATCTGTGTGCTTGCTTGTCGCAATTCGGACGGTGATACATTGCAACTGCCAACATATGCGCTTGTTTGTCGCCATTCTGAAGGTGATCCATTACACCTGGTTATATGGGCTCTTGCTTGATTCCATTCTGGTGGCGACGTTGGAATTCGTGTGATAGACTGAAGTTCCTGCGTCTCGCGCACATCACTGGTTGCGCAGATCCCCGAGATGTTTTGCTGGAAACGGCATTGACTTTTAGTAGACGAGTCTTCGAGTGTTTGCAGAGATGGGTAACTGTGTCTAGAAACGTCTACGTGAAATAGAGTATCATTAGGCTGAACATTCTCAGAAGGGTCGTTCTGTTGCAACTCAGTCACTGGGTCTGACATGTCATCATCTAATATGTCATCTTCAATGGTTTCTGTCTTTCTTCTCTGTCTTCGTTCCTTAGCTCTTCTGTTTTGAAACCAAATTTTAATCTGAAATAAATAGCAACAGATACAGGTATTAAATACTGTAATATATTTTTTTAATACAATGTCGTACCTTTTTGTGCATTATTCTGGTTTAACGCGATAATCTTATGATGGCTCGTTGTACATACTACTGTCGTGCCATCCTAGAGTGACAGTGACGTAATTCTTTGTTTACAATTGCTAAGTAAAACACTTACGTGTATCTGGAAAGAAAATATTGCTTCGAGCGTGTATGTTTCATTTGAGCTAACGCGAATCGATAGGTCATTGTGTATTAATCCTATCCTGAGGATAGGATAAATACACAAGTGATCTATCGATTATAAGTCCCTGATAAGTTTGTAAACAAAACATGAAGTCACTGTTACTCTTGGCAGGACAGTAGTATCATAGGGTCATAATTTAGAACTCCCAAAAGGAGATATATTCAGTCCCTGAAGATTGTGGTTATCTTAGCAAACAGTGCAGACCCTGATTAAGTATGTCTTTCTGTGATATTTCATCTGGGTCTTCACTGTCTGCCAATGCGTTTATGTAGTATTCTCCAGTTGCAAAGAGTTGCAATACTTTAATTCTAAATAGCAGTAGAACTATATATCACAAATATACCACAAAACTGTGCTTATTAATAAATTGTAACACTTCAATACTCTAAGTAGTAAAACTAAAACAAATTAGCCGTGACATGTGACTTCCAATATTGTGGCATTTTGACAAGTTTAGACACAGACGAGCCTATGCAGCTCTTTCGTAGCTTAGAAAACTCCAAATGATGTTTAGTCAGTAGCTTAACACTCAAAGAATATTCAAGCGACTAGCAAAGGCTCTGGTCAGACTGAGCGTATGCACAGGCTGATCTGAGGCTTTGCTGGTCGCACATATCACATTGTTGGAAATATCGTGCCAGGGCTCAAATGGAATATCAAAAAAAAATGAAAAACAATGCATATAAATTGTGCTATTGAAACATATGGCCAGTATAATGAGGAGATACTAATTTCGAAGAATAACATTATGGTTGATATTTAGTATGATGTTCAACGCATTATGTTTTAGCCGGAGTCAACCTTCTTTAGATCCGATTTTAAAATGATAATTTTATAGAAATGCTGTAACTTAGGGAAAAAGTACATATTGTGGATGTTAAGGCTGTATTTTGCTACATTTAACTGCTTAAAGCGTCTTAAAAGCTTGGCTGAAATACGAGTCACTCATATTACAGACATTAGTTCCATATAATGCAAAACAATATAAACTTTATTTCCTATAAAACCATCCCAGCCAGCATACATTATCGCGCAACTATTTGTCTAACAGCGTAATACCATTGAAGGGCGTTTTTTGCGGACCGAGCTTTGCCCGAAATAATATGCTACACCGTTTACCAAAAATGCCTAGAAATGTATGCAAATATTGAAACGTACCTGTCTTTCAGAGAGGTCAAGTTCTTTAGATAACTCCATCTTCCTCTGCATGGTGATGAACTTGTTTGTCTTGAATTCCTTTTCGAGTCCCACTCGTTGTTTCTCAGTGTAGACAACTCTGTATTTGTCTCTTGTTCTTGTCATACCTTCAGTTGGAACAGAGTTACCTCTCTTTCTCCAGTAGAACGGATGCGCTGGTTTCGGACGAGTTGCTGGATTGGTTGCATCCAAGAGTCCTATGACGTCGCGCACAGTATTGGCGTACAAAACGTGGTTTTGCCTTTTTTATGTTTACAGGAACCGATTTTTAATGTTCTGGTCATTTTTTTTGTTTTGATACTAGGGGTGTACGTTCGCCTTGTTAAGAGTTTATTGATTCTTAGTTTTTATTTATCAAAACAGTTAAAGGAGAGCTCAATAACTCGAAATTTGGGGGTAAAACGTCTGTAACTCTGTAACAATACCGCTGTAGTAGGCTTGCGCAAATGCGTGTAGCAACGCCATTTTGACGTCAATTTTTACGGAATTTGGTCTACGTCAAAGTTGAAACGTCACCGTTCGACGGCATATTCAGTTTGTTGTTTATTTCTCTACAACGGCGTCTCAGAAAGTTAAGTTTTGTAAAATAAAATCTGTAACTCGTTACAAAAAACGCGCGAAAAATACAGGCATGGTCTCTTCGGTAAGTGATTTTTTAATCTTGATGGCGTTTTATTGACAAAATATTTGTTATTTTGAAATGTACTTTTTCCGTTGTGAAAGATAATCGAAAAATATTTGCATTGCCGCTTTCCATTTAAAAATGTTCAAGAAAACACCCAGTCTTAAAATTTGTTACCAAAACACAATTTTCATTAAAATAAATACACATACTCTTGAAATTTAAGCATATCTTTAACGTTGAAAATGAAACTCACTAGCAAATTATATCTCCACAATGTACTTTGCTTGCTTAATTATAAATGCGGTCTATGGAGTTTATCCGCCAAAAAATAAAGAAAATGTGAACATTTACCTCAGTCTTAAATTTTGTTACCGGCGGAAAAAATGACGTTAACATAGAGACGTCAAACGAGGCAATTGGGAATAAGCTGCCGTTTTCAGTTCTCTTGTGAATGCGTGTATACTACGTTGGAAATACTTATATATTCTGACGTGTATGAAATCGAATTTATTGATGTTTGAAAGTTAGAAAACGATTTTCATATATTTTACCAGCGAATGAAAGTCTCTCCAGAAGCAAGGCGTCTAACTAAAGAGAAGAAAAAGAATTTAGCGTCGCGACGTTACAATTCGACGTTACGTTTTGTACGGCAATACCATGCGCGCCGTCTGTATAATCTGTGGTCGCTTGAAACGGTGAGATCCAACTTTGAATGTCAGAGCAGTACGGCTGTTGGGGAGTAGAAATCGGAGCCATCGGAATAAACTGAAATGCGTTCACCTCGTTGCTCGCTAAGAGATTTTGTTGGTACCCATTATGTCCATATACAGCTGCAGTTGCTAAACTTTGCTCAGTACCTGTAAGCTTCCTGGCTTGTAATGCGTCTATGACTTTACCATTATCATAGAGATTGTGACTAGTAAATGGTGCATGATAGCCGTATGAAGTCATTTTATTGTAAAGACAAGCCTGTCGAATCAGTTGTCTTGCAGAGTCCAGAGTCTGATCGGCGCTAAAAGACATTACGGCGGATCGTTCAAACGAGTAAAAACAAAAATATTGTATGACTTTATAATCCAAAAATCTACCTTCACACGTATCAAGATGTGACAATGTTTTCACACAAGCACAATATGACCTTGGTGGGAGCTGGTCATCTTATATACAGATTTATGATTTATCATAAAATCATAATTTTGAGGAAACACAAATCCTCGTTCTTTAGATTTATGTTATACCTAAAGATTTATCAGCAAATGGTGTGATACAGACATCGTCAATTGACCGTAACGATGGACAATCATCGATGATCGCTGCAGTGAAGGAGTCTGTGTCCATTGCTCGGTTATCGAGAACAATTTTAGTGCAGTCAATCATCGATGATTGAGAATCGATTAATCGTAATGAGTTTGCACTAGGTGAAGACGAGCCAATTGCAATTAACACGTCTATTGCCTTGTTTCATCTCCGTCCTGTGCAGAATCCTCAATTATGTGCGTGCGTGCGTGCGTGCGTGTGTGCGTGCGTGCGTGCGTGTGCGTGTGCGTGTGTTCGTTTGTGTGTGTGTTGATGCATTTGCTGCATGCAGTGCAGTCATTTTATGTTGTTATAGAACATTGTTATACTACAACTTTTTACCGAAAAAAAGAATATTTTAATGATCAAGACATGCCCTATATAATGATTTATTCATAGCATTAATTTTTGGAAATGGCCTTCTTGTAGTTGTGCCTCAATGCAAAAATACCTGTCTCTGGTGTTTTCGAATAACAAAAGCGCAGACCAGTTTGCGCCTTCGAGCAGTCTGGTCAGTGCCTTCATCATTCGCTTATTGGCAATTATCATATCTAAAAATGCTAGGACAGGTTTGCAATTTTCTAGCTAGTCTCTGTAGCTGAGCAGGCTAGTTTGA
Source organism: Loripinus fragilis (assembly GCA_964019695.1). Taxonomy (NCBI): domain Eukaryota; kingdom Metazoa; phylum Mollusca; class Bivalvia; order Lucinida; family Lucinidae; genus Loripinus; species Loripinus fragilis. Next base: position 92,345,230 of record OZ026521.1, on the reverse strand, counting down.
ATATCACTTTGTCGGAAACCCCGAAGACAGGTTTTGTTGCGTCGAGGCCCAATTATTACGGCAAGCCAATATGAGGTTTTACTCCAAATCGCATAATGCGAGTAGCGAATGCTCAGACGATGCTGTACGTGCTTGCAATGCCTGGCATGAGCAATCGCAGCTACATGTATGATATCCATAGTATGGAAAGAGACTACGCCTAAGACCAAATATTAAACGTCTAATCCCACTAGATACATTTGAGCAGCGACATGAGATTTCCAACAATGCAGTGTGTGCGACGAGCAAATGCTCAGACCAGCCTGCGCATACGCACAGTCTGATCAGAGTCTTTGCTAGTCGCTTAAATATTATATGTGTATTAAGCTACTGACGGAACACTATTTGGAGTGTCTAAGCTTCAAAGGGGACAGCACAGGCTCGCCCGAGTCTACACATGTCAAAATACCACAGTGTTGGAAATCACATGTCGCGGCTCATTTTGTAGCTGCAAATATACGGTTTTAAAAAATAATGATTTTGCTCATATGTAATAAGTACTAGACTTGACAAAACCTGTGACAAAACCTGTCTTCGGGGTTTCTGACAGAGTGAGACTCAAATCAGTCTCTTCAGCTATAGAGAGCAGGTAGAAAACTAAAATTTCGCTATATGATACTTTCAAAAAAAAGCGAGTAATAAGGGCATTAATCAGGCGTTGATCAGTCTCAGCGGATGCGCAGGCTTTTATTTTTTTCTCAAACCCCCAAGACAGGTTTTCTCGCATCGAGTCCCAATTATAAGGCCAGCAAGTGAGATCTTGGCACTATGGCATAAGCACAAAAATCTCTAATATAGGCCCATGCTGACATAGCGGTGTTGAATTTTGGTCTAAATCTTTATCCACACACATACTTTATGCATCAAGACGAGCAGCAATGGCTATTGTGAGTCTGCGCATATGCGCTAGCATGTACTTGCATGAGCATTCATTGTTCGACGATGGGATAAGTTCACGGCAATCTCGGCATGTGAAGGCCCATAGGAAAATAAAGCTTATACACCCTTACCAGCTTAAGCACAAAATAGCACGTGATGTGCAATGTGTACACTGATGTAGGTGGTATACAATAGTTATACCATGTTTGTCCACCTGTACGTTAGATAATCCACTCGCTTAAGCTCTTGGATTGCGGACAACCTTCCACATAGGAAACATCTTAGCATCCAATAAGTCGCATGAGTAGGGGTGGACAAATGCCTATACTACTATCCGACGCCCATCCTGACTGTTTACATGAT